>CM073537.1:14485988-16985988 GCA_037074615.1 Leucaena leucocephala
AAAATGACAGGAAATTTCTTTCGTCCAAGTCTATGGTAGTGGGGCAGAGAACGGGATCACAAACGACTGTGTGAAAAGTAAATCTGAAGGTCACCGTGGATTAGTCTTTTTTTTTAAATTTTGATGGCTTTTTATAGCGGTTTTTATTAAAAACTGGGGTCAAAAGTCTGACATTTACCATATGTGAAGACTTTATACAGCAGTTTTATTAAAATCACTATTACAAGTATCTATAACAACGGGTTTTAATAAAAATTGCCGTAAAAAGTATTGATCCTGTTATTTGAAGATAACATATAAAATCTAATAAATTAGACACTAAGCTAGTATGCCAACGGTATTTAGTAATTTATTGTATTATTAATTTATTGGATAAATTAGACTTCTTGATTAATATTTTTCTCAAATTATGCGCATTTTTAATTTCCTTTAAAGTATGAAAGCGCAGCTAAACAAGGTAAAATTGATGCAGGTCCCATAAAGAAAAAAAGTTCTTTACATATTTATTGAGTTTTGAGCAACATATGGGAACATTTTTAACTATACCAAAATTTTGGGGTGAGTTGAGTTAGGCTGATATCAAACTCGGTACAATATATATATAGGTTTATTCTTAAGAAAAATGTATGCACAATTGATCAGAACAATAACTGATTTTAGAAAATATTCTAACTAGTTTGACTATTCCTCAGAAAATATTCTAACAGACTATTCTTTATATTTTGTAAGTTTTATCATCTCATCCTATCCGCCAGCGCCAAAAAGAAAGGTGAAGCCTTTCAATTAGATGAAGCAAAGTCGTCTGAGTTTTGGGAGTCATCTGGGTTATCTAAAGGGTAGTGGAAGTGTCGCTAGTTACATTGGCGGTGGAGATTAAAATAGAGACTATTGAACCTTTCTTGAAGGTTCTCTACCTGAAGGGAGATCTCTTCAACCGAATTCTCTAAAATATTCTTTGGTTTATCAATTCTTCCAGATATTTGAGGAGGTCTGGAAATGACGAAGCATATATCGGGTATGGGAAAGGATGCTTGTCCTCAAAATATTTATGGAATCTTTTATGTGAACGGGAAAGAGAAGATCCTGAAGAGGATGACATTTAAAGAAAAATAAAAAAGAGAGTAAGATAAAGACGATAACAAGAGGAAACAGGTTAAGGAAAAGAAAGTGTAACAAAAAGTACAATAGAAGGGTACTTAAGATTGAGGAAAAGACGGTTTGTAAGAGGTATCTGTTGGCCTTCCCTCATGATGGCTAGAGACGTTGGGAACCGAAGAGATAAGAGACGTATACTTTTTTTCTACAGATAGGGCATAAAGAGACAAATGCGAGAAGGTAGAACGATTAACTTATAATGGCAATTTTTCTAAAAAATGCCGTTATAAATTCTCGATGTCACTTTTAACGGCAATTGTATGAAAAACTGCAGTTAAAAGTTTCTAAAATACAGATTTATTTACGAATATGCCACTTTTTTTTATGGCGTTTTCCCTTTTAACCGCCGTGATAAGTGTTTTTTCTAGTAGTGATTAATGGGTAAGTATACTCTTATACTTAGTATACACATATATATTATAATAAAATCATATATAACGTTGCTGATATTTTGTAGTATACATTGGACTCTACTTATCATTGCCTCTCAAGACAATGTAGTGTACTGATTCGATTCAATGTTTGGAAAGCCAAATCTTGACATTGTATCCATCGTTAACAAGTGAGTTTTTCTTTATAGATTTATTAAGTAAAAAATTTAGCAATTTATATAATATTTTTTCTCCAATTGGCGATAGGGTTGTGTAAGGCATTAATCTTTTTAGAGCCCATCCATATAGTATTAATCCTACATAGATTTTTCTTACAGAAAGTTATTTTCAACTAATTAAGTTTCATTTTTTATAAATTTATTAGGTATAAAGTTAGTCCCTTATGTGCTATATATTTTTTCATTTTGTTAGTACTGCCGTCAACTTGGCAGTGTTGAGTGCGGATAATATGTGATCCTTTACATTCATGATATCATTGAGATATAACTCATGGAGAACTTACATAAGGTATAAAGATGTCATGATTAGTATTTAGTGATTCTTCAATTTATTCACATCTTTAATACTTACATATTACATCTAACTTGTAGTTGTTCGATAACAATATGAGCTATGAAGATGACCTAATCAATTTAGTAAGGGATGATTTGACAAGAACAATACTTCTGAACATGCCTGGAAGATGAAGTACTTGTCAAAGTTTTTGGTACATATTTAGGCAATAACTTTTTAACTTGTTTAGTATTGATCATTCAACTATTTCCTTTTTATATATATGATGGACAAACACCTATTTGGTTCATTGCAATATTACCAATTTAGATTATTTTACTACCATTTAATTTGAATTTTCACATTACTGACTTCATACTTTGCTGCTTAGAAATTTATTTGTCTTGATTATGCTAAATGTAAGATAATATTAAATAAAAATTAACAAGAAAAAATATATAGCTTTCCATGGCAATTAAACTAAGAACTGCAGTAGAAAGATTAAAAATAAAAATAAAAGCAACCTTTAACTGACAATTTTTGTCTAAAACTGCCATTAAAGGGTATAACCTTTAACAGTCATTTTCCTTTTAACGGCGATTACAAAACCGTTGTTAAAAGATAAATTTACAACAGTGGTAGAGTTCACGCTGCTCACAAAACTACCATAAAATATCACTTTTAACTACTATTAAAAGCTTTTTTTTTAATAGTGTTCATACATTATATATATGTATATATATTAACATCACAACTTTTTTTTTATAAACTTGTTAAAAGTATTGTATAAATTTGACAGTCGACAATTGAAATCTTTCGAGGAGTTAAATGGAAGCAAGCAAAGTAATTATATGTGGAGTTTATTTGAATAAGAAACAAACTAGTGATAAACGTGAGATTTAAAAAATTGTATTCATTATATCCTTAATATAAAATTTATTTAATTAATTTTATTAGATTAAAAAAATTAGTTAATGTCATATAATTTTTTTAAAATACCCTAATAATATTTCTTAATTCCTTCTCTTCTTCTCTTATTTAGTTATTGTTAAGGGAGTACCTATATAAATAATTTAGAAAAAAATTGATAAACATGATAAATAAATTTTATATTTAGGATCAAGATTAACTCATTAATTAAATATTATATTAAATATTTTAGGAGTATTATTCTTTTATACGCAAAGTCATGAGTTTAATAAAATTGCATAATTTATAATTCTTCCATAGGGCATGAAGATAATGGTTGCCCGTTGGTAGGAGTATCAATATATCTTATATGTAATATAAAATTTGTAAAAAGTCACACTTGATCTTTTATTAATAGTAACGTGCAACTTCAACCATTATAAAAAATCCTATCCACAATTAATTATTATTTTGTTTAAATTTCATATTTGAATCTCAATCACTGAAAGTCAATATCAGAGAGGGTAATTTTGAAAATGTATTGCCCCTAGTTAGGTTTTGATAATGACAAGTTTGCCCCAGTTATGTTTAAATAGGATTGTTGACTGCTATTTATCATAATTATATGTGGATGGTTGTATGCGAATATTGAAAGAGAAATGACAATCATACTAATCTCTCGTAACTTAATAAATTAAAGTTTAAATTTTCATTAAAAAAATATTTATATTTAATATTTTATAATATTAATAAAAAAAATATGCCTCACCAAAAAAAAAAAAGCTAAGCATATAGAGACAAATAAATATATTATTTATTGGCCATATTATTAAACTCAGCCCAAATAGTAACATTCACTACTAGCTTACCAAAGGGCCATATCCTAACAAGAGGAACACGTGGTCCAAGAAATATATTGTTATTTTTATAACAGAAAAATTGGGCTAGTTTCCAACTAGAGTTTAGGTATAAGTATATAAAAAAGAATTACTTTGTCAGATAGTAAATTAATATTTAAATCTCGTTATAAAATATATATTTAGTATCTGATAATATTTTAAATAAAATTATCTCAAATAAAAATATACCTATACTTAGTAAAACAAAGAGCTACTTCCTATCTCTTATTTATTTTCTTACTTATTATAGAGAAATAGTAGTTAAAAGAAAATTAAGAGCATGTTAATTTTGTAGTCAATTTATAAGAAGCTATTTTTAGGTATAGTTTTACTTTATATAATTCAAGGAAAAAATTATCTAATATGTTATAATAATTGAATATGAATTATTTATAAATTGTAAGTTACTCCTTCAATCATAAATATAAGACCTAATCTATAATATAAAGTACACTATAAAATATGTTTTATATTTAAGATTGGAAGAGTATATACAAACATCAATATATTTATATAAGATTTAAGAAAAATTGTATCCAATAAGAATTAGATAACAATTAAACTCTTATAATTAAGATTAGACATAATATTTAAAACCTACAAAATGCATAGAATTTAAATATATAATATGTCACAACCACATTTAAAAAGCACTTAGGATTTGTTTGATATGACGAGATGGAGGGGAGGGGTAGAAGATGAGGAAAAATTTTAATGAATTCGATGTAAAGTTTTTTTGAAGAAGTGTGGTTAAAAGCTTGTAAATAATTCTTTTATATTATATTTTTTTAATTAAAATTTTATTCTTTCGATCCTTAATATAAGATATATTTAGATAATTTATTTAATTAAAAAATTAGTTAAGTTATGATATTTTTTTTAAAATACTCTAATCATCTTTCTTAATTTTATCACTCCCTCTCTTAGTTATTGTTGACGGGTATCAATAAGAGTAATTTAAAAAAAATAATAAATATAAAAAATATATTTTATATTTATTATTAAGATTAACTTCCCAATTAAATCTATTAAGGACTAGAGGAATATAATTATATCTATATATTTCTTTTAAAATTAAACTTATTAAAAATTTTCTTGCCTTTCCTCTTCTCTGTTTCCCTCGTAACAAATACTTTTTTAAATAAGAAGTTTGGTATCACTCAGTTACAAGGTCCCGAGTCCTCACCATAACATGAAACATAAAATTTGCAACTTTATCGGTCTTGGAATTTGAGAAGGAATTGCTAGATTTATCCTTGGGTTTCATGGTATATGCGTAATTACAAGATTTACAACAACTAAAAATTTGTTCGGGCATGGATACATTTTAATTTTATAAAACACATATAATTCGGAAAAAGATATACAAAATTTATGAATCTGAAAATTCAATTAATTATCAACAAATAATAAGAAATAATTTATATGATACGATGTCACATCATAGATAACAAATGAATGGTAATGGATTGTTTTAATTTTAAAACATACATTATTGTATTTATTATATATTTAATAAATATTGTGTCATTAAGCAGGTTTCATACTTTATCAAAACATGGTGTTCTCGTGTTCTATTTTTTTTTTTTTTTTTGACCTCAATGTGATCCAGGAGGATCTTTTCACAAGTCACGTGTGAACCACTTCAAAATATATGCCCGTGAGAAAAGTCAATTTCACAACGTGGGTCCTATCTTACATTTGAAAGGAGTTGCTATTCGCTGATAGGATGAGTCATAAGGAAATATCAACAAGATTTCGTGAAGGGTCAGGTAGCCCTGAACAAAGTACCCGTCGCCCGGTACACTCACTCAGGCCCGGCATCAATTTGCCCGGTTCGGGCAGCTCAAATTAAGCCCGTAACGGGCGGGCTTAAATGGGCGGGCTACATGTAATATACGGGCGGGGCATAGGCACACTATCGGGCTGCCCGTGCCCGCCCGTATATGTATATACATATTTTTTTTAAATATTAATATTTGTCATTTTTAATTCCTCCGCAGTTCGCATTGCACATTTAGCCATTTAGGGTTTCAGAATTTCAGTCTTTCACTCTTTGCTCTTTCAGATAGGCGAGGCGAGTAGGCGAAATCAAATTGGAAGAGGCTGCTATTTTACATTACACATATGCGAAATTCTCAGACTTACTTCCAGACATGATCGCTGTGGCTGCAAACCTACAAAGGAAGATGTCAAAAGATGCTTCATGCTGGATTTTAAAAATCTGTGAGTTCCAAATTTCTGTCACTCACACATACCCATACATTATTCTCTATCAATATGTTACAGTTAATAACATGGACTGCACTGTAGAAAACTTAATTTGTGTTGCCAGAATAAACTTTGATAATTGGTTGTTCCTTTCCAAATTTTCTTGGAATTTCTTTTTCCTGGTGTCGGGTGAAGGGTTTCTTTTGTTTGTTTTAGAATGGCTTTTCTCTTGACAATTCAGCATGCTAAGCGGACATTATTTTGTAGGCATTTATCATTGCTTCAACTGCAACTGAAGAGGAAATACTGAAGTGGTATGCTAAGTTTCACTCTCTATTTATTGTCCCTGCTTCTGCTATGTTTTTAACTGCCAGTTTTCTCAGTCCCAAATATGTTCTTTCCTTTACAGGTACCATGAGCATGTTGTGTGGGATGGCAAAGACTTAAAAATGAAACTGTTGCGGAAGGGCATACTGACTCGCATATATACTCCCAGGGTAAGTATATTTAAATATTCAGAGACTGACTCATATATTAGAAAGTAAAGGAAATAGTTGAGGAAAATGGCTTGTAAAGACGATACTAACATTCTACATGAAGAGAAATTTGTTTAAATGGAGCCGAATTTGGTTGCAGGAAAGAACTTGAATAATTTAATTTTAGACTAAATTACGTTCGCTTCCCTTGAAGTATATAGAACCTACATTCACACACCATTTAGTTTCAATTTATACAAAAACCTCCAATTTAATGTTACTGTTAATAGATTTTATGCCATATGCAGTTGTCTTCTAGAAACCTCAATAACCTAATTTAATGCAGAAATCATCAAAAGGCCAGCTAAATGCTTATAAAAACTTAATCTTGGGAGGTTCAAATTGTAGGTTTTATAAATCCCACGTGGCTTAGTTTTTAAAGAGAACCTCTTAGCAAACTCCTAGAAACTAAAATTATATTTTGCCATACCATTTGTCTGTTTATATATATATATATATCCTTTTGTACTTATGATCTGAACTTGGAATTCATTTTTCCTGTGTGTTTGGTAACATGCCATAATACAAGGTTTGAGGGAATCTGGGGTATTTAGTTTTGTCATTGCATCTGCACCAAAACTCTCCAAAGAAAAGTTTTTGATGTCAATTGATAGAAGTAACTTAACAATAGGTTAAATAGGAAAAAATTTTCACTTTTGACAAACGGGCTGCCCATGCCCATTTCAGCCTAAAAGGGTTCAGCCCAACCTGTTTAATACGGGCTTAAATGGGCTGGGGCACGGGCATGGGCTAGCCCGTGCCCATTTAACATTTCATGGGCGGGCCACGGGCTGACCATCGGGCTAGCCCGTCCCGCCCGTTGCACACCCCTAGGGTCAAGCGCTGGTTTCTCAACTAAAGATTGTACTTATTTTTATTCATTTATTTTATTTTCTTAATGCATTAAACTACTCTTTTATTTTTTTCGGATATAAATGTACACATAGGGGATTGATAAAAAAAAAAAAGGAACCTCAATTGCACTGTTGTAAGGGATTGAGTTTTCAGAAGTTCATATCCATAGCTCTTGTTCTTGTTCGGATCAAGTTTTGGTTCAGAGCCTAGTTCCTATGTGTGGATGGTGAAGACTCACTTCGGTTACAACACAATTGGGGAAGATCTATGACAGCTTACGACTTTTCGAGGAGTGCATCTAACAACTCCTATAGCAGAAAAAACATCCATAACAATGGTAGGTGATGACTCTTTTACTGAGTCCGCCTTAGCTGACCAAGTCACCAAGCTCTCCTCGCATATGGCCACAGTCCTAGACTGGATCAAATAGCAAGCTTCCAATTGTCATGACAAGCAAGGTGAGAAGATAGACACCTCAAAGACTAAGGTGGCTAGATTGAAAGCAAAGTTCAAACACATGGCTGACGGGAAGGAGGAAGATAGTGACAGTTACGAGAGTGGGGATAGTGGTTGATAAGATACAAATTGTATATGGTTTCTTTGACATTTTTAAGGGTTTTGCGATAATTTTATCATTTATTTTATGCTTGTAATTGTGCTTTTGTGGTAATACATGATTGTACATGGCAATATAATTAAAGGGTAAAATGGTAAATTAACTCTTTCAAACTGCATATATGTTGTTCTTTAATGAATTAGGCTTTTACAGTGAGCTTTGATTTTGAATTGCAGGTGTTTTAGAGGAAAACCAAGGTCCTAATGCGAAGCAGAGAAGGAATCACTAAACAAAGAGGATCTGAATTATGAAAGTCAGCTTCTGTGATGTTTAGTCGCGACCTCAAAGTCCACAGGTCGCGACCTTATTTCTTTTTGGAAGTTTTTCTCCGTTTACAGGTCGCGACCTTATTTCTTCTTGGAAATTTTTCTGCGTTTATAGGTCGTGACAAAAATATAGATCTAGTCGGTACCTAAAGAGACAGTTAGTGAAGCTGCGCATTTTTTATTAGGTCATTCTGCAATTAAAATAAGAGGTCAGCAACCATTGCGGGGGAGGCTGGAGTTTTGTCAGATTTGGCTAAGAGGCAGCTACTCATTCTCTCTCAACATTCTATCTATAACTTCCACTCGCATCTTCCATTTTCTTCATCTTTCCACATATTTTTATATTTCTACATTGATTAATCCACTTCTACCATCTTTTTCATTACTTTTCCATCACCATTTTTTGCACATCTCATGGCATCAGTTCTGGATAACGATTGCAACAAAATAGGAGCTATGAGAGGCTATAAATTTAGTCTATTGGTGATTGACAACATATCTTGTATTGCATTGTAGAGTTTTCTATATTAATCTGTACCTATTTCATGGTTTGAGATTTTTAGATTTAGGAGTTTCATTGTATGAATAGGGATTGAATATCGATTGATTATTCTCATATTAGATATTTGTAATTGACATTGGAATATGTGATTATTGATTTTAATATAAATATTTCAGTTTTGATTTCTGGATAGTTGGATAGTTATCAAAGATTACAGATGTTTAATTCGATTGCTTGAAGTCTATGGTTGTTGATTGATGACCATTTGAGGGCATTATCATCATCTAATTTAATTACACACTAAGTGGGTTTCAATATTGCATTAAGAAGTTTTTAAACTAGCCTTGATCAAAGGAGTTTAAGAACCATTAATGCACTAGACTCAATCGATTGATTGGGATTTTATTTAAGACTTAGTGATTTTATAACTCTCATTTCAAATCAAGAGCAATGATAGATACATTTTTCATTATCAAGAGTCTTCCTTGTCTTATTTCTTTCATAACCAGACTCATTTTCCTCTTAATCAAAATACAAAAATATTTACTCTTACTGCAATTTTATTTCTTTTGTACCAATGTTTGAATCAAAATAAGAACCCATGCTTTTTACTCAGGTTTTCAATGAAATTGTTTACCAATTGTTAAGAATCTAATTTTAAGGCTTCTTGAGAAAAATGATAGAGTTGTGCCTTATACTGCATTATTGGGTTTAATCTTTAGGATCGCAATAATCTTTAGACAGCTCTTTCAGTAGTACTAGCAGTGGCACGAAACCTTTTAAGGTCGAAGCCAAGATTTACATACCCTCATTCGATAAGTCGATTGATGCTGACAATCTGGATTCTTGGATTGATCAGCTTGAGACTTGATTTACTTCTCTATCTGAGGATACTGTGACAGCTAGAGAGTCATATGTACACCACTTAATATGATCGACCATGTGAAGAAGTGGTGGAAGGCCCATGTAGTGAGTTCAAACAACTACTTTGGCAAGAGTTCTATCCAATGGGGTACCTTCAAGAAAGATGGGACCGATGGCTTCAGCTACGTCAAGGACGTGACCAATCTGTTCTAGTTTCGCGATATTACTGGTGCAAATACGATAGCTATGGCAATAGAGCAAAAAAATAAGCCTCCGAGTGAGAAAAATACCGGAGACAGTAGACACAGACAAAAGAACCATAAAAATTCTGTGAAGGGGTAAATCCTCAACCCTTCTTCTTCCTCTAACAAATTCTATGAGCATTGCAAGGTCACAGGGCATGATAAAGAAAAATGCTGGAAACTTCATCCGGAACTTTTCCTCAAGAAGTAGAAGAAAGGTGAACGTCATCAGGGTGTTGTGGTGAGAACGTCGGTGGACCCGACCCTATCTCTGGTGGCAATGCCGAAGGAGATAGCTTTGAGTCCAATGACATCTCAAAATCTTGCAGAAGAATTATTCACCGTCAACATTCAAGTGAAGCAGGAGATCATATCTACCATATTTGATCCCGGTAGTCAAAAGAATCTTAGCTCAGCAATGGTTGTTCAAAGGCTTGGCTTGACAACAACTCCTCATACTCAGTCGTACCCACTGGGATGGATTATAAATGATATGAATCAGAAAATTAACTCACAGTGTGTAGTGAGTTTTGCCATATCGTCTCGTTATGTTGATGAGGTTCGATGTGATGTTGTGCCACTTGATATTTGCCAGATAATTTTTGGCAACCCATTGCTCTATGATCGAGATGCTCAGTACCATTAGAGGGTGCAAGAATATGAACTAACTAAGGATGAAAAAAATTTGTCCTTATGATTGAGAAGCCTATTCAGACAATAGACTTGGTAACCATAAGTCAAGCTAAACATATCATTAACACATCCCAAAAATATGTATTAGAAATTATTCGCCCAGTATATTTGTAGGGTTCTTGTTTGCCTACACTAAACTTGTTCTGAAGGGAAAATAATAAAGAACTGATAAATCTGTTAGAGGCATATACCAACCTCTTTGAAGAAAGTCGTGACCTACTACCAAGGCTACCGGTGGAGCATGAAATTCATCTAGTTTTAGATTCAACATTGCCCAACCTTAGGATGTATCATAACTCAGTGTTGGAGAATAATGAAATCAAGCGACAAATTAATAAGCTACTTGAGCATAGTGTTATCAAGCCAAGTAGTTTTCCATATGGGTCTCTGTCTTGTTCCTAAGAAGGATGGAGGATAGCGCATGTGCATTGATTATTGAGCGCTTAACAAGATCACCATTAAGAATCGCTACCCTCTACTACGCATTGATGACCTTTTAGATCAACTACACCATGCAATTGTCTTCACCAAATGGTTATCACCAAGTTCGTATCCATGATAAGGACACTTGGAAGATAGCCTTCAAAACACGTCAAGGTTTATTTAAGTGGCTAGTTATGCCCTTTGGGCTTTGTAATGCCCCTACCACTTTTATGACACTTATGAATGATGTCTTACGACCTTTTATTAATGATTTTTGTAATTGTTTACCTTGACTATATTTTGATATATAGTAGGTTATGGGAAGAGCATTTGGTACATCTACAGAAGGCGTTTGAGACATTGGAAAAACACCAACCTTGTTTGAACCCAAAGAAGTATGAGTTAGGAAAACAAACCTTATTGTACCTTAGTCTTGTGGTGGGGGTGAGTTACAAATTGACCCTGATAAAATAAACATCATCATGGAATGGCCAAGACCAACATGGGCACCCGAGGTTCAAAGTTTCATCGATGCTTGTCGTCACTTTTCTGCTTTGGCTTCTGCTTTACATGCACCAACGAAGGCTAGCCACAAATATACAAATTTGTTTTCTTCTTTTGCTTTGAAGATAGGCAATGAATTAATTACAACTATACAAATTTGGGTAAGGCTTTTGTTGTTGTGCACGGTGATGGATTAAGTATATGTCATTTGATCTCATGGGATTAACTGTGTGTTTCTATAGTTTACATCTTTAATACAATATACCTGCAAAGTAGGCTGATCAGATTCTAAATATTGGTTACAAGTAACTCCTAATTCCTATAGTCAAATAAATTTTTGAATGATGTTGAAGCTGTGGAAGATGCCGGAAAAGAAGTTGTGGAAGATGAAGCTGATGAGGAGGAGGAAGCAGAACAGTCTGAAGAAGCAGAACCAGCAGACAACCAAGATGTAGTCAGAGTAAAGGACAATAAAGTTGAAGCTAAAAAAGTCCCTTCAAATGATTGGAGTTCAATTGTTGAAAGATTCTAATCAACATTTTTATTTTATTTTTAAATATGTCTTAGTAATTGATATATTCTGATATTTTAAAGGATGATTTATTCATTAATGTTATTAAATTTTGGTTCATTTAGTTATTAATTATTTTATTTATATATTTATAAGCCCATTACAGATTTCATTTAAAAAATTAGGAAAAAGAATTTAAAAGCAATTATTGACTTTCGGCGGCGATAACATTTGTAGCCGCTGAATCAACTTTCGGCGGCCACAAATACTTTGCCTTTGGTGGCGACAGTGGGTGACATTCAGCGGCGACCCAAAGTTGCCGCTGATTGTTGACATTCAGCTGCGACTTTTAATTGTCGCCGCTTATACTTATAGGCGGCGACAAAAAGTCGTCGCTAAAGGCTTTTAGCGGCAACTTTTGTGCTTTCAGCGGCGACAATCAATATTTTTGTAGTGTTACCAGCATATTGATGAGTAATAACTGAAATAACTAGTCCTTTTAAATAACAAAACTCATCAATGGCATTTTCTTTGCGTTCTTCTAAGCTCAATTATAACGGTTGTTGATTTATCTTACAGTGGGCATGGTGCTTTATTGAGATATTTTAGACTAGACCCAGAATATTTCAATAAGCTCAGACTCTTTTTTTATGTATGTACTTCGCTTTATTTTATAATTATCCTTTAATAAAAAAAAAGAATTAATAATGCACATTCAATGGATGAATAATCACATAGTTGTCACGAATGTAAACAAACAATAGATCCAAACCTAAATAATAAAGCAAAACAACATGATGAGCTGGTCCATCAGTTCTAAACGTATTTAATCTGTCAGATAAATATTATTAATTACAACCATTGAATGAAGCACTAAAATTAAATTAACTATCGCTAGAAAGAGCGTTTGTTAGATTAGATTAGTGGGTTAATTACAATATTAGGATAATACTTATCTTAACATAAAAGTGACATGATCATATGACTTTTGCACTTTCTTTGCAAAATGATGAAAGGTCAGTTTCTTATTTATTGGACGTATTCAGATCATACCAATAATTCACCAACTCTTATCTGTTCTAAAGTGCTAATGCCAAACTGTAAAGAAAACCATCTTTATCAAATTTATGAAAAACAAAGATCCAATGCAAATTTTAGGAATGTCTACCACCACCATACATTAAGATATTAAAGTGGTCACTATAATACAAGATGACAGATAGTTATATAAGCTCTCTGCAAAATCTTTAAATCATTGATAAAGTTCCATGGGATATCAGGAAAAAATATTTCAATTGTGAAATGATCATCTTATCCTCATTCATAAAAAAGTAACAAGTATAATGACACAAATAACAATTTTTATGTTCTGCAATTGACAAGTTAAGAAGTAATAAATGACTCCCGGTTGAAAAAGTCAATCCCGCCCCCTTTATTTTCTAGATCTGTTCGGTTAAAAGTACTCCCTCCAATATTTTTTCATAAGATTTAAATTTTTTAATTGGTTTAGTTCTTTTTATAAGATTAAGTTTGTGATTGTTTGAATATTAAATGCATTTTTATCAATTTTATCCATAGTTAATTTTATTCTCTGTCCTTCATCCTTTTCCTATACATTATCTTTCCTCTTTTTTTTCTCATTATATCTCACTCTCATTTACCCTCCTATAAATAAGGGTATAATTAAAAGAAAAAAAAGAGTACATTTCTTACATATTTAGTAATTTTAACATATTTTTTAAACCCACAATTCAATTATTTAAATATTATAAAAAGGACCAGTAATATTTTATAAACCGTGTTTATCAAAACCAATTTCTCAACTGGTATAAAAAGTCACTTTTTATCAGATTTAGGAAACCTTTTTTTCTGTAGTGGTGTGTATATGCTATGGTGTTGGACTCAATGTGCCAAAGAGGTAGTTAAATTCTTGGGGCAAGAGAATCTTGGAGAATCCCCCCATGAGAACCAAAAGCAATAAGATCTATCCTTTTTCTTTAAGGGCAAAGGCTTTATTATCTGTTCCCACAACCTGTGGGACAAGAAACAATAAATTGAATCATTACTTTCAAAGTGATTCACAACTCTTTATCTAGCTAGCTAGCTTTACCCCATATGTCCAAAAAATAAATTTTCATTTGTTGCAACTTAGTCTTCAAGTTATATATATAGTTAGTCTTTTTGACCAACGTCAAGTTAAAAAACCATTTAATGCAAGCAGTTGGCCAAGTGATAACATGATGTTATAACTATAAGTGAATCGAATATATAATTTTCCACTTACATAATAGTTTTCATTGCATTAAGTTACAAGCATTAATAAAATATTATGATATTGCCTAATTAACTTATTGGTCAGTTTAAAATGGCCTCGGTTGAAAAAAAATCCCAACCCAATCGAAACCATTCCTGTGGATTGATTGGTTAAATGGGCCAATTCAACAATTCATTTTTTCATATGGGTCTAACAAAAGATAAGATGTTAATTTCTTGAACTATATTTAAAAATTTTATTGAGAGAAATATCTATATTTAATAAGTAATAATATTTTCAATGAGAAGATACCTATACTTATTAAAAGACAAATAGCTACCCTTACATGGTAGGTTTCAATATTCCGTACAACCGAGGAAAAATCACATTGTAACATAATTATCCATACATATATGGGATAAACAGACCAATCCTAATCCATTAGGCAGGCCAAAAAATATCCATTTTGTTTAGGTCAATTCTTTTGCACCCAACCCAAAATGTTACAGGTTATTCCGTCAACCTATATTTCCAGCTCTATATAAGGAAAAAAAAACAAGAAGAAAGCCCTAATAATATCTCCTTTATACATGATGCCTCAAGGGGATAAAAGTACAATGGAAGTGGCAAAAGTGAGTCACCTTCATGTAACTCAACCAATAACTTAGATACATGTTCATCGTCATCACCTTCATTAACTCCAAAAACGTTCTCGTCCTTTTTTACCTAAAGTAAGGGTTCAGATCCTATATATTGATATATAAAATTATATAATACTCTCTCAAATCCTTGATATACAAGCTAGTTGACTAATTTAGATAGATTAAAAAAAATAGTTAATTATGACTAAATCTAACCTTTAAAGACAAATTCATATTATATACTCCCTAATCTACTCAAATTAGTCATCTAGCTCTTATATTAAAGACACAAGAAGTTTATATAATGATAATTTTAAAAATGATATATATAAGCCTCATACACACAACATTTTAGTGTATATTCTTTATAAATGTGTAAATGTAGTGGGATCTAATTTAAACTAAAGATCATAGCAACGAGACTTACCTTGAAGACAAGACAAATACAGGGTCTAATCAAACAACTTTTTTGTATTTTAAATGTTTTCTTAATTAATAGATAAGTAGGCATAATTGTTCCAATCTTACTATTAAAATATACATACAACACAGTGGATTAGTTGTACATGGATAATACGAACAAACAAAGCACAAAGCATATGGTTATGAATCGATCTCTGTTGGCTGGAATATATATATATATATATATTAAATATATAATTACTGAATCAATCATCTGTGACTGTTGCCGACAACAGAAAAGTTTAATGAATGAATCATAAGAATAACGACATGTTTTTATTTTAGAAATCTAGGATCGATTCTGAGTGTTATCCTTTTGACGATCCATAAATAAGATCTCAATTTTTCCTGTAAATTAACACAACTATAATTAACAAGATCTGAAAAAGCATGACTTGAACTTTTCTTCATGGTGATGATTCAATTATCATATATATATATATCCTCTTCAACGCACAAACCTGAAAGAACTGGATACCTGCATCTCATGATCCTGATCTGAGATACCTAAATTCAATACTGCTGGAATATATATATATATAACTTGAAATGATAAAAGAAACTCACAGATTTAATCGTAATACCAAGCTTTACAGCCGAACCATATCTAGAAAAACTTGAAGGTTTGGTTGATGATTTGACCCTATCTGTATCTTCCCACAGCTTTCTTAAACTGCAACAAATAACTGTGAGACGAAAAAATTGATCTCAAATCTGTAATAAGCAGATCGACGCAGTTCAAGAAAGCTGTGGAATAATACATATAGGACCATAAGGCTTCAAGAAACAGCATCATCAAAACCCTAATTCAAAGGGAAGAATGAAGACGATGATGAAAGAAATAAAACAGATGAAAGAAAGAATTAGAGGGGTAGGTTGAGGGAGAGGAAGAGGTAGTATTTATAGGAGAAATAAAGGGTTTTATCTATTTATTTAATTGAGGGCATCGATCCCTAAAAGAATATTGGACCTGAGATTACAGGATTCTACGGAAGTATACCTAAAAAGGTGACCCCAAGTTTGGTGGTACCATTAGAGGTCAGAATTCCTAAAATAATGGAATCGTATGTGTTGCCAGTTGCCAGTTGCCAAGCCCTCAATAAATGTGCGGCTATGATTCTCCTGCCGGATCTGACGGTTGCCGTTACCATTTGTGGGTGACACCGCATGGGGCCCACCTTCAGATCTGTCTCTTTGTGGACCCGACACTCTACCTCCACGCGCTCCTCCGAATAGTTAACTGAATTCATCAGCCAGCCAATCAGGTAATTCTATATTATTATCTTTTATAGTTTATATTACTTCATCCCATCCTCAATATAAATATTAGTTAACTAATTTAAATAAATTATATATTATAATAAATATAACATAATATTCTTAAAGTAATCATGTGTAACATTATATATCAGTTTATAATACATATAAATTAGTTTGGAGAAAATGATAAGTATTAGATATAAAATATATTAAAGTCTTATATTTTAGACTAAATTCAATCCTCCAACTAACTTTTATATTAAGGATCGGAGGTAATATTAACTTTTATTAGTAAGGTATTAAAACTAAATTCTTAGTAAAAAAAATTAATTTGAGTTGATCATTTAAACCAGTGAATCGATGATCTGGTCTCTTATCCAATATGATCACGAGTTTTTGAACGAGAGGTTGGATTTTATTTTTTTCCCTTTATTAAACTTGAAACAACATCATTCTAAATTAAAAAGTCATTTTTATATTTGAATAACTATGTTTTATTATATTATATGTGATTTATACACTACTAGAAAAAAATACTTTTTACAACAATTATAAGGGAAAAAATTGTGAAAAAAATGTGGTGGCATTTTCATAAATAAGTTTTATTATAAAACAATTTTCACGGCAATTTTTATTAAAACCACTTGAAAGATACTTTTAATAGTGATTCTATGTAAAACTGCCATTAAAAATTGTCCAACCGAGTTTAAAAAAACTCGGTTCAAGTAAAAGTTATTATGGTATTTGAAAAAATGCCATGATAACTATTTTTAATGGTATTTTTATTTTAATAAAATTGTCGCTATTAAAAGTTTTTAGGAGGGACTTTTAATAACGGTTTTATGAAAAATGCCGTAAAAGGTCCCCAAAAAAATTTAAAAACCTTGAATTTATTTCAGTTTCACTTTTCATAAATATTTGTGGTCTTGTTTTTCTGCTTCATAACCACAGACTTGGATAAGGTCATTTTCTAGCTTTTCCCCTATTTTTGATGCCCATCCTTGTCGTTCTCCGTCATGAAAGTTGATGATGATGTACATGGTTGATGTCATAACCCAAATCAAGAGGATAATATATTTTACACCTTACATTAAAAATAAGTATACTCTTATACTTGGCACAAACATATATTTATTATAATAAAATCATATATAACGTTGTTGATATTTTGTAGTATGCGTTAGACTCTGCATATTATTTTCCCTCAAGATAATGTGGTGTACTTGTTCGATTCAATGTTTAGACATCTAGATCCTGACATTGAATCCATCATCAACACGTGAGTTTTTCTTTATAGATTTATTAAGCGTACAATTTAGCAAGTTATATGATTTTTTTTTCAATTGATGATAGAGCTATACAAGGCGTCAATATTTTTAGAGCCCACACACATAGTACTAATCCTAAATGGATTTTTTTTACAGTAAGTTATTTTCAACTAATTAAGTTTCATTTTTAATAAATTTATTAGTTATAAAATTTAATATTCCCTAATATGCTCTATATATTTTCTATTTTGTTAGGAACGTCATCAACTTAATGGTGCTCAATGCGAACACTGGGATTAGTTACATTCACAAAATTATTGAGATAGGGCTCATGGAGAACTTACATGAGGTATGAAGATAACATGATTAATATTTAGTGATTGTTCAATTTATTCACATATCTAATACTTACATATTACTTTTAATTTGCAGTCATTCGATAACAATATGAACTATAAAGATGACCTAATTGACTTAGTGAGGGATAATTTGATAAAAATAATACTTCTACACATGCTTTGAAGTTAAAGTACTTGTCAATTTTTTTTGTAAATATTTGGTCAATAGCTTTTTAACTTATTTAGGATTGATCATTGAATAATTTTCTTCTTATATATATATGATGTTCAAAGACCTATTTAATTCATTGCAACATTACCAATTTGGAGTATTTTATTATCATTTAGATTTTCACATTGTTGACTTCATATTTTACCGCCTGAAAGTTAGTTTGTCTTGTTTATGCTAAATAAAAGATGGCATAAAATAAAAAATTAATTAAAAAAACAAAAAAAGAAAACCTTTCCATGGCGGTTAAACTGAGAACAGCAGTGGAAAGATTAAAACGAAAAAAAAACAAAAAAAAAAGCAAGCTTTCCATAACAGTTTTAGGAAGAACTACCGTGGAAAGCTAATCTTCAACGGTAGTTTTATTATTAACCATCATTAAAGGTATCACCTTTCGCGGCAGTTTTAAGCAAAAATCATCGTTGTAAGTCATACCTTTAAAGTTTGACTTACAACTGAGGTAGAATTCACGCTACTTACAAAACTATTATAAAAAGTCACTTTTAACCACCGTTAAATGCTTTTTTCCCAGTAATAATACATGAATGTTCTATTTATTTAGGAAGTTACCCAAAAAAATTTTGTTGGCATGAGCCTAATTTGTGTCTTTTGGCATATTGGTCTTGTTGAAAACCCTCTAGAAATGTAAGACTTCATATATGATTAAAGGCATAGAATTTCAAGGTCGCTAGTAATTTAATTAAAAATAATTGAGTAATTAGTTTTCAAATGATTTAATAAAATAAATTTAAATATAAGAAGATGATCTGATGGGGCTTACAACACATATTTTTGAATAAATTGCCTAGTCTGGTAGTAATCTTAGATTTGGTATATTTACTTAAATACGCTACTTCAAGCCTAAATCAAGCCCATTTGCAAGTTCCTAATAGAGTTCTAGCTATTTCGATCCTTAAAGAGGCTTCTAACCTAAGAAGATATGGTATTTCATATTTTATTCTTTATTTTAAAATATGTTTGAGTTAGTTTTAAGAATAAGATAAAAGTTCATATGGATTTTATGAATAAAGAAAGAATCTTTATAAATTTATTAATAAAACCCAAAAAGTCCCCCTAATTGACTCCTTAACTGGGGGTGATTAAAGTTGATTGAATTAAAATGGATATCAATATTGGAATGATTTTGTTGTGAGTGGCTTTTTTCCCTTGCACAAAAGTTGTGACTGACTGATTGGAAATGTCTAGATGTTATGAAAAAAAAAAAGGATTACAAAATCAAATTTGAAATTAAAACATCATATTAACATTATTTCCTCTCTTGTTGATTATTGGAAACTACTTCCCAATGCGTTACCTTTCTGTGGTTGTTTGACTATATGGTTGAGGAAACTCTTGACCACTTATTTCTTTCCTACCCTTATTCTCGATAGCCATTTGGTTTTGGGGCTTCTCAATTAAATTGTTTGATCGTAATTTCAATGATTTTTAATAATGGTTAAAGCGAACCTTTAAGGCATGTTTGGTAGTGTGAAAGTAGAAGAGGGGAAGTTGAAGTTGAAGTTGAAGTTGAAGTGGAATCAAGTATTTCTCTTGTTTGATACAATATAAGCAACTTCCACTTCTAATATTTTGAATTATTTCAGTTCTTTAAAAAAAGTGGGAAATAAGTGAGAGAAGTTGAAGTAAAATATTTTAGACTATTTTACTCTAAATTATAAAATTTTTAGACAATTTTAACCCTTCCTAAGTTATCAAAAAAAATATTTTAGACCGTTTTACCCCAAGTTATAAAAAAAATATATATCAATTCTATACTCATTTCTAACCTACCAAATAAACTTTTAAAACCAATTTTCAATCTAATTCTATTTCCACTCCCACTTCCATTTTTATTTTTATTTCTACTTCCACAACAAATTATTCCATCCTATTACTCAATTTTAGCAGGATGGCACCATCATTTAGTTTAATGAGGGGTATTATCATTCCCATTAACACAATTTAGAGAAAGCGTAACTCAATCTTGCGTTATGCGATTTTCACACCCCCAACATCCCTCATGTTCTCATCTCTTGATTTTTTTCTCCCAATCTTCAGGATGATTCTTCCATTAGGTCTAAACCACCGTCTACTTTCACCAGAAGTAGTAATTAAAGTGAGATAGAATCTCTTATTGCCATTCATGGGGTATGCTTTCATCGTCAAAAAGTGAATCAATCCTATCAAATAAAAGTTATACTCATTCTATTTTAATATTAATAATATAACAAAAATTTTATTGTGAAAAATAAGATTGATAATTTTTATTTTTATTTTATCACCATCGCCATTATTTTCCTACATTTTTATTTAATTATACGAGTATTGTTTATCAGCATAAATTATTTTTCTGTTTTGTTGTAAAAATACTGTTGAAATATTATTATTATTATTATTATAACTAAAATCAATCCTATGAAATTTCACCAAAGCTTTTGAAAGATGTCAACCAGGTAAACTTAAAAAATATATATTGATTTTTTAAAATATTTTTGTAATCTTTTGTATCTCAAACTATATTCTATTTATAGAAATCTATTTAATATGTGGGTAGTTTAAAAAATTATAAATTTAAAAAATAAATAAATTAAAGTCTTATATTTATAATCTAAATAATTTTTTTAATTAACAATTATATTTAGGATTGGAGGACTAATTTAGAAAGATGCTCATAATTAAAACACATCAAAGAAAACAAAATTTACATTTCTTTTTTTAATTATTTAAAGGGTTATATAGCGCATAATATTCTGATCTTATTTCTCATGTTCATCCAGTATCATAATTTTATTTCTGGTATAATTTTACCTATAATCTTTTTAATTTGGTGCAATTTTACCTATAATATTTTTAAAATTGGTATAATTCTTGGTACTTGAAAAATAATATTATGTATAAAATTATACCAAATTAAAAATATTATGGGTAAAATTATATTAAATTAAAAAGATTATAGGTAAAATTATACCACAAATAATATTAGGATACTAGACATATATGAAATATAAGATCAAAATATTAGGTACTATATTACCCTTATTTAAAAATTGATAATAAATATATTTTTTATATTTAGATAATTTCTTATTATAAACAATATTATTTGAGCCACTATCATGTATTAAATATAGATATTTTTTTAATAAAAATGTAATTATAGATTTATTATATGTTGAGTGATTAACCTATCCTACTAAATGAAAAGCGGCTGGTAAAATTGATCATATGTTTAAGATGAATTTAATATGAATATTTTGAAGATATCGAAGGGATTTGGGACAACAAATTTGATGTTACCATATGAGGAAGAGCAATACCGAATTACCGATACATGCTTGTTGGAGTTGGACTTGCTATCGTGCCGCTGCCTCAGGAAGCTGTTGGGGTGACCACCAATGGCACTAATCGATGCGGAAGCATAATAATGCGCGTGTAATACACGATTTGGGGATAAGAAATGTGGGAGCTGGTTGAAGCACCATATACATCCGAAGGTTGAAGTTAAATAAGCCCGAAATGAGGGGAGGGAAGTTGCGCGTTCACATGGAGCCATGTGATAGACAACCCCACCTTCGTGTGTTTGCCCGAGCGTGTGGGACCCTAGCATGAATATATAAATATACACACTACAAAATGTTAATAAATTGATAAAAAAATATTTACAAAGTATAAATAGTAAAAAAAATTATTTTTCAGTTTTTGTGAGAAAATAAACTCTTCTTCTAATATTTTAAAAAAAATAGTTAAATTAGATCCGAAACTCATTAGGATTATTGTATATCTTTAAATTTAAAAAACACTTATAAAAATATTTATAAATTATCACAAACAAGACTTTTAAATTAATAATAGAATTTGAACTTACTTTATAATTTATGAGTTAACTCCTTATCAACTGAATTAATATTTGTTAACTATTTTTTTTATATTACCATCATAATAATTTATATTCGAATATTATTAGATCTAATTAAAGATAAATTACTTAAAAATATTATTTATATTTATTTAAATTTAAACTAAAAATTTTATATTTAAGTAATCAAAATCTTTTTAATTAAGAATAACGGCTAGTTGATGTATGACAACATACATGATACTAAAGGTAAAAGATAGATCCATCCAACTAAGTTATCAAAAGACGTGATTCGAAATTTCTATCCCTTAAGTGACGAGAATTCCTGTAACTAGCGTCAACTTGAATTGATCTTTTTCCAATTTTTTTAAAACTCCGTACAATTATTTTATTTGGTAAAAGATCTTATATTAAAATTTAACATCTTATCAAATTTATAATGTCAAAAAAAAATTAACATTTAAAGTCATAAATAGTATGAATCATCCTTTAAAATATTTAGTTGTATTTTGATAATGTAAAGATATTTTGGTTGGAAAAAATAAAATATTTATGTTTAAGAATTTGAACATTAAAATTACGTTGAAGAATTCAAATATGTGAAATTTTAGTTTGAAATCTCAAATTATAAATTTTTATATAATTTTACCTGAAGAAAAAACTAAAAAGTTCTATATAAGAAAAAAAGAAAGGAAAAAACGAGGAGCTTATGCAAGGGCAAAATGGTCACACGTGTTGATGCTGATGGTACTCTCCGCATTCCTGGGGGCTGAACATGACTTCCTCGAGTAGTTATGATGAACCCCTCAATTTGGATGATTCTGCTTCCCACTCCGCAGGTTTACTGAGATTTCTCTCTTTCTCTTAGTTTTTTTCAAATAAAAAGAGTAATTTCATTTTAAAAAAAGCTTTACAAATACGAAGAACTAAATATTTCTCCCTGTGTTGTTCGGGGAGAGAAAAATAGAAGCTGTTTTTAGTTGGATTTGGCTTCTCTCCAATATTTTTTCTCTCCATTTCCCATCTTAATTTTGAATAGATAGGATTTACATTCTACAAAATTATTATTAAAATATAAAATTATAAAAATAAATAAATTTAAATTGTGAAAACTTAATCTAAATAGTATAGAACTATAATTAAGAGAAAAAAATATAAAATATATTTTGTAGAATGTTAAATCCTACCCATTCAAAATTTTGATCCAAAGGTTGAGGTATTGAGATTGGAAATGGAGAGCAAAAGTAGTGAAGAGAAGCCAAATCCTATTTAGTTTAACCCTATTACATACCTAGTTGCCTATTTTTAGTTTGCTAATAGGATTTACATGGTAATAATGATTATCAAATTTCACTATCATTTATTGCATACTTGAAAAAGTCACATTTACCCTTCAATCTTATTTATTGTTGTTTTGATCATCTCCTTCTACCCATTGTTGCCGCCACTATTATCATCACTGCTGTCGCTACCTCTGTCGTCATCCCTGATAAATTTTAGAAGAAAAATTTTTCTTTTTTAATTGATGGACATTATAGACTTTTATTTGTTATTTTTATTTGATAAAATACAAAAAATATTTTTTTTGCTCAATTTTTCTAATTACACATCAAACATGTGAATAGTAGTAAACATTACATTGCATTATATTACTGTCTTTAAAGATATGGGAAATCTATTTAGCAACAATTAGCTAAAAGTATATATATATAAATCATAAATATTAGTTATGTTTTTTGAGAAAATATTGACTCGGATTTATATACATAGAATTGTGTAGAAGCTACGTAAAGTTAAAAAATCATGAAAAATGTTTCTTTAATATATTTATGATCATTATGAATTATTAATATGGTTAAAAATTTAAAATATCATAGAATTAGTTAATATGATTACTGATTAATTACCATCATAAGCTCAAAATCTTTTAAAATTAAAGTGGTTTATGATTATTATGGTTAGAAATTTAAAATATCATAGAATCAGTTAATGGATTTATTGATTAATTACTATCATAAGGCTTAAAATCTTTTAAAGATTAAAGTGAGATTTAATTGAGCTTATTAATTGCAACTTGTAGATAAAGGAATTTAAAATATTGAATCAGATCAATCTAAACATATTTTCAACTAAATTAGGTATTACAATATTTAAAAGTATAGTTGATAGTTGATGATGATTATTATTTTTTGTTTCCATGTAAAACAATTTATTATTCAGAGGTCCTACGAAATCTCTAAACCATTGTCAAGTCCTAATAGACTTATAAGTAGGAGATTTCAATTGTAAAAAGACACTCTTACCTTTACTTTGATTGACATGTGGAGGAGCCTTCATTGACAACGCATTGTCCATTGGAATCTCCAAAACATCATTTCTTTAGTCAAATGTCTTACTTTAAGCTGTCAATGAAATTTCTCCACGTGTCAATCAAAATAAGGGTAATGGTATCTTTTTACAATTAGAATCTTCTACCCGCAAGTTCTTTGACTTAACAATACTTTAGAAATTTTTTGAGACGTCTAAGTAATAAATTATCTTATATAAAATTTGAGAGTAATTTTTTCTTACATATATAAAAGTCATTGTAAAAGAGAATATCTCTAGGTTTTGTTAACAGTACTCACCATTTTTACCATTAAAATCCAACTGGTGTCTGGGAATGAGATTAATAAATTAGTGAATCAAAGTAGGTTAGATTTTTATTTTAGTAACTCTGTTTTGTGGCTTCATACTCTTTTTTTTTTAAATATTATTCTTTTAATGTTTATATATAAATAATTATATATATTTTAATGGAAGAATTGCATCTAAGTCTCGTGGAAGGAATTAAATTACAAAAAAATCCCACTAAATGGCAAAACTATTGTAAAGTCACATGGGACCTGAGATTAATTTTTTCTAATTGTGAAAAGACATAACTACCCCTTGCTCAGATTCTCTTAGTCAAATTATCCTCAATGTTGGGAAGGGAGAAAGAAGGAGTCTCCACTCCTCGCCGTCGACGCTCTTCTTCTTACGGCCTTCGTCTTTTGTTCTCTTCGCACCTTTCACCTTCTCACGTCCTTCTTCTTTTTCGCCTTAATTTTGAACAAGCTGCACAATTATTTTTCCAAACTTTTCTTCTTCAACACTGACCCAGAACGAGGACCCCTTTAGTCTTTAGTCTAGAGGCATCCTTGAAGAAACAGACACAAAGAGAAGAACTCATATACTCACTTTGGTTGCTGTAAAATGTCAATGACAGAGCATGCTCTGATATGAGAGGGAATATGAGTTGTTATTATAGTACGCGATAGTTGTTAATATGAGTGATTGAGTTGTTAATATTTTGAATCGATAAAATAGCAGTTGCTTTTATTTCTGAAGTAGTTTTGATTTCCAGAGAAGTGAGCAGCCTATCTTATAAACTTTAGTATTTTATTCAAGTTATTTCCTAGATGATTGAACAGGTTCAAAATTATAATGGCAAATATCTTGCTTCAGGTACTGATTAAATTATATATTTTCTGCCTGCTGACTATTACATTACCTGTAGTTTCAGACTTTGTAAATTCATTTATAACCCTAGTAGCATTTGTGGGTTGAAGATCATGAACTTATAGATGTTGTAGCAGTTAGTGAACTTACAGGAATGGTAACAATTGAAACTAGAAAGAGCACTGAAAATAGTTTGTAAATTGTTGAAGGTAACTTCTATTAAGGCTCCTGTCTTTGGTAATAAAAATGTAAAATTGTAATGTTAATAAAATAATTTTATCATGTTCAATGGTGTGGTATGACATTTCATTGTTTAGGTAGGCAGAAAATTTGACAACTAAAACATAAGAAATGAAAATAGGTGTGTAAAATATAATAATTCTACCACTAGTTAATAACAAGTCCATAGTGAGGGAATAACAATATGGACATAATTCTTCCAATTATTTTGGGAGACATAGGAATCCAACTCCACCAATGACAAATGTAGACTAAATGCCATACTAACTCCTGAAATGAACCTAACAAAACCTAATTGTGGGGGGAATAATTACAACTCAACCACTTGAAAATAACAACTCCATGCTGAAGGAATAACAATTCACCCACTGGAAAAGTAACTACTCCACAGCTAAAAAATAATAACTCTACTACTTGAAAAAATAACAAGTGCAACACTAGTAAATAACAACTTCATATTGGAGGAATAACAACTCTACTACTGTAAAAAAAAACTAAACCCACAACAAGAAAAATAACAACTCAACAACTACTACATAACGACATCTTCATAATTTTTCCCAATATTGGAACAAACAGAAAGTGAATTGGGGACACAAGCACAATACCTAGATTAAACTAGAAAAAACATACTGTGTATATGAATGACAGCTCTATTGTGTAAAACCAACAACTTTGACACAAGACTTTCCAACGCTACTCTGGTGAGAATATTTTTATCAGCTTAGATTTGGATTATTTCAAATGTTGACTATGTGTCCAGGCTCATAACATCTTCTACAGTGATAAGTCTTTTTATTTTGAAATTGAGACTCAATTCTTTTTTTACTTGACTAGCAACATATATTTGACCTCATCAATCATTTTCAAATTGTCCCCCATATGAACATAATATAATAGAAGATTTCCAAACGATTTGGCCATCAGTAATGATAATCTGCGCTAGATATATATTATTAACAGCTCAACCACTCATATTAACAACTATCGTGTGCTATAATAACAACTTATATTCTCCTCCCATATCAGACCATGTTCTGTCAAAATATACCTAACAACAGTAAAGTTAGTACGCAAGACTGTCAAACATGATTGGATCCCCAAAGACGATTATGAAAGTGACCACATTAAAATATAATAGTCTACATTGCTGACTATGTAAAAATGGAAAAATTGAACCTATATATGAAATTGAATCTAGTGTGATATAGATGGAAAAACCTGAAAATCTACAATTTTTGTTGTGGTTTTTTTCCATTACACAACGAATGGGCTGAAGGTGATCTCTTTGGTGCTTGCCCTTTGGGGTATTTCGTCATACGTCCATCAACAGTACTTGGATGAGACTAAGTCCAAGACTTATCAACACACAAGGCATAGTGATATTTTCAGAGATTCATGGTTTCACCCAATGAATGAATAATCACAATAATCATCCATGCAAACTACTATATTTGGCGAATGTTAAAATGACATTTTACCAAATTACACTGGTGATAAGCCTTCCTCTGTAAATGTTGTTCATAGCTTTTCATATTGGTGTAACATATACCAACCACAATCTGAGCACACCTTCATAATCTGAGAGAAGACTAAAGCTCAACCAAAAATATAATAGAAATGACATTTCAAAAGCTCTATAAGAGGTTTTCAAAATGTTTAAATAAAAAACAAATAATAATAGCAGCATAAAAATACTCAGCTCAAAAGTGCTATTGTTGTTGTCCATGATGCGAGGGTAGCTACCCATAGAAATTATTTTTATTTTAGATCTAAGGATTGAATAATATATGATATGTCACAAGTCATTTGTAATAGATCATTTATATGCAGAATATAGAGGAATAATAATATGAAAATGGAAGCAATTAGTTACATAAAAGTAAGTAGACATATATATAAGCAAAGAAAGAAATATAACGGCAATACATCATTGTAAATTAAATTGGATCAGCAACTAGATTCTCTTTCACCAAAGAAAAATATCTAATGGATTCTAGAAGACCATGAAGTTGAACTAGACATATATATAAGCAAAGTAAGATGGCGTAGTAGTATGTTTAAGTGAAAGTACATAGCAATAGCAAACTTTGGCTTGATTTTACAGCTCAACCATAAGTAATGACAACCTGCATCAGACACAAATTATTAATAACTTAATCACTCATATTAACAACTATTGCATGCTATAATAACAACTTATGTTCCCCTCAATATCAGACCATGCTCTGTTATTCATATTTTATAGTAACCTTTCTAATGCTCATTCTTTATTAATACACTCAAGTAAAACAACTCTGGCCAGTTATGGGTTCTAATAAAATAACTCCGAAAGCATAAACATCAGTCTTATCAAATACTTTTCCATGTTGGAAATATTCATAAGCCAAATAGTTGTTGGAAAAGCAAAAGATTAATTTCATTGATGTGTATATAAAAACAAATAATGAGAAAAAAAAGGATAGACATTTGGCAGAACAAAATTGGTGAGGTTTAGGTTTTACCCAAATGTTCCCTTGATTTTTTTGCAGAGGGAAGGAACTGAGGGTGCAGACAATTACTCAAGAATTCCTATGTCTTGACATGGACAATGTTATTGCGCACATTAAGATATTGACTCCTAATTGTCTGTATTCCTTCCAAAAATGGAATCAATTAACATAGCAGTACACAATAAGACACATGTAAAATTTAAAACACTATCTGCCAAATCCTAAGTGACATCTTCATAAGATTTTTCTTATTCAGGCAAGGACAAAACAAGCACTGAAGATTTTCCAAAAATTTCCCTCATCCTTGTTTTTCCAAATTCAAATTCGCATTCTAGTATTGTGTTTCACTAGATTATTGCTTGAATTTCCTTCTATGTTGTATTCCAAGTTTGTTACTTTCCACCATGTTCAAGTTGAATTATGTGTTGATTTTTGAATGAGCATCTTCAATTGGCCAAACAAAAAATTCATATATATATACAAATTCTACCATCCAGCGTACAAGTAAAAAATTATCTTCACGCCCTGTATTTTTAATGTTAAACATATCTCTTAGATCTATTTTTCCCCAAACTAAAAGGAAGTATAAATTATCGGCGGAAAGGAAAGAAGGAAGATAAAGGGCCATAAACTAAGTCGAAACCATGATACAGAATTATTAACAGCAACAAGTGTTTCCCATATATAGATAAGTATAAGGAAGAAGGTTACCATAAGGTTAAAGTCGAAATCGCGGCTTGTTTCTTCTCATAACTGCTTTCACAAATAAAAAAGAGATGAAAAGTTCATAACGCAATTTGACTAATGACTATGTTACGGCTAAAAAGGAAGCATATTTTGGCAAACACTATTTATTGTCTGGAAAAGTTTGCTGACGACAAGATTTAGGCTAGATGAAATAGGGAAGGGGAAAATGATAGAAAGATAGCTTCAAAAAAGTTAGTCTTGGTGTAAAAATGATAACTACACTACTACAACTAACAACTCCATGGTGAAATAATAACAAATGAGACATATTTTTAAACACTAGGGGCAGTTATGTCTTTTCACAATTAAAAAAATTAATCTTAAGTCCAATGGGACTTTACAATAGTTTTACCATTTTGCAGGACTTTTTAACAATTTAATTTATTCCATAGGACTTAGATGCAATTCTCCCCATTTTAATTCCATTATATTATATAATTATGATTGGATTGACCTGATTCAATCACGATTAGAACAATAACATGTAGACCAATGTTTTTACCAATTTAATGACATGTTCATTTTTCAATACCTTAATACTCACAAAATATAATAACATTATTAAAAAAATTAATCATTTAATTTTTAAAGTTTTGACACGATTATAACATATTAAAATGTTGAAGTTTGAGGGAATTGAATTTGATGGGTTAAACACTTAAGTTTAAGGACTAAATGATTAAGTTGTTTTTTAAGAATTCATAATATATATTTTTAAAACTATTTAAACACTATAGAAATAGGTAAAAAATTATTTAAAAAATAAATAAAAATAAAGTTCCATGAAACCCAATAAAATATGTGGACAAAATAAAATAATAATATTTAAAATCATTTTTTCATGTTAAGTATATTACTAAATTATGCATCATATTTTCTAATTTATATTTTTGTAACCCTTATAGAGAAAGTTGGGAAAAAGTCTAATATTAAATATTAAAAAATTTATTAGTAGAACGACTTGATAAATTTTTATACGTATGGAGTACTTGTATTTTATAAATTTTATACACACATACACAAAATATTAGTATTTTGATTTAAGTCTTGATTATCAATAAAATTTTTAATAGGCGATTTTTCCTTAATTTTCTCTAATTGATACTTATCATTAAATGTCTATGAGCAAAATTACATAGTAAACATGTGGTGTCATGAGGGAATGATATTTATTTTCTCAACATTCTCTCTTACTACAACCGAAAAAAGCATCATTAATTAAGGATAAATTCATTAATACATACGAAGGATTTGTTTATGATGGAAAATGAAAAAGAGTTATTCTATCACAAATTCTTGATGGATTTTTCTATCTAAAAAATAGAAACTGAAACATTCATTCAAAAGATTAAACTGGAAAAATTTGTTGGATTCATAGTGTGTGTGTTTGGTTTAGTTTCTGGAGAATAAATTCTAAAAAAAATTAATTATAAAGTGATTCTGGAGAATAGATATTGTATAAAAATTAAAGTGATTATGAAAAAAATAAGTGTTTGGATGATTGTTATTAAAATAATTTTTTTGATAGATAAATTACCAAAGGGCATGAGGTAAAATAATAATTACATATAAATTGATAAGATGACAAAAATATAAGAGAAACAAAATTTTCATTTCATATGTTTATAATATAAAAAAAGTTGGTGGGAGATGTTTATTAGAAACCATAGTTTCAAGTGTCCAAACCATGATTTTTCCCATAATTACTTCTACAAATATAAGATGTATTTAGCTACTTTTGAACCCAAACTATAAAATATTTTTTTATATCTAACCAAACGCACAATTAGTACAACCACAGTAGAATAACATTTTTAACTAAACTTTCCAAAAACCCATAAGGATCAATTGACTTTGTTTAAGAATATATACTTATCCTGTGGCTAATAACTATCATTACTAACACTTGATTAATCCTTAATTAAGGGCTTAAACATGTGGGGTGTTACATACTACTCCCTCTAAACTCCCCCATCTCATGTTGAAGTGTTTTTTTTAAAAGGGGAATTACCTAAAATGCTTAAAATTCTCTTAGATTTAAAATTAAAGGTAGTAGTAAATGAATAAATTTTTTTAATATAACTAGATAGGGGAACAAGTTGTAGTTGAAACTAATTAAACACCCGGACCTGGTAAAGTCCTGAAAGAATGATGAAATATTAATGAATAGAACTTGACTGGTTAACGTACCTGATTAACATATACCACAATAGGCTTGTAGTAAGAGATACTACTCATTTGGTCTTGCTAGTTAATGAGTTATTTTTTGTCCTAAATGTAATATCCAATTTACTTTATCTCTCATATTTACTCCTCTAGTCATTAATACAAGAGCTAATTAACTTTTTTAGATAAATTAAGAAAATTAAATAAATTAGTTAATTATAACTAATATAAGAGTTAGTTAACTAATTTGTATAGATTAAGGAGTATATAATATGAATTCATCTTGAGGGGTTGAATTTATCATAATTAACTTATTTATTTAACTTCCTTAATCTATCAAAAAAATTAACTAAATTTTATATTAAGGACAGAAAGGAGTGTCATTTTTCTTTAAATTAATTTACTTAATTTATAAACTGATATATAATATAATATTACATATAAGTATTTTAGAGAGATCATGTCACATTTGTTATATAATTAAGTAATTTATCTCACTTTTTTAATCTACCCAAATTAATTGAGTGACTTTTTTATTAAGGACATAAGGAGTAATAAGTGTTTTGGTCTTAGAAGAAAGCTACCTACACAACTGAAATTGGTGTCTCAAATAAGCAAATCCTTAAGGCACTAGAATGTTGCAGATCATATCAATAACCTTATAATCTAGTGGTATAAAAGTTATTCTATAAGTGGGAGGTAGCAAGTTCGATCATATTTGTAATTTCATATCATTAATGCATGTCCTTCTAATATAGTTTTGAGTCTATAGCTTTATCAATGCCCAAAATAGTTCTTCCTAGACTGGTATGATAAATCAGATTTTAATCGATCTTTTGGGGTATCTCTAATGCTAACCAAGTGGAGAAACCAAAAGGAGAGCATTCTCCAAGAACATAGTATAATAATTGAATCCAAGGCCAATCTTTATATTTGACTAAGTTCAATAAGTACCCATAGTACCAATGATTGACAATTTTAGTTGTACACTTTACAATCATCAGAAGGCCCATTGGTTGTTAATCAATAATAGAATAAGAGAGTACCTATATGGCAAGAATATTTTAAGTTTATTATTTCTATGTAAGTTGCTGACTTTTCGTTTCGATTTGCAAGTTGTTGAGCTTTCTTTATGAGAAAGAAAACTTCTATGAATAGCCTAATAGCTTCCGCTTGTAATCATACTTTGACGAATGAATATTTGGAAGCCTTGTGATATCTCTTCCCCCCTCATCTGCTTCTCTCTCACTCTGCTTCTATAGTTTCCTCCCTTAATCCTATTTGGTTGCAATCGTTGGCGTGGGAGTGATTGTGTTGCATCACTCAAGTCTGAACCTAATATTTTGTAACAAATATAATTGTTATTTGTTACTTCTTAACTTGTCATTTACGTCGCATAAAGTTGTCATTTGTGTCGTCTTATTTATCATTTTTAATAAATGAGAATAAAATAATCATTTCACAATTAGAATCTTTCATTGAGATCTCTTGTCAATTATTTAATAATTTTATAAAATTTTATAGGGATAAATTCTCTTATGTGGGACATATATTGATAGATTCTCTCTAAATTATAACAGTTATATATTAGCTTGAAGAATATATAACATCCTAGAACTAGGAGTGTGCAATCGGTTATTCGGTGCAATTTTAAGTTAAAATCAGAATAACCGAATAACATTTTTTACTAACTGAAATCAAAATATCTCAATTTGGTTATTGCGGTTAATTCAGTTATTGGTCCTTTACTGTTGTAGTCTTGTCCACTCAAAAAAAACTACGATAAATTAATTCGGTTATTGATTTATTTAAAGAATCAATAATTAATTAATTATACACCACAATATGATCTCGTTTTAGGTGTAATTCGGTTGTTTAGTTATAATCGAAATATTACACACACCAAATTGAAAACCCGAAGACCGGAATAGCCGCAAAAAAAAATCAAAATAGTATGCGTTTGAATAGATTTTTAGAAAAAGACTCATAAAATAAAGGGCTTTTGGATAGCTTTTGGTAAAAAGATGTTTAGAGAAGAGTTTATAAGGAAAAAAAGTGGTTTTGAATAAATGAGTTTTTGGATGATTATTATCAGAATAACTTTTATGATTAATAAATTACTAGAAATGGTAAGAAATAAAAAAATATCAACTGTTCACATCTCTCATCTTCTCTCTCTGGCAACCCAACGACTGACGGCGAGCTGACAACGGCCTGATGTGGAGGAACTGAAGATGACAGAACTTGACAGCCGGAGGAAGGAGCTTGACGGAGGAAGGACCCATTGACCTATGCGTCGATAGAGCTAGACGACGGAGGAGATCGACGACCCAGTGACTCAACCTGACGGCGAGCTCATCGGCGACGATGTAGAGACAGCGACGACGCAGAGATGGCGACGACGAGCTTCAGCAGCGATGGTGAAGGCACAGACGGTGACAATGAAGAGCTGAAGACAACGATGTGGAAGAGAGAAGAGGGAGAGAGGAGAGAAAGTGGAGAAAAAATAAGGGTAAAATAGTAATTAGATAGCCCATAATTCTTTTACTGTTCCAAAAACTACCCCAGTAGTTTATCCAAAACTATATTTTTAAACTATAGTTTGGTCCAAAAATTCTTTTGAACAAATATGGCTGTTTGTTTTGAAATTTTCTCAAATTAAAATTTAGGTCATAAACTCCTTTAAAACTATAGTTTTAACTTCTTCCAAAAGGTCCGTATATAACTGATTTGAAATAATGTTCGGTTCGATGTTCGGTTACAGTTTAGTTTTACTCACTTCTACCTAAAATAATATTGTCAACAAATCATAAGTGATATGTATACTTGGGGAAGCCACCAACCCAACGATTGTCATAACTATCTGAATATTGTACACGATGTAATCTGCATTTATTATTGCTGGAATAAATCTTGCTCTATCTTAACTAATTATTGTTGGAATTAATTATCTCTATTTATTTAGTATAGGTTCATCTGAACTACTACATTACACTTCTACACGTATTGTTTACCTTTAAACAATAAATCTTGTGAGGAACCAAATACACCTTACAACCTTTTAATCTATTCAAATTTATCAAGAAATGCTCCTGCCATGTATCCAAATCATTTTCAAGCATTGTAGGGCAGATCGAAAGTGGCTCTTCAAAAAATGTTTTTCTACATTTGAAGGATTCGAACTCAAAACTCGTGCTCAATCGATCAAATCCTTTTTTACTCTCATCTCTCCATACTCGTATCCTATAATTTTAAAAGTTGCAATGACTCCCGTTTCTAATTGTAAGACACTAAACTAATTCGTCTTTCAAAATTACAATTTGTTCCTAATGCATCCCTATATAAGTATATATATTAAATGGTATTTATCAAAGCTAATTTAAATACACACAATTAAATAGAGTATTTAAAAAAAACTAACACACAATTATAACAATTAATTAATTTACTTAATTTTTTTAATTTATCTAAATTAATTAAGTAAATTTTATAATTAGAAATCGACGTAGTATTGTATCATTGTATCTTACATGTATACTCATATTAGTGCTGCTTGGGTTTTCTTCCTACCATAGGCCTTTGCTAACTAAGTGGCACAGAAACTTTTTTAGATGGCATAAAAGTTCAAAACACATGTAATACATTGATCCAGCATAAAGAAACAATAACTATACAAGTAAAATTTACCTATAGTATATGTAAATCCGTAAATATCGAAGAGTTGCATGATCATCTCGGTCAAATAATTTTTAAAGACTAGAGAGATCTGATTTAACTCATTTGAATCTAAGATTCTAAACAATAAAATAAAAAACAAAAAGATACCATACAAAAAATAAATACTCCCTTCAATTCATTAATATAGAATTAGATAATTAATTTATAAATATTAAAAAATTAGTTAAATTAATTATTTATAATAAATATGTGTTATTTTTTTAAAATAACATTTTAAATCATATTCATTGTAAGTACCTATTTATAAAAATCTCAATTATTATGTGCAATTAATATGGATATTTTTAAAAATTTATAAATTTAAAAAATAAAATATGTTAAATCTTATATTTATAATTAAAATAAATTTTTTGACTAAATTTTATATTTAGGATTAAAGTTAGTAGTCTGGTTTAACCCATATTTGTTTTTTTTTTCTGTTAATAAATATTTGGTCTTTATAGTTTGTCATATTTTGATTTTCGTCATTTAGAGATAAAATGATCTAACTTTTTATTAAAATATAGAGATTAAGTTTATAGACAGTAAAAAAGTTGAAGAACCAAAATGCTTTAAAATTATAAAGATTAAAACCAAAATAAAGAAAAACAAAATATTGTAGGCAGCTTGTCATAGGCTTGTGTTCTGCCTGCATTCTGTCTGACTCTCAAGCCTATATAAAAATTTATTTTATTTAAGAAGCCAGACTCATGTTCTTTAAAAAGTTTATTAGGCCTATCAGGCGACTTGTGTATATTATCAAAATATATTCAACATAATAGTATAAGTGGGTGTCGAACCCACCACCTATTTAATACAATATAAGGATAAGACTATTGAACCAACTCATCTTATTATTTATTTTAATTTTGCGTTTAAACTCAATTTTATAATCTATCTCTTAATTTAAACCTTGATCTATGATTTTACTCACACCTCACACTCTGCCTTCGCCATTGCTCTGCCTTTGCCGTCGTTCACGCTCAAGTCTATCTTCATCTCTTCACCCACGTCTCTCCAATCTCCACTCGTCGTCGCTCACAATCCAGTCTTTCTCTCTAGATCCATCAGCCAACAATGACGATGAACACCTTCATCGGATATGGAAAGGGGAACCCTAGTTACCATAGATCTAAAGTGAGATGGTGTTGAGGATCTTATAGACCACCTTCATCACCTTCCCTGCTACATCAAATCTACTGGTCATGCCTCCATTTCGAACTATTTCAAACCCAAGCCTACTACTATTTTCCCCTCTTGCTCCCACCATTGTCGTCAATTTCTGCATTTTTCTTCTTGCTGATTGGATTTTCCATGTCTTCGGGTAGGGATTGAAGTCCAGGGGTTACTGCTACAGGAAGCATACTTCAAAGGCAAGAAGTTAGATGGAACATCAATTCTTCTCCCTAATGGATATCACGGTATGTGATCTTCTTTGTTTCAAGCTTCATAAATCTTAGCTACATTACACAAGAAACTTCTTAACTTGCCTGTACAAATTATGTAGGCCATCATGTTAATTAGCTTCATATGGGTCATCAATTAAAGGAACTTATTCTTTGATGCTTATAAACGAAATTTGATAGGTATATGTTGAGGCAATTAATCAAATAGTCAAGACATACAAGTGAGCATACTTCATAGTCTTTGAGGTGTAGCAGCATATTAGATGTTATTTTCTTAATATATATGTTGTTTCACTCATTATTACTGTGATTACCTTATTTTTCATATGGCGACTTGTTGGGAAGAAGATGACATGGAAGGGTAATGAATGATAACCCCACTTCACTTAATCTTATTAACAGAAATGGCTATAGCTATCGTGCTGTGGCTGCGTATATATAATATAACAACACTGATATGAATGGGCATGAATCTATGCAGAATAATAACTGCTTACTTTTAGGTCTATATCCTTCTTTACATATAACTAGTGTCTAGTGATAAAACTATTAAAAAGTTCATTGTAATAACATTGATGAATTCACTTGCAGTTGCCGCTCCAAGTCGAGCTATCCAATCCAAGTCGAGCTATCCAATTCTGCTCAACTCCCAAAATGAACAAATTGTTATGGGATTCCCCTTATGTTTTGTGTTTTGTAATAAACAGAGTTCAATCAAGTGATGTTTCAGAACTGTCCCTCAAACTATACATGATAAAATTTATATTACATAGATTGTTGAAGATTTGATGATGATGATGCGTGGCTAATGGTTATACTTTGACCTGGTATAGATTGTTGTACTTATATTTTTGTAATAACTATTATTATATTTGTTTAGTATTGTCTTGTTAGTTGATTAGATATTTTTCATAATTTAGATTGAGTTAGTTTTCAATTTTAGACTGATTAATATTATGAAAAACTTATTTACAGTTTTTTAAAATACAATCTACAAAAAGACCTGTTAGGGGCATATTACGAAGGCCTGTTAAGGGGCTTGTTATTAATACCTATTAGGGGGCCTGTTACAAAGGCCTGCTATGAGGCCTACTATGAAGGCCTAGTATGAATGCCTGTTAGTATAATTAAAAAATTATACTATTTTAATATGCTTCAGGTTAGGCCAGATATATTTGCATGCAAAGTTTAGGCTAGAAAATTAGGCTCAGGCTTATTTATTACTTAATAGGCTTGGCCTGACCTAACTTGTTTCTATCCTTACTCCTCCGGTCTTTAATATAAGATATAATTCAGGAGTTAATCTTAGTTCTAAATATAAGATCCATTTTCGTATTTTATGTATTTTTCCTAAATTGTACCTGATATCTCTCAACAATAATTAAATAATAGAGGGAAAAAAGAAATTAAGGAAGATAATTAGAGATATTTTAAAAAATGTATGTCATATTAACTAATTTTTTAATATAATTAAATTAGTTATATATATATCAGAGAGAAAGCCTTGTATGCACTCTAGAGCAAAATATCATAGAGAAACTTGTATGTCATATTAACTAATTTTTTTAATATAATTAAAAAATGATATCGAATTTCAAATATCAGAGAGAAAGCCTTGTATGTACTCTAGGGCAATAAATTTCTTTTCTCTATTCTTTGTTCCTAATTTCTTACCTCTTGTTCGTGAATAGCTTTCGGAATCAAATATTGGATGGCGAATAAAGGTATGGCCAACTAAACTTCTTAAAGGGATTAAGGAAGGAATATTATCCTAGTTTATAACAAGTAATGATCCTGTGTAAGGATATCATTTGTTAATATAATTTCTTATAATAAGTTTATATAGATTCTTTTGTTAATATGATCTTTGATAGTAAACTTAGCAACGCCTCTAGTAGAAAACGAAGGAAGGCTGCGCTGGGATAATCTGAAGGGGAAGGTTGAAAACTCTCATGTAAAGAGTTTGATAATTACCTTGTATGAAAGAGGATAAGGATCTTTCTGTGCTCCTGGATTATTTCTGGTCAAAACTAAGTTTGTTATTAAAGAATGTATTGACTCATGAATATTTATAAGCTTACATAAGAAATGATATTGATTTTATTGTCCCTATGTGGTATCAGAGCTTGAAGTAAACAAAGATAATATAAATTTCTTAATCCCTTGTTTATTATAATTGTTAATCTTTTGTGTATTTTACTCTTTTTATGAAAAATTTATCTGAAGATAAGAAAATTAAGAAAGTTAAAAAGTTACAAAAAGAAATAAAAATCTTACGAAAATCTAAAAGAATATTTCATAAATCTAAGAATTTAGATCTAGAAGTAGTTAGAAAATTAAAGTTATTAATAGAAGAATTAAACAAATTAAAATGAATAATATTAGAATTATAGAACCTAGAATATATGGATTAGATACTAATAATTTACCAGTAGATTCTTATATACCTTCAATAGAATATAATGATTGTATGTTAGTACCATTCATAATAGGAGGAGAAGGTGATAGTACTTTTAATCAAATAAATTGGACTAATATGTATTTAATGAAACAATTAGGTAGTTATATAAATATTAATATAGAAGATTCATTAAAAGTTTTTACATTAGAACAAATAATGGAAAAATTACCTAAAGATATAAGACAAATAATAGAAAAAGAAAATCCTAAAAATAGGATAAAAGGATTAATTGAAATAACAAAACCTATAGAGCAAAAAATATATGATATAAAAAATGAATTACAAGAAATAAAAAATAATTTAAGCAAGATAATAAAAGCATTAGGAATTCAAGCAGTAGTTAAACCTATAAGAGACAAAGACCAAATAAATATGATGAGAATACAAGAAATAGATAAAGAAGAAATAACAAAAGAAAAAATAGGTATTCAAAGTATGGATGAAAATATTAAACAAACACGTGAAATAACTGAAAAAATTCATAAGAATCAAGAAATAGTAAATAAGAATTTATGAACAATATTTGAAGAAATAGAAAAAATTGAGTTAAAAAGGTATAATGAAATAGAAGAGAATCAATTATTCTTAAAAACAAAAGAGGATATTCATATTTTAAGTCAAGAAATTATGGCTAAAAAAGATATAGAAATTAGTATAGAAAAGCAATTAAGTCAAAAAAAAAATAATAGAATATCCGAAATAGCATGTTATATAGGATCAGATATTTTAGATATAAAAAAGTTTTTTGAACCAAAAAAAAGTTTTTTGAACCTATAAAAAATAAAAATAATATAAAAATGATGAAAACTAGAGAAGAAGAATATAATGAGATAGAGAGAATTATGGGTCAAGAAGAAGAAGAGAAATTAGAAAAAATACAAAATGATATGAAAATTTTTATTAGGATTAAAGAATAAGAAATTAGTCAAATAAATATGCAACAACAACAATTTAATCCACCTAGTATAGAAAGTGCTGAATATAGAAATATTAATACTGAAAGTAGTAGAAGAACTAATAGGACTAAAAGAGAAAATTAAGAAGAAAATAGTATTCTAATACATAAAGAACCGTTAAGTAAATTAGAAGATGAAGTAAGTTTTAATGCTTCGTTTAAAACAGCAAATAATACACAATATACTCCAACACCAATAGAACAATATGAAACTAGATCAATACTTAATTTAGGAATATGGTTAAATATGTATTGTTTATTAGATAATAAAAAAGTATTAGAAGAATGGATTAAAGCCCAACTAGTAGCTTTGATTGGAAGAAATATAGATACACAAGTAGCAAATATGTTAATAGAAGCTAGTTTTGTAGGAAATGTACAAAACTGGTGAAAAAGTAAAAATCATGAATTTAGAGAAAGAGCAAGAATAATTAATGAACCAACAAATAATAGAAGGGAATATTATGCTTTATTAATAAGACAATATGAACAACTATTAAGAAATGAATTTATAGGAAGAAGTAATGCTTTATTTAAAAAAACAAGTAGGGAAAGAGCAATAACAAAAATGTATCAAATAGAAATATGTTCTTTAGATCCAAAATATTTAAATCAATATATATGTGAATATAAAAATTATTATTATGAAGCCAGATTAGAAACAACAGAAGAACAAAGATTTTATTTAGAATTATTTTATAGGAAACTACCAAGATTAGTATCAGAAAATATAATTGAAGACTATATTAAAGCTTTTCAAAATAATCAAAATATAATATCTTATTTAGACATTATAGGAAGAAGAGAGGATTATCTTAGAGAATATTTATCAAATAAATGTAAAGAAGCTTGAAAAAATATTAAATATTACAAAACTAATAAAATGATATTAAAATGTGGAGAATTAGAAACACCTCATCGTTGGGGATGTGAAAATAAAAAAAGAAAAAAATAAATTAAAGAGGTATAAATATAAATTTAAAAAATATCTAAAAAATAAAGTATATAAAAAATATAAACAGAGAAAATATTTTAAGAAAGGAAAAAGAAAATTTAATTATAAGAAAAAACCTATAAAATGTAAATGTTATAATTGTGGAGAAATAGGACATATATCTATAAATTGTCCTAATACAAAAAATAAAAAGAGAATTAATATATTAAAAAAAGCTTATAATTTAGAAATGGAACCTATAGAATATAGAAGTTTATCTGAAAGTGAAATAGATGGTGAAGATATAAAAATATATAAGATAAAAGAAGTAGAAGATAATGATGAATATGATAGCAATAATGATAGTGATAGTGCTGAATTTTATTCACCTATAGAAGAACATTATCAGATTAATATGATGAGAGGAAGGGATGAAATAGGACGAAGTAGTAATAATAATGACTATGAAGAATTTGAGGAATATCAAAATGTAGAATAAGGAATAGTAGAAAAAAGAATAACTTTTAATCAACAATAATATAATAAAATAAAAAATGCTCATCTAGATATGACACCTAATGAATTAAAAAATGAAAATTTTATGCAAAAAGTAAGTAAAATATTAAAATCTAAAAAGAAAGAAAAACAAGCATGTGTAGTATTAGAAAAGAAACATCCTATAAAATCAAGTTTAACTGAAGGAATATTAATAATACCTTTGATAAAAAAATCATTAATAGAAACAGAAATAGAAAAATTACCATTTAAGGATGAAGTAACAGAAATATATATAGCCGGAGTTCAATTATTAATAAAAGCTTATTTTCATCAAGGAATAGATTCACCTATAGAATTATTAATAACTGACGGTAGAATAATAAATAATGTTAAATATAGTATATTAGATGCTTTAACTGGAAATTTAATATACCAAAAACTAAAATTTACATTAAACACTAATTTTACAATATCAAGAACTGATGAACACATGAATAGATCAATATTAATACATCACAAATTAGATAAAATAAGATTATTACAAGGAGCTAAAACCATAAGTATTACATCAATGATAGGATTAGTATTTATAAATGAACATAAAATTTATAATAAATCACAAGGAAAAATAACAATAGATAAAAATTTTATGCCTATATTAAGAGAATTATCTTTAGAAATAACTAATATTATAATACCTAGACAATTACAATTAGAATTGGACATGACTATATTATATAATGAATTACCTAGAAGAATAGAAGCTAATGATAATTTAGGACAAAGATCTTTAAGAATAAATACACCTGAATATTCAACTATAAATATAAATTTATCTCCAAGACATAGTATAGATTATAAACCTATATCTAGGAGAGGAATTAATAGAAGTTCAAGTTTAAGAGAAGAAAATTATGAAGCAAGTAGATTAGCTGAAATACCTATAAGCTCAAACTTAGTACAAATAAGACCTCAAACACATAGATTAGATATTACAAATAGAAATGAAAATTTAATATTATTAGAAATAAAGAAAGAAGCAATATGGGAAGAAATAGTAGCAAAAGTAGATAATATTATTGAAAGAACAACAATTCAAATAAGTTATGCAGAAAATAATTTAGAAATAACAAATGAAGGAACTAAGACTAATACTATAATAAGATTTAACAATAGAGATATATTAAATATGAAGGTTTGGGTAGAAGAAAACGACAATAATATTTATAAAATGATATTAGGAAAAGATTTTCTAGATTTAGTAAAACCATATAGAATACAAGAAGATAGAATAATTATTAATATAGATCAATAAATAATAATATTACTTAAAATAAAATGACAAAACAATTATATTATATTTTAGTAAAATTTAATTATAAAAAATATAGATCTCAAAAATATCATGCTTTAGTAGATACATGAGCAAATTTAACAATAGCAAAATATAATGTATTACCTGATGAAATTTGGAAGAAAAAACAAAATATTAGAATAATAGAAGGAATAGGACAAGAGATTCAAATAATTGAATTAGAAGCAAAAGATGTATTAATACAAATAGGAAACTATGAATTAAAAATATTAGAATTAAATCAATATAATGATTCAACCTGTGATATAATATTAGGATTAGATTTCTTAGAACAATATTATCCCTAGACTATTAATAAGGACGTTCGTATATTTACAACTCCATGCAAACATGAAGCATGGGGAATAAGAATAACTAGACCATATAGAAGAAAAGATGAAAAATTTTAGAAGAAAATTAATTAAAATGAAGTTCAATTTTTACCAAACAAAAAACCAATAGAAATAGAAGATAAAATAAATACTTTTACTATATTATATACTCAAGAAAAGAAAAGTATTGCACAAAGATTACAAGAAAATTATAGTGATAATCCATTAATACATTGGAAAAAATCTAAACCATTAGCTAAAATAGAATTAAAAGATTATAGCAAAGAAATAAATTGTAAACCTTATCCTTGGACAAAAGAAGATAGAAAAGAATTTATAATGCATATAAATGAAATGAAATTATATGACTTGATTAGAGAAAGTAGATCTGAATATTCATCACCAGGAATGATAGTTATGAATCATAGTAAACAACGTAGAGGAAAATCTAGAATGGTTATTAATTATAAAAAATTAAATAGTTTAGCAATAAGAAATAGATATCCAATACCAAAAATGGAATTATTATTTAATTTAATAAAAGGAAAGAAAATATTCAGCAAATTTGATTGTAAATTAGGATTTTTTTCAAATAAAATTAGAAGAAAACAGTAAAAAAATATACAGCTTTTAGTACATCAGAAGGATTATATGAATGGAATGTATTACCAATGGGTTTGCATAATAGTCCAAGTATATTTCAAGAATATGTTTCAAAACTATTATTACCAATAAAAAATTTGTGGTAATATATATAGATGATATATTAATATGTTCAAATAATTCTGAAGAGCATGAAAAACATTTAGAAAAGTTTATAGATTTAATAGAAAAAAAGGGAATAAACATTTCACCTAAAAAAAGCTGAGTTAAGAAAAGAAAGAATAGGATTTTTAGGACAATATGTATCTAAAGACGGAATAGAATTACAAGAACATATAAGCAAAAAAGTCTCAGAATTCCCTAAAATTTTTAATAAAAAAGAATTACAATCATTTTTAGGATTAGTAAATTAAATTAGAAATTATATACCAAATTTAGCTAAGTTAACAGCAAAAATATCAAAATTAGTTGGAGAAAAAAGTAAATGGATATGGAATACTGAAACCGAAGAAATAGTTAGACAAATTAAACAAATATGCCAAAATTTACCTAAACTAATAATACCTATAAATGAAAATATAAAATAGATTATTTATACTGATGCATCGGATAATTATTAGGGAGTTGCATTATTTCATGAAAATAAAAATAAAGAAGAGATAATAACTAGATATACTAGTAGAAAATTTAATGATAGTCAAAGTAATTATCATTCAAATTGGAAAGAATTTCTAGCAATAGTAAAAGCGGTAGAAAAATTTGAATTATTTATAGTTAATACTAAATTTATTATTAGAAAAGATAATATCCAAGTAAAATATTGGTTAAGTAAAGGAATAAGAACTAATAAATTTAGTAATAAAATATTAATTAAATGGCAAAGTGATTTATCATGCTATGATTATGATATTGAATATATTAAAGAAAAAATTAATTTAATTGCTAATTATTTAAGCAGATGGAATCCTCCAGTAATTCAATGACTAGTAATGAAAGTTCTCCAACTATGGAGCAGATTATTATGAAGATAAATATTATGGAGATGAATATGAATCCGATGTATAGTCAGATAGACAAGTATACAAAATTTGATAAATAGTCAGAATAATATCCTTCAACAAGTTAAAGAACTTACAAAGAAGGTAAATAAGTTTGAAGAAACAAATAAACAAAAAGTAAGTACAGCTCATTTGACTATTCAAGTACCAGAAATAGAGAAATCGGTTTCTGGACCTCTGGTATAATTACCAGTCAAACAGGTAAAGAACCTATAAATACTAGAATAATACCTTTTGCTGAAATAATGAAAGCACAACAAAATGTTCAGAAAAAATATGAAATTTCAAAGTCTTCTAGTTCTACTAGTAAAGTAGTAATACCTCTGCTAGTAGAAATATTGCAAATAATCCAAATGTTTTTCAAACTAATGATCAAAATAAGTTTTTTAAACATATTATTCATAAATTAAATCATTTACAAATATCTTCTCAAACTATAAAATATATTTTACATTATGCTTTCAATAAAGTTATAATATATCCATGTACTTCACTTGAATTGGTAAAAATATTGTATAGTTATGGATTAATATATACTATATATCCGTCCAATAATTTAGAAGAAATTTTAAAATTACCTCAATATTTTAAAGATGCTGCAAAACATTATTTGGGCATAGTAACCCAGTATAAAGTTTTCATAAGATTTTATTCAACTATAGCTGAAATAACTCCTGATAAGTTTTATACTCCAATAAATCTAATTAGATTTGGAACTACTAAAAAACCTCTTGAATATAATGAAGAAGAAGAAAAAAAAGCTTTAGATTCCGATGAAGATTTTCAATATAAAATTTGAAATATAAGAGCAGCTGAAGTACATATAATTTTTCAAGAATTAAATAGAACAATAACAGCACCAGATGAAACCCAATGGACTTATTTTGCTGGGCCAACAACATTAATATTTTTAGTTGAAAAAATATTAAGAATAAAAGATTATTTGAACAGTGGTATGAAAAAATAAAGATAAATAATATGAAAAATTCTGAGAAGACCAAAAGAAGAATTTGTCAAGTATTGACCGAATATGCCAATCATTCATGCCAATATTGTGAAGAAAGAGAAAGATTAAAAAAAGATTATGAGAAGCCTACTACTGATTTTAGTCAGATATGAAGATAATTAAGAGATTGTCGACAGTCTATCAAGATGACAATAATAAAAAAAGTATGATTAGTGACGAAAAGTGTGAATAGTGATATAAGTAAAAAAAAGTCTATATAAGCCATATAGTATCTTAGAATAAGGTATCGAATTTCAAATATCATAGAGAAAGCCTTGTATGCACTCTAGAGCAATAAATTTCTTTTCTCTATTCTTTGTTCCCAATTTCTTACCTCTTGTTATTGAATAGCTTTCAGAATCAAATATTGGATAACGAATAAATGTATGGCTAACTAAATTTTTTAAAGGGATTAAGGAAGGAATATTATCCTAGTTTATAACAAGTAATGATCCATTGTATGTATATCATTTGTTAATATAAATTTTTATAATAAGTTTATATAGATTCTTTTGTTAATATGATCTTTGATAGTAAACTTAACAACGCCTCTAATAGTAAATAAAAGAAGACTGTGTTAGGATAATCTGAAGAGAGAAAGTTAAAAACTCGTAAAGAGTTTGATAATTACCTTATATAAAAGAAGATAAAAAATTGTCTGTACTCCCAGATTATTTTTAGTTAAAATTAAGTTTATTATTAAAGAATATATTAACTCATGAATCTTTATAAGCTTATATAAGAAATGATATTGCTTTTGTTTAGATGTCCCTGTATGGTATTCAGCACGGTAGAGGATTTAGCAGTAACTTTCTTTTTTTCCAATTTTATCTGAACGCCCCGTTCAACTTGTCTCCAGCGGACCCAAATCCCCAATTCATTCCTTCCTCTTCGACGTCTTCACCCGCTCCTACTGCCTCCTCTCCTCTGTCGATTCGTTCTTGCGTAATGGCAGCAACAATTTCAGAGCTTAGAAGTTTCTCAGCGTCTCAATCCCTCTCGTTAGCCTTCGATTTCGAAATTATATATGTATGCCATCGCTCATGGGTGTTGTGTTTTCTCCTTCACCATCTCATCTTTTCATCCATTCTCCGCGCTCGTGAGCCAAGTCGAGTTTTTTGATGGTGTGTTTATGAATCTTCAATTCAAAGAAACACAAAACAAAAAGTGTTGTGGAGAGCAGTTCTGTTGGATTTCGACCAATCTCAAATATCAAGCATTTTTGCCTGAGTTATATTAAGATAATTTGATAATTGATTGTTGTTCGTCTGGAACGAATCATGACAGAGAAGCCAACTCCGACACAATTGAAGCCTCTATCTCCTCTCGACTGGGAAACCCTCAGCGACGACTTCCAGTGCGGTGGTTCTCGTTGCCTCAAATGGACCTCGCTTTACCCATTACCTGCTCTCCTTGACCTTCTCCTCACCGCCCTTCTCCTAAAGGACTTCCCTCTTTCTCTCAAGATTCAACTCCTCCTCTTCCTTGAAGAATTTTCGGATTCGTTCTTCGACGATGAACATCAGTCCCACTTCCTTGATCGCCTCATTTGATACTCTTCGAATTGTAATTCAAGCTCCAGTGATGGGGTTCACATCACTTTCACATTCAAAGAGCAACTGATGGTTTCCACCACATCGATTCTGATATGTCTTGATGTATTTGACAAGTTTGAAGCGAGATATACTGTGAGGTTGGTTGAATTGTTGTTGACAGTGATTAATCGCCCGAATCATGGGTTGGACCGCCATACCCGTGCCATTGCCTGTGAGTGTCTTAGAGAGCTGGAGAGGGCAAATCCATGTCTGCTTTCGGAGATTGTTGGACATTTACGGGGCCTTTGCCAAAACGAGCGCACTCACGCTTCCCAGAGCTACATTTTGTTGTTCACGTCTGTCATACATAACATTGTGGCTCAGAAATTAAATCTGTTTATTTTGAATACGTCTGTACCAATGGTTCCTTTCAATGTGCCCCAGTGGTTATTGGGGTTCCAACAGGGAAATTTTAGGTTTGAATTATAAGGAGTTAAGGAGGGCGATGGCCTTCTTGCTAGAGTGGCCACATGTTATGACCCCTTGTGGGATGATGGAGTTCATGGCAATATATTGCCAGTGGCAATGGCCTTGGAGTTGCAACCGTCAATGTTGAAGGTCAGTTTTTTGAATGATTTATTCGTATGACCCTATGCCGTGTCATGTTGTTTTGATGATGTATTTGCATTTCTTAGATGCTTTTGATGGGCAAGAGGGAGAGATTTCCCGAAGACTTTTGTTAATTTCAAGAGAAGCACAACATTATTTGGTCTTTCGATTGCTAGCTGTTCAGTGGTTGTTGGGTTTCAGTAAATTGATTTTCTCTAAAGAAGTTGGAAAAACTAGGTCTATCATCAAACTGTGCTCAATGTTTTATCCGAAATTATTTGATCCGCTTGCTTTGAAAGCGTTGAAACTTGATCTTCTTGCATTCTGCTCAATATGCGTTGATGTCTTGAGATCAGAAGGTAGTTCATATGTGTAAGTAGACTCTGTTAATCCAGTACAGCTCTTTGAAGACGGTCTTGTCTGTGTATCATCTTTCAAATGGTTACCTCCAGCGAGTACAAAAACTGCTGTTATGTTCCGTACCTTACATAAATTTGTGATAAGCGCGTCAGCTCATTCTGATTATGATCCTTCTACAACAACATATCTGTTAGACTCCATAATATTTTGTACCATAGAGGTAATTCTATTTCTATCCTTGTTTTGCTTGCTGCCCATCTTATCGATATTTCTCCAAAATTTCCACTTTTCCCCCTTATGATTATGATGCCCTTTAAAAGTAGAATTTTATTGTTAGAGATAATTTTTTGCAAGAATTTGATTCTGTTTCAAAATGGAAAGAAAATGGAAAATTGTGAGATAATGACAAGTCATGGTATTTGAGACTTGATAGCATTGGGGCTTATTAGTTTTGGCTTAAGTTTGGGATACTTTAATTTCATGTTATTTGTACAATTTAGTTGGATATCAGGGCTATTGTTACTCATTATTCATATGTGTCACAAGGGAGTTGATCGGTATTTTTTCTTAAAAATCAGATATCATGATTCTTGAAGTGATAGAACAGAATAATTACTGGTGAATTTAGGGCAACTGGTTGGGGGTTTGAAACAGTAGCTTAATTTTTTTTTTTTACGTTAATTTTGATACTATGTTATAGAACCAGACTAGAGTCTGTTTTCTGCATGTAATGTCAATGATGGAAGATATGTTAATATTACAGATAGGGTTGTAAAATGACTGAGTTCCAGTATCCTGGAAAAATGGTAGTGGTATTTAACTAGTTTCAGTAGATTTCATTTGTGGTGGGTGTATTGTATTTCTGAATTTCTTGACAAGAGGTGGGTTTGTCCAGCTGATCTTGGTGCTTTTCTAGCTATCAAGCTGGTGGGTTTTGGAAGGTCAAGGAAGCATGAATTTACTGGCACTGTGCAGTTTTTGCTGATTTCTGGTGTCTTTAGTTAGAAAAAAATGCTATGGTGTTTAATTAGCAATTCCTTCCATCAAGTCTTCTTTTGGGAAAGGATTATTTTTATGCACTCCTTGTGGGTTTCTACAAACAGTTTCTTTTGGGGCAGTATCCCATGTGGACCTTTAAATGGAATGGCATCTTTTGACTTGGGGCCTGTGTTGTTTTCTTTTGTTTGGGGAGGATCTCATGCCCGCCATTTTGTACCTTGGTCTCTTATCTCTTCTCATCAATATTCCTAAAGGAAAAAAATGGCCTTGCTGGTTTAGGTCAGGTTGATTGTATTATTGACGAGCCATACTGGTAGGATAGTTAAAATCCATATATAACTTTCACTCAATCGCTATACCCATTACTGCCTTCCCATTTTTCTTTTTGGCCACTTGATCACAAGCTGAGGTGGTTTGTTTTCACAAAATTTTGGCTGTGTCCTTTGAGCTCCTATTTACATTTTCTATCTAATCCTTTTGGGGATTTAAAGAGAAAAGTGGTTTCCAACCATAATTTATCAATTTCAATTCTTTCTGTTAGTTTACAATATCGGTTAAAAAACCAGGTTCAGGCTCAAGTCTAAAAATAGATACCCAAAGTATATGTTCATAGCCCTCCTTTCATAAAATAAAATGTTACGGCATATGCTACGTGATTGAAATGGATGCTAATATTATTGCCATTTCTCTTTTGTTTCCTTTGAATGACAATAACATTTTTATTCTCTTTGGATTTGCATTATCATATGTGAATTTTGAATTAGAAATATTCAATTGAAGTTTCCTTTTTCAGGGGATGCTTGTGAACATGATGTTGGATGGTTGGAGATTGGTTCCTGTGCTTGTTGCCTTTGTTGATCGTTTTCTCTCCTGTAAAAAGCATTCTTGGTTGGGAGAGCGTTTACTTCAGAAATTTGATGAGAATTTGCTTCCAAAAGTGAGAATGGATTTTAAGTTGATTTCTTACTTCCCATTATTTGATAGAATTGTTGAAAATGACACTATACCTCCACACAGATTGCTGGACCTACTCCTCACGAATTTCATGTTTTTCCCTTAGAGAAACATGGCCCAAATACAAGAATGAAATCTTGGTCCCATGGAAGTAGGGTTCTCGCTTCTCGGGATTTGTGGGACCATGCTAGTTCACCAACATAGTTCCAGATTGTTCCTCAGATTGTCTCGTATGCATGCTTTCACTTGTCTCTATTATCCTGATTTGGAAGTTCGTGATAATGCAAGGTATTGACTGTGTATTGCTTGTTCTTTTCTGTTTATAATTTTTTTTTCCCTTTGTATTGGTTGTGTGATATCCTTTCAGAATCTTCCATTCTTGAAGTTCAAAATAGCTTGAAAAAAGTTCAAAAGGCCTACAAAATGGTCACTCACCTATTCTAATGTTTTCTGTTGCTTGTTTTTGCAGAATCTGCTTGCGTATGCTGGTCTGCATTTCAGGGAAAAAGCTCAGAAGCATCTTGAACCTTGGGGATGCGGTCCTTAGTATATCACCATCTGTTGAATTTGAATAGTCCGATTTTAATAATTACAATAATCAAATCTGATTTGATTGATCTGATTCTAATAACAATAATATCTATAATATCCTAATGATATTAGAATATTCTCACACTCCCCCTCAAGTTGGATCATAGATGTTGATTATGTTCAACTTGCCTACAAGTCGCTCAAATATTTCTTTTGGTAGTCCCTTGCTAAGAATATCTGTAGTTTGTAGCCTTGTGGGTATGTAGGTGAGGCACATAATCCCATCTTCTACTTTCTCACGAATGAAGTGTCTGTCCACTTCCACATGTTTTGTTCTACTGTGTTGGATAGGGTTCAAGGCCATGTTTATGGCGGCCTTGTTGTCACAAAATAACTTTAATGGAGCATCTATCTTCAAATGAACTTCTTTTGCAACTCTTGCTAACGATAAACCCTCCATGATTCCTTGAACAAGAGCTCGCAATTCTGATTCTGTACTACTTTTAGCCACTACTTTCTGTTTCTGACTCTGCCAAGTGACCAGATTTCCCCACACACATGTGCAATAGCCTGAGGTAGATCGACTATCTTCTTGTGATTCTGCCCAATCAACATCTGTGTAGATTTCTACTGATCTATTGTTGCTCTTTTTGAAGAATAGACCACGGCCGGGAGTGCCTTTTAGATACTGTAGTATCTTGTAGGCTAAGTCCATATGTTTCTTCCTTGGATCATGCATATATTGACTAGCCACACTTACTGCAAAGGGGATATCAGGACGTGTGTGGGAGAGATAAATGAGTTTCCCAACTAGCCGTTGGTATCTTCCTTTGTCTGTTCCCAGTTCATCCCTCTCTTGTTTCTTCTGTTGTTTAACATCTCTGTCAGTTCTGCTACAGATTTCTTGTTCTTCTGTTTCACTGTGCTGATAGGGACTTTACTCGGTTTACACCCAAGCATTCTTGTTTCTTTGAGTAGATCAAGAACATACTTTCTCTGAGATACATAAATACCATCCTTGGATCTTCCTACTTCCATACCGAGGAAGTATTTCAACTTTCAAAGATCTTTGACCTCAAATTCATGATTCAATGCTACCTTGATTCGATCAATCTCCTTAGTATCATTTCCTATAACATTAATATCATCCACATAGACAATGATAATATGATGAGGTTATTACGTCGGGATACAAACATAGTGTGATCAGATAAATTTTGCTTATACCCTTCAACCTTGAGAACACTTGAAAATCTATTAAGCCAGGCACGTGGTGATTGTTTTAGCCCATAGATGGATTTTCTTAGTTTACACACCTGATTCTTTTTTTCTTCTTCAAAACTTGGTGGGAGTGTCATGTATACTTTCTCTTTCAAATCTCTATTGAGGAAAGCATTCTTAATATCCAGTTGTTCTAGAGGCCAATCAAGATTTGCTGCTACCGAGAGAACTCGTATGGTATTGAGTTTAGCAACTGGTGCAAAGGTTTCGTTGTAGTCAATGCCCTACGTTTGAGTGAACCCTCGAGCAACTAGTTTGGCCTTCAACTTGCTTAGAGTACCATCAGCATTATATTTTGGAGTGAACACCCACTTGCAACTCAGGTTTTATTCCTGAAGGTAGCTACACTATCTCCCACGTCCTATTTTTCTCCAAGGCTTGCATTTCTTCCAACACTGCCTGTTTCCATTCCGGGATAGCCAATGCTTCATGTACATTATTAGGGATCTTGAGGCTATCAAGGTTAGTCACAAAAGCATGATAATTGGGTGCAAGAGATGCATAGGAAACAAACTTTCTGATAGGATGCTTTGTACATGTTCGGGGTGGTTTTCTCAATGCAATGGGTAGATCAAGATCAGTATCAATAGCCTCACCTTGTTCAGGATCTACAATCGGTTCAGGAACTGACTCTACCTCAGAGATATAATGGTTGTGGTCTCTATGATGTAGACGTGAGTACATTTTTCCCCATCTTTGTTGTTCAGGTCTGTCTGGAGGCGGTTCATGTTGTGTAGGTGAAGTGGGTACAATGGGTTCCACAGGTTGAGATTTATTCCAACACTCCCTTTGAATCGAAGACTTGGGATAATAGGACTGGTGCTCATTGAAGAGGACATCTCGGGTAACAAACAGGTGTTTGGAGATGGGGTCAAAACACTTGTAACCTTTTTGTGAGGTAGAGTAACCCAAGAAGACACATTTTGTGGCACGGGGATTGAACTTGGAGGAAGGATGGTGAAGATGGACAAGAACAATGCAACCAAAGATACGTAGCAGAAGAGAAGACTGTAAGTGAGAGACAACGTGAGTTTTTTGTAACTCTTTAAGTAGAGAGATTAAGGAAAGAATGCGACTAGGAAGACGGTTAATGAGATGGATGGCGGTCTGGGTGGCATTCCCCCAATAAAACAAAGGAACATGATACTGAAATAAGAGAGCTCTAGCAACCTCAAGAATGTTTATTTTTATATTCTGCGACCCCGTTTTGTTGAGGATTATGGGGACAACTGTTGTTATGAGCAATGCTTTCAGTAGACAAGAAAGAGTGAAGAGAATGATTGAAGTATTCAGTGCCATTATCGGTGTAAAGGACTTTGATGGATGTATTGAATTGGTTTTGGATAAAATTATAGAATCTGATGAAGACTCTGGTAACCTCAGATTTATCTTTTAAGAGAAAGGCCCAACACATACGGGTATGATCATCAATAAATGTGACAAAATATTTGGACCTAGTGCGATTAGGAATCTCAGAGGGACCCCAGACATCACTATGAATAATGGAGAAAGGAGAAGACTATTTGTATGGAATAGGAGTAAATGAAACACGGTGATGTTTAGCAAGAGCACAAGTATCACGAAAAAAAGGAATTTTTATTAATAGATAGCTGGGGAAACAACTTTTGCGAATATGTAACACTAGGATGACCCAATCTTTTATGCCATAAAAGAAAAATCTCCTCATCAGAGGTGGTATGGGGCGTAAAGGTGGTGACCTGAGACCATAATGCACTCACGGTAGATGTGTCGAGACAGTAAAGACCATCAGCAGAACCAATCATCTTCCCCAATATGAGACCCTGAAAAACACAATGAGTAGGGTAGAAATGAGCCGAACAGTTTGCTTGTTTAGTCAATTTTCTAATAGAAAGCAGGTTACAGGCTAAATGAGGAACATGAAGTACTGATTCAAGATGCAAAGAGTCTGAGATAGTCATAGAACTGATGCCTGCTATGGGTGAAGAAGTGCCTGTAGCAGTAGTAATTCTCTTATTTCCTGCTAAGGGATGGTAGTTGACAAACAACTTTGCATTTGATGCCATGTGATCAGAGGCCTCTATATCCACAATCCACTTTGATGGAAGAAGAGACTTAAGTAAAGCAATGGGAACCGTACCTTTATGAGCCATGGCTGCAGATCCGTGGGGGTTTTGTTCAGCTTGAAGAGTTCTGAACATACGTGCAATCTGATTGAGTTGCTCTTGACTGAAAGATGTGGATGTCTCAGATAGGGATGGTGCACATGTTGATTCAATGGAGGCCTGGTAAGCGCGTGGCTTATTTTTACAAGGCTTCCAATCAACTGGCTTTCCATAAATATCCCAGCATTTTTCACGAGTATGTCCCACCTTCTTGCAGTATTCACAGGTGGGTCGAGTCTTACTAGAGGCATCAGGGTTGTCATGCTTGCTAACAAAGGCAGGAGACTCAGGAAGAGGTTGTTTAGATTTAACAGGCATAGTCTCCCTCCTGGATTCTTCCCTGCGTACCTCGGCATAAGTCTCCAGAAGAGATGGTAATATGGTATTGCTGAGAATTCTGGCCCTTACAGCATCGAATTCAGCATTTAGACCAGCAAGAAAAAGAATTATCCTCCCCTTTTCAATCCTTTTCTGATTGCGGACGACATCTGCAGGAGTATCCTACTCAACATCGTCAAGAAGATCCAACTCTTGCCATAATGCAACGAGATCAAGCCAGTATTCATGCACTCCACGGGTCCCCTGAATGCAATGCCATGTACTATGTTGCAGATTGAATAGACGTGAATGGTCTTTGGTGACTGAACGAGTCACGAACAGCTACCCAAATATCTCGTGCTGTGGGTAAATACATGAAGCTTCGTTTGACATTTGGAGACATGGAGTTGATAAGCCAGGAAGAGACCAAATGGTTATCGATGGTCCACTGTTACATCTCAGGAGAAGCTTCATTCTCTGGTTTTGTTGCATCACCAGTCAAATAAGCAAGTTTTTTGCGCCCACCGACTTCGTGTTTTATTGCTTGAGCCCAGTCTTGATAATTTGTCAAGGTGAGCTTATCGGATACAATGGAAACAGGGACACTTGATGCCCCATCTAAGCCTGCACTCAACGCGTGGTGAGTGCCAAAAATCTTCCTCTGGTCAGAACCTGTAGATGACATGGCAAAAAACTTGACACCAGTAGCTGCAACTTAGTTGTAGCAAGGAGACAGTGACCTGGAGATAGTGGTGCCGTGAATACATTGTAGCAACGTACTGTAGCAATACACTGTAGCAACGTTACTTTACGTTATTGGCTGGGCACTTCATGGACCAGAGAAGACTTTGAACAGAACAGAGTTTTCCTTCGCAACTAAAACATAACAGAACAGAAGATGTTGAAGGGAAACTGGAACTTACTGAACGTCAGAACAGAAGATAATCTCCACTACGTCAACTCTGTGACCCTGACTCTGCGGTGCGATCTGCTTGCATCGATGCCACCGCTGCAATGTCGTCTCGAATCACCAAACCGCCGTTCTTGATGACCTTTTTGTAGCCATTGATGGAGACTCTCACGTAGGAGCAAGACGCCAACTCACAGATGGGCTCAGCACTACGCCTTGCAGCAGCGATCGAGTCAGTGTTGGACCAGAAACGCTATAGACTTCCCAACTGGACATCGTCGATCGTTGGACCAGAAAGAGAGGACACTTTTCGTCACACTTCACTAACTAGATGCTGCTGGACTACGGGCTTTGATACCATGTTGAATTTGAATAGTCCGATTTTTTTTATTCCTTTAGTATATAAGTCAAATATATACACAATGCTTAAGAATCAAATCAAATCCCTAATAACTACTAAATCAAATCTGATTCTAATAATTACAATAATCAAATTTGATTTGATTGATCTGATTCTAATAACAATAATATCTATAATATCCTAATAATATCAAAATATTCTCACATTCATAGTTAAGTTCCTTTAACAGTGTTCGGTCACGTCGACTTTCTCAAAAATTCAAGACATTTAGGAACTTATCATCTTGCATTCACCTTGAGCGTGTGACCCCTTTGCTTGTTAAACAATTTTGGTCATTGTCATTATCAAGTTTTGGTGTTAGCAACAGCAAACCTGCTTATCTGGAGCGTGTCGAGGACAATGAAGCCCCTGCTGAAGAAAATGAATCTGCTGAAAGCTCTAGTACAGAGATTATTCCTGAAATGGGAAGAATTAGCCAACCGCAAGAGCCACTACTCGTGATGAATTCTAAAATTGCAGAGATTTTTAACACATTGAGGAAGTACTTTTCCTGCATTCCTGACTTCAGATATATGCCAGGACTAAGAATAAATTGTAGTTTGAGACTTGAGTCTAGTAATTTCATCCGCATGTTAGGAATCGATACCACTGCCTCACCCTTGGAAGAGATAGATACCCTTCCTGCTATATATGCTACCGTGTTAAAATCTTGTCTTCTACACCATATGGGCCTATACCGTCTTATCGCATACCTTTTCTCCTTGGCGAACGGTTATGATAATAATGCATCTCAGAATCTCTCATTAAGTATTGTTCCTGTAGAAAATGTACCAGAGAGGCAGAGAAGAGAATAAACTTAGGGCTTCCGTGGGGATCGAATTGGAGCCAAGGTAAACCAACCCCTGGTGTAGTTGATGTTCACATTGATGTTCACATTGAAACTAATGCAGAAAACGGCCAGATCATTCCAGGCCAGCTACATGGAATCACTGTAGGCATAGAGGACATGTTTTTTTAAAGGCCGTTATTCCACCAGACACAGCAGAAGATGCAATACCTCAGCTACAAATTAGATTTATTCACTGCTTTATGGTAGGCATGTGGGACGGCGTCCAACACCGGGCGGGAGACATTTCCATTGAAAGGAAGCAAAGGAATCGCCGCCATCAGTGGAACTCAATCTTTCAAGCTTTCTTGATACCCCTGTAGTCTCTTTGGTCCAGGCAACCGAGTGCCACCTAGCATGCTTTGTTGTGGGTGTGACTGGGGAGCCTCTTATTGATATTGTATGTGGTGGCGGTATCATCCAGAACATCATCTGGGATGATACTTCAGTTGCTTCCCATGATTTTACTTCCGTTGCTAATTTCGAAACGGGCCCACTTTTCCTGACTTACAATGATAAGGATTCCAGGGGGGGCATCAGCAATGATAGAAAACGAAACTGGGGCTGTATTTTTTTTTTTTTTTTTGTTACCCACCCGGTTCATCGGAGTTTTATCCCGATTATATTCGGATCCGACCCGCGTTGCACACTTAACTATGGTAGGTGAGTCTCCCAACGGAGATTTTTTGCATATGCTAAGGCTCAAACTAGAGACTTCGCTTAAGCGATACCGAACCGCTTACTATTTGGACTAACCACCGTTGATACTTGGGCTGTATTCTTATCTTAATAGTTCTTCCTCCAAGGTTGCATTTGCTTTTCCAAATGGAAGTCTGTGATATTGCAACTTTAGTTCGAATTCGTACCGATCACTGGCCATCTTAGCCTACATTGATGATTCTTTGGAAGCTTTGTGTCTGTCATAAAGAGTTGTTTCACCACCCTCGCAGGTGTTGAAAATAGTGAGGCTTGTTAATTCTTTTCACCAAATTGTTTCAAACGAATATGAGGGTGGTTGTTTTTTGCCCCCAAATATAAACAGTGTAAATACATTTTGATGAGATTTTGCCCCCATCATGTAGTGATGTATCTTCAGTCTATGTGTATCCTCCATTGTTGCTGGGGCTGAGCTTTTGAGAAGTTTGAAAATATGTATAGGGTGTTATGGTGATTTGTGCTATTGTGTTTTGGGTCTTGTTGGCAATTCTTTCCGGATTTGTTGGGCATGTTTGGTAGGAGGGAATGGGAATGCGAGAGAGATTGACTAGGTCAAGAGTTTTAGTAAAGGTTAAATCTCATTCCTATGGATTGGCTTATTTCCTCAAGTGAGGTAAGGGGCCCTGGCCCTTGGGAATGAAATCTTTTGAGATGAGATTTAAAAGTGAAAAAATAGAGGATAAAATCAAATGTTGGGATTTTATTGTTGGAAATCAGATTTTATAAATTTTATAATCAGTAAACATATTTAATTATTATATAATTACTTTTAATGATTGAAGTATTATTAAATTGATATATTTACGTATAGAAGGGTTATGTGTATATTTATTAAATTGTTATATTTAATAAATTATTGCCTACTTTTATATTTGGAACTAACATATATCAATATTAAAATAATAAATTGTTGAACTTGATCATTTATTTAAATAAATAAATAAAAGTATGGGAGAAACTATGAGAGGACATGATTTTTTCCCAATAATTTTAATATCAAAAGAAAATAATAAAGAAGAAAAAATAAAGAGAAAAAAGAGGAATTTAATATGCTCATTATAACTGAGAAAATACTTTGGAAAAAAAAATTGTACCCCAATTAACGTTGGATATTATTGAGAAAATATTTTAAAGATAAAATTATATAAAAAATTATTTTAAAATGGTAAGTGTTATTTAAAAATATTTTAGGATTTTGAATATAATTTATGCATAAAAAAGTTTGAAACTATAAAGATGAGATTGAAAATTGGTATAAACTACAGGATCTTAATATTAATTTTCCCGACAAGAGATGAGACGAAAGTTAACTTCCTCGCCCCCTTCCATAGTTACTGTTTCTATCCGTATTTTCCCCATTCGGCGAATAGGTTTTCACTCTCTCTCTCTCTCTCTGCAAAATCGGATACACTTAGCAACACAACACATACACAAAGGTTTTTGTCACTAAGGCATTGTTTGGTGGGAGGAGAGGGGAGAGGAGGGGAAGTATAAATATGTTTGGTTAAAAAAAATATAGGGGAGGGGAGGTTAAAATTTTTGGCTTTTTATAGTCACTTACCCACCTCCACCTCCCCTCCAAAATTGGAGGTTATTAGAGGTGAGAGAAATTTTCCACCTCATTTTGATAAAATTATTCATTATAATTTTTAAATATTCCAATGATACCCTCCTATTCTACTGCTACTCTTCTTCGCTCGATCGCCTCTCCTCCTCCTATCCCATTTCCATTTCTCTTTTCACTAACAACAATCATGATCCTAGTTCCTCCCCTTTTGCCGTTCACTCTCTCTTTCTACTTCTTCTCATACTTGAGGTTTCTCTTACGAACGCGAACCCGATTTTGTATGCTCCCCAAAAAATATTAAGGATGCTTTACTAGCCATTACTCTGCAATTCTGGAGCTGCTATTTAGTGTATGAGTTTTGCTTTAGTTTCTTCTACTGGTAATCGCAAGGGCCAGAATTCATTTGCAAGAAATTCATCTGTTTGTAGCATTTGGTTTCTACTCGTGTTTATTTTATAAGAATGCCTCACCAGTACTGATTGGGCAACACGTAAGGCGGCTGCTGAGGCTTTAAGCTCCTTAGCTTTGTATTTAAGCAGCTTGGTTATGGATGGAGCAACTACTAGGAATTAGAAGGCATACATTTTATTGACAAACGAAGCAAGAACTGAAAAAACAAAAAAGGAGACATACAGAGGCATATCTAAATGAGATATAATATTAAATTTTTATTAAGATTTTTTTAATTTTTTTAATTTTATCTCACGTATATATAAACGAAGTAAAAAGTATTTTGAGATTCATAAATTAAAAAATAATAATTATGATATAAATATTATAAATAAAGAGTAAATAAATTTAAATAAAAAGATAAGAGCATATTTATCAATTTTTAATTAACTCTCCTCCTCTTTTCTTTTGTACTAAACAAGAAATTTTATCTCTCATTCTCTACCTTCACATTCATAACCTCTTTTACTTTTCTCTACCCTCCTTTAAATTAACCTAACTTACCTTCTACTCAGTTGAACCAAACATAGCCTAACTGCTAAATTGCAGAGGGTGGTCTCTCTATTTTGAATTATTTTTCACTTCGTTCTTATAAATCAATTCAGATTCTTTCTCACTGTGCTTCTCCATCCCGAGTTACTTCACTCAGTTTAGGACTTTTTCTACTTTCTTGCAATATGATTGTATTCTGATTAATCGATCTGAGCATGGAAGGCCGAGATTTGACATTATCGCCTTCCTCTGCGTCAACGACCGCCCCTGCCCCAAGCCGTGATGGTTCCTCGCCTGCTGATGCCTCCGACGATGCTTCTTTCTCGGTCACCGTTGCACTGGCAAAAGATGCTGTCTTGCATTTTCAGTCGGGAAAGTTCGCCGAATGTTTTGAGGTCTTGAAACAGCTCTTGCAGATGAAACAAGACGATCCCAAGGTAATTTTCCATCCCAAGGTAATTTTCCTTGCTATTTTTGATTGGATATTGATGACGGATCCTACCAATGTCATTAACTTTGCTGCTTGTTCTTATTTTTCCTTTGGGCGAAATAATTCTGGAAATGGTTGACTCGCTTTATTGTTATCCACTTAAGCATTTCCATTTATATTTCTATCTGGATAGTTTTGACAAGAGTCGATTTTGTTCTTCTCCTCCCCTTCTTTGTCTGGTGGCGGTCTTTGATTGATTTATTAGTTCAGTTTCTTTCTTAAGTAACAAAATTCAATCTTGGTAAATCCCAGTTGCACTAGCTGGCGGGTGCTTGCTGTGAAGTTCTGTTGCTATAAATGCGATTGCGAATTGAAATAGATTTTATCTGGGGGCAAGCACGTGAAGAATGGCTGCATATGAAGTATTAAGCAGTTTGAAATGTTTATATTGGGGAATGCCTCGAAATATGTTACACTTCCGGGGCTATGTTCTTTTTCAAACTTAAAAAAATGTATGATGTTTGACTTTCAGAAGAAGAACACATATTGAATTTTAAGTGGAATGCAGGAGTAATTTCACCAGAAAAATTGAGCTTGCATTCTGTTGAAGCGCACACTTATTATTTGTTTTTATGTACAACACTAAGTTAACAAAATAAATATCCACTTTTCGTGGAATTGGAGTTCTGACTTTGCATTATAGTATCTATGTATACTTATAAAAGAATCCTGCAAGTGGATTAGGTTTTGATTTGATGAATAATTTAAAGTAATTGAAAGGGATTTAATTGGATTAAGTATGCCCATGAAGCTGATTTTTCCTGAATGAAAACAGATGCTAAGCACTATAAATTTTTTGATGTTTTAGAATGCTTGGAGTTGCCCTCTGTGCCCGCTGTTATCAAGAGTTCATTTTGTGTTTTCTTGGGAGTCTTATATCTTAATTTCTCATTGATATTAAATTGGCTGTAGGCAATAGTAATGTTAGCAGAAAGATTTGTTATCTTTCATATCCCAGCTTGTTTAGTACAATTTAGGAGGACGTTCATGGTGGGAACATAGGTTATTACAACCCAGCAAGTCTGCTATCCTATTCTCCAAATTATAAGATTTTAAATTAAAATAGTCATATTTCAGGTCCTTCATAATATTGCCATTGCGAAATCCTTCCAAGATGGTTGCTTGAATCCCCATAAGTTGCTTGAAGTACTTAATCGTGTAAAGGTAAGCTACCCTGCCCCCCTTCTTTTTTGTTTTCTTCATTCTATCCTTGTGGTTTGCATGGAAGTGTTGGCTTTGTTGTTGGTTATTTTTTTCCTTTTTCTTTTTCTTTATTAGGTTGGTTGGCTTGCCAGTGAAATTAATTTATTCCTTTTCTTTTTTAGTTTGGGATCTTAGGATTTTTTCCCCAGGAGAAAGTGAGTTTTAACAATGGTTTTCGTATGTGGTTTTCCTAGCTCTACATGAGAAAGGGTATATAATTTTGTTTATTTCATTACCAAATTAAAAATAGTAATGACAAAGTAGACAAAGTAATATGGTGATAACTTTGAGTTATATTTTGAATTCTGCAAACTCAAAAATTGGCTAACTCAAACCGTCAGGAGTTTATGAGCCTTTGCACAATGTGCAGGTGAATGCATTTTTCTTTCTGTCATGGGGGAAGGTGCTTTAAAATTTCTCTATAGGAACTTGCTTGAAAATGGTGGGATGGATGTTTAAAATTTTACCATGTGTCTTGGTCTAGATTGATCTTAAATAGCTTGCTGCTTCATATGATTGTAAATCTTGGACACGGTGTAGATTTCTTTCATTGGAATAAGAGAGCTGCAGAGATGGGGATTTTCTAAAACCTGATTGGCCGATGTACATTTATAGTTATGCCAACCATTAACTATTAAATTCTTTCTTCTTTTTATGATATAATATTTATGGATTATATATATATATCTGTATACTGAGACCTGAATGATGTACTTTAAAGTTAGAGAACACAGCTGTACAAGGCTTGAGTATTATTTTTCTCATTGAATCTTATGTTTGATGATTCCAGAAGATAGGGGTCTGAGAATATTGGGGACATATTCTTTCTGCTCACACATTGAGTTTGTAATATATTGATGTCCATTTTGTTTCCAATCCGCCCTCAAACTATAGAGTGATCAAATGAAGATTGGTTAAAATTTAGGGTTTTGAAACTTGATTTGTCCTAATTTGGGCCATTTGCATTTTGTTTTGATTCTTTGAAGTTTCCATTTCTATTTAGTTGTACTTACGTTTTTTGTTTTGGCCGCTTATTTAGTTGTGCTTACTACTGCATCTTGTTACTGCCATTGGTTTAGAGGAAATGTGACGAGCTTGCTTGTGCTTCTGGAGAACATGGAGAGTCAGTTGAGAATGTTGGAAACAAAGTTGTTTTGGGATCCAAAGGAAGTAATACCGTGTCACACCAGTTTTCAGGGGCACATAGCACGGCTACAACATATACAGATGAGTTTGACTCATCTGTGGCAATACTAAATATTGTATGTTGGTTACTCCTTATTACTTTAAATCCCTGTTTTCTAAATATCTTTATATTTCAATTTGGGCATATGAACTTATTAATATATTATGTTTGTTTTTTGCGATTTAATCTCTGTAGGCCATCATTTGGTACCATCTCCATGAGTACAGAAAGACATTATCAGTTTTAGAACCCCTCTATCAAAATATTGAACCCATAGATGAGGTATATTATGAATTGATTAAATGTTATATTGTTATGGAAGATGCAATTAGTTGACTGCTTTGGTTTTGGATTTTTTTTTGTGTTCTCTTTCAAAAAGCAATCTACAGCTCTACACATATGCCTGCTGCTGCTTGATGCTAGCCTTGCTTGCAATGATGCATCAAAATCAGCTGTAAGTTATATTTTATAATTAAACTAGTTCATTTCTTGAAGCCTTTGTTTGATATTTACATTTTTTCAGAATTATTATCAAGGACTGCAAGTGTTGTTAATGAGCTGTTGACCCAGAGTCGTATATTTTAGGTGTGCTGTAGGTGCATGAACATTTGAGTGTTGAGTGAGATTGAGGTATTATTTTTGAAATATACAGTGATATAAATATCACTGATATACTTGTGAGTTTCTTATTGTGTCCTCTCTTTTTGTGTCAAAGTCAAGCAAACATACCAAGTATAATGAGAGTAATCATTCATAAAAATGACAAAGTACTAAAATGTTGGCAATGAGTTTTGACTTGCATGAGTTTCTTATTTATAGTGCAAGTATAAGAAAATGCTAGAATGATCAATTACTGGACAATATCACTATTACAAGATCAAGTCAACATAATCTCCTTATTTTTACAATCGTCATGATAATTAGCATAATCAATCATAATCAACGATTCCTTGTCCTTAATTTGTTGTGAGGGAGAATTGGGTTAAATATGGAATTGGTTGTAGAAGTAGGGAGTTCTAAATACTTACTATGTCTGTTATCTTTTTTGGACTGTGGAGGGGCAGGTTGACCTTGTTGTATTGATGTTTGCTCCCCTCTTCTCTTGTTTAAGGATGATTTCTTATCCTATATGTTCGTGTCATCACAGAAAAAGTTTCTTTGTTCATTACAATCTTGTTATTTTTTATATATGATTAGGAATTTAGAATATTTTAATTTGTCTGATTTCAAAAGTGTCTAATAGTTATTTTGTATTTAAAAATTTGTTAAACATATTTTAGGCAATGTTTGGTATGGTATTTATAATAGTGTATAATATGGGTTATGAATATTCCAGGAGTTTGAAAAAACAAAGGATACTTTATTTTCATTCCAGACTGTGAGCATATTTTGATAATTAGATAAGTACTTTTGTTAGTAAAAAATATTTTCTGGACATAAAATAAGTGAGTGAGGCACTTATAGAATTTTTTTTTCCACTTAGCTTTTCAGAAGTGCGAAGTTCTGATGCTGGAATGTGTTTTGTTAGGATGTTTTGTCTTATCTGGAAAGGGCATTTGGTGTTAGTAATGTGAGTCAAGGAGACAATGGAAGCATAGCACAGCAACAATCTGCAAACCTAATTACCAAGTCTTCTTCAATCCCTAGTGGTCCATCAGCCTCAGATTCATCAAGTTCTGATCTGTGTACAAGTGCTAATGCTTCTGAAAATCATCTGTCCAGAGCTTTTTCTGAAGAGGCCCTTGATTATGAAGCCATGATACTGGATATGGGTGGACGGGATTTAGCCTGGCCAACTGGTTTATCATCCAATGATCTATCAAGGGCATTGATTGATAGGTTTTCTAATGTTGAGTTGAAGCTTAAATTCCAACTTTACAAGGTTGAATATTTGCTGCTAACCAGGAATTTGAAGTTAGCAAAACGTGAAATGAAGCTGGCTATGAACATTGCACCTGGAAGAGATTCTTCAATGGCTCTTCTTTTGAAATCTCAGCTTGAATATGCTCGTGGTAACCATCGTAAAGCAATTAAACTATTGATGGAATCAAACAATAGGACAGACCCGGCATTTTTGAGCAGTTTTCACAACAATCTTGGTTGCATTTACTATCAGCTTGGGAAATACGAGACATCATCATTGTTTTTCTCAAAGGCATTGACTAATTGTTCATCCCTTGGGAAGAACCAACCGCTAAAGCTGCCCACTTTCTCACAGGATAACGCTCTTCTTATAGTATATAATTGTGGTATGCAGTACTTGGCTTGTGGAAAGCCATTACTCGCTGCTCGCTGTTTTCAGAAGTCTAGTATGGTCTTCTACAATAAGCCTCTGTTGTGGCTTCGGCTCTCTGAATGCTGTCTGATGGCTTTGGAAAAGGGCCTAATTAAATCCAGCTGTGTTTTATCGACAAGGTTGGAACTTGGAGTTCATGTTGTTGGGAAGGGAAAATGGAGGCAACTTGTATTGAACAATGAGATTTCAAGAAATGGATGTGTAGAGTTGCTTGACAGAGATGATTGCCATCTAAAAAATGACGTGCAGCTGAATTTATCAATGTCTCTCGCTCGGCAGTACCTCTTAAATGTCCTGTACTTGCTGGATTCTAACAAGACGGATAGTTTAAAGTCAGGTATGCCTTTAAATTCGTTACGGGAGGAAAATCATACAGACGAAGTGTCATCCAATAATTCGAACAATGAGAATTTACTCGGAATTGATTCCAAAGCATTTTCATTAGCATTAAGCTTAGGACGGGCTAATTCAAATGGGGACATGAAAGAACAGGAGGGAGGTACTACTAATCAGGAGCTCATTCAGAACTCCCTGTCCTATTATGAAGATATTTGCAGAAGAGAGACTTTATTTATTAAGCAGGTAGCCCTCGCTAACCTGGCATACGTGGAATTGGAATTAGACAACCCTGTCAAGGCACTGTCAGTTGCGACATCTCTTCTAGAACTTCCAGAATCCTCTAGGATTTATCTCTTTCTAGGCCATGTTTATTCAGCAGAGGCGCTCTGCATGCTAAATAGACCCAAGAAAGCTGCCGAGCATTTGTCGATTTATTTGTCTGGGGGAAACACTGTTGAATTGCCTTTTGGTCAAGAGGACTGCAAGAAATGGCAGGCGGAGAGAACTGCTGAATTTGAAGATGGAACTGCAGGATCTGCACCATTCAACATTTCTTCCTCCGACAACTCACAATGCATGAATTTTCTTAAGCCGGAAGAAGCACGTGGAATAATTTATGCAAATTTTGCAGCATTATCTGCAATGCAGGGTGAATTAGACCAAGCCCATCAATTAGTTACCCGGGCGTTATCCATATTGCCAAACAGTCCAGAAGCCACAATTACTGCAATTTATGTGGATCTCTTGCTTGGTAAGCCGAAAGAAGCTTTGTCCAAATTAAAACGATGTAGCCGCGTTAGGTTCCTTTCAAGTGCAATTACATCGAACAAATCATAGAATCTTGTATTCATGGGTTTTATCGTTTCCCCAGTCTTCTTCTCAGTGCAGTTAGCAGGTAGCTTGATCTTTTCCATAGCTTTTGTACCATATATATTATAAGTTTAGTCATTCAGAGAATAAGTTTTTGATGGTTCATTTATTCCTTTATATTTATAATTTTCAAATGTAGGAAGTCATTCATAGGTGTGGTGGCTGTCTTTTAAATATTGCTACTTTCACCTTAGAAATTTGAGGTGTAATTTTTTTGTTGAGATTGTGTTTTTACTTACAGGTTAATTTAGTTTATATCAAAAGTAGGGTTCGTGCTAACATTGAGAAAGAACAAGAAATATGATAAATCTTTCTTGAATCTAATTCCATCCTTATTCAGAATTCAAAGGCTTGACCGTGTCATTTATTACTCGTCTAGTCTTTATTATGAGATTTAGTTTGTAGTGTAATTTTGTACTTAGAGGGTATGATTATGATATGATGCATATATTGATCCAATTTATTGTTAGATTTCCCAGTTTGCAGTGTTATGTGATAGTGGAATCAAGGTAAAAATGTGAGGGGAATGACTATTGGTACAAAATGGCATTTTGGGAATAATGCTTAGTATGATTATATTTAATTATTAATATTTTTATTAACTTTTTTTTTGGTAAAATATGAATGTTGCAAACCTCTAATTAGCGTTCTTGGTGATCTTGAAATTGAAATTGATTGTCTTGGTATTCTTTGATATATAGAAGTCCTTGAATTGAGATTCATAGATTTGATGTCAATGAATGTTTGGTTATTTTTAGTTTATTTAAATTTGAATTTATAATTGTGGAAGGATATTGAACTTATTTAGAATCTGATAGTTCAATTTCAAATTTATTAGCATTAGTTTTTTATCAATATTTTAATATATAAAATAAAAATAATAAGACAATGTAAAAGTAGTTCTATTACCTTTGTAGAAATTTTAAGTGAAACTTACAAGATGTAAAATGACTAGTAAATAATAGCAAATTGATAAAACATATTGCATCAACTTTTACACTTTGCATACATGTTGTGCACTTTTTTTTTAAAAAAAAAAAACACTCTTACCGTTTTTTAACTCATTTTTTATTTTTTTAACTATATTTTTCTCTATGATTTTCGCCATATTTTTATTTTTTTATAAGTTATTTTCTATGGTTATTATCTGGTGCAATTCAAAAGGATCTAATTCATTTGGGCAAGACATTAACAAAAGTATAATTGGAAATTATGTTTTATAATAGTATTATATTTTAGTCTTAAGTATAATATCTATTACATATATTTATTTATTTTTTTAAAATTATTTTTATTAAAAAAAATTAATAATAATCAAATAAAAGGAGAAGAATTGAGAAAGATAATTAGGATATTTTAAAAAAAATAATTTTTTTAATTTAATTAAATTAATTAAATAAATTTTATATTAATTACAGAGAAGGAGTATATGTCAATCTATGTTGGACAAAGTGAAATGGATTTGGAATTTGGATGTATTATATGTCATTATATTTTTGGTCAAATCAATTAACTACTTGTCTAATTTTTTACATTTGCTTATTTTTGTATAGGGAAAATACCACTCCAAGTCCCTATATCTTAGTTGTATTTTGTTTTTAGCCCCTATAGTATTTTTTGTAGTTTTTATATATATACAAAAAGGATAAAGGTGTATTAAGTATAGTAGACTAATTTTAGAGGTAAAATTAATACTTTAAATTAATTTTAAAGGTGCAAACAGCACCCTAAGATATTTAAATTAGTGTAATTTTGTTCATTCATTAATAGGGATACAAACCTAAAGTATTTAAATTAATATAATTTTATCCATTTACTAATAGAAATACAAATTTCAGTATGATTCATATCACATATGCTTTTTATTCAGATACATCATTATTTAAAAGGTGACATGAGTAATATAGTTTAAAAAGGTAAAAAAAAAAACTTTAAAATTTCTCAATATTCACGTGAATTTTCTATTTTATTAATTCCTTGTGAGAATTTTTTTAAAAAAATAGAAGAACTAATATTCTAAATAGAATAAATAAGATGGCTAAAAAACCATAAACATAAATTTTAGGAAATAAAACTAAAATAAAGTATAAAGTATAGGGATCTGAAATGATATTTTTCCTCTGGTAGTCACAGATTTCTTTTCACACAACATTTGGGACTTCTAATTTATTATAAGCTACATTGACTATGTTTTATTCCGTATGGCCAAAAAGAAGGGGGGAAATGTTTCCTATCGCATATCTTTCAAAACATTGTGGGGAAATCATCAAAAACTAATAGCTATGAAAGGTGTGATGGCAAATATTGAATTAATTCTGTTAAACTTAAGCAAAATGAGATACAACATATTAAGCCACTTCACATGATTATTTTTTTTATATAAAGAAATTTTTAGAAAGAGGTTGAGCTCACCCACGATCCAAGGGTAGGGTAAAATCTCCCTTCCTCCTAGACGATACTAATGTTAGATAGGGCGAGCCGTCTATTATCCTCAAGCGTAAACCTAGACACTCAGGAACTAGGATGCCTCCCTTAGGGCCGCGACTAGAACCATAACAAAGTGATACTCCCCAAGGTTCGAACACGTTCCAAATAGTCGCATGTCTCACCCCTTCATCAGTTAAACCCACGGACGATGGGTACTTCACATGATTATTGAAGTAAAAGAATAGAGCAGCCCAATTCATTAAACATAAGCAAAATGAGATACAATATATGGAGTCACTATATGGGCCGTTTGGATTAGCTTTTAGAGAAGTCTATAAAGAAAAAGTGATTTAAAAGTAATTTTAAATAAACTCTTCTAGATAAGAGTTTATGAAAAAAAATTGAATTAATGAGTGTTTTGATAGTTATTGCTAAAATGACTTTTATAATTAGTAAATTATTAGAAAGTATATGAGATGAAAAAATAAATAAAGAAATAATTACAATTTACTGTTCATCATCTTCATCCGTTCCATCAAAGTGAACAACAAATAGCGAGCCATCTTCATCCTTAACCTATAAATCTGCGAACAGTGAGAACCATCTTCATCCTACCATTGTAGACCAGTGACGGCCTCTGCAGACCACTAGAGAAGACTAGAGAAAGAGGAGAAACGACGACGGAAACCCTAAATCTAGACGACAACGAAGAGCACAAAAGGAGGAGAAGCGATGACGACGGAGGCAACATGTGGAGGCGACAACGACGACAAACCAAAGAAGACATGGAGGCAGAGAAGAGAAGAAAAAGAGTATAAGCAAAAGTAGGGGTAAAATAGTAATTGGGCAGTCCATAAATTCTTTTTTCCACCTAGAAATTATTTCCATTAGTTTATCTAAAACTATAATTTGAAACTATGGTTTGATCCATAAATTTTTTTGGATAAATATAGTTGTTTATTTTGAATTTTCTCAAAACTATAGTTTAAATTAAAAACACTTCTAAAATTATGGATTTAAGTTTTGCCTAACACTCACTATATGACTATTGAAGTAAAAAGAGTAGAGGGGCCCAATCCAAAGGTAAACAACAAACATATGTAAACCAGGGCAAACTGAAAAAAGCAAGTTTTAGTTAACAAATACTCCCTCTAATCTTTATCTTTACCCTTGTTATTGATTAAGGAGAGGGGTGAGAGAATATAGAGTAATAAGCATATCAGGGGTAAATTTAAAAAAAATATATCAATTTAAAATAAATTTAATAATTTAACTATCAGTATATAAAAATTAGTTAAGGGTATTCTTCCTAAAAAATACAGTCATTCCCCAATATAACCATATCAAACTGCTTATAATACTTCATATTCAGCCATTCTTCACCAACTAAAAATCTGGGCAGGAGAACAGAATCAAGTCTTGTCAAAACTATTCAGATAGAAATATTAGTGGATATAACAATAATGAAGAGAGGGTCAACCATTTCCATAATTATTTTTGCCCGGAGGAGAAATAAAAGCAAAAATAGAAAGAAAAATGACCTTGGTGGGACCGTATTCTCTCATCTGCAAGAGCTGCCTCAACCAAGACCTCAACACATTCGGCAAGAACTTTCCCGACTGAAAATGCCGGCGCAACGGTGACCATGAAAGAAGCATACTGTCATTAAAATGAATAATGGGCTTATTATCTGGAAGTCTTTCTATGCATATTATTTCCATTGCTGTTTTAGTTACATACAAGTTTCAATGAAGGAGCAAAGTGCATAGAGAATGATAGAATTAAGGCTTTACCCTTATTCAAACAAGTGAAATCCCAGAGTCCATAGAGTCCTTTACCAAGTTAAGATATCTCAATCTCTTCATTTCTGATTTTGGTGTCACAATTCCTTATCAATTGGGGAAGCTTTCCATGTGACTATTTAGAGTATGTTCGATCCCTGGGGAGTACCACTTTATTGTAATTCCAGTTGCGGCGCTTGGAGAACATCCTAGCTCCTAGGTGACTAGGTTTATACCTGAGAGTAATAGACGGCTCGCCCTACCCGATATTAGTATCGCCTACAAGAAAGGGAGACTTTACCCTACCCTTAGATCGTGGGTGAGCCTAACTCCTTCCAAAAATTAGTATACCAAACAAAAATGGGAAAACTTTCAAATTTAGAATATCATGTCAAACACCATTTTAAACTTAAATTAGCTTTTTCAGTTTAAAAAGTCAGTTTTGACATAATAACACCCTTAGTAATGTATCCCATGTAATAGTTACATTAGGGGCTAGTAGGGCGTGAGTGGAACTGGAATTCTCAGTTCCCAAAACCAAGTGGACCAACCGAGCAGCAAGTTCATGAGAAAAATAAGAAATAACATAGGAAGGATTAGAAACATAATAATAGGGAAAGAAGAATTGGATTATATGTACATACATAGGTTTTGTGCAATCTTTCTCAAAAGTAAGATATATAACAAATGATAAGAGTTGTGATTGGGGAATGGTCCTTTTGAATTGCTGCCAGCTTAGCTTCATTTAGTATTGTTATTTGTATTTATCTTATTGTGATATAGGATGTCTTCATATAATCGGGATAGCTATAAACATTTAGATTCTTATAAGTTATTGTGAAGGTAAAAAAGAGATCATCTATGCAATAAGTCATGTAAGTTACAAAATATCCTTGTCTATTCTCATGAACTATACAATGGCGTAACCGCACACTTATCATGTCTTACACCTTAACTTGTATTTTTGTGATGCTAACTTGTATTCTTCCAATTTCTCCATTCTGCTTTTTACCAAAAAGAGGGAACTGAAATAAATCAGTGTAAAATCAAATGCAATCTATCTATGTATTATTCAATAACCCAAACGATAACAGCGAATTTACAGAGAATCCTCAATCGCATCAGCAAATTATAGCACTCAAGGAAAGGATAAAAGTTGGCCCAGCAACTTGTCAACAAGATGACAGAAATGAAGAGAAAACAGAGAATAATCAGAGAAAAATTTGACGAAATCTTTCTTGATTCCTTCTTCTCTTCCCATTCCTTCTCTTATTCAGTCTTCTCCTGTATTTTCCATGTGGTCATGCGCATTCTGTTACTTCTACGCGGTAGGAGCTGTATCTCTTCATCAGGCTCCTCACTTGGATTCAGGTCCATTACCTCTTGGGCCATTGAAATAACACCACTTGCAGGCCCATTCATGACAATACCCTCCCCATAAACTTGGACCTTGTCCTCAAGGTCAAAATCAGGATATTGTTGACTGAAAGAAGCTAAATTTTCCCAAGAAGGTGAATCAGAATTTTCCCATTGTACCAACAGATGTGGAACCCAAGTATCTCTGATCTTGACTTTCCTGCAATCCATAATGGCCTTAGGAATCAGCACTGGACCTAAAAAATCTATAATTGGAGGAAGTGGATTATATTGACTCCTTGGATTGCCATAGCATTTTTTTAGCATTGAAATATGGAAGACTGGATGAAGTCTAGCCTCGGATGGTAGCTTTAACTTGTAAGCAACCTTACCAATTCTTTCCACTATACGAAATGGACCAAAATACTTTAAAGGCAACTTCTAATTATGATGGCCACGAAGAGAGTGCTGACGATATGGCCGAAGCTTGACAAAAACATAATCGCCAACGTGAAATTCCTTATCGGTTCGTTTCTGGTCAGCATAAATTCCATATCAGTTCGCTTCTGGCATTAAAACTCTGCACTTGTGTTCCTTTTAGGATTTTCCCAGAAGGACGATTGTTTGACAGGTCTAATACACTGAGGCGATCGATCGATATGAGCAAGACTCGGAGGGATAGGGCCTGATAATCTATTCCTTCACAAATCTATGAATTCTAGTGATCCTAGATTCCCAATCTCAACAGGAATTTTCCCACTTAATTTTGGTTTCTAAATAAATTCAAAGAAACCAATCCCAATAAAAATACAACTTTATTTCGCCTATGAGAGCATTACTAGATAGATCAATGCTTTTAAGAAGTCGTTTTGGCTTCTTGAACAAGTTATCTTGACCCTTCCACATCAATGTCGTGTGGAATCCAAAACCATAAACGGTATATCTCAAGCCTGTCTTATTGAACACATATGAATGATAATTTGGATCAGTGAGTTGATATGGTCATCATGTGACAAATCAGTAAAATTTTCAAAGATATGATGGGATTTCATTAGACAAGTTATTCTGAGATAGGTCCAAGAGTCGAATTTGTGCCAAGTGACAAAGATGTAAAAGTATTCTTCCATATAAACGATTCATCCTTAAGCTCAGAATTTGCAACTGTCCAAGGTTTTCTCCTATCCATGAAGGTGTTAGCCCCAAAAACTTATTCTCAGACACATCTAATAGTAATAACCGGGAGTAGTTTACTAAAGAGGAAGGAACTTCTCTATTGTTTCTTAAAACTAAAGCCTCCACATTCACGAGTCGTCCTCTAGAGGTCGGTATCGTGCCTGACTAGTTATTATTGCTCAAATCAACAAGCTTTAATGAGTTCAGATGGCTCCAACAATCAGGTAGATGCCCCTCAAATTGATTGTTTGACACATCTAAAATGCCAAAGCCTTCATCTTCTTCAATTCGGCCACATAGAAGTGGAACCAAATTTCAGAACTTATTGTTTGAAAGATAAAGTGTTGATGCTTGTGAAAAGAATGATGGAACCGCGCCTTCAAAGTTGGTTGAAGTCAAAATCACTTGTGGCCTATAGTTAAACTTCGAGGATAAATTTAGAATTTCACCAACAAAATTATTGTATGAGATATTCATGTAAACCACCTTTTTCCAGTGGCCAAAACCACTCTGGTACGAAACGTGAAAGCCCACAATTAGAAATATCCAATGTCTCTAACTTATGTTGATTATGGAGCCAATCAAGAAAATCAGGACCCACCATACAAGAAGCCATTTCCAAATCTTACAACTGAAATGGGGCAATCCATTTAGTGCTAACTTGTAGGGCTAACAATGAATTGCCAGACAATGAAAAACTCCTCAAATTGGAGAGTTTTTGGAAATGAGATTCAGTGACAACGCCTCCTAAATTATTCCCATGCAGGCGCAAATCATTCAATTGAGATAGCAATCCAATGCTTTCAGCTATTTCTCCTTTTAACTGATTATCACAAAGATATAAATATTCCAAAAAGGAGAAAACAGAAAGATTGGACATTGACATGCCCTTTATTTGATTGTGTGATAAATCCAAGAATAGTAGTTGATGAATATTGCACCAGGAAGTGTTCTGAATGGAACTTGAAAGCTCCCCACTAAAGTTATCATGTGAAAGATACAAGGCCTTCAAAGTGCATATATTCCCTAGTGATGTTGGTATTTCACTTCTCAGCTTATTATACGAGAGATCAAGGACTTGAAGAGAGTTCATTATGTTTCCAAAACCTTCTGGAAATGGAACCTTCCTAATTGATACGGAATAGTGCCAACAAAATCAGAAATAGAGAGATTGAGATATCTTAACTTGGTAAATGACCCTATGGACTCTGGGATTTCCCTTGAACAGAATCGATTGTCACTGAGTTCCAAATATTCCAAATCATGCAAATCACTCAATGAAGTAATGTTAATTTTGCCTCTCAAGTAAATAGGATACGAACCTCGAAGATTAAGGAATTGAATGCGACCCGTTTTATTACTGCAATAAACTCCTTCCCAATTGCAGCAATCTTCATCTTCTCTCCATGTTGATAACATGCCAAAGTCATCTTGCAGGATTCCTTGTTTGAATAAGAGTTAAGCTTTTATCTCATTCTCTATGCACTTTGCTTCTCCTTCGCTGAAACTTGTAACAAAAACAGAAATGGAAGTAATGCATAGGAAAACTTCCAGATAATCATAAAGCCCATTAATGACAACGTCTTCAATACAAGCTCAGAAGTAAAGCAAACTAGAAAGAACTAATCAATATGATGCTCATGAAAACAACTGATAGTAATATTTATAGAGTTCATTGTAGGGTATAGACTTGTAGAATTTTATGTGTGCAAAAATAAATGGATAGTGTTTTCAAAGTTAATTATCAATATTGACAAACTTAGTGGTACTTGCTGATAGTCTGTTTATGGGGTAATTGTGGGACTGATAGTTGAAGGTTGACTTGAAGACTTTTATACATGAAGAAAAGGAAAGGTGGTCACACAACATTTTATTTCAACCACTTTAGACTTCTACATAGACATTAAGATATCAGATATCAAAGCCGCAAAGTACAGAAACGTTGAATGATGACTTACAGACTTTTGTAATGCAGAAAAATAGAAATTGTCATACATGACTTGTTATTCCAACTGCTTCATACTTTTTTAATTGATTTTTCTTGCTCCCTTTTCTAACTACTTCTCTCAGTTTCTTTCAAAATTCCTCAGTCTATCACAGCGGAAGATGGTTTTAATATTTTAATAAAGCAGATTGTTACTCGTCAACCAAGGCAGGTCTCTTTTTGGAAAGATCTATGGAAAATGCATCTTTAATTACATATTATTTTATATGGGAAATTCTTAAAAGCTTCTTTGTCAATTGGGTATATTCTCCACACAGATCATCTTAATGCTTCATCTTTAAGCTGGTCTGGGGCTTTTGATATTCGGACCGATCTAATTCAACAGCAGGTCGCTGCAGCCTGGGGAAGAGAAATGATTTGATCTCTTCTCGAGAAAAGGAAATCCCATCTTGTAAAACAAATTATTATTTTTCTTAATCTAATTTGGAGGTCAAGAAATCAAGCTGCACATTCAAAGGTTAATTTAAATCAACATTCTATGTTGGAGAACTTTATGGGTATCTTCGATTACTTGAGCTCTGCGTGTAAGTGGTCAGATCTTGTTACTTTCCTTATACTTTGGAAAACATCAGCTTCAATTCCCCTCTAATGAGTTTTATGCATGGTTGGACTTTTTGGATCAGAACGATTAAGAAAAAGAAATCTTCCTATTAATGTTAGGCATTATTTGGGGTGGGCGGTGAATTGATTCAAAATTCTTGTTTGAACTAAAAATCTGACTTTCTCGTCTGAAAGATTTTATCTCTTTTAAGTTCATCTGTGTAGAAGATCTTAACTTGAATAACGTATGCCCCTTGAAGCAGCGAGCTCAAGGTATTCTTTAGTCAAAGGCGAAAGAACAGTTCCCTTTGTACCCACTGTGTTCAAACAATTTTACTTGCCTTCAGCTATAGGAACTATATTAAACTGATCGATGTGGGACTTTGAATGACTCCCTATCATCCATTGGCAAAACCCACCACAGGCTTCCAAAAACAAATCCTATTTCGTTATGAGAATTTTGCTCTCTTTACATTCTGAATATTTCAGTCCTCTTTGGGAACTTCACATTGCAAATTACTCCTAAATATCTAATATAAGAACTAATTTTAGTATAAATTATGTTATAAGTTAAGTTTTATAATAAGGACTAGAGAACTAGCAAATACATGTTGTGGCCAACTTAAGCAGGTTTAAAAGATTTTGAGTTCCTCTCGGAGGCTTCAAAAGAAAAAGAAAAAAATCCAATACGTTTTGGTCCACACCATAATTCCACATATGATTCAATAATCACCAAGAACTATCTGAGGTGGACTTGGATACTTTTGTAATGAAGGAGATAAAAAGTTGCCGTACAGAACATGTTATTTTAATAATTTAAACTTTTACATAGACATTAATAAGAGATCAAAACTAAAATGTGCAATAAATATACGAACAATGTTTTCAAAGTTAACTATCCATATATAATATCCTAAATACACTACTAAACAATATTTTTCACTGTGCTAATTCACAACGTTTATACAAAAACACTATAAAAATACAAGTGGTGGCATTTTTATAGATAAATTTTTTTAAAAATAAATTTTACAGTAAAAAAATACTTTTAACAGTGATTTAACGAATAACTACCAATAAAAGTCCTCCCGAAACACTTTTAATAGTAATTTTTAAAAAAAAATTAATAGTTGTCTCTAAAAAATCGTTATTAAAAGTAGTCCCCCTAGTTTAAAACCCCTATAATAAATACTTTTAACAGTAGTTTTTATAAAACAGTAGTTAAAAATTTTTTTGGGAGACTTTTAACGGCGGCTTTTCATAAAGACGCCGTTAAAATTTCCTTGAAAATTTAAATACCCTAACCCGATTACAGTTTCACTTTTACTTTTTTACAATAGTTTGTGATCTCGTTCTCTACCCTACTATAACAGACTTATACAAAGGTCATTTTTTTTGTGTTTTTCTCCTATTTTTGATTCATATCTCTGTCTTTAACATTGTTCTCCATCATCTCCGTCGTCATTCTCGGTCATAAAAGCTATAAGTTACCATTTTTCTTTGTCATTTGCTCATTTTTCTTATTTTTTTATTGTTTGTTGTTTATAAACTATAATAGATCATAGGGGTTATTTTCCTTGTTTCGGATCTTGAACTTCTCAGATTAACTTCTTCTCTATATCTAGTCCGATACTCTCGATAATGGTGGTTGTGATGGCTAATAAAGGGTAGTAGCGTACATACCTTATCCAAAAGAGCTTGAAGAGTTTAATGGAAGAAACTTCTAGATCTTCAACTTCTCCATCAAATCTTTGCCTTATTCTCCAGATCTGGTATGATGCCTTTGATGAGAGTAGTTGTGGTGGCTGGTGGCTGACAATGATTGGTCTAATTATTTTTTACGGTAGTTAATAGTATAACTGCCGTCAAAAGTCATTTTCTACACGGTTACAAAATCGCTATAAAATCCTTCAACTTATAACAGCTATAACCACAAAACCGTTGTGAAATGACACTTTTAACTGTCGTTAAAGGTATTTTTTCCAGTAATGATATAAGAGTGATAATTAATTTTTAGAGACTAAGAAAATTAACGATTTATAAAAAAAAATTATCAGTTTTCTTAAAATTCTTAATTAATTATTTATATGGGAAACTACACATTTAATAGAACCCCTTAGAAATAATTAAAAAAATTATAAATTTAGAAGATTAAATTGATTAAAATTTATATTTAAAATTAAAATAAATTTTTCGATATTTAGGACGTGAGAGATTATTATTCTGTCTGGACAAAAATTTAATGGCAGGATCGATGTTGTTATCGTGGGGGACTTTTTGAAACAATAAAACAAAAAGTTGCCATACTTAACATGTTGCTTCAACAACTTCAGACTTCTACAAAGCTATTAACAACGTTTTTTTTACAAATAAATATTTCAAACGTTAATATATAATTATATCTCATAATAAGATTTCTAACAACTCATACTAATTATCAGTTAATTATAAATAATATATTTTATCTCTCAAATTTTGTATAATTTATAAGAAAATGTGCTTAATGCTTAACTTCATAGTGATTGAACTAAGCGTTATTAGTATATCTAAATATAATATTTTTTGTTAGCTATTTTCTTATTTATGAATGTTGTAAACCTCTAATCAACAATGGATGTGGCGATCTTGAAATTGAATTTGATGCAATGTTATTGTTTAATAATGTATAGAAGTTATTGACCTGAGATTCAATAAACATTTTGATTATTTTTAGTTTGTTTTAATTTGAATTTATAATTATGGATTTACTAACACTAGTTTTTATTAATATATATATATAAATTAAAATATATTAAAGAGAGATGATGCTTAGATCAAGTTATATAATTATTAGGTCTGTTATGTCCATGTAGTCAATTTTAACACATCGGCACTTAATTCGTTGCTAAACTGTTGTTTGTGTAAGGAGTATTAACTTAATTAGAGAGAAAAAATAAAAAGATAAAAAGATAAAAAATTATATTTATTATTTATATTTATAGAAGAGTAACATGCTCATACTAAATTTACATACTAATATGAAAGATGAATTAACCTCACCTCGAGACTTAAAAACCAATATATATTACCCTCTTTTTATGAAGAAACTATCCTACAATCCAAATCTATAGATTAAAAATTTTTATATAAAATTCTAAAGTCATTTAATAATAAAATGATAAACACTAATTATATAACTTGACCTTAGTTTTTTTTTTATGTAATTATACGGCAATCTTAGTTTTTTTTTATGTAATTATACGGCAATCTATTTATAAAGAATTGTGGCCAAGGAAAAGGTGGATTGAATTTAGATATATATGTCGAATTATGTGCTTGGTCATATTGATTAAATATTTGCGTATTATATGGTCAACTTTTTTTTCCACGACATAATTAATAGATAAGTATATATTTTAAACATGAAATTTTATATTTTAAACTAAATCATATGTATAAAATAAATATTTTATTAGAAGAAATAAAATATATTTCAGTTATTAATCTAAAGGATACTGCCTAATTTTTAATAAAACAAAATATTATAAAAAGTAAATATTCTTCCCATGCCACTCCCTTTGAAGAGTACCATCCATTCTCTGCCATGAATATGAAGATTCACGGGTTGTTCAATTTCTCATGTTAAAGGCGTGGACTCCAAAAGGGGCCTTTCCAAAAATTGAAGGAACAAGAAAAAAACATCAAGATCAATTATTAACTTAAATTTAGAGAGCTTCAAGACTTAACTGTAGGACTCCACCAAGAAGTAGGACCCTCCCAAAATTAGGCGTATGCCACTTAAGCAGCGAGTACACGGTATTCTTTAGTAAAAGGCGAAAGAATAGTTCGCTTTGTGCTCACTGCGTGACTACGTGACTTTTAACATCCCTTGGCTTCTCTTTTTATAGTGCATTCAGTTATGTTCACTATCTTCAATATATCGATGTGGGACTTTCATTGACTCCTTTATCACATCTACTTACACAAAACTGCACTTTGCTTTCTTGATTTTCTCAATATTTAGTCATCTTTGGAAACTCCATGTTGCAAATTAGCATATACTGAACTTTAAACAGGTTTAAGATATTCTGTGTTCCTCATAGGCTTCAAAAATTAAAAAAAAAAAAAGAACAAGTCATATAAAGCTAAATTATGATGCTCGCATGCATATATAAATTGTCTGACTATGACTTGGAATACTTCTTGCTTGCTAATTATGTAATATTTCAGTTCACTATCACTTTTCTCATGGACAAAAAATCCAATGTCGTTTTAGTCTACACCATAATTCTTCATTAACTAAAAAATAATAAGTAGCTTTTTGAATAACAAAATTGCAAATTATTCACAGTAGGCATAAGTCTCTCAATGAGCAAAGCTATAATGTTAAAAGAGATGCTAATTATTAGTAATTACCAAGGAAAGTGAATTGAGTATTCCAAAAACTTTTTCAAATTTTTAAAACTGTATATAATCTTTCTAACCTTTAAAACTTTATAATAAACCCTCTAAACACTTAGATTTATGCATATATAACTCTCATACGTAAATAAAGAGTGAACATAAGCTATAATTGGAAGTTATGTACATACCAATCAAAGTTTAAGGGGTTATATGTGCATAAAAGTAAAGTTTAAGAGGGTATATAAGTGATAATTGGAGGTTATACACACAGACTTAAAAGCTTAGTGAGATTTATTATTAAATTTTAAAAGTTAAGAGCGTTGTTTGTAAATAATTCAAAGGAAATTTTATGCAATATAGAAAAAAACAAATAACTAATGTTAGATACAAAATGTTTATAAATCAGATGAATTATTAATATATTAATACATTTATATTGAACACATTTTTTAATAAGTACATATACATATTGTACAGTATCAAAATTAGTTGAAAATGTCTCATTTACTATGACCAATATAACTAAGCTGTAGAATATAGTTAGTGATAGAAATAGATCACGTCATATCAAAGGCCTATAGCCTAGCCTAACTTATTTAAAAAAATATATAAATCTAAGCCTATTTTTCTTAAGAGACCAGGCTCATGCCTTTTAAAAAATATGTAAGCCTGTCAGACGGCTCAGGGTTTGTTATTTAAAATATATTAACTATAAAAGTGTAATGAATAAGTGTCTAACTCACTATCTATTGAATATAATATATGAATGAGACTATTAAACTAATGTATATTATTATAAATTTTATTTTTATTTTTTATTTTAACAAGAATAAGATGGATGATTTTAAGATACCATTAATTTTAACCCCAAAAAACTAAAACCCCATGTCGAAGTCAAAGCCTCTGCAAACTGCAACTAGTCTAGATCCACTCTTCACTGTCGCGTCTCCCTCATGCTCAGGCACTCTCTAGATCCACCTTCACTGTCGCGTCTTAGCCTTCGTCTTCTAGATCAACCGTTGCGACGCTCACTCTCCACTCTCCAGATCTACCGTCGCTTCATGTCCATCATTCATCCCTCTCTGTCTTTGCTTCCACTCACGCCGATCTACGCTTCCGCCGTGCCCAGCGTCGTTCACGCCGTTGAACCCCCACTCAACCAGTTTTTGTATGTGTCTTCGTCTCTGCCTTCGTTGCTCACGTCCGATCCGGTTTGGGGTGGCTTTTGGGAAGAAGAGTTGGCTTCTGCTTTTTGGTGTGGGGTTGTTCGATTCAGTGTTACCTTTACAAGTGTAGTTGTCTTTGAGTGTAAGCTTCCTACCGTTGTTCTGATTTTTCTTTTTCAGTTTTTAGTAATTAATTTCAGAACTTTTTGGTTAGATGTCGTTGGCTGATAGAGGTTACGACTTAGGAAAATAATGTTGTTTTGTTTGATGATGTTTTGGATTTGATTTATCCCATGGAATGGAATGACCTCCTACACAAGATTGGTTAAATTGTCCTTGCGCAATGGCTATAATAGTTTGAATTGAATTTATTGATAAATTATTGTTGGGAAATTTTGGAGGTCCCACTGAGCTAAGGCATAGTTGTGTTAGTTATAATATCATTAACCTGGAAAGTAATTTTTTGGTGAAGCAAATTACCTCCTGTGTGTGCTGAAAACTTAATATGTCTCTCGAATAGAATATGTAAGTGTTGTGTATACTCTACTGTGTATCTGCAGAACAAAACTTATGAATACTGCCTGTTGGTCTTTCCATGATTTATGCATATTCTATTGCTATGTATTCTTCTGGATCTGTTTGAGTCACTCATTTGATGATATGTGGCTAGTAGTTATACTTTGAATTAGCCTAGATTATACTTGTTTTCTTGTAATCACCATGATTATGTTTGTTTGGTATTCCTTGTTGGTTGATTATATATTTTTTATAATTTAGATTGAGTTAATTTTTAATTTTAGACTGATTAATGTTATGAAAAGTTTATTTTTAATTTTAGACTGATTAATGTTATGAAAAGTTTATTTTCAATTTTAGACTGATTAACAAAAAGGCCTGTTAGGGAGCCTGTTATGAAGGCCCGTCAATAGAATTAAAAAAATCAAGCTACCTTAACAGGCTTCAAATTAGGCCAGGTATTTTTAAAAGCCAGACTTATACCAAAAAATTAACCTCTAATAGGCTACAGGTCATGCTCAGGCTAGATTGTCACTTAACAGGTTTGACCTATTAAGTTCAAGGCTTGGCCTGTTTTCATGCCTAAATACATTAACTTATAATCATTGAAAGGTGTTAGATATAGTGTGTGTTTGAATAAGATTTTAAAAAAATATTTATCGAAAAAACGGACTTTTGGACCGCTTATGGAAAAAAGCTTTTAGAGAATATTTTATAAAAAAAAATAGTTCTGAATAAATAAGTGTTTGGATAGTTATTTTTAAAATGACTTTTTATATTGGTAAATTACTAAAAAGTGTAAGATTTGATTAAAAGTATGAGAGAGGAAAGAGGGTAGAGAAAATAGAAGAGAGAGGAGAGAGGGTAGAGAAGAGATAAGAGAGAGGAGAGAAGATAGAGGAGAGAGGAGAGAGAGGAGAGATGAGAGATGAGAGAGGAGAAAGGGTAGAAAAGAGAGATGAGAGAAAAGAGAGTGTATAAGAAAAAGTAGAAGTAATATAGTAATTGGATAGTCCATAAGTTCAAAAGCTAATTTCAGTAACTTATTCAAAATCATGGTTTTAAACCATAGTTTTACTCAAAAGCACTTATAGACAAATATGGCTGTTTGTTTTAAAAATTTTCTAAACTAAGATTTTACCCAAAAGGGTTTTTAAAACCATGGTTTCAAAGGTTACCAAACAGGCTCATATTTGTTGAGATATTATTTAGTTATCTAGAGTTAAGTTTAGATATTATTTATGATTAGATTTAAATATTATCATATTTTAAAAGAATAAATTTGAGATATTAAAATTACGATTGTCATTCATTCCAAGATTTACAATCCTTCGATGTATTTACTTTCTTTGTGCTGTTAATCCTTCCATTCTAAATCTTGCCAAAGATTTTTTGGGACAAGTTTGACATAAAAATGTTAAATTATTAAATACTTGTATATATACTTAATAATATTTTTATGAATTTAAAAATTAAATAATAAAAATAAATTTTCAATCACAATGAGACACATGAATTACATGCTAATTAACCTTCCTATATGATCACAAATTCACAAAGATATAAGACAGGAGTCGATTTTCTTTTGGAAAAAGTATAAAAGAAAATTATTCTGAAGATCTAAACATGAAAAAATGTTAGTCTTAAAAATAATTATTACAAGATAATATTACTGATAAAAAGTTCATTAAATTCAATTTTAAAATAAAAAGTTGTGACTGCATCTTCTGCCGTTAATGACTCAGTCTAAGGATCTGGGCCGTTACTTAACTTGTCTAATTTACTAAATAAATGAAGGCCTTCAGGATCACAACCTAAAATTATAAATCACAACCTAAAATTATAAAAACAAACTTAATATAGAGTAAATTACTTAAATAACAATATTCAATTTTTTATTTCTTATAAAGTGACAAATTTATAACATATTTAAAGAAAAATAAAAAATGATGCATCTTATAATGCATAATTACATTTATATATTTGTTATAATACATATGAATATAAGATATTTAATTTTACTTAGTGTATGTTCAGATAAGATTTTTAAAAATGGGTTTATGAAAAAAATAGGTTTTTGGATAGCTTATAGAAAAATATTTTTAGAGAAGAGTTTATAGAAAAAAATAATTTTAGATAAATGAGTGTTTGAATAGTTATTACCAAAAGAGTTTTTGTAATTATAAAATTACTAAAAAGGGTATGTATGAGAGATGAGAGAGGAGATAGGGTAAAAAAGATAGAAGAAAGAGGAGAGAGGGTGAAAAAGATAGAGGAGAGATGAGAGATAGTGGAAAAGATAGAGGAGGGAGTAGAGAGGAGAAAGGGTGAAAAGATAGAGGAGAGAGGGTGTAAGAAAAAATAAGGATAAAATAGTAATTAAGTAGTTCATAAATTTTTTTACTGTTCCAAAAGCTGCTCTGACCAGTTTATCTGAAATTTTAGTTTTAAACCATGGTTTGATCTAAATCAAGGTTTAGATAAATATGTCTGTTTATTTTAAAAAAAATTAAATTAAAATTTAGGTCAGAAATTATTTTAAAATTTAGATTTAGAAATTTTTTAAACAGACCCTTAGACAATAGTACTTGGAGTGGGACAAGGTCGTCAACGTAATTGCTCGTGACTCTCACCATCAGGGTCCCGTTCCAATGAGAATACAACATTCTCAAAGCAGAGTCCACTTATATCCCAAAGCCAGGGGGCTCTCCCTCCGCCCGTAGCATCATGGACAAGGGTAGCATTGCCCTATGATTAATGAACTAGAATGTACTGGACGATTTAACCGGTTAAATCGTCGATCGACCTCGTTAGTGATTCAGTTTAAAAATGACTGAGATATTAAGGAAATGAATAGATTGGGGGGAACTATTGGAGAACTATTAAGACATTTTAAAATTTAATTATTAAAAAGTATTAATCAGCATAAATTTTTTTGTCAATTCTCATATTAAAATTTATTATTATATACTATTCAGATGTTATTAAGAATTTTGATTAATAAAATCTCTCGTTAGAGACATCTTATATTTCCCCCAATTAATTGTCATAATAACAATTAAAGAGTATACAATAATAAATTTTAGTATAACAAATTTTACACGGCTCATTTGTCATTTGATATAGCTCTCTAAATTGATTTGAATATTATTTCGCTCAATTGAAAATAGCTCTCATAAAAGTTTTTTTATATTTAAATAGTTAAAACTTTTTAACTTAGACTAACGCTTGTTCGTAATTTATTATTTATTTATCATTTGAGATTTTTTAATAATTAAATTATTTTTTCATGATATCACAATTATTTCTCCAATTAAAAATATACTTTTATGGTTGAATTAAGGTAGATAAAAATTGAGTCGTCATTGAGTTGGATTCTGGAATTGGAGTTCAACATTTAAAAAACTTGCACTCACATTGATGAATTACATTATCCTTCATTCACAATCAATCAACATTTCATCAGGAGTCATAAGAAGTATGACTCAATTCTTAAAATTGGTGCAACATAAAATTCACACTAGCTAGTTGAAAACAAAATGTTTACAAAATTTAATTAAATGATTAATAATAATAGCCAATAGCCAAACATCAGCAATCCCATTCCAATATAATAGAAGAGAGAGAGAGAGAGAGAGAGTTGAGAGCGACGTCGTTTGATGCAGATTCTCTGGAGACTCACTCCATAAGAGACAATGGAGGCAGCTGCAAGGCACAGGCAGATGGAATCAGTAACAGATCAAGGACTTGTCGTGATTGGGACTAATTGGGAGGACCAAATTGAAAATTAAGCTATGATGAAATTTAAAATGCTCATATAATACTCTATTATGTGATAAACATATGAGCTAATTAGAAGTTTATTTTAGAACGCAATATATAATATATTAATTTATTTTATCTCTTAAATTTATCTTTTTTATTTTTAAATTATCCCTATTGATTATACATATTAAATAAGTTTTCATGAAAGGATACTTTCAAACTTTCAATACAAATTATTACATAGAGTATTTTTAAAAAACTAATACAAATAACAAACTTAACTAATTTTTTAATTTTCATAGATTAGCTATCTAATTCTTATATTTACAACTAGAGGGAGTAATTTTAGATCATCTAGATTTTAACTTTAATTTAAATTTATCAACTTAATTTTTTAAAATTTTCAATTTCAAAATTATTTTTATTTTAAAAAAAACTATTTGTTTTTAAAAAGTAAAATATTATACCTTCAATTTTTAATATGAGAGTTATTTAATTAACTAATTTGGGTAGACTAATAAAATTAGATAAATTATTTAATAGTCACAAACGTGATCTAATCTCCTTAGAATATCCTTATATAGTATTTGATTATATATCATTTTATAAGTTAGATAAATTAATTTAGATAAAAATAATAAATATTAAAAATAAAATTAATAAAAATTTTATATTTAAGATGAAGATTAACCTCTTAACTATATGTAAAAGTACTAAATTTAGTAGAAGACACATGCATGAATTCTCACCCCACTTCTACACACATCAACACATGCATTCTCTTGGATGGAAGAAGACAAAGGCTTGGAGTTCAAGGGTGCATATTCTGACTTCTTACCATTTGAAGGCATATTATATATATATATATATATATATATATATATATATATATATATTATTTGGAGGCCAGTTAACATGATTGATTCTTTTACATACGTGTGTGTGTGTGCCCACATTGTGTGTCAGCGACACCAAACATTCATAATCACTGTTGAGGAGTCAGACAACCACATGTGAAAAAAAATAAGAGAAACAAAATACTATTTATAGTACTATTTTTTTCTATAATATATTTAATTAATTTAATTAAATTTAAAAAATTAGTTAAATTAATTAATATAATATTTTTTTAAATACTAACTATCTTCCATAATTTTCTCTCCTTTCATTTGATTATTGTTAAAAAAATATTAATAAAAATAATTTAAAAAAAATTAATAAATATTAAAAATAGATATTATATTTAAGTCTAACAGTAATTTTTTTATTGAGTATTGTATTATTGAACGGATGGGCAATAATCAAAAGAAAAAGAAAAAGATCCTTTAACTTATATCAAAGAACAAATTAAAGTTCCTGAGTCACGAGCTGATTTTGTGTAACAATAATGCATGAGGTCATTATCAGCTTATTATAATAAAACATGTATTCTATGAGTAAAAGAAGCGCTTTTGTATCATATATGCCCAGAAAAAGAAGAATGAACAAGTAGAAAAATTAAGAATTATACTAAAAAGGAGAAGTGATGACGATAATTAATGTCATGCTATTATTTGGTCCAAGATAATATTTTTAGGGGCTTAAACCCTTACAAAAGAATTAAGCATGTTACATTTGTGTGTGTGTGTGTAACATAGTTTTGTTCAAATTTGTTAAGGAAACAAGTTCAAAGATATTTTTACTTGAATATTTTCACAATTTGCTAGCATATAAACTAGGGCCAAACATTATAGAAAATTCAAATAATTGTGTGTAATTTTTAAAAAAAATAATAATACAACAAAATAAAATATAATCCTTCTCTGTTCTTTTATTAACAATATATATAGATATAGATATATATATCATTTTTAAAAAAATAAAACTTGTAATAATTATAAAAATGAAATATGAAATTCAATTAATTACAATTTTGTTAATTTTCGTAAAGAAATAAACATAGAAGCTTGAGCATGCAAGCTGATCAGGAGGTTTAAACCTGAGAGAGAAAAGAAGAAGGAACAGAGTTACCTAATAAACGGCGTCGTTTAAGGCGGGAATCCAGTGAGGTGGTGGTATCAAATGGAACAAGTGTACCCAGGAGGAGGAATCTTGCCACAAGTGATGAGAAGCTGAAGAGCGAGAGGCACATATATGTTGAGATTCAGAAGCTTCAGTTTCAACGTCGTACACAGACACACGGCGGCTTCGATGTCGAAGAGCCCTTGAATCACCGGACAACACTGGTTCACCACCGGGTTTCCTATCCCTACATGCACTAACCCTCCCAGCAGATCCACGCACGCACCCAGCTTCACCGTGTCCACCGGGCAAGTCGCCTCGGCCGGAGTCGCCGGAGGTGGCAGCTTCGGCGTCTTGTGCTTCTTTGGAGCCTTGTGCTTGCAGTAGGCGCAGCTCAGAGAGGGAGTTACAGAGGAGGAGATGATGAGCAAGCAAATGATGAGACCAGTGTCAAGCTTGGAGGAGATCTCCATTATGGTATTTCTGGGTTTCTCTCTCTCTCTCTCTCTCTTACTCAGTTACTCTGTTGCAGAGAGAGGGAAGGCTGACTCTGGAAGTAGAAGAAGGAGAAGTTTGAGTGAAAGAGGATGAATATAGAATTGAGTGAAACGAGATGTCGAGTTATATAGCAATTTTCTCCTTCTTATAGTATTTTATTATTATCTTTTAATAAAAAGTTCAGATGAGTTTCACCAAGGCACTGGCACATGTCTTTAGGCACTTATAAAATATTTATAAAAATATTTATAGATTACCTTTTAACTATTTTTTTATCAATTGGACTAATTTAACTTTTTATTAGGTAACACCGTTGTTAATTAATTTAGAACATATATGAGAAGAGAAATTATATATAGTGTATAAATAAAGAATGTTGTTGGAGACTCTTGATAAGGAAGATATATTAGATAGTACAAGTCCTCTGAAAATGTAGGGTAAGACTGAAGACCTTGCCTAATGAAGTTAATATTGAACAAGATTTTTTAGTTCTCAATATATTTAAACATTTGGTTGTTGCATGATATAGTCTATCATTGGTATTTGGATAAGTTGTAAACTATAGTTTTAAAAGGATTTATGGCTTAAATCATAGTTTTAATTTTTTTTTTAAACAAACAACCCTAAATGTCCATAAGTTCTTCTGAACAAAATTATAATTTTAGATAAACTACTGGGAATAACTTTTAGATGGAAAAAAAAGGCTTACGGGCATCAAAAAATTATTTTATCCTTATTTTTCTGATACTCTCTCTCCTCTCTCTCCGCATTCTCTTCATTGACATCACTCTCTCTCACCTCTACCTTGTCATCACTGGAGGAAGAAGAGGCGATAGCATTGATTCTATGGAGGTGTCATTGGGCTTGCTGTTGTTGTCCTGTTCTACCGTTGCCGTCACTGTTTCTGAAAGCTGGAGTCTCAGTCGCTGCACTTGCTCGAGGAAAAGGACTCAGTCGCCGTCATCGTGCTCTTCCTTCTCTATCGCCGTGCTCTTCACTTGCTAGATATGGAGAACAGTGTTCTTCCTTCTCCGTCGCCATTGCTGTGCTCTTCCTTCTCTGTGGCTCACTCGTCCACTTCTTTCGAACTGATGAGGATGACTATGAATAGTAAATATGACCAATAATTTATTTATTTAATTATTATTTTATCTCATATTATTTTTGATAATTTACCAATCATAAAAATTATTCGGATAAAAACTATTCAAACACTCATTTATTGATAATCACTTTCTTCCATAAACTTTTCTTAGAAGATCTTATCTAAAATTATTTTTAAATTATTTTTTTTATAAACTCTTATCCAAAAGCTAATTCAAACCAGCCCTATATTATTGTTGTGTGATCTATATAGTTAATAGTAAACAGTGTAATAAAACTTTATCGGTGTCATATGGTTGATTTTCAAAAAGAAACATAGTAATTCCATCTTGGGGACCGAAATATTGGTGGTGACGCCAAGCTCAATAATTTTAAAATCTGAATTATAATATGACATTTGACTTGCAAGAAATTTGAAGTGATATTTATGAATATATTTAAAGAACTATTGGGAATTTAGCTCCATATCTCTGTTCTTTTAATTATTCATAAATTTTGGTAAGAAAAATGTATTCATAAATCGTTTTTATATATAAAATAAGTGTTATTAATACAAATGAAATAAAAAATAATTTTATAAATATAAAAAATATATTAATGCACTTAGATAAAAAATAAAATAAATAAAATATTATAATTTTTTAATTCTTAATATAATATTTAATTTATAGTATAATTTATATTATAGATTAAATTTTATCTAAGCATATGGAGGAGTATAATGTAAATTCCCTTTTTGGGGTTCACGAGGGAACCAAGCGAGGGACAGTGAAGTTGTTACGGAAGGTAGCGAAAGCGCACAAGAAAAAGCGATGAAAAGTGAGAATGAATGGTGGGAGCTAACCAACAAAAATGCCAAGCTAAGCAAAATTCTTACTTTACAAGGCATATCACGTGAACATGGGGCTCAAATCACACCTCCCCACTTCCCAACACAAATAAATAAAATAGAATCAAAGATAAAGTAGCATTGTATATAGTATAAAAAGTTAGTTTATTGTAATATGACTTAAAAATAAACTTTTAATAATACGGAGATATATATATTTAGTAAAAAAAATTAATATTATTATTATTTTTTAATTGTATCAAATACCTTAATATTATTTATAGTGTATTTAGCACTATGATATTACTTTTATAATGATTTCAGCACTTTAAATCATAAATTAAATTAGGGTTCAGATTAAATTAGGGTTCTAGATATAACTGAAAAACAACATTAACGAGTATTGAATGCATTAGTTAAATAACATCAGTATGCCAAATATATCATAAATAAGATTATGGTATCGTATACAACTAAAAAATAATATCACAATGCTGGATTTATCATAAATAAAATTAGAGTATTATATACTTCTTAAATAATATCATGATATAGGACGCTACTTACTCTAAAATCAATTACAAAAATGAGATTAAGTTTCTTCTATATTGTGTAAAGAGTAGAGTACGGGGATAATTTAGCATGTGTTTGAAAATTTGAGATGTTTCCAAACATATATAATATACTCATCTGGTACTTAATATAAAATTTATATATTTAATTTATTTAATTATATTAAGATAGTTAATTAATATATAGTATGTTTTATTTTTTTTAAAATAATATAATTATTTTTTTTAATTTTTTTTCTCCTTCTTTTCCTTGATTATTATTTATAGAAGATTAATAGAGATAAGTTAGGAACAATTTAATAAATATAAAAAATATGTATTATATTTATGAACAATATCAACTCTCAATAATCTCAATTGTGATATCATTGTTATATTAGCCCTAGATATTATTGTCCATCCATTTTCCATTTGCTATATAAGAAATGGTTTCTGTGATTTTCTAAATCCGTAGAGCCTAACAAAAGAAAGAAGGAAGAAGCAAAAAAGAAATCAGTTTCAATTCCTCCCTGTCACATTTCCCAAAAACAGATCAAAACCAAGTCAAAATGGGACTCATCATCATTGCTTCGTCTTCAAGGTTAGAATTCACGTACGAGCCCCTGGCCGCCATTGACGAGGATCTCCAAAGCTTCTTCGTCATCATCAGAAGTGGATAATGGGGATATTGTATGGAATGGTGGCGAGGGGTGTCGTCGTTTTGGCTGAGTTCAGTGCGTTGCATCAGAGTAATGCAAGCGTCCTAGCCAAACAGATATTGGATAAGGTTAATGATAATGGAGGCAACCTTCAAGAAGATAGCAATGTCTCTTATTCTCATGATCGTTACGTTTTTCATGTTAACAGAACCGATGGCCTCACTCTTCTTTGCATGGCTGATCACGCCTTTGGAAGTAAGCTTTTCCCCTTCTTCAATTCCCTTTTGTTTTATGAAAATATAACTTTTGGTGTTTAATTAGAATTTTTTTTAAAAAAATATTTTGTAAATACCTATACTTTTTTTGAATTCGATATCCTTCGTTTTCCTTTAATAAAGTCTTTAATTTTATTATGTTATCACAACTAGTTTCTAAATAGGTACTAATAGTATTAACAGAATAAAGTTATAAGGGTTAATGATATTAATAAAGTATAATTAAATGATTTAATAATAAAAAAATATTTTAAAAATATTTTTATATTATAGATTATATTTAATTTGTTTGGAGCAGGAAGGATGGCATTTGCATTTATGGAAGATATTCATAAAAAGTTTGTGAAGACGTATGGTAGAGCAATTCTATCAGCTCCAGCTTACGCCATGAATGATGACTTCTCCAGAATCCTCAGCCAGCAAATGGATTTCTATTCCACTGACCCAAACGCAGATAGGTTGAATCGTCTTAAAGGCGAGATGACTCAAGTGAGCATGCACATTTCCCTTGCAAAATCCCAAAATCCCATTCTAGTTAATTAATTTATTGGGAGAATTTCGGTAGAGGGCTAGAATAACAACTTTATTTCCATTCACTCTTAAAAGATTATGAAATTTTAGTAAAATATTGAGGGACAAAAATGAAATTATGTTTTGATGATAAATGACCAAAAGGTCCTTTCATCTTTTTTTTTTTAAAAAATAATGGCCATCCTCTGAAGCTCCGACCGTTGACTGTCGAAGAATAATTGTTCCAACAAGGTTTTGACCAGATGATCAAATGAGTTTTATGGCTTATGGTGGTCATAAACCTTTTGGCAAGTTAAGGGGTTATGGGTCCAAATCCCTCCTTGGCCACCTTGTGAGAACAATTATTCTGGCCGGCTCAATGAGAGAAAAGTATTTTGGTCATTTTATTATCAAAACATAATTTCAGGTTTATCCATCAATATTTTACTAAAATTTCATAATCTTTTAGGGTGAATGGGAATTAAGTTGTTTCTCTAGCCCATGACTGAAATTCTCCCCAATTTATTTGGTAATTCAGTAAGTGGGGGGAATATAACTAAACTATGATATTTCTTCCGATTATAACACCTAATTAAAAATTTGATATTAGTTATAAATATAAGATATATTTTTTTTATTTATTAATTTGTTTAAATTATCTCTATTGATACTTTCTTAACAATAATCAAATAAGAGAACGAAGAAAGGAGTTAAGTAAGATGATTATGCTAGTATTTTTAAAAAAATATCTTATATTAACTAATATAATTAGTTTTTTTAATTTAATTAAACTAGTTAGATATATTATATATTAAAGACCGAGGAGTAATATATATATATATATGGTTTCCAAAATTTAAACAATAATCAAGTTTTTGTGATGTGATTGGTGATTACAATATATAGGTACGAACTGTTATGATAGACAACATTGAGAAAGTATTAGGGAGAGGAGACCGCTTGGCTCTGCTTGTGGAGAAAACTTCAGCAATGCAAGGAAATGCCATTCGTTTCAAAAGCTATTCCCGTCGTTACAAAAATACCCTTTGGTGGAGGAATTTCAGGCTTACGTAAGTAATTCTAATGGGAAGAATTACTCTCAGATTTCATATAAAATAATTTATTATTTAAAGATCCCACAAAATCTCTAAATTATCATCAAATCCCAATAAGAACGTATGGGTAGAAGATTTCAATAGTGAAAAAACACCCTTACCCTTATTATCTTTGACAAGTGGGAGATGCTTCTTTAATAACTTAAAATGAGACGTTTGATAAGTAGAAGTATCTTTATTGACAAATGGAGATTCCAATTGAATGAGCTGTCAACAATGAACACACTTCCATTTATCAAATGTTTCATTTTAAGTTGTCAATGAGGGTTCATCCATTTGTTAATGAAAGTAAGAGTAAGGGTACTTTTTCAAATCTCTTACTGACTAATCCTTTAGGACATGATAATAGTTTAGAGATTTTGTAGAACTTTTAAGTAATAAATTGTCTTACATGAGACCTAAGAGTAATTTTTTTATTTTAATATTACTTTATATATATAAGTAAAAACAAAAGCACACATTTAGTCATCTAATTTTATATTAAGTTTTAATTAAATCTCTTAATTTTATAAAGCATCTGTTCATCAATCATCTAACTCTAATATTATTAATCTCAAAAGATAATTTTTGTGTCAACTATTATTATTTTTTAAAATTAAATTTAATATACCAATATTTAATAATATTTTGTTAATATTTAAAATTTCAATAGTGATAGTTTTTGTTAATAAAATTAATAGTGTTAGGGTTAAAGCACACAAGTTAAAGCATTAAAATAAAAATTAATGTAAAATTAAAGGAGTAAATTTTTAGAAGAATATTTTGATTTTACACAATCACTAGGTTAATAAATGTTTAGTGTAATTTTTTTTCTTCTTCTTGCAGGGCTATTCTTGTCTTTGTATTCATCATCATCCTAGGCATTATGCTCGTATTTCTTTGCCATGGGCCCTTGTTGACGTCGTGCTGGACATGATGAGCACCTCCTCTATAGAAATTCAAGTTTAATATCGATCTTAAGAGATTTAAAAGTGATATTCTTTCTCTATAAGAGTTAGTTAATTTTTTTAAAAAAATTAAATAAATCAGTTAATTATGACCAAATTTAATTTTTAAGGCAAATTCATATTAAATACTTATTAATCTACCTAAATTAGTCAAATAGCTCTTATATTAGTTATAATTAATTAATTTACTTATTTTTTTAATCTATTAAAAAAGTGAACTGACTCTTATATTAAATATCGAAAGAATAACTTCTAAGATGAGATGTGTTCATATCATTGCCTTTTTAGATGTATGAATTTATCAATATAGAGGGTTCAATTTGCTAGAAGTTATGGCCAAATCATTTGTATTAGTCAACAAAAATAATTTGTGATACTTTTTTTTGGCTAAATTATTATTTTGAAGAATATTTTTTTCAAAATGATTGAGTATTTGTATTAGCCAAACCATTTGTTTTACTCTTTGTCAAATATTTAACCCATTAATCTTTTTTTTTTTGTTTACGCGTTCTGAGCTTTCAAATTTTTAGTTTTTTTGTGGGAAAATAATTAATGAGTTTATTACCTTGTCCTAATTAAAAACTGGCTTTGAACAACCCTTGTTTCTAACACATTAACGAGTCTATTCATCAATTTGATTTTGACTATTTCACTACACTTAACGCATTAAGTCTTGTACTTAATGCACCAATATCTGTACCTAACGTGTCAATGAGCTGTTTTACATAGAATGATTTCTGGACTTTTGTGTTTAACGCGTTAACCCTGTGCTTAACGCACCATTGTATGTGATTGAATAAAATTTAAAAAATGGGCTTATAAAAAAATCGGACTTATGGATAACTTATGAAAAAGAATTTTTAGAGAAGATATTATGGAAAAAAAAGTAATTTTGGATAAATGAGTGTTTAGATAGTTGTTACAAAAAGAGATTTTGTAATTAGAAAATTACTAAAAAGGGTATGTATGAGAGATGAGAGAGGGGAGAGGGTAAAAAGATAGAAGAGAGAGGAGAGAGGGTGAAAAAGATAGAGAAGAGATAAGAGATAGTGGAAAAGATAGAGGAGAGAGGAGAGAGGGTGTAAAAAAAAATAGGGGTAAAATAGTAATTGAGTAGTTGAAAAGTGGTTTACTGTTCCAAAAACTATTCTGACCCGCTTATCTGAAACTATGGTTTGGTCCAGAAGCCCGTTTGAACAAATATGACTGTTTATTTTAAAATTTTTCTAAATTGAAGTTTGGGCCAGAAGTCTTTAAAATCACGATTTTGGGACAATCTAAACAGGCCCAATATCTGATTTTTGTTACTAATGACTATCCTAATTCTTATTCATGGGATTTAAGTAACATTAGGATATGCTTTTTTAATTGATCAATTTAAGGTTTTCGGAACTTGAGAGCGAGAAATAATGGAATAAGAAATGTAATTTTAGTAAAAATATTAAGATATCTTCCATATACTTAATAGGTAACACAAGCCAAGTGGGGTTTTTATCGCCAGTGGAGGTTCTGGCAGCAAGCACCAGCACCTGGCCACTCAAATTACTGCTCGTCGGGAGCTCTTATTCTCGTTGCTTTCCCCTTTCCTGATAGGTTTGGGATGATCCTTTTTTCTCACTTTGACAATTAAGTGCGTATTTGGTTAACTCACAAACTATAGTTTAAAAAATATTTTTAAGTTAAATCATGATTTAAAAATAAATAAATAAATAATTTTTAAATGTCTAAAAGAATTATAAACTAAACTATAATTTTAAATAAACTTATGTGAATAGTTTTTAGGTGAATAAAAGAGCTTATGAAAATATTCAATATCTATTTTACTATATCTTTTTTTTCCTCTCTCATCTCTTCTATTTTTAGTTTTCGCTTTTGGTCTTCCTTGGACGTCACCATTGTCTATGCCTTCCGTCTTCGTTGGCCTACAAAGGTTGTTGCTGGTCATTAGTGATGGAGGCGATGATGACAGATTTATAAAGGTTGTCGCCGTGACAGTCGCTTCGTGTCTGCTTATTCTGTTGTCACTACTGTCTCACTCAGAGGAGATGATGGAAGGAAATAGAGGTATCGTCCATGGATGAACTGAGACGAGATGAATATAATGAATAATAAATAATAATTATTTTTTTATTTATATTTTCATCTCGTATCTTTTCTGATAATTTGCTAATTATAAAATTTATTTTAGTAATAACTATCTAAATATTTATTTTATTTAAAATTATTTTAAAAAAAAAAAAGTTTCTTAGAAGAATTTTTAAATTATTTATTTTCTATAAGAGTTTTTTTAATTAAAACCTAAACCAAACGGTCCTAAAACATATCTATTCAAATCCCCTAATAGAATAAATGGACATGCTATCAACTGGAATGAAATAAGGGCTTGAAGGGCTTTCTTGAGGGGTTATGGGATGAAGTTACTAGCATAAGACTAGACTTTATTTTTAGCTTCCTCTATTCGAAGTGTCCACACTTTTGTACCTACACTTCAATTATCGACGCCATTTATAACAACTTTTTTCAATTTCAACACGTAGAAGAATACAAGAGGGTCATGTTCTAAATCATTTATTACCCTCCCAATTATGTTCGTGTTTAGATAAAATTTAAAAAATGAGCTTATAAAAAAAATATACTTTTAGACAGCTTATAAAAAAAAGTGATTTTGAATAAATAAGTGTTTAGATAGTTATTTTTAGAATAACTTTTTATATTGATAAATTACTAAAAATAGTATGATTTAATTAAAAGTAGGAGAGAGAAAAGATGGTAGAGAAAAGAGAAGAGAGAGGAGAGAGGGGAGAGGAGAGAGGGGAGAGAAGAGAGAGGAGAGAGGGTAGAGAAGAGAGAAGAGAGAAGGTGGAGAAGAGAGAGGAGAGAGTAGATATGAGAGAGGAGAAAGGATATAAGAAAAAATATGGGTAATATATTAATTAGATAGTCTATAAGCTCTTTTACTTCCAAAAGCTAATTTCAGTGGCTTATTCAAAACCATAATTTTACCCAATAGTATTTATTGATAAATATAGCTATTTGTTTTAAAATTTTTTCAAACTAAAATTTTGCCCAAAAGAACTTATAAAACTATAATTTTATTTTAAACCAAACAGGCCCTCCAATGCATTTCACAATTTCATTAACACCATTTATAACAACCTTTTTTTTTTATAATTTCAACACTTGAAAAAAATGATGATATTGATGAATATTGATTTGGGATTTTAAAAATTAGCGTCACTATTTTAAATTTTAAATTCCAAAAGATATTTTAATAGGGTTTTCCTAAAATATAATCAGTTATATTTTTTTATTATAATTCTTTATACTTAAAAAAATTAAAAGTATATTTATTTATATTTTAATTTGGTATAATGATTTATTTGTATTGATCATATAATTCTATTTTATATAGTATAAATTCTATTCTTTAAAATGAAATTATTAAATTAATATTTATTCATTATTTAATTAGTAAAACCTAATTATTAATAAAAAATGATGGAAAAAATAGGAAAATGAAAAGCGGATCCTATGAACCGATCCATCATCCCGACCCTGGTTGTACCCTAAAGCCCCTTAGCCTTGGCGATCACTCCGCCATGTTCCGCACTAAACTCCCCTAGGCGACCCAAGCCTGAAGAGAGTGAGGAGTTCTGTCATTCTGTGTTACACTTAAAAAGACCTTGAAACTGTTGGTGGCGGAGAACAGAATATAATAAGCTCGGAGGAAGCTTCTTCAACGTATGGCTCAGAAGCCTACAGATGATGAAGCAGCCTTCGGTGTTGCCATGCCTGGTCGCACCTCCATTCCCTCCGGCGACAACTCCGTTTGGGCCGATGTGTCGCCCCTCCTTCAAGCCGCTTGCCAAGGTCGTTTTTTGTTTTCGTCTGTGTTCTTGTTACCTATTAGTGTTATCGACTGGTTCTTCACTTCCCGCTTGAACAAGGAAACCAAAATTGGCTTCAGTTGCCCTGGGTTTTGGCGGAAAAATCTAGTCAAATTTAGTGGACATAGTAGGATCAGTTGATTCAAGGGTTTTTTATGCGAGGCATGGCGTTTGAAAATGAGTCACGTGTGGGTTGATAGTGGTTTTAGCTTTGTATTTAGATATATAAATTCTAAAGCTTGTTAATTTTCTTGGTATTTTATGTCTAAACACAAATACGAACTATGCAATGATGAATTTGCAATTTGATCATTATAAAATCTTTGTTCTTTTCCCCCTCCTCTAAAGTAGTATCCCACTTTCTCATTTTCATGCTCATGACTTGTAAACTAGCTCTATAAAGGTTTCATTTTTGTCTCCCTGTCTAAACGGCGAGAGATAGTTTATTTAACAATGAGATCTTGGTTATTTATTAAGTGATTAAACTTCGTTGGCAAAAGAAAAAAGTGATTAAACTTCACTCCCTCGTTCCCTATTATTATGTTGTCCAAGTTCGATGCTTTTTTGTTATGGTAAATTTTGGAAGAATTTTCTGCCTTAGATTTCCGAACTTGAATGGTCGCCATACTGTGAGGCTATTTTAGTTGCTTCCTTTTGAACTTTATTTATGTAGTTGGTTACAGATCTTCAGGAGGGAGAGCTGATTCATGGAGATAATTTCAATCTATTTGCTGCAATGTCAGCATTGGAGGTATTTTTACATCTTGCTAATTGCACTATCAGTGGGCTCTGGTTGCTTTATAAATGCCCCCTTTTTATGATCATAGAAATGTAGAATGACGCTGGTTTCTTATATGAATTAGTCTACAAACAAAATCATTTGACTTTCCTACTTGGAAAAGGAGATAATGACATGAGCTTGCCTTGCCACACAATCAATACGCTAGAGACATGCAGATAATTTGTCCAATATTATTATCCTTGTTAGTCGTTATTTAACACTAGTCATGCATACAATTAGTCATGCTTACATTTTTTTAAACTTTCTATTTTTGATAGATAATGGACCCAAAGATGGATTCAGGTATTGTTTACAGATATTACTCTCTTGAAGAAGCCATTGTGAATGGTGCTGCTCCAGTTCCTGTTAGTGTTGATAAGACAACTGATATACTATGCACAATTGACATCATAGACCATCTTCTAGCATGTGAGGTGATTTAACTTTCACACCCGTGCCTTCCATATGATAACTTACAGAAACACTCGCATATGCTTGCTATCATGCATTGCTGAATGAGTGTGATCTTAATCTGGTGCTCTGTATAAATGCTCCTTTTCCCCCTCCTAGTCATATAATAACATTTGCACTACTTCAGTGCATAGAGTATGTAAATAATATACTTTTTATCCAGGATACTTCTATCTTATAAATCTTGTAAAGTATTTGTCTGACGAAGCTTAATATTTTTGTTGAATATGGGAACAAAAATTGTATCGATAAAAATTGTTCAAGAGACATGTAATATTGTTTGCAGTTGTTGTCTCTGTCTACGGTGCATACATCTTGCTTACACTTTCCTTTCTTATTATCTTAGTTTTTATTTCACATGGCAGGCAACATGGCACAAGGGTCATTCATTGGCTCAAACTGTTTATTCTTGCCTCTATCTCCTACAGCCTGACAGAACATCATCACATGCCCTCTTGCACTCTTACTGTAGAGTCATACGTGCAACCTGCAAAGCAGCTCTCTCAGTTGTCTCAGATGCACGCACACATGAAGTAAAGTATTCCAGCAGATCTTTTTTATCTCTTATGCAGTTATGCATTATAAAGCGCTGTGATTTTTGGTCCTTAATTTTAGAAATAGTTTTAATTATTTAAATAAAATTGTGTTCTTTTGAAGTGTATGATTGTGCATTGTTGGTTTGCCATTAACTGAAGGATATGACAAGAAACAAGAGTATATAGAATGCTGGGATTCTGTTGACTTCATTAGTAATTTAGATGTCACTCCATGGATTAAATTTGAATATGCATCAGTGATGTTGTGGATTTTCGATGCACGTGGCTTTCCTTTATAATCACAGTTTCTTATCAGTCTATTTGTGCGTCTTTTCAGCATATTTGTGATATTTCACGTATCAGATGGAAGTATGGCTGACATATGTCAATATTTGCTTATCTCCTCTAGTCCTTTAATTAAAATTTATTGCTCCTGCCAAAAATCTCTCTAACTAAATAAAAAATGTGATATTTGTCTGTTTCAGGAAGAGGATCTATTTACTATGGCATATGGCCTTCCTCTGAGTGTAGATGGAGATGAGAAGTGTTTGTCAATGTTAAATTCTGTTGAGGAAACAATATCCCGCCAACTGCGTGCATGTAAATTATCATCTAAACGGAGAGTATTAGAAGGTAGTTTCATGTTGAAACTTGTAATTATGTTCTGTTTTGTGGGTATTGTACTGTTATTTTGTTGGAAGTTGAGTAATCTTTGTAGAACTGGATGATGGTGAAGTTTTGTGTCCAAGTTCTTAATTAATATGTTATGGTTAAGCCTCCTTGAAGATTGATAATTTCCACAAAATTGAAAGTGTTGCCGGTGCTGGTTGTAGCAGGCCTTATGAGTTATACCCTATCATCATTATATACTCTGTTTTATATTTTATATTATGATCTTCTATGCAAATTTTTAGAAGTATTAGAGTGCTAGAATTGGAAATATTTAAATATTTTTAGTTATTTTATTTGCCTTTTATGTCCTTTATTGTAATCTTCTGATTTTCTATCCTAGAGCAGCCTTACTTATCTATAAAGATCCGTATAATTGCTTCATTCTAAATACAATAGAAGTAAGGACTCCATTGTCCTTTTAACGTGGTATCAGAGCTGGTTATGGAGAGAGAAGAGCTGGGTTAGAGAGATAAATAAACTCTTTCAGAGTTTTTCAGGGCATAGATTTTCCCATGATTATTGATTCTTCTATTGTTGCTCCATTTAAGTAGATACATGTTATGTTAAATTTATGCCTTTAATTGAGTTGTGAGCCATTTGATTTGCAGATATAGAGCCGCTTCAAAGTAATCCTGACCTAGAAGAAGGGTACTGCAAAGCAATGTTATGCCGATTACGTTTTCGTAAGGTCTTATCCTATGTATATTCTTTTATAAGTTATGCAGATTATATAGAACTACATTCTTGTTTTGTGATAGGTCACAGTAATTTTGATATGAACTAATAGAGGAAAGAGGAGAGATTTAGGAGAGAAAGAGATAGGATCAGAGAAGAACAAGAACAGAACCAGGGGGAATTAGAAGTAGGATTAAGAGGGAACAAGAGAGAATTAGAGAACACAGGATATCCTGAATAGTGCAGTCACTTCATTATCATCAAAATCTGTCTAATACATTCTGATCAAGCCTTTTATAGACTTAGAGACTGACTTATGGCTTAAGCCACTTAGCACTAATTATCTAACTAATACAATTACCGCACAGTAACTAATCCTTAACGGTTAGTAGATAACTAACATTTAAACATTTATTATGATTACATATCATTTTGTTTGTTATAATTGTTAACACATCAAACATAAGTTGTCTTTATGCTCGCATTATTTTTGCAATCCGTTTGGTCAATCAACACACATCGAAGATAAGGAAAAAAAATGTTAAATAATCACCCATCCTTTCAAATTTATCTTGATTAGCGTAGCTTCAAAGTCAAAATTGAGGATAACATACTGCTTATATATAAACTGTGTTGTTCACATCTGGCTAGAGAATGTGGTTTCAGTACCATAGCTATTTCATACTTAAATGATATTATTTGTTTATTTTCTATCTTTTTCATTCACCTTCAACCTTGTTGCCAATGAATCAAGCTTTATTTGACCGAAATTTCCACAATTTTTAATTTTCTTTCAGCATATGTACCATGTTTTGATGTCTATCAGACGGCCACAAGGGAGAGGACTGGAGTTGGCAAGAAAACACATAGCTTCATGCATTTCCGAGCTTGACTGCATTCTAAAATCCTCAGAATTTCTTAGAGCTAGTGCTCAGGGAACGTGCGAACAAAACATAGAAGAAACAACTGCATCTGGTTGTCAACCAATTGGATTTGATGCTAGTTTAAATTGCAGATCATCAGCCCCAACTCCTCCCCGGTCTATTAAAATTCTCAGTTGGAAAAAGGTGATTGCTTAGATTATTACTATCTGGGAAGCGCTGATACTTGAGAAAGCCTTGAGTATTGGCGTTTGATGTGTATCTGACATTGATACATGTGGGAAACACCTGGATGCATATCCTAGGTGTAAATGAAGTCATTGTTTTGTATAAAGGAATTCAACTATCAATATGGTAGAGATACAGCTCATAACCACATATATGGCTTGATACTCGGCTGATACCGCTGATTGAATTATTGAAACCTACCATTTAGGATATTGACATTTTTTATTGAGCAAAACACATCATTATAGTACCTGGGTTTGAAATTTCTGGCTTTTTCTCCTCTGAAATTTCAAGTCATGTCTGAGATCGATGATCATCCAATTGACTGGTCCATTCTCTTATTGCTCTTTGGTCAAATGGCTTTGGCATCCTCTTCGTTAGTTCTGTTGCTATTTATTTCAGTGAAACCAATTTTCATGGGATAAGTAAGATTGCTTCCTGTTCACTGAAGACGAGTAGTGAAAATGGACAATTGTCTTGGGATTATGGAATGTGACATTATATTCATGAGCATGTCAAGCCCATGGTATGGTAGACTTTGAAATCACATATTATATTGTGAAGCAATTATGTAACAATAAAAATTGTAATACATATTTAGAAATTAAAAAAAAAATATTCTTCATGAATTTGGTAAAGTATTTCAACTTTTTATAGTATTTTACTTATATTTTTTTAAGAAAATTTGTTAATGCCAGTATTTATACCGTACATTTGCTTCATTTGTTGCTACAACTATGTGGCTGTCTCTTTCGTAATGCTTCCTGTTTCTCTATGCCAGGCTGTTCAGTATTTTGTGAAACTTCTTCAAGATCTAGATATTATATGTTCCTACACCTTGGATCCATCATTGGAGGCTGCTTTGCACTTTGTGATTAAATTCCAGAAGTCTCAGCCTGATTTGGTTGCAAGATCTCATCTGCAGGTGGATCATTTAAATGCTCTTAATTCCCCCTCAAGTTGATGATTGTTTCTTTTCATATTTTCTTACAAGACATTTATTTTCTGTCTAGATAAAGAAGTCCACTTATTTAAATATTTTTCCATATAGATAATTTTTTTCAACCTCTACCTTTTGCGAGATATTCAAGAAGGGAAAGATGTGTTGTCTGTTATGAACATTGAAGTATCCCCTTGTACTTAAAGGATCAGAAAAGCGTACAAAAGTATCTTACCTTCATTATAGTGTGTTGTATGTGGATTATTTTGCACCCTTTAGTCTAAGACAGTTGGAATTCAGTGGATGTGAATATGATGCTTTCACAATTTTAGAATATCATCCCAATTAGAAGCTTACGTCAGTGGGTATTACATTAGAGAAGTTGACTTTTCATGGTCAAGATCTTCTGTTCATGGGATACTGTTCTTTAAAATATAATGATTAAAGGACATCTACACTTAGGAGGAGCCTGATTTTTGTAATCACTATGGTCATAAGCTTACATAACTAGAGCATTAGCGAAAATTGACTGTCATCGTTTAGCACCACAGTTCATGTGATACTCTGTGTGTGATGTAATCATAACAAATTTAAAAGATATGTGTATCTTTGAAAAACCAGATAGGGATGCTAGAGACACTTAGGTCTCTCGGTTTTTGTTTTTATCTAATTTGTGCTTGTGGTTTGCATATTGATGCAAGCTTCTGAGTTATTTCCTAGTGGACCATTAATTCATTATGCATAGGCTGGTAAAGACACACAAGTTGTGCATGTTACAGTGATTTCGCTTACTACTCTTGTTTTGATATCTGGTCTGTTCTTTAAGCAATGATTAACTTTTCATCAGCTTCTGCTGGTCCAAGATGGGAAGCTCTATGGACGGATTCCAATGTTTCCTTTGATTACTAAAGCTGCTGGATTGCCTGAAATCGCCAAGGATCATGACATTCAAAAGAATGAATTCATGGTACAACTTGGGCAGGTAGTGAAATCATAACTGATTGGCATGTTGTTCTCAAAACAATTTTTTAACCCCTTATATTCATTATATGTGTTACTGAAATCTATAGATATGCATGCTTGTGAAGATGACATGCTTGTGAAGATGACATAATTATACCTTGTTATAAACTAACACAATCCAAGGGTTGACTAAAGGACTTTCTTTGTATTATTGCTTTGTTGTTGTAATCAATCTGGAATTTCTACTAAAAAAGGGTGCTAGCCTTCTCACAACTTGTCGCATTTAACTTTTCCTCTAATCCATGCAATATCTTGTTTGCAGTTAGTAATTCATCTGCTCAAAATCCTGTGTACCAATGCCGCATGGCAAAGACGTAAGCTAGGGAAAATGTTGCAAGACTGGCGTGTCACCTATGTTCAGGTTCATCCTATTGTTTTCAGGAAAAGATGTGGCTTTTGTAATGAACTTCACTCTGCCCCGTGTTTTATGCATGATGTAAAACCTGCTTGAATATGTTTTATTTTTGTTTTTTAAAGGTGCATAAATGGATATAGTTCATGAAAAGTGGTGAACAAAACTTTTCTGCACACAGTTACTTCTAACATTTCTAATTGATTAAGAAATTAAGTTGTTTCTGTGTTTCTTTTTTAAAGATTTTCATTAACGTTTCGTTCCTTTTGTTACAGATAATGGATTGGAAATATAATTCTGAATCTTTTATTCTTTTTAATTGGCTTTATCTATTTCCTTGCTGACCTATAATGAGTTTGAGATTGCAGAATCTCATTTCCTTTAACAAGAAGAAAGAAAATGTATATGAAGATATCATATTTGATATATCTGCTTATTCTCTAGATTGAACTTCCATGCTACATTTCTGTATGTTATGACTTTATGAACGTCCATTAAGCATATCTAATCTCGCATTCCTCCTTTACAGCTGGAGCTGACATTTAAAACGGAGTTTGGAGAAGCCTCAAACCCTTCCTATGATGACGTGTGTTTCTTTACTGAGTGACAAGAACTTCCTTTAGTTTACCAAATGCCTACATGGAAGTGATGCTTGTAGAAAAAATAAATATTGATTGCCTTGAGAAGTTATATCAAATTCACTAAGTGAACTTGTTCCCAATAGCATTTCAGCAAACAATTCTCTTCTTTTAGTATGTTGATTGTCTACTAGCTACTATGGCTGAACTATAATTTATTCAGTTGCGAATTTATAGCATTCCTCTGCTCCTGCAGTTATGTTTCAAGATATTCCAACAGATCCTCATGTGGGTTGAAGAGCAAACTTATTGGATAGCGTATCGTTTTCTTATTTTGGGTTTTGAATTGGAACTCTACTCTCTACATGACTATTGCATGGTATACTGGTATATATACACAGTATTGATCAAGTTTGCAGAGAAGACACATCTCAGGATCGTAATGAATAGTGGCTCTGGTATGTACTTCATACGAGTTAGTAAAATACACTGTTCATTTGTGAAAACATGTTCACTTCCAAGTTGAAAACTTTAGCAGTGTATAATTTAGTGTTCTTGTACTTGTGTACACAGAAGTAAGAACTAACAAATTCCCTCAAGGTATGTTTGGTAGAGTGGAAGAGTTTTTTATGGAAGTGAAAGTGGAATTAGGTTAGGAATAGGTTTTAAAAGTTTGTTTAATATGATGGAAGTGAATATGGACTTGATGTATATTTTTTTTATATAACTTGGGTAAAATGGTCCAAAATATTTTTTTATAACTTGGGAAGGATTAAAGTTGTTCAGAAATTTTATAACTGGGTTAAAATGGTCTAAAAAATCTCACTTCCATTTCTATTATCTCAATTCCCAGCTTTTTTGATGCAACTGAAATGGCCCGGGTAAGTAAAAGTGGAAGTGTGATTTCTATCGTACCAAACGAGGGAAGTGGAAGATTTCACTTCCACTTCCCCTTCCCCACCCCCACTTCCCTCCAACCAAACATACCATCAAGGTTCTGACTTCATTATGCTGTTATGCTTTGTACTTATCAGCCAAAAAGAAGGCAAAGAAGAAAAAGGATTCTCTCAAGGATGCAGGTAGGGATTATCAGATGCCAGGAGCTGTCTTATTTCTTCAGAGCCAAATATATCTAGCTGAAGGATTATGCATGGTAATCTCATTTTTCCAGTTGTAAAAAACAAAACCTGTACCAGGTTTTTGTCTCACAAAGTCGTTCATTCATTTCGTAAACATCTTGGGGAGATGTCTGGTCTGTTAATCTCTCGTATTTACTTTGTGGACATGAAGATATATTTTAACTGTATAACTCCCTTTGATTTTTGCTTCAGTTTTGTAAGTAGTTTTTTTTGTCTATTTCCTAGATGTTTGCCGCCTTGAAGAATGAGCGCATTATAATAGCACCACAGAGCCCTTTTAATACAGAGCATGAGGTAAAGGTTTTCATTTCTTCCATTGGCACTGACCAGTTGTTTAAACAACCCTAGTTTAATCATTGTCAATTTGTCATGCCTTTTGAGACTGGTAAAAAATTGTAGCTTGTATATTTGAAGCCAATTTGTGAATTCATTCTCCCCAAGATTACCATGATTTTACAAGAAAGTTAGCAGAATTATTATGTATCCAATTGCATTTAGATGATTTTCTTTGTTGTCTAGTCATTGCGTATAAAGTAGCTCAAAGATATGTTGGATCGAGCAAGTTCCGCATCTATTGTGATAATTTGATAAACCTATATGCTCTTGCAAATGCTATTTGAACAGTGAAGCTTATTATGATTTTAGTTTGCCTATAGGATCTCACCTAAATTCTTTATTGAAAAACCAAGCGAATGTCAACAAAGATTGGTCAATATCTCACAATGACGTGTGTTGAATTCTTACTGCCTACGTGAGGACTTTGTTTGTGGGTAATATGTAAATACTTTTAGAAGTGCTCTCTAAGCTGTGATGCTTGTCCTGACATTGGTAAGCCCTTGGGACCTGCTCATAGATTTTATTTGATCAAGAAAAAAAAGGAAGAAAAAGCAAATACATTTATGTTAATTAGGGGTTGAAATCCACCTAGTTTTTCTCAACACTGGTTGTTGTAGCTGTACTTTTTATCAGGTCTAATGTTAGTCAAGTTCAATCACCCCCAACATGTTTGTTGACAGAATGAAATTAAGGCAAAAGGAAGAAAAAGGGAAAACTTGTCATGTTTCCGTGGGGGGTAAATTCATGGGAATGATAGTCACTCTAAATGGCCTATGTCTCAAATTATATCTGTCATTTTTAACTCATTTGTTATCCTTTTGTACAGATATTCATTCAGCAATTTGAGCTTCTACGGAAAGCTTGTCTCCCAGATCACATCTCATACAGGTCCTTTAAGGAATCAACACTGCATGCTAATTTCTCCGTAAGTATTCTGTTATGCCTTTATAATGTTGGAAAGGTATAAAGAAGGGGAAGAGAGGGAGAAGAAACAGAGGGAAATAAAAGAAAGAGTCTGAGAGGATAGGAGAGGAACAGAGAGAGAACGAGAGGGCTGAACCCATTCACACATATTCAGAATGATTTTAGGCATACAATGGGTTAAGAGGGGTTTATTTACATAGGCATCAAGACTGACCCTAACGGCTATATTCTGAAACTTACGTAACTAACTTCAACTAACTCTTGGGTTTACTCTCAATGGTCTTGTGTCATTATTATGATTACATAACATATTCATAGGTGCTTAACCATCATTAGATGTTTAAGCTCCCATGGGGACAAGAGGCTTAACGTTCATATTCTTAAATCTTGTTTTTCAGAGCCTAGTGGTCTTTGATTACTTCAAGGAAGCCCAGAAAGTTGCAAAAGATGCCAAGAGTTGTTTTGCCAATGATCCTGACAACATGAGTGAGCTGCGCAGATTAGAGCAAGTAGCAGAGCATAACAGTGTCGCTTTGAATCTCATTTGCAGGCTAGGAGTCATTGATCCTTCACTCAAGGTTTCTTTTGAGTTTAGTCACCATCCAGTTTTTGCTACAGCCATTGTGAAGAGATCTTGATGAATGTGGAGAGAGATTGATGGCACCAATTTTGAAACACATTACTGGGTGTTAGGAGCCAATGGGGTTGTAGTGCTGATTTAGCCCTTGTGTCAGTAATGTTTTATTCAATCAAATTTTGTGGTTCACTTATTGACATTGTAATATTTTTTTGATGAAATAAATAAATTATTTCTGTGGACTTCTTTCTCCTCAGCCCCTACTTCCTTTGCTGCACTTGAAAAGAAGTTCATTTTGGGTATTTGTAAAGAGATCAAAAGATATGGTGAACGTCATTTGAATGGTGTTAAGAGCATTGGGGTAATTGAGATGATGGTGTTAAGATAAATATTTGTGTGGTCACATAAAAGATAAGATTCATGTTGAAATATTATATGAAAACAGTTGGAGTAATTTCTATTGAAGAATAAATAAAAAATAGTAAACAATCATTTGAATGGTTTAGATATGTACAACAAAAGTTATTAGAGGTGCTAGTGAGTAGGGCTGAGCAACGGGCGGGGCGGGCTAGCCCGATGGTCAGCCCGTACCCCGCCCGTTTAATCTTAACTGGGCACGGGCTAGCCCATGCCCGTGCCCCAGCCCGTTTAAGCCCATATTAAACGGGCTGGGCTGAACCCGTTTGGGTCAAAACGGGCATGGGCAGCCCGTTTACTAAAAATATAAAAAAAAATCTGTTTTACCCTATTTGAAGTCCACAGTGAACACATAATATAATTATTTATCATAAAATTACTAAAAGAAAATATCATAATCATAATGTTTATCAATTATCACTATAAATTTATAAACACAAAGTCCATAATGCATACATAATATGATCATTCATAATTTTTATTTTTTAAAAAAATATTTAATTAATTAAAAAAATAAACGGGCGGGCTACGGGCTGCCCGATGGTCAGCCCGTAGCCCGCCCGTTTATTTTACTACTTTAGCCCGTTTAAGCCCGCCCGTTACGGGCCCATTTTGGGCGGGCTCAAAACGGGCAAATTGACACCGGGGCCGGGCGGGTACACCGGGCTACGGGTACTTTTCTCACCCCTACTAGTGAGGAGGTTGGATAAGAGGAAAAATTATTGAGTGAAATATATATATGCACCCAAAATTTATTTAAAATATTAAGTATTACTGAAAAAAAATATTTTAAAATGTTAGATGTATAAAAAATTATCACTATGATTTTTATTATAAATCAATTTAAATTAATTTTTACTTATTAAACAATGACAGATAAGTTATTAATTATGATAATAAATATTTTAAATTTATTTAAAAAAAATTTAGGGGGTTCAAAATAGTTTACGTTTATTTTGTATTTTTATTATGAAATAGTAATTAATTTAATAATAATTTATGAAAGAATATTGTAATAATCAATTCTATTTTTGTTTGTTATAAATATACACTACTTGCAAGATTAGGTTTTCATTTTCAATTTTATGTTGATTGAAAACTTATCCTTGCTTCAGCTCAAAAATAAAAAACTTATCCTTGCTTCCGACAAAAAGTCAATACATACTACATCAAATGTAGTATACAAAGAAATGTTTCAGAACCTAACCACATTATAACATGTTTTAAACCTTATTCTAGTAAACCATAATATATGAATATCTGACTTTAATTTAAGTATTGTCAAATTTAATTTAGGATAGTTCTCTTAAATGCATTTTTTGCATTTACTCATATTCAAAATTGATACATTGTCCCTATTGGTAACCCCTTGTTTTCTTCAGGTTAAAGTCTAGCCAATCTTGGAGTTGTCTTCCAAAGATTTTTTTTTTTTGTTGAACGGAGTCCTGAAAAGAAATTAAACCATCGTGAAAGTTGGGCAGAATAATAGATTTCCAAGACATATTTACCTCACGACAATCATCTAAATGATTGTTGATTTATTATACATCATGTAGAATTTGTAAATGAATTGTAACTTCTTTTGGTTTTTCTATAATATTTTTAAAAACAAAACAGTATATTTAAGAAAAGCTGATTAATTATTTCAAGTTCTAACAAAAATAATCATAAATAATATACAACTCTCACAATAAAATAGGAAAATAAAATAATGGTGGCGTTTAATGTTAAAAATTAAAACTCTAAGAATATTAATTTAAAAAAAAAACTAATATGTCAGTCAGTCTTTATAGTTTCATCATAATTTGAATTAAGTTTTTATATATTATAGCTTATACATTTTTTAATCTATGTCAAATGCCACATAGTTCTCATTAATATGATACCATAATTTTTGTTAGTAACTTAACAACAAATGTAATAGAAGAAAGTTTCATGTTTGTTCTTTATAAAAAAAAAAAAAGTCCAATAGGGGTTCCAAATATCCACTTACTTCCAAGCTAGTAGACTGTCACTCATCAAATCTGTGCTTACTTCAATGAATATCCACTTACTCTCGTGTTGTAACCTCCCTTAGCACTTTTGTGACAAAATTGATAGCTGATGTTTAAACGTTTTTTGGGGTTCAGCTAGAGAATGTATCCCCTTAGGAAGAACATTCTCTTCCTGCCTTTAAGCCAAGGAGGCCTTGGTTTAAGACCCCTTCAGGTAGTTAATAAAGCTCTTCTTGCAAAACAGATATGGCAAATTGTTTGAGGATAACTCTCTTCTGGCTGCTTCTCTCAAAAGGAAATCCATTGACTGGTCATGTTCCCCTCCCCTAAAGAAACCTTACAATTCCTCATGGATGTGGAAAGGCATCTTTGAGTAAATTGGAATGGAAGGTGGGTAATGGTTCTCTCATACCTCTTAGTCACCCTTTGTGGTGACCTATGCAACCTGAGTTCAGCAGAGATCAGTTTGAGAACAAATTTGTTTTTGATCTTTTAATGCATACTCATTCCTCTTGGAATCCGGTAACCTGGAACGCTAGACTCATCAATTCAATTTACTCCGTTGAGGCTGCTCAAGATATTCTTTCCACACCTATTTCCTTAATTGGAGGTCATGATCAACCTTTCTGGTCTGGTATCTATCAAATGAAGGATGGTTTTAATACATTGCTTGACCCTCTTCTCGCTGACCCTTTTTGGAAATTTCTGTGACCATTTTGCACTTCCCCAAAAATTCTTACTGCTCACTTGGAAACTTATCCACCGAGCTTTACCTTCAGCTGATATTCTTCGATCTCATCATCTTAATGTTAACAATCTCTGCATGTTTGCCTGCAATCAGGATGAATCACTTGAGCGTGTTTTCTTCAGTGCCCTTTTGTCAAAGCTGTTTGGTTTGGAATCTTACCATTCTCATTCTCACCTCCAAATTTGGATTTGAATCGCTCCTTGCTCTGGATGAAGTCTGTTATTCTCTCTCTTACTAATGATGGTCTCATTGATTTAGTAAAAATCATTATTCTACATCATGGCAAGACATCAAGGCCTCAACAGGTAATCAAAGAGATTTTAGGGAGATTAAATTTTGCAGACTTTTCCTTCCTGAACCATTCCAACCTCCCTCCACCCTATTCCACTCTAGAGGACAGGTTAATGTCTGCTCCTTCAAACTCTACTTAGACCATAATTTTGAGGAAGGAGAGATCTTCGAGAGCAACCTTCTGCCATGCTTTTACTTGTCTTCATGATCTTCCCATTCAGAATTTCTTGTAGCAGAGGGTGCATACAAATCCTAATTTGTTCATTACTTTTCTGGATCACCTCTTCTGGATTGCAATCATGTATTTTAGCATTTATTTGCAACTTTTTATTGTGAAATAGTAATTTAATTCAATAATAATTTGTGAAATAATATTCTTTTTTTTAATAAATATGAAATAATATTCTAAACATGATGTCTATTACTGCAGATATTAGTATTACTGAAAAATACTTCAAGGTAATAGATACTATTGAACTAAAAAAAAATACAACTTTCATGTTTGATGCTTGCTCACATAGAATTTAGAGTAAAGTATTTTAATCATCCTTTTATTTTGCCATAATTACATTACATAGAGCTGGTAATAAAAAATTTCTAATGTCATATTAACATAATAAAAAAATTATTAATATTATACTCTTAAAAATTTATATTTTTTATAAAAAAATCTCAAATTTTATAACTATAAATCTAAATAAACATTAACAAAATATTAATCAATTATTATATGTCAACACATATCAACAAATAAGTAACCATATTTACTAGTATTTGATAATGGAAGTATTCAAAGTAATATTTAAATAAAATAAATAATAATATTAATAATTTTAAAAAATAGGCTGGCGGGCCAGGAGGGGCGGGCTGCAAAATGGGCTGGCAAACTACCAGCCTGTGTCTGACCCATTTTCAGGTAAAACAGGCTGAACCCGCGGGCTGAACCCGTTTTATCAACTCTTTTACATATATTTCTCTTCTATTTTGAAAACATACCTTATAGTACAAACTCCAAACAGTCAACAAGGTCAAAAGAAGATTTTAAAAGCCTATTTTTAATTAAAAAATATATTATAATAAATTTTATTTGATAATTTAACCTTTATCATAATAAATCTCTAATTTATCATTTTACATTTTGTCTAATATTTACTAGTTATGATTTATTATTATATTAAAATATACTTATTATGATTTATAAATAATACCCCCTCCTAATAAATTTTATGTCATATAATGATATATTGATTTATTGCATTTCCAAAAATACTGGGAAGCTTTAATAAATGCAAATAAATAAATAAAAAATAAAAAAGTATTTTTTAAAAAATAAAAGAAAAATTTTGAAAGGCTTTAAAAAGATTTATATAAATCAGAATACTTTGCGGCTTTTTTATTTTTCTTATGGTATTATTTGGTTGGAGGTTTTTGGAGGGGAGGGTAGGGTAGGGGAGGATATATGGGTGTTTGGTTCAAAAATTGGAGGGAAGGGGAGGCAAAATTTTTTGTCCTTATTTGCTCCCCTACCCCTTCTCTCACCCCTCCAAAATTGGGGTTTTTTGGAGGGGTGAGAAACTTTACTCCACTTTTAGACAAGATTACCCTTGATAATTTTAGAAAATTCTAATTCTACCCATGACAAACTTTATTTATATATTATATTAATATATAATAATTATAAATTTTTATTATATTTTTTAATTTATCCTATATATATAAATAAAGTAAAAAGTTTTTTAAATTTATAAATTAAGAAAAAATAATTTTGATATAATTATTTTAAATAAAAAGTAAATAAATTTAAATAAAAATAAAAGGGTATATTTGTAAATTTTTAATTACTTACCCTCCCCTCCCCTCCTGAACCAAACAAAAAATACTATCTCTCTTTCTATACTTTTATATTTATAACCTCCCCTACTTTTTTTTACCCTCCTTTCAATTAATTTAACCTACCCTCCCTTTGTTAAACTAAACATAGCCTATATTTCTTGCTACACACGCGCGAGCCTGTTCTGAGTTCGGTAAAATCTAGTTTGATTGGAACATACGAATTTTTGAGTTCAATCAAGCTTCTCTCTTCGTTCCGTATGATTCTTCCTCAGATTCTGTTTTCAGAAGCCTCCAATTCGATTTTATATTATATTTCCCAAAGCAACAAAAAAAAGTTTGGAATAAACAGTGGGAAATTGTGATTTAGATAATGTCTAGGCTCAATTCCAACGACGTGGAATCTACTCAGCTCAGTTTCTCACGCACTGTTATGCAGTCGTCTTCGCCGGAACGGGTTCCCTCCGGCGATTTCCAAGGCGGTGCTTCCGGCGTCAAGGACGATGTGTCTGTTATTCTTCGCGGCGTTGCCAAATTCTTTGCTCCATCGCTGTCTTCTTCTTCCGTCACTCGCTTGTCGGGGTCGCCGTCGCACGGTCTTGTTGGGATACGAGATGATTTTGCAGAGATCCGTGGGAGTTTTAAGAGCTCGCTTTCCCGGCTGTCCAGTAACAAAGCGGTGAGTGGAATCTCCAAGTTCGCCTCCCAGTTGTTGCAGTTCGAAGGCCAAGTCGTCGATGATATTCAAGAAGTAGGTCATGGCGTGCCTGGGACGAACCATGGGGTCGTTCGTTTTGTGAAGGAAATTTCTAAGCGTCCCGATTGGTGGACCGATTTTCCACTGCCACTTGATTGTGGTATTTGAAACTGACTTCGATTTCTCGTTCTTACTTCCAGTTCAGTGATTTCCTTTTGGCCGGCGGGAGTTAATGTAGACAAGATGATCATTCTAATAACTGCTAGATCAATAATGATTTTAGTGTATGCATTATATTATTTGATTGTTAGCGAAGTGATTATTTTGATATGCTCGCAAGATCTTTCCTTTTACTAGGTTGGATTATTATCCCCAATTCGTAGTTCCCAAGTCTTAACACGAACTCTCCCATTACTTAGGGGTCGCTCTATATTTCAACACTTTATAAACTATTCTTAGCTCTTCCTATGTTGCCTCTCTGTCACTATTTTGATCATATGGCTAATTGGTTTATATATTTCATTATGATTGCTTCTACGAGAAATTCTTCCTTGCTCCTACGAAATTGCAAAGATTGAAATTATAAATAGATAAAACTGGCATAGCTTATGGTGGCATGTTGTTTGGTAAGAAGTTTACTGCCCTGGATAAGTGTATCAGTAGTTCCTTAAAATCTTGATGGCTGCATCGTTGTCTTCTATTGGATATAAATTATTTGGTCCAACTTGTGAGGAATATTTAGTTTACAAAATCCCTTATACTTCTCAAATTCTTTCCTCTCTGAAAATTGATACAGAACTCTTCTTTCAATGGTAAGTGACCAGACACTGTGGTAACCAATACTTACAGTATGGAGTATTTTAGCTTGGTTTGCATTGCCCAGAACCTGCTTTAACAGGCCTGGTTTAAGCAAAAAAGTGAACTGTAGTTTGCTGATGCTAGAAATAAGATCTTAGGAAAGACTCCTGTTGTTGAAAAGTATAGATACTTGTACCATAAACGCCTGATTCAAGTGGTCAGCTACTTTTTGTAGCGGCTCAAGGCAGGGTCTTTTCTTTAGTGTTGGAAGGGAAAACAAGTAAACAGGTGTCCTTAGTTGCCTTAACATGTTGGAAAAGCTAGTTTACTTCATGATATAAAGTATTCAAAGGATTCATTGATTTCACTTTCTTGCGAGCTTATTTCATATTAGATGCCCAGATTACAGAGAAGTTAAAACAATGCCTCTTTTTAAACTTCATGCACTGATGTTGATAGACACTAATATGGGAAATTTGACTTGTTTCAGCAGATTTCAGTATGTCCCATCCTCAGAGGCAACATGCATTAACTATAGAACAACTGGTGCCTGAATTTCTGGCACTTAGATTGAACCTTTGCAGCTACATGAATGTGGAGAAATTTTGGTTGATCTACTTTCTTTTGTTACTTCCAGCACTAAATCAGCGTGATTTCAAGTTGCTATCAACTGCCAAGGCAAGCAGCATTTCTTAAGTTACTGTCTTTTTCCATTTTGATTTACATGGACCACTAAGTCAGGATATATGCTTGTCTAGCATTTTTGTTCATTTGTTCATAGATAATAGGCTTCCAGAATCTGGTCTTTGTTTTCGCAATTTTTTGAAGTCATGCCACTTGCATGCTATTATTTTTATATTACATAGTTATATTTATTTTTGTTATTTATTTGTGACTTTAAAAATCACCAATAATTGCATATTGAAACTTGAATATGTATTTCATTCTCAATGTTGGCATTAATAACATTTATGATTGTCTTGCCACTGGAATGCAAAGCACTATTAAGTGGACCTGTGGTGATAACATAATCTTAATATATGCTATAATGAAAAATTGTGAAGTATTTCAGTTTATTCTGTGCATGTTTGAAGTGAATCTCTGATCTCTTGAATCTTTCTAATTGTATATCTTGGATTCCGATCAGATAATTCAACTTCAGTTTAAATCAATGTCTTCTGTTCCCTTTTGCTTTCTCTCCAGCTACTGGTGTGGATTAAGATTTTCATATTGTTCAACCAGTTTAGCATGAGAAGATAATTTCATGCATAATAGTTTCTGGCTTTCTGCTTGGTGTTTAGTGTTCTCAAATTTGGCCACAGAAAGGTTCTATTTTAAGTTAGGGTTAATACAATCTTTGGTCTCAAATTTCTTTCTGTCTAAAACATTAATCCCTATAATTTAATTTACCTTTTGTTTTGCCCTTTGAGGGACTGAAAGCAAAATTTATGTAAACTTGAGGGATTTTACTTTCTTTTTATGGTTCAGATTCTTGAAGCAAGAAGTATGCTTCTGAAGAAACTTGGAGACAAGACTACTTCACAGGAAGATAACTCGGAAAACCTGAGGAATCTGAGTCCACATGAAGAGGATGGGAATGACACAGTCACAGAAAGAGACAATAATATTTCATCCGATGAAAACCAGAGTTTGGCTGAGATTGCAAGTGCAACAAAATGTTTAGAAATTGATGACGACACAATGAACAGTTCTGCAAGATGGTTTGAAGATCCCGATATTGGCAATTCCCTTACAGAATTCAAACAAGAGGAAGATGATGATGAAAGTGTTATTTCTGATTCTGAGAGATTATCAGGCTTTAGGGAGGCACGTGACCTAACAAGGGTTCCATCACGTGATGGATGTAGTGATTGGGATAAGTTGTCTGAGAATTCTGAAAGAGGTGGCGGCCAGCAGAAAGCTGTACATTTGAAAGGGAAGGATTCAGAAGATGAGTCAAATGATTGGTTCACTGTTGATCATTTTTAATTATTGGACAGGCTTTTACTTTCTCAAAGTTATAAATTTATTGTAAAGGTTTCTCACGTATCCCCCCTCCTCTCTAATGAGGGTAGTGTATTTAAGGATTCCAAAATTTGATTGAATATATTAATGCTCAATATGTTCAACCACATTTCCACCCCTTCTTTTTTTCAATTAGAATTCCTGCCCATACTTGAGGAGCATATTTGCCATTAGGGTAATATGCCAAGTCAGGGCCCAATTACTTAGAGCTTGTTTGGGATGGTGTTACATTTTTTCTAATTTTTTGCAAACTAATATTAGGGTAAAAGTCAAATAAATATAATATAATTTATATTTAGATATATTTTTATATAATAGTTATTTTGACGAGAACTTATTTAGATAATATATTTAAAAATTGATATTTAAATTTATTAGAAAAAATTATTTTAATTTTAAAGTGGTTTGTAAACGAAAAAAGTCAGTTACTCTTAAAGTTATGCTAAATATATTATTTTCGTTCAACTTACAATTAACGTGTTTTTTCATGCCTAGAAATCAATTTGAGACCAAACAAACCCTTATTTGAATGTCATGTGTGTGAGGTGCGCGCTCTTTAATTTCATTGAATGTGGGGATTATGTTGACTTTGAATATATAGTTCCCTATAATATCTCTGACAATATATTTTCCTTCAAAATAGAAGGTAGCATAGGCGAATGTATAAATTTAGATTGGCCATGTTTTTGTGCTGCAACCTATTTGATAGCTTTTGGAAATTATGCTTAAATTTGTCATACAATTATCTATTTAATTAATCTGACTTAACTCAACTAATTTTTTTTTAAAAAAAGACACTTATTTTAGTTGTTTATGAGAAAAAATAAATATATTTTTTAATAAAAATCACGCTTAAAGAACTTAATCAAATATTAATTATGTTAGACTTATATTTAGAAATAAATATATTAAGATGTTAAATCATTGTAAGTATATTTAGAACAACAGGAAAAAAAACGATTTAAATTTTTAATTTTTTCGAGAAAAAAAACTTTTTATTTTGTATCCTCATAAACCAATGGGTTTATGAAACGATTTGCCTCCAATAGAATACTATATATTCTGTTTTCTTTCCTTTTGCCATGCTTCTCCATTATTCATGCACGAATCGACGATATATTGATCCTTCGAAGCCACACAGAGTGAAGAATCATATGGTGTTATCATAAGCTTCTACTGGTCGATTCAATTCGAAATGTCTCTCCACCTGAATCACTCTTCTCTGCATTCTCAGATACTCATCTTCATCCACATTCTGCAACAACTTCTTCAATTCCCCTATCTTCTCCGACCGAACATGCAGCGAAAACTTGCTCCCATGAAGAACATCCGAGAACGGCGGTTCGTAGTCGTCGGCGATAATCACAGGCACGCAACCAGCATAAATGGCTTCCACGGGCCTCGGACTCGCGACCTCGAATCCGCTGGGGCACAAGCAGAACTTGCTTCGCTCCATCATTTCTAAGTATTTGAGATTTGGTGGAAGTTGGTCGTATACTTGGAGTTGTTTGTCTTTACCCTTCCAGGTCTCTATTAGGGTTTTTCTGATGCTTCCGTGGATCCCACCGGCGAAGAAAGCGAGGATGGAGCGATTCTGTGGGTTTTGTCTTTGGCGAGGATAGCTGGATTCACTGGCTCGCAAGTCGATTTCAGGTATGGATACATCTTTTGACGGATTGAACCGCTCTGATTTGTTGTAGTTGCTTAATGCTCTCATTATGTTCTTGTACAATTGCTTATCTGGGTTCTCCTTTGAGATATCTGGTGCCTGCAACAAGTTGAATGTGGGCTAAACCTAAATATTAAATATGCATAGCTTTGAATAATTTAACCATTAAGTTTGCAGTAGCTTTGTATAATTCTAAAGAAATGGCTACTAATGTGAAAGCGCTAATGCATTGAGTTAGTGTATCCCCCCCCCCCCCCCTCTCTTAGGGAAGAAGTTTTGCTTGACATGCTTTTGTTATGCTTCATTTGAGCATAGAGAATACCAATAGCCTTTATTATTCTTTATTTGACTTCAATTTAGAAACTTCCATATGAAAGATTTCTCAGTGTACAACTAGTATAAACTAGCAGTTTTAACTTATGTTTTGAGTTGCTTCGTCCTTTGCCTTGAATGAGTGAACTCTTTTATGGAAGGCATCATCATCTATAAGGGACAAATGGAACAGAGGATACTTTGGTCATGTCTTCTGGAATGTTTCTTGGGGAAGTATATTCTTTTTTGTGCTATTTATGTGCCCCCCCCCCCTTTTTCTCCCCTCGCCTCTCTTTACCCCACTCCAAAACAAAATTTTTAACTTTTGTAGATCATGGTTAGACCTGCAATTTTGGCAGGACCAATTAAAGGTTTTAAATTGTTGTGTTTCTGTGTGGTGAAGTTGTACTATTTTTTTTGTTTAAAAACCAGAGGTTTTGTTGTGCTGTTTTTCAATTGTATTCCTTGAACAGCATGTACATATATAGGTAGTAGAAAAACCCTAATTCTCCTAGGATATATAGTCTTAGATATCATAACTACAATATTCCCTATAATCTTAGATTTAACTTCTAATATACCAAGATATTAAAAGAAGTATAATACTCCTCCGGTTCTTAATATATGATCTAATTGAAGAATTAATCTTAGTCATAACATCTATTTTTTATATTTATCAACTTTTCTCAAATTACTCTTATTGATACTTCCTAAAAAATAATCAAATAAAAAAGAGAAAGAGAATTAAGGAAGATAATTAATTAAATAAATTTTATATTAAAAAACGGACGAGAGTATATAATATTTAACCTAGGAGACACATTTTTAATAGAATAAAATAACATAATGAACGGCACTTGTACCAATGATCAAGTTATTTACCCAGTCATGACAAGAGAGCAGCAAATGGTTAGCTCCATTGGTTCTATTCCAGGATGGGTGTTTATGTGCTATTTAGTGAGTATAATTATTGACTGTTGTGATGAGCTGATCTCGAGCATAGGTGACCAGTGGTTGGTACAGGTGGCTCACGATTTTGCCGATGCTGATGGGCAAGAAGAAGACATGAGCTTCATCTGGATGAGAAGCAGAGAATGAGGTATTCCCTTTCTCAATTTCTTGCATGAAGTACCTTCTATGCCATAAATTGATTCTGTGGGACCTTCATGCACCAGGGGGGTTCAGCTTCCCTGTAAGTCCACACCTTGAATCTCTTCACCATCTCCGTGTGACTCCTGAACAAGCCCCATGACATTTAAGGCAATGAGGTTAGTTATTTGCTAATAGGTTCAGTGATTTTTAAAAGATAGAAACCATCAAAATGTAGCTGCTTGCCACGGGTGGAAATAAGCCATAGACTAATCATATGGCCAATGGCTTGGTCTATTTAACAGTCAAAGCTTAAAATTTACATCCAATTTTGTTGAATTATTTATAAAATCATCTTTTAGCTTGACTAGGTTTGAATTATCTACGTGTGTTATGAACAAATTAACTTGTTTGTATTACTGTAAACTTATAATTGTCTTTTGGTGTTTTTTGTAATAATGTAAAGCATGGAAATTTTGTTATTTTTTTTATATGGGTTTAATAAGCAAGAGCCCTGTTTGAGGCCTTGAAGGTCTTTCACCCATTTTTAAGCAAATTCTTTAGTAGGCTTCTATATAAGCTTTTCAGGGTTAGTCAGGCTTTTCTTAAGCCTGTGCCTACATAGAGACCTAGGGTGAGCCTACAATGCAAATCATCTTGTTTAGCCAAAATTTAGATTGATTACTATTTAGTCTCATAGAAAAAATTAATATCTCACAACATAATAAATATTTAAATTTTTATTAAAAAAGATATATATATATATTTAATATATAGCAGCATCTTAAATATAATTATTTTTAAATATCTATACTTAATAAAAAAATTAGATTGACCTAATCTATTTTTATCCTTATTACTAGTAAAACTTATTGGGTTATCTTAACTATGTAGCTGTCGGAATTAAATTATTTTCCTATTTGTAGGGTATTTTTAGATTCAAGCCCACTTTAATACCATAACATAAGTTGTCTATCATAGTTTTGTTTTGTTTGGGAAAATGACAATTAAGTCTCAAAAATTTAGTTTATTAATAGTTAGATTAAATCACTATCAATTAACTATTATATTTATAGATTACTTAATAGGAGGGATTTGGAGAAGAGAAGAAAGAAAAGAATCTAACATTTTTCTAATTTTAAATAAAATTAAAAAAAATTAATTAATTTTTTACTCTTATATTTAACATCTTTTTTTTATTAAAATTTTATAACATCGTCTCTTCAATTTTTTAAATTTAACTTAAAATATTTTTCCTCCCTCCCTCTCTAAATTCTTTTACCAAATAATTTTTTAGAGTCAGAGGGAGTTTATTATTGTTTAGAGTAACGTGAAAAAAGTGGAATTTTATTAGTTTTGCAAACTAAAGTTCAGTAAAAATCTAATAGTATAATGTAATTTATATTTAAAAAACTTTTATATATAAAAAAATTTAATATTAAAAGATTCAAATATAAAGAAAATTCAAAAGTTAAAAGCTAAAAATAAGAAAAAATTCAAAATTCAAAAGTTAAAAGCTAAAAATAAGAAAAAATTAGGTCAACTTTAAAATGACTTTTAGAAAAATAAAAAGGTTAGTTACTCTCAAAATTATAATAAATATTATTTCTGTCTTTAATATATGATTAAATTGAGAAGTTAATTTTAGTCTTAAATATAAGATATATTTTTTATGTTTATCAAATTTTTTTAATTTATTTTTATTGATATCCCTTAACAATAATTAAGTAAAAAAATAAAAAGAGGGAGCTAAGAAAGATTGTTAGAATATTTTAAGAAAAAATATCATATTAATTAATTTAATTATATTTATTAATCTAATCAAATTAGTTAAATATATCATATATTAAAAATAGGACGAGTATTATTTTGTTTTCTCAATTTGGGATGGCTCTAACCACATCCCAAACAAGCCCTTCTGCGTGCTTGTGCGTGTGTGTGAGATAGATGAGAGAGAGCTTAACTGATAGAAAGCATAAGCATTGTGGTAAATGCTTCCCGTGGGGGCGAAGCTACCCTCTTTCTGTGACGTAAATCTTCTGCTTTTCATCGCTTTGCTGATTACTTTCCTTCATCCAACGCGTCGTCTTCAACCTTCTTCCATTTCAAATACACAATATATATATATATATATATATATATATATATATATATATATATATATTAAGAAACCAGAACCAAGAACAACAAAGAAGATGATCAGAAATAACAAAAACAAAAGGGATAATAACTCACTGTACGTAATATAATGAGAATTAGGATCACGAAGAACAATTCCAACATTTCTTTGGTAATTGTAAGTGTAGATGCTAACGAAGAGAAGGCTCAACAAGAAACTTATCAACGGTTTTAAGCTTATTCTCAAGCTCCCTGCCATGGCTTCCCCTAGCTACTTCACTATTACTCGCTTCTTGCTAGCTCTACTGTAGTCAAGGTTTTATACATAATAATATATTAATTATTGAGAAATATAACTTGGATTGTTATTAGAAAATATATAACGTGGATGTTACAAGAACGAGTTTCGGTGTGTTAAGTAAACTCATGAGCACCAACAGCTCTTTACAACTTTGTATTATCTAGATCTAATTTGGATGGTTTATTTTTAAACGTTTTTTACTTTTATTTTTTTAAAAGGAAAAATTATTTTAATATGTACGGAATATTTAATATAGACAATATCTTAATTGTCAATTTTTCAAAAAAAAAAGATTTTTTATTTAAAACTTATTAACTGAAAATTTAAAATCTAAACTCTTAAGACGATATTTGAATGGTCTAGATCTCATTGGAATCATAAGTACCAAAATTGGTTCCAAATGTTACATGGATTTTGGCTCAATTTTCTGAAAATACTCAAGTTTCTTTGTTTATCTTTCAATCTTATCTAAAGCATGTCTTACAAATAAAAAGTGGATTCCAGTACCTAAAATATGAGTTTTGTTAAAACATGCAAACTTCGCTCTTATTTTCTAAACTTCTACAACTATTTTTCTTGACAATAAAGGATAAATTCGTTGAATCTCATGCATATATAAAACAGTCATAATACTGGTATGGTTCAAAATAGTGCAACTTATTAAAGTTTTTGTGTTATATTTAGATTTAGATTACATAAGTTTTCCTTGAATCTTTCTAAAAATATAACCCTTTTTGTTAGTTTCCTTTTTTTAAAAAAATATTGTGTAGGTTTTGGAAATAAAAGAGTTTTATGATTTAAGATAAGTATATTGAGTATTACCCATCGTCCGTAGATTTAACTGATGAAAGGGTGAGACATGCGACCATTTAAAACATGTTCAAACCCTGGGGAGTATCACTTTGTTGTGGTTCCAGTCGCAGCGTTTGGGAATGCATTCTAGTTCCTGGGTACTTAAGTTTACGCTTAAAGATAATAGACAGCTCGTCCTGCCAGACATTAGTATCGCCTAGGAGGAAAGGAGATTTCACCCTGCCCTTAGATCGTAAGTAAGCTCAACCCCTTTCAAAAAAATTTGTACAAAAAAAAATATATTGAGTATTTAAGTCTAATTTATTTTTTTAAAAAAAATATTTATTTTTAAATAGGTGTATATAAATTTCAATTCCATGGCATGGAATCTAAAAAACTAAATCATATAACTTATAAGTAATTTAAAAAAAATCTACCCTATTTGGGGGGAAAATTGGATATACATTTTTTATTATTTTTTAAAAAATTGTATCAATTTAAGATCCAAATTCTAAATAACATAAGCTCGTATTGAAACCATAGTGCTGCATAGCAAGTAATTAATGTCTTGAGGTCCCCCATTGGATTCATGTGTTTCTTGTACACAGAATTTCCCATCTCTAATACTTGATTTTTGTAACTTTGTTTAAGACGTAATTAAATTAACATAGTAATGCATTTAAGGCTTAATATCTATATACTGTTCTTGAACTATTCACTTAACGAATGGGATTTTAAATGCTTAGAGAAATTAAGCTTTCTTTTGGATCTTGCATATCTGTAGTAAACTTTGTTAATTTGGGGGCAGATTTTAATGTGTTCCACGGGGTGTTTCTACATGAACATGCGCATTTACATTTGTCCCTTTTATCACCCTTTTAAATTTTAAGTTAATTTATATAGATTAAAAAATTAATTAAATTAATTATAATAATTATGTGTTAATTTTTTTAAAATATTATTCTTAATCATGTACATTTGAGCTACTCTTTATAGAAACTCCTCATAATATGTGCAATTATATAAAAATATTTTGAAGAAAAAATTATAATTTAGGAGACAAAATAAATTAAAATCTAATATTTAGAATTAAAGTATACTCCATATCTAACTCTTATATTTAAGATAAAAAGGAGTAATAAAAAAAATCTAACCCCATAACCTTTTTCCTCTATTAGGTATGCTCTTATTTAAGGCACTGTTAGGGGTGTTCATTAACCCAACAATACTTTAAATATGATTATGAAAAATATCTATGTTTAAAAAAAATTACGGGTTAGATTTTTTTTATTAACATAAAATTTTATTTCCACAAGATAAAAGATGAGAAAATAGCATTTAGGTCCTATACAAAAAATCAAATTTCAAATCAATCTTAGAAAATGGCATAACTACTGGGAAATTCTAGAAGACTTGGATTAATTTTCTTCAATTGTAACATATCTACGCTTCTTATATTTCTCTCTCAGCAAAAGCACAAATAAAAACAAAATTCTTGATTTTGGAAGATCGACCACGAAGCCGCCGGGAATAACTATAAGGATGGCTCCTTCTTCGTTTGAGAACGGCGTTGAAGGAGACGATGAAAGAGAGGAGGAGGAGGAGAATGAGAAGAGGATGAGGAAGAGGAGTCAAGGCTTAAGTAACAGAGAGTGGTAGGCAGCATACCTTCGCTGCTAGCCAGTGATGCGGTGTTTTGTGTCGCTGTTACCGAGCAGATGATCACCATTGGCACTCATTGTGGCACCGTCCATATCCTTGATTTTCTCAGGAATCAGGTGAGCTGCCACTTACTCGATTTATTTATAATTTGTGTAAATTCAAGCTGTTGTGGTTCAAATGGTACCTTACTATTTCTTATTCTGTTTTGGGACTTGCTTTTCCCCCTTAAAGAATTATGGTGTATCAAATATCTGAACTAAGTAAGAGGGATAATTGAGATGGTGCTTGGAATTATAAGAGTCAGGATATGACAATAGTCTACATGCTTGACAATGGTGGCCTTCCCAAAACTTGGAATATGATTCAGCACTTTTTTGAGGTGCCACGTTGTTCATTCCTCGGTCGCCCCCCGGGGGAGCCTCCTTTTTTGGGGCCTCATTATTGAGTTTCCTGTTAGAAATTAAATATCTCTTAGACAATATGATCAATCCAGATTATGACATACATAATTAAAAGATGCAGTGGAAGATTTAAAGTTACCTCTTGCTATTAGTTTTGTTGATCTGGATCTAAGAAGAACTGGAATAAATTAGAGATACCTGTCAATCAGGAAGCACCATTAGATAAACGATAAGTTATTCCAACTGGTTATTAGGCATAGTGATGGAAACTTGGGAACTACCGTCACCAGTGGGGAACCTTCGAGAGTGAGTTAAGAAACTAGATTTTCACTTTGAACTTAGAAACTATCGTATGATATTCTTAATTGTTAATCATTAATTTTCACCATAAAAAATTAACTTTAAATAAACTGAGTTAATAACCCACATTGGACAGAGCCCAAATGACTATGGGCCACACTCAAAAATATTTATTAATTATCCTAATTAATATCTAAATATGTTATATATTATAATAAATATCTCACATTCTCCCACTTAGCCCGTATACTCAATGTCATTGCATCGTCTAGGTAAACTGATGTCATGCTACAAGAATCATGGCGATAAATCCCCTTTTATCGAGTATTACTTTCCATATATTATAGATAGCACCATCACTTAATGGATATCACAATATACATGAACTCAATGTTTATTAAGTTCATGTCTCAATGTTTATCAATTTCAACAATACAAATGTATACAATCATAAATTTGAAATGATAAACCACAAAATTTGATTTCATTGCTCATACCTCCACTAATCAAAAGTATGACAGAGTCTCATATAAGGTACATGTGTCACAAAGACGTTCGGCTTCAATCTTTTCATCAAAGGATCAGCTAATATATCCAATGTACTAATGCGTTCAACGGAAACCTGATTATCCTGAACTCTTTCTCTCAAGCAAAGGAATTTAAGCTCGACAAACTTGCTTCAACTCTTATTCCTTTTGTTGTTCGTTATGGCCACCACAGTTATGTTATCACAGTACATTCTAATTGGCTTAGAGACTGAATCCATAATCTTAAGCTCAACAATGAAATTCCTTATCCAAATAGCTTGTGAACTTGCTTCAAAATACGCAATGTACTCAGCATCACTAGTAGAAGGAGCTGTTTGAGTTTGCTTAACATTTCTCCACGATATAGCTCCTTATGTTAACAGGAAGATGTAACCAGATGTAGACTTGTCCGTGTCTATGCATTCTCCAAGATCTAAATCTAAGTATCCAATTATGTCCAGATTGTCTGTTCTCTTATATGTGAGCATGTAGTGTTTAGTACCTTGTAGGTATTTAAATACCTTTTTTGCAGCTGTCCAATATGCTTTCCCAGGATTGCTTTAGTATCTTCCTAACATACCCACAGCAAAAGCGATGCCAGGTCTTGTACAAACTTATGCATACATCAAGCTTCCCACCGCTGAGGCATATGGGGCCCTTTCCATCTTTTCCTTTTAAGTTCGGTTTCAGGATATTATTTTAGACTGAATTTATCTCCCTTTTCAATAGGAGCCACATTAGATGAACAGTTTTGCATTCTGAATCGTTCAAGAATCTTGACAATGTCAGCCTCTTGAGACAAACCTACAAGACATTGGATTCTATCTTTATGGATCTTTATGCCAATGACATAAGATGCCTCACCCATGTCTTTCATGTCAAAACTCTTAAATAAAAACTGTTTCACCTCACGCAACAGTCCCAAATCATTAGTAGTAAGAAGAATATCATCCACATACAAAATCAAGAATACGATCCTGCTCCCACTAGCCTTATGGTATATATAGTCATCCATGATATTCTCAACAAAACCAAATGATGTGATCACTTCATGGAACTTCAAGTACCACTGCCGTGAAGCCTGTTTCAGACCATATATTGATTTCTTCAACTTGCATACCAAATATTCTTTCTCTTCTGCAACAAACCCCTCAGGCTATTTTATATAGACTTCTTCCTCCAGTTCACCATTGAGAAAAGCAGTATTTACATCCATTTGGTGCAGCTCCAGATCAAAATAGGCAACTAATGCTATGATGATACGGAACGAATCTTTCTTAGAAACAGGTGAAAAAGTTTCACTGTAATCGATTCCTTCCACTTAAATGAAGCCCATAGCAACCAACCTAACCTTGTATCTATCGATGTTACCTTGTGAGTCTCTCTTGGTTTTATAAACTCATTTACAGCCAATGGCCTTAAACCCACTAGGCAATTCTACAAGTTCCCAAACATGGTTGTTTGCCATGGAATTCATTTCATCAATCATAGCACCATGCCACAACTTAGAGTTCAACTCTTCAAAGCCTGAGTGAACATTAAAGGATCATTTTTAACACTTACATCACAGTCAACTTCAATAGAATACACTACGTAGTCATCAGGTAATGCCGGTCTTCTTTCTCTAGTTGACCTCTTTAATTCAACCTCTTGGGTTGATCCAGGTTGCTGAATAAGGACATCCTCTATCATATCCTGTGGTGGTTCCACTTGTGTGATAGGTTGATCATCCCGTATATGTCCATCTTATTCAGCATCGTCAACTTGAGCCATAGGATCTACATCACGTTCAATGTCAATCCTAACAGTAGGATGATCATTAACTATCGATGTCCCCTAATGAATGATGTCAGTGGTTCGCTCTATGTGAACATCTAGTGGGCAATCACTCCCACTAATCACATCATTCTCAATAAACTTGACATTACTAGATTCTACAAACCTTTTAGAAGGTGGAGGGCAATAAAACTTATAACCCTTAGACCTCTCCGCATAGCGTACAAAGTAAACTCTAATAGTCTTGGGGTCCAGCTTCTTCTCCTATGGATTATAAACTCTTACTTCAGCAGGACAACCCCATACCTTGAAATGATTTAAACTGGGTTTCCATCCTTTTCAGATTTCAAAGGGTGTCTTGGACACTGCCTTTATTAGAACCCTATTTAATATGTATGTGACTGTCTTGAGTGCTTCCTTCCATAGAGAAGATGATAGTTTGGAGCTACTCATCATACTCCTAACCATATCCAATAAGATCATATTTCTTCTTTCAGCTATATTATTCATGTCAAGTGATCCAGGCATAGTATATTAGGCTACTATACCTTGTTCTCGAAGAAAATCAGCAAATAGATCTGGCGCTTGTCCTTCACTAGTGTATTTGCCATAATACTCACCACCACGGTCTGATCTCACGATCTTGATTGGTTTCCCAATCTATTTTTCTACTTCCACTTTATATTCTTTGAAAGCATCTAATGCCTCATTTTTATTATAAAGCATGTAGACATACATGTATCGTGAGTAATCGTCAATAAAGATGATAAAGTACTTTTGACCATGCGCAGCCAAATCAGGGCAACAAATATCCGTGTGTATAATTTCGAGCAATTCATAATTTCTTTTAGCCCATTTATGTGACTTATTGGTCTGCTTTCCCCTTATGCAGTCCCCACAATAATCAAATTCTAAATGGTTCAAAGATGGAAGAATCCCTTCTTTGTTTAACCTTTTGATTCTATCAACAGAGATATGTCACAATCTCCTATGCCACAGGCTATAAGAATTCTTATCGATGACACTTCTCTTAGTACTACGCAAAATGGTAAAAGATTGAGGCGAATCAGAAATAATTTTAAATAAGCCATCAATCATAACTAAATTCGCAATCAAAACAGAATCATTTGTCAAAGTCATAAGTTTCTTAGAAGGAACTAAATGATAATCAAATGGAATAAGTTTTGACATAGAAATCAAATTCCTTTTGTAAGAGGGAATATAAAACACATCATAAAGTTCCAAAATATGATTATTTGAAAAGGTTATGTGAAAAGTACCAACAACTTTCACAGGATCTCCTTTCCCACTTTCTGATAGGATAATTTTTTTCATTGAGATGTGGAGGCCTGCTTGACAGAAAGCCCTGCTTAGTAGTCGAAATGTAGATCATCGAACCAGTGTTAATCTACCAAGTATCATCATTAATGCTAGAAAAATTAGATTCAAAAGTAACACATGATGAAGGCATACCTCTCATCTTCATTATCTGTTGCCTCACACCACCAATACCTATAAGCCTCTTTACACATAATTCAGACACGATGGCACCACCCATCTGCTTGTCTGTCGGCTTGAATTGCTTATCTAAAGCTTCCAGGTACCTTTTGGTTGTGTCGCACTTAGGTACTGTTCCCCTAATACTTCTGGTGATCCTTTGTTATATAAGCAAAAGAGATGAGCGGTTACTCCGCTCCCACATATTATACATTTCTTTTGCCTCTCTATCATCGAAGGCATCATTAGGTCTCAGAGATTTTTCATACCTCAAGGCATAATTTAAGTCCAAGAAACCAAGCTGTAGCAAAACATCATCTCTCCAATCAGCATAGTTAATACTGCTATCTAAGATTATTTTGTTGCTTACATCAGCCATAATCCTGGGGGCAGTAATTGGATCTATAAAATGAAAACAGACAAATATACAAATAAGCTCACAAGTAAAAAATTGAAGCAATAACAAGTCACTGTGCCATGTATGCATGCTTATCTCAAATGTAGCATGCAAGCAATATAAATACATATCACCAATATCTACCTATGGGCAAAGACATTAGCATAGCATGTATTTATCTCAAGTGATGGAACAAGAACATATTTATAATTTTTCAATACCTGTGGGCTACTTAGAAAATAACAAAGTTATTCTATCCCACCCTAATTAAATGTACAATTATGAGATATCTACCTGTGGGCAAAGATAAATCATAACTATACATTTAATTACAATTGATATTTTAAATCCATATGTGATTAATGAATGCGTGCAACAAATTCAATAAACGAGGATGTTGTGGCTACTCCTCAAGGAATTGCACGCTAATCACAAATATCATTCATGTGCATTGAAAATACAAATATGCACAACGAAATGGAGCAATTAATTCTCCCCCTAATTAAATATACAATTATAAAATATCTATCTGTGAGCAAAGATAATCATAACTATACATTTAATTATAATTGATATTTTAAATCCATATGTGATTAATTAATGCATGCAAGAAAAATTTATAAATAAGGATGATGTGGCTACTCCTCACAAAATTGTATGCTAATTACAAATATCATTGGCATGCATATAACTCCAAATATGTACAACTTAATGGAGTATTTATTAAATTAATTTAATCAATAAATGTGACTACATGTCATGGAATTTTAATCAACAAATATGACTAAATAATTTTATTTAAATTCTCCCACTATTTCATACACCCAAAGATGTTTAATAAATTAATTTCAACTCAAAAAGTTTTTACAAAATTAAATAGTTAATTTAAATTGCCCAAGGAGAAATTAATTTAAGAAATAGGCAATTAAATAACATAGAAAAATTAAAATTTGTAAACACTTTTTCCAAATATTAAAATAATAGAGAAATTAATTTAAACATTTACAGTACATATAATAATAATTAAAAAGTTCTGAAAAATTAAATTAAATAGTCAAAAATATTTTTTTGGAAATAAAACCAAGTAACCCATACACAAGAGTCCAAAACAGAGCTCAAAATAATTTTCAGAAATACCCAAAAGTATTTTTCAGAATCAAAAAGAAAGAAAAAAAAATATTTCATTCCAAAAACGCAAAAGGTAGCCCAGTAGCAAAAAAAAAAGGATCAAACAATTCTTGCGGCCCAAAGTCATAAAGGCCCAATCTATAACCAAAAACAGATGGCCCAAAAGAGTGACAGTCCAGTCAAAATAATAATAATAATAATAATAAATTTCTTTCTGGGGAACAAAACCAATTCGGCCCAGCAGCGATTTTTTTTTATTAGATGGCCCAGGTAGCTAAGTGAAACGGTGCGTTTCAGCGGAGACTGAAACGCACCATTTCAGGCAGTGTCACCGTGAGTCTCGTTGACCTAACCCGACTCACAACCCGAAGCAGATCACAGGAGCCGTAACACAACTCGGCGACTATGACGCCGACGAGCTGCACTAGCGATATGCAGCTGTTCTTGTGGCTGCCTCGCATTCTTGTTTCCAGTGACCTCTCACGGCGATGAAGCTTCAAAGGGCAGTACATGACCAATGCGGCAGACACCGTGCCACCTTAGTTGCCACAGAAGGAGACGGAATTGAACAGCGAGCTTCCTGAGCGTTTTCTGGCGATCTCCACACTGAATTTGATAGCGAGTTTCCAGCAACTCTCAACGTGTTTAGCGACCTCGCTCTCTCTCTCTGGCGATGATTTCATAACCGGTTTGTTCTCTAGATTCTAGTGAACTCCACAGCAACTCTCGCACAGCGATTCAAGGTGAACTCTCTCGCCATACAGAAAGGGGAAAAAATGGTCAAAAGATCAAAATCAAAATAAATTATGATCTAGAGTTCCTATGTCTCCTATTCTATCTCATATTATTAGTTATGAGGATTAAAGATCAACAAGTAAGGTAAGGGTGATCTTAAACTAGGTTCTAATACCACATGTTAGAAATTAAATATCTCTTAGACAATATGATCAATCCAGATCATGACATATATAATTAAAAGATGCAGTGGAAGACTTAAAGTTACCTCTTGCCATTAGTTTTGTTGATATGGATCTGAGAAGAACTGGAATAAATCAGAGATACCTATCAATCATGAAGCACCATTACATAAACGACAAGTTCTTCCAACTAGTGATTAAGTACAGTGATGGCAACTTAGGAACTGCCGTAACTAGTAGGGAACCTTCGAGAGTGAGTTAAGAAACTAAGTTTTCGCTCTGAACTCAGAAACTATCGTACGATATTCTCAATTGTTAATCGTTAATTTTCACCATCCGAAAATTAACCTTAAATAAACTGACTCAATAACTCACCTTAGACCGGGCCCAAATGACTATGAGCCACACTAAAAAATATTTATTAATTATCCTAATTAATATCTAAATAGATTATATATTATAATAAATATCTCTCACATTAAGAATTTGTTGCTCATGTTGCTACTGTTAATGACCTTAGCTTTGACCTAGAAGGCGAATATACTGGAAGCTGCTCTGATGCTGGATCTGTGGTAATAAACAGCCTATTTACTAGCGAGAAAATGAAACTTGAGTATCGTCGTCCAATTAAGGCTATTGCTGTAGACCCGAATTACTGGGGAGAAAATAATATTGTTCCTTTTTTAACCTTCATGCCGGTTGTCATTCAAAGCATTTGTTGAACCTGTGACAGTACTAGTTTAAATACTTTGGTGTTCTTGTTTTTCTTTCAAATGGTTTGATTTGCCATTGTTTCACAATTACGTATTGTCAATTATGTGCAGTGTTTCAAAAAATTTCTCAACATTCTATAACGACAGATTAGACTTCCACTTAAAGTTTTGTATACTGGCTATCATTTTCTGTTTAGTATTTTTTTCTAGACCTGGGGGTTGGCCCTAATCCCTATTATGTGGCAGCGGGGTAAAAAAATTTCTGTGTTGTACAACGTGAAGCAGATAGTACTTGTTTCCAGTATTACTTAAGATTGATAATAGGCATAGCGGACACCAGTTCTGTTTCTGGTTTTCCCCCCACTTGGGATTGTTGGGATTGGTATCTTCCTTTCTGTAAATATGTAAACTGCAAGTTTATTTGCTTAAATAATTTATTTGAAATACATAAGCAGCTAGTTTAATTTGACATTAAAAAGTGGAAAGTAAATGTGTGCTTCATGTGAAATGCCTTTGCTACGCCCTGGGGAAGTGTTGTAAAAAATGAATATCCTCCATAGTTCATTTAAATATCTATTCAAATTGTAGAAGCAATTGCCTATTTCTAACTATCTGCTGATAATAAACCTTATATCCATGAATATGTTGTCTAGTTAGAAAACATTCTTTCACTATTTGTCTTACCCTTGCTAGATTTATAGATCTTTGTATTTGTGCCTTTGCTAACTTAATGATTTACACATGCTAGGTTGAAGCATGATCGGCTTCTGACTCTTCTGGGCGGGGCTACGTTTTGGCCTGCCTTTGATTTTGTGACATTCAAATTCATTCGAGTTCAGTTACAGGTCTATGTATGAGAAGCTAAGGCCTCTCTCTGTTCATATTTTTTTTTTTGTTCTGTTTCAACTTTCAATTTCATATTAATAAATGAACTCTTCTAGCTGCCCAACTAATGTTTATCTTTGTTTTGTGAATGGCGCAGCCGTTTATGTGGAGTATTTACTTAAATTCTGTGGGAAACTCTAAATTCTATGGAAACAAGCTGTATAAATTATACGTTATACATTATATTGATTTAATAATATTTTTTTATTATATGTTATAATATAAGTTATCATACTATGTTATTATTATTAATATATTAATTTTTTATTTCCTACATAATTGATGAATTGTTTAAAAATATTTTCTTCTTGTTTATTTATTTATGTTTTGAGCGAGATCTTTTAGTCAATAATTTATCGAATGACTTAATTTTTAATACAGTATAATGATGTTATGTAACTAACCTTATCTAGTAAGATAAAATTTATTTTAGAGAAATTAAACTTTGATTATGTAAATCTTAATATATATATGTTGGGAAAATCATTTGACAAGTATAAGTATGTATAATTTCTCCCAATTCTTAATTTAGTATATATGTTAGTTTTTTTTATTAAATTTTTTAATTTTACTATATTAGTACTATTAACTTCTATAATTTTATTATGTTAATACCGTTACCCATTGTACATAAATTAATTGTGTTGACAAAATAAAATTAAAAAAAATTAAAAGAAAGAATAGTTAACCAAATGGTTTTTTTTCCTTTTTTTTTTTGGTAAATGGTATTTTTTTTCCTTCCTAAATGTTCAAATGCCATTTTCAAGAACAGTCATAAATACACAGGGGGAACATGGGCACGAAAGAATATACATTGGCGAGTGGCGACGAGCGTGGATATCACGCATTTGACTCGTGTCACCTAAAAATAAATTATTAATATTATTATTTTAATGCACTTGTTTTTTCTTTTTGTTTTTTTGGGCAACCAAATATTCGGCTAATTATGAACATAAAAAAAGTCATTTTTATTTTGACTTTTTTGGTTCTGCCAATTTTGTTGGGACATTTTTTCTGCCAAAGTTTATTTCTCCAAAATTTAATACGAAGTTACAAATCAGATCGATATTTATAAAAAAAATTCTATGCCACTAAATGATACTCTCTTTAATTTATTATATAAATCATCTTAATTAATTTATGCAAATAAAAAAATGATAATTACCTTATTTATTATGTCTTAAATTAAAATATTTTCTTAATTTTGCCTCTGTGGACTAAAAAATAATTTTTTTTTCTCACCTTTATATGCTTTTTCAATGTTCAAGGCGCATTATCATTAGAATGAGTATTAATTATAAAATAAAATTAATAACTAATCATTAATTATCATAAAATTGACTTATATTTTAGATTAAATCATTTTATAAGAGGTGATTTATATTATGGACAGGAGGGACCATTTTATTCTTATATATAAATCATTTATACCCCCTTCTCGCATAGTAATAAATATATTAAATTATAAAAAAATTTACATTTATTTTTATTAAAAGAATGGGTATTAAAAAAATATTATGCACATTTTCTCTTACTTATCTTTCTTTACATTTAAAGAAAGGGTAAAATTAAAAAATAATATTTAATTATACTACAAGTGACTTACCTATAGAGAATTTTTTTTCTACAAATGATTTATATATTTTTTTATGTAAGTCTAAAATATTCATAGTTAAAAATAGTAACTAATGCACTCATATTATAAATTTTTTAAATAAATTTTAGTACAAACTGTAAGATTATTTTTATATATATCGCTAGAAATCGAAACTAGATGGTTAAAAAATATAGCTAAATCTTAATTATGCTAAAACTCGTGGTTTACAAATGACTGGAATAAAATATTTTTTTTGTATAAAAATTTAAAAAAAAAAAGTTTAGCTTACCCACGATCTAAGAGTTGAGCGAAATCTCCCTTCTTTTTAAGCGATTCCAATATCGGGTAGGACAAGCCGTCTATTATCTTCAAATATAAATTTAGATACTTAGAAATTAAGATGTCTTTTTAAGCGTCACGATTAGAATTATAATAAAATAATAATCTTCACGATTTAAATATATTCTAAATAGTTATATATATATTTTTTTTTGTTAATTAAACCCATAGACATGGGTGATGAAACAAAATGTTAAGCAATTATGAAACATGCATCCTCAAGGTAAAAGCAGCCATGAAGATGACGTCAATGTCTGACGTGGAGCTTGGGCTCGTCCTTCTATTTGTGATGCAATATTCAACGTCTTTTTCAAGTCATGAAATGAAACCTTTTCACGGCCCAAAAAAAATGTGAATTAAACAAAAATATTACAATACCATTTTTCTTGAATAAGACTTTGAATTTTAATTTACATCTTTCTTGTGAAAGTGGTAAATTTAACTAGCCCTTTTAACAGTCTAATAAAAGAAGGATTTAATTTTATTAATATGTTGTAAATTGAATATTTTATAGTCATATATAGGACATGCTTGTTTAAACTTAAAATTATATAAAATGTTTTACATTGGACAAAATTAATTTTTTTTATCTGGAAAGGAAAAATTAGTTTATATGGATATAACAATATAAAAAAACTATTGATTATCATCTTTATTCCGATTTTTTTTATTTTTTATAATATTAACTAGATATTATTAATAGGTATCATAGTTTTAGAATTTATAGATATTTCTCCTAGTATAGATGTCTCCTCTAACATCCTTAATTATTGTTAGATGTAAATCGAACGTGCTAAAATATTTAATAATATAATTTTATCTTTAATATATTAAAAATAAAATAATTTTATCCCCAACTCAACCGACCTGTAATATCTGTTAAAAAAATATGGGAGTTTCTTCTTAATTTGTTTAAACAGACGTTAAAGGTGGGTTAAATTAGAGGTATGGTAGTTTCACTTTTAATACACTCGAAGCAACATTTAATATTAAATATTTTAAAATACTATATACATCTGAAAAAATAATTTGTGTTAGGTGTAACTTGACACTCTTAAATTTGATATTGATAATGTATATTACATATTAAATAAATATAAAATATTAATATTAATTATAAAAATATTAATAATTAATTAAATTAATTAATATAGAATCCATTTTTTTAAGAAAAAGATAAAAATAATTATTAAATTTAGTTTATTTTTTATGGAGGAGAATATCTACCGTTTGGTTTGGTAATACGTAATTATTGCCTTCACAAACCGTTCACAAAAGTTCTGGTTTATGATTCTTCTACGTGTTCGTGGTTTTGGCGTTTCGTGTGAGTTGCACTGTAGTTGAATTTCGACGATTCTCCAGCTGTAAGTTGGCGAATTTGGATTCTTCCTTCGCTGATCTATTTTCTGGTGCTTGTGTTTCTTCTCCGATTTGCTGAAGTTGGTGTGCCCGGCTCAGCTCCATTTTTGCGTAGAGCACACGTCAGTGGAACTCAACAACAACACGGACGGAAATCGTGGTCCTCGATATCAAACCCTTTCTGTGATAAGCATCTGAGCTTCTTTTTTGTTCCTTTTCTTGGAAATTTCTTTCCAGAAGGGTTTGATCGTAGCTGGTAGTGATGATATGTGAGAAAGTTGAAGTTGCTGCAACCTTGGTCGCTTCATTGACTACGTAATTGACTCCTTGGCCAGCGGGGTTTTCTTTTACGGGGTGATTTAGACTGATAATTTGGTTGGCTGCTGAATTTATTTCATATATGTGACAAAAGGTCTCTGGGTTTAGACGCTCCCTCTAAGAAGGAATTTTTGGGGGTTAAGTTTAGTGTATTTGGCTTAGTATACTGCTTGAACAGGATTTTTATAATTATGTTTGGTAAGTCTACGTGCCCTACATTGATTTATTTGGGATGTTTGATTGACAAGAGTGAAAAGATTTCATTATATACACAAAATTGTGAACGAACTGGTTAAGAATGGCTATCGCTGTTTTGGCTTTTATGCTATTACTGCAGTTGCCAAGAATTTTTGGCTTTGGGGATTTGTTGCAGTCAAAGGATTGTGGTGCGAATTGGGTAGCCTATTCATATTCTCATGGTCAAGAACTATTTTACATAAACGGGAATGTTGTTAGTAAATACACTTTCTGCAAGACCCTTCAGTTGTATATGGCAAATGGTTGTGATGCGAAGTACTATTTTGGAAGTACAACCTGTGGGCTGGAAGTTTCTTTTGGTATGGAATATTGAACTTTGTGATAATCTATTGCGTACAATTTGGCAAAGAATTTTATTTTTCTATATTTTCATTTGTATGAGCAATTTTTTTAGAACATGCGCATTGATTTTTTTGTACTTATGTGGTTAATTTACCTTCAAATTCAGGAAGAAAGCTCTTGCAGAAGGATATAAGCAATAACCCAACATCCCCAGGTCACAAGAACGTTTCTAGGCCCCTATCAGCCTCGAAAGTTGGTATAGCTGCAAGTGGAGTTTTGTTTGTATGTTGTGCTTTTCTGTGTCCTTGTTTCTATGGGAAGAAACAAAAAGCCACTGCTCATGCTGGTCTGTCCAAGGACCCAAATTCAAGTGAGCAGATATTTCCATATGAACTTGTATTTTTTCTGGATATTCCTAATTTGCAATGTCTTGAAAACTTTCATGCCAGGCATATGTGCATTCAAGTAATGATAACTTTCTGGACATTTCATAACCTTTTGTTTATTGTATTATATTAAATTTTCTGTTTCTATTATTAACGTACACACTCCTTTTGTAGCTTTTGCTTCCTGATATGCTTTCTTTTTCTTTTGTCTTCTCTTCTTTTTGGTATTCCCTGGCATACTTAGAATGAAAAATAATGGACAATGTGCTTTTGTAGTTTATTCAGCTTCCTCATTGGAAGGGAACTCTGTTTCTGAGAAGACCCAGGGCTCTCTCCATCGGGTACCACCTAGTCCTTCAAGATTTTCAACGTCTCAAAAACTCAGTAGACTTGGGTCAATACATCTCAACTTGAGTCAGGTTATAAAAGCTACTCATAATTTCTCGAAAAAATTACAAATAGGAGAAGGAGGTTTTGGAACTGTTTACAAGGCTCAGCTAGAAGGTGGTCAGGTTGTGGCAGTAAAGCGTGCCAAAAGGGTACAAACTATGTCTTAATTTGCTGTTGGACATTCTGCATTCCAGTAACCTTGGGAATACTACTGCTTTAGATTTTATTTTATCAGTGAAATTGTTTGTCAATTTTGTATTAGAAGGTGCCTGGACCATTTGAACCACTGAGCATCATAGCACAGATTGTTGAAAAAGGTTTAAAACACCTTCTCTTGTGAGATGCATACATCTAGAATTGGGTCAAATTTGCAGAAACAGAGAAAATTATGTTCCTTATAAAAACTGGAGGAAAGGAACCTCTTACCCTTCAGCAAGTTAATATGCATGAATAAACACAAGCAAGCACGACCCATAGAACTTCATCTAATCTAGGGGCCTTATCAATTCATTCTATTTGGTGAAGATGCTAGTTACACCAAATTAGCAATCAATGTGACTTAAAAAATCTAGATTCCCAGGGGGAACATAATATTGTAATCTAGCAAGTAAAGTGCTCTTGTTTTTCGTTGATTCAATCAAACATTGAAACACAGAAGGGTGTAAAACAGAATAAACAGTAGAAAAATTGCAAATAAGAGTATAGATTGCAGAAGATCAATGAGTTCTAGGTCTGTATTTCCTCTTTTACTGAAGAAAATATATCCTGTTATGACTGATAATGGAATTCCAGTTATCAGCTCTCCATCCTTTGAAATAAGATTGTGTTCCCCTGTGCTAACATGGATATATTGTATAGGAACAATTTGAGAATTTGAAAAACGAATTCAGCAGTAAAGTTGAACTTCTGGCCAAAATTGATCATCGAAACTTGGTGAAGTTACTAGGTTATATTGACCAAGGAAATGAACGCCTTCTTATTGCAGAGTATGTCCCAAATGGTACTCTTAGAGAACACTTGGATGGTAAGTTCATGCACTTTTGATATTGACCAATGATTGTGCCTCTAAAAAAAAAAGCTAATTTAGAATATTTTGTGGATGTTCCTTGCAGGTTTGCGTGGAAGGATCCTTGACTTCAATCAGCGCCTTGAAATTGCCATTGATGTTGCTCATGGCTTGACCTATCTGCATCGTTACGCAGGTCAGGCATCCTTCCACTTGAGCCATTCTTTTCACTTTTGCCACCTCCTCCACAGAAGCTGAAAATCAGATATTTGAATCTAGACTTCAATTTAGAGTATAAATGGGTGAAGTGAAGCCTGATTCAAGGAAAATCATTTTAAACATAGTCATTTACATTTTCTTTGGGAAAATATAACTTTTAGTCTCTAAACTTTCTCTCAATTATTGATTCACTCCTTGAACTTTGACTTAGAACACTCAACCCTTGTAGTTTGTTAACTGAAAGAATTATTAGGATTGAGTTGTTCTTAGTCAAAAAACTATAAGAACTAACTTATTTCAAGTTAAGAAACTATATGAGCTGAGCTGTTCTGAGTTAAAGATTAGTAACTGAATCAATAATTGAAAAAAAGTTTAGGGACCAAAGGTTATATTTTTCCTATTCCTTTTTCTTGGTTTAAGGTTTTGTTCTGTATTTTTGTTACATGATAAATGTCTAAGAAGGCTCGAATTGTTTGGTGTATAGTAGGAATATAACGGATTAGTAGTCAATTCCGTTATAGGATGGTTGTCTGCTTGGAAGGGTCAGTTTGTTAAGAGTCTCAGTAACTGCGTGCATTAGCTTGTACCAGGGGAATTTGACAGTTATGCCAGCTGATGCTTATCTTTCTCTTCTTCCCCTACCTTCTATCTTCCATTCTAACTACCACTAATATTAATAAATATTTTATTCCTGGGGACAATAGATTCACAATATCATTTTGTTTTTATTTAAAAAAAAAGCATGGTCATGTAACAGATATTGTACTCCTGGATATTCATCAATTTGTGAAATGTTTCCTGATTTGTTGCTTATCGTAGAACAGAAAAGCCAATTATCCATAGAGATGTGAGATCATCCAACATTCTTCTAACGGAAAGTATGAGAGCTAAAGTTGCTGATTTTGGATTTGCAAGACTTGGTCCACTGGACTCTGATCAAACACACATATCTACCAAAGTGAAGGGAACAGTTGGTTATTTGGACCCAGAGTATATGAAAACATATCAGCTTACTCCCAAGAGTGATGTTTATTCATTTGGAATTTTGCTTATAGAAATTGTGACCGGCCGCCGTCCTGTGGAGGTGACGAAACCTGTTGAAGAGAGGGTCACATTGAGATGGGTGAATTCATATCCTGTTCTTATCTTCTCTACTCGGATTAATATCTCATTATATGTTATGATTTTACTGGTTTTATAACTGTCTAAAAAATATTCAATATACTTCTAAAAGATGAATACTCCCTCTGATCCTTAATATAAGAGTTACTTGACTTTTTTAGGTAGATTAAGAACGTTAAATAAATCAATTAATTATGACCAAATTTAACCTTTCAAGATGAAATTCATATTATATACTCCTTAATCTACCCAAATTAGTCAACTGTTCTTATATTAGTTATAATTATACTTATTTATTTGGTTTCCTTAATTTATCTAAAAAAGTTATTTAGCTGAGTAACATTGAAGTTGACACTATAAACTGGTGGTATTTCCTGCAAGACAAACTTCTGTCCTAGGATTCCTCGCAAGTCTGGTGTTTACGCATATTGGTTGACAAAGTACAAGGAGCTTATAGCTGAACACATATCATATGATTATGATCTATTTCAGGCTTTCAGGAAGTATACTGAAGGAAATGTGGCAGAAATGGCGGATCCTTTAATGGAGGAAGGTATAAATGGAGAGGTTCTGATGAAGATGATTGGTTTAGCAATTCAATGTGCAGCACCGAGTCGAGCTGATCGGCCCGACATGAAATCGGTGGGAGAACAAATGTGGACGATCAGGGCAGAATTCCTCAAGAGTTCAAAGAAAGTATAATTATTGAAAATATTAGGGATTCTATTAATTATATTCAATGGTGTTCATTACTTACTTTTTCATTCATATCTTCTTTGCACCAATCCACTTAAATAACTTGTATCCTCATCCTTGTGAAAAATAGTAGATTTTAGGTTCGGTCACCTTTTACATGTTGTTTTTATGTTCAATTGAGAATGAATTGCCTGATGTTGGTTGAGTTCTAGATTTTTTTTAATATATAAATATACCCTTTTGGGTTATTAGATCTGAATGATATTTTTAATTATGTATATGTTGATAGTCAATGGCATGGTATGCATGTTATCCTGTTAAGGGTGATGTTTAGTCCCTAAATCAGTTAGTGGTCAGACTTAAGTCTCCATATTGATGAGAAGCATGCATGTAAATTTAAATAAATAGGATTTTATATAGGTGGGGTAGAAATTTGAGTGTATAAATTATGTAATATATTTAATGTCTGACAGTATCTTAGTCTTAGATAGGAGTGAGAGTAAAAAAAAAGTAAATCATTCAGCTTAGGTTAACTCAAGTTTAAGCCCTTTTTATATTTAAATTCTAATTATTTTACCATAAACAAATAGAAAAAAATAAATATAAAACCTAAATAACTTTTGCCTTTTAAATTTATAATTTATTTTTTAAATTATTTTTATTAATTACACTTATAATAAGTATCATGTCTTAAAAAACGCTTCTAAATTTATGATAAGCATAAATATATGAAATCACAAAAGTTAAGATAAGGATCATGTTTTAAAAAGGGCTTCTAAAAATATTTATAAATTATTCAAAAAAAATTACATTGGCAGTTGAATTCTTATTCCGGTCAAAATCCTTATTAGAATAAAAAAAAATCCTTATTCCGGTAAAAAAAAATAATGAAAAGACAAAATCCTTATCAGGGGTCCTTCTGGGATGACAATGCCATCCCAAAACCATATTTTGCTACTTTACACAAACCACGTTTTTTTGGAGTGATTCAATAGTTCAATCTAAATATAATACTTAGCTACCTATTATTTGTAGCTTTAATTAGTGAAAGGGTAAGACATACCACCATTTAAAATATATTTATTCTCTAAAAAATATCACTTTGTTGTGGTTCCAATCGTAACATTTGGGGAGGTATCCTAACTCCTAGGTATCTAAGTTTACACCTGAGCGTAATAGACGGCTCACCCTACCCGATATTAGTATCGTCTAGAAGAAAGGGAGTCTTCGCCCTATCTTTAAATCGTGGGTGAACCTAATTTCTTTCTAAAAATTATTGCACAAAAATAAATAAATAAATAAATAAATAAATAAATATAGTACTTAGCTGATGAGTTAATATTTTGATCCTTTTTTTTAACAAATGAATTTATTTTTATTTTAAATTTAAAATTTTAATATATTTTATTATCTAAATTTATAATTTTTTAATTATTTTTATTAATTGCCTATATTAAAAAGAGTTATCTTAAGGGTAGCATCTAACATAAATAATTAAATGAGAAAATTTAAGAAAATCAATATAATTTTTATAAATAATTAATTTTCTTAATATCTATAAATTATTAGTGGTCTAATTCTTACATTTAAAACTAAAAAAGTTAAAAATAACATAGCATTTTGAGAAAAAGACAATAAAAGATATTTTAAAATTTAAAAAGATAAAAATGACCTCTGAATTTGAAAAAGAATAGATTGGGCATCCTGTAAAATCTGTCCTTTATAAATTTGGAATAAAAGACAAAATTACTCTTTGTTCATTTACTACTCTTGTAATAAATTTGTAACATGAACAATAGTTTTGACAACTTTCCTTAAAATGTAAATCTCTTAGGGAAAATTTTTAAAAATATTACTCATGTTGTAAATCTCATTACAGAAATTACAAATCCGAAAGCAATTAATTACTTACAAGTACGTTGTTACAGAGTATACTAAATGTCTTAGGGAATGTTGTCAAAACTATTGCTCATATTGAAAATCACATCGTAGGAGTTGTAAACTTGAAAGTTATTATTTGTAAGTATGTTGTTACATAGAGTTGTTAATGTATTAGGAGAAGTTGTAAAAATTATTACTCAAGTTACAAACTCATTGTAGGAGTAATAAATGACTAAAGAGTAATTTTATTTTTTGCCCCAAATTTATGAAAAACAGATTAGACAAGAGGCACAATCTATCAATTTTAAAATTTAAAAGCTTTTTTTATCATTTTAAATTTTAAAATATCTTTTATTATCTTTTTCCCTAACATTTTTAACCTACCATGTTTACGTCAATCCACATTTAATATGTCAATCACTTTAGAATACCAAAAAAATATTGAAAACACAAATAACATTTAATATGTCTTTATATTTGTGTTTTTCTTAGCCAACCCCTAATCCATGTTATGGATCATATACTTGTACTCTTCCTATCTTTTAATAAGGAACCTATTTTAAAAAATTAATATTAATCCTAAATATAAAATATATTTTTTATATTTATTAACTTTTTTTCAAATTGCCTTATTGATATTCCTCAACAATAATCAAATAAAAAGGAAAAGGAGAATTAAGGGAGATAATTAGGGTATGTTAGAAAAAATATATCATATTAATTAATTTAACTAACTCATTTATCAATTTTTTTCTTAAATTACCCTATTGATACTCCTCAATAATAATCAAATAAAATTGAGGGGAATTAAGGGAAATAATTAAGGTATTTTAAAAAAATAAGTCATATTAATTAAATTGGTGTTTTAAAAAAATAAATTATATTAATTAAATTAACTCCTTAATTTAATCAAATTAATTAAATAAATTTTACATTAAAGACTAAGTAAATATTATATTATGTGTTTAATGCTGCCAATTACAATTTTGCATTTGAAGTAAATCGGATTCAAATTGGGAGAACTAACACCAACTGCTGCTGATTTGTGCATTATATTTACTTGTGTATATTTAACTGCTAGCATGTGTAATTCCACAAGTATAGGAATGACGACATGACAAATTATAATTTCCAACAAAATAAATATCTCAAAAAAATTAATACAAATAAATAAAACCAGCCCAAGACAGGTTATATCTATCAAACTTATCACTATTGACAAGTCGCTAACTTCCTACAAAAATTATATAATTATTGATTACATTCTTAAATTATTATCAATTTCATGTGTGCATTTACAAAATAAAAAAAAAATCAGTCTTAAGCTAAAATTACAATATGAAATAAATAATAGAAATTAATATATATTGATTTTATTGGAAAGAAAAAGGATGTTAGATAGACAGCCTTGAATGTAAACCAATTATAGATGCCTTGAAAGTCAACGCCTTAAAGGGAGAAATGTATTCCAATTAATAAAGGGCCAACCCAGTTCGAGTCCCCACTTGGTGGGGGTGCTGGGGAAGGGAATAAACCTAAGCAGCCTTACCCCTGCTTTGCAGAGAGGCTGATTCGAACCCGCGACCTCACACCCCACGGCAAGCAAGCCTACCGCTGAGCCAAGCCGGCCCTTCGGAGAAATGTATTCCAATTATAATTTAAAAAAGAAAACTCAACATATCAGCAACAAAGAGTTGATTAATAATAAAATTAATATAATATATAAAGCTGATATTTATTGACTACAACACTAACCAAGTACCCCAATGACTACCCAAAAAAAAAATTGAAAAATAGAACACCGTCTTCATCATAGACATAAACCTACATCCCCAAGTTGATATTCCATTTCCAAGGGAAGCATTCATTCATAAACTATCAGAATTCTGATGGAACCTAATACAGAAATGAGGAGCAATGAGTGTCTTTGTATAGCTCGGGATTCCTTCTTTATTAAGTTGGTCAAAGAACAATTTTACTGGTATGAAGCCTTCTGCATGCAACTAGGGATTATTTACATGTTTTGAGCCTTAGAAGAATTTGTTCAAAAATGGCAACCTTATCCTTAATCTTCTCCATTTGCTTCTTTCCAGCAAAGGATGCAAACCCAGAATGTGTTCCGGCATAAAATCGTGCCTCGTTAGTATGCCGACAACTGGTAATCTCTGCAGTTAGGTAAGCATAGAACAAACATGAGTAAAACACAAAGAACATTAACGGTAATAATGATGAGCCACAAGTAACATCATGCACCACATAAAACAAGGAACTTGATTTACTATGAACAAAATATAGTGAACAAACCCAATAACTTTGAGTTGTGACACCTTATTCCCAAAGTTGAATCTTCCAAGTGCATGCATTTATGATTAAGAATGTAATTTTAAGACATCAACATCCCATCTTTATACCCATCATCTCTGTTTTTTTTAAGGGAGAATCGGTATGAAATCCTAAGAAAGGAATGTAATCAACAAAAAATTTCAAAATATATGAGCAGCCATAGACCTGTTGTCATTTTCTATACCACTTGTCATTGCACTTTGCTGCCTTGTTCAAGGACTTTTCACTAATGGCATTCTTTCCTTGGACTTCACAGTGATTATCCCTTTTCTAATCTTTCTTTAAATGAAATATATTGAAGTACTGGGTGGGATTAATTTCTCCCAAGTACTTCTTCATAAGGGTAGAGCACAATGACGTCATGCAATCCATGTGGCCACCCTACCTAGTGGGACAAGGCTTGTTGTTATAGTTGTTGTTGTCCTTCTTCATAAGGGTTTGGTTGGTTTCAATGCCCAGCCAGACACCTTCCCCACACCAGGAGGGAGAACAGTCAGGGGATGATGTGCTAAAGTCACATGTAATTAATATGCATGACGAACGGAGCAGCTTTCGATCAAACTAACGAAAATTTACCGGTGTATGTAAGTATTCTTTTCTCTAATATATTTACTAACCTATCATAAGCATACAGAAGCTTATTCATCACATAATAAATAGAAGCTAAACCAGGTTGGCACAAAATTAACATAAGGAAACATTCTATGAGTAGGGAAAAATGTGCAGATAACAGATAATCACTCCAAAACATATTTGTGGCAGTAAGGCAAGACAAAGTGACTTACACTGGAGACCCTGGGAATCACCAGAAGATGCCTTAAACCGACTTCTCGGAAAAGGGTAAGGGCCTTTCCGAGAGACATTGACTCCACAACGGTATAAGGTGAAGCATTACTAAATGGATGGAGATCTATGAACATGTCCAACTCTTCTTCAGTTAACTGTATATCCTCTATCTTGTCACTATTGCCAGAACCTTTCTTTGCAAAGTCATCAGAAGAGAAGTCATTGAAGGCATCATCTCCTATTGCCATTGGTGTGGCCAAGAAACCTTTCTTCTTTAACAAAGTGAGAAGATGGTGACGAAGGATTATACCATATAAAACTGGAGCTTCAGAATATGGAGGCTCATCAACCACAGGGAACCCATTATGACTCGAAGTTCTGAGGACAAACACAATATTACGAACCTTCTCGATGCCATTAAAGACCTGTAGTGGGCCCGTGACTACATCGCCAACCGTTAGCTGCCTCATATAAGGCTCGGCATGAGTTTCTAAATAAGGAAACCCTTTTGCTTTCATGATAATGTCATATATACTTGCATTGAAAGCATCGGCTACGGTCTTAGATATCAGAAGGACAAGCATCATCAAGGGTAACAATAACAAATTATTTGTTAGTTCTAGTAAGATTACACAAAGGGAAACTGTCATTCTCATAGATCCTCCAAGAAAGGAAGCAGCACCCAATACAGCGAAAAGGCCATGGTTAAGAGTGGAATTTTTGCCAATCAGCATACCAACCACACGGCCGTAAGATGCACCAATCAAAATATTTGGCACGAAAAGACCAGCTGGAGCAACAACCCCATAGCTAAAGATGCTTAGAAAAAAGCACGTGATGAAAAAGATAGACATCGATTTATATGAAAACTCATCATCTGTGTTTTTGCTAAATAGATTTTTGATAGCATCACCACATGTGTTAAAAAAAAGGCTGGCAAGATCATTGTAATGACCAGGAGGGCATTGGAATTTCTTGTAGTTACCAGAGCGGCCTATTGTAGGACATTCCTCAGCCGCATCAACTGGACAAGGTCGACAAGATACAAGCCATGGCAATCCGAAAAGAAGACCAGAAGTAATAGTGGAGATTAAGCAAGCAAGCAAGATTTTGTATGTGATGCCTTTCCTGGAAGAGAAAATGACAAGAAGAGTGAGCTTAGCGAAACACATTGCACAAAGTTAGCATATGATACAATGATCTTACTCATGGATCATATTGTAGACACGAAGAACCTTGCTCAACATAGCATTATATAAGCTTCCAAGTATGCCTCCTATAACTCCAAGAATTATTGCAGGAGGCACATCCTCCAGATGATATGAAATACTTTCTGAATAAACATCAAACATTATCAGCCCACCTTTACCAAATAGCCCGCATTTACCACTCAAACAAACATCTATCAATGCACGAAGCACGAGTGCAACTACTGCTGTTGTGAAGAAAGTTCTCCACAGAAGGGCACTTCTCCACCTGTAGAACAGAACTGAAACATAACATATATTTGGAAAGCCAAAGGGAACAAAAATCTAGTTATGGAATTTACAATTAAAAAGACACACTTTTAACAATAATCCAAAAGAGCTAATGGTAAGTGGCAAAATTGGAAAAAACAACTTGTACTTTGTACAGAATCTAAAATGAGTTAGAGTTACACTGTCCATCTCCATGTATTATGAATAATGTGATTTCCTATTATGGAAACCATTCATGAGAAAGATATACAAGGGAAGGACGAGAGAATGTGCCATCATAATAGCTGTCTGAAAATTGAGATCAGCCTGTTGTATAAACACATATAAGCGAGTTGCCAGGTCGTGTTTAGTCAAGGCCTTCAGTTCTATTATAACATAGTTTGGGTTTATAGTAATGAAAGAGAAAATGGAATCAGTAAAACGCACCAAGATGCCATCTCTTCAAGAGCAAACAACACCCCACCAACTGGGGCACGGAAGGCTGCAGCAATTCCAGCCGCTGATCCGCATGTTATCAGATCCCGTCGATCACGGTCATTCTTAAAAAAATGTAACCATTTCCATGTTAGTCCATATCGCTTAGAGCCTCCCTGACCCAACAATGATCCCACACATGCACCTATATGCACCATAGGCCCAGCCTTCCCAATAAGAAGGGATGATGAAACTGCTGAAATGCTTCCAACAATCTGTAGAAAGAATGAATATGAATTAAGGGTGTGTTTGGATTAGCTTTTGGAGAATAGATTCTGGAGAATAGATTTTGAGTAGAATAGATTTTGGGAAGAATAGATTTTGGGAATAAAGATGTTTAGATGATTAGTAGTAGAATCACTTTTTATATTGGTAAATTACTAAAAAGGGTATGATATGATTAAAAGTAAGAGAGATGAAAGATGATAGAGAAGAAAGAGGAGAGAGAAGAGAGTGTAGAGAGGAGAGAAGAGAGAAGAGAGATAAGAGAGGAGAGATGAAAGAGAAAAAGAGAGATAAGAGAAGAGAGAGGAGAGAGGGTGTAAGAAAAAGTAAGGGTATAATAGTAATTGGATAATCCAAAACTTAGGTTTCAAAGAAAAAGCTATTTTCAGTGGCTTATTCAAAATCTAGGTTTCAAACCGAGGTTTTGTCCAAAATCAATTCTCAACAAAAATTGCTGTTTGTGTAAAAAATTTCCAAACCGCGGTTTTGCCCCAGAATTCATTCTCAAACGCTCCCCCAAACAGGCACTAAATCCAGTCTTCAAGGAAAACATGAAAAATCTGAAATTTCATTTTCCACTTCAAAGTAGCAGGCTTTAATTTATGCAAGATACCAAAACAAAATGACATCAAATGAATCAATACTAACACAACTCATTCAATAGCATCAAAAACTAAGGTTGTGGGAGTATATGAATCATAGATTTTTATTAGAGTAAACTCCTATCTCACAAGTAATTTCAATCTACATAAAGTATCAGTGAGTAAATCCTGAACGGTGAAAAAAAGTTGCGCACCTTAACGAACAGAGTTCTGAGGGTAAATATTCCAGGGGCATCTACCCCATTTAAGTAGGCTTTCACCTCTGGTATACCAGAACCCATGGCTGCAGGAGCTATAAAAGCCGTGATTATAGTAGAAAAAAGAGTGAGAACCAAGTTCGAAGAAAAGAATACTACAAAGGCCAAGAGAAACCTGCACAAAAATTGCTCAAATTCATCAGTAGCTTTACTTGGAAAGAGGAGAGACTACAAATAAAAGAACTCGAAAAGTAATCATGTCCTCGCCCAGTATAATTAGAAAATTGTAGTACATGATTCAATCAAGTCAATCAATGGAAGTAGACAACTTGTATATTCCTACGTAACACGAAACAGAATCACAGACACTACCTCCTCTGCAACATCATGTCAGATGTGATCACGAACTTCAAGCCAGCGAGATTCTCAACCGCGAGATTATTGAAAAATCCAACCACGCTAACAATCCCACCAATCAACAAGCACAAAACCCACTTCATGAAAAGGTACTGAAATATCTGAATCTTCCCTCGGCTCCTCCAATCCTGCTTGAAGAACTCGTTCTCGATAATCCTGCATACCCATAACAAAAGGTGAAGAATTTAGCGCAACTTCATTCACAACAGACGAAAATCCGATTAAAAGAAAAAACTTTCTCCAAAATCACAAAGAACAGATGATAAACCACAGACTCATAGTCAAGGCTCTCAATGGGACAGACATTGGCTCCAACAATGGCAACCTGCGACGTCGAATTGATCCTGGATCCTTCAGAATGAAGCAAGGGTTGATGAAGGGACTCGCAGTCTCCATTCGATTGTTCTGTGGCCATTGTAGAAACCTAATGGAGTGCGTGAAGCAGCAGCATATGAGTATGTAGAGAGAGAGATGAGTGTTGTGGTGGAGTTGAAAAGTGGTTGAGACTTAAGAGAGGTTATGTGAACGAAAGGAAGTACGGCTCAGAACGTGGAGCCGAGAGAGAGTTGAGCATAGAGACGATTCTATGGAACACAAAACGACGACGTAGGAGGCTTCCGGTGTGCGTGCAATCCGTGACCTACTAATATGGCTTCCGAATCAGCAATGATTGACTTGTTAGGAATCTTTTTTCAGCTACGAGAGTGCCCATCTTTCCCATTAAGCAACCAAAACTATAATATTCTCGGTAAAAATACACGCGGATTACATGATTGGGATTTTTCCCCTAAAAGTTTTTTTTTCTTAAGCTCCTTTTTCAGTTCTTTAAAGTAGAGAGTAGAGTAAATTGGTAGGAAATATTAGAGTAAATTATTGGTAAAAAAAATGTAAAACAAGAGTAGATGTCGTTGTACCCCAAATTTTGAATGCGTCCTACTATTTAAATTTAAAAATTAAAAAAACATGTACTTTTAATTTTTTTAATTTTATATAAAATTTGATATTCGTCTCTTAATTTTATAAAATATTGTTTTCCAATACACTAACCCTTTTATTGTTAATTTTATCGATAAAAAATACAATCATTAAATTTTTTTAAATTTATTTATTAGTGTTTAGCCTATAACAGTTTAGTTGGGTTCGTAGGAATGTAGATAATAGGAGTCATCTCGCTATCTCTAAAAAATTATCACAGCTATATACCTATGGATTAAATACAAGACTACTCGTTAAGCTGCATCGATTCATAACTAATCAATCCAAATATTAAAATTTTAAATATTAACAAAATATTAATCAATATTTTGATTTAAGTGATTTGATTTAGTTATAAGTTGTGACTTATATATAGAAGGGGGGGGGGGAGTATATAGTTTTGTTTATAAGTATAATCACATATTAAGCTGCATAGCTAAAATTAAAAGACCCATGTCCACAACTCTATAAATAATGGGGCATCCAATACATCATACTCCTTTCAATCTTATATATAAATTATTTTGTTGGGCAAAAAATTGGTATTCCCTTTTATAAGTCATTTTTATATAAAAAATGCACTATTAATTATTCTTCCAATCTTAACTTTTTGCAATTGTTTTTAGCTAAAATATATAAAAATCTTTTAAACTTTGCATCAGTTGCACATGACCTCTAAAACTTTTAAAACTTTAAATTAAAAACCTTAATAGTTCATATTTTAATTATCAAGTCCCTACCGTTAAAATTAATAATTTTTGTTATGTTATAATTTTTATATTTTTTATTATATAGTACACTATTTAAAAAAATAACATTTGACATTTGACATATAATTTGACATGTAATTTAAAGTACTTTTTAAATACTTAAAAATATAAAATACTTAAAAAAGAATTTAAAATATTTATTTGACCATGTATTCTTTAAATAAAAAAGGATTAAATAAAAAAAATCTTCGTAAACTTTGAGTCAGATGCACATAACCTCCCTAATATTTAAAAATTTAAATTAAAGACCTTAATATTTTATATTTTGATTATTAAGCCCATACCATTAAAGTTAATAGTTTTTATCGTGAAATAATTTTTATATTTTTTATTATATAGCACATCATTTAAAAAATAACGCTTGACAATTCTAATGTAATTTTAAGTAGTTTTTATTTTTTATTTAGCTAAAATACACAAAAATCTCCTGAACTTTGAGTCAGTTGCACATGACCTCTTTAACCTTTAAAAGTTTAAATTAAATATCCTAATATTTTATATTTTGATTATCAAATCCTGCCATTAAAATTGTCGTTAAAGTTAACAGTTTTTGTTATATTATAATTTTTATATTTTTTTATTATATAGTACATTATTCAAAAAATAGCATTAGTCATTAGACATTTGACATTTGACATATAATTTAAAATTTTCTAATATTTAAAAATATAAAATCCTTAAAAAGAATTTAAAATATTTATTTGACCATGTATTATTTAAATAAAAAATAAAAATTACTTAAAATTATATTGAAATTGCCAAATGTTATTTTTTAAATGATGTGCTGGATAATAAAAATATAAAAATTATTTCATGATAAAAACCGTTAATTTTAACAATAATTTCAATACTAGAGTTTAATAAACAAAATATAAAATATTAAAGTTTTTAATTTAAATTTTTTAATATTAAGGAGTTTATATGCATTTGACCTAAAATTTAGGGGTTTTATGTATTTAAGTTTTTTTTTATATAAGATAAGAAGTTGCATATGAGAATGATAAGTGTTTTGAAAGATGATGCATTTAATGTGAGTAAATTGAAAAACAATTATATTTTAAAATAATACTAATGATTTAATTACTTCTCCTTTATTTAAATGAGATAGTTTTGAAGTGATTTACATATAGAATCAGAGAGAGAGAGAGAGAGAGAGAGAGAGAGAGAGAGAGAGAGAGAGAGAGAGAGAGAGAGAGAGAGTTTTCAAATAACATTAGAGGATGGGGAATCACAATAATGGTATAGAAAGCTACAAAGAGTCAAATGAAGGCAGGCATGGGCCATCAACAGCAATATTTACACAAAATTTAATTTATCATAATATAGTGGCTTGATATGGGCCATCAAATTAGATACATATAAATCTTAAAGGATAATAATACTTTTGTTAGAAAAAGAAGGGATAATAATTATCCTAATGTGCTCCACATATTTCTGTGTCCTTTCTTTGCAACCAACTACTTTTAAGAAATATCCATCCAATATATTGTAATTCAACATAAAAAAAATTATATAAGTTCTGACTTGTGGTTTATTTGTAATAATGAGTTTAACTTTTTGCAAAAAGTAATTTATAGATGTAACTGTTTGAATTATAAAATCATTATCATATTAATATCGTTCATCAAATTTCTTAAATTAATATTTTCTAGATAAAATTATAAAAAATAATATCTAAATCTCCCACTCCCTGCGGGCTGCGCCTCATCCATTTCACTTCTTTTAATGCAGGTTACTAAAAATATAACAATAAATACAAAGATATTTACTACCGAAAAATAATAAAATAGAATTTTTATTTTATTTTATTTTGGGTATAAAATTTTTTAAATATCTATTCTTCCTGAACAATATTAATATTAGACAAGATAAGTTATCAATTACTTTTAAAATAAATTTAGACAAATAAAAATTAAGATATTTTTTTAGATATCGTGATTGAAATTATAATAAATAATATTCATTAGAGATCTAATATATTTTAAATAATTATATATATAGATGATAATTTTATTAAAATTAAATAAAATTTTTATGCTTGAGAACCCTTTGGTTCCATACGAGACGAGGCTAGCATCTCTGACGCTAGAGGCTAGCTTTTCTTCCACCTCCTCAAATTGGTCTTTTTTTAGTCACAAAAATTTTAAAAAAATTATTAGCTGATTTAAAAAAAAGGTAAAATCTCTTTTATTTTTAGGTAATATCAATATTATGTAGGACGAGCTGTCTATTATCCTCAGACATAAACCTAGACACCCAGAAGTTAGGACGTCTTCCCAAGCGCCGCGACTAGAACTACAATAAAATAGTATTCCCTAAGGATCGAACACGCTCTAAATGGTCATATGTCTCACCCTTTCGCCAGTTTTTTTTGTTACAAAAATTTTTTAAAATGGGTTAGATTCACCTACGATCTAAGGGTAAGACAAAATCTCCCTGCCTCCTAAGCGATACCAATGTTAAGCAGGGCGAGCTGTCTACTATCCTCAGGCGTAAACCTAAACACCTTAGAATTAGGATGCTTCCCTAAGCGTTGCAATGGAACTACAATAAAGTAGTACTTTCTAAGGTTTAAACATGCTCTAAATAGTTATATGTCTTACCTCTTCACTAATTAAATCCACAGACGATGGGTCCTTCATCAATTGAACTTATAGAAGATGGGTCTCAAATTAGTTTTTTTATTGGACTTATTAGTCTGAATATAGCTTTTTTATTGGGTCAACCCAAATACTTCACATTTCACAACATGAAACAAATTATGCCGCAACAAGCCACCAACATACTGATGCAAATTGAGTCAAACAGATATGGTTAGTCTTTTATAATATAATAAATTAATATTTAAATTTTTGTTAAAAGAGTTAGGTATATTTAGTATTCGATAGTATCTCGGATATGATTAATTTTAATAAAATGATACATATGCTTAGAACAAAAAAAAAGGGCCATCAACATGGTTGGGTTTAACAATAGGGGTTAATTCCTTATAATATGATGAATCTATATTTGAATATATGTTGGGAGATATATGTATATTTAGTGTTCAACAGTGCTTAGGATATGATTAGCTTCAATGGGATAATACCTATGTTTAGAACAAAAAATAAAAACAATCCACCAATAAGAATTGAGTCTAATGGAATGAGGTAATATTTCACAATGTAATTACCAGTGTTTGAATCCTTGAATCCTTATTGAAAGAAATGTCTATATTTTAGTAACCAATAATATTTTAAACATAATTGTCTCAAATAAGATGATACATAGACCTAGCCCAAAAAGAAAAAAAGCAATGACAAACCTAATGAAAATTCTTGAACAGAAATATATCTTGCCTAGAAGCTGTGAAAAAATGGGAAGCGAAAGCCGGAGACTCGTGATTGTGGCATTTTATAGGCCAACAACAAGAAAATCTTGAAAAAGATGGTTTATTTGTTAAATTGTTTACCGATGCTTGGCTAAAACCAGAGTTTTTCCCCTCAAAGATGCTTGTATTAGACATGTGTAGAGCCCATTCCTCGTTGCATGGGCCAGGCCCAATTTGGTAGCAGCCCGTCAATCCAACATGGCCCAAGCTCATCGGTCCAGTTGGCCCCTGTCCAGCTTGCCGAACCCTCCAACGAGCGAATTAAGGGATCCACACCAAGATCCTTAAAAATAGAGGTGTTCAATATATTCCCATCCCGAGTGATCAGTCTCGGTCCCGATGATATCGGGACAGATCTGTACAGTCTCGTGGAGGAACGGGATGGGAATAAATATATGTTGGGACAGGACGGGTCTCGGCATGACTCTCGGGTCATCCTGACATGTTAATTTTTTTTACAAATAACCGTCATTGTTTGTTTTTTTGTTTTAATCTTTGAAATATTTTCATGTCTTTAATTCTTTCGTTTCTCTCCCTTTTCTTTGGAAGTTGATGTAGATTTTCATATACAATAATTTTTGAAATAATTTATTATATATATTTTTAAAAATAAATAAAATTGGGAATTCTCGAACCGGTCCCGACCCATCTCGGTACCCCTTAGGACTGGGACATATTCGGGACACGGGACGCAAAATGCGTCACGTGTCTTGTATCGGGACGGGCCACGGGACGGGGTTGTCCTGGTCTCGACCCGTCCCGTGCCCACCTCTACTTGAAAGTACGGGTGGGCGAGCGAGCCCAACGAACCCCTAAGAATTTTGCCCAGAATCTTGGCAGAGCGGGCAACGATTCCATCCAACTAGGGGAGTCTAGGTATAAGGAAAAGAAGAGATTCCCAAGGAGGCACTTCGTTTATTGGAACTATTGTACTTCCAATCTATTCACTCCCTGTAACTCTGAAATATTCTCTCAATAATAAGATCATTCCTTTTCATATTTTCTAGTTCTTTTTCTATTGGTCGTATTGTTATTCCTTTTATTCAATCATATTCGTTTAATTTGTGTGGTATTTCCCCCCTGCTATTATAACTATGCTTGTTGCTAAATGTCCCCTAGATGAGACGCTATGTGATGACAATTTAATTTGGAAAGAACTAGAATTTTTCTTTGGCTTATGGTTCAAGATAGACTTCCTATTGAGTTTTGCTAGCCCAACTTGTCCACTATGTTGAAAATATATATTTTTTCTAGTAAAAAAAATTTTAAAAAAGGATTGAGCTTATCTACGATCTAAGGGTATAACGAAGTCTCCCTTTCTTCTAAGCATACTAATATTGGGTAGGACGAGTTATTTATTACCTTCAGACGTAAATCTAAGTACCCAAGAACTAAAATATCCTTTTAAGCGTCACGACTAAAATTATACTAAAGTAGTATTCTCCCGTCTATATGTATGGTGAAAATATGTTGAAAATATTATAGGTATAATCATGCGTGACTACAGGTATGTGAGACCGTAAGGGAATACATTTGTGCACCCGTGTTTCGTGTCCCATCTCGCCAAATGACACGTGTTGGCTTTTTTAGCCAATGCCTCATTCCAGGGATGTTCTGGTCTCGGATGGGATAAGATAAGGGCAGACCAAGATAGTTCGTTCTGAGTAAGATTTTTTGTTTTTAAAAAACACAGACTTCTTTTAGAGAAAAAAATTGGCATACTTGTAGAAAACAAACTTCCCCAAATATCTCAACTTTATTATAAATCTTATTATTGGCATTTCACTCCCCTGGTATTAATTATCCTTGATATCTATAGCACGCTGTCTGGGACATGATCACTAAAGTGTTTTAACTTTTTTTTTTTTTTGGTTGCCCACCCGGTTCACCGGAGCTTTGCCTCGACTACATCCGGATTCGACCCGCGTCGCGCACCTGGCTACGGTAGGTGAGTCTCCCAACGGGAATTTTCTGCATACGCCAAGACTCGAACTCGAGACCTCGCTTAAGCGATACCGAGCCGCTTACCACTCAGATCAACCCCCGTTGCTTAAAGTGTTTTAACTGAATGTGTAATGCAGTGGTATGTTAAGTAATGGAGGATGATTAGTCCCTTCAGGCGTTCCTTAAGGTTTATGAGAAAAATAATACTCCTCCATAATTTAATATAATACGAATTTAATTAATTTAATAAGATAAAAAATTTAGTTAATATGATATATTTTTTTAAAATATTATAATCATTTTTTTTTAATTCTCTCATTCCCTAACTTACTTATTGTTAAGGAGTATCAATAGGAATAATTTAAAAAAAAATTGATAAATATAAAAAATAAATTTTATATTTAGAATTAAATAAACCAATATTAAAAATTAGAAGAGTATTAATTTGAAGAATGGCAAGTAAGACATGCTTATAAGAAAGGGTTATAAATTTAAATACATTCACGTGCGATTGTCACAACTTGGATTTGTTGGTCAATCATATATTTTTTTTAGTTACCCACCCGATTCACCGGAGTTTTACTCTGACTACATCCGGATTCGATCCGCGTCGCGCACTTGACTATGGTGGATGAGTCTCCTAACAAAAATTTTCTGCGTACGCTAAAACTCGAACTCAAGATCTCACTTAAATGATAACGAACTATTTATCACTCGGATTAATTCTCTATAGTGTTGGTCAATCATATTAGTAGTTACTCCCACATACGGGTCGTCGGTCCTGGAGAAAAGGATTCTTTCCCCCTTTCCAACTTCGCGCCTTTCTTACCAATAACTGTCTTGTAAGGGGGGGGGGGTCAAAGAAGATGTTATTCGATATTTTATTCTTACATTAAAACACCAATCCTGAGTCATACTTTCTATGGACTTGACAAAATATCAAGATTCGTAACCCCGTACGGATAGTACATTATATTTAATATATATATATATATATATTGTGACAATCATACAATAATAAGCATTACTATTAAAAAATTATATGATATACAAATATATACATTAATATGAAATAGAAATGATAATAAACAGGAGTAGAAGAAAGTGTATTAAAAGAGTTAGTACGATGACAGTACGAAAAATATTACAAAATTCTCTTGGCATTTTTAGTTACATCTTTAGATATTTCAAAATATGCATTGAACATATTTAAAGGGAGGATTATAAAATGGCTCACTTAATTCATTGGAATTTTTAGTCCATAGTTAAAACTTTAATAAATACAAATTTTACAATAGACAAGCGAATTTAAATTTAAATTTAAATTTAAAAATTAAAAATTAAAAATAAGTAATAAAAAAATACAAAGATTGTATAAATAAAAAAAAATATGAAGATGAAGGAATAATAACATAAAAAAGAAATATTAAATTAGATGAAATAATTAAATGGCAAAAAAATATTTAAAATAATTCAATCACTGAATAGTTAGTATTTTTTTAAAGATATATAGACGATGGTGGGGATTATTGTGATGATTTAGTAACTAGGGAAGTAAATATGTTTATCGGAATCAGGATAAGATCTCATGAGGGTTATCCCATGTCTCGTCCCCTATATTTTTTTGTCTCGTCGTTATGTGTGCCTGCCGTCCCAGCATGACCAAGACGTAAATAGGACAACTGGGACGGGTTTAGGTGTAAACAACCCTAATTCCATTCCAGCAGCATAACTGGCAAGATTTCTAAGAGCATTTTTCCAATTATTGAAGATAAATGATGACCAACTTTTGCAAACTTAAATTTATCAAGATTTTTGCAAACTTCAAACCAAACACAGTCTTCATATTTTTCTCACCTCAATATATGATTTATAACTAATATATATTTTATGCATATAAAAATATTATTCTATTATTATCTATGGTTTTAACCAAAGTAAGTATATCTCAATCTTTCAAACTTTTTGTAAAGCAAAGGTCAATATTCAATACTTATCACTAAAAATGTCAACGAGTTCATGTCGGCCAAATTTTAAATTAAATTAAATTAAAATTAAAAACAATAAAACTAGAAGTCCCGAGTGCCTCGTGGAATTCCTGCACTTGAAAGAAAGCAGCAGGTGTTGATTGATCATAAGGCTTTACCCGCATAATCAACTTCCTAATCACCAGTTAAAAACTCTCGCGTTCCTCTGAATTCCTTAGCTTCAACGCTTTTCCGAAGCCCACCACCACCATTAAATCTCCATCACACTTTCCTTTCATGCTTTCACGCCACTCACATTTCACATTCACAGTCTCACAACTGCCTCTGCTTCTACCTGCAAAGGGGAAAAATGGCTTTCTTTTTCGGCTTCGTGCTCGGAATAGTTGTGGGGCTCGCCGTGATTGTGGGGTTCGTTAAGTGCGAGAATGCGCGGTCCCAGCGCCGGTCTGAGCTGGCAGCGACGATTGCCGCTTTTGCGAGGATGACGGTGGAAGATTCCAGAAAGCTCTTACCTCCTCAGTACTACCCTTCTTGGGTCGTCTTCTCTCAGAGGCAGAAGTTGAGCTCAGCTCTCTTCAATACTTCTTTTTCACTGTTTTGCACTTCTTCTGCTCTTTCCTTTTCATTTTTGTTTCTTTAAATGTAGTATTTTTTTTACGGCTTTCACTGGATTGACGTTCCGATTTTCTTTTCTTCAGGTAGCTTGGCTTAACTCACATCTCAGAAAGATCTGGCCCTATGTTAACGAGGTAACTTTGACGGTTTCAAATAATCAAGGGTTTAGTTGTATTTTTCATGGAAGTGACAAGAATTTCTTAAATCGCAATTTTAGGCTGCTTCTGAGCTAATAAAGACATCGGTGGAACCCGTTCTTGAACAATATAGACCCATGATTCTGGCCTCGCTTAAATTTTCCAAGTTTACTCTTGGTACAGTAGCACCCCAGTTTACAGGTCAGTTGAATCCAGTGAATTAAATGACTTTGGATTTTAATGAATCGATTCTTCCCTTAGTCCCGCTAGTGATCCTTATCCTTATCATCTCCCATTTCTTTTGTACCTTGGATGAAAGTTTAAATCTTAACCAAAGTTTTCTTGGTAAAGTAAAGCCCGTATGTGTATGTGGAAAAGTTTAAGTAAAATAGATCATCTTCGCTACCTGTCCGAGCAGGGGCGATAAGTCCAACTGGTTGGGTAATCACCTTGTTAAGGATCTAAACCGGGCATACCTGTTGTCGGTTCACTTACTTCAGGTACCCACACGGCAACCCGGTATCGTTACTGGACTCGGGTCTCTGGTACACAGCAAAAGCACACTCAAGAGGGGAGAAGAGAGTCTATCTTGCCAAATCTGAGAGCTTCCTGTACCCCAGCACCAACGAACTGAAGCTTCTGTATTGTTGTGAAAAACAACTGTTTCTCCCCCAGTCACTCATGTTCAAACTAATGGGGGGAGAGGGGTGGTTATCATAACCGTTTCCTCTATCAATTTGAATATCTTAGGATATTCATACTGATGACCTAACTCTTTTGGGTATTTACACTTCAGTCCCACATATATATATATATATGGGTTTGGGCCTAATACACCAAGGGTGGACTAGCCCATTTTCCTACATCTCCCACTCACACTTGGTGGGTTAGGGATCATAGGTTTATACTATATTTTTCTCCTTTCATACTAAGTGCTTTGCCGTGACCGCATGGGCATGACGTCTACATCTAGGTGCCTGTACTAGAAATCCCTTTTACAGGACTAGCACAAGACAACCTTTCTTTCGTGTAGTTTGAATTTAATAAAATGCCTCAGATGTCCAAGATTTACCAATATACAATTTTCTATGGCCAATCTGATCCCTCTCGAATCAAATTTGACTCAGATTACATTTCTTGTAAGCATAGTATCCACACTTATAAAAACAAAATATCATAAGGGACATTTCACAGACACTAGCATACGTATGTATATTGTAAGTAATCTTCCTTTCGCCCATATATCACTTCGATATGGATCAACCGCTTTCCTAGTGTAATTCCTTATATCGTATCTATCATAATCGCAGGATATATGCTAAAATAGTAGTCGTTGAAACATACCTCCATGATGTTGTCAAAGTTAAAGGACACTAATGGAAGGACTGTTCCTTCCTGGGGCTCACACAGCAATGAAACAGGGATTTTTTACTTGCTTCCCTTTTTGCGGTTCTTTTTAGCACATGTGGTATGAATCACATGTTACGGCGTTACTCTTACACTTTAAGACCGTACGTCATTTTGCATCTATTATAAACACCGTACAGATTTAAGTCTAGACATTCTCAGCATCTAAAACCAAATTCTTCAACTTCATCTCTATGACGTCAACGTTGAAGGATTTGTTATCTGGCTACAGGCATCATGGAATTGGGTTTCCATGGTTCGATCCAATTTCATGTATACGGATCTCATCTCGGCATGCCACACTTTAACCAAGGCGACATATTACTTGTGTTTCTTCTCTACCATATCAGCACTTTTTGCCGTTTTACTGGTGAACACAAATGTGTCATCTTTGCACACTCCACCTGAGCGCCAAAGGCGGTTGCTCGTGTGAGAGAGCCAACCTCTTTTACATGTACGACATACTGAACATTGTATACTTTCATTTAGACACATCAAGTAATGATGAAAAACATAATTCCATCAATCATAAAAGTATTACAAAAGGTTTGCATTTCACATTTTATGTATACCAAGAGCTTTTACATGTCTCTCAAAGGCTTCTTTGCCTATTGGCTTTGTTAGGGGATCTGCTACCATACATTTGGTGAAAATATATTACGCGGTAATAATTTTCTGTATTGTATAATCCCTCACAAAATTGTACTTGATGTCAACATGCTTGGTCTTACTATGATACTTAGGGTCTTTAGTGTAGGTTATGGCCTCAGTATTGCTACAGTGCACTATCACCTGATTGATACTCTTATTTCCAAATCCAAGGTGTTCTATAAATCTTTTCAGCCACAAAGCCTCTTGCACTACTGCAGTGCATGCACAAACTCAGCTTCCATAGAGTGTAAGGCAATGCACGTTTGTTTTTTGCTACTCTAACATATGGTGACATTATTCAGCAAGAAGGTATAATTCGAAGTCGATCTAGTATCCCACTAGGCATAGATCGCTTCCCTCATAACACAGTGCATAATTTATGCCCTACAAGTATCTCAAGATCCTTTTCACTGTCTTCTAGTGTTTCTCGTTGGGATTGGACTGGAATTTGCTTACCAGCCCTACTACATAACAGATATCTGGTCTTATACACATCATTGCATACATTAGACTACCAACGACTCTGGCATATGGAACTCTTTTCCATCTGCTTTTTTTTTTTAATTCGGTTTTGGAACACATGTTAGAACTCAAGACCATTCCAATGGCCAAAAGGATATTCATGGGACTGCAGTCATTCATGCTCAAGTATTTTCTTGATATAACCCTCTTGTGAAAGAGAGAGAATCCTTCTTGAGCAATGTCTTTGGATCTTAACTCCAAGTATATGTTCTGCTTCACCCATGTTCTTCATTTCAAAGTTCGATGAGAGACATTCTTTAATAGCTATCACCGAGTTAAAACTATTTCTGGCTAAGAGTATGTCATCTACATATAGATAATATCATAAAGTTATCCTCAAACAGCTTAACGTAGACGCAGTGATGTTCCTCTATCATCTGGAAGTTATATGAAGTTATCACCTTGTGAAACCTCAAGTATCACTGCCTGGATGACTGTTTTAATCCATAAATGGATCTTTTGAGTTTACACTTGTGTGCAAACCCATTTTCAATGAAACATATTGGTTGTTCCATATAGATTTCTTCATCCAGATTACCATTTAGAAATACGGTTTTTACATCCATCTGGTGGAATTCTAAATTTAAACTATTTACTATTGCCAGAATAAGTCTTATTGAATTGAAGCGCACAACAGGTAAAAAAAGTATCATCGTAATATATACCTTCCTGTTGTGTATATCCCTTTACAACCAATTGGGCTTTGAATTTGTCAATTGATCATCCACCTTGCTCTTGATTTTGAGAACCTACTTGTTCTCAATAGCTTTGCGCCTTTTTGGAAGATCAACTAACTCCCACACTTGGTTCTTTCATTATTGAGTTCATTTTTTCTTCCATTGCTTTCTTTCATTCCTCCTTAGCAGCACCTACCAAGGCTTCATGAATAGAACGGGGTTCTTCATCCCCTTCTGGAGTAATTAAGAATGCTTCTCCTTCTTTGGAAGCGTCTCTTTGGAACACTTTCCTTGTTACTCCTTCTGACTGGAGCTACTTGCTTATCTTTAATTTTCGGTCTTTATGTTGACATTTCTTAGCTATCACTCAGATTGACATACCTAGAGGATTCTGGTCTGTCAATTTGTTCAGCATTGTTCTGTAATTGAGTTTCATAAAGAGATACAGTGAGGTCAACATCTCCCCTACTAGAAAATTGTCTCAATGAATGTGGCATCTCTTAATAATATTTCAATCACTGTTCCAACTTCATTTTCACCTATGAAAACGTATCTTTTTGGACTATTTGGAGTACCTTATAAAGATACACTTCTTTCCATTAGGACCCTACTTCCCATACATAAGAGAATCATCATGGATATACGCAGCTGACCACCATGGTCTAAGGATGGTTAGATCCAGTTTGCGTTTCGTCCATGACTCTTAGGGCATGGAAGCGACTGATTTTGAGGGCACACAGTTAATCATGAATGTTGTTGTCAACAAAGCGTCACCCCAATATGAAATTGGTAGGTTTACTTGAGTTAGCATATATCATGACCTCAATCAATGCGTAACGCTCTGATTTTATTGTCCATTTGATTCTCTATCTCATTAATGTATCATCTGAAACACTCAAGGGTCGCAGACTTATGTGAGATCAAATAGACACGACCATATCATAAAAAGTTGTCAATAAATGAAACGAAATACCAAGCTCTATGCTTTTCCCTCACACTCATTGGACCGCAAATGTCAGAATGGATTAATTACAATGGATTCTTATCTCTTGTTCCCTTACCGAAAGACTTTCTTGTTGCCTTGCCCACTAGACTATTTTCGCATTAGGACATTTTCATACTTGTAATGGAACCTATCAATTATTTATTTTGCCAGTTTAATCATGTTATTTTGATTAATATGTCCTAATCTAACGTCCCAGGCATTAATATCAATAATATTGGAAGAAATAAAAAAAAAAGCATTCATTAACTCTAGAACCACCAACAATATTCACAACAAAGAACTTTTTGAATAGGAAAGCTGAACCATAAGAGACAAAATCGCTAAAAATGTTTGCAACTTTATCATGGAAGTTTACTTTAAACCCAAACTCTGGAAAACATAACACAGAGACCAAGTTCCGCCGGATGTCGGGAGTATGAAGCACATCATAGAGTATCAAGGTCTTTCCACTACGCAAAGTGAATTTTCAGGTGTCAATACCTCTAACCTTGATTCTCACATTATTCCCTACATAAAGCCACTTGCTTCGATGGTACTCCATAAAGGATTACCAATCCTTGATTACATGGTCTTTAGAGCTTTAATCAATAACCCAAGAAGAAGGAATTGTTTCTGTTAGAAAAACAATACTAGAAACATATGAGCCATGCGAATTCACATAATTCACTATTATCTTTTCGCTTTCATCCTGTTTAAAACAGTTGTGTGTGAAATAGCCCATCTTTTGGCAGGCAAAGCACTTGAACTTCTTTAGGTCTAGTTTCTGCTTTTAGCCTTTCTGACCTTTCTTGAATTGTTTCTTGCCTTTTTGAAATTGAGGACCGTCCTTTTTTCCTTTCTTTTGGAACTTCATGTCCTCCTTAAAATAGGGCTTTGAATAGGAAGTGCTAGCATCCTCAGTCAAATAGGCCTGTCTAGAGGTTCTGTAAGCCTCTAGATGCTCATATTCTAGCTCCAAATGTCTAGCTGTATCGTTAAAAGTAACGATGTTTTTTTGTGGGTTAATTTGACTTTCGTATGCCCCCAACCAGTAGGGAGCGATCTAATCATAGCTTGCACTTACTGTTCATCAGACAAGGTATGACTAGCTACCTTCAGCTCTCTGATCATGTTGGCCATCTCTCTCAGATGTTACTTCATAAGAGTGTTTGGCTTAAGCTTATAGGTATTAAACTGAATCGTCAACCTCCTAAGCTCAGTGGTAGAAACACTGCCAACTTTATCCTTTAGTACAATCCACATGGTTTGTGCGGTTTTGTGTGTCTCAAATTCACACATGATTTCATCTGCCATGGTACTAAGAAGCGTAATTCTAGCTATGCTATTCATCTTCCTCCAAGCCGGGTAAGCCTCCTAGTCTCTCCTGTTCTGGGGCGGATTCCCAGCTTCAGGTTCAGCCATAGCAGTCGTCAAAAGTTCAATAGCATCTTGGTCCTCTAAGATGTATTGGACCTTTTGGTGCCAGATATATTAGTTATCCTTGTTGAGTTTTTCGCCTTTATTTAGTCAGAAATAATGTTCTTGGTTGCCATTTTCAATTCTTAGGAAAATCCAGGTTCTCTTCTAAAGAGAATTGTACCAAAGAACATTTCAATCATATAGCATAGTGAAGTATACAATGTCGTGTACTTATATTATTTTTGACTAGAAAATAATGACACTACAAGAGCCACGATCAGGAGCATACGTTTGTACCTCCCATCACACAGATATAAGTAACAATCATTATGTGCTATCAAGAATTCTATACGAGTACTTTAACAATAAAACACTACTTTTAGAAGTCTCACTTTCTAAAAGCTCCCACTTATAAGAAGCATGCATAGATTATACACGAATAATACAATTGCATTTTAAATGAATTTATTTGAATAAAATAAGACTTCCATTTATAAATATAATGCATGAAATCATTTCTTCAATAGCAATATAAAACATAAGGAGTGCCAGAACTTAAAAGATATCATTCAAGATAATGGCGGAATAAAATTTGATGACTTAAGCATAAATTTTGAAGTTATCTCTATAGCTTTAGTCCAGAAAGATTTTCTGGTGCCCCGGCCTCTACCTTTTGATTGTCTTATATATTCTATCATGACTTTACTATAGTTTTTTTTTTCAATAGTCATGAACTTGGCATAATTATGGAGCAATTTATAAATGCCTTATATGTTTGTAAGTTTGGCTGCTTAATTTTTAGCTATGATCCTAGCCAAAGTTGGGGTACATGGGTTGAATTACTTCTTCCCCATTCATAAGTTTAGGAAGAGAAGACGCAGAGTTAGATCCATAATCTGTGGACATCAATTAAAGCTCCTCAAGAAGAGGTTCTTCCACTGGATCCTCATGATCCTACTCAGAGTTCTACTCAAGATCCCAATCTAGATCTGCATTTGGATTTTCTTTTGGGTCCTTATCAAGATCTTCTTTTAGACCAGTAATCTTTATAAGCTCCTCTAGATCTTCTTCTTTAAGAAGTTCAAAATCTGAATCCTTACTCTAAGGTTCTATTTCTGGAACATTATTATCCAAATGTGAGGAGTTTAAAGAACTATATTCAGTAAGATTTTAGCACTACATGAAGTCATTTCACTCATTTTCACATAGAAATTCAATGATAAAATTTTTTCATAATTTTCTAGAATTTTTAAACATCTAAAAGTGCTAGAAAATATACTGAATATTCATAAATAGGTCTAAAATTACCCCTAAAATGGGCAAATTATATCTCAATGTAGATCTTGATTTTAGAGATTTTTAGGAACAAACCGCGTCTTAATCGGAGTCCGGACGCGCCCTCACGTTCCCATGGAAGATTAAATCTAGAAAAAATAAAAAATTGGACAGACCCACTCTCGGCCCATTCAGAAACTGCCACGTGTCTCACTCACCAGTAGCCACGTGGCATGTTAGCAGATTTTTAAAAAAAAAATAATTTCATTTTTTTTATTGTTATGGATCCGGGTTGGATCCACTGATCCGACCCGGGCCAATACAGCTGGGCCGACTCTTTTTTTTTTTAATAAATTTTCCTTGATGGGCCTCTGCAACCCAAAACAAAAAACTTTTGGTTTTTTTTTAATTAAGGGTCCAAAACGGCGTCGTTTTTGGCTGGAGGTCATCTTCAACCTCCAGTCGGGTCACGACGACCCGTTTTGCAGAGGTGGGCGGGTTCGTTGGACCCTCCACCTTCTCTCCTCCGTAACTTCGCTGTCCAACGTCCGTTTTTGACTTTTTTGGAGTCATTTTCCATCGTTTTCGCGAGCTCTACACAATGGTACTATTTTTAAAGTCTAAATCAGAGTTTTTAAGGTGACCCAATTTTACCCGAAACTTCTCTCCTCCATAACTCTATCCTCCTACGTTCATTTTTGACGTTCTTGGAGTCTATTCTTATTATTTTCGCAAGTTCTTCTCAATGGTACTAATCTTAGAGGCTAAAACAGTTGTGTACAGAAACCCAAAAAATTTGTAATTACCATATGTGCTGTTTTTCTCCTTTTTTTGTTCTATTACATGAACTACTGTGAAAAACTAGCAGAGACAGATTCATGCAGCGGAAATAATCATAAAAATAAGAACCTGGCTCTGATACCATTGTAGGTTTTCGGGCGTACCTGTTGTCGGTTCACTTACTTCAAGTACCCACACGGCAACCCGGTACCGTTACTGGACTCGGGTCTCTGGTACACAGCAAAAGCATACTCAAGAGGGGAGAAGAGAGTCTGTCTGTTTTGCCAAATCTGAGAGATTCCTGTACCTCCACACCCACGAACTGAAGCTTCTGTATTGTTGTGAAAAACAACTGTTTCTCCCCCAGTCATGCATGTTCAAACTAATGGGGGGAGAGGGGTGGTTATGATAACCGTTCCCTGCATCAGTTTGAATATCCTAGGATATTCATACTGATGACCCAACTCTTTTGGGTATTTACACTTCAGTCCCACATACACATATATGGATTTGGTCCTAATACACTAAGGGTAGATTGACCCATTTTTCTACATCAACGGTCATAATTTGTGTTTGCTTTCATTTCCTTGCTTTTGGATTCTTTTGTTGGGTTTAAAAGCATGGTGATACGATCCAAAATATCTGTCGATTAATTAGTGGGGTGGTTTAGTGGTTAATAGAACGACCAAATAGTGAGTAGATTCATTTTGTGTGTATTCTTTACGCTTGATGGAATCTGTCTAAAATTATCTTATTCTGTTTTCTATTTATTTCTCTTCTGGTTTTTCACTCATGGAGTTGCTCTTTGAACTTATAAGATATGAAACTGAACACTAAAAAGTCTGTATATTTGATTGTTCGTGAATGCCTGCTTAAATAAAAACGTGGTAAGGTTTATGTATTCATCCTGAAGGTTTTGCCAGTTAGTGTTTTACATTTTATTGAAACATCTAATTTTGTTGATGTTGATCTTTAGGGATGTCTATAATTGAGGATGAAGGTAGTGGTGTTACAATGGAAATGGAAATGCAGTGGGATGGGGATCAAAGTATTGTACTTGATATTAAGACTCTAGTTGGTGTTTCACTACCGGTGCAGGTATTCAACTTTCTTACTGTCTGAACGTCGTTTTACTAGTAGCTATTTTATTTCCTTCAAATGGTCTTGTTGCTTTTGCTGTTGATTAGGATTAAGTCATTAGTCTCCTTCATGTCTGAATTTTCATGTAAAAGTTGCCAAAACCAGACAATTCTGAATCAATTCACCATTACAAGATTAATAAATTATCTGGATGTTGAATTAATTCATTTTTGTTTTGTCTTGGGCTGATTTGAAATCTTATCATGTATTATTTTGTGGGCTCTATTCTTAATATTGAAAGTAACCATCAAATTCATCCTTCTTTCTTCAAATCTGATTTTATTTCAATAAGAAGTTGATTGCAACAGGGGAAAATTAGGTAAGATCTGGTTTACTATAGGACGAGAGGTTGGGAAGTGGAAAATATAATGCCGCTCAACAATGTGATCACTATTTTGTTTTTTGGAAGCATTGTCTGAGAGCATAGAATTATTGTGTCGTGGCTTCATGTGATCAGTATTCAGCGTTGACTATAAATACCGCGTTATTGTGTTCTCTCTTTCCGGAATCTTCAATGATTATGCTGCCTATTTCTGGAGAAGTTGACAGCAACTTTGATTTACAAATGCATGACTCTTGTTATCTCTTTTACTCAATGCATAGTAGATTACCAAGTCATCGGTTTCATATCTTTTACCTTTTCTGTTATTGTTTAATTGCACAAAGAATGATGGAACTGCTTGATATTGAATTCTTTCTGAATGCTATCATTGATTTTGTGCATAACTAACATATTCTGTTGGTTAGCTTGATTCTTATTTCCTAGAATGATTATAGTTGATTTTGCTGTCTTGTAACCTCCTTTATTCAGGTAAAAAATATTGGATTTACAGGCGTTTTCAGGCTGATTTTTAAGCCACTTGTTGATGAATTTCCAGGCTTTGCAGCTGTTTGTTTTTCTTTAAGGCAGAAGGTATCTTACCACTTTCTAATGTGATCCATTCCTACTTCTTTTAGTGCATCTACATGTGTATTAGGATTTTAGATCTAAATGACATTGGCGTTTATTATTATTATTTTTTAGCTGAGCTTGGCTTGCACTTTTCTCTGTTCCACCCTCATTTTAAAATTGAACTATTTGTGCGCATGTAAGTTATCAATTATTAATTACTTGACTAAAAGTTCAAATAAAGTCCTGCTTCTGAAATTGATTGAGAACATTTGCTTTTTTCTTAAGAGTCAGAAATATACCTTTCTTGTTCCTTGTTTGGAGCGGAGAAAGTAGAAAGGTTGACCAATGAAATGCCAAAAGTGTTATTCTCAATAATTACAATATCATTGACATACACAACTAGGATAATGCTAGCATATATTTCTTTATAGAATGCTGAATAATCCTACTTACTCATTTTCATCCGAAACTTCAGCGTTGCATCATTGAATCTGCAAACCAAGTTCAAGGGCTTTTTTCCAACTCATATAAGGATTTATGAAGGTGGAAAACTTTCCCACACTCCCCTTAAGCAACAAAGCTAGGTGGTTGCTCCATGTAAATCTCCTTGAGAAGATCACCATGTGGGAAAGTGTTCTTGATATCTAATTGGTGTAAGGGCTAATCATAAGTAGTTGCCATGTAGATAACAAACTGCGATAAAGGCAAGTTTGGCTAGTAGTTGCCTTGGAGATAATGAGCCGCGATAAAGGCAACTTTGGCTACTAGAGAGAAAGTGGCTGTAATAAAGAAAATAAGTCTGAGCATAACACTTGATAATAAGGTGAGCTTCAAGATGAGCTATAGTTCCATCAAGATTAACCTTGATAGTAAACACGTGCTTTTATCTGGTGACATTGGTAGACAAAGGCAAGTTTGGCTAGTAGAGAGAAAGTGTCAGTAATAAACGAAGTTAGTCTGAGCATAACTCTTGGTAATAAGGTGAGCTTCAAGATGAGCTATAGTTTCATCTGGATTAACCTTGATGGTAAACACCTATTTGTATCCATTAACTTTTACTACCGGAAAATTCATCCATTACTACTATTGTAAGCACCCTTGTAATTTATTGTTTGGCATTCATGCGTACATTTATTTCTGAATATGAATCTGACAAACACTAATGGATATCTAATCCTTAGCTACATTGTTGATTCCTTCCTAAGTAGATCTAAATCTTACTGCATGTAGAGGTTGAGTTCAATTATTTCTATTTTCGTGGCAGCAGTCTTTTTCCTCTCTGTAGATTTCATCTCTCTTTCTTTCTGATATATGCACAAATACACTTACACAAATGGTACTCTGTCCTCCTCTGACATTGTTTGGTGCATACTAGAATCACATCACATCTCATCTCATCTTTCATGAAGGCATCAAGTGCGTTCACAAGCCTCAGCAATATCTAATCATTTAAAATATTTTTGACTTTCAGAAAAATTTGGATTTTACCCTAAAAGTTATTGGTGGTGACATATCAACAATCCCTGGATTATATGAAGCAATTGAGGTTTGAGCAGCTACTATTGTTTGTTAGGGATCACCCTTGTGCATCTGCTTCCTTGTGCGGTTGATTTGCTATGTTTTCTTGACATCTCACTATTGAAGAATATGTAATGGGCATCATAATAAAGCATATGATTATTCTTGCAGTTTCTTTTCAACATCAATGTAATATGACACTTGAAAGATTTTTGCTATGTTCCAAATTAGACCATTGCTTCATGTGATTTCATTTTCATCAAAAGAAGTATGGCTCATAAAAATGCTGGTTTAGAGAATGATCTGTTAGATCAGATCAAGCAAATGTTGCACATCATGTCGTTTTTGTTTTAGTATATAATTTTGTTCAATTTGTTTTGACTATTCTTTGAAAATCAGATAGCAATAATCTGGTATAGATATTTCACTTGAATTTCCAAATCTGTCTCAGGTTTTCTTTGGTTAGAGGAAATCAGATTCTTCTCAAGTATGCATGTTATTGAGAGTTGTATTTGCTTTGTAATATACTCGTCTGGTCCTTATCATATGACCTATTTAACCAAGTTGATTAAATTAAGGAAGTTAGTTATGACATGTTTTTTCTAAAACACCCTAATCATCTCCCTCCCTCCCTCCCTCCCTCCCTCTCTTACTTGATTATTGTGGAGGGAGTATCAATAGGGGAAATTTGGGAAAGTTGATAAATATAGGAAATAATTCTTATGTTTAAAACCAAATCAACTTTCTAATTAGGTCCTATATGAAGGACCGTAAGAGTATTAAATAAGAAAATCTGGTGCAGTGGCTTAATGTAAAATATGCAAATTGAGTTTTTTTTTTTTAAAATTGGTTTTATGAATTTATTGCTACATTACGTTTTTTTTCCTTTGCTACTGTTGTTTTTAGAGAGAAAAGTGATGTGAAAAATACTCCTTGTTATTCATTGATATGTTGAATAGGTATTTATAGATACAATGGGTAATCCTAGATATTAATGATATATCCTAGACATTAATACTACAATATCATATCAATATCATATCGTATCCTCTATACTAATTACAGAATATTATATATCCTACAATATCTCTACACTCCCCCTCAAGTTGGAGCATAGATGTCAATCATACCCAACTTGTTACAAAGGTATTCAATCCGAACCCCATTAAGAGTTTTGGTGAGGAGATCGCCTAGTTGATCACTGGATCGGACGTGTCCTGTAGAGATGAAATTTTCCTTGAGCTTGTCTCGAATAAAATGACAGTCGATCTCAATATGTTTCGTTCGTTCATGGAATACTGAATTAGAAGCTATGTGTAGAGCCGCTTTATTATCACACCAAACCTTTGCTGGTAATGAGGTTTGAAGGCCAACCTCCGTCATCAACTGATATATCCAGACTATCTCGCATACAGACTGTGCCATGGCTCTATATTCCGCTTCTGCACTCGACCGTGACACTACATTTTGTTTCTTGCTTCTCCAAGATACCAAGTTTCCTCCGACAAAGACACAGTAACCAGTAGTGGATCGTCTTGTGGCCTTTGATCCACCATGATCAGCATCACAAAAACACTCAATATCTATATGTCCGTGACTCTTGTACAATATCCCACGACCTGGAGATCCCTTTAAATAATGCAACACGTGTTCTAAGGCTTCCCATTGTCGAACAGTTGGAGAGACCATAAACTGGCTAAGAACACTTACTGGATAAGTGATATCAGGGCGGGTAACTGTAAGATAATTCAATTTTCCAATTAATCTCCTGTACCTCTCTGGGTTTTCAAACGGCTTGCTCTTAGCAGCTTCAATAGGATTCTCATATGGTATACTACCATCAGCATCAAGCAGCGGATTATAAACCATAGGGAAGCTAGTTGGGGCAGCTCCAAGTTTACCAGTTTCTTTTAGCATATCAAGAACATATTTTCTTTGAGTCAATAAGATGTCCTTCCTGCTTCTCATAACTTCAATTCCCAAGAAATATTTTAGTGAACCCAAATCCTTTGTCTGAAAATGGGAGTTAAGGAATGACTTGAGTGATGAGATCCCTGAGGTATCACTCCCTGTAATCACAATGTCATCGACATACACAACTAGTAGAATCATGCCAGCATTTGTTCGCTGATAGAACACCGAATGATCACACTTACTCTGACACAAGCCAAAGTCCTTCACAACAGTACTAAATCTGTCAAACCATGCCCGAAGGCTTTGCTTTAAGCCGTATAAAGATCTCTTAAGCCGACATACTTTACCATGCTCCCCCTGAGCAACAAAACCGGGCGGTTGCTCCATATACACTTCTTCTAGAAGATCACCATGTAAAAAGGCATTTTTGATGTCCAACTGAGAGAGATCCTAACCATAAGTAGCGGCCAGAGAAATGAAGAGACGAACCGAGGAGAGCTTGGCCACAGAAGAAAAAGTCTCAGAGTAGTCAACACCATACTTCTGAGCATAACCTTTAGCAACAAGACGAGCTTTAAGGCGTTCAAGGGAGCCATCAGCCTTAGTTTTAGGGGTCAATACCCATTTACACCCAATGGCTTTCTTACCCGCCGGTAAATCAACTAAGGACCACGTACCAGCACGATCAAGGGCCGCCATCTCTTCTTCCATAGCAGTACGCCAACCCGGGTGGGACAAGGCCTCAGATAGGGAATGAGGTACAGAAATAGTGTCTAAAGACGTAACAAAGGCACGAGAAGCAGAGGAGAGGTGGTTATATGAAACAAAGGACGAAATAGGATATGTGCAAGTGCGTTTACCTTTACGGAGGGCAATAGGCAGATCGAGGGAGGGATTTGGATCAGGAACAGGAGGTATCTCAGAAGGAGGAACCGGGTCAGACTCAGGATGAGTAATACTTTCTGCAGGATCTGATGAGGAAGTAGACAATGGTAGGGAAGAATCTGGCGTAAGAGCAGTGGTAGTTTCCTTCAAACGTCTGGTGTAGACCCGAGACAAAAGTGGTTGACCAGGTGCCAGTACGGGAGCTGGGGCCGGTGATGATGAAGGAAGGACAGAGTATACCGGAAGAGTATCCTCCTCTGCAGGTGGAGGAGGAAAAGCTGAATTGGTAGAGGCAAAATAAGCAAGAGATTCCTGAAAAGTAACATCAGCAGAAACTAGATACCGATTAAGAGACGGAGAGAAACACCTATAACCTTTCTGCACACGGGAATAGCCAAGGAAGACACACTTGAGGGACTTGGGATCTAATTTCGAGATACTCGGACGCACATCTCGAACAAAACACACACATCCAAAAATCTTAGGGTCAATAGGAAACAAAGTTTTAGAAGGAAAGAGAGTAGTGTAGGGAATATGACCATCAAGAACAGAGGATGGCATACGATTAATGAGAAAACAAGCAGTGGAGACCGCGTCGGCCCAAAAAGGTTTTGGAACCTGCATTTGAAACATGAGGGCTCGGGCTACTTCTAATAAGTGGCGATTTTTTCTTTCAGCAACACCATTCTGAGCTGGTGTATCCGCACAGGAAGATTGATGTAGAATACCATTTTGAAGCATAAAAGAGCAAAAAGATGCAGAAAAGTATTCTTTAGCGTTATCACTGCGTAAAGTATGAATAGAAGTATTGAATTGATTTTTAATTTCAGCAGTAAAAGCGCAAAAGTGAGAGAACAATTCAGAACGATTTTTCATTAGATATAACCAAGTAGTACGGGAATAATCATCAACAAATGTAACAAAGTACTTGAAACCAGCTTTGGACTCAACTGGACACGGACCCCAAACATCAGAGTGCATTAACTCAAAAGGAGATGAGGCACGTTTATTGACTCCAGAAACTAAAGGAAGGCGATGATGTTTAGCAAACTGACATGACTCACAATCTAAAGACGACAAATGCTGAAACTGAGGATAAACCTTTTTCAAAGATGATAAAGATAAATGACCCAAACGACAATGTACTTCAAAAGGAGTAACACCACCAACACAAGCCACCGCACGAGACCCCTGATCAGCAAGGAAGTAATGACCGCCAGATTCGTAACCTCTACCAATAATCTTCTTCGTCAAAAGATCCTGTATCAAGCAATGATCAGGGAATAGTGAGATGCAACAGTTTAATTGACGAGTAAGTTTACTAGGAGACAAAAGATTAAAAGCAAGTTTAGGGACATTGAGTACAGAGTCCAAATGAATAAAGGAGGTAGGTTTAACAGTGCCAGAACCAAGAACACGAGATTGGGAACCGTCCGCAATAGTGATGTTAGAAGGGTTGGCATAAGAATTGTAAGTGGAGAAGAGATAGCGGTTACCTGTCATGTGGTCAGTAGCACCAGAGTCTATGATCCATTTGGAGGAAGAAGAGACAAGGGCAGTAGCCTCATTACCTGTTGCAATAGCAGCACTAGCAAGAGGATTGCTAGATTTTAATTGAGCATATTCAGTAGCAGAAATGGTAACCGTGTCATTGGATGTTGTGGCCACGTGTGCAGAATTTTGTCGATTCTGTTTATTCTGAAGTTTACGGCACGTACGTTTCGTATGACCTGGCTCCTTACAGTAGTAACAGATCACGCCTTTCGACTCCTGAGTAGAACCTCCTGGTGTGGAACCACGATAAGTAGGTGGCCCCCGAGCATTATTCTGACCACTACTGATTAATGCGCTGGTAGGCACAAGAGGAGCCGGAGAAGATATCTGTTCAATTCTCAACACACGAGAGAAGGCCTCTTCGAGGGAAGGAAGATGAGCCCCAGATAAAATTTGAGATCTAGCAGCCGCATATCGAGGCGGAAGTGCAGTAAGAAAGCTCATGGTCGCCATCTGCTCTCGGTGAGACACATTAACCTTCCGCTCATCAGAAATAGGCATAAGGGAATTGAGTTCCTCATACATTCCTTTGAAATCCATAAAGAAGACTGTAAGAGGACGATCATCCGGCATCTCAACGCGATGGAAAGATCTGCAAATCTCATATATTCGAGAAATATTATTTTTGCCTGAGTATAAGAATGCCAAGTAATCCATTAGTTCCTTAACAAATTCACAGTGAGTAATAGAGGGCATGATCTCACTGTCAATAGAATTACGAATTTGTAAGAGAAGCCGTGCATCATCCCTTAACCATAACTTGCGAGAGGGATCGTTCTCTTCTGGAGGATCATCGGTCAAGTGATCTTCTTTCTCAATACTTCGAAAATAAATACGAATAGATTTACTCCAATCTAGATAATTTCTCCAAGTCAATTTGCGTTCAGTAATCTTAGTGACTACTGGAACCATCTCAGAAACTGTTGTAGACTTAGTTGAAGCCATCAAAACAGGTTAGTATTAAAAGAGCGAAAGTAACCGAACAGCGATTAACCAATTACCGTAGCTTCACCAGGAGCCTTGTAAGAACAACGATTCGAACCAGTAAAGGAAGACCACTCCAGGGGTCAAATAAAATCACCACAGTGAACAAACTGTTCTGAAATCAGAAAGGGCAAATCTGCAGACAGAAAATACAGATCAGAGACGAAAGACCCAGTATGCGACAGTCAAAACCAGGGCACGAAACTCCAGGGTTATGCTGAGGAAGGTGAGTCGAGCCCAACGGAAAGCAGCGCCGTCGGAAAACAGAACCAGAAACTGTGACCAGATGGCAACCCAGGCTTATTGCTCTGATACCATGTTGTTTTTAGAGAGAAAAGTGATGTGAAAAATACTCCTTGTTATTCATTGATATGTTGAATAGGTATTTATAGATACAATGGGTAATCCTAGATATTAATGATATATCCTAGACATTAATACTACAATATCATATCAATATCATATCGTATCTTCTATACTAATTACAGAATATTACATATCCTACAATATCTCTACAGCTACATTACTTCAATTTTACCACATTTTATTGTTTTTTCCTACTTTTTATTTCTTTTGGGGGGAGGATGTCGTTGCACTTGACTTCTTTTAATTGTGATAGTCATGTAAAAGAACACTTGGCAGATCTTATTGATCCTTTTTTTCCTTGTTTGTCTTTTTGTCTACCTCAACCCCTACAAGTCAGTGATGATATAGTCAGGGGTCAAAAGCCCATATTTTTTTAATAGTAATTTGGTATGTTAAATTACTGCAGGGGACAATTCGGGATGCTGTTGAAGATTCTATCACATGGCCTGTGAGAAAAGTTATACCTATCTTGCCTGGAGATTACAAGTATGCAAATATTTTGACAAGAACTGAGATGCTTTTGTTATATTATTGACACGTTTTTGGTGATATATTATTGATACTTCTTGTTACTTCTGGGTATCACTTTCTACTGATTGAATTATTGAATTTCTTGATACTATCTAGGTATATTTTCAAAAATAAGAAACTGCAAATGTCGAATTCCAGAATCTTTCTTTTGATTGTCGAATTAGGATCATCTTAGGATTTAATATGATCAATATGTACTTATGAATACAAATAAACTATAACCAAGATGCTGCGTCTCTTTTAGTGATATCAATTATGGTTCTACCATATTACTCCTCCGGTCCTTAATATAGGACTTATTTAACTAATTTAATTAGATTAAGGAAGTTAGTTAGTATGACATATTTTTTCTAAAACACCCTAATCATCTCTTTTAACTCACTCCCTCCCTCTCTTACTTGATTACTGCTTAGGGAGTATCAATAGGGGTAATTTGGGCAAAAAGTTGATGAATATAGGAAATAGGTCTTATATTTAGGGCTAATATCAACTCTCTAATTAGGTCTTATATTAAGGATAGGAGGAGTATCATATATGAATTGAAGAACGTGTGAAAATTCTTGAACTAGGGAGGGCTGTTTTAAATGTGTTTCTCCATGTTGCTTAATATCAAGACCTAAGTCTACACCCATTAATCAGTTGATTTGGCAGTGGCTTCAATTTAAGTGGCTTCTATATCATTACTTGGTTAACTTAATTATTGTGGTTGACTTGGGGATTATTTTTCCTTTTGGTCATTGCTGGTTGTATAGAAGATTCGAGGTAACAAAATTAACTGTATTATCTTATTCAGCGATCTAGAGTTAAAGCCTGAGGGAGTATTAGAAGTGAAGCTTGTGCAGGCGAAGGAGCTGACGAACAAGGATATAATTGGTAAATCAGATCCATATGCTGAACTATATATTCGACCTTTACGTGACAGAATAAAAACTAGCAAGACAATAGTAAGTTCTTTCCCTTTCTGTGCCCTCCTCATCTATAGCTTGTCAATGCTGGTAAAAATGACGTGGTTTTGTTTTTCTATTCCAGAACAATGACTTGAATCCTATTTGGAATGAGCACTTTGAATTTATTGTAGAAGATGCATCCACTCAGCGCTTAGTGGTCAAAGTTTTTGATGCTGAGGGTTTACAGTCAGCTGATTTGATTGGATGTGCTCGTATAGATCTTAAGGAACTTCAGCCAGGTAAAGTTAAAGACGTGTGGTTGAACCTGGTGAAGGATTTGGAGGTGCAAAGAGATAACAAGAACAGAGGGCAGGTGAAAAAGCTATCCTGTAGTTGGACAAAGTATCCTTGGTTAGGTTGGATTTTTTTTTTTATTCTCATTTTGAGTTTGGAGGTCATATGAAAAAGTAAGTAGTGTGGCCGATAGTTTGGACATAGGATATTTTTTTCCTTTTTAGTGATAAATACACTTCGATGGGATTCTTGTTATTTTCTTTTCTGAAACCTAGCTTCCCTGAATGTTGTGTTTAAGGCAAACATTAGATTTACCATAGTACAATTACGAGAGCAGCACAGGGTTCACTCTAGTCTTGTAACTAAGGCTGAAGAAATGAATGTGACCCATGAATTCCTTTTTACTGCAACAAGCATGGTACATTACTCGTGTCATTTATGATCTGCTCTCCTTGCTTCAATTTGGTCTTAAAATGCTTTAGAATCAGCTGTTTTTAGTAGAATTCAACTTAAAACTCATTTTAGGTGTTGGAATAAAAAAATCACATTGGTTCACATTAAAAGGGCAAGAAAGGCGTAAACCAAAGAAGTTTTTTTCATTCTGTCTTTTTAATTGCATATTTTGCTCATGCCCATGCAGTATAGGAGGGCAAGGGAGATAATGGGTGCTTGATAGCATTCGGTTTTGTAAATTTGTTTCATTCTATTCTATAACCCTTGAATTCTTCTAATACTGTTACTCATCACTTGTTTGGTCAAACTTAACATTGCTGTCCAAGATTCATGGGGTATGTACGTGATATCTCTCTTGAAGAGTAGATGTATTTGCTCCATAGTTTAGTAGTCTGATTGTCAAAATCAATTATACATTCATTTCTTGGTTTGTTAATTGTTATCAATAACACATTTCCATCCTATATATGTTCAATGTAATAAATACACGTGCTTTTTTGTATTAAATGTTTTTTTTTTCTCATAGGTACATTTAGAACTTCTGTATTATCCTTTTGGCACAGAGAATGGATTTTCCAATCCTTTCGCACCTGACTATATGACAACCTTGGAAAAGGTTATGAAAAGTTCAGCGAAGGGAACAGAAGCTCTTGATGATGAAAACTCTTTTGCACAAAAGAGAAAGGAGGTTATTGTTAGAGGTGTCCTTTCCGTTACTGTAATATCTGCCGAAGACTTGCCTCCTGCAGATCTGATGGGCAAAGCTGACCCTTATGTTGTTCTCACCATGAAGAAAACAGAAAATAAAAACAAAACCAGGGTATGATTTGCTGGGCCTAGAAACTAAGACTGGAATTCATTTTTGTCGGTTTTGAGAACCTTAGAGATGGACAAGCGATTGTTATTTTAAGATTTACGTTGTCTTCTCTTCTGCATATTTTTTTTCCTTCATTCTTGGGCTGGTTGAAGGACATCAAGGAGGACATGCTTGTGTGTATTGCATGTCAGTTGCTGGTTTTTAATTCTGTGACTAATCTGCAAAAGATTATGACATGGATCACGTGTTGTTAATTTTGCAGGTTGTCAATAACAACTTGAATCCTGTTTGGAATCAAACATTTGACTTTGTTGTTGAGGATGGATTACATGATATGCTAATTGTTGAAGTTTGGGACCACGACACTTTTGGAAAGGTAGAAATTTTTTCCTTGTCTATTAAGTTAGTTTATGTCAATTTTCTTAATGACTTGATGCCAGGCAATTATATTTTGTAACACACGCGTCACACACACAATAGTTCTTATAATGAAGATCATCCCTATAAAATTTGACAGCAGACCGAAATTGTCTTATTTCTCATCAGTGAATCTAATTGTTCAAGCCTGCCTTATTTTAAATTCCAGTATATTTTAACTATTGTATACTTGTAATTTTTCTTATTTCCTAAAATTTGACATGAAAAATAAACATTTTAATTTGTTCTAATTCAAAATTTGGATCAATGAAAATAACAATATTCTTAGGCATTGCCAATATAGTTATGGAACACTTGAGCGTGTCAGAAGTAGGGGTGTGCATGGGCCGGGTTGGGCAGGGCAGCCCCCCTGCCCGGTGCCCTGCCCGGAAAAACCATGGGCTGCATTTTGCAGCCCGATGCCCGGCCCTGCCCGGTAAAAGCCCTAACCAATTCGGGCTGGGCATATGCGGGCTGGGCATGAGCGGGCTGGGCATGCCCAAATAGTGATGTCCTGCTCATATTGTGAGAAAAAAATCTGCTATCATGAACTTATAAAATAATATCATATTTATATTTTTAAGAGTTAAATAATATATATAATTCACTAAGAATAAGGTATCAAAAAAATAGTAATTAAAGTCTCAAAGTCTATTACATATATAAAAAAGAAATATTAAAATATATAGAGGTCGGATATTTGTAGCGTTATTGCAATACAAAAAATTGAATACTTGGCAAGTAAAGCAGAGGAGCAACTTTGGTATCTACATAAATATAAAAGTTATGTTTAATATTTTAAAAATGAGCAAGGAGAGTTGCCAGCTAAAGTGAAAAGTGTAAAATTACAAATAAAATAAGTTAAGAAAAAAATTAAAAAAATAATAAATATATATATATATAGGGCCGGGCCAAATGGGCAGGGCAGCATGCCCTGCCCGGTGCCCGGCCCGGCCCGACAACTGGCCCGGCCCGGCCCTGCCCAAATATATTTTGGGCACTTTTTTTAGGGCCGGGCCGGGCGATTTTTTACCGGGCTCGGGCGGGCGGACCGGGCCACCGGGCACTATGAACACCCCTAGTCAGAAGTGGAAACTACTGAAAAATGTGTGATATAATTAAATTACCTATCTTACTCGCTGTTCCTATAAGCCATAATTCTTTGGTCGTTGTGTAGGGCTATATGGGCAGATGCATAATGACACTTACTAGGGTCATATTGGAGGGGGGAGTGAAAGATCGTTTTGAGCTAGATGGTGCTAAATCTGGCTACTTGAATTTGCATCTCAAGTGGCTGCCACAACCGATTTATCGTGATCATTGAGTGTCGTTTTATCCCAGACACCTGATAAGTTGATAGGTATAATTTTGCATGTTATAAGGTATTCTATAATGATATCAATATATATCATATAACTTTGAAGTGCGTGAATGACACAATGTGAACACTGTTCTTGAAGCAAGATTTGCCCTTTATTAGTTGCTGCAGGGTACGAGAACCATGATAGTGTTCATAATCAAGTTTCAGATTCAATGAACATAATGGTTCAAATTGAATGATGATGTCTGAACATCATTTGTAATCAAGACGCCTCTATCATCTCTGTTCTCTTTCATTCAAACGTTATTCTAGTAGATAGAGTTTCATTAATTGTTGAATAGAATTCTCTATAGTACTATTCTTGGATCAATCCTTTTGCTTGAACTCTGCAGCAACAATAGAGAACAAATCTTAAAAAGTAAAATAACATTCACATGTTTCAAAGTCATCTTTTTTTTGTTGTTGTTTATTCTGTCATTGTTTTTTTCTAGCCCTATTTCCTACCAGTGCACATGTAGACCCCTATGTTGCCGACGACACGGCAGTACCTCGTTCCATGTCCGCGGAGAACGACAATAAGCGAATCATGTACATGATTCGTTTCTTTGTACCACGCTTGATGATGAAGATAGAAGATCTCCAGATTAGTTTAATCCTTTTTCCAATATTGGTTGTTAATGAATGCCCTTTGCTGACTGCTGTCTAAATGTTAAGAAGTCTGAACTAAAGTTGCCTTATTACTATGTTGTAGGTTGATAAATGGAGAGAAAATAAGAGAGATTTGGGAAGAAAAGTGTTTTCTGATATCCTGATCTGTCTCATTTATAATCTTATTTACGAGACAGAATTAATGAGCCGTAATCACAGAAAAAATGGTCCTCGGGCTTGAACCCGCAACCATGGGCTCATAAGACCAACGCTCTAATCAACTGAGCTACGGGACCTTGAAGAAATGTGCAGCATTGAAATTCCTAGTCATTCTAGTTTTCTTATAAAAGGAACTCGTGTATACATATTCATATCTCTTTCAACAAGCCCCTACACATGATATTTGTGTTTACCTACATTTCTTCAAACCACAATGCCATTGGCGGTTTAAAATCTCAATGGCTTTTTAATTGTAATTTTACGATTTATAAGATAAATGTATATCATAAATTTTTGTTTTGATTTACCTGAACGTGTTTATTATAAACAAATTTAAGCAAACATTCAAATGAGAGACTTTTGAATATTAGACCAATTAGTGCTTTCACTAATTGGGTCCCTACATTTACAGATTTAAAGAAAGTGGCAAAATATGAATGTTGAAGTTTATTTATAATCCTTTGAATCTCGAGTGATGTTAATCCTTTTTTAAAAAATTTTGTACTAAAAAATAAAAAGTTTACTTCTAATCAATTTGACCTTACCGACAAAAATGACAATTCTGATGATATTTCTCTTTGTAATGCTTCTCATCCGCGACACGTTTTGCTCCATACCTATCATAAAGGAGATAGGTGAAGATTTTTCAAAAAAAAAAAAAAAAACGTATCAAAATCCCTTGAGAAGGCTGGCCTGCCATAGGTGGGATTTGTGAGGGAAAACCAACTGTTTTTTTAGTTATTTTTCTTTTCAAGTTTTTACACTGCCAATAAATTAGTCATGCATGTTAGGAACTCTCCACGAGACAATTGAAAAAAGTATTCCATAGAGATTAATTATTCCATGCCTTCAAAATAAAATCTTTAGGTGTCTATCATATAACACTAACACAATCATAAAAAAGTAGTAATGGGGATAAATAAAAACAAGAAAGTTGAATATATAAATGCCTCAAATCTCTTTTGCATATGAGAAGATAAAAATGGTAAACACAAAACAAATATTTTTACTTGCATTGAAAATATTTAACTTCAAAATAAAATATCAATGAATCTCATTTAGAAGAACTTTAAAGAGATCATATTTATTCTTATCAAAATATTTTTTTAATTAAAAGATTGGGGCTAAAAAGGGCGGACCAAATGATATAAGGGATGCTTCGTACTTAATCAAATATAAGTCAACCAATGGGTTTGGGTTTAGGTTTAACGGAAGAGGCTAGTCCTTTACAACGTAGCGAACCAAAGTTTAAATCTTTGTTGGAAGAATTGTTTATATTTAGTACCTGACAGTACTTTGAATAAGATTGCCTCTAATAGGAGAATACCTATATTTTAAAAAAAATAAATAAAACATAAGACAATAGAAAATAAGTAGCATAAGGCTCAATTTTTAAGATTTTTATAGGTATTATTTATATTAAAAGAATAAAGATCCTAACATCAAAATTTTGATAAATAATTTAGCCTTCATTGAATATTGTTTTAATTATAATGTAATTGTGATCATATTGGTAATATAATAATGAAATGTCTGTATTTTTATGTACATATTATATATACGTAAAATAAATATTAATATTTAATTACTACTTTAATATATATAAAGATGTCTAAGAAGACATTTTCAATTTAAAAATAAAAAATAAAGTTACTCATAATTAAAATCAAGACTTTAATGTCAACGGTAAATTGTCCCAGTAGCAACACTACCTGCCTTATTTGGATTAGGTCCCGAGTTTGAACTAGGCATTGGCATGTTTACATCGTGTGTTAAATTATATTATATAAAAAAAATCAAGACTTTAATACTATATTTCAGAATCCTCAAACCATTTGAGATAAATTTTCCCATCAATTCCCTTATAACATGGTGGCACCAGAGGTTTCGATAGCGAATTTGATCATGTTCGCTACATAAGGCTGTTAGCTTATTCTTACTAATAATACAAATTGCTTTAAGATTTTATATTTGAAATTGGTAACTATATGGGTAAGCTAAACTGATTCGGTAAACAACTCTGGGATTTTTTAATACAACTGATGATGCAATCTGAATTTTAAATGAGATAAAGATTTGCATATATTAAGCCAAGCTTTGTATCTAAGTTTTTTCTTTCTTCACTAGTAAAACTAAATAATTTCATTCTTTTTGTGAAACATTTTGCTATATATATATATATATAATATAAACTGTAAAATTGCTGAACAATACTCTGAAGAAAGACAAATCTCCTGTGAAATTCAGTTCAGAGAGGTCAGTGTCATTCACTATAAGGTAAAGAGATGAGAACATTCTTCTATAAGGCACTATAAGCAACTAATTGCACAACCTTTACAACGTATATGAGCTAAAATAAAAATTTCCCCTTATTCTAAGAAAATTCATTGTAATATTGGCCAACTATATCATATTTCAACTTTTTAGACAAAGTACAAGAAAAAAGGGGGAAACCAGAACAAACCGTCCCTTTGCTTGACTCTACAGTGATGAATTTATTTTACTTCATATAAATCTCAATCGGCTCAACCATATCATCATTTATTATCAAAGAAAATTATGGCACAACCTTTTCAAAGAATCATGATGGTGAACTTTTTTCTAACCTTCCTCAGGGGAAAATATGTCCATGTCTCTCCATCTTGGATGTAGATGAGTCCACAACATCAAGTTCTTCCTTGAACAAAAGCTCTCATGCATACTAGAAGATATGCAAAACTTACCCCAACTCCATTGTTTCCTTACCAATCCTGTCGGTTGTCCTTCTTCGTAGTAGAATCTTGAAAATTGAGAAAACTGCTATAAGGGCAATTTGTAAATGCTCAGAGCTACTTATCTTTATACATATCTGCCCCATTTTTTGACTATTGAGATTAGCACTAACAGATGCTTTGGTGCTTCGACTTAGCCTGAACTCGGATTTTAAGCTTCCACTCAACACCATCTCTTTATTGAAGGAAAGGATTGTCATTGTCACACTAACATTGTCATTTCTAATCGGATAATCTCCTCCTCGTACGGCGGCTTCAAAACTACCACCGTATGCCACTTGTCCAGCACCCGCCATTTGCCCTGCATTCATGACAAATTTTAGCCGGTTCCCAATTAAAACAGTATCCTCAATCTTTGCACCCAGGTAATGCTTCTTCGCATGGGACGTTATGCAGAATCCAAATTCAGCAATATTGTGCTTTATGCTTCTAAACTTGGAGTTGCTACGAACTGTACATACCAAGTCTCTATCAGCAGATTGAACATCAACACCTATGGAATAAGTAGGACCCTTAGGTTTAACATAAGTTGCAGAGCACTCAGATTGAATGCTAAAATCCTGCTTGTCCTTATTCATCTGTCCTGTAACCCAGGCAAATACATCGTTTTTTATTTTTGTGGCTATCTCCAAGTTTATACCATCAAACCCCACATCATGATCCCATCCATGGGCATTAAGAACAGGTCTAGAAAGCCATTGGTCAGTTGTCACAATGCAGCGGTATCTATGAACAGGGTTGCCTGAATCAAAACTTGGAGGAAGATCCATATCTGGTAATAGATTAGGCTCTGAAGATGCCTTCTGATCAACAGGATGCTCACTGTCAGACAAATTTTGTTCTTTTAGTAATTTCTCTTGTCTGCACCTATGAGACTCATCTTTCAAATGTTTCTTTAGGTAAAGAGTCTCCCTGTACTCTAGCTCATCCAGATACTCCTTTTTTTGCGACTTGGACAACTTCTCAAATTGCGCTTTTGAAAAGATTTGAATAGGCGGCAATTTATCATATTCATCTTCTTGCTCTAGATCTGAGGGTAAAATTTCATCAGTTTCATAGTCCATTCCACTTGGACTGGATATTGAGCAATTCAAAAAGGCCGAGACTAGATGGGGTAGAGAAGGTATTCGAGCACTACGTACAGACCCCAGTTCCACGCTGTTTTGAAATTTAAGGAGGGAATTGACATCACCCAAAACTTTGGTGCAAATGCAACATAACAAGAGTTGAGATACCCAAACCTGTCCACTTGGAAGAATTTTCTCTCCCATAAAATTTCGGGGACACTGGGGATGGTTCTCAACCAAAAGGACAGGGTTTTCAAGTCTTGTAGCAGACACTGCCTGATCTATATTATGCTGCATTATATTAATACATTGAGAAACATATGAATCAAAATTAACAATTTTTCCATCGTGTCCTTCAAGAATTGCTGAGTAAGAATGAGTCATGACAAGGATGGTGTTGTACCAGATTGCTGAGCCAAATACTTCAGCTATTAGCCTCAAAAGGGGGAAGTCACTATAGCCAGCATTTAAAAAATCCAGTCGTTCAAAGTATAAAACAATGTCTGGAGGGGACTTCCGAATAAATCTCTTTATAGAATGCAGGATCCTCTTATTTCTCTTTACATTACAAGTAGAAGAAGGCAGGAGACCAGGAGTATCAATAACTCTTACTTTAATCCCATTGAGAGTTCCCACAAATTCTTGGACGCAATTAGTAGCAGGTTGAAATGCATCAGTAATGGTTTTTGTTTCATCAAATATAGAATTTATGGTAGCACTTTTACCAACTCCAGTTTTTCCCAGAACAAGTATTGTGAAGGAGAAATCCAATTCGGGCAGACCAGATTCCTCCTGTTTGGTTGCAATTTCTCGTGCTCTCCTGCTGCTATGGATGACTCTTTTCAGGTCTGATTCCTCAGCACGAATTACCATTGCCAAGTGTATCCGATAAAGAACCTTTGCAACAAAGAGATTTTCCTCCGACTGACCAAAGCGCTGTAGTAGGCGGAAGAATTTAACTTGGAGATCCTCAATCTTTGCCAAAGGATCCTTCTTTCTTCCATTGGTGTTACGTTGATATTGGCTAAGTCCTGTATCAGAAACCTGATGTGGGGGCCTAGTACGCTGATCGCTCTGATTACCACTAGACAAGTTCAACAAATTAGGAGAATCTGGTGACACTACCAAGCTAGCTGAGTCGGCTGAACCTAACAAAACAGAATATGTATAACTAACAACCTCTATTTCAAGCATGGCATATATTTTTTCTTTTTAGTAGATAATCAACAGCAGACATTTCATTCAACAAAACCACAGAGTGATGTAAACATTTACAATAGATTGTTAATTATGGAATTTAGCATTAGTTGCTGAGGTAACTTTCCATCAAGACGTCAACTTCAGATCTAAATGGCAAGACATAGTCTTTAGAGCATCATCATAAGTTGTAAGGAAGTTCACATCACACCCACTAGAACTATAAGCAAATTTAAACTTCCATTTTACTTGTCTTTGTTGAAACATGGAAAGGGGAGATTTCCTGGTCTCTTAACACCAGAAAAACAAACAAGCTACAGACAATCTAATATCTTGTGCCAATCAATCATTCATAAACATAAGTAGATAGTAGTTTAAGAGGTAGCCTAGCCTTGTTAATTTAAATTCACAACATCAATTAGAATTATAAAGAATTTTATTTTACTAACAAAGTAAGGCTACTATTCCAATCCTCTCCAAGGGCTGGACCAAGCTATCATGCCCTACTACCAGTCCAAAGCCAGCACATGAAGTATTTATAAAACTGTGTTATTAGATGAATGATGCTCAATTCTATGTTACCTGTCAAATCACTTAATTAGCTATCAGTCAAGTTTAATCAGAAAAAGATGCTAGCTCTGATACTATTCATCATATTTATCCTCCCACCCCAATTAGGGGTTGGGGAAAGCCGCATGGAATTCTTTCTTTAGTGAGAAATATACAATTGCATTTTTAGAAGTTCAAAACAGGCAGTAGAGTCGGGGTCGAACCTTGATCAACATGTTCTTCACCCTGATGTCCCTCATCATAGAAATTACCACTTCTTGATAATGACCTAGATGAGACCAGCGATTTGTACAGCAACTGAGAGAAAACCCAATCTCTAACACACTTCATCCTTCAGCAAAATAAGAAAAGAAATTTAATCAGATCATTTAAAAGCATGGCAGCAATAACGTCTCAAAACAAATAATAAACATCAACCCAAAATATTTATGGCATGTGATCAAGAACTCAGCAAAATGATTATCAGCATCTGCTCCACGACCAGTTGTTCATTAAAATACAAAATACAGTAATACACAAGACACAGACACACTTCACTTATTATCAATCTCAAACAAATAAAAAATGTCACATAGTTGATCCGAAAAACCGAGGAAAAACAGAAAACAGAGTTTTGCAGTTTACGTGTGAGAAACATGTAAACCTACAAGGTCAACATAATTGGAGAAAGATTCTTAAAGGAACCTCAACTAATTCCCTCTTCATTTTAAAGGATCCAATCAATATGCAATTGTAAATCATCCTAGGAACTAAATAACATTTAATACTCATTTGTTTTTAGGCACTGCAGTAAATGAGGACAAGGCACTAGCAGTTGTTGCTGTAAGACACAATCAGATGACTATAATTCGCATGAAAAAGAACTAAACCGGCAGTGAAAGAACAGAAACAATTTGACACGAATAATCAAGCATATCAATATCTCACAGATAACGTACAAAAACATAACGACCACCAACTACTAATCAGAAGAAATTAAACAAAACAAAAAAAGTTTACCCCGACGATATTCTAGTCGGTTACTTAAATTTGGAGCATAAGCAGGTTTTGAGGAATATACTGTAAAGAAAATAAATGTCTCTTCCGTCATGAGCTGGCTCGAAGGACCACACCAAATCATTTTAATGATTGTGTTCGCGTGAATTATGAGAAAATCATGAATAAACTAAACTAAGAGACTTCTGAATCCTCATAAAGCAATACAACAGAGCGAAAAACGCTGCAAAACCCTAGTTGTAGGATGAATTCAGCGGAAATCCGGAGCCCAAATGAGTGGGAATTCGAAAATTCCGAAACCGGAATAAGACCCAAATAAAATTTCAAAGGGTCAACAAAATGAAAAGTAAGAGCACGATGGTTCACGAAGGCGAGGTAGATGAAGATTGTGGCATTAGTCAAAGACATGCACTTTCACCTACCCTCTTCTTGGATTTTCTTGAATAGCCACATTTTGCGCTTCATCGCTCACGCTGCAATACGAGGACACCGTCATCATTTATATTTTTTTTTGTTACACCCAGTTTACCGGAGTTTTATCCGAATTACATTTGGATTCAACCCGCATCACTTACCTGGCTATGGTGGGTGAGTCTCCCAACAAGAATTTTCTGCGTACGCCAAAGCTCAAATTTAAGATCTCGCTTAAATAATACCGAGCCGCTTACCACTTACAATAACTTGTTAGTGTCATCTTTTATATTTGCCCCAAAGATATAGAGTCAAGGACTTGGGCTATATTCATGGAGTTAAGTAGATTTTTTTTCCAATGAAATGAATATTGAAACATTGATAGACACATATGGGCTAAAAGTGTATATTTTCTTAAGTTTAATTTTTAAGGTGTATTATTTTATTATAGTTTTAATTATTATATTTAAAGAAACATCATAATTTTTTAAGTGAGACTAATTGAAAGCTCATCTTACCTAATATTAGTATCATATCTTTTAAAAAAAATTATTTTAATTTTAGACATAGATAAGCCTAATCCCTTTTAAACAATTTTGTTAAAAAAAAAATTAGTTGAGTGACTTAACTTTATATATGTAAAACAGATCAAAACACCTTATATATATAATAATGGAAGGGGTATAGTATATTAGAATGTAGAGTAAAATACTCTAACATTCATTATATTTTACCTTAATTATATATAATTATATAGACCTCCCATCTATTTTAAAAATATACAATTAAGTCTAAATTGTTAACTCCCTTAAGAATATCCTAAAAAGATACTTTTATAATTAAGACTTATATTAAAATAAATTTTATTTACTAATTTAACCTCCATAATTACTAATTCCCTATTTTTGACTAAAATTGTTTAAAAAGATTAAGAGTTTTATTTTCCATAATTTTCCTTTTTATTTTTATAAATAATTACTGTCTTAATATTTTTAATATATCAGGACAAAATTTTAAGTGATTTAATTAACATAAAGTTTATAAATTTTTAATTAATTAATTTAAAAAAAACATAATTAAATGATGTTATAAATGTAGAGTTTTATAACATATCGGAAATTTGGAAAATACATTATTAGATTTACTTTTTGATTGCATAAAATACATTATTAGATTTACGTTAAAGAGGGGTATTTTGGTCAATATAAAAAGCTTAAAGGTAAAACTTAATAGTCAATTAATAGTTGGATAGATATAAATATAATCTCAAATATATAAAAGAAATTTATGTAACATATATTTTAATTTTAAAAAAAAATTATATATAAAGGTTTTTAAAATAGGTAGGAGGTTTTTATAATTTTAATAAAAAAAAGAGCAGTTATTAATATATTTTACTCTAGAATATACTAATTTAAATATATATATATTATTTGACATGACTAATTAGAACAATTTGAATTAATTATGATATAATTATTAGAATTCTCGTTCACATTCATTGAAAAATTAGAGTTTTTTTAATGAACGACTTACATATTATATAATCAACTTTATATTAGATTTAACTTCTATTAGTATATAATTTTTTTATTTAAAAAAGGTTTTACTTTTTTAGTAAAAATTATGCGGTATTCTCTAACTAATAGCTTTAAAATTAATCTTCTAAAAGCGTAGAGATTATTAAAGTAAATTTTATTTATCCCAACAAATTTTTCTTTTCATACATACGGCCTAGGTTAAACCTAAAATATCATATTTAAGGGTCTAGTTATCTATCAGTTGTGTTATTTTGTTTCTTTTGGTAAAAGAAATTTTAGAAAAAATTGGGCTCAGCCCCGATTTAAAATAAGGGTGAACTCTCCTTTCTTTTTTAGCGATATCAATATTTATTAATTATCCTAAGACGTAAACTTAAGTATTTAAGAGTTAGGATACTTCTCTAAATACTATGACTAAAATTATAATAAAATAATACTATTCAGTGATTAAATATATTTTAAATTATTATATATCTTATTTATTACGATTGTATTAATTTTTGTTGGTAGAAAAAAAATCTGAAACTAGATTCAAAGAGAGTAAATTTTGATTGGGCCCTTCTTTCTTCAATAGCCCAATAAAAGAAGTCAAGCTTCTAGCGGACCGTGTTTTGAAAGGGGGCGAAAAAGATTTATTAACATAAAAAGTAAATAACCTATCGTCCCTTGGTTAAATTAGTGAAGGGATAAAATATATAACTATTTTTTATCTAAAAAAAGATATATAACTATTTAAAGCGTATTCAAATTTTAAAGAGTATTACTTTGTTGTAATTCTAGTCGCGGTACTTGGGGAGACATCTTAGCTCTTAAGTGTCTAGGTTTACCCCTGAGGGTAATAGATAGCTCGTCATGCCCGACATTAGTATCACTTAGGAAGAAGTGAGATTTTACCCTGCCCTTAAATCGTAAGTGAGCCCAACCCCTTTTTAAAAAATTTTGTACAAAAAAAAATATGTAAAAAGTAGATATAACCAAGTTCTGAAATAAACAAAATCATTTGAAAAATGCTGTAGATACCCCTCCCGTTAGACGTCATGTTTTTGAAAATGAGTATGCAACAAAAATCAATCGAACAAATTTGTACAAAAATAAGTTCGACTGAAGTAATCAAAAAAGAAAAAAGAGAGTAAAAAAATGTATTATTTAAGAAACTTTTATCTGTTGGCATCTCTCACTCTATCTATTAATTGCTAACACTTTTGTGTAATTAGTATGACCTGCATACCATGATTTCTCTACGTCACCTTTCAACCTCTCAAATGGACGATTATAAAGATCCTCTTCAAACGCATTTAGCATTTCTCCAAGACAATCATCCTCACACACGGTTGTGTCGAATTCATTAGATGCACAATTTATGGGAGCACCCAATCCCTAAATACATCATTTGTCTTGCCATGCCTCATCCAGCCAATATAACTTTGATCACTCCACCCACACACTCACTAAATGACGTAACAGCTCAAATGGCCTAATTTGCTTTCCATATATAGCAACAACCTAAACAAGGGACACTAATTTACTTTTTAGGAGGCTGTTTATATTATTTGATTTATCTTTTTTATTAGGGTTTAGCTTTTTTATCTTTTTTATAAATTAGGGACACTAATTTATCTTTTTTATTAGCGTGCTTTTTAGAAAAAAAGTTTAAGTGAGTTAACTCTCAGGTATTCACTAGAGTTAGGGCATACTTTATTTCATGCTCAAATAACACTTATAGATATACTTACATATTACCTACTAATAAAATTCTCATATCGACAGTAAGATTTGAACTCATGACATTGTAAATTAAATTATGAGTCAACTCTTTACTAATACTTGATCAATCTTTGTTGGTAGCTCCTCAAATGACTTTATTTGTTTATATTCGAACAACATCGAACAATTTTTATACCATTTTCTCTTTAATAAATATCACACAAACTCTGTTTCTTATATGTTTATTATGAATTAATTAATTACTCCTCCGGTCCTTAATATATAATATATTTAATTAATTTGATTAGATTAATAAAATTAGTTAAGTTAGTTAATTTGATATGATTTTTTAAAATAAAATAACTATTTTCCTTAACCCCTCTCTCTTCCTCTCACTTGATTATTGTTGAGAAAGTATCAATAGAGATAATTTAAGAAAAAGTTAATAAATATAAGAAATAAATATAACATTTAATATCAAGATTAACTTCATAATTAAATTAAATATTAAAGATAAAATGAGTAATATATACTACTAACTAATTCAAATTCGATTACTGTCAACTTGTAGAGCAGCTCTCCCATATCGTATGCGAGCTTATGCGTGTCTTTAATTTGTTTTGCCCAATGCTAACAAGGGTTAGTCTAAATGGTAAGTGATCAGGTATCGTTTAAGCAAGCTCTTGAGTTTGAGCCTTGACGTATATAGAAAATTTCTGTTGGGAGACTCACCCACCATAGCCAGGTGTGCGATACGGGTCAGATCCGGATATAGTTGGAGTAAATCTCCGGTGAATGGGGTAGGCAATAAAAAAATTGTTTTGCCCAATAAAAAAAAAGCTTTGCACGCAAGACCTTGCTTATAGGGCATTAATTTATAAGTTCGTTTGACTTGATTAAACCATTATTGGCAATTTTCTAATAAGTTTCTAGGAGTTTTAGGGTTTCAAACAGAAAAATAAAATAAAAAATGGTCATGTATGTCACTCAAGAGAGTCAACCATGTGAAAATGGAATGTGAAAAGAAGGACAACGCATCAAAATTAGAAATCTTGCCAAAGATTACGAAAGGGAAAGCTACCTGTTTTTCCTGCGACTAGCCATGAAAACTTGAAAGCACATTAAATATGTCTTGTTAATAATAGGATGTTGTGTAGATGGAGAGGATCTCCTCGTCATCCTTCCAACTTGGACCACCCCCCCACTCGGTTCAAAATTGAGGGCAGAAAGGGAAGGAAATTATTAGTGTGATGATCACAATCAATAATAATATAGGAAAAATTATTCCCAACAACTCACTTATACAAGTTATTTATTTTAAAAGGAAAATTATTTTTGAAATTCCTATAGTTTCTTTCTATTTTTAATTTAGTTCCGGTATATTTTTTTCTTTTTATTAAATTTTTAATTTTAATTTTACTCTATTAACACTGTTAACCTTTGTAATTTTGCGTTGCTAATATTATTAATTCATGTATAGAAGCTAATTATGATAACAGAGTAAAATTAAAAGATTTAATAAGGATAAAAACATATAAGTACCAAATTAAAAATTGAAGAGAACTATGTACCTAAAGATAAGTAGTTTTCCCTTTCTAAAATCTCTAATGATAAATACGCATAGTTCAACTTGTAAATTTATACTGTTGTTATTAGAGTGGTAAATATTGTTCAATCTGTAAATCTACACTATTTTAGTGAAAAACACTTGTGATTAGACTAATAAATGTATCTATGTGTGAGTAGTAAATTCAATGTTATGTTCTTTGTAAATGAATAGTGAGTAAAGTAGTATCTAATATTTTGATGTTATTTTCCAATTATATTATATACTTTAATTTTATTTATGGTATATCAAGTATCTAATGTTATTTATAGTACCCTAATTTGATTTAGGATATGTTTGGATAGAGAGAAAAGTGAGGGAAAAATAGAGGGAGAGAATAGTATAAAAGAAAATGTCTTAAAATGGTAAAAAATTATTATTTTTGGGTTTTCCCTTATAATATTTTTTTCTCCCTAATTTTCTTCACATCCTAACATAGGGTTAGAGTGTATTTAGCATCATAAACCATAAATAAGATCATGGTGTTGAATGTTATTGGAAAATAATATTAGGAGGTGTTAGGTGTATTAGAAAAATATCATCATAGTATTTGTACACCATAAATAAGATTCATAAATAAAATTAAAGTATTGTGTGGAAATAATGCTACTTTACTTTTAAATAATTTCTTAATTTAGTGTTTCAGAGTAATTTTTTCGTATCAATATTACTCCAGTTACGAATGTGACCCCACATTTTTGCATTTCATATCCCTTTCATTTATTTATTTTTGTATTGTACGTTGTGGGGATAGGACTATCAATATAACTAGGAGAATGTGGGGTTCAACTCTATATATGCCCTATACTTTCATAACCCTCTCTGCATTTCTCTGTGAGTTAGATTGCATTCAATTTTCTCTGTCCTTCTATATATGTTTTCTTTCCTTTTTTGCTACATTCAATCCATTTCCTACTTGTGATAAAGTGTCTAGAAGTTTTGAGATCTCAAGTAAAATTGTTGGAGGGGAATAGTGCAATGCACCCAATTTGAATATAATTTATTTTAACTTTCTTAGCTGCAAAATTATTTAGCAAATCCTTATAATGTAATAAAGTGACAAAGTATTTATTGTGTCTCAACAAAAAAAAAATAGTTTGTAACATTTCAATCTTAATAAATAATATGTCTGACCCATTTAATTTGAATATTGTATCATAGTTTTCTCTTATGGAATTTAGGCAATTCTAATAAAAAACTTCTTCAATAGAAATAATTGTTATAGATATAATTGAAAGTTAAGATGCAAATTTACTTATAAATTATTGGTGAATGTGCACAGATTGTAGTATAAAGTTTTTTTAATATATAAAATGTACATAAAAATTTTAAAATGATGTAAAAATATAATGACTAAGTCTGTTAATTTTTGTGTGAGACCCACACTACTATCTAAGTGTGTGTTTGGATAAGATTTTAAAAAAGGGCTTATGAAATAAATGGGTTTTTGGACAGCTTATGGAAAATGGCTTTTAGAGAAGAGATTATGGAAAAAAAGTAGTTTTGGATAAATGAGTGTTTGGATAGTTGTTACAAGAAGGGGTTTTGTAATTGAAAAATTACTAAAAAGGGTATGTATGAGAGATGAGAGATGAGAGGGGGTAAAAAAGATAGATGAGAGAGGAGAGAGGGTGGAGAAGATAGATGAGAGATGAGAGATAGTGGAAAAGATAGAGGAGAGGGGAGAGAGGGTGTAAGAAAAAATAAGGGTAAAATAGTAATTGAGTAGTTGAAAAGTGTTTTTACTCTTCCAAAAGTTATTCTGACCAGCTTATCTGAAACCATGGTTTGGTCTAGAAACCCGTTTGAACAAATATGATTGTTTGTTTTAAAATTTCTCCAAACTGAGATTTTGCCTAATTTTTTTTTAAAACTATTGTTTACCAATAAACCAAACAGGCCCTAAGTATAAAAAGTAACGGGCATTATATTGCACATTAACGTTTTGTACTATTTTATAATTTTAGGGGCATTTTTTTACACCAAAGGAATTTTATGGTGCTAGGGGCACATTTGTAAAGACCATGGCCTTGTTTGTTTTCTTGTTTTGAAAACAAGTTTCTATTTTTTAAAATAAAAAACTTGTAATTTATTTTTAGTTAGTTTTTTTTAAATATTAATAAATTTTTAAATATTATAAAACTAAAACAATTTTTAGATGTTTTTTATTTTTATTTTGAAAAATTTGGAAACCCTTTCTTCTCAGTTTGAGGGCTTAAGGCCGCCATGTGTCCACCGTCAACACCGGCCATCCGCCTCCGTGTGTCCCTCTAGCCACTGCCATGTGCCACGTATCCCTGTCAGCCACCACGTCACCTTTAATGACTAGCGATCACTAGGGGTTCCCATTGTTAAAGGATTAGTGATGAAATTAGCAACCGAATTCCATTCTGTCATTAATTTCCTGTTTTTTGTAATGGGTACATGGGATCTATATAGCCGATTGGGATGCGTTATATAAAGTGAGTAAATCAAACAATTCTTTTCTGATTGTTTTACATTTTTTGTTTTCAAAATGTAATATTTTAGAGTAATTATCCAATCAATTTTTTTTTTCAACACCTGCTTTTAAAAACAATTTTATAAAAATGTTTTGATAAAAAAATTGAAAACAAAATCAAACAAAAGAGCAATTTCCCCCAAAACTTTTCTTTTACTTCTATTATTCAATAGGTGTGGGGCCTAAGGCAATGGCTTAAAGAGAGCCACAACCTTGCTTGGAAAAGGCATGGTCTTCTATTACAATTTAGATTCGATTTGCTAATATATATATATATATATATATATGTAATATAATATGTATATGTACACATAACTTGTTTTATCTAATAATTGGTCAAAAAAATTTAGATGGAATAAATTAATTTTCTATTGTGTTTAGGGACAACTATGGGAAAAACCATATTTTTTTTTTACCTTGGAAAAACCAGAAATTTATATTTCCGGTTTGAAATGGATTCGAAGACGAGGTAACACAGTATATTTCCCATCAATATTTCAAATTTCTTTTATATCCATATATAATATAAAAATCTTTATAAAATTAATAATGGTAAGATTCAAACTTAATCATTATGAATTATACTGACCACGTGTGGACCTTGCAATGTGTTATATGAAATGTGATATATAAATTATTTACACTATTTATAATTAATTGAAAGTGTGACAAATTATTCATTTTACCTTGCTATTGTGTTGTATTCTTTTGCTTTTTTTTTTTTTTGCCAACATATTGAGTTGTATTCACTTAATCACTGTTTTGATCTTTCAATTTGTTATTTATAACAAATTTAAAAATTGTTAAATATTAATGGTAACGATTCAAACGTAAAGTTCAAAATGTTTGTTTTAAAACTAAAATAATTATATAATTATCAGTATTTATAATACATATAAAAACTAAAAAGTAGAGTGATTTAAGTTATATTTATTGCCAGATAAAAGCTATTATCTCCGTTTCTAATTATAAGATATACTTAACTAATTTAGGTAAATTAATTATAAAGATTATATGTTAATTTTTCTAAAATATCTCTTAATTATATATCGAAATCATATAGGATATATTGAAAAAAATTATAATTTTTAAAGATAAAGTAAGGAGTATTGTTTTGGTATGTTTATAGAGTGGACACGGTTGATGTCGGACAACTACTGGTATACATATTTGGATATATAAGTCAGAAAAATAAAATTATTATATACTAATTAAATGTCACTTAGCCCAATAAAATTATTATATATTAGAAAAAATTATAAATTTAGAAGATAAAATGAACTAAGATACTCCAATTTTTAATATAGGATCTAATTAAGAATTTAATATTAATTTTAAATATAAAACTTATTTTTTATATTTATTATTTTTTTTATAAATTATCTAGAAATGAGACTATCGTCAAACTCTTGTCAATCTGTTTTTGCCCAACCCAAATAATGGCTCCATTACTAGCCATGGCTACTTGAGAATACATATGTAGACCGTCTAAGGTCCACAATTCTTCAGAATCCATATGTAGACACTCAAGGTCCCAAATTCTATATCTTTCATCAACCCTATGTTTAATGAATACATTTCCACTCCATTCACACCCTCTGTGTTGTCCCTATGAAAACCCTCATTCTCATCATAATAAGACCCAGAACCATAAATGTTAATTATCTTGTAATGGTTCTAAACCCAAATCCTATAAACACTTTACCGTTAAAATCAATAGTTCTGGGTACCTCTCTGACCCCCCTTAATAGTTGGATTCCACAGTAGGAGTTTATCAGGAGACCAATGATCGAAGAGTTCAACGCAGAGCAAGCAGTTTGCTGGAACCAAGGACAACGATCCTAACATGTGGAGTCTTAAAACTTGAGAAATGCTCGAAAGACTGGTGTTAAAACCCCCTTGTCCTCTAAGGAGGATCCCAGTTAATACTCTAAGGAATGCGGGGAATTTTATGGCATGGGTTCTGGCTTTGGTTGCTAATGATGGTTTTCAGTTGGTTTTCTGGTTTTTGCTTCAATTTTGGTTTCTTTTCGTTCTTATTTTGTTTGTGCTGGAATAAGAGTGTTGGTAGTCATTAGTCATCTTGTATAAGTGGTTAGTTTTTCTCTTATATATTTGATGAGAAATTAACCATTGTTTCTATGTCATAAATTCAGACTTTCTTATCATATTTGTGCAGGAAAAAAAATAAGCATATGAATTATTCGAGATAAATGATCTAAACTGCAATGATTCAGTTCAACAAACCAACATATTTTTTTCATTAAAATCCATCAGAAATGAAATGAACGGGAAAGAAAATAAAATTTACTTCACCTACTTTTGTTTGCTCTCATATAATATAAAACTATTGGCATAATCCATGGATCCTAGATAATCCATACATCAGAAATCTTATATCTTTGAAACATAAAGATAACAACCTGAAATCATATATATATATATATAGGCACATATCCATATGTCAGATAAAATTTATGAACAATTAATCAAATGATCATACATCAAAAGTACTTAAACAAAGTACATTTACGATGTAATACCTAAGATTTAGAATCAGGTTCTTGAATGTGTTAAAACCCAACTTTTATGAAAATAAAACGGCTAGCTAGCAAGAATAAAAAGGTTGAAAGATAATTTCTATTAGATAGCTGCTTGTAAGTATCTTACTCACAACTCTCTAATAGCCAAGAGATAGATATGTATTGAGAATTCCACTTATTTCTCAACATACTCCTAAAGTAATTAAAGTCCTAAAGTCAGCTTAGTAAGAGAATCATATTCAACTATTTTCCTCTTCTTTCTCCCCTCGTGCTGACTAGGATCCTTATCATTGTCAAGGTCACCAACAGATGCAAGGCTTTCTACGTAATTTAAGATTTGAACTTCAGAACTAAATTTCTCGAGAGCAAACTTCTTAACTTCATTAGTGGTGGGATTCAACAAAAACAAATTTCTTGCATTATTCTTCTCTTCATCATATTCAGGATCACCCAGAAGATAAATAGTGCAAACAATTTCATTCCTCCAAATGTTTTTGGGAATTAAATAGTAAGGTGGATATAGATAAGGGCTGCTACTATATTTTTTAGTCCAACTCCATCTCCCTCCTCCGGAGGCAGATGCATTCTCCTCAATCACCCATAGATCAATGAAACAAGATTTGTGGCTGATTCCCATATCAGAGTAAGAAAGAATAGCTACTTTGTTGTCATATATAGTAGGAATAAAATTTGACCAAGGGGCTAATGCAGGCATTGGTATTAACGTAAACGCTTCCATTGCTACGTTAAATGAGACTATCATGAGACTCTCGTCAATCTCTTTTCGCCCAACCCAAATAATGGATCCATTACTAGCCGTGGCTGCTTCAGAATGCATATGTAGACCCTTTAAGGTCCCGAATTCTAAATCTTTCCACGACCCTGTGTTTAGTGAATACACTTCCACTCCATTCACACCATCTGTGTAATCCCTATATAAATCCTCATTCTCATCATAACAAGACCCATAACCATAAATCTTAACTATCTTATAATCATTAGCAATCGTACTGAACCCAAATCCTATAGATAACTTACCCCTAAAATCAATAGGTCTAGGTACCTCCCTGAGCTCCTTAATAGCTGGATTCCACAGTAGGAGGTTATGAGTAGACCTATTATAATCCGAGATTTCGACACAGAGCAAGCCATTGCTGGACCCGACGATCCTAACATACGACGGAGTCTTAAAATCAAAGAACAAGTAATCGATCAAAGGTGCGTTATCAACTTCATGGAGTTGAAAGTCGCAATCGAATGAACGAAAGTGCCACTTTTTGGGTCGTTGGAGGAGAAGAGAAGGTCGATGACTGAAGTGGTGGAGGTGATCTGCAATGAACAATGGATCCTTCAAGAGATTTTGCCAACTTTTGCAGACACATTGAAATCGGATTAGGGATTTTACGGGAAGTCTCTTGAGAATGTTGACGATGATCTCAGAGGGGAGAAAAGCGCTGTTGCCTTCCATTGCCGTCGCTTCGAAGTCAGTCAAATAGTCCAGAGGGACCGCATATCCGGCAGATGAAACAGGCATTTATGAGTTGTTAGGGTTTGTATAATTCACCTTCCAGAGAGTTTGTGGGGCAACAGGCATTTATGAGTTGTTACGCTTTAGGCTTTAGTTTTTTTTTTTTTAAATTCGGAGATTTTTGTTCGGGTCAATTTTTTAGTACACAAATCTTTTAAAAGGGGTTAAACTTACCAACAATTTAAGGGTAGGGCAAAATTTCCTTTTTTTCCTAGGCAATACCAATGTCAGGAACCTAAGCACCCAGGAATTAGGATGCATCATCAAGCGTCGCGACTGGAACCACAATAAAATGATACTCCCTAAAGTTCGAATACACTTTAAATGGTCATATGTCTCACCCCTTCGCCAGTTAAACCCACGGATGATGTTAATTATAGATAAGATAAGATAAATAATGGTTGTTTTGTTTTGAGGGCCGTGGGCTTGTAGTCATTTGAGCAGTTAATATTTCATTTTTCTTTTGGAAGGAGTTTGATTTTTCAATTTAACTTGTGTTAATTAGTAAAATGTTTTTCACCGGCAGCAGTATTAATAAATTGTTACATATTAGTAGAATCAAATGAATTATACATTAAATATTCTGTATTTCCTTACAGTTTTTTTTTTTGCAGGACTATATTCCTTAAATAGTTAAATTCATAATCCTACTCTTATAAATATAACCTAACCTATGGGCATATTTAGATAGACTTTTAAAAAAAGGACTTTTTGATAGCTTTTGGGAAATGAATTTTAGATAAGAGCTTATGGAAAAAAAATAGTTCCGAATAAATGAGTGTTTAGATAGTTATTATCAAAAGATTTTTATTATTGATAAATTACTATAAAGGGTATGAGATTGAAAAAAAAAATTTTTTATGCTATTGTTCATCTTCTCCCATGCGTTCCCAGTAGCTCTGTGATCACTGTTCACTCATCTCCCTCCTCCACCGTGTCCCTCCTCCACTGTCTCCCACCGGCCTCTCTCCTCTACCATCGTCCTTCCTCCACGCATTCCACGACCTCCACTCAAAGATGACTAGCGACGTCTCTATTCTTTGGACCAGCGACAGAGTAGCCCCGACGAGGAGGTGGTGGAAGCAACCAGCGATGATGGAGGCAGATCTAGAGACGACACCGACAGTGATAAGGAGGCAGAGAAGAAGAGAGGCGCAGAGAGGGAGGAGAGGAGAGAGGTTGTTAGGAAAAATAGGAATAAAATAGTAATTGGATAGTCTATAAGTTCTTTTACTGTTCTAGAAGCTATTCCTAATAGCTTATCCAAAATCTTAATTTTAAATCAAGGTTTGGTCCAAAAATTATTTTAGAATGACTATTTATTTTAAAATTTTTCTAAACTAAAGTTTAGGCCAAAACCCTTTTAAAATCTTGATTTATGAGCAATCCAAACATGCACTATATTCTATTGATATATATATATGTAATTTATAGGAAGTAAATGGGTTGGAAACCATATTTTACTTATTTTGGATTTTATACATAATATGTGACCCCATGCTATTTTTTAAAAAATATCTAAGTTGCACTCACTAATATGAAAACGGCAAAAGTGTAAAAATACCCGGAAGTTTTATTCTAGGGGCGCCTAATATTATATAGTTTTTTAGGTGCAAATATAACCATAACATTATAAAATAGGCACAAAAATACAAAATCCCATTAGTTGATCATTAGAAAAAGAACTTTTGAATAAAAATATTGATATGAGATTAGATGTGATATAATTATATCCTAATTGGTATCATCTATTATCTGCCAACTAATATTAATTTATTAATTTTAAAATTTTATTAAAAAATATGAATATTTTAGGAAAAAATTATAAATTTGGGGGGACAAACTGATTGAGGTCTTATGCTCATTCTTCAAAAAAATTATTAATTAAAAATAATAAATTAATATTAGTTGGCAGATGATAAATAATGTTAGTTAAGTTATAATTATATCACATTTGGGTCTATGTCAATATTTTTAGTTAAAAAAAATTTCTCTAACAGTCAGCTAACAAAATTTAGCATTTTGTACCCATTTTATAATGTTATGGTTACTTTTGTACTTAAAAAGATAATATGATGTTGGACGTCCCTAGTAAAACTTTGTATTTTTACACCTTTATGCATATGAAAATATTGGTGAGTTTTCAATATCAAATATCATTCATTATAATCCTAAATGTGTATTTAAAAAAAAATAAGTAACCATCAATCTATCTATTATATATATATATATATATATATATAAGTAGACTATGGTTTGAACTATTGGGAGAAGAACTTTTATAATGTTGTGCTTCAACAGAGCTGTTTCTTATAACAATGTGCTCTCAAAATTAAGTTTAATAATTGATTTTAAATTCGTTTGAAAATAATATAGTTAATATAAGTTTTTGTTTTGATTGATTTTTTTATTTATTTAAAGGTATAATTCCTTTCAAAACTTAGAGCATAGAGAATCTAAACTGATATTTTTCTTTTTAAACTTCTCATTACCTTAACTAATAATTTATTGGTACTATTAGTTTTTGTTGGGGTTAGTTAAGATATATTTTCAGTCTCAAAAAATATTTATAAAAGTATTTATAAATTGTTTATCAATAAAATTATTATATTAGTAGCAGAATTTAAACTCACCACCCTATGAATTCGGAAAAAAAATAAAGCTTTATTGGCGCTTATTTTGGGTTATTGATTTGCAAAGTTTCGAGGAATTTATCAATTCACATTGCAAAGCTTTAGGTCATTCCTACTAACTTGATGGATGGACTATACGAGACATTCTTACTGTTTCTCCGGTCTCTATTTCTTTATTATGCCGAAACCTATGAATATATAGGCCTAATTGTGATGATTGAGATTGTTGTCAAACTGCTAGATTTTTTTTTTCAAGCCAAAGTTGTGCTCACTAGTACTAAAAAAAATTAGTCTGATTTTAAGGTCAAATATTATTCATTTAAAATATAAATGTGGTATTTTATTTTATAACGAGTCAAGTTACCTTTAACATAATACAGGCCAAATTTAGTCGGTTTATTTTTCAAGTGCAAGAACTCGTTATTATTATTTTTTTATTGCTCATCCGGTTCACCAAAATTTTACTCCGATTATATTCTGATCCAACCCGCGTCGCGCATCTGACTATGGTGGTACGCCAAGGTTCAAACTCAAAACCTCGTTTAAACAATACCGAACTGTTTATCACTCGGACTAACTTCCGTTAGTAAGAGCTCGTTATTTTGATTTTGAGGCAGTGCGCATATGAATCCATGTATACTTCTACATTGGAACTTTTAAAACGAAGAAAATGATTTCCCAAAGAGAAAGAAAACATAAAATATACTCTTTCGGTCCTTAATATATTATTTAATTAGGGAGTTAATCTTAATCCTAAATATAAGACTTATTTTCCTATATTTATCAACTTTTTCTCAAATTATCCCTATAGATACTCCCTCAACAATAATCAAGTAAATAAAGAAGATTAAATAAGATGATTAGGGGTGTTTTAAAAAAAAATATGTCATATTAACTAACTTTTTTAATATAATCAAATTAGTTAAATATACCATATATATTAAGGACCTAAGGAATATAGAACATCATTAGGCTTGAACAATATGTTTCCTAGCACCACTAAAGTCTAAGGAATAAATAGATTGTGCTTAAATAAAAATCTCTTTAAAACTAACGGAATTAAATTAGTCCTTCAAAGCATAACAAACTAAGCAACAAATTAAGATTTACATTCTTAATAAGAAAGATATATATATTTAATATCCAATATTATCTCGAACAACATTAATACCTATGCATATAGAAAAATATATCTGTAAATGCTCATTCCTTTTGTTAATTATTATACTCCATCTTTTTATACTTCTACAGAGTAAAGGCTGAGTATTGCAACTCATTTAATCCCTTCTCATACATAATAGAATAATGTAAAATCTAATTCCTCTTGGGGGGTTTTTGGAGGGGAGGGTAAGGGAATATTAGAGGTGTTCAGTTAAAAACGATAGAGGGAAGGGAAGGGGAGGAAAAAATTTGTTATTTTCTGCTCACCTTCTCCCTTCACACCCATAACATCACCTACCCTTCTCTACCATCCTTTAAATTAACCTAACCTATACTCCCCTTCGTTTTACCCAAACATAGCCTTAGTTTAGCTTAGAAGTGTTAACAAGTGGTAAGTTGTTCTCTCTATATATTTGATAATAATAAAGAAAAACGAAATTCATCATAAAATAAAGACTATTATTCACAATATGACCCTACAACAAGAACTTATTTGTACTGGAAATAAGTAAATAAAGCATATCATTTATTTGAGACAAACAAACTCAACTGTAATAGGTTCATTTCTTCAACTAAACCACTCAGTATTAATTCATTTCTCCATCATAAATGAAATGAAGAGGCAAGAAACCTAAATTTGCTTTATTTACTTTTGTCTCCTCTAATATGATGTAAAAATTTTAGTACTATATACTATGGACAAGCCACAAAAACTCAATTATGAATCCGTCTTCGAAATAAAAGTGAAGAACCTGTCATATATAGAGCTAGAAATTTATGGTAGTGAATATCTACATTATCATTGTAGATAACATCTCAAAAGGGCAGCAAGGATTCATATGCACAGTCAAATAATCTTAAGCTATCAGAGATTCATTTCTAGCAAAAGTGTTTGAACAAAGTAAATATGCAATGTAATAGTCGAGATTTAGGATCAAGATGAGACAAACCAAAATTTCAAATAGGCGAAATGCAATCTCTCTGTATTATTGATATAGCAAATGACAAAGTCAAATACAGAGAATCATCATAATATCATCAACAGGATGCAAAAGATAGAAAATATCTGACGAAGTTGCAGAATAACAGAAGGAAAGGCAGAAGAAATATCAGAGGGAAAAGCTGAGTAATATCAGAGGAAATCTTTTCGAATTCAGGCTTGCCCTTTCTGCTCCTCCATTACCCTTCTTATTATGCCATTGTACGCAATTTCCAGGTGGTCCTGAGCTTTCTATTGCTCCTACAAGACAGCAATTGTAATTCTTCATTATCAACTGATACAAGGCTTTCTACATATCCTTAATATAAGATTCACTTAACTAATTTGGGTAGATTAAGAAAGTTATTTAAGTTAGTTATTTATAATAACTATGTGTTGGTTTCTCTAAATTACCCTTTTTAATTATGAGCATTTGAGCTACTCTTGATAGAAACCCCTAACATATGCAATTATATATAGGGATACTCTTAGGAGGAAATTATAATTTTGGGAGACAAAATAGATTAGGGTCTTATATTTTGGACTAAAGTAGACTCTTTTTTTAGCTCTTATATTTACGATTAGAGGGAGTAATTAATAACATCACTAAAACCCCATCGGTTAATAACAAACATCTTGGATTCATTAGAAGTGCGACTGATCAAAGATAGCCCTGTCCTTATTACTTCATCAGCCACTTCACATTCAGTTTCACTAAGAACAAAGTTTGTAATATCATTCTTCGCTTCACCTAGAATTTCCCTAGTGTGTTCGGGTGTTGCAAGAATTGTGCCGACAATTTCATTCCTCCAAATAGTCATTGGATCTAACAAGTATGGATAGAGGCAGCTAATATATTTTTCAGTCCAACTCAGTTCTTCCCAGATGCACTTGTACCCTCCTCTATAACCCACAAATGAACTATACAAGATTGGAAATTTCCAGTTTGAGAGAGCACAGCTAATTTGTTCTCATACACAGTAAACTTAGATCCTAAGGGCTTGTTTGGCACGGGGTATTTGGGGGGGAGGGATGGGGGAGGGAGGGATTTTACTTCCCTCCCCTTGTTTGGCTCATTACAAAATTTAGGAGGGGAGGTAAAATTTTTTAAAATTTTCCCTCCCCCCTCCAACTTTACTTCCCCTCCAAAATTGGGGGAATTTGGAGGGGAAGTGTGATATTATTATTATATAATATTTATATACCCATAATTTTTTTAATATCCTAATATTACTCTTATATTATATTTTATTAAAATATTATGTAAAATAATATAAGGTAAATTTGTCTATATAAAAGTATTTTCCCTCCTTTTCCTTCTTGAACCAAACAAGGTAATATGAAAATTCCTCCCCTCCTCTCCCTTAATGTTAATCCAAACAAGGTAATAATAAAATCCCTCTTTTTTCCTTCCTTTCCTTTCCCTCTATTAAAATCCCTCCCCTCCGTTGAGCCAAACATACCCTAAATCAGAGCCCAAAATAGGCATGTTTATCAATGTAAACACTTCCAATGCTAAATCAAAAGAAACTACAAAATGACAACGACCATGTTCATCTCCATCCTCCACGTCCCTCTTAAACCCAAGCCAAAAAATAGCTCCATCAACACTGACTGAATCAGTATAAAAATATACACGCTCTAAGTTCCCAGATTCTACTTCTTTCCATAACCTTGTATTTAATGAATACACTTGCTCTCCATTCACACACTTTGTGTTTGTGGGGTCTCGAATGAAATTCCCATTCTCATAATAATCCTTATGACCATAAATCTTAACTATCTTGTAATCATCAACAATTTTACTGAACCCCAAATCCATAATAGCAATCACCCACAAAATCATTAGTTAAGAGTACCAGTCTTTCCTCTCTAGTCGCTGGATTCCATACTAAAAAGGAATTGGGATACCTGCGAAACTCAACACAGAACACGGAAAGTTGAAGGAAAACCAAGCCATTGCCGGAACAGATGATCTTACCGCGCGACAAGGAATAGATCGAAGGCGTTTTATGAACCCCACGGAGTTGCAAGTCGCAATCGAGCAACATAAGAGCAAATGATACATTCGGCATGGGGGTAGTCGAAGGAGAAGAGAAGGGTTTCGATTAACAGAGTGGTCTAGGTGATCTGTGATGAATGATGAATCCTTGAAGATATTTTTCCAAGTTTTACACACGGATTGAAATCGGATTAGGGATTTTACCGGCAGTCTTATGAGAATGTTAACGATGATCTCACGGTGAAGAAAAGCGTTGTTGCCTTCCATTCCCGTCGCTTCACAGTGCTCGACGTCGGTGACGGACTTCAGAGGGACGGCATCTCCGACCGATGAAAGAGACGGCGATGGACGGTAGTACTGTTGGGGTTTACTCGCTTTAACTTCTGGAATGTTTAAGCCTTGACGGTGTTTGACTGTTTTCGGAATCCTAAACCTCTGCGGCCAGTACACCGCACCGTTTGACCAAAGATAGGAAAATCTGATCCATTGAATCTTTCGAAAAGAATTTAGACGACCCCTATTTCGTTAAATTCAACGGCCTAGATTTTTCTCCATTTATGAAAACGGGGATTGTACTTTCCCACCGTTTTTTTTTTTTCAAAACCAAACAGTATTTTATAACAATTAGCTTAAAAATTAATGTTCTCAAAATATATAAATTATTAAAATAAATTTTAACTCTCCTAATAAAATATCTTTCTATAAGCACGATTTGATTTAAATGTAAAACATTACATCTAAGCGGACTCAATCAAATTTTATTGGTAGAGGTGTAGGAATGATTTTCGAGACACATAATCTTGTTTAGTTTTATTTCTATGAACACATAACTTATTTTAATTAAATAGTTAAATTGAAACATTTTATTTGTAAGGTAATTAAAAAATGCACCAATGAACTACGCAAGTGTGCTTTAATAATTATCCCATTTAGTCTTTTAACTAAATGGTGGAGGTTCGAATACTAGCAGTAGATGTTTTAATGTATATAAAGGATTATATAGTACTTAATATTTTGATCTTATTTCTCATATGCATCTAGTATCATAAATTTATTTGTGATATAATTTTACCTATAATCTTTTTAATTTTATGCAATTTCACACATAATCTTTTTAATTTAGTATAATTTTTAGTACTTGAGAAATAAGATTGTGTATAAAATTACATCAAATTAAAAAGATTATAGGTTAAATTATACTAAATTAAAAAAATTATAAATAAAATTATACTATAAATAGAATTAAAATATTAGACACATATAATAAATAAAATTAAAATATTAATACTATATAACTTTTATATAAACAAATAAAAATCTCCCACATCATTCAATCAATTAAGGCAGTGAGTGTTTTGAGGGTTAGGGTTTCAACCTTAATCTAACGTAAATTTAATTATAATTAAAATATATTTATATATAATTTTAAAGTGTAATATTTTAAATAAAAATTGTATTAAATCACTATAAATAGAACATTTTTATACAAATTACTTGTAATTTGTAAACAATGTCATTACAAATTCAATAAGGGGCATAAAAATTTTAAACTTAGTCAATTTCACTTTAAAATTTAATAATTTTTTAATTTTATCCATACTTAATATATATTATACTATATAAAAATAAAATTAATATAATAATAAATAAAAATAAAAATTATATATTTATATAAAAAATTTGATGATAGAATTTATTAATAAAATTAACTTTTTTATTTTATAAATAGAACAACAGGAGTAACATGTAGGATAATATTTTTTTTTTAATTTGGTCAATTGTGTAGGATAACAGTATTGACTCCACGTGGAAAAAAGAAACCATATTATATTGGAATGGAGCATCTTCCAAGCAAGTCTCCAATAAAGTAAAGTACTCAAATATTCAAAGCAACACATTCCACAAATCCAGTGATAAAATAATAAAAACCATCTATAAAAACCCATTAATTTTCTTAATAGTTTATGTACTACATCAATTATACCACGTGAATGGTGATGCAAAATTGGAACTTTCATGGCAATTATGAACAGGTTTTTTTATTCAATTATATACCGCCCCAAAAACTCTCTCTCTCTCTCATACACAGATATATCGGTCTCTCTCTCTCTATATATATAGTGAAACAGAAACATCATCTCATCTAGAACAATTATCTTCTGAAACATGGATCAAAAGACCACCTTTGACTCCGACATTGTTCTCCTAGAATCAATCCGGAGCTACCTGCTTGATGACGAATCCGATGCTCTCATTGCTTTTCCGGCCACATTCGCCGGAGACGCTCCGGTATGCCTACAGAGTTCTAGCTCCGGGATGACGGAGAACAGCGACGGTGAGATTAGTTCTCCATCTTTCTCGTCCGAACAAACAGCAAACACTTCCACGGTGGCGGAGGTTTGCAGTGGTGTAGATGCGGCTGTGCGTGGAGTTCACGCTCCGTCGAGTGGGAGAGGCTACAGGGGAGTAAGGCGGAGGCCGTGGGGGAAATACGCTGCGGAGATTAGAGATCCGAAGAAGAACGGCGCGAGAGTGTGGCTTGGGACTTATGAGACGGCTGAGGATGCCGCTTTGGCTTATGATCAAGCCGCTTTCAAAATGCGCGGTTCCAAAGCCAAGCTGAATTTTCCCCATCTTATTGGCTCAAATATGACGGAGCCACCAAGAGTGACCGGAAAGCGGCGGTTGCAGGAGCCTTGTGAGGAGGAGGCATTGACGGAGGTAAAGAAGAGAGAGAAGAGCCGAGTGAACATGTTCATGTGGGGTACATGTGAGCTAAACAATGAATGGAAGCCAAGCTGTGGAGTAGCCGACGGCTTCTGTAGAGTTTTAGGAAAAAAATAAAATAAAATAAAATGATAGCAATGGCCGCGGGAGATTTTTTCCTTTTGTCTACAAAATTGATAGAAATGCAATTAAAATATTTAAATTCTAATTCGAACAAAAACAAAAACAAAAGAAAACCCTCTTCTGTCACTGATTGACTCATTTGAGGGGGAAAAAGGGTAGTGGTGGCAAGAGAAAGACATCAACGGAAGTAGGGGCAGATCGAGGAAATAAAGAAATGGTTGGGTCCTAGTGAGAAATTTTCACAGGAATGTTTTATTTGTGCAACGATTTTGTTTTTCCAAAGATATAATTGTTCATTTATTATTCTTTAGTCTATCAATATAATCATTATTCTTTTTGGGTAAAACAAATATAATCAAGAATTTTTATAGTCCTTCCCACTAAATATTAACTCATACTTGTATTTTTTTGCTTGATTTTCCAAAAACTTCTTCACAAGTTTGGCGCAATTTTACGAGCCCAAATAATAATTGCATACATATTTTTGGCCAAAATAATAATTACATTATGAAATCTTTTTTTTTAACCAACATTTTACATATATGAAATCAGACCACTTAATTTGCCTTGGTAAGGCTAGTCAAGCTCAATACTTTAATCTTGGAGTTTTATTTATTTTTGGCGAATATCTTTAAGTTTGATTGGCAGCAACTTTTTTAATATAACACCTAATTAATTAATTTTAATATATTAAAAAAATTAATTAATTATAATTAATGTGACATAATCTCTTTAAAATATACAAATATAATATTAAATTATATATCAATTTATAAATTAAATAAATTAATTTAATATAAAATAATAAATATTATATATAAAATTGATTAAAATCTAAAACAAAAAAATTGGAGGTAATATAAAACTACAAATTTCAACCAAAAAAGAATGAATGAAACACAAGCATTTCTGTTATAAATAAGCTAAAGAAAAAACTCCTCCATTGCAGAAGTTAACTTTGGTCACAAAAGCAAAGTATAATCAACTAGCTGGAAAACCTAAAATACCAGACTCCAGGACCCTGCACACACCACTATGGTTTTCAATGCATCCAAGGGGAAAAGAATGAAACTGGCGGCTAAAAAGATGAGATGAACAGTAACAACAACTAGGAAGAAGAACAGGAGGAGAAAAAGACCAGAAGGCAACAAGTAAATCAGAAACTTACTTCTGAGAATACCATACTCCTAAATATGGTTTGCAAAAAGATGGAGAGCCTAAAAAATTCTGGCTTTGCTTCTTGCGTCCAACTGAAAAAGTATAGATTAACTCCCAAATCCCCAAGTGTTAATCAAGAGATCAGAGAGAGCTGTTATTTGTGATTTCAGAAAACTTTCTTCTTCTCTCTTTCCTTTTTTTTTCTTTTTTTTAATCTCAAAGTATATATGAAAATAGCCTTGGCATGTCGCAAATGTCATAAAAAATCATGTTATCCGTGACATCCACTAATTTGGAGGACTATCTCCTGGACCACAAAACATCATGAACCGCCCTGTTTCTCAGTTGCTTTGTAGTAGAGCATCTTCTGTACATAGAACATCATGTAACTCTGGGCAGCCCTAACAATGTTCTCATCAACCTGAGTGATCCAAGCGTCATCGCACTTGTACCATTGATTGCCTAACCGTAAATAAGTCACATAATGGCCGGCATCTAGCTTACCTGAGTGAGTGACAACGGCAAACAACTCGAACTCTGATGCCAACTCACTTGTAGCATCAGGCTCATCATCATCAAAAGGGAAGATTCTGTTCCCAAAACGGTTCCTTAAGATTGAAGACGAAAGGTAGGGTGACATGTCAAGTGACAAGGGAAATTGCAAGTAGCGGTCCACCTTCCTTGACATCTTTCTTGTTGAAGAATGCTCAAATCTTTTTATGTGGAAGCATGAAACTAAGGGAAGCTTTCTTATGGACATTTGCTTGAGAGATTCCTGCCTCACCTGACACTGTTGACAGAAAAACTTTTGGTCCGACCCCAGCCTCTCGGCTCTTGTAAATTGCTCCAAGCAACCCCTCAGAGTTGATGTCCCACAGACTTGACTTGGTTTCATGCAATCTGACTCACCATTGCAGAAATTTGTTGATGTTGTGCTAGCAATCTTGGAAGAAGCCCCTTGATTGGGTTCCAAATCCAGTGAGATGTCAACGCAAGGGTCATAAGTTGTTGAAGTGAAACCACAGGCCATACACATAACATCGGATCGCAATATACCAGAAAACACCCTATGAGCAATGCAACAGTCTCCACTGCCTGTGCCATCAAGGAAATAGGGTCATGTAAATGTTGCAATAGAATCAAATGGTATCATTTTAAAAACTTATCTACCAACGTTAGTTTACTTTTCAGCTATTGCATTCAAATTATTCAACAGAAGATGACAAGGCATTGAAATTGTAGAACCAGTGTTTGTGTAAGACTATGGTGTGATCCACAGAAATGCACAAAAGGAATTCTTCATGCTTTCTTTACAATTCAATGCCATGTAAAATGAAGGAAATAAAGGGAAGGATAAATGAGGCATCATACAAAATAATCCATCACCCTAGCTTGATGATCTCAACTACTAATTTAATATTTCATTTACGTCTCAACGACTTAACTCAATGTGTACAAATACATTCACTGATATCTACATTTACCGTAGGTCCAAAAAACAGTCACATTAAAGCCTCTTGAAATTGAGTGAGAGAACTTTGCATGAGCCAATTTAACAAATTTTCCATTATTATCCTCTCGGACCACTCCAAATCCAAGGTCAGTCCAAAAAAAGCAAAATTATTAGAGAATTTGTATATATCGCCTAAATTTACGTGCTTCTAATAGCTGCTTTCCAGTGAGATTCAAACAGACCACAATGGAGCCAGGTAAACCACATATGAAAAAAGGAGTTCTAGACTTTCAGGAGCATATAACAAACTCCCAAGCAAATGAACGACATCAATATCCTCCAAAATCTTAACCAGGTAAGAGAGAGTTCATATGGATTCCAGCACAAAGTGATGTATGGGAACCTAATGCAATTTTTCCTCCAAGCTAGGACAAGCCTTGTTTAATTATAATCCTAAAAAATGGCAAAAGATTGAGTTACAGACAGAAGCATCATTTCAGCTAATCATCCTATTTGAAGACACCATGCTAGAGAGATGTTGACTTACAGGGACTCACTGGTGGGTAGCAGCTAACACCATCACGCCAACAGGATGAGGTTGATAATTAGCCCTAAGTTTTTGAGCAATGGTCAACTCCTAGAGCAACAAGCAAGAGACCTAAACCCATACCCTGCAGTTAAAGGTTGAGGCAATTTTGTTATCTTAAATAGTACTTTGAACTATCTTAAATGCAAAGCAATATTGAAGACATCTTGCATTAGCAGGGCAGTTGCAACTATAATTATGATAAGCTAATGCATTGACTTGTCACCTGGTGACAATGACAAAAGATTAACATCTTATACCACCTAAAGATTTGCGTACTAGGCAACCCATTGCTACCACTTAAGAACTAATATAGTAGAGATATCAGCATCCTATTATTCTGCTAGGACAAAGGTAGATTTTGGTCATCAAGAATTCCACTAAATTACAGACTAACCACATCATTATCATTATTGAATATATAAAAAAGGAAAAGTAAGTGCATTATCCCATGATCCCATATTTTCATTTTCTAATATGATGGCATTCACTAACCTCAATAATTTGAAAGGGTTGTACAGGGCTACTTAGAGAGGAAAAAAAATCCACAACAGCTTAAATGGCACAACCAGAATCCACAGAAACAAACACGTCTTACGGATTTGAACAAATGCAAAATATAAATATATATACACACACACATCAGCGGGACCAGATAAACAACCAATTTTAACACAAGGAAAGGCCGGGACAAGTTGATTTTGTTTTTACAACATTTACCCGTAGAAAGTAAAATAAGTCCCCTTTAAAGACTGAGAAATTCCAATAAGCTCCCTAGATTTATCTTTCTTTCTAACTTTTTTATTTTGTCTTCTAGTTTTTGTTTAGGTTAAAAATTAGCATTACCCCAGACAAGTATAATCTGATTTACAAACAGTTCACAGTCAAAGAAGGTGAGAGAAGGGGTAGAAATAGGTGTCACTGTCAGAACATTACCTTGACTATGAGGCTTCCGCCGATCCCTCTCCACTTTTTCACATATCCCATCCAGCATGGAAATGAAAAATTCATGTGCATCCTGCTGTTCATAACCTGCAAGGTTCGCTGCATGCTGCCACCAACTGTGACATGAAAACAAAGACATCGTTAAAGAAATAGACCATTCTATAGGAAGTGAACTTAAAGAACTGAAATCCCAACAAAGCATTACGACAAAGCATAAAAATTAGATATTCCAATTCCACCATTGCTTCCACGAAAGTAACAATCCAACAAATACATAGGGAATCACACGGCAGAGATAAATCCTTATATAGAAGTTACTAAAGACCTAAATTCAACCTATACTACCCGCATTTACATAAAAAAAAAACCCAAAAAAATCCTTCGTTAGCAGTTAGCATCTAGCTGAAAATGCTCAATTCCACGATTCTTCATTTTACAGGATGCACACCTGTATAAGAACTTTGCGGGGCTATAGGGTTTCCGATCTCCTGAAAACACAGCGGAAAACATAGCGTCCAGATCACAAGCTAAGCATATTCGCGTATTCTTATTCCCATTGCCGCCATCTTTGTTATTAGCAGTTCTCTTCTCCGCATTGCCAGCATTACGGTTTTTCTGACAAAAATATCGGTTATGTCTATCGCTCAGAAAATAATTTCTCAGAGGCGGCGTGTGAAGCAGAGCCTGCAAGACAGAATTCATAAAGCATGTATTCCCCAAATTGTTCAAGCCACGTAATCCCCGTGGCAAATCCGAAGAACAATTGTCACTTTCCAGCGGACTCGAACCACTTCCCATCAAAAACCGCTCGCGCTGATCAGGAGCCCACGGGCGATAGTCCACTCTGCGACGCTTCCGAAGATTCTCCGGCCGTGGAGACGGAATCGCAGATGACCCTCCACCAAGAGTCGACGCACTAGTCTGAGCCAATACCACCGCGGCATCGAAATCGCGATCGTAAATCTGGTCACGGCACGCGCAGCAGAAGAGCTCGGCCCGATCAACATCGACAGCGATCTCATGGCCCAGCGACATTGCGGAGGCGTGGGCCGCCGCATGATACAACCCCCCAGATGGCGCGTGACAAGACACGGTGGCGCACGTAATGCAAGCATATAGCCGGGAAGTAGCTGAATCTCCGCAGGCGGAACAACGTGGAACCTCGTGAGGATCCCAGCGAATGGAAGCACGGCCTGGCTTTACCCGAAGGCAATCTTGGAGAGCCAGGAAAGGGTGGGACCCATTTCGAGATCGGAACTCGGCCAAGTGGGGACACGACGGCGGAGCAATCGGGTCGCTGGATGAGCGATTGATCTTGGAAGACATATTAGAAGACGAAGAAGAGGGTGATGAAGATAATGTAGTGGCCGACGATCGATGGTAACCCTAGATGGTCTCCAGAGCATTGAAGAAATTAACGGCTAAGATTACAGACATGAAAGTGACAGTATCATGAAGGTTGATCAAGATTGAAGATTTCCTGAGTGTGGAGCTTCTTCAGCTTCTTCTTCGCTCTTCGCCGGGCTTGCTAATAACTTGCTCAATGCTTATTGCTCATTGCCCACGCCCACACTCTTGGTCTTTGTTTTGTACTTCTTACTTCCGAAGAAACCCAATTGAAAAAAAAATGAAAGAAAAAAAATATGTAAAAGGAAAATTCTAAAAAGATAACATTTGAATTGAAAAAAGATAAAGCGAATTTCCAAAATTCTAAATCTAAACATGACTATAAATAAGAATTTTTAAATGTCGGTGCTATTACGATTGTTCCTCTTTTCTTAAAAAAAACAATCATCAACCACAGTTGTTAGAGACACCATCGACTTGTTAGCCACTAGCTGTTACCCTTGTTGGTAGGTTATCATAGCTTTGGTCTTGCCGACTGGCGACTACCAATTACTACCCTTTTAACATGAATGATAATATTGATAAATGAATTTCCATTTGAATAACGGCATTTTTTATTATTTTAACAAATTTTGTATTTGAGGAAATTCAACTAAGTTAGGGTGTGAAAAAATTACTACAGCAAGTACAATATTTTATACATATTAAAGTTTGATGGTATCTTTATCTTATACTCCCATACTCCCTCCAAACCATTTTATAAAAAAATAATATCTCTCATAGGAGTGATCTTAAATATAAAATTAAAAAAAATTGTCTAAAATTTTAAGCTTATTTTTCTAATTTTACCCTCGTTAAAGTGTTCCACTTATCATGTCTATGCAATAAATTTACATTCATTATCTCTTATGCATTTTCTTTATAAATATGGATATATATATGCCTATTTGGTTGGTAAAGAAAAAAGTGATTTTGAGCCCACCGCTTTTTCTTAGTCCATAATTGATTATGTATGAAACTATACTTTGGTGATTCAAAACCATAATTTTAGAGAAACAAGAAGCATTAGTTTCTGATTGTATTTTTAGATATTTTGTAACATGCAACTATTTTACCACTCTATTTTTGCTAACTTCCTTCTCTCTCTTACTGATTCCCTTTTCTCTCTTCCCAGTCGGCCTTCTCTCTATTTTCTCTCTCGCCAGTTGCGTCGTTCCTCTTTTTTTCGTTGGCTTCTGGTCTATTCTCTGTCATCCTTCTTCTTCTTAGTGTAAGGGTGGAGCAAATCGGAGCTCTATTATTCTCCGACGTCTTCCCTCCTTGTTTGTTTAGTCTTTCGCGTGTGGGTGGTGTTCTTCTCTAGCATTGTCCCTCACTCTCTGTTTAGTCTTCTCAGCGTGTGGGTGGTGTAAATCGAAGCTTGTTCTTCTTCTCCTACGTCTTCCCTTCTTCCCTGTTCATCCCATAACATGTGTGTTGCCGGAGCTTGTCGTCTTCTTCCTTTCATATCTCGTTGGTGGATTTGTGAGTGTGTTCGCAGTGTAGCTTCCGCGAATGAAGGCCACAAGTAGTATAAAAATTGTTGTTCCCACACATATTAAGGCAAAAGACAATATATTCTTACAATTATATTTTCAATTAGGTTGAGAGATTAAATATTTAAAAAAATAGTGTTGTAAAAAGTGAGTTAGTATAAAAATTAAAAAGCTACTTAATTATAACTAAATTAGAATTCTTACTTCAAGATAAAAGAGATCTTTAGGGTAATCTATTCCTTTTTTACTTCATGAACCTTAATAACATTATCTTCCAATCACAAGTAATGATAATATGTATTTGCCCAAGGATCCAAATCCCTTAATTAAGCTTTCTCAAGTCAAAATTAAGTGATATTTTTTATTAAAATGCCTAATCTCTTGATCCAATTAATGAAAACTAAGTTAAAAAATTAATTATTTTCTTGACAATGTAAGTTTTGAGCAATATCTCTATTTGAATAAAATAAAACTATCCATTATCAAAAAAAATTTAAGTCAAACATGATTTTAAACTAGTTCAACACTTAAACTAGTTTTCTCAAGTCTAACTCAAATTAACAAATCAACTTAATGGTGATAAAGTATCAAGAGACATTAAGAATATATTAAAAATCAACACATAGATTAATCATGACTCATAAAATGAAATAAATATAATGTTCAATCCATAAATAGGTTCAAGATAACTTGAGAAATGAAAGACTCATAGTTCTAAAATAAACTAAACTAAATAATATAATTAGATTAATTACAGAACTAAATAAGAAAATGAAAGGAGAAGTAGAAAAACTGAAGATTGTAACTCCAAATCTCTTCCTTGCTCCAATCTCAAGTCTCCAAACCTTCAAAATTTCATTTCCAAGCTCAAACTCTCTTTCTTTCAATCTCTAGGATTGCAAAATGTCAGCTCCCATCAGGTTTTTTAATAAAAAACCTACTTTTTTGTATCAATAGTTGAAACGTAGAGTTTCAATTTTTGCGCGTTTGTTGTGGCGAAACTGCACCTGCGTCTCTATGAAATGTATGGAGAGGATGAGTCTCTTTTTTATGCACTTCTTACTGCGACGCAACTTTTGCTCACCTTGGTGAATGATACAGAGAGTATTATTCTTTAGTTCTTCGTGGTTGGCCATGGTGAATATGATTTTGGCTGCGACAAAGGGTATAGTGAAGCCCTTCTCTTCATATATTGAGCTCTAACTTATTTCCTTTGATTGAAACTTTAATTCTTTGTTTTTCCTTTGCTTCAAGGTGTCGTATGGCTCTTTACTTGAGGTGTTCTTCTATCTCCAAACTCCTAAATTAATAAAAATCCTTATGAGATTTAACTTAATAAAAAATATTTATATTTTATCTAAAGAATTACTCTTTTTGAGTTTGCTAGGTAACATGCACATTTTCTTAAGTAAGCATCTATAATATGAATAATTCTATCCAAAAATGCTTAAAAGAGATGAAAAATATATAAGAATGATAAGGATTTTTATAAGTTATCAAAGTGAGTGAGTTTGTCTATCTCTTTTACTCGAGTATGTGCCCGAAGATGCTTTTGTACCATCTCTTTTAGTCGTTGGTGGACATTTTCAACTGATATGGGTATGGTTAAGCGGAAGAGAGGAAGGCCTCGGAAAAATCCTTTTCGGCATGATGGGGATTTGAGATTTGAGTTTTGTTTGGTGCAATTGAAATGCATTTGGGTCTTCTCTCAACTGCGGATCTAGTTTTTAACTTGAATTATTAATCTTAGGTTTGAAGACCGAAGGCCGAAGCAGCTAGGCTGAAAAACTCGGAAGTACTATTAATTTTGTCCAGCTTCCTCCCGATTGTATCTAAATATTTAGATGTTTTTCTTCGCTGACTGCCTCGCGAGTGATTCTTGAGGTGTCTCTAGATGTAGTACCTATTAGAGTTGTTTCAGCTGGAGGATTAGTAAAAATTCCATGTCATTAATTCATCTTAATTAAATGCAGATTTACAGGATCATTACTGATAAAGTTTAAATGAATTTGAGAAAACATTATTTCCCAACGGTGCTGCTTGTAAAAAGCATTAGGGCACTTGCATAATTTACTTAGACCATCCATTGTGAAGTTTCCCATCCTAAACTTGATTATTCAAACTTTACTGAGGTTTACTTTAGTTTTATTCACAAACACACATACACCAATCGAGGCTTACTTTACTGAGGTTGCTCATGAGTAGTGATTTTATTTCTTCTTCCTTCATCGCCCTCGCAAAGACGATAACTGCCAATATCCTCTTCAAGAGGCCTCACAAAAACCACATTCAATCCCTCATAAATTTCTAATTATATACAAGAAAATACAAAATTTAAATATAAATTCTTAATTACTCTAATAACATATATATGTATGTATATTATTTGTTATTTTAATATCAAACATAAAATATAAATTTAGAATTATACTTTATATAATTATCATTTTACTTTATATCATTTTTGGTAATTTAACTATCAAAAATTTTTTTTGGTAATAATTATCTAAATACTTATTTTTTTAAATTACTTTTTATTCAGAAGCTATTTTCTAGAAACTATTTTTCAGAATCGCTTGAAAATCAATTTTTTCTAAAATATATTTTCTAAAAGTTAAATCAAATACACTCATAATTAAAAAAAATATATATCTTACATATTTATTATTTTTAACTAATATTTTGAGTTACATAATTCTAACATTATTCCTTATACGAATGACCGGAGGAGGGAGTATAATATTTTGCACTATATTATTATGCATACTTTTTTATTTATTGTCTATCACTTTTAGTGAGGTGGGGACGATAGTACGTATAATCTGTTTTTTATTATAAGATATAATAAATCGTATTGTGTTGTTTGAAAATGTAGTTAAAATTAATTAGGTATAATAAATATATAAAAATTATAATCTTTTTTATAAGAGTAGCCCCATTTATAGAAAATATGGATTGGAGAGACAATGATAGGAAAATAAATAAAAAGAAAGAGAGACATATAATTAATTCAAAATAAAAAAATAAATTAATTATTTATATATTAGCATAAAAAAGGAATATCCAACAAGTATATCTTATAATAAAAAATTAAAGGAGTAGTATTTATCCGATTTAACTAAAAAAGCTATCATGATTAGCTCCCACCACCTATCCCATAAACAAAAAGCTACGACATAATTAGCTTTTGTGCTCTCAAGCAAAGTGGCATGTTTGCTCAGCCTCGAGGAGTGATGCTATTTTTCCGGTACTTGTCAAGATTCTTGAAGTTCCCATAAGAATGATGATTGTACAACAATAATTATGTTCATCCAAAGGCCAACCTTTGCAATTATGCAAACCTCACAATTTTGTTTTTGTAAATTACTTTAAAAAATTAATTTATAAACATTAAAAAATTAATTAATTTAATTATTTATAATAAATATGTGTTGATTTTTTTTAAATATCTATTTAATCATGTTCCTCTTGATGAAAATTTTCTGTAGTATAAGGTTAAGTAGCAAGTGGTGATTGGCGAGGTAAGTTAACTAATATGCTGTGTGAATTGTAATGATTTTGTTTCTTTTAGATGAGTATAAGGTATTTATCGCTAGAAATTAAACTATGCACTCAAGAGTTAGGATGTCTTCTTAAATGTTTTGATTAGAATTACAATAAAATAGTACTTTTTAGAGATCAAATATACTCTAAATAGTTATATATTTTACTCTTTCGCTAGTTAAACTCAAAGATAATAGGGTATGAATATGTTTTCTATTCTAAAAAAAGAAAACAGCATACCATAGGGCTTGTTCAATTATATATCTTGAAATTGGGCCTAAACAATTCAACGTAATAAAACTCAGACCGGATCAATAAACTGAACTTTGGACCGAATCAGAGCATCTTAAGAACAGAACGTTGTTTGGTATTTTTGGCTTTTACGTTTTGGACTTAATTTATATTGGCCCAATTGATCGGGTTTTGCATTCGCATGGGCTTTCATTTTGTTGGGCTATTATTTTCATGGCTTAGTGATATGGGCCGATAATTAACATTAATTGATATTGTTTTTGATACAATTAATTCATAAATTTTGGAAATATTACAATTTGATGTCGAGCCATCAAAACGAATTTTTTTTTGTTACAAACATCAAAACGAATTGAGCCCGATGAGCTGACCTATTGACCGCACATTTGGTGAAATTTTTGAAGGGAAAGGTGCATCCATATCTCAAACTAATTTTACATAAATAATTAATATCATAAAATATTTAAAAATATAATTAATACCTTAAATTAATTTTAAAATTATAATTAATATTTTAAAATATTTAAATTATTATAATTTTATCCCTTTGTTAATAAAAATATAAATTTTTATTTAATAAATGCCGTACAAAATTTTTATTTTGATATATTATTATTTTAAAGATCATATGTATAATATTATTTTAATAAATTGTAACTAAATAAATTATAATTTTTTTTGATATTTATATATAAATTCTATACAATATCAATTTTAGGGTTTATTCAGACAATATGACATATCTAGCATTTTAAATAATAATATGTTAAAATAAAAAATTTATGTGACATTGACGGATATAAATTTATATTTTTATTAGTAAAAATATAGAATTATACCAATTTAAATATTTTAAGATACTGGTCGCACCTCTAAAATTAGTTTTGAGTGCTAATTGCACCCTTAAATATTTTAAGGTGTTAATTGTTCTACTAAAATTAGTTTGGGATGCTAGAAGCACCTTTACCTAATTTTTTATTCTTTCTTTTCCATTCTTAAATTAGTTTTCATCCAACTAAACAAAATTACCAAGTAATATATATATATCCAGAGCATATCAGATATAATTAGTTTATTGTATTAAAACTAATTTCCCGTCTTATTTTACAATTCTCATAAGAATCATTCTAACCACCAAACATGGTCTACTTTTATTCCCATTCTCATTAAAAAAACATTATTCCAACAAGCAATAATCGCGGCTCAGGATAATACAGAATAAGATTATTGAATATTGACGATTTTCAGACTTGAGATTCAAATTCCGTGGAAAAACATAAAGGCTTCGAATAATTTTATATGAATGGTTTCTTTTGAAAAAAATTAAAGTTCTCTCTATATCCATTCTTCTTTTGACAATTACACCTCTTTTATTGTGAAATGTGGAGTGAACTTTCTAGGTTAAGAAGCAAATGTTTTCAAATCCCATGAGAACTAATTTTTTTTATTCAATGATATAAATACTAACGGTTTAAAATTATAAATAGGATTAAACCCATGTATCTATTTACAAAAAACCTGTATGTCATTAGGGCATAAAGCCAATTATGAGAACTAATTAATATGGCTTTGACAATAGAATTTGTTTACCACACGTTATAGAGCCATAATAATAAATAAGAGAAGGAAGGAGTGAATGGATGGGTTAAGAAAAATAATTAGGATATTAAAAAAAATATTATATTAATTAATTTAATTAAATAAATTTTATATTAATAATTAGGCGAGTACTTCCCTATGATAAATACTTAAAAGATTAGTTTAAAATATTAGATATAACTAAAAAACCACTTTAAAGATCTTAAAAGATTACGATCCAGAAAATTAGTTTGTAAAAAATAGCCAAGCGGGTTCGAACCATGACCCCTTGCCACCCTACACAATTTATAGCCACCAAGTCACATTTGATGAGATAGAGCAAATATATGTGTGTATATATATACCAAATTAACAACATTAAGCCCCTACTTTACATCTTAATTTCCTCATGTGTTGATGTAAATTAGGTTGAAAATAATTAGAAGAGTTGTAAATTTACCAATTTTAGTTGAAATTTTTTATACTATCGATTGGTATCCAACGTTTTTTCTAAATCATATTTCCAATTATCTAAACAACCAATAATATAATTTTGAAGGTATTCGTAGTTCTCCCTCTCAATACAAATATCTTTTTGAAAACTCGAACTTAAGACTTAAAACGATTTAATAAGACCTACACCATTAAACTAACTATATACTTGTGTAATTGTATTTATAAATTTAGTAATATGTAAAATAGGAATTGTTAATTTTTTTATATATTGTTGCAAATTTGTTAATTGTAATTGTAAGTTAGTTTGAGAATAATGGAATTGTAAATTCTTTTTTATGTGTCAATTCCCGTATGTTAACACAAAAAGAATTTATAACAATATATAAAAAAATTAACAACTCATATTTTCAACTAAATTTACAACTGTAATTAAAAAAATTATAACAATAGATAAGAGAATTAGCAACGTCCATTCTTATTATTTTAACCTAATTTATATCTATAATTAGTAAATTTATAACAACACAGAAGAGAATTTACGATAATACATTGACTCTTTTTAATTAAATGGTTGGTGACCCAGGGTTAGAGCTTGAGGGATAGGAGATGTTAACCCTTTTCTTGTTTTTGAAAAAAAGAAAGGCTACAAATGTTTTTTACACCTACAAAATCTAGTTTTATTTAGATTTATAGGGATGCAGTAAAATTTTATAATATTTTTTTAATATAAAAATTTTAAAAAAAAGTTGACTTCACTAAATCAAAATTTTTCTTTGATACTAATGTCATATAAGATAAATTATCTATTATCCTTAAATATAAATTTAAATATCTAAAAATTAGAATGTCACTCTATATATGACGATTAAAATTATAATAAAATAATATTTTTTAAAAATTAAATATATTTTTAATAATTATATGTCTTCTTAAACTCACGAAAATAAATCATAATCCTAAATTCCTATAGTAGGGTGCCCCTGAAATTTTACCAAAAGTCAATGTTATTCAGATTATTGTCAGAGCATACACGTGGCGGGGGAACGGCTAATTAGCATAGGTTTTAATAGGGGTGTTCATAGGTAGGGTTAGACAGAGTAACCTCTGCCCGATACCCTGCTCAAAAAACATATAGGCTATATTTTGTAGCCCGATGTCTAACCCTGCCCGATAAAAGCCCTAACCATTTTAGGCTGAGCATGGGCGGACTAGGTGTGGGCGGGCTGGGCATACCCAAATTATGATGCCATATTTATGTTGTAGAAAAAATCTGCAATTATAAACTTCTAAAATAATATCATACTCATATATCTTCAAGAGTTAAATAATATCTATAATTCACTAAAAATAAGGTAATAAAAAGATAATAATTAAAGTCTTGAAATTCATTGCATATAAAAAAAGTCTTAAAGTATAAGTAGTTTGTAATTACAAACTTTACATCAATTTTCAAAATATTGACAAATATGAAGTATCTAAAAAAAATAAAAAAATAATTATAATTTATAATATAATCATATTATTATTAGTAAAGTTAAAAAAATTAATATAGTTATAAATATTAAAAGACGCAACTTACGTACTTAACTACTTATATATCTAAACTGACCCTTTAGTCACCAGTAACTAGGGGTGTGCACAATGCCCAGAGCCTGGTCCGTCCGCCTGAGCCTGATAAAAAATTGCCCAGCCCGGCCCAGAAAAAGTCGTCCAAAATATATTTGGGCAGGGCCGGGCTGGGCCAAGTGTCGGGCAGGGCAGGGCACTGGGCTTGGTATGCCGCCCTGCCCATTTAGCCCGGCCCTATATATATATTATTATTTTATTTTTTTATAATCTTATTTTTTTCTTAACTTATTATATTTGTAACTCTATACTTTTCATTTTAATTGACAACTCTCCTTACTCATTTTTAAAGTACTGAACATAACTCTTATATTTACATAAATACCAAAATTGCTCATATATTTTACTTGCCAAGCATTCAATTATTGATGTTGCAATACCGCTACAGATATCCGACCCCTACAAATTTCAATCTTTCTTTTTTATATATGCAATAGATTTTAAGACTTTAATTATTATCTTTTTATTACCTTATTCTTAGTGGATTATGGGTATTATTTAACTCTTGAAGACATAAATATTATATTATTTTATAAATTCATGATTGCAGATATTTTTCCACAATATAAGCTAGGTATCACGATTTGGACATGCCCAGCCCGCCCATACCCAATCCGCTCATGCCAGCCCAAAATAATTAGGGCTTTTATCGGGCCGGGCCGGGCATCGGGCTGCAAAATACAGCCCAGACTTTTTTCGGGCAGGGCACCGGGCAGGGGGCTGCCCTGCCCAGCCCTACCCATGCACACCCTACTAGTAACTATCATATTATCCTTTTCAAGTGTAGCATCTAGGGAGAAAAGTAAAAAAGTAAAAAAAAGGTGCTCATGGGCAGGGCAACCCCCTGTCCGATGCCCAGCCCGAAAAAAATATGGGCTGTATTTTGTAGCTCGATACCTAACCCTGCCCTATATTTATCAGGCTGGGCATAGTCTCTTTTTCGCGGGCTCAGGTAGGCATAGTAGGCCGCAGACTTTATGAACACTCCTAGGTTTTAAAACCGTTACAGACCAAATTTTAATTTTAAATTTTTTAAAATAAATAATTATATTTATTAAAAAATTATAAATCTAACTATAATTTAAAATAAACTATTTAAAATAATTTCTGAAACTATAAAAATATTTATAGTATATTTAATTATTTATTATTTTATCTCTATTATTTTTTAATATTTTCTCTTCTCTTTCTCCGTCTTCTCTTCTCCCTTTTATGCTACTCTTCCTCGCCTCCGGATCCCTTACCGCCGTCGCCACTCGCCGTCAAAAACAATAGGGATGGGTCATCCGTGGAGGGACCCAACAGTCCTTCCGTGAAAGAAGAAGATGAACAATGATCTATGATAAAATATATGTATCTCAATTCACTCTCCCAGAATTGATGAATCCCAACGAACCCACTGTTATCTGCTGTTTACAAAGAACCAAGAGTACAAGACTCATAAGTGTATTGATAACCTGTTGCAATTAGGTGAAAGGAGGTGAGATCAAATACAATCAAAACCTTACAACATTCATTCCAGCTGAGGTAATTAGGTTTCAGGTTCGGCCATTGAGAATGAACATTAAAAAGAGATGATAGAGATGAATACAAAGAGCCAACCAAGGAATACCTTTAAGAAACTGCCCCTCCTATTCTCCCCAATGTCGAAGTAGAACACCTGAATAAACAAAAGGGGTTCACTAATTCAAAATGAAGAAACAAAAATTGCCGTATTTCTAAAGAAAGGGAAACAAGTAAAGGACAATTACCTTGGTGTCAAGCTGCAATTCCTTGCTGAAGAGGTCTTGCTCGTCGGAGTTGACTTAGTAATTGAAGAGATCGAGAAACCAGGAAATGCCAGAGAAGGGGACGATGATGGTGAACCTAGTAGCAGAAGTCTTCTGGAGATTTTAAGGTAGCGACCACGAGAGTTCTCCTTGAGATCGAAGGAGAGGAGCTTGTGCTCAACCTGAAGTGTTTCACAAAGCAGCTCCTCGTCATTCCCACCTCCTCCTCCTCTGGAATTTCCCTCCATGTCCACCTCACCAACGTACCTGTTCAGGAGCGTCGCTCTGCCGCTGGAGTTGCTCTCGCGATCGTCCTGTTCTGGAGCATACTGTCGCCGAAGAAGAAGAAAAAAGAAAATTTAGTGAGATGTGACACTGATAATTTTTTATTTTATTTTAATTTCATATATTTTTAATAATTTATTAATATATTTTTAATAATTATTTAAATATTTATTTATTTAAAATTATTTTTTAAAAGTTGTCTATTTTTTTTTCCATAAACGTTTTGTTAAAAGTGTATCCAGACAAATATTTTTACTTCACTTCAAATTTTGTTATGATAAAGAAAGAGTATAAAAGAAATATGTGTGCTATAAGAGATACTAAATACATAATGTGTAATAGGCATAATTTTACAATTTTAACTTTAACATATTCCTATGGTTGGGAATTTAAGGATATTAGAGATTATGTGAGAAACAGATATTACATTCATAACAAATTTTAAACAAATTTTAAACAAATTTTATATATTTTCTAAAGGACTTAATTTTAATTTTAAATTGGAAAAAAGGACACTATCCTAAATTTAGAGGTATACCACAAAATTCTCAATATAATATTACTTATATGATAGTATTAAACTATAAAAGAGTATTTTGAGAATTTTAAAAATTATAAAAGAGTTTATTTTTTTAAAAGAAGTTTAAATTATTTAATAGTTATTTTTTAAGAATTAAAAACCTATTTTTTAAAAAAAATAAAAAAAATAATTAAAAGTTATCGTGAATGTTTTACAAAAATTATATTATGAGTCAAATAAGTTATTGGAGGAAGAAAATATTTATTTTAAGAGGATTATTTTTTAAGAATTTTTGAATGCTTAAAAAAATAAGAGAAATGCTAAAAATGGATATAAGATAAATTTCAATGGGAAAAATATACTTTTAATTAGGCCTGAGCCCAACCCGCCAAAAAATGGCGGGTTGGGTTGCAATTTTTGCAACCCATTTTGGTGCGGGTCTTTTTGACCCGCACCTGCCAAGCCCGCACCCGCGGCAGGCTAACCTGCCGGGTTGACCCACTTTTTTTTTTTTTAATTATCCACATTGCATTTAATTTAGCTAAACAAAGGATATATTTATAAAAATAAGGGACATTACACTTAATTTATATTAACTTTATCTCATTGAGTCATTTTTTTATATATATATTCATTTTATTTTATTATTATTTTATTTGTGATAGATTTATCTATGGATTGTGACAAAGTTGACTAAATAAATATTTTAATAACTTTAGATATGATTCGAATCTAATTAATATTGACACATATGAATTTTTTTTTAAAAATAAAAGTTGACAAATATATATAAAAAATTAAAAAAAAAAAAAAGTTGGCGGGTGCGGGTTGGTAAAATACCAACCCGCCAAGAGGTGGGCCTCTTAAAAGAGGCCCGCCTCTAACCCAACCCGCGACGGGCCTACCCGTATCCAGCGGATTGGCCCGCTTTCCCACCCCTGCTTTTAATACATGCAACTTTTTACACTTGTCTATTTCTCTGTTAGTTACTAGAGGTGGGAAATAGGCTAGCCTATTTAAAAACGGGCTAGCCTGCCAACTCTAGCGGGTTAGGAGGGGGTGAGCTGTGTAGCCGCCCCAAAACAGGTTAGCATTTTGCCAGCTCGAATTCGGCCTGTTTTGTAGGTGGGTTAGCTCGCGATTTTTTTTTTTAATTTTTAATATTTTTAAAAAATTATTTTTAAATTTTTAAAATATTAATAATTTTTTTTTAATATTATATTAGCATAATCAATTTTTTTTTAATATTATACTCTTAAAATTTTTTATTTTTTATAAAAAATATTAAATTTTATAACTATAAATCTAAATAAATATTAATATAATATTAATAAATTATAATATATTAATACATATCAATAAATAATTATTTTTATTAGTATTTAATAATAAAATATTTAAAATAATATTTAGGTAAAATAAATAATAATATTAATAATTTAAAAAAAAATAAACTGATGGAGTGAGAGAAGATGGGCCATTTCTAGCCTATTTTCTAATAAAACAGATTCAGCCCGCTGGCTGACCTCGTTACTAGTTACCCCCTTGCGTCTCCACCTCTCCTCCAATTCACCTAACTTCTCTCTTTACTTCACCTCATCAGCGTCGCCTTCTTCATTTCACATAACAGAATCCGTGAGGGAGTGAGTGAGAAAGAGAGACTAGAGAACGGAGACGACGCCGGTGAACGAAGACGAGGGAGGAGGCGCCGGAAAAGGAGAGTGAGGCAGGAATCGGACCTAGGTAAGTCTTCTACATACTCTCCTACCCTCTGTTTCTGCGATTTTCTGTTATTTGGGATATGGGTCTTGTGTGTACGAAGCTATAGGCATGGTTAATGGCTGATCTAGCAGGAATGAGTAAAGATTAAAGCTTTTATACTGTAAATCAAACCAAAATCGCAACACACGACTTCTGCATGTGTGCCCAAGTGAATGCTCTGTTTCTGGATTAAAGATTTTGATGGAAGATTTGTCAAAAATCGTGCTTGATTGATGTTGCATGTGTTCAGAAAGTGTGTACCGAAACAGGGGCTTACTATTGTGGTTTATGTGGCCTTTGGTTCTATGAATTCAAAGTGAAAATGAGTAAATCTATTAATAAAGTATGAAGTTGTGGTTGTATATGTGAATCGGTGCTGCATGTGGGTATGCTGACAAGGAAAATTTAATTTTTGAACTCAAGCTCTTTCTTGATGTAGGTAGCTTCATATTTCATAGTGGGAGATGTAAAAAATGAGATAAAAATGGAAATACATGTCTGTTGCTAGTTTTGTAGCTTGGGTGTTTGGAAATTAGGAAAAAGAATGTTCAAAGTTGGTTTGAATCTATAATTTCCGTTAAGTAAAAGGTTTCTTGATGATAAATTGATATTTATAAAGCAGATATTTAAGTTAGTGCCATTACTTTGAGATCTAAGAATAGGCAACAAGTGTTATGGATTACATTTGAGAGCTTTAAGCTTGTCTATTGGATGCTGTAACAATTGCTTTAGCTCTTTAAAATAGTATTTGGCCATTAAAATTGGAATTAGTTGCTGTTTTGGGGTTCTTTAATGCTAAACTAGTGTTTGGAAAAGTTAAGGATTTTGAAGGAAATACACAACGATTGTACAGATTATGTAGTCCATTAAGTAAAAGAAAAGAAAGTTAACATGCTAGAATCATGAGCTTGGAATATATGAGCATGTGTAAGAGGGTGTTGCATAATAGAAATTAGTTGTGGAATAGAAGGTCAAGGAGGAGGATGCTACGGTATGTTTTGAAGAAGCTTAGTAATTTTGCTTGCTTAAGTTGATGTTGTATTGTGAATAGGAGCATTGGTTTTAGGCAATAAAGATTAAAAGAAAGTGATTGGTAAATCCAAGCTCACTGTTTTGGGAGTAAAATGATAAATTCTTTAATTAGGATAAGAAAAGGTAAAGTTGTTGTGTTGAATAGTGAGGGAAGGTGATTGCCAAAGGAGTTTTTGGGAGTTTTGTGGGTGTAGTGTTGGGTCATTAGAATTAAGGAAATACCCTCTGTTTTAGGATGTTGTGTTGGGGAACAAGTATTTTAGTTTAATCAGTTGTATCCAAGACAAGATTTTGAAGTTTGAATTGGATTTTTGTTTGAAGTTGGGTACTTCAAAGAATTTAAAGAGGCAAAGGTGTAAGGTAAATATAACAAGGAAATCCTCAAAAGAAGAAAGTGAACAAATTGGGAAATAAAGTAAAGTGGAAAGATTTGGAAAACTGATAACAAGTGGTTTAGAGTTGGGGAGTGAAAGAGAGATTTCTTATGCCATAGTCATCTACCAAAGTTTAAGTATTGGACAATTATTTTTTATGGTTTAAATAGTGGTAGCAGGTTTTTAATTGAGGATTTAAGCATTATTATTAAATCTAGAAAATTTTCCGGATTTAAGGGAACTAGGTTCTGGTAATACCATTGAGCTCATAAGTATTTCAAATTAATGAAAAGATTGACATTAGAATTGGTGTTTAGGGGCTAATGTTATGACATGATTTAAGTTGATTATTAGTTGGGGAATATATATATATGGTTGTGTTCAAGAGTCATGCAAGTTATTAACAAGCTTGAAAAATAAAAGAAAGGAAATCAAATAAAAGTTAACTAGAAAAGTGTTGAGTTGGGTTGTGAAAGAAGTTTATTATGCAATAGATATGTACTAAAGCTTAGTATTAACATATGTAGCTTATATATAAAACATAGGATTTGAGATTTGCTCGAGCCCACTAAGGAGCCAAACAAAAAGGAAACTAAGGGGAGGTAATTCAGAAGAAGGAGATCCAGGTACTAACATTTTTCTCATATTTTTATGCGTTTATTTTACATGTTTGTTTGTGCCATCAGATGAGATGAGTATGTATGAACATGTGTTGACTTGTGATATGTATGTGGAGTTTGTTCTAACGCCATTACGAGCGAGGGTGTCGCTGTAACTAGAGTATGTGGAGTTTGTTATGAGGCCGTTACGAGTGAGGGTGTCACTGTAACTAGGCCATTACGGGCGAGGGTGTCACTATAACTAGAGAATGTAAAGTTTGTTATGAGGCCTTTACGAGCGAGGGTGTCGCTGTAACTAGAGTATGTGTACTTTGTTATGACACTGTTATGTGCAAGGGTGTCGATGTAACTAGAGTATATGGAGTTTGTTATGACTCTGTTATGAGCGAGGGTGTCGTTGTAACTAGTAGTAAACAGGTAAGAGTATGTAGAATTTGTCAGTATGTCGTTACTAGCGAGGGTGTCACTGTAACGAGCAGTATACAGATAGAAGTACGCAGTTAAGAGTAGGGGTGTCGCTGTAACAAGCAAAATTCAGATGATTACAGGGAGTATGTGTATTATTGATATGTGTGTTGTATGAACATTGTTATGATGATTGAAGTATGATGACTATGTGATATGACTTGTTTTGTATGCTTTATAGAATTGTGTATATTCATATGATGGATTGTTGTTACTACTGAGATTATGTGAATCTCACTTCTTCTTCCATAATACAGCAAGGCAAGTGGCTCAAAGGCAAAGGGTAGTGATAGAGGAAATTGGAGGAGGTTGGAGTTAGAGTAGCTATAGAAGTAGATATTTTGATTAAGTTAATTATAGTTTTGGTTAAGCCGTGTGAGGCTTGTATATAAACTTGTTTATATGTATAAATAAGTTATATAATAGATTATGTAATCCTCCATAAGAGGAGGAAGCATGAATTTTCAACTCTCAGCAAATTTCATTCCTTTATAAAAGGAAAGAATCTTTTGGTAATAACAAAGGATTTAAACTTAAGCTTTTTATAGAATTGGGTAAAGTTCCTTATGAAAAAATTTCTATAAAACCCTTAAATAAGGTGTTAGCTTATAAGGTGTGTCAGGGAACATAAGGAAAATCATTAGTATTATGTTAAGCAAATGATAAAGTAGTTTTCTACAAAAGAGAGCTTTCTATATCTATGTGGGAAAGAGTTTTATCATTCTTATTTCTTTTCTCATTTTTATTTTGTATCAATGGACCCTTTAGTGAAGTTAGATATGTTTTGAAATTGATAAAACTTAGATCAAATTGTTTATATCCATTAAGCTAAATTTATAGATGAATTTATAAATATAAATATGTATTTTAAGAGTTATGTAATAATAACAAACTAACAAGTGCCTTAATTTTAATTTTAATAATTAATAATAATAAGTATCTGTATAAAAATTTATAAATATTAATTTTTATTATAAGAGATAATATAAAAATTTATAAGTATTTGTCGGTAAATTTATAAGTATCTATATATTTTAACAATTAACAATAGTAGAGTAATATTTGTGATTAGAGAATTTGATATAAAAGAAATAAACAATTTGAACTCAATTTTGTTGTTCTATCAATGTCCTTTAATAATATCTCATACCTTTAAATAGTAGTATTTTCTCAAATATTGACTTATTACCAAGAGTTGGAGGAAAAAATTACTCTAGGTAAATTATATATAGTTTTTTTTTATGTTGCTACTTTAGAGAAATTAAAATAAGAGATATAATGCTAAATCTCAATGAGAGGGTTGAACTTAGAGCGGTAAATGCCTAGAATGGAAGGTTAAAGGGTATTAAGTATAGGAGAAGTTGAAGCAAGGAATAACTTGGTAAGTTAAACATGAGAAAAATGAGAAGAATAAGTTTCAAAAATAATGTTAGTAAGTAGTTATGCATGAGATGTGAAATATTACTCCCAAGTATAATTATAAGAACTAATTAATTTTTTTAAATAGATTAAAAAAATTAAATAAATAATTTAATTATAATTAATATAAAAGCTAGTTGACTAATTTAGATAAATTGAAGAGTATATAATATAAATTATTTTTAATGGATTGTATTTAGTTTTAATTAATTAATTTATTTAATTTTATTAATTTATTTAAAAAAATAATTAATTTTTATATTAATGACTGGGAGGGAGTATGTCATAATGAAAAATGTTAGTTTTTTTTTTTATATGTATGGCATATGAATACATTGCCTGACGATATTATGGGGTCAAGTAAGGATTTTCTAATATTTGATTCATTAGGCTGAGCCGAATTTGTCGAAATTTTAATGCAAATGGGTTTGCACCTACGAGTGATATTTCTAATAAGATCGGGCATGTTTGAAGGAATTCCAACACAAAGGGATGTATGGTAACCTAATGCAAATTTTCCTCCAAGCCACTGGAAAATCCTAATATTTTGAGCAATGTTCAACTTCGCTTTGATAATATTGCATTAGCAGGGCAGTTGCAACTATCATTGTGATAAGCTAATGCATTGATTAACATATGACATCTTAAGATTTGCGTGCAATTGCAGCTCGGATAGCCAGTGGCTGGCGTGGGAGCTCCGACGATAGCCGCCAATGGTGGCAATTAGAACTCTAATGGCCACTGTTGGCAGTGGAGGGAGTTTTTAATTAATGTGATTGTAGCTATAGGTGAGGAAATAGAGTTGAGGGGAAATCCTAGTTAAATTTAGCCAAAATACTAAAATTTATATTGGGGCATACACTTTTAACAAAAATTCCTAATCAAGTTAGTGTTTGGTTTTCCTAAAAATCAAAGTATTAAAAAGGTTTTTGTTTCAAATTTTGGTTTAAAAAAATTTTAAAATAAAAAACCTTATTTGTCCAAAATAATTTATGAACCAAACTATAGTTTCAAATTATGATTTTGGATGAACTCATCACAAGAGTTTTTGAGTGAGAAAATGAATTTATGGATTGCCAAATTATTATTTTGCCTATACTTTTTCTGACACACTCTTATTCTCTTATTCGTCGCCTTTGTGTCGCCGTTGTTATTGCCTCTATGGGTCGCCTCCACCATCGTCTCTTTCGGGGTATCCATTATTGTGGCTTTGCCTCCATCTGTGGTCGTCGCTCGTCATCATCTAGATCTAGAGTCGCTGGTCATCGGTGGTGAGAGGAGGTCATCTCTAGTCGTCAGTGGTAACAAGAGGTCGTCTCTGTTGTATTGTTGCTTCTTCTCTTTTGCTATGTGGATGCTTGCCGTGGATATGTGCTGTCACTGCTTGCTGGAAGTCTCCATGGGAAGATGATGAACAATAGATAGAGGTGAGCTGATGCTGACAGTGATGGTTAATTTTTTTTTCAGCTCATATCTGTTTTGGTAATTTACTAATCATAAAATTTATTATGATAATAATCACCCAAACACTCATTTATTCATAATCACTTATTTTCTATAAGCTTATTTTTATAAGAGTTTATCCAAAAGTATTTTAAAATAACTTTTTTTTTTTTCTATAAACTATTATCCAAAAGTCAATCCAATGTGGCCCTAAAAGACTAATTAGGGATTTCTGAATCTTATAATTGGGAAAAAATTCATGAGCTTGTTAGCTTCAACCTACATTTCGTATGGAACATGATAACATATGTATAGATCAATTTAGTTAAGGTATATTCATCGTATAATCTATTTTCTTGCAGAGTCTGAAGGTCTCGGATTTTTATTCTTTCATATGGTAGGAGAGAATGAGAAGGGCGAGGGATTTCTAACTGAGGAGAGAGGAAAAGGGCTAATAGACATTTAAGGGTATAAAGGTAAATTTATAAGATTCATAAATTCCTAATTAATTGCTTAATTTTTGTTATAAATTCCTTTATTCTACTTATTAGTCTAAATCTGGACATTTGCATTTGTTTTGTTATTTAGATTATTTTTTGCACTTCATGATAAGAAGGCTAGGATGGCTTAGTGGCCACAATCGAGGCCTTGTTCAATTACAGTATAAATCTTGAAACTTGTCCCAAATATTCAACGTTATAAAACTCAGACCGGATCAATAAACTGAACTTTGGACCGGTTCAGAGCATCCCAATAATAGTACGTTGTTTGGTATTTTCGGCTTTCAAGTTTTAGGCTTCCTTCAGCATTGGCCCAATAGATTGGGCTTTGCATTCGCAAGGGTTTTTATTTTGTTGGGCTATTATTTTCATTGCTTAGTTATATGGGCCGATAGTTAACATTCATGGATAGCCATCAAAGTGAATTGAACCCGATGAGCTGACCTGTTGAAGCCGCAAATTTGGCGAGTTGAGTTAAAGCTTGTAGAATTTTTTTTATTTTTTTTAAGTATGATCCTACGAACTTGACTCATTTAATTCATGAGTTAAATGAGTTGACTCGCGAGTTATTGGATCTCGGATATTTGAACGGTTTACTTTTCATTTGTTTAATTAGTGATAGACATTACAAAGTTAAATGACGAAATATATATATATATATATATATATATATATATATTTTTCTGACTAATTTAAGGGGATTGTCTTTCTTTAACTTGCATGCAGAGCCGGATTTTAAATCTTAACCCACTAAATTAAGGCGAGTTAAATAAGTTAGCCTATCGCACTTGTTATTCTTCTCCATGGTATAAAAAGAGTTTCTTGAGAAGTGTCGTTTGAGATTGGGGGCACCCTTCACTAGAAAAAGTGTCTTGAGAAATCTTATTTGCCATGCTGAGAAAATAACATAGTCTTTCTAGATAAAATAGTAAGATGAATCTTAAGTTGTTTGTTGTGAGTTCTGTGGAAAATAGGGGATGTTGCAACTTATATTGCTTGTTACTGACGGTGTGCAAGCTGAATGTATTAGTAAGATGTTAATTAGTGGACATCCTTGTAATGATGACTCCGGTATTTAATATAAGAATAAATTTGAGAGTTGATATTAGTCATAAATATAAGATATATTTTATATATTTATTAATTTTTTTTAGATTAATTCTATTGATACTCCCTCAATAATAATCAAGTAACAATGAGAGGGATGTAGTTAAAAAAAATGATCATGATATTTTAAAAAAAAACATGTCATATTAACTAAGTTCACTAACTTCCTTAATCTAATCAAATTAATTAAATAGATCATATATTTAGAGTCAGAGGAGTATAAATTTTCATCAGTTGTAAGAATTTATGAGAAACAATTAAATAAATATATGGCAAAAATTAAATAGCAATCAAAACAAATGACACCACAAAATTATTAACGTAAAGCCCCCTCAATAAAAGAGGAAAAAACCATTGGTCGTCTCAATGAACACAAAACATGTGATAACAACAGATTAAAGTATCAAAACAACAAACTTACAATAGAAAATGAAAAAAACTAAAAAATATACCTAAAATGAAGGTGGTAGGCCAAACTAAATAACTCTCACATCAAATAAGAAATCGACGATTCAACAATTGAAAATGACTCATTTGATGTTATAAACATGTTGAAAAAAATTTCAACCCAATTCAACAGTTACAAATGTGAATTTATCAAGACTGTGTAGCGTATGTGCAGAAATAGCTTTATCTCTTCTCTCTCAAATAGAAGCTCTTCTACCTTGAATAATATCTCAAAGTGAGAGATATGACTCGACGCACAAAATATTTTAATGTATTATTTGTTGGCGAAATCTGCAAAATAATAAAGTTTATAGTTCGAGTCGCGTCCGAGGACACTGGCCTTAAAAGATATTCTGTGACCCCTCATCAAATTAGGAAGCGACTCTCTCCAGGACTAAACGAACTCTTCCTGTAAAAATACAGGGAAACATAACTGGTGAAAGATAAAGTAATCTCAAGAGATTGGTGTATCATTCTCTTTGTATTCTCTATATGTTTCTATACGACATTCTCTGTATTTCTCCTTCATCAAGAAGCCCCTTTTATAGACTGTGGAAGGACACGAGACATGTATTTTAGACATATGTCCCTTAGATTCAAGAGTTATGTCAGAAAGACACTTCTTTCTTCAACATACCCTTTTACAACCAAGAGTCATGTCAGAAAGACACTTCTTTCTTTGACACACCCTTTCACAATATTTAAAATATTTCCAACAATCTCCCACATGTGTCAAAGAAATACCATTAGATGAGTTCCATACATGGATATAATAATTGTATCCAGTGGTCCTTTGGACTATGCACCAGACCTAGACTGATAATACTTGGTATACAGAAATGCCAGTGGTCCTCGGGACTATAAACCAGCACTTCTTAGGTGTATACCAGAGGTACTAACAGTCATATTATACCCTCGCATTTCCACTGTTTATCTCCCGGTTTTGCGCTTTAGGCGGCCATGCGCGTGTCTTAGTTTTTAGCGAATGCTCTAGAGATTTTGCCACGATCTCATAGGAGCGGCCCACACCCCTCATTCGTATAAGTGATTTCTTTAAGTGTATCTGCACATAATACACCATCCCGTGGAATTTGAAATCATTAAAAGCTTTTGCATATCCTCCTCTATGCAATCTAACACTTTATCACACACCATAGGAAAGGACAAGTAATAATATTTTGGTGCTAGCAGTACTAACAAGCAACTTGTTCTTACCTATTGAACATTCTTCATGGGATCACCAATCATAAAGATTGGGTTGCCATCGCTGTCGTAATCACACTGACTTTAGTCCTATTCCTCTCGATGTCTCAACAATTTAATTGTTTTCTTCCCAAGGATTTTGTTAACGGATCCGATAGATCTATTTTGATCTCACCAAAATCGATTGAGATAACTCCACAATTTTTAAACATGCTTATTCTCATAGTATGTCAAACGATTGTACCATTGTTCTCTTAACAATGTTTATTGCCGTTTTACAATTATAACTCATCAACAATAAGTGTTGCTCATCTTTATTCTCTTTAACAAAGGTTATTGCCATTTGGCAAACACATTTCATCAACACTAAATATTGTACATCTTTATTATCCTTAACAAAGGTTATTACTATTTAGCAAACATAATTCATCAACACTAAATATTGTACGTCTTTGTTATCCTTAACAAAAGTTATTGCTATTTAGCAAACACAATTCATCAACACTAAGTGTTGATTTTACATCAAAATATTTGCTAAAAGGTTTTCAACCACTTAATCTCAGTGTCAGTCAATTCCATAGCAATAAATTCATAATCCTTTGAGGATTTGGGTAGAATTGTTTGCTTGGATAATTTTCATGGGATTGCACAATCACCAAGAATAAATATATAACCACTAGTAGATTTTAACTCTTATGAATCTGAGATCCAATTCACATCAATGTATCCTTCTAATGCAACGGTAAATCCACTATAATGTGTACCATAATCATAGTATCTTTAAAGTATCTCAATAACCTTATTAAAGCATCCCAATATTCACTGCTTGGACAATGAGTATATCTGCTCAATTTATAAAGTGATAAACTCAGAATATATCACCACTTAACATCCGTGTATTTTAATACAACGGGAATTCACCAGACATGATACCAACAGTTATGGTACCCCTCAAATATTTCATTCTCCTTATGAGATTGAATCTTTATGTGTATATGCTCAATCATCCGCACAGTATATACTATATCACAATAGTTAGTACTAAATTATCATAATTTATCCATAAACAGATTGAACAAACAACACCATCAAATAATATGTTATCATCATAAGGAATAATCACACTATGATTCCCAATACCAAACTTTAAAATATCTTTCAAGATGATATATTACTTTGTAATTTCAATATCTAAAAACATATTTAATTCACCCATGCTTTTAAACTCAGATTTAAAGCAACAGAATATTACAATATGTCATCCATATTAAAAATTCAATATGTATTCGTATCATATATATTTATACTAAAATAAATATATACCCACAAGTAATAATATCATTAAACATATTTATTTCTCCATAGATAAATGATCAAATTTCCATGCTTCCATCATAATACTTATTTCCAGTCATACATAAAGTTTGATAATCATAAAATTTATTGTCAACATTAAACAATAAATTCTCAATTTAATTTTGATCATAGCACACTTCACAATTATAAAATGAGACTAACAAACACATAATTTTACAAATCAAATATTGGAAGACACTCCAAATTTTAATTACCCCCACACTTTTAAATATCAAATTATATCTCAATAACTTCTTAATAATAATTCTAATTAAATTAAAATTTCACCATATAATCCTCTTCAATTCTAATTAATTAGAATTTTCTAAATATATTATCAACATCCTAATTCACGAAGATGAGACTTTTATCTCCATGACCAAAATTCAATTTTGGTCCCATTATTAAAACTGATTTAATATATTTACTATTATCAAGACCCATAAAACTCCATCAGAAGGTATTAAATTCACAAATGGAGGAAATAAAATAAAAGTATCTATTAAAACTTTCCATAGCAACAAAATCTTATAAAAGACATTTATGGTCTGGAAGGTCAACAATAATGATAGCACATTACTAATATGTTTGAAAACTCATAAACCCAATTCAGACATATCGATACCAAATTCATTAACGGAAAACCAAATTTACCAACGGTAATAACTTTTGGCATGATAACCGTTGTCACTTTTGCCAGTAACTGAAAACAAATTCTCCAAATTTAATATACAACCCAGAAACTTCCAGTTTCATATTTCGAAGAATATCCGTTCATAATATATATATTTAAATCACTACTTCCCTACGTATATTTTCGAATATGTAAACAAGTGTAAGTGTGTAGCCCCTTCTCAATGTTTCTTTTTGACAGTTCAGACCTATACGGTACAATGTTAAACAACCAATCACGAAGAGACATAGGGGTTTAGAATGTTGAAACTATTCCACCATTTCTTATTAACATCACCAGATTTCGATTCACACAGACAACCTTTTGTTTGAACTTCCAACAATTATCATGTTAACGATAACACAACAATCACAAAATATAATCAGCCATATCTTTGCTAAAAACCACCACAATATTCATGAGAATATTTACTAACCATGAAAAATATCTCATATTACTCAAACATTTGATCATGGTTATGGAAGAGGGACAACACAAAGGGGCGCACCTTTTAATTATTTAGGCCTCAAAACTGCCGCATCATATACCCTTCTCTGTTCAAACAATCTCAGGGGCACAATGAACTACAATTTCAATTGAGAGAGGAAAGAGAATTTTTACCGTCTTCTGATAACTACGTGAACAGTTATAAACCCGTCAAATCAAAGACCAAATATGATCTCGTTCCTCCGCATGAGCAACTTCAAGGATCTTCCAAGAATTTGCGAGCAATACGACGAAATCTATAAAATAATAAAGTTTATAGTTTGAGTTATATCTGAGGATACTGTCCTTAAGAGATATTTCACGACCCCTCATCAAATTAGAAAGTGACTCTCCAGGATTAAGCGAACTCTTCATGTAAAAATACAGAGAAACATAACTGGTGGAAGATAAAATAATCTCAAGAGATTGGTGTATCATTTTCTTTGTATTCTCTATATGTTTCTCTATGATATTCTCTATACTTCTCCTTCATCAAGAAGCCCCTTTTATAGACTGTGGAAGGACACGAGACATGTCTTTTAGACATATGTCCTTTAGATTCAAGAGTTATGTTAGAAAGATACTTCTTTCTTCAACATACTCTTTCACAACAAAAAATTATGTCAGAAAGACACTTATTTCTTTGACACACTCTTTCTCAATATTTAAAATATTTTTAACATTATTCATTCACAAGACTATAGTGATAAAGAATCATTTTCAAGTCACATTAGGGCGACATGAAAGTTTGACTAATATAAAAGCCGTATATTTATATGATCCATTTTAATGATGATCTGTTATCCCAAAATTTTCAAAGATAATTGAGAACCAGATTCTCTAAACCTATAATCAAATATAACTTCGGAATTCGATTCTGCTGTTTATTTTAAGAAAAGGATTCCTATATTAAGATATAAAATATTTCTTATTTAATAATATTTATCTCTTTTAATTTTTATTTAATATAATATAAGATATTTTTTATCTATAAATTATTTTTATTTTATTTTATATTAAATTATGCATAACCCTTGAATTTTAATTTATTTGAAAATAATTTTCATAACCTTTAAAACTCGATTATGACTTAAAGATTGCGATTATTTGTACGAAATTTGATGTTTAAGAGACTTATTTGTCAAAAAAACTTTGAGGGTATATATATATTTTATACAAAAAATTTTGAAAAGGGGTTGGGCTCACCCACGATACCAATATCGGATAGGGCGAGCCGTCTATTACCCTTACGCGTAAACCTAAGCACCCAAGAGTTAGGATGTATCTCCAAGCGCCGCGACTGGAACCACAATAAAGTAGTACTACCCAAAGTTTGAACACGCTCCAATAATCATATGTCTCACCCCTTCGCCAATTAAACCTTCTGGGTAATTTGTGGTATATTGTCAATGACATATTGCTCTTGGAAATAATGGGCTGACTAATTAACAATATAAGAACTATTTGTTCAAACTTACAAGTGTAGGGGGGTATCAAGGGTATTTCATGCTAATTTCTTAAACAAAACTAGAAGAATTATTTTTACATCAGTTAAAGTTTGGGTAACTAATAAACTTTTTTATACATTTATTTATATTTATTACTATCAGAATCAAATTCAAGTATTCACAAATATTATTGAAGGTATATTCTCCCAGTTTATTTTTTTTCATCCACAAAGTTTGAACAAATAATAAACTTGATTTGACAAATACAACAATATAATAATAGTTTTAGGAAGGATTATGAATTATATATATATATATATTTGTAAAAATATAATTGCTAGAAAAACCAAATAAAAAAAGCATGGATTCTAATTCTACCACTTGACAGCAACTTTTAAAACACTTATGTGTCTTGAAACCATGATATGATAGTGAATAAAGCTAATGTCATGATAGTGGTTGAATAATCAGAGACTTAAAAAAATGAATGAAGTGGATTCTCTTATAAGTTCTCTATCAAAAATGCTTTATTCCTTATCACCCCTCTACAAGAACCTTTGACTTTTTTTATTAGAGAGAATGATATTTTTATTAAAATAAAAGCAAAGAAATACAAAGTCCAACAAAAAAAGCCAACAAACTAATAAATAACAGCAAAAAAAAAAAAAACATAAATCCTAACCCTAACTGAAAGATTAAGGAAGCAGCCGCCATCAAGTTCACCTCAAAAAAAAAATCTTAACATCTTTTTGTTGGAATTTACAAAATAGAAAAGAGTCATCACTAGCATTGATACCATTGTAAAGGGTGGGGGCTAAAAAAATCACCCCTAAATAACCTACTGTTTTTCTTGGCCAAAGAGCAACCAAAACTGATTATTGAAAAGCAATCTTGAGAGAACCTATAGAAGTAAAAATACCCATAGACACCAACCAAACGGACAAAATAGAGAAGGAAAATGAGAACTCACTATCGGCCACACAGCAAGCAACACTGCTTGATGATACATATTCCCTTCATTGGTACCTTGGATTTGACAACACTAAACTGAACAAACAACTATCCTCTAAAAGACTGTACCAAAAAAAAAAAAGAAACTATCCTCTAAAAGATACAAGGTATAGCAACAAAGACAGTTCATCGACATCCCTAAACTATAGGGACCTTCAGAACTATTTTCTCTTTAACTTTTTTAATTAATAATATAAGTGGTTCTCATAGAATACTATTAATAAATATGGTGAGAGGGTCCCTTCCTCACCAAATCTATACGAAATCGATTATATTGAAATTTACATAGGGAGAATGACGTAGGAAGATCATGTAACCATATATATATATATATATATATATATATATATATATAATATTAAAAGGCATGATATATTCTATTTTAATCCCTTGATGCATGATACTAAATGCCAATGCTTCGTTCAACCAAGGAGGATTTTGGCATAACACAAGTGCCATAAATAGAATAATGTTTAGCAATAATTGGAGAAAATATTAATTAATTTTATTAAGGGGTGTTTTAGTCATTTAAATCATTTTCATTGTCTTGATCAAATGTGTCTAAACAATCAGAGGACGACAATATTTACCACTTTTCAATGTCATGTCAAATATGATTATTTCATTTTATCAATGCTTATGTCTCATTTAAAATTTAAAATCATTCCATTCCTCCTATAGTAAATTTTGTCTTTCCAATACAGCGATTTTCAATATTCCTGTCCAAATTTAATTGGAATGTTTTTTTATAAACCAAATTTAATGGAATGTTACTGTTTATAATGAGATGATATTATTGAGTTTTGATATTTAATATTCCCTCCTTTCCTTTTTATAAGTAATAAATACCTACTTTCCCCAATAACAAAAAATTAGGTTTATTAAGTCATAAATTTTAAATATGGAGATAGATAGAATGGTTTTTTTCGATAATACTCTTAAGAAAATTCCATGATGAGAAATATGAGAGTATACTTATCTCATCTTTAATAAGGACAACTATAAAATAAAATAATAAATGCTTTAGATAAATTTAACCCGTTTAGAAACAAAATTATACTCTCATGTATTCCTTATAAAAAAAAGAACAGAGTGAGTATTTTTTGTTATGACCCTTTTTCTAAATATTATTATCGGGTATCCGAACAATCGATTAATCTAAATTGAGACTTTACTACGAGGATGCCTCTCTCTAAGGTTTTTTTTTCATAAACAAGGTGGGGATTAAACTTCAACTCTCCCACTTTATAATCTAGTTGATCTATCACTAAAGTGAATATTAGATTAGATATAGGGAGAATTGTAATGAGGTTCCGTGGAAGATAATTAATTACCAAAAAATCCCCTGACACTGTCAAATAATTAAATAGTCCTAAAAGATCTGGGGTAATATATTTGAATTGTAAAAAAACACAATTGCTCCTATTATAATAGTAGGTTCCTTCTTTCGATAGGTGAGAGGGTTTGTGTTTCATTATAGTAAAGATAATTGTGTCTTTTTATAATTCAAATATATTATTCCTAAGTCCTTTAAAATTATTTAATTGTTTGATGATTTCATGAGAATTTTTTATAATTAATTACCTTCTACGTAACTCACTGCAATTCTCCTTTAGATGTATCATATTTGTCTTATTTTAAGAATTGAAAATTAAGTTTAAATTAATATTTTGTAAATATGAAAAATGGAAAATTGCACATAGGTCCCAAGTAAAAAATCAAAGAGAAAAATTGGAAAAAAATTCCCCACTACAAATTTGATTGGTGAGAAGGACCTGATAAATTTTTATATACAGAAAGTATTAGTATTTTATACACACAGAGCACTAATACTTTGATTTAGATCTTTCTCACCATAACAAATTTCAAATGGGGACTTTTTTCAATTTTCCCAAAATTAAATAAAATTGTGTATCTCTAATTTTATTTAATATTAATAGGTCTCAAGGGATTTAATATTTATAAGTCAAACTTTTATATTTATAAAACAGACTTTTTTTATTTATCAGTCAAATCTAACCACTCAACTTGTAAATATTAAATGAAACTCTGAAAACCTATCTAGATTTAATTTTCTTACCTGATCGATTCATTTTCCCTTAATACATTTTTACACAAGAATTATTATTTTTTTATCTTTTTTTATTCTTTGTTTCTCATTTAACTAGATAAACAATATAATATATATTTTTTATGATATATATATTTCATTATATTAAAACTCATTGGAAAATTTATTATACTTTCAATTATATTTTTGTTCTTATAAACGCTGTTCCATTGACCAACAAATATTTCATTGCATCCAATGAGCATTTTGATCATTTATAATCAATTTTTCTTTCCATTTTTAAATTATTTTTTATCCAAACAAATACAATTACCAAGTAATATATATATATATATATATATATATATATATATATATATATATATTTCCAGAGCATATGCAACATAATTATTTGATTGTATTAAAACTCAGTTGCCTTTTCTTTTTTTTTTTACATTCTCATAAGAATGATTCTAACAACCAAACATGCTTTATTTTTATTCCCATTCCCATTAAAAAAAATATTCCAACAAGCAATAATTTATACTTAAGAGAATACAGAATAAGTTGATTAAAAATTGAGTTTCAGACTTGAGATTCAAATTCTGTGGAAAATTAAAACATAAAGGCTCCGAATCATTTTATGTAAATGGATTCTTTTGAAAAAATTAAAGTTCTCTCTATATCCATTATTCTTTGACAATGGCACCTCTTTTGTATGCACATTTGAGAAACAGTTTACTTATTGTTGAGTGAACTTTCTAGGCTACTCTCCATGACTAGAAGCAAATGTTTTACCAACAGGATATTAATAGAGGTACTAAACAGCTTTATCCTTATAAGAAAAAAAATATAAGTTCGAATCTCAAAAAATATATTTTTTAGGAGAAGTGAAAACCCTTTACGCTCTAACCCTATATTTGGATGGGAAAAAAGTTAGAGATAAAATATTACTAAGAGGAAAAAACTCTAAAAAATAGTAATTTTTTTACTATTTAAAAAAAATCTCCTTAATATTCCAGCCCCTATTTTTCTTTTACTTTTCTCTCCTTCCAAACATAGCCTAAGCCTCGAAAGAGATTATACTATTAACCATATAAAAAAAAAAAGAGAGAAGCAAATGGTTTTGAATCCTATGGTACCAAATTAATAAGGCTTTGACAATAGTTTGTTAGATAACAATATTTTATTTCTTGATTCAATCCTACCCTATTAAGATAAAACTAAAATTAGGAGGGAAAGAAAAAGTAGTTTATAGGAAGAGAGAAATTAATGTCGTATTAAAAGAGAAAAAAGTTCGGAGCTTATTCTTAAAGTGAGTATCAAAATGGAACTAACAGCTGTAACAAGTGAAAACAAATATTGCTTTTACAATTTACTACATATTTCTCATAACGTAATACTCCTTCGCCTATTATTATAAGTGACTCCTAACCACTATCTAACGAGAATTAAAGAAGGCGGTTAACTCATTAATTTTATTTTTTTTAAAAAAAATCACTATAAAATCTTAAGAAATAAATTAATATAATTACTAAAAAATTTCTCAATAAATAAAGAACACGTAATAATAAGTTTCGGTATAAAAATGACAACGCATCTATATTATTCACTTGTCATTTGATACTTTTTAGTGATTATATTTTTTAATTAGGATTTTACAGTAATTTTTTTGAAATTTATTCAACTTTACTTATATTTAAAAGTATAAAAAAAATAGTACATTAGATTTCAAATCTCCTCTTAATAAATTGTTATAGGGATAATATTTAAAAAATATTAATTAATGACTAATAAAGTGAATTATATTATAAACTATTAATTTCTTATAGAAGGTGCCCTACAATATAGGGATAGGAGGAAGTAGGTCTATGTTGATTCAATTCTTACATCATTATCTCTACAATGTATAATCAACTACGGAGGGTAGATATTTCATGATCTAAGTAGAAGGATATTTGATGTGAAAATGGGGGGAAATGATGAGAAAAAGGAAAATGCAATTTGATTCCAAAGTCAATTGAAATAGAAAAGTCTTAACCAACGGGAGTTAATCCGAGTGGTAAGCGCTCGGTATCGCTTAAGCGAGGTCTTGAGTTCGAGCTTTGACGAATGCAGAAAATTCCCGTTGGGAGACTCACCTACCATAGCCAGGTACGCGACGCGGGTCGGATCCTGATATAGTCGGGGCAAAGCTCCGGTGAACCGGGTGGGCAACAAAAAAAAATAGAAAAGTCTTATATGATGATCTATCTGATTGTAAGAATGGAAAGAAAACTATTTTTTTCTTAAAAAAATTATTATTTATTTACTTTATAATTATTATTTTCAACTTGTATACCTTATATTTTTTCATCAACTTAAATTTCAACATTTTTAAAATTAAATGTCAATAAAGAACTGGGATCCTTACTTAATATTCTAACTTTTCTTTATTTTCAAGTGCCCTTATCCTTCTAATTAATAGTATAATTTTCAAAGTGTCTTTTTCGCCATTGATTTCCTTGCTTAGAAACAAATTAAATTACTTTATTTTGTCATGCTTTCAAGTTTCATTGTCCTTATCTTTTCTGAGAATTATGGCAATTATCACCTTATTTGTCACCTTACTTTTCATCTTTAAGAAACCTTACAACAAGAGTCTATTATTCAAAGGCAAGAAAATTTCACAGCTTGCTTCCAAAAGTAAAAAAATCATAGATAACCATAGACAATATACTTAGCCAAATCACAACGCTACAGAGCCAAAATTCTGTTCCAGGGCTAATTAATTACATTTCCAAGATTTTTTTTAAAAAAAAAAAAAGGACGAAAGAAGATGGAAAAAAAAGGACCACTAGACTGAAACAGACAATACATCATTACCACCTTATAAATAAAACCCAATTCTTCCTAATACCAGAACTTGTTTACCAAGCCAGGCAAATGGGTTAAAGAATGAAACTGTGAAGAAGCTAACTGTACAAGTTAATTCTAAGAGGAAAAGTAAAAAAAAAAAAAAACTTATCTTGAAGAAGCAAACCATAAATAAGAATTAGAATAGGCCAGTGAATGATGAGGTCAACATGTAAGGAAAATTATTCAAAGGTCCTCGATGCTTAGCAAGCTCATGAATGTCCTTAACTATGTCAAACACTGCTTCTGGGTGTGCTAATTTGAGAGCATTCTCAGACATCCTTTTGAGTTCTTCTGAATTTGTGCTGAACCATTCTGCTACAATTCTGGCTGTTTCCTTAGGACTTCTGGTAAAAACACCAGCCCCATTGTCCACCACATAAGGTACATTACCTTTCTCCTGAAGTCAACCATCACAGCTCAAGAGTATCATTATCACTACATAAGGATATTTTAGAAAAAAATATGTCATATTAACTAATTTAACTAACTTTCTTAATATAATCAAATTAATTAAATAGGTCAGGTTATATATTAAGCACAGGAGGAGTATCATTATCTCTGATTTAATTCCTTACCTGTCCAGGAATATAGTCATTCAGTATTATGGGAAGCCCTCTGATCAATGCTTCTGCTATTGTACCAGGTCCAGCCTGCAAATCCCGTAGAAACAATCAGCGTTTGCTAAAATACAAATTACTGGGGGAAAATTGGTTTGGTACACTTCTTAGGTACATTCATCACACTCAAGATATGGGAGCAAAACTCCAATCGCCAAAATAAATGTATTAGATGGTGGGACCAACCGATATACCATCTATTTTGGTAACTGGTAAGCTTCTATTGGCTCCTTAAAAGTTCTCTTGGGTGCAAGGAGTTTGTTTACTAAAGAATTTCTCAAGTGGTTTGACTTACTTTTGTTATTATGCAGTCACAGGCTCCCATCCATTTCTGCATCTGAGTCTCGAATCCTCGAACCTGCTCAAAAAGTTACAGAAACAGAAATTTTAATGACTGCCATCCTTTTGTGCTCAGATTTTCAGATGCAAGAGGTTTGAATGAATCCAATTAGTTACCTTCACTGGAATCTTCCATTCTAGAGATTGAAGTGAAGATGCTAAGGTCTTATTACGACCACAAATGATTATTAACTGCCCAATCGGTTTATCGGTTTCTCTATCATACAGTGACTCGCACAGAGCCAGTGCAGTTTCCTTGACAGGACCCATTCCTTCACCACCTCCCATCAGCAAAACTGCTGGCAAGTTAAGGTCCATACCAAATTCTTCTCGTATTTGATCCTAAAGCCAAGATGTAAGGGGGAAAAACACTTAGTTTAGTAGTTCCAACACAGCAATTAGGACAAATTCTCAACATTTACAGTTCGGGCATCCATAGATACCTTTGAGAGAACTGCACGTGCGAAAGAAGGCCTAATGGGTAAGCCATAAACACGGATTTGAGACTCGTCAAGGCCATCTTGTAAAGCTCTCTTAGCAACCTCCTGAGATGGACAGTAACATCTATTGACCCCTGGATGAAACCTGTAAATAGCTTCAATGTCAGATTTACGATTACGAGAATGCAAATAAGTTTAAGAATTGAAATGTTTTGGAGAACTTACCAAGTCCGATGGCAGCTATTAAGATCAGTGATCACAGTGACAAATATCACTTTCTTTTGCAAACCTTGCCACTTGAGAACCAACAATGGAATATGCTGCATCAAGGGATGGACACTGATTATAATATCTGGCTTGTACTCCATTAGGCCTGCCTCTACTTCCCTGAGAAAGTTAACAGTGCAATACAGTTTAGAAAACATCTTTCGATTCCTACCCGTGTTCCATTGACATTGCAAAATTCTGAGCCTCCTTTGTGAAAATTAATAAAAGAAAGAAACTACTTTTTGAAAATATCATTAGTGCTTCCCCCCCAACTTATAACTATAATAAGGTTTTCCAGATGGAGAAATTATTGGTTTGTAGCGAGAAATGTACAAAGCCATAATAGCAATTGCCAACAAATAATTGATGATTGAGTAACATGCGGTCCATAAAGTCGTCATCAGAACGAATGAATACTAATAGAACTAATATGGTTAAAAGTATATGAAATTATTCAAAGAAAAAGGTGCATTAGATTATGATGGCGAAACTACTTTTTACAGTTCATCATAACAAAGTAGGTTAGGTAATTCGCAATCAACGCGTAGTTCATAATTGTCAGTTAGCTAATTGTCTAAATTGTAACAGAGAAGGAGAATATACTTGGCATAATAGGCAGCCATGGCAGCTAGATACATGGAGTGAATCCATCTAGGAGAAGTACTGTGAAACGCAACTTTCCATAGCTGAACATGCTTAACCATAAACTTATATGATCTCTCCAAGTCGTTCAATGGCCACCCTGCGTACTCTTTCCATACATCTTTCACAAATATCTGAACATGGTAAAGAGATTAAATATCTAATTAGCAAGATAATCAAGTTGCTAATTGAAGAAGCAAAACTGGATTCGATATTAATAAGGAACTAGAAAGAACAAAGAAAATGGAAAAACCGAAGAGTCCCCCAGAAGAAAATAAAAATATAACGACAAAGTGATAATGACATCAAATGGAGCACAGAAAATTCAGGAAGAAAACAAAAGCCAGAGCCAGAAAATCAAAACTCCAAATAGGTTCCAAGAAAAATACAAAAGCGATACATAAAACAAAGTAAACAATAACAGATCAAGAGCAGATATTAACCTCTAAGGAAGATGTAACCAGAAAGGGCCAAAACGACAGTAGTGAAATGCGATTTGAAAGTATTTGAAAGGTACATGGAACACGTAACGACTTCATTCACCCCTAGAAGTTACCCATCTAAGAGCAAGAAGAAATTACCCTATAACCATCGCCAAATTCTATTTGAAAAGCATCACGAATAGCCTCGGCAGAAGCACGGTGGCCACCGCCGGTGTCGCTCATGAGAATCAAAACGTTCTTGGTGGTTTCAGCTCCAATCTGAACGAGCTCCATCCCGGTGTCGCTATCGTCGCCGATACTACTGCTCTGAGCCTCGAAATTAACGCACCTTCTCTGGCTGTTACATCCATGGTAGTATCCTCCAACTTTCTTAAAGACCTTCTCTGCTATGGACTTCCGTGGAGACGCCACAGAAATCACCATTTCGTAGAAACTGGAAGCTCACACCTAACAGTCAAATGTAAATTTTCCGGGAAAATGAAATGGAAAATGTGGTGATGAATCACTATGTGCCAAGAAGAAGAGAGAAGAGGTCGTTATATTCGTTTAAAGAAAGAATTATGCTTTTGGGAATTTGATTGCAGGCTGGTGCAGACAAGGTGCCTTATAGCCGTCAGATCCGCGTTGGAATGTTCGGATTGCAAGATTCGAATCTTCTCTCTTATGTAACTTTTGCGTTTTTCCATGATGCCCTTGTGCTTTTTCTTATTTGCATCTTCGGCCTCATGATGAAATGACCCATTTTGCCCCCTTTGTCTTGTACTACCTTCCACTTTAGTTGAGTTAATTTAAAGGTTAAATTTAATTTTAAATATAAAATTTTAATTTATTTTATATTTATTATTTTTTAAATTAATTTATTTAATTTATAAACCAATATATAATATTATATTATATATGAGTATTTTTAAAATATTATATTATATTTATTATAATTAATTAATTTATTTAATATTTTAATTTATTTAAATTAATTAACTAAATCTATTAAAGACAGGAGGAGTATAACTTCCATGCAAGGACTTATATTTTAAAAAGATTAATTTGAAGGATCTTAGACATTATTATAATTATTTTAAATGGATTTACAATAAATAACCAAAATTACTATCATCAATTTTTTCGATATATTTTGCCTGTCTCAATTTTCATTCATTCTTTTAAAAAAAAAATTGATTACCCTATGCGTAAAATAAGCAGGTCTAGATTACTTTTTGAGAAAAATACAATTTTAAATGTTTTAATGACAAATTTAATATCAATATTTCTAAAATTTAATCGAAAATTGATAATAGCCTTAATCTTTAAAAATAGTGATTATGTTTAAGATGTTTTAACTAAATACTTAAGAAATAATTTTTCATGTCCATGTTTTGGATCTTTATGCTTACCATCACTTAGAAGCAAAATGATGTAATGCTTTCAAGAAATTGCAATCTGTACTTCGCTACAAGACAAAAGTATTTCGAAATGGTCAAATGGATAGGGTAAGTAATCCTAAAATAAAATTTTAGAAAAGTCTTCCAAAATAGTATTAATTTTATTCTCTTAATGTTTCCTCAAAACATTACTCAGTTTTCAAGCTCCATAAAAATTTAAAGAAATATTTTATAAATTTAAGAGAATAAATTAAATTTAGTGACTCTTTTGGGAAACCCTAAAATTAAAATTTTAAAAAGATTTTTGACCTCAATTTTAGTTTAAATTTTTTTTAATATAAAACAGTCATATTTGTTCAAAAAAAAATTTAGATAAAATCATAGTTTAAAATTAAAATTTTAAATAAACTGTGGAGACTAACTTTTAGAACAATAAAAGAGTTTATGGATTATCTAATTACTATTTTACCCTTATTTTTTCTTACATCATCTCTCATCTCTCGTGTCCACCTTTCTCCTCTCTCTTCTCTCTTTTTCATCCTCTCTTCACTCTCCTATCTCTTCTCCACCCTTATTCCTCTCTCTTTTCTACTCTCTCTCCTTTTTCTTCTCTCATATTTTTAATAAAATAATTAAAATTAAAATTTTTAAAAAAATATAAGCTGAGATAACTGCTGCAATTAGACTGATTTACTTAATAATCTTAAAACTTATGAAGTACAAATTGAAGCATTGTCGAAACTGTAAAAACCAACAAATTGATAATGAACGCAACTTTTTCCCCAAAAAAAAACAAAAAGATCATCTCAACATTAATTTCCTTAGGAATATGCATCTGATGTTAGCCCCGCACTAATGATATGTTATGCATGTGGGTCCACTAAAATTTAAAATGTTTAATAAAAATGACTTTTAATTCGAAAGAAAGGACATGGACATTGAAAGCATCTTGAAGGATATGGAAAAAAGAAAATAAATTTTGAAGAGAAGAATTAAATAATTTTGTGGCTAGGACTTGTGATTGCTACTACATAAAAACTAGTTTAAATTTAAATTTCTAATTATAAGTTTAGATGGAAAAATTAATTGAGCAATTTGAAACTAAACATACAAAAGACTGTATGATGTTTATGGTAAAAAATAATAATAATTCTCAGTTATTACTAATAAAATATAAAATAATTGTTTTTTTTTAATATTAGTATCAATTTTTTGAATTTCTAAATAAATTTTCAATTTTCAATAATACTTGTGGGAATGGGTGGACGAAATAAAAAGATATGATTGAGGGTAAAGCTAACTTCTATCGTCATGATCGATTTTGTAATTATTGGAGGGTCCCTTCTAACTAATAACCATTTGTTAATTTTAATTAGAAAAAAAAAGGTAGAAAAGCATTTTTAAAATTCAAAAAGATAAAAATAACCTCGAAATTTTAAAAAAGATAGATTAGACAGGAAGCCCAATCTTATCATTTATAAATTCCCGTGTAGAGACCAAATATAATTATGAGAGTTACAAATACTATTATGAGAGTTACAAATACCATTGGCAGAGTTATAAATACTATTATAGAAGTTACAAATATTATTGGCATAGTTACAAATATTATTGGTAAAGTTGCAAATACTATTACAAGAGTTATAAATACCATTGATAGAGTTATAAAAAGTGCAATTCTATCTTTTGTCTCAAATTTGCAAATGACTGTTTGCAATTCTGCTAATGGTATTTGTAACTCCTATAATAGTATTTACAACTCTACACAGAAATTTATAAATGACAGATTGAGCTTCCTACCCAATTTATCTTTTTTAAAATTTAGAGGGGCTCAATCTATCTTTTTTAAAATTCAGAGGTCTTTTTTATCTTTTTAAATTTCAAAATATTTTTTATTATCTTTTTCTCTTTTAATTATCTATATAATTTTAATTATTGGATGCCAAGACCTGAAATGAAGTTGGTCAAATTTTTAATCAGCAATAATGACGAAGAATGTATTGGTCAATTACTTATTGTTAATTACTAATAATAAATATTTATTTGTGTGAATACAAATAGTTTAAATCTATATTTAAGAAAAAGACATATAAGAAACACCAAAATATAGAAATCCTAAAATCATCTCTCTAAATAATTTAATTTTTATAAAGTATTTAGGGACTATGATGAAATTAATTTTTTTTAAACAACCTAATTGCTGTCATGCAAAAAAAAAAAATCTCTACCGTTGAAGCTTCAATCGTCATCATCACCGGTGGTTGGAGTTATAACCGTCCCCAATCAGAGTAACGATAGAAATAGTGGGAACCCGAGGTGATGGAGTTTTTTTTATATGAGGATAATTAAATTATTTCACACAAACTTAATTTTAAAATATAATTTTAAAGTTATTTTGAGACATCATTTATAGATTTTGTGCATTTGGTTTCTAAATAATGCATTGATTTGAGAATTGAGATTTATGCCTTGTATTAGGTTTTGGTTTCTAAATGATATATGACTTGAATATAATATTTAATTAAAAAATTAATCTTAATTCTAAATATATAATATAATTATGTTTATCATTTTTTAAAAATCTTTTATTAATATTTTTTTAACAATAATTAAATAACACCTAGACAAACAGAGAATTAATAAAAATAATTAAAATATTTTTTTAAAAAAATTGTTATATAAATTAATTTATTTAATTTTATTAATATAATTAAATTAGTTAAATATATCTTATATTAAATGTATATATTATTTTCATGTCATATTATTTAATTTAATTTTGCTCATAAGTTGATCAAAATAATTAATAAGTTGCACTTTTTTCAACTTTTGCTTATTTATTTTCAGATATCATCATAACCTTCATACAACACGGATAGAGTTCTAGTTGCCTTGACTAAAGCCCAACCTTTTTCCCCTTTTACTTCTACCTTTTTCTCATTTTATCTTCACTTTTCAAATTCACTATAGTACAAATTAAGGATTTAATTAATTGATGGGCAACATAAAGTATAGTAAACTTTCTTTTAAAAAATAATGTTAAAAAATTGCTTTGTACATCACATGATTCTACGACCCAAAGTAAGTGATCTCAATTATTACTAGTAAAATATACACTAGGAATAATTTTTTTCATTGCTTAATTTTTTTTAATTTAAAATAAAATTTTCATTGTCAATAATACTGACTTTTGGGGGATGGACTCATAGATGGACGAAGAGAAACGAAGTTTGGTAAATATGAGGTATTATTTTTTTTTTGTAAAATATTTTTTGGAAATATGATAGGAATTATCATTGTATTTTCGTCTCTTCAGATGAATGAAAGAAATCCAGTTTATTCAGCCCATGTGTTTAACAGTATGTTTTGTTGACTATGCAAAGATGAAGATGCTAATTTGCTTTCTATTGTCCTAGGGCAAAATGGTCAACTCCTTATTTCCCATGACTAAATAAATATAAAATGATTTTAAAAAAACTAATGTTTTTTTTTTTGCCAAAAAAAACTATTAAAAAATGTCAAGTTACCCATCAAATGATTCAACATCGCCAAGTGCTGGTTTGCATTGCGTGCTTGCAAAACTAGAATACTTTAATCCCTTGTCACGAGACTATCAACTGGCAAGTAAATAAATTAGAAATTAATTTAATTAAAAGATTAAAATATAAGTTTACTTATTTATATTTGCATCCAATTTTATTTTAGTTCTTTAAGCTTAAAACTGATAATTTCATTAACAAAAAAATTGACTAAATAAATTTAAAATAATGACTCATCAATTAAATATTAATAAAATATATTTAAATTTTAATTTTTTAATATAAAATATAATACGAGTTAAAATGATTAATAAAATACAAATATACTTTATCAGTGTTTAATTATATAGTCATAATTAAGTTTAATAAGTCAATATTTTTAGTTAAATAAGATTAAGGGTATTAAATTTAAAGAAATAAAAATACATTTTTAAAACTTAAGATATTAAAATAAAATTTAATATAAACATAAAAGATTAAATATATCACACGATTGAAAGCGGGATCTAAACTAATTATGATAGGAATTTAATAGTTAGTGGTCTAATTATAGTTAAGTAAAGGTTCAGTCAACCTAATCATAATTACAATAATATAATATAAATAAAATATATAAATATATTCATATATAATCTTAAAAAGAATAATATTTAAATAAAAAAAATATTAATCCACTAATAAATAGAATATTAATGTATAAAATATACATAATTTAATAAAATAGAGTTGTTAAAATATAAATATGATGAATTATTGTTATTTTTTAACTCAAATGATGTTGTTTCATGCTTATGAAGGAAAAAAAATCTAATTTAATTTGATTAATTCATTCAAAACTCTTAACTAAATATGCCAGCGAGAGGAGTGATTCATTTGTCTAATTGGAAAAACCCTCAAGTAGAGTTTTATATAAAAACCAAGAAAATAAAAAATTAGATCGTGAAGAGGGAGAGAAGATGCTCAAATCAAATGATGAATTGAGTAGAATCTTGTCCAAAAAAATAAACAATTGAGGGAGAGAGGAGAATAACAAGGGAAGATACCGAAAGAGAGAGGGATTATGCCATGAAGGAAAGAAAAAGCTGGGAAGTGGGGGAGACATCTCACATTGCTATTCTTCATTTCTTCTTGTAAAGTCCAAACTTGATTGTGACCTCACCATATAACTTGGATATTTGTAGCTTTGTACTATAATGCACCCACTACATAAGAAAACCTGTGTGTTTGTTAGGTGTGGAATGAACAAGAAGAAAAATGATATGCCTCTTATACTTGGTATTATAAATGATAGTTGAAGCTTTTGTAAAATTATATACAAAATATATCATTTAAATGAGTGTTACATATTTAAATAGAATTTTTATTTTAATTAGAAATAACATTTATGGACTTTCTAAGACCATTAATTATAATTAAGGATCATGAATTTTTTATATTCTAAACAAGGACCATGGTCGATCCTTTATTGAAATTAAAATTCTTTTGAATTAATTTTTTTCATAACTCATCTTGGATATTTTTAGCATTTAACTTTAATATTTTCATTATTCTTTTTTTTTATTTTTAGTACTCAATATTCATCTTTTATATTTTCAATACTAACTTTAATTTTTTTTAATATTGAGAATACTAAAGATAAGTATTTAAATGATCAAACATAAGTACTAAAAATATCAAAGATGAGAATTATAAAGATAAAACATGAGTACATAAACAATTACTCAAAAAATTTTAATTTCAACTAAAAAGCTTTGTTTCTTTAATTTCAAAAAATTTAAGGTCTTTAATTATAATTAATTTTGTTAGTGGTTGCTTAAATATTATTTACCTTATTAAAAATAAAAAAAAATCATTACTTTATTTGACTGGGAGTGTTTTCATTAAAAAGATTATAAATAAGTTGTCATGTCTAAAATATTTAGTACTCCGGTCCTTAATATAAAATATAATTAGGAGTTAATGTTAGTCCTAAATATAAGATATATTTTCTGTGTTTATCATTTTTTTTAAATTTACCTATTGATACTTTCTCAACAATAATTAAGTAAGAAAATGAGAGAAGAGGAGGGACTTCTAGAAGTTGATTAGGGTATTTTTTTAAAAAAATATCATATTAACTAATTTAACTAACTTTCTTAATTTAATTAAATTAGTTCCTATATTAAGGATTGGATGGATAATTTTTTCCTGGGAATTAATGAATTATATGTATAAAATTTTATTAAAATTTAGAGCCAAATGACTAAAATGTCTATTGATTTATTAAAAACAAAAGCTAACCAACCCTTTCTGGAGATTACCTTTCCCCATCTCACTGGTGGCCGACAATGGGGATGGGGTTCAGCTCAGGCGGGGGGTTATGGGGCCGATCGCCAGTCAAGGGTGACCTCTAATGAGAGTTAGTTGATTTTTTTATAAATAAAATAAGAGATATTTTAGTCATTTGGTTCTAAACTTCAAAATATCATCTTAAAGTCTCAATTTAGGATTTACCAATTTATAGAGTATTTTTTTAAAAGAATTCTTAAAAAGAATAGACAAGTGAAATATAATATATCAATCAAACTAGTCCACATATTTATTTACTTATCTAAAAATAAAATCAAGAATAACAATTCAATCACACACAATTAAGCTATTAGGGTATGTTTTGTGGGGATGATACATAATAGGCTATTAGGGCATGATAAGGAAATGCCATGGAACCTACCAAACTAGCTTGTGGGAGAAGGTTTGGATGTGTAATTGTTAAAAGCTGAGCTGGAGGCGTAGCACAGTGGCATGCTTTGCCAGCCTCTAAAATAGATGTGTGGAAGTCACAAAGCAAAGCAGGCACATGGCGCGCCTGACATCCTTACCCATTTTGGCTCTTTCATTACTCTCCCCATACAAACATAGACCAATTACTCCCCACATTTCCCTATTGGCCCCACCATGCCTTTTCCCAACTACTATGCTCGGGGTACCCTCTTCATTTGCATTTAAAATAGAAAGAATTACGTATAGGTCTCATGAATAAAATCAAATTATAAATAATTTCTCAAAAATAGTATAATAAATATAAAGTTTTATAGAATTTGAGATTAATTTTTTCTAATTATAAAAAGATATAATTGCACCTCTAGATTCTTTATGCCAGTAAGCATTCTATTATGAAACACCTTCTTCCACATCATTCCATTAGCAGAAGCACCTTTTCTTTCATTTTCTTGTGTCTGAAACACTTTCTCTTATAGTATTATATTTTCAAAAGGAAATCAGACTCCTGCAACTCACTCCCATATATTCTTCTAGGGGTGTTCATTATGCCCGTGGCCCGGTCCGCCCGCCCGAGCCCGAGAAAAAATTGCCCAGCCCGGCCCAAAAAATATTGCCCAAAATACATTTGGGCAGGGCAGGGCCGGGCCAAATGTCGGGCAGGGCAGGGCATCGGGCAAGGTATGTCGCCCTGCCCATTTGGCCCGGCCCTATATATATATACATACATATATATTATTTTTTTATTTTTCTTATAAATTTATTTTTTTTAATTTTTTTAATTTATAATTTTATACTTTTCACAACTATCTCTACTCATTTTTTAAATTTTGAATATAAATATTATATTTACGTAAATACTAAAATTACTTTCATACTTTACTTACCAAACATTTAATTATTAGTGTTGTAATATCTCTACAGATATCCGACCTTGATATAGATGTCAAATTTTTTTATATATATAATATATTTCAAGATTTTAATTACTATCTTTTTGTTACTTTATTCTTAATAAATTATAGATATTATTTAACTCTTGAAGATATAAATATGGTATTATTTTATAATTTTATGATTGCAGATTTTTTTTCACAATATGAGCAAGATATCACAATTCGGGCATGCCCAGCCCGCCCATGCCCTGCCCAAAATAGTTAGGGCTTTTACCGGGCAGGGCCGGGCACCGGGCTGCAAAATGCAGCCCATAGGTTTTTCGGGCAGGGCACCGGGCAGGGGGGTTGCCCTGCCCAGCCCTGCCCATGAACACCCCTATATTCTTCATCCCACCAAAATTTCTATAACATAAATCTTCTTCCTTGTCCTGATTCTTCTTCCCCAGTCTAATCTCTAAAATACTCGTTCCATAATCACCCAGTCTAATCTCTAAAATACCCGTTCCATAATCACCCAGAGCCCCCAAATTTTTTGTCCCTTGCTCCTCCGCTGACACCCAAAAAATTTTGTCCCTTCCTCGTCCTCATTCTTCTTCTATGGTCACCTAGAATTTTTAACATACTCTATTATGGGAAGGGAACATGAGTTATTATTATAACACGCTATAGTTGTTAATATAGTAGTTGAATTGTTAGTTTAGTCAGTTTGTTAATATCTTATTATGGGATTCTTAATCCTAAATTTGACTTCTAATAGAAATACAAATTATTGTTTGGCTCTTCAAGAAGCATATATACAGAAATGGGAATTAATACTCTCTTTAGTATTCTTTTTTTGGGTTAAGATTAGTTTGCATTTGTTAGTATGAAAAAGTTATTGCTATTAATCACTTCTAAAATTTGTAAGCTCCATTTTCAATTATTTCTGCGCACATTAAAAAGGAGCAATTTCTTTTTTACATGTGTATATGTGTTACGTACATGATTTTCCTTGATTGAAAAGTAAACTAATATTGTGCTGATTTATTTAGCTTTTTGAATTTGATACATAACCAAATGATGGCTTCTTCTTTTGAAGAAGAATGGGGCTTTAGATGATGCTGAGGATGAAAAAAATAGACTTATTTGAATATTTTATGGTCTGATAACTAATTCTTCTTCGGATTCATCTTTATATTGTATATACTAAGCCTTAGACACAAGCAACTCATTCTTTCAATTTTACTTGAGTATAGTAAGAAAGAATGAGCATTAGAAATATTGTTATAAAATTTGAATGACAGAACATGATATGATATAGGAGGGAAACATGAGTTATTATTATAGCACGTGATAATTGTTAATATGAGTGGTTGGGTTATTAATAATTTGTGTCTGGTGCAAGTTGTCATTACTGATAGCCAAATCGTCTGGAAAGTATCTATTATGTTCATGTCATTTGTGGAGAGTAATTTACTAAACATATTTTCTCTGTTTCTATTAGTTTAGTACAAAAAGGATATTAAAAGGACACTGGAGTAGGGAGCAAGGAGGTGCCAGTGGCTTATTTTGTGGCTTGACTATGATAAAGAGGGCGAAAATATTACATTTGAAGTAATAGAAGTCTGCATTATAGTAAATAGCCATCTTACATCAGCGCTGCATATATAGTTCGATAGAGATTTGAGTGTTGCTAGAAGAGTCCTTGTGAGAAGCAGCAATAACACTTATGTACTGAAGCTTGTTAAAGTAACACTTGTTTGCCTTGGTTGCTTGTATATTTTCTTGTGTAAAGGCCTTGCATACTTTCTTTTTTATTTTGTAAATAGCTGTGCAAAGTCATGATAGTAATTTTTTTATAATTTTTTGCATTCCTACCCAGAGTCCTATTTTTGGTTCATTCTAGGTGTTAGCTTGGTGTGCCCAATGTATTTTGGGTCTCCCAATTAGTTGGAAAATAATATGGATAAATTGTTATTACTTCACAATGGAGTTATTATTCCTCATGGTAGAGTTATTATTTTTCTACCCAGACAATAATTTTTTAGTTCATTCTTGGGAAAAAATATACCTGAGTTATTATTCTTTCACGACGGAGTTGTTATTTTTTAGTTCGTATCAGGTCTTGGGCAGGCGTGCCCAGTGTATTTTGGGTCATCCAAATTGATGGGTTATGTTATAATTGGAAATAACAACACAAAAAATTATAGCCCCATAACTGAAAAAATAGCAACTGTACTACTAATAAATAACCACTCTATGCTAGAGTAATAACAACTCCACCGATAGAAAAAAAATAAATCAACAACAGAAAAGATAACAACTCCACCACTTCTAAATAACAACATCTTCATAATTCTTCCCAGGATTGGAACAGATAGAAAGTGAACTGGGGACGCAAGCATAACACTTGGATTGAACCAGAAAGAACATACTGTGTGTATGAAAATAATAACTCTACCAATAACAAATGACAACTCTATTGTGTAAAATTAACAACTTTGGCACAAAACTTTCCAAAACTACTCCGGTGAGAATATAACTTCATATATGTGCACTTTACAGTTATAGCAATAATGAGAAACAAACATAAAAAGAGTACAATACACACAGTCATTTGCATCAAGATCCACCCTATCATCCAAAAGGTGGAGCTTGATGAAGATTAAAAAAATAATATTATCACTTTGCTTAGCTATTTACAAAGAAAAAATTAGTATACTTTTTATTTATATAGAAAACTATACAACCCAACACCATTTCTGAGCTCAAATTTGGATTATTGTAAGTCTTGACTGTGTGTTCAGGCTCATGGCATCTTCCACAGTGATAAGTCTTTTTGTTCTAAAATTGAGACTCATTTCTTTTTCTCACTTGACTACCAACATATGTTTGACCTCATCCATCATTTCCAAATTGTTCCCCATATGAATATAACAAAATAGATGATTTTCAAATGATGTGGCCATTAGTAATGACAACCTGCATTGGACACAGATTATTAATAACTCAACCACTCATATTAACAACTATCATGTGCTATAATAACAACTCATATTTTTCCTCCTATATCAGACCATACTCTATCATTCACATTTTACAGCAACATTTCTAATGTTTATTCTTTCTTACTACACTTAAGTAAAACTGAAAGAATAGTTGCTTATGTGTCTAAGGCTTAGTATATCACAATATAAACAGGAATCTGAAGAAGAATCAACCATCAAACCACAAAATATTCAAATAAGTCTATTTTTTCCTCCTCGACATCATCTAAAACCCTATTATTCTTCAAAGGAAGAAACCATTAATTGATTCTGCGTCAAATTCAAAAAACTAAATAAATCAGCACAATATTAGTTTAGTTTTCAATCAAAGAAAATCATGTGCATAACACAAAACCACATTCAAACAAGAAATTGATCATTTTCAATATGCGCAGAAATAATTGGAAATGGAGCTTGCAAATTTTGGAAGTGATTAACAACAATGACTTTTTCATTCTAGCAAATGCAAACTAATATTAACCCAAAAAAGAATTCCAAAGAGAGTTTAATTTCCATTTTCCCATATATGTTTCTTGAAGAGCCAAACAACAATATATATTTCCATTAGAAGTCAAATTTAGGATTGATGATCCCATAATAAGACGTTAACAAACTAACTAAAATAATAACTCAATCACTCATATTAACAACTATTGCGTGGTATAATAACAACTTATGTTCTCCTCCTATAATAGAGCATGCTAAAAATTCTTAGTGACCGTGGAAGAAGAATGAGGAAGACGAAGGGACAAAAAATTCTATGTCAATGACGAAGCGAGGGACAAAAAATTTGGGGGCTCTGAGTGACCGTGGAACGAGTGTTTTAGAGATTGGAATATAGAAGAAGAATGAGGATGAGGAAGAAGATTTATGTTATAGGAGTTTTGATGTGATGGAGAAGGTGTGGGAGTGAGTTGCAGGAAGCTGATTTCCTTCTGCAGAATAGAATGAGGTGAGAGAAGGTGTTTCAGACATGAGGAAGTGAAAGAAGAAGGTGTTTCTGCATAATGGAATACTGTTAAAGAAGGTATTTCAGAATGGAATGTTTACCTGGCACAAGGAATCCAGAGGGATAGTTATATCTTTTCACAATTGGAAAAAGTTAATCTCAGGCTGATTTTCATTTTGATTCCATCTATAGGACCTAGGAATGGTATATTTCATATTTTTTATTAAGCATAACTGCATAAATATCCTCCTAGATAATCTTATTTCAGATACTATTAATCATTAAATATGGATATCTTTTCTGATATAGATCTAAATTTTAGTTCGTCATATTATAAAATTAACACTTTTTGTTGGACCTAACATCTATTGATGCTCCCTCTAGTCTTTTGTTAGCGATAGTTTTTTTAAGTGTTGCCTTGGACTATTACGTGCTTAGGCTTTCTTTGTGCAAACCTTTTATTTTGAACCTTGTATCTTTATTTTTGTTGATTTTAATAAAATTATTATTTTCTACAATAAAAATTAAAAGGAAAATTAATCAGAAGTCTCATAAGAATTAATTATACTAAAATCTAATAACAACTTAGGAGTTATCATTTTTTACTATATAACTTATTATTACATAATGCTATTTAAAATAATTAATTTTTTATAAAATCTATTAGTAATTCTCCCAAAGTTAAACTGTCCTTTGTCTCTAGCTTTCCAGGGTTAAGTGAAGCCCTACTTTTTCTTTGGTCAACAGAGTCAAGTGAAAGCAGCGGCTTGTGAGTGATTATTAGAATGCTAAATTTATCATACTTTATTTCGAAAATACGACTTGTTCAGTTCCATTTTAATTTTGGTTTCAAGATAAACCTAACCAGACTCCTAAATGAAATTTCGAAACATTTTCAGTAACAATATTTTGTTTTACTCATTCATCGTAATTAAAAAAGAAAACAAAGCATAATTATCCCATTAAACATCGTACTTTACACGGAGGACGCAGCGGGCCTCATTTTTGTTGAGGGCCATTTAGTCTTCTCCAAGCTTTTGACGTAACCAGAATTTGATCATGAGAGGGTCCAAGATTAAAAGGCATATAAAGTATTCTTCAATTTGTTAAGTAAATGTATCATTCTATTAAGACAATTATTTGAGAGAATATCGAACATTAAATATATGAGTAGTCCGATATCTTTTCTAATAAAGGTTTAAAATTTAATTCGCTATATTGTAAAGAGCTCATTTTTTTAGCTAAACATAAATCTTATTGGTTGGAGATCACATAATAAAAAGCAAGAAAAAGATAATTTTTTTTAGTTGCCTATTCGGTTCACCAGAATTTTGCCCCAACTACATCCGAATTTGACCCTCGTCACGCATTTGGCTATGGTGGGTGAGTCTCCCAACCGCAATTTTCTGCATACGTCAAGGCTCGAACTCAAGACCTTATTTAAGCGAAACTGAACTGCTTACCACTTAAACTAATATTTAGCGGTGCATGAAAAGATAATGAACCGTTCATAGGAGTAAAAGAAAGATGATGGGCCTATTGATGGCTTGGGACATGGCCTGTGAGATATACAATGTGAGTGTAAGAGAGTGAAGATTAGGCCATTGGTAGGGAAGTGTTTTCTCCAGAGTTCAAATGTGTTTAGCAAAGTCATGAAGAAAGAGTAACCAAAAAAAAGTCATGAAGAAAGAGCCAATGAGAGTTAGGATATACAATAAAAAATGGGCTCATATTTTATAAAGATATGGGTTTGATTCCTGTTGTCATTGTGAGGACTCTTTTAGTAGGCGATCTCGTAAGTCTTCTTTAAGCGCTCTTTGAGCCCTGAAGCTGTGCCCTAATTTTAATAGGGACTAGTACTGAACCTACGTAAATTTTATTTGTAGAAAAAAAAAAGTCATGAAGAAAGAGCAAGAGAGCTAAAATTTAAGTAGCTATTCTGGCATTTGTTTTTTTTTTCATTCATAAGTAATATTAGAAGCTAAAATTTTATTTAATGATAATTGACTTCCTTTTATCATGTACTCCCTGTATTTCTAATTATAAGATCAATTTAACTAATTTTGATAGAATAAAAAAGTTAAATAAATTAATTAATTATAATAATTATATGTTAGTTTATTTAAAATATCTCCTTTAATAATGTGATTTGAACTACCCTTAATATGTACAATCATATAGAGATATATTAGGGAGAAAATTATAATTTTGTGAGATAAAGTGGATTAGAATTTTATATTTAAGAATAAATTTAACCCCTTATCTGGCTCTTATAATTAGAAATTGAAGGAGTAATATAATTGTTTTAAAATATTTGTTTATGATTGAAGTAAATGGGGAGTTTTCACTTGTATACACTTACTTGATTCCTTCTGATTCAGTATTTTTGGTGTTTGGATTAACTTATTTTAAATAATTTTACATGGTATAAAATAAATATGCGAGATGAGTTTTATTTTGTAAAATGTAAAAGTATTTAGTTGCTTCCAAACAGCAACTTAGCCTTATATGTTATAGCTTATGCTTATCTCCTTTCTTTTCTTTTCTTTGTTGTGTTGATCCGCTTTCTCTTTGTTCTTCAAATTATGTGTTTCTTCAAGTGGTTGATTCAAGAATAATCGGAGAAGCAAATTACTGTATTACTCTCTATAATTTACTTAAATTTTCACATATGTTTAAAACCTTACTCCTTATTATTTAACTTTCAAAAGGCTTTCAATTGGATCTTTAACTTGTTGGGTTTTGGGCCTTGTATAATGGGCTAAGTCCATAATTGAGTCATTGGGTCGCTTAATCACGCTTGACTTTATGGGGACCGAGGATTTTTGTTTTTGCATGGAGGGTTGTTGACGTTATGAACGCAACCGGAGCTTTGCCCTGACTACATCTGGATCCGACCCGTATAGCACACTTGGCAATAGTAAGTGAGTCTCCTAACGGGGATTTTCTGCGTACGCCAAGGCTCGAACTCGAGACCTTGTTTAAGCGATACCGAGCTGCTTACCACTCGGATCAACCTCCGTTGATTATGAAGACAAGTTAAAGAGAGAGCCTAACCTTAAAAGACTAGTTTGTGAGAGAAAATGGGTGCTAATTTTCTCAGTGATTTCATGCCCTCTTGTTTTTCAAACTCTCCATATGTAACATCTCAAATTTTCGCCTTAAAATATTAAAAAGTAGCCTAAAGTAAATAAGCTGTCAAATCCTTTTGAGCAGACCTCCCAGAAATGTGGAAAGAAGACTAAAAAGTTTGTAGAGACTAAATTATAAATTGAGAAATTTTGGAGAGACTAAAGTGAAAAGATTAATTTTTGGGCTTTAATTAGTGACTCGCATAAATCATAATGTTTCCATATGCATACTAAAGAGGATAAAATGAAGAATGTTTCACCATGGATAACTCTTTTCGGGATCATTAGGTACTTTTACTTAAATACTAACCTATTAAAAAAGAAAACTCATTGAACTTATAAATCTCGCTTTATTGGACCGTTTACATTGCTCATCACTGTGGTGAATATATACCATCTACATATAATTTTAAAGGTCCAAATTTAAAGCTTTCAATTAATGATTTTTAAATAAAAAATCATTTTTTAAAAAAAAAAATTATAGCTAAGAGATTATATTTATTTTAGATTTTGTACATATTAAAATAATTTTTTAAAAAATAAAGGAAAAAATCCAGACGATCCATATTTGGGTGCTCAGCACATTTGATGAGCATCCAAACTTATTCTCACTATATTTATGAGGCTCACTACCATTTAATTCATAACAATCCCCCCACTTAGAGAGTTGACACTACCATACTTCATTCGACTTTTTACCATTAGACCCTTTATGAGTAGTCTTTTTTTTTTTTGTTACAATGAGTAGTCTTTTTTGAGATTATTATGTGTTCTCACTCACATACTAGTCTATTAAAAAAGACAGTCCTATAAATTTATAAATTCTATTTTACTTATAAAATTCTCGAGACTGATAACAATTGATTTAGGATTTGTCACAATTTGGACTCTTGCTAATTAAGAAGCCCAATTTGGGTTTCATACTCAACATTAATAATTATCTTGTCTTTGTCCTCAATCTGATGCAGCTTCTAGTTTGTCATTATGTCCAGTTGGTTTTCATAGTTAGCCAGCTTGTAGTTGCTGTGTCATGTTCTGATGAATTAGCTTTCTTGTATGTTTGTAAAATTATCTGAGTCATTTGATGGGGTATATATACTAACTATTTTTTTTATATAGTATATTTGATCATTTAATTGGGGAGAATGCACGATCCAAATTTTATTATTATCTAATATTTAATTATTTTTTATCTTAAATGATTAATATAAAAAAAATCCTCAATAAAAAAGAGGACTTTAGTTAATTAGTTAAGAAATTTTATAATTTGTTAGAGATGCTAAGTGAAAAAAAATTAATTGTTTAAATAAAATATATTATATTATGTAATATGTTGGAGTCTTATTTATAATAAGAATAAGAAATAGGATAATACTATTTAGACAATCAACGAAGAGTTAGTTTAAGGTATAAAGTTTTCTTAAATTCTTTTAATCTCGAATTTAAGTTGTAGATAAGATATATATACTGAAAGAAATAATTTTAAACTCCAAAATTAAATTGATTGTTCAGATATTTAGTAATAAAATTTAAAAAAAATGATAAACAACAACGTTTGATAGTATAAAAAAAATAATATGGGGAGGATTCAAATTAGATATGGGAGCACAAAGCGAATAAAATGTCCATTCCAAAGCGGGGCTGATGTGACCCGAATCCGACCCGCTATATTGGCAGAATAATATCACGTGTGATTGATAGATGGGATATTCGATTATTCCTGAATGCAACAACATCAGATCCGTTGGCATACAAACCTCATCCAATCCAACCCACCAAACATTAAAGATGACAATGATTTTAATTTTAATTAAACCAAACCTGGATTAGTATTGTGGATCCAAATCCCCAAACAAAGCAAACCAACATGGGAGCTTTAGCTATCTAACTTCACTAACCTCCTCTCTTCTACCCCCATGACAGCACGCTCCTATCTTATTCTTAACTTTGCTCTCTCTCTCTCTCCAAACGCTACCACCATTATTGGCTGTTCTATCCTATTTTAATCACCGATTTATATCATTATTGATTTGATATTTTAAGAATTATTTTATGGATTAAACCATTCACTATCTTAAACCCGCCCCAAGTTTGATCGGGGAATTTAATGGGCTGAGACTAATTTGAATTAAGCTCTAGAAGACTATAAAAGGCAATAAACCTCTCCTACTAAGTTTTAATATGACTGCATCCTTAGAATTCAAGCTTAAGACCTCTAGTAATGAAGTGAACGGTTTCAATGCTCCTCATAGCCACAAGCATATTGTTACTTATAACTGTGAGACCTATAAGTACGTATTAAAAAATATTAATTGATGATTTTTAAATAATAAAATTAATTTTTTTAAAAAACTAATAGTTAATAGGTTATCTTTATTTTAGATTTTGACCAATTAAAATAAAAGTACAAAAATAGGACAGTCCAAATTTGGTACTCATCACTTGTGGGGAGCACCAAAACTCAATCTAATAATGAGCTACTACAATCTCTATGCCAGTTGAACTAAATATTTGGTGGTAAGGATTGTTTTATAATCACTATTAGTATTTCCTTTCCTATAAGAAATAGTGACAAAATTTTAGGGACAAAAGAAATATATGTATATATAAGACCTTTTGAGAGAAATTATTCTATCATTTTTATTTGATAGAGTATATAAGGTATACATTGTGTTAAATTTGATACTACAAGATCAGCATTGTCATCCCAAAATGTACCAAAAGAAGAAAGAAAGAAGGATGCTTGAGGGATGAAAGTAGGGGTGGTCATGGGACTCGTCGGGACTGAGAAAATCCTGTCTCGATATAGTACGCAGGACGCATTTCGCGTCTCGTGTCTCATCTCATCCCGAGCTTATCCCAGTATCAGGTTTGGGATGGGACAGGAATTCCTCGAACCAGAGCAAGCACCAATTTCCCAATCCCTAGAAATACCACAGAAGCTTCGCTTCTTGCCCCAAATAGATACTGACCTTCTAACCCACCAGCTTTGTGGCAGTAAGGCATCGCACTGAACTAGCACCTTACAAAGTTCATCCCGACGCGCTCTAAAACTTTCATCGTTGAAGCTTCTTTTTCTAGGAACAAATCGCCTGAGTGTTTACACACTACTATCATTGAGTTCACTAAGTTTAAAATTGAGAGTTTATAGGGGAGGCGATTCATAGATGGCGACAACAGCGATTCAGAGTCGGCACCAGCGCTTGTGAGTTGCGACTTTCAAGATGATAAAGAAGAATCTCTAGTGAACAAAAGCGCCCCCCCCTTCTTCCTTGCCACTTCCATCCAAGAGGAAGAAAAGAAGCTAAGTAACAGTGGTCTGCAATTACTCTACTTGTTGATGAAGAAGAAGGGTGAACAATAATGTCCCCAAGCATCACTCTTCTCTAACTCTGCAACTCACGGCCACAGATAAAACTAGTCTCCATCGACTCTCGTCGCCCGTCCTTGCTCTGCAATGCCGTCTCCTTTGGTTTGTCTTAGTGAAAAAGAAAATGAACAATGCTCTCCACCCTGATAGTTCGTCAAACTTTAGGTCTCCAGCTTCAAAATTGGCCCTCTTCCAAATGGTGCCATATTTGCTACAAAAAAAAAATAAAAAAATAATAACTTCGGGACGGGATGGGACGTCCCGAGGGTCAGACCGAGACCTATCCTATCCTGACCCTTCCCCTGACCGGACATTTCCCCTGTCCTGACCCGATAGTTTTCTATCCTTATCCTTATCAGGACGGGACGTACCAATCCTGAAACCATCGGACCGAGTTAAGGCATCCGGGATGGGACAAATTTGACTATCCCTGGATGAAAGTAAGAATAACCTGTTACGTTTCCCAATACACTCTCATGCAAGAGGCTTCGTCAACATCATCTAAAATGAAGAACAAATGCTTCCCTGTATTTTCGTATTGATGCTGATTCTCATTTACATTTTTTATATAAATAAAAAAATCACAAAAATAAAAAAGGGAATATATAAATGTTAGGTTAGGAGGTGGGAATATAATTTGGTGGGGAGGCACAAGCTTGGTTGAATTCAAACAAAATGACAGGAAAATTTCATCAATCTGAGTTGGCCTTTGGATTTAGGGATTAAAAAATTTGATAAAAAAGAAAAGAAAGGAAGAAAGTAAAGTTGAATGGGGCAGGAACGAGATGCGTTTAAAGCACGCTCTCACTTAGTGAAACTAAATGTTCGGATTGGTTTGCCAGCTCTTCTTCCAATCACATCCCACGAGGCTACCTTTGAAGTTTGAACTTCAATCCCTCCCCTAAATTCACTAGTGATTTTTTTCTTTCAAATAAAAGATGACATAAAACTCAGAGATTAACTAGCTAATAATAGTATTTTATGACGGAAATCTTTAAAGAGAGGGGCTCTATACTCTGTAGGAGAATAGCAAGCTCAAGAAAGTTAGAAAGCCTAGGTGCCACACTAAGGTAGACAGAGAGGCAAGAGCAGGAAAGAGAGGATCGGATGAGTGACTCGAAAGATCAAATGGATAGACTAATCGGCTTATGAAGAAGGATTTACGTACCTAGCTAAGGAAAAGAAATTAGACATCAAGCTCTAAGCCAGTTAAGTAAGGATAAGGACTTCGTCAGCAAGGATATTGATAGAGGAATCTAGAATCTAGCCTATGAAGAAAGGAGATTGAACATGAAAGTCATTCCTAGCCCGGTTGAAGCAAAGTCATATCAGGCGACAATTATAGGGTATGAAAATATATATCCATGATGACAGCGTTACACCAATTTAATGACTTTAACATACCAAGAAACCGATATAGTAATTATCTTTTCTTGACACGAGTTTAAATGTAACAATTCAATCCTTATCTCGTATTAAAAGGTTGTGTATTTGTCTGATCCAGCCGTTGAAACAATGAATTTGTGTTGGATTGTTGATGATGAGATGCAAAGCTTTTGTAGAGTTATTATTATACACAACAATTTTGCAGTAATATATGGTGATTTCAACTTAAACTTTTGTGGAGTCACTATAATTAATTTTTTTAATACATGGTTTAAATTGAATTCTTCACTTTTTTATACTATTTTTTGAATTTTATTACCAGATATATAATTTCAGAGTTTGTGGCTTCCAACGTAGGCATTTCTTATAGGATTTGAACTAGAGACTTAAAGAGATGTAGTGGGGCTAAAATATTTTCTAATGATTCTCAACCGCTACTAATATCAACCATTTGACCTTCACCTGCCACGTTTTTTTCTAGCGTTTTACTGAACCATTTAGTGATTTGATCACAATGTTTAACGGTTCTCTATAACCGCTAGAAACTTTTTTCTAGCACCTAAATTTCTAGCAGTTTACTCAACCGTTAGAAATTGTTATTCTAGCAGTTATAACTTCTAAAAAGACCATAAAATAATTGCTATAAAATACATATTTTTTATAATGTTTATATTGCTAGAATAACTCTATATTAGTTAAATTCTTCACTTCTACCCATACATCATCTAATTTGTATTTGCTAAAGTGGCTTGATTATTAGAGGTAAAACAGGGGGGAGAAGTCTAACTAAGAAAGAAGAAGAATAGACTTATGTAACCTACTTCCCTAATTTTTTAAATAAAAAATAATATTTTTTAAAAAATAAATAATTATAACTTTCTAAGAAACAAGCAACTTACCTATTTACTTTAACTAATGCAAATGAATCCATCAAGACATGAATTTGTTGCAAGTGGTCTAAACTAGCAAACATTATTTCAAACAATTTGGTACTTAAACCTTTTAAGTAAAGTCTCAAATTCAAAATTTAAATATGAAAAAAAAAATTACTAATAGAAAAAGTTTTATGATTTGACCTAACTACTTGATCCCATATTTCTAACTTGATATTAAAACAAAACAAAAATCCCAAAACTAATAAGCTAACACAAAACTTTTAGAAGATCTCTGCCAAACTAAAAGCAATGGGGACTAAAATAAGAAAATGAGTCATTTTCTTAACAAGCTATTCAATATTTAGTGCTATGAACTAATCAATCTAAAGTAGATTAGATAGATTCCAATTAAAGGAAAGTGCTGCTGGCATAACGTTTTTATCCACAAATTTGAGATCATACTTAAGGGATAGGCTTTTGTTTTTTGTTTTCATACAAAAAATGTTAGATAAATTAAGTCCTAGAGACTTATTAAGTTAATACATATCACTCATGAAAATTTTGCAAATTACTTACTATAAAAACTTTATAAAGTATAGCTATATAAGATCAAATTAGATTCTTCTAAATTTTAATTTTGAGTCTTAAAAGGGGCATATTTGTATTGGTAGAGATAATCACGAATCTTAAAATTATATTAGTTGATTGTACAAATATATCTTAATAGATATAAAAATATATTAAATACCGATTGATAGTATAAAAGAAAGAGATATTAAGTCATTTAAGCCAATAATAATCCATAAATAGGAATCCTTGTGCAACTTTTTCAAAATGGGATGAGACAAACAAAAAATATGTATGCTATAAGGATTAGAAATGACTATTCTTATCTCACATACTATGAATAGTAAATTATTATTAATAAAATTATACTTTATATATTAAATTTACAACTTACCTTAAATTTTATATAGAAAATTGACTTTATATAAAGTATGAATTTTGTAGATTAGACAAAAAAAAAAAATCAAATGAGTCATATTATTCTAATACAAAAACGTGACTTTGGGTTTGAAGTTTTTTTTTTTAATTTTATTGGCGATGGAGTATGAAGATTAAAAACTGAAAAAAATAAATAAATGAAAATGTCAGCATCATGAACCTGACTATTCAACTATGAGTTAATAATGACGTGGATGTTAATCAAGTTGCCAACTGTCATCAGCGAGGAAGCTGGTAATCCCGTTTCATATTTGGTGACCTTTCCATTATTATTTACCAGTTAATAAAATCCGTGATCTTTTAAATTTTTATAAACTTTAATTTTAATCTTTTAAATTTTAAATTATAAATTTTTACACTTTAAAAAATAAAAAAATTTAAATTTTTATTAAATTATAAAAATTAATATTTTAGATAGACAAAATTTTAAAAAATCAAAACTTAAAATTTAAAATTTAAATGACTAAAGATTGTATTAATCATTATCTACTGTTGTTCTTAAATATAAAAGTTAATAAAAGATGTTATTTTTCTTCTCAATATAAAAACTCAATATATTTTATTTTTTATATTTATATTTATTTTTAATTTTTTTATTGATTTGATTGTATATATAAAAATGATTTTTTTTTCTATAAATGTAAATGATTAAACAAAACTACCACAAATTTAAATTATTTTATTGTTAATGTGGTTATCATGATAACAAAAAGCTGTAGGAATAACGGCCTTTTCAAAATAGGTATAAAGTTAGATTCTTGATGTAGGGGAAAGGGATGATAGACTTTATTTTTTTAAAAAAATTCACTCACAAATGCCTGTTATAATTTAGAAAGTTTACCTAACTCATTATAGAATTTTTATTAAAAATTATATTTTTTTGTTGATAAAAAATGTATCGCTTTCATAGATATATTTTTATTGGTAATATTTTTCATAAGCATAATAAATTCAGAATTAGATATTTCTTCCATGTACGTTGCACATAGAGAATTAATTATTTATAATTATTATAAATTATTATTATAGTTAAAATTTAAAATATCATATAATTAGTTAATAATTAATAAAATTACTGATTAATTATTATCATAAGACTTAAAATCTTTTAAAAATTAAAATAATTTATTATTAATATGAATCATTATTATAGTTAAAAATTTAAAATATTATAGAATTAACTAATATAATTACTCACTAATTACTATCACGAGACTCAAAATTCTTTTAAAGACTAAAATGAGATTATTTATTGGGATTATTGATTGCGACTCAAAGATAAATAAATTAAAAGTATTGAGATGGGACGATCCATATCTATTTTTAATTAAATTGGGTATTACAAGATTTTAATAGTATAGGTATGATAATTGATGATAGATTATTGATAATTGATAGTTTATGACAATTGATTCCATTAAAGTAGGTGGAAGTAATGACATTAATTAATTTTCCATTGATAAAAAAATTATTTTTCCATAATTTGTTAATCTCAACTTTCAATATGAATATACTTGGAAGGGGTCTAGTTGTTAGATACAATAATTAGAAAGTATTTAGGCTTTTAGCATATTAAGTCATTGAATAGTTTGAATATTTGTTAATCTTCAAAATGTCCTGTTAAACGAGCCACATTATTTTATAGGTAGGAATATATGCCATTATATATAAAACAAATTATACGACTGGCATAATTATTGAAGCAATAATATTTTTTGAGAATTATTAATTAATGAATAAAATCAAATCCAATTATTTACATGTATTGATTAATTAAAGACACAAAAAGGAATGCCATATTATATATTTTTTTAGTAGACTCTAAGCAGTATTCTCCCACGGATGGCCATGTATTTTTATAATAATTTTAATTCTTTTTATTAGCAAACATAAATATATGCAGCACATTTGAAGGAAAATAAAAAATAAATAATTATGGGTGTAAATCTGGATGACTCCTCTATATAATGCGCGCTCATACACACACACACATATATATATATATTTAAATACATGAATATATGATCGTTATAGATATAATTCGATATTTACACACATTATTATATATTTTTATTTTAAAATATAATAGATTGTGGGCCTCACGTGTCTCATTGAATATAAAATAATTTATATCATTAATAAGTTAATTTCATATAAATTTTATATTATATATATTTAAGTTATCTGTATTACTGTATACATTCACTTCTGTACAATAGGAAATGGCATTTAAATCAAATGTGTGAATATTTTTATATTATACAGAATTTAGAAAATAAATTTTTATGCTCACAATTTACAAATATTACTATATATGTTTTGCTCTTGATCTCAAATTTTACGAGTATTTTGTTATATATCCCACCCCTTGATTTGAATCCATATATAATTATTCTTTATACTTTATCCCATCCTTATTACTTGAATTAGTAGAATGTATCAATATTAGGGTTGCACAAAAATTAGAGCCAGGTATAGCATTAGCATGTAGTCTAGTCTGATATATTCTTTAGATTACTCATTCTAGCTTGAAGCTCAGTCTAACTCGGCAGAAAACCCGACATTCACCGGGTTAGGCAGATTAGACTGGACCGGGTTCATGGTCTAGTTAGCCTTGTTTAGTCTTCTTATTTTTTTTATATAACAAGGCCTTGTCCAAGTTTAATACTTGTAATATATGCATAATATAATAATCATATATTTATCGGGGTCGAGTTGGACTATTCAGTCCGCTATATCAACTCGATCCTGGTATTACCTGACATATCGAGTTCAACCCGATCTTATCTCATTTGTTCGAGTTTTTCTTGTGTCGGATTAGGTTTGGCACCAGTGAATTCGAATCGAACTAGGTATACCGAGTTTTTAGGTTCTATATTCACCCATAATCAATATTTATAATATGCTAACTTTAATTAATATTAATATTGATATATACGTATATCAAGTAACTTGAATAAATATTTTAACAAGTCGCATTATTTGTGAACCATAAATAGTTTGTTTTTGGTAAGGTGAACTATAAATAGTTTGACTTATTGCTTTTTTAAATTTTGGGACAACACACTAAACCTCTACACTTCCCTACTTGATAAAAATAATAAAGAATATATATATAGGGAAAATAAACTATCCATAAATACTTGTTTAGAGAATTAATTATTCAACATTACCTAATATATTTGTATATAATGAAAGTACTGATATTTTGGGCAATTTTCTCATATATTTATATATAATATAAAAAGTCTGACGAATTGTACTATTCACGAACAATGAACCATACAAAAGTTCTTGTTTTAAACTTTATGCAACATACAAGGCGGGCCCACACAAATTTCAAGGCAAATAAATATAGGTAATATTAAAAAAATACCACTAAAAGAAAACTGACCTAAAATAATATATATTTGTTTAAATACTCAATAGGGTTTAAGAAATGAGATGCATTGATTATAATTTGTGAATATGCATTGATTAATTATTATAATTTGTTTAAATACTCAATAATGATATTGATAGTCATAAAAACTAATTATGTACGTATATAATAATATATACAAAAAATAAATTTATTATAAGTTTAATTTTCAACATAATAATACCACATATGTAGTTTTCAATAAAATAATATATTATGGTTATTTTTTTCAGATCGTATGGTTCTATACCATTAGGCAATGAAAAGAAATGCACCTAATTTCAGATCTGGCAGAAGGAGCATGGGGACAAGCTTCACAATCGTTCACATTTTCTGAAATAAAATATAATAATGGTAACCCCGCACCTTCCTCTTTCTTCAATTTTTATATATAAAGGCAACGACCAGCTCATTCAAATCTCGTTCAATTTAATTCTTTCTCTCTTTCTTCCCTCCTTTCTTCTTCTTCTCCTCCTCCTCTTTTGTACAGTTATCCACCGCCATGGGGGCCTCCTTGCTCCCAGATCTTGGGACTGAGATTTTGATTCCGGCATGTGCTCTCATCGGAATCGGCTTCGCCTTGTTTCAGTGGCTGCTTGTTTCCAGAGTCAAGCTCTCTGCCGAGAGGGATGGTTCCTCTTCCAACAACGGCACCAAGAATGGTTACAACGATTCGCTCATCGAAGAAGAGGAGGGTATCAACGACCACAACGTCGTTATTAAGTGCGCCGAAATTCAGAACGCCATCTCCGAAGGTATCTCTTTCTCTCCCAAATGGACCATCCTATGCTGGACCTCAAACTTGAAAATACTCATTTTAGACAATCTTTTTTTAAGTCATAGTTCAGTCAATGGATTTTCCAGGTGCATGAGCGATTGATTCCCTGCGTGAAGTTCGTATTTTTCGTACTCTAAAAGCTACCTTCTTGCTCTTTGCCTTTTTCATTTCTGTTCGGATTAGATCATAACTAAATCTCCCTGCCCTTGTTGTGATCCTTTATTGCTCATTTTGAATTTGTATTTTTAAAGATGTAGACTAAAATTTTCCTTCTGTAGTTTTCCCTGACTGAAGCTTTTTTGGTTTCTGAAATGTATGGTTTGTTTTAGTTTTACGGTTTAGGTCAAACCAACAGCTTTTTAACCAAATTATCTGTATCCATTAAGTTGGAATGACATGATTTCGTTCACATGGTGCGGGCGGCTATGGGGAAAAACGATTTTTTCCCCGGTGAACCTGATGCATATTATAATACTTTACCGTAACTTATGGTTCTGGATGATGTCTATTAAATTAAAGAGTAAAACCCTATTTTTGTTTCCCCACATATGGTATATATCTTAATTCTCACTCATAAAATTATTCTCTCATTTTGGTACTTACTAATGAGGTATTTCTCAATATGTCCTTTTATAAATTTGATCTCTCAATTTTCCTTCCATTGGTGGAGTTTTTTTCTTTCGTAATTTGGCTACTCATAGATAAAAGTGTTATCAATAAGTTATCTTCTATATAACTGAGAAATGCCCGTATATGGGAGACCGTTGTTGAGGTTTCTTTTTTTTTGGGTGAGCGATTAAATTGAACAATACTTAATATGCGATAAGCCAAACTGAGAAGATGATTTTCTAATGAAGAGACCAAATTGAGATGGCAATTCTATGAAGAATTGAATTGATAAGTACCTCATCTGTGAAGGATCAAAATAAGCTTTTTATTCTCGTTTTACATTCCAAGGTATGAACCATCGGGGTTGGTTGGTTCAGGGTTAACCTTGATCTGAGAGAGGCTTGTATGAAGACCCTTATTTGCAACGTTCTACTTGACTTGTTTTTGAGTAATTGCTAATGCCAGTACTTTACGTGGCTTGATACATGTTTTCTAGACTGAAATTGATTATGATTTTTACATTTTCTATTTTTTTTGATCTTTTTAATCCATGAAATCGGAAACACTCTAGAGCTAACTTGATAGCCTCTGTTATCCCTCCCATAAATTATCAAGGACTTGCCTATACCAAATTCTTTACTATAAGAATGATGCCCATTTACTGGTTTCTTTAATTTTTTTAACAGCTTCTGGAAGCAATTTTAGGAAGGATTTTCTCAGCAGCTTATGTAAACTAGAAGAAGTACACTACTATTTATATGTGACTTGTCATCTTTTGTTATATCACTATCTTACTATTGTTTAGCATTTTTCTACAGGCTTTTATCGTGGAAATTGGAAAATATTGATAGGAAACTGCATACTTTTATTGATTTGATCTTCCAATCTGGTTGTTAGTTTCCATGCTCAGTAATCTGACGTTTCACGTTAGTTTGTTGTATTTTTTGTTTTCATAATCTAGCCTTTAGTCTGCTGAATGTGAAATGTAAAAAATTGGAACGTTACACTTATATACAGCTTCACTATACTGTTTTCATAGTTGGCTATTACAGTCAGGGGTATCCTCGGACTTCTATGATATTTATTTAGCCACCGGTTCTGCTTTGTTTTCTTATTTCGAATTTAATTTTTGTTTGGGGGAAGCTTAAATAATGGTTCAATTATTTTTTGTTGCTTGATGATTACAGGAGCAACTTCTTTCCTTTTCACCGAATATAAGTATGTTGGAATCTTCATGGTGGCTTTTGCAATCTTGATATTCCTGTTCCTTGGTTCCGTTGAGGGATTCAGTACAAGCCACCAGCCTTGCACCTATGATCAAACTAAGCTGTGTAAACCAGCTCTTGCCACAGCTTTGTTCAGCACTGTATCTTTCTTGCTTGGTGGCATTACATCAGTTGTTTCTGGTTTCCTTGGAATGAAAATTGCAACTTATGCAAATGCAAGGACTACCCTGGAGGCCAGGAAGGGAGTTGGAAAGGCTTTCATTGCTGCATTCAGATCTGGTGCAGTTATGGGATTTCTCCTTGCTGCAAACGGTCTTTTAGTTCTTTACATTGCCATTAATGTGTTCAAGATTTACTATGGTGATGACTGGGGAGGTCTTTTTGAGGCTATAACTGGTTATGGTCTCGGTGGGTCTTCTATGGCTTTGTTTGGAAGAGTTGGTGGAGGTATTTATACTAAGGCCGCTGATGTTGGTGCTGATCTTGTTGGAAAGGTTGAAAGAAACATCCCTGAGGATGACCCAAGGAATCCAGCTGTAAGAAATAACACTCTGAAGCTAGTACATTCTCCCCTTTTTATCAAAATTTTACTTTGTTTAATTTGTATATCTCTGAATGAATTGTTGTATCCATAGGTGATAGCTGATAACGTTGGTGATAATGTTGGGGATATAGCTGGCATGGGATCTGATCTTTTTGGTTCATACGCTGAGTCATCCTGTGCTGCTCTTGTTGTTGCTTCCATATCTTCATTTGGTGTGAATCATGAGTTTACAGCAATGCTTTATCCTCTCATCATCAGTTCTGTGGGCATCCTGATCTGTTTGCTTACAACCTTATTTGCAACCGACTTCTTTGAGATCAAGGCTGTAAAGGAAATTGAGCCAGCATTGAAAAAGCAGCTCATTATTTCCACTGTTTTGATGACTATTGGAATTGCAATTGCAACTTGGATTGCACTTCCATCATCCTTCACTATCTTTAATTTTGGAGAACAAAAAGTCCTCAAGAGTTGGTAAGTTTCATTCTTTTGTAGTTATGTTTCACCTTTTCAAATGAAGCTTTAGTTGAAATAATGTAGCCCTTGTTGATTATAAATTAATGAAACAATTAGCTTGAGAAATATTTTATATTTGATTAAAACAAACAATACAAAATTGTAGTTGTGAAATGTCATTCTAGAAATAGTTTTTGATAAGATGAAATACTTATTAAAATAGATTAAATTTGTGTTATAATAACTTTAGATGACTTATGTGTGTAATGAATTATTGGGAAATAAAATGCTTTGAAAGAAAGTGAAGTTTTGTGAAATCAAGAAAAATTATAAGTAGTGAACTGCTCTTGGATTTAATAAAGCAGGATGGGCTCGTTTACTTGTATAATCTTGATTAGACTGGATGAGATCAGGACAAGAATAGTCATCACTGACTTTTTAACCATATTTGACAAAAAAAGTATAAAAACTGGTGTGTTGATGTCACCTTAACCAATTCCTAAATGATAATACTCCCTCTGGTTCTTTTTATAAGAGACTTTGACATTTATAGAAGCAATAATTACTTGTTTTTCCTAACTACCCTTAATTATGTAGAGAGAGATAAGACTACATTAATTTTACAGTCTTTATTGAGGAAGAATAATTTTGGAAAATGTTTGAAAACATGGGACATATTTAATGAGAATAACTAATTTTAACTAGTTTTCTTAGTCTATGTGAAAGTTTCAAACATTTCGTATAAAACGGAAGGGGGGAGTGTGCCTGAATGCCTTGCAACATGTTTGAATTTAGTCATCCTTGGCAACCTAATCTATAGTGCTTTTTTCCTATCTAAGGACTTCTGAGATTGATTTCCTTTTGCAGGCAGCTGTTCTTGTGTGTTGCTGTTGGTCTGTGGGCAGGGCTTGTTATTGGATTCGTAACTGAGTATTATACGAGTAATGCATATAGGTGAGCAAATTGGGGTCATTTTACACTTTCTCCTCTTTGCATCTAGTCGGTACCTTGGACTTAACTCTTTCTGTTGGCTTTTGCAGCCCTGTGCAAGATGTTGCAGACTCCTGCAGGACTGGTGCTGCTACTAATGTTATCTTTGGCCTTGCCTTGGGATACAAATCTGTCATTATTCCTATTTTTGCTATTGCAGTTAGCATTTTCGTTAGTTTTAGCTTTGCTGCCATGTATGGTATTGCTGTTGCTGCACTTGGGATGTTGAGTACCATAGCCACTGGATTGGCCATTGATGCATATGGTCCAATCAGTGACAATGCTGGAGGTATTGCTGAGATGGCCGGCATGAGTCACAGAATTCGTGAGAGAACTGATGCCCTTGATGCTGCAGGAAATACAACTGCTGCTATTGGAAAGGTAAGGGTTTTATCTCTTATTCCCTTCTGTTCTAAATTTTTTGGTTCATAAAAAGCATGTGTCAGGCGTCATGGACTTCTTGTTTAATGTTGCAGGGGTTTGCAATTGGTTCTGCTGCTCTAGTTTCTCTAGCCCTCTTTGGTGCCTTTGTGAGCCGAGCTAATATTACTACAGTTGATGTGCTGACTCCAAAGGTCTTTATTGGCTTACTCGTGGGTGCAATGCTTCCTTACTGGTTTTCTGCCATGACAATGAAGAGTGTAGGAAGTGCAGCTCTGAAGATGGTTGAGGAAGTACGCAGGCAATTCAATACCATCCCTGGCTTGCTGGAGGGCACTGGCAAGCCTGACTATGCTACATGTGTTAAGATCTCTACTGATGCTTCTATCAGAGAGATGATACCACCCGGTGCTCTCGTTATGCTTACACCGCTTATTGTTGGGATATTTTTTGGTGTTGAAACACTTTCTGGTGTGCTTGCTGGATCCCTTGTGTCTGGGGTACAGGTAATCTTTTTGTATCCTTTCTCGGAGTATGGTTAGGGAAATACCTTGCTTTCCCATCTCTTTTAAAAAAATTTGTAATTTAGATTTATGCCTCATGGTAAAATGCTTCTTGGTTTTAACGTTAATCTCATCATAATTTCTGTCATCTTACATCCCTTATTAGCCACTGTTTGCATTCTGATTCTTATCTTAGCCTCCAGTTCTCTTGGCCACTGTTTTAACGGTAAAATGTTTGCATAAATCCCTTACACCTCAATGTTTGGTCATTGATTTTTCCTTTATCATCTATTTCAATGTCATTGCTGATTTTATGGGATTCTAGTAGGAAACTTGCTGTAATGGTCCCTATAAATTTTGGTCCATTTCATTAAAATAGACCAAGCTATCTATCCCAAGTCTCTATAGTTCTGATATTCCACAGTGTTATATGTTATTGATACTGCTATTTTCCTTACCTGTGTTACATAAGTTCTTCGTGCGATTATTACAACTTACAAGCTTCTTGTCAATCTTTGCGGTTGTCCATTTTTCTATTGCGCTGAACTTTTTTCTGTACACCATCTTTATAGATTGCTATTTCTGCATCCAACACTGGTGGTGCTTGGGATAATGCCAAGAAGTACATTGAGGTGAGTGTGTGGCTGGATATTGTATAAATCAGCTGACATTGTTGTATGGTTATGGTCTAATGAATGATTTTGTCGGTGTTATAGGCCGGTGCGACAGAGCATGCAAGAAACCTTGGTCCTAAAGGATCTGATCCACACAAGGCAGCTGTTATTGGTGACACCATTGGTGACCCTCTTAAGGATACATCTGGACCATCACTTAACATTCTCATCAAGCTGATGGCTGTTGAGTCTCTTGTGTTCGCCCCATTCTTCGCTACACATGGTGGTCTTCTCTTCAAGCTTTAATTTTCCTGCTTCATTCGGAGAAAGAAAGAAATTCCCAGTGTCTTTTCTTTGTCACTCTTAACACAGCTGTCACGCAGACCATTTTTTTCTTTCCTTTTCACTTCCAAACTTTTTGTCTCCTCTCCAATCAAAATATGCTTAGTTTGTCGTTGGTTGCTTTGAGATACCTCATTAGGTCGTTTCAGGAAAGAAAATTTTCGTTGTAAAGAGGTTGACGATGATGGTGGTGATTATAATGATGATACTTTTCATTTCAATCTCTTCAAATGTTTTGGCTTTTAGACATGCTTGAGTGTTTTAATTATTTTAGGGTCAGTCTTTTTCGGCCCTTTGAATATTGTAAATGTTGCTGGTACAATTTTATTGTTTACCCTTTGGTAAGCTTCGGTGGTTAAGAAAAAAGGAATGTGGAATTAATCATGACAGCAAGGAGGGAACAAATTGAGGTTGGGCAGAGAAGGCTAATGGAATTCAGTTAGATGCTGTTTTGAGGGATAAGGGAGGAGAGAGGAGGCATGTGGAAATTCCATGGAAAGTTTGAGGGGAGATTGGTAGCTTCTTGATTCCTTATTGCTTATTTTTTTCCCTTAAATAGTTATGGAGTTTTATAAAAAGGGACAGAGAAAGATCAAAAATAATTTTACTAAATTTAACACTGGGAAAACGGGCTGTAACTTGCGAACTAGAGGGGGCGGGTTGTAAAAAGCGTTGGCAAAACGTCAGCCCGAACTTGCACTCTCCTTAGTTGCGTGCTAGATTTTTTTTTTAATATTTTAAAAAATTATTTTTAAATTTTTAAAATATGAATAATTTTTTTTAATGTTATATTAACATAATCAAAAAATTGCTAATATTATACTCTTAAAAATTTCTATTTTTTTTATAAAAAATTTTAAATTTTATAACTATAAATCTAAATAAACATTAACATAATATTAATTAACTATAATATATTAATATATATTAATAAATAAGTAATCATCTTTACTAGTATTAGATAATAGGAGAATTCAAAGTAACAAATGAGTAAAATAAATAATAATATCAATTTTTTTTTAAAAAAAGTGGGCCTGCGGGTTGACAGCCCGCCCCCCTTTGAGGTAAAGACTGTGTCCGTTTTATCAGCTCTAAATAAAGTTATTGAGCGGGACATTTTGGTCAACAACTTATCTAAAGATTTAGTTTTTAGTAGAGGTATGCATGGGTAGGTCCTGCCCAACCCGATAAATATACGGCTGGGCTGGGCATTGGGTTACAAGATGCAGCCCATACTTTTTTTGGATTGGGCACCGGGAAGGGGGTTGCCCTGCCCTGCCCATGAGCACCCTTTTTTTTATTTTTTTACTTTTCTCCTTAGATGCTATACTTAGAAGGGAGAATATGATAGTTACTGGTAACTAAAGGGTTATTTTAGAAATATAAGTAGTTAAGTACGTAAGTTGGGTCTTTTAATATTTATAACTATATTGATTTTTTTTAACTTTACTAATCATAATATGATTATATTACAAATTATAATTATTTATTTTATTTTTTTAGATACTTCATCCTTGTCAACATTTTAAAAATTGATGTAAAGTAGTAATTACAAATTATTTAGACTTCAAGATTTTTTTTATATGCAATGAATTTTAAGATTTTAATTATTATTTTTTTGTTACCTTATTTTTAGTGGATTATAGATATTATTTAACTCTTGAAGACATATGAATATGGTATTATTTTAGAAGTTTATAATTACATATTTTTTTTCACAACATGAGCATGTCATCACAACTTGGGTATGCCCAGCCTGCCCATGTTCAGCTCAAAATGGTTAGAGCTTTTACCGAGTAGGACCGTGCATCAGGTTACAAAATACAGCCTATACTTTTTTCGGGCAAGGCATCGGGCAGGGGGTTGCCCTGTCCAACCCTGCCCATGAACACCCCTATGTATGGGTAGGGCAGGGCAGCCCCCCTGCCCGAAAAAGTTATGGGCTGTATTTTACAACCCGATGCTCTACCCTGCCCGGTAAAAGCACTAACAATTTTAGGCTAGGTTGGGCATAGGCGGGCTTGTATGCCCAAGTCGTGATGTTATGCTTATGTTATAGAAAAAATCTACAATTATGAATTTCTAAAATAATATCATATTCATATATCTTCAAGAGTTAAATAATATCCATAATCCACTAAGAATAAGGCAACAAAAAGATAATAATTAAAGTCTTGAAATCTATTGCATGTAAAAAAAGCCTTAAAATTTAAGTAGTTTGTAATTGCAACTTTGTATCAATCTCCTCAATGTTGATAAAGATGAAGCATCTGAAAAAAAATAAAATAAACAATTATAATTTGTAATGTAATCATATGATAATTAGTAAAATTAAAAGAAAAAGAAAAAGAAAAAAATCAATATAATTATAAATATTAAAAGATGTAACTTACCTACTTAACTATTTATATTTCTAAAATGACTTTTTAGTCACCGGTAGCTATCATATTCTCTCTTTTAAATGAAGCATCTAGAAAAAAAAAGAATGGGTACTCATGGACAGAGTAGGGTAGCCCTTTGCCAGGTGCCCAGCCAAAAAAAAAATATAGGTTATATTTTATAACTCGATACCCAACCCTATCCTATATTTATCGAGCTGAGCAAGACTTCTTTATTTTGGCCTTAAGTGGGTATACAGGGCCACGGGCTTTATGCACACCCCTAATTTTTAGTAGAGCATAATGGCATCATGCTTTCCATATATATAACAGATCTCACCTAGTGGGATATGGATTATTTAAGATTTTAATAGTCTTGCAATTTTAGTTGTTCTGCTGATGATTGATGATTCTTCTATAAGATACCCTTTGCTTCTTGGTAGATTTAAGTTCCGTTATTTTGGTAACATATATGCTTAGGTATGATTAATACAAGGATGAATAGTAGAGAGGTAGTTGTGATCAAAGATTACAGGATATAAGAGAAGCCATGCTGATCTAAGCATAAAAGAGAAGGGTTGATGAGGGAACATGTTAAAGAACAAAGGGGTTGAAGGTCAGGCAGCCTGATAGGTTTCATGTTATAAACTATTAAAACTAGGGGTGCTCACGGGACGGGTCAGGATCGGGACAACCCCGTCCCATGTCCCTTCCCGATATAGTACTGAATTTGTCCCGATCCGGTCGGGACCGGGACGGGTTCGGGACGGGACAGGAATTCCCGAACCAATTTTTTTTTTAAAAAAAACTATAATAAATTTAAAATGTACCCATTGCTTCAATCTCTATCACAATGTACCCATTGCTTCAGTCTGTATCACAATGTTCATCAAGGGCTTAAATTTAAAATGCAAGAGGAAATATATAACTATGGAGGCAAAAGGAAGAATAAAACTACTATTGCATGTGAACAAAGATACAACACAAACATGTGAACAAAGGGAATAAAAATACTATTGCATCAACCAAACACAGCTCACCAAAAGAATGTTAATCATGTAACAGGGATATGAAACAGAAACAATTCTTACATTGCAAGAGATCTATGCCTTTTTGTTATTATTTGCAGCACATACACCTGGCAATACACTAAGGAATATGTTCCAAATCCCAAAGTAAACTTCAATTCAATCACAAATCACATGCCCTTTATCTGATTTAGATCCTAGAACAGGGAAAATGAAATGTGTTGCAAACGAGAATGAATTTACATTTTCGAAAGGTTATGGAATGAAAAGGTTCAAAATCTCAACAAACAAAATTTAAAACTTGACAGAATATTGTTGACAGGACATGCTTTATGATGCATGGAACAACCTTCTCCTTGCTTGGCATATAAGAATTGTTCACCATTAATTGTATCATAAGCTGTGTTTCTTTCTTTGAGATTCCTTGCTTCTCCTTACTTTACATTCAGATGCAGATTCCTGCAGCAAGCTCAACTGATCCACAACGTCATTTATAGCAACAAATTAGATTTTTAAATATGGAATTACGTAATCTTTTTGTTATATAAAACCCCCCTAGTTTCCAACACAACACATCATTCACAGATGTAAAAGCAGAAGATTCTTTTTTAACAATATCTTTGCCAAGAAAGTAAATTGGGAATTTGAATTGACATTCAGCTACTTCGATCAACAGAATACAAGAACGCAACAGTCAAAATAAGTGTTGATGCAATGCTCTCATATGTTTAAAACTAAACAACCCAAAGATCTGAAGCATGGAAAGGAAGAGAATTAGCATTTTGGAAATAGCAAGGACCAATTACTCAGAATCAAAAGCCTTGGAAAAGTCTCCGAATAAGACATTGTTATGAATTTGTTTTTCAAGCTACCTGGTTCTATACTGCCATTGCCATCATTCTGAACTCCTTTTTCATGACAGACTTATGAAGCAATGAAGCTGGCTTGTTCTGCTTCTTTGTCTTGGTCGTTGCCAGCAGCACAGATTGATCCCAATTTATTATCAGACACAGTTAAACAAAACTCACTAAGCTACCAATCTAATAACTCAATCGTCTGAAAGTGCACGCTTTACTCTTCCTCATTAGTTACTTCAGCACTCTTGTTATTTTGCTTCATACCATCAAATAAATTTCAGTTATGGAGGGTATTAAACCATTACAAAATGAGTAATTGAGAGAATACATCAGTAATAGCAGCCAGAGAACAACCAAGAAATGAAGACAAGATCACAGACATAACGGTTTTAAGGAACAATCACAAAGACAATCATCTCCAAAGGACAATTACAATCTAAACCCACTATTAAGGAACCTAAACCCCCTCCCCTAAAAAATGTAAACCCTAAATCATTTCCACATCACAATTAAACTCATCTCTACAGGCCACAGCAACTCAATCAATTAAAATCAAGAAGGAAGCTCACTTACCTTGAACGAAAGAGATGGTTTGAGCCTCTGAGGCGCACAACAACGATGTACTGAGCAGAACGAAGGCGAGGAGACCAACCCACCGACAGCGACTGAGGAGGAGCGATGGAGGAGGAGAGACGACGACCGGCGACTTGGCGAGAGACCGACTAGGGAGAGAAAGGAAGAGTGCTAGGGACGGAGGAGGAGTGACGGCAACTGGCGTGTCGGGGACTGAAGGAAAATTTGAAATGCAAAGTGAAGTGGGGAATGGCGGAAGGCTGAAGCGATGAATGAATGAAAATTAAAATGAGGTTTGGGAAAATATATATATATATATATATCGGGACGGGACGGGACTACCCGAGGGTCGTGCCAAGACCCGTCCCGTCCCGACACATATACGTACCCGTCCCGATTTCTTTTTGTCCCGACCCTTAACGGGACGGGACGGATCCGTCCCGTCATCTCCGGTACCGGGACGGGAAATCCGGTACGGGACATTGTTGAACAGCCCTAATTAAAACATAGTTTTCAAAAGTTATTGCTTCCATGTAAATCATAATTTTGGTAGTTTTTAATATGATTTTTTTAGTACAAATTTTTTTAAAAAGGGGTAGGGCTCACCCACGATCTAAGGGTAGGGTGAAATCTTCCTTCCTCTTAGGCGATACCAATGTCAGGCAGGGCGAGCTGTCTATTACATTCATATGTAAACCTAGGCATCCAGGAGTTAGGATGTCCCCAAACGTTGCGACTAGAACTATAACAAAGTGGTACTCTCTAAGGTTCAAATATGCTCCAAATAATCGTATGTATCACCCTTTCATCAGTTAAACCTACGAACGATAGGTTTTTTAATATAAAATTAAACATACACAAAGTGTATAAGTTTGATTTATTTATGGATTTGTCAATTATGGTTTATGTGGGAGGCAGCTCCTTTGGAATTAGAGTTGGGAAAAAAAAAAAGACTAACGGGGGTTAGTCCGCGGCTCGGTATCGTTTAAACTAGGTCTCGAGTTCGAGCTTTGCCTTATGCAAAAAAATTTCGTTGGAAGACTCACTCACCATAGCTAGGTACGCAACGCGGGTTAGATCTGGATATAGTCGAGGTAAAGCTCTAATGAATCGGGTGGAAAAAAAATAGTTGGGAAAAAAGTAAACGGCCTGCCTGTTTAGGTCCGCTTAATTAAAACGCCTCATTTTTTGCAAAGCTTCACTCTTTCTGCCTATTTTTAAGTAGATAAAAATAAAATAAAAAAATTCTTAATTCAAAATATAAACATAAATTCTTAATTCAAACCATGCGCATGGAAAAATATTTTTCTGGGAGAAGAAAAATTTATTTTAGTGATCTCTACGCTTTAGAAGAATTAATCTCTAAACTATCGACTAAGGGATACTGTCTGGTTTCTATCAAAACATAAATATAAGTAAATTAAATATTTAAATTATTGTTTAGCTTATCAAAATTTAAAATTAAATCAATTGAAATAGTAATTGCTTTAGAATTAACATTGTAATAAAACTATAAGAAAGATTAAAGTTTTAGAACTTTCATTTATACTATATGATCATATGAATTTTGCAAATTGCAATCGTCATTTTAATTCAAATAAAATTCACTTTAAGTTTACAATCTAGTTGTTATTCTACTTTAGTTTGAGATAAATTGCTGTTGAAACTCAAATTTCTAATTTAAATCATAAAATCACAAGTTATATAAGTATAAAAATACTCTCTTATTAAATATATATAGTTTAAAAATATTAACATATGTAACATTAATCAAATCACTATCTAAAGTATAAATTAGTCCATTTTTAAATTTCGAATGAATAAATTATTGCTCAAAACCAAATAAATCAAACTATTTTATGAAATTCAATTCTAAAAAAAGGATAATAACAAATAAATATTTATAACATTATTAACAACGTATAAAAAAACAATATTAACATCATACGGAGAATTTTTTTAAAATTAAAAAAAAATATATGGGCCTAAATGGGCCCTTCCAGGAGCTTGACTCATTAGGGCTGGCCCTTTATGCTAGTTTGCAATTTGAAGGTCAAAATCTTTGACTCTAGCAGTTTTTGGGTCTAAACGGGTCTCCCAAAGGGCTTGGTCCATTTTTCTGGCTCTATCTGGAACTGGACATGACCAATTGAAAGCCGCTACCATCCCAACGTTTTTACTAATCTACCCTTCAAGTATTGTATTTTGTAACTACCCCATCGGAAGGCCTTTACCTCCAGTGCGTGGGTTTGGTAAAAGTTGAAATTTTTGTTACTCAAATGAGCTTTTACACATGTAGCCTCTTGCCCTGCACTAAAAGCTTCTGTGACAACTCTGAATTCTGATATCTCTGTAACTTTCACATACCCAAGATTGACCAAAGCTCAGGAACATGCTTCGAAGTGTGGACTTATTTTGAGAACATGGTAATGCTTCAACATGGACCACAGATGTAACTTGAGGTTTCTTTTTCTGATTTTCTCTTTTATACAAAATATGGTTTCTTTTTTATATTCACTTATCAACTCTGAAATTTTTGTTCATTGCTTTTTGTAAGTTATGCTTAAGGGTCTACAGCATCGGTTCCTTGGCAACAAAGCTTCTATCTAGCACTTCAGGCTACGACTCTTGACGTAGTAAATAAGGTAGATCAATAACCAGAGATAACAAGCAGGGATCAAATCTGTGACTTTTTGCTTATAAGGGAGATTTTATGCCATTAAACCATAAAGCCATTAGCATATAATGAGGTTGATTGACCATACACAACTTCCTAAGTAATGGTATTTATAGTTGAATGGTAGTTAGTGTGTTTTGCTACTACTAAAGTGCATGCTTGTTAGAAAAATTTGGAACAAGTCAAAATGACGGTTTGGCTAAAGACGGTGGGTAGCTTGTACTGAGATGTTGTTTTGATTTGTTCTAATTTTTTTTTTTCTAAAGAACTGAAGACAGCAACCATCTATGCCATGCCTTCATATTTTTCCATATTTCTATTTTTTATTTGATTATTTTAACATAATTTTCGTTTATAAATAGGCTAGCCTCCCTAATGCTGTTATTCATGAATAATATATCAATTTTATTTCTTTAAACTTTTGAAAATTCTCCTAAAGTATTTAGCTTGTCAAGCCCTGAAAAATAAAAGGTGACCAGCTCATAGTATAAGAAAACCTCCATCCCTCAAACCTTGCATGTGCATAAAATTCTTCAATTACATTCATAGACATATCCTACAAAATATAAAGTTTTAACACATTTTATATAAACAAAAGCTACCAACTATATATAGAAGTTTTGGTGAAACCTCTGCAGTTGGGACCTCCCAAATGTTGGATAATAGTATATTCAGCAACAATTCCACGAAAGGATCTCTGCTCCACCCTAACAAATATACAACATATATGACGAAGGCAAGTATCCTAACTATAGTTTACGTGAAGCTCCGAAAGCAAGATTTCCAAGTTATAATACCTAAGTTTGAGTTCTGCATCATCATAGAGATTGATCAACATAATGCTTTAACTTCGATTCAGCATGAGATACTGAGTCAATTATACTATATGAGACAAAAATACTCTTCTAGTGAATAACGTCCAAATTAATGAAATATTGAATCAAATAATTTAAGGATATTTAACATTGAATAACAATAATAACATAACAACAAGTTTAAAGTTTTAGAGTATACAATTATAATCATAAATAAAACCATGTAAAAGATCATTATACAAATAAAACTAAATATATAATGAAACAACTTATTTAACAAAATCAGTTTAAAAACAATAAATCTCAAGTCCCATTTTTTCATAGGACTTCAATAGAGTGGAAAAGCAACCGTGGACACATAGTCTACAATAATAACTAACTAAGCGCATATCGATACCACAAAAATAAGCATAACACAAAATCATGAAACAAGCGCATGTACAATACTCACTATAACAAGTGTGAGAACGAAACCCACAAATATCAAGCATGAGTAATGTGCCCATGAATGTCAAGCGAGCTCAATGTTAATCATGGCGTTATAAGGACTAACAATATTATTGTTAGTAACTGATGTTCTATATTTAGTCATCTAAAAAGCGTTTTCAATCATGCACGTGGTCAATATACCATTAGCAACAATTAGATTTTCTTCTACTAATATAAACTAAGAATATTTTATAACAGAATACGACATACATGATCGTGGATTGTGTTATAAACCCATTGAAGAAAAATCAATAACAGTAACTAAAGTCCTTACCTCATGCGAACATTGAGTATGTCCTTCCAAGATGCTAAAACATTGAAATATCAAAATGAAAGGAGTAATAATAAAATTTAGATAAAATCGCCGTGATGAAATAATGCTTCAGAAATGTGATAATTAAATTAAAAATACGACAAGTAGTATAGATATAATTTATAAAAATTATAATGAGAAACTATTCACTTATCTACTACGTTTCCAACAAACAAGGCACACACCAACTCACACACAACCAACGAATGAGATAAGAAGAACTGAGCTTAATCCCCAACCACTACTTGAAGACAGAGGGAAGAAAAATTACTTGGCTGATGGAGATGGTGGAAAAGCATTGGCATGCCCACATCGAAGACAAGTAGAGAGAAGAACGATGACCTGGTTGAGAAACGATAGAGCCCACTGAAGGAAAAGGGAAATAAGGGTTGTTCGAAAAAATCTGATGGTTCTCATATATATATATATATATATATTAGTACTAGTCATAGTAGTATGTATATTGTGAAGAAGACTATTTGATTTTACCTATTTTTTGTTTTTTTTCATCCAAAAAATTGAAGCACTATAATTATGTCACATTTTTCAGATTTCAATATCATAGAATATGAATATATTCAATTAATTGTTTTAATAGTTTTTATTTTTCTATTTTACTGTAAGAAAATTCAACTCGATACTAAACATAAGATAAATAAGTGAAGAAAATTAAGCACAATATAAATAGAGATTGGAAAAACGAAATTCTAAAAGGAATTATTTGTCTTCTTAGAACTATTCTTCTTGTTCGTGTCAAAATATTCTTCAAAATATTAATATAATAATGCTTATTTATCTTGTTAGTCAAAGAATCCTATTCCCTATTCTTAATTTAGTTTTTTTCCAAATTTTTGTTAGAACCCTTATGACATAATTAATATTTTTTTAATTTATTGCATATAACATATAAGAAGTAGTAGAGTAGTTGACAAACAAAAAAGAGAAAAGAGAGGGAATTTTATTGAACAAATAGGATTATATACATTGTTACTAATTTTATTTTACACACATATATGCATATATTATATTTTTACTTCTTTATTTGTTTTCTTTAGGAGCTTTACAATAAAATTTTGGCTTATTATACCTAACCTCTCTTCCGTAGGCAATCCAAAATTTTAATTATAGGTTGAAATATACAAATCTAATTGTAATATATTATTATTGGTATCAACCCTACTACTTTCAACTATATCCATTGTTTATTCTCCTATTTCTTTTCTTTCAATTAACTTACTTTCTCAATTAACGAACACTGTTGTTGATTTTAAAAAAATATTAAATTAATGGGTCATTACATGGCAAGTGAAGATGAGTTGGGCGAGATACTTTCTCTCTTTTCCTTATTAGAGTTTTTTCCCTTTATTTTCTATAATAGATTTTGAGCCCCTAACAAGAAGCTAGACTCAGAATGGCTAGACTCTGATAATAGTAGCCTCTTGTCAAAACTTGTTAACAAACAGGAGATCTCAATCAATATTTATTCGATGTATCATCCGATTTATGTTGCCCAAGAAAAAAACAATATTTATTCCATGTATCATCCGATTTATGTTACCCAAGAGAACTTGAGCCGATAGTACTGCTGTGTAAGCATAAGATAATGTTTAAAAATCGACATAATAAAAAATACTACTATTTAAAAGCATGAGATGTTATTAAAGGAAATTGATATATAGTTTCATAACATATCTAACTTCACTGAAGGGGCAATTGATACAAAATAAAAATGAGAAAATGAACTCTATCTCATAAATATAGTAAGCTCTCTTTGTAGAAAACTACTTTATTCATTTGATAAAAATAATAAAAATCCTTTTCCTTATGTTTCGCATTTCTGAAACCCATTTTATACATGACAGATAGCAATCTAAAGTTAAATCTTTAAAGCATCAATAGTTTTTATTTTTATTTTGATGATAGTATTGGAAATAGCTCTTAACCTAGTTCTTTATTGATTTGTATAATTTTAGTCTTGACTCATCAATTAGTTATTTGACTGGTTCAATCTCTGCTTCCACATTAGGAGCACAGAACATAGCCACTGTGAACCTCTCATTTTCTGAGTTTATCACTGCTCCGTGGGTGGGGCTTTTGAATATTCCATTACTCATAATCTGTTCACATTAAACAAGTTCCTTTAGTTACAATTAACATCACATGGATATTAAAAACATAATTAAAGTTAAATATATGTTTACATATATTATACCTTCAATAATTTTATAATCTTTTTAAATAATTGTTATGCTCAACTAATTAATATTGAGGAAAAATAAAATTGTTGCCTTAATTGCATTTTATGGTATTAATAAAAACTGAACAATATGAAAATTAAGTTATGCATATATGGTAATTTCTCTCATTCTTGTTCAATCACCTGCCTGTCTTCCGACCCACCCGAACTAAGTTTTTAAAATTAAAACATAAAGTAATAAAAAATATAGAAAAAAAATCAAGACTCTACTTTGTAAATTTCACAAGCACATAAGTAAATTTCATGTTTTACTCTCTTTTATTTTTCTACTTCAATTGGTTTTATACTTCCTCCAATCCTAAATGTAAGAGCTAGTTAATGGGTTTATTTTGATCTTATATATAAGACTGCAATCCACTTTGTCTCTCAAATTTATAATTTTTTGTCAGACTATCTATATTGAGTGCATATATTAAAGGGAGTTTTCAACAATAAGGATAATAAGTAAAAATATATTTCAAAAAAACTAATATACATTCATTACAAATAACTAACTTAGCTAACTTAACTTTTACGTTAGAATTGGAGAGAGTAGCTAACAAATGTTGATCCAGTTGGTAAGAAGTTGGTTCATAATTCATAAGGTAGCGAGTTCAAATTCTGCTGCCGATGTGAGAAACTTATTGGTGGGCTATCTGTAAATACCTCTATAAGTGCTCTTTGAGCCTGAAGGCTTGCCATCGCCTCAGTGAACTTGGGGACCCAACTCACTTAAACTTTTAATTATATTAAGAGAGAGAGAGATAGATAGAGAGAGAGGGAGTAATTGATTTCCATGGGTGAATATCTCAAATTAGTCCTTCCCCCCTCAATTGAGACTTGAAAATGATATAATATTACAAACAATGGTTACCTCAATTTGATCACCAACGTGATAACAAGAGCATTAGGGATAATAGAAACTTTAAACCCACTGTTGTCTTTGAGGATTTGAAGACCTTCAATATTTTCATCCTGCAAAAGCAAAGTGATGGCAGATGCATCTGTGTGAGGCTTCAGGTCTTACGCATGGAGGATAATAGTTGAATCTCTCTATCATGCTTGTTTCTTCACATTGCTTCAAGAAGCTATCCTCTTGCAAGTTCATTGACTTAGCCATGGCCTTCAGAATCACTTCATTTAGCTGCTTTACTTTCTCTGTATATTCTTTCAACACATCCCTAATATGGCCATATCAAAATTAAAAGGTTAGCCTTGACTCTATTTTATTCATATAATTTTATTACTTCTGTATTTTCAAAAAGTACCTAAAGTCTTGGGGCCAAACTTTATATTTTCTATGGTTCTCAGCATGCACTTTGAGGAAAACACGATCATTCCAATCAAGCCTTTGTTTTTGTGCAAAAAATATGCCACTTCCATATCCTTCTTGATCATATCCTTCTCTCTCATATTTTTGCTTTTCTTCCATCGGAAAATCAAAGACCTCCTTTGAAACTTCTCTCACTTTGCCCAGAAACCAACTTGTCATCCCATGGTTTATTGCCTGAATTTCCAACAAATAAACAACATCGTGATGTGACCGTAAAAGAAAAGAACAGAAACTGGGTTCAACTAACTAGTCTAATGAAAATAATATTAAAATTGGTGCCTGAAAACCTAAAAGAAGTACATTCACAAGAAAAATAAACTGAAAGAAGTACGAAGTTGTGTGACTGATGCTGAGGGAAGAAAAGGGGGAAAGCAGAAGCAAGAATGAGTGAGCGATAAAGAACCTGAAAGCAACCCCATGAAGTGAGTGCAGAGCGAAGATTGTGTAACTCTCGCTGTTGTTGCTGAGAGGAAGTAGACAGAAGAAGAGAAATATCAATGAGTGGAATCTGCTGCGATGGAAGAAGAGCGCTAAATTCACTATCTTTGTAAATATAATCTTCTGGTAAATCTCCTGCGCCCAAGAACGCCAGTTCTTGCACAGATTTATATAATGCAGATCGACCCATTATTTTAATGCTTAGAACCTTCAAGTTGCAGAAGATGAGATTGAGATGTATAGATAAATTACTGTGTTTGATCTGCTGAACATATGGTCATGTATTTATAAACAAATGGATGACGCGGTTTGTTTTGTCTTTATATATGTGACGCATCCGTGTACAAAACCAGAAGATCAACATAATCATGTATTTCATTGAAGCGAACTCTTTATTTGGGCGTATGTGACGCATGGGCGGCCGTGTACAAAACTAAAATATCTACATAATCATTAATTGAGTAATGATATTCATGTATTTCACGTGTTCTCTTCTATGACAACAATCTGAACAAGATTAAATTTCTTCTTATACCACTTCAATTCACGTGCTCTAGGTTCTTGGTTTGAAAAATAAAAACCCTCACTCATCTTCTTTGTTTCTCACTTTCCCATTGTCGTCGCCCTTCTCAGTTCTTATCTTCTATGTTTCATTGAACTTGGACTTTCAAACGAAGGACCACACACCAGACGCAGACAGACAAGCAGGGATAGGAGGAGCTGGAGTAATACGTGATAATGAACCAGACACACACGAGATGCAATGACAAACACTCATCCATCTCCTTTGAGATTTTTATTTTTGTTTTTTCTACACCCATCCCCAATACAAGTTTAGCCGTCTGGTTCTTGTAGATTAAGCTACTAAAAACTGGATTGGTGGAGACAGTAGGTCAAATGTCAATGGGTTAGACCACCGGAGTTAAGTTGGGATCAAGCTGGAGATGAATGATCGATTGTGTGTTATGTAACCACTAAAGTGCGTGTCCACAGTGCACTTCCAGCTGCAATCGTTGATGAAATGGCACTGGTAGGCGCTGTTCCGGCTATGCATCGTTGAGCATCCTTCTTCTTGTAGATAGGTTGATTTGGCATGAGTTCCAAGTGCTTCAAAGGCAAGTTTAGCTTCAATCCTAAGTTCTAGCTATGTATTTATGATTTCCTAGGTCTTAGGGATTATATTCCTAAGTTTGTTGTGATTTGGATTATAATATATGAGGTTTCATATATGTTTCATTGTGGTTTAATTGATTCTCTATTATCTTTCATGGTATGTTTTGATGCTCAACTTAATGGTGTTTTTGAAGTTTGGTATTTAAAAAAGCTTGGTAATTTCAAACTCCCAACATCAATTTTAAACTATGGTTGCCAAAGATCCATTTCCAAGAGATTTCTTCAATTTCTTTCACTAAATCACTTCCATTTCCACCAATTTATATGAAAAGACAAAAAATATTTATTTTCATTGCACTTAGTAGTTTTTAGTTTTTAAATAAACCAACAATAATTTCCCCTAGCTTTATTACATTTTTAGTCATTAGTTAGCTTAGGAATAAATTAAGGCTCTCTAAAGTGAAACAACCTGAGGTTATGCCATACTTACACTCCTTGGAATTAATTGTTAATTGGAAACTCCAAGCTTATGATTGTAAGGCTTCCCTCAAGTCCTGGTTTATTTTAAGAGATGGAATCAACGGAGACACAATTAGTTTTTATTATTTAATTTATCTTGAACATTTAAATTAGTTCATCTTAGTTTATCTCGAATCAAATGTTCAAAAATATTTGATGAGATGTTATTTCTAGATTTTATTGGATTATTTTAAAAAACTTCTATTTATAAATAGGCTATCCTCCCTAAAACTAGTAATTTATGAATAATATATCGATTTTATTCCTTTGGACTTTTTAATATCCTCCAAAAATATCTCATTAGTGAGTAGGGGTGTTCATGGGCAAGGCTGGGCAGGGCGATCCCCCTGCCCGGTGCCCTGCCCCAAAAAAGTATGGGCTGCATTTTGCAGCCCGAAGCCCGAAGCCCAGCCCTATCCGATAAAAGCCCTAACCATTTTGGGCTGGGCATGGGCGGGCTGGGCGTGGGCGGGCTGGGCATGCCCAAGTTGTGATGTCATGCTCATGTTGTGAAAAAAATCTGCAATTATAAACTTCTAAAATAATATCATATTCATATGTCTTCAAGAGTTAAATAATATCTATAATCCACTAAAAATAAGGTAACAAAAAGATAATAATTAAAGTATTGAAATTCATTGCATATAAAAAAACCTTGAAGTCTAAGTAGTTTATAATTATAACTTTACATCAATTTTTCAAATGTTGACAAGGATGAAGTATCTAAAAAAATAAAATAAATAATTATAATTTATAATGTAATCATATTATGATTAATAAAGTTAAAAAAATTAATATAGTTATAAATATTAAAAAATACAACTTACGTACTTAACTACTTATATTTCTAAAATGACCCTTTAGTCACCAGTAACTATCATATTCTCATTTCTAAGTGTAGCATCTACGGAGAAAATAAAAAAAAAATAAAAAAAGGGGTGCTCATGGGCAGGGCAACCCCCCTACCCGGTGCCCAGCCCGAAAAAAGTATGGGCTGCATTTTGCAGCCCGATGCCCAGCCCTGCCCTATATTTATCGGGCTGGGCAGGGCTATTTTTTCGCGGGCTAAGGTGGGCATACCGGGCCGCGGGCTTTATGAACACCCCTACTAGTGAGGATGGATTGAGCGAGATACTTCCTCTCTGTCTTATTAGAGTTTCTTTTCCTTTATTTTTCTTAAAATTGTCAAATTCACAAATTTAAACAAACTCGTGATATAAAGATAAATTTAGGATCATGACTCGAATCGTAAACTCTTAAGAGTTTACTTTTATCAATAAATATCTATTAAAAATATATAATTAAATAATTAAAATATAAAAAATACCAACAAATTAATTTAAATCCAAATAATTGAAATTAAATTCATAAATATTCATAATTTATTATATTCAATACAAAAATTTCTATTAATGTCATATATGAAGTCACTAGACATAATTAAATCTAAAAAGTTAGCACTGGTTTAAGAGTGAGTTGACATAATTTTGTAAGTTAGAAACATAAAAGGATAAACTCAGTAAATGAACTCGCGAGTTTAATCAAGTTTGCTTCTAGCACGAGTTTAAGTATGAGTTGACACGACTTTGTAAGATAGAAATATAAAAACGATAAAATCAAAAAGTTAACTCATGAGTTTAATAAGAATGATTTTCCTTAATATATTTGGAGCACCTAACAAGAGGGGCTAAACGTTGGTAAGAAATCAGATAGCTAGACTCTGATAATAGTAGTATCTTGTGAAAATTTGTTAACAAACAGTTGATTTCAATTAATACGTCAATCGAGCATCATCCAATTTATGTTACCCAAGAAAACTTGAGCCAATAGTACTATTGTGTAAGGAAATGCTAAAAAATCAACATAACAAACCTATCTATAATTTACCTTGAGTCAATATTTCTGGAAAATTCTACTACTTAAAAGCATGAGATATTATCGAAGGACATTGATAGTTTTAAAAAGATAAAACTTAAGTCAAGTTTTTCAATTGCATTTGTTATTTTGTTATTGTTAATTATTAAAATTAGGGTTTAAATTTTTTTATGTAGAAACTTGTTATTTTACAATTGTTAGATGTTAAAATATGTATCTACACTTATAAATTTACCTATGAACTTGACCTAATGAATAGAAGAACTTTGAGCTAAGTTTTGTCTATTTCAGAACATATCTAACTTCACTTTAAGGGTCCTTGATACAAAATAAAAATGAGAAAAGAAAAAGTACAAGAAAACTCTTTCCCACATATATAGAAAGCTCTTTTACAAAAAGCTACTTCATTCATTTGCTATACATAAACATCCTTGTCCTCATGTTCTCCTTTTCTCAAACACATTTTCTATAAGCCATATATAGCAGTATAAGGATAAATCCATACAGTATCAATGACTCTTTTATTTTGATAATAGTATTGACAATAGCTTTTAACATAGTTCTTTACTGATTTATATAGTTTTGGCCTTGACATGCTAGTTCTTTGACCGGTTCAATCTCTGCTTCCAAATTAGGAGCACAAAACATGGCTACTATGAACCTCTCCTTTTCTGAGTTTATCACTGCTCTATGGATGGAGCTTTTGAATATTCCTTTTGCTCATATTGATTCCATATATTAAATATAGTTTTCATCAATGAGAATAATAATCAAATTATGTATTTTAGGGAAACCAACACATATTCATTACAAATAATAAATTTAATTGATTTTTTTAATATATACAAATTAGTTATCTAACTTTTATATTTAGAATTAGAGGGAGTAATAAACTTCCTCGGGTGTATATCTCTAATTAATCCTTTTCCCCCTCAATTGAGACTTGAAAATGATATAATGTTACAAACAATTGTTACCTCAAGTTCACCAATTTTGACCATAAGAGCCTCAGGGACGATAGGAACTTTTAATCACTTGTTGTCTTTGAGGATTTGAAGACCTTCAACATTTTCATCCTGCAAAAGCAAAGTGATGGCAGATCCATCTACATGAGGCTTCAGTCCCATAACTTGTTCAGGTCTCGTGCATGGAGGATAATAGTTGAATCTCGCGATCATGCTTGCTTCTCCATATTGCTTCAAGAAGGTGTCCTCTTGCAAGTTTAATGACTTAACCAGGGCCTTCAGAATCACTTCATTTAGCTGCTTTAGTTTCTCTAAATATTCTATCAACATATCTGAAACATCCTAAGTCCGATGTCGCATTGGGTTATTTCAAAAATTAAATGAGATCGTTCTCTTTAATGAGCTAGAAATGAAATTAAATTCTTAAATAACCAAATAAAATGTAACCTAAATTAGAAAATGGGGTTTAATTTGATTTACTAACACTAAAATTGCAATGAGTTAAAATAAATTTATATAAAATATTTTTATTAATTTAAAATAATTGATATGGAAAACAATCCTCTAATTCAATAGTACAGGAGTTAAAATAAAGAACAAGAATTATAATTAAACTTTTAGTCCAACAATTAATCAAACCAAACTAAAAAATTGAGACTAAAAATAATAAAGAACAAAGTTTAAAAACATATCAGAGATTCAAGCATAAAGAATTAAAACTTACAAATGAAAGATAATTCAATAATCCGATCCACCTTAAAAAATAACTAAATATTCATAATAATCTCAATACAAAATTTGATCTAGAGCAAAGTAAATAAAATTAAAACTAATTAAAGAATAATATCAAATGCTAAAGAAAAATTCAATCACAATAATCTTCTATGATAAAAATATAACAATACAAAGTTTGACAAAAAATTATTCTAAGACCTAGAAATCATAAACTAATCTATGGGTAAAAGATTAAAGAAACTAAAAACTCATGCCAAACTCAACCCTTGCCATCAAATTAGGGGATTTGGATGCTATAGCCACACATAGTCATTAAATTAGAATCCACCATCAAGATTTCAATGCCAACTATGGATTTGGATTGAAGGGAGTCCAGAAAGAAAGCCGTGCAGTCGTTCTGTGTTGCTATTCGGCTTGCTCCCGTCGCTGCTATTGAGCTGCGCTGTCGCTGTTCGCCTCAATCTCTCATCCCTTCGCTCTGCGTGTCGCTCTCTATTTTGGTCCATCTGTGCTCTGTTCGCGCCCTTTACCGTGCTGACGTGCTGTGATGATGATGAATATAGTGGAGACGCTGCTGTGCAGATGGATGACGACTGAATAGAGGCGTGGAGGAGGTGTTGATGATGGAAGGTGAAGTGAATGGGGAATGGAAGGTGTTGGCCGTGAGGGGTGTGGGTGGACGATAGAAGGGAGGTGGAGATGGATGACGTTGGTATGAATGGCTGGAGGTGGCGTCGCGGCTATGGTGGAGGTGGAAGATGACTGACGTGAACGGAGATGGATGAGGGAAGCCGATGATGATGGTGTGGGAATGATGATGGTGTGTAGAGTTGGGAATTTGGGTTGGCCCGCGGGCCCGCCAGAAAATGGCTGGTTGGGTTGATTAATCTTCAGCCCATTTTGGTGAGGATCTTTTTGACCCGCACCTCCTAACTCGTAACCGTGGCAGGCTAATCCATCGGGTTGGCTGGTTAGCCCGTTTTCTTTTATTATTTTTTAATTTTACTATATTTTTTTAGTATTTACTTAATCACTTTCATTCACTCCAGCCGCGCCTCCCTCAGCACTATATACTCATTTTGTTTTATTATTATTCGTGACAGATTTATCTAAGGACTGTGACAAAGTTAAAGAAATAAATATTTTAACAGCTTCAGATAATGGTTAGAATCTAATTAATATTGAGAGTTGAAACTTCGGTTAACTGTTATGTAGACTAATATATTTCATATTTGTAATCTTTAATTCTCTGTTTTTATGAACAACTTATGTGATGTATTTGTATAAAGTTTTATTTTGGATATTGTTACAAATTCATAATGGAAAAGATTATAAAAAAAAAATCTGGCGGGCTCGGGTTGGTCTAATCCCAACCCGCCTAGAGGCAGACCTCTTTAAACCGGCCCACCTCCAACCTAACCCGCTACAGGTTAGCCCGCATTCGACAGGCTAACCCGCATTACCACCTCTAATGGTGTGAGAATGATGATGACGTGGTCTGCTTCCGTGAGTTCAGACAACAGCGGCTCCCTGTGCATGTGCGAGGGATTATATGCTAAGGATGGATATAAAACCTAATGGGCCACATTACAAAGTTTGGCCCATAGGTCTTTATGTGATATTTTAAAAAATATGATCCCTTGTTATTATTTATAATTTTCAATTTCTCTCAAATATCCAAAACATAAATTATAATAATGTAATATTTTTTATTTTAAAAATAATTATTTTTTAAAAATTATAAAAATAGGATAATTATACGTCTGTTAAATACTAATTTAATGTAAGACATATTAATCTAAATTATATATAAATAATATAATTAAATATTAAAATAATGATAAAAATTCACCAAAATTATATAAATAAATATATATATAAAATATGAATTTATCAATATCTCTAATATGTCAATATCAATATCTCTAATATTTCAATATCAAAACTAAAAGCCTTGACTTTATTTTATTCTTATAATTCTATTACTTCCGTACTTTTAAAAAAGTACCTAAAATCATGCGGTTGTCGGGGCCAAACTTTAAATTTTCTTTGGTTCTCAGGATGCACTTTGAGGTAAACTCGATTATTCCAATCAATCCTTTGTTTTTGTGTGAAAAATATGCCACTTCCATATCCTTCTCGATCATGCCCTTCTCTCTCATATTTCTGCTTTTCCTCCATTGGAAGATCAAAGAACATCTTTGAAACTTTTCTCACTTTGCTCAGAACCCGACTTGTAATCCCATGATTTATTGCCTGAATTTCCAACAAATAAACCACATTATGATGGGATATAAATAATGATTAATTAGGAATTTTAGATATTTCATAAATTTATTATTATTAGGGAATATTTCGTTTTAATTTTAAGTTAATTGTTATCTTTTGTCATTAATTATTATTCGCATTTAATTTTAAGATTCTAGAATGTCTTACATTTAATTCATAGGATCAGGTTGACGCATATAAATAACACCTTAACACCATTTGTTTTATATGATATTATTTGAAAATTAAATCTCTCTCATATCAGTCAACAAATAGATATTATGTACGAGTGATAGAGAGGTTGTGACTCGAGATTGAGAACAAGAGGAGGAGTGCTGCTGGAGTGGATATAGCCATTAAGGTTTATGTGTTTATGGGGCATTTTAAAAAATGATAAAAACAATTTAACAATCTTTACAAACGTAGGTTTCAAAGTAGGAACCAAATGATCTTTGTGTTGGCCACTGAACTAGAAACTAAAACCACATACTGGTTTAAAAAAACAAAAGAAACTAACACCACATAAAAAATTTGAAAACTAAAAGTCTTACTCACTATGCTTTTTATTTTTTTAATATAATATCTCAGTGTAATTTCAATTATACTATAAATTAAATCTTATATTAAAGATAAAATATAATATACAATAATATGCACATAAAATATATAAATATATACAAGGGGGATCAGCAGCCCGTGGATGTGCTCCTAGCCCATACTGTATAATGTACAACTCTTCCTATTTTGTACTCCTTATTTTTAATATAAATTTTAGTTAATTAATTTAAATAAATTAAAAAAGTTAAATAAATTAATTATAATAAATGTGATATTATATTCCCAAAGTACTCATGTATAACATTATAATACTTCATCCGGTCAATAATATAAGAGCTAACTTTTTTGGGTAGATAAATAAAGCCAAATAAATCAGTTAATAATTATAACTAATATAAGAGTTGATTAACTTATTTGGATAGACTAATGAGTATATATGAATTTATTTGAAAGGGTTGCATTTGGTTATAATTAACTGATTTATTTGGTTTCCTTAATTTACTAAAAAAATTAACTAGCTCTTATTTTAAGAACATGAGGAAGTATATTAGTTTATAAATTAGGTAAATTAGTTTGAGGACAAATGATAAATATTAGATATAAAATATATTAAGATTTAATATTTAGTACCAAATTTAATTAGCTCCCACTAATTCCTCTACCACACAAATCTTTTTGACAATTGAATTCTAATTTTTAGGCAGGCCTTTTCTCCGTATAAGGAAGGAAGCCACACTTACAAACACATAGTTGGATCTTTAACAAAAACTAACTAACTAGAACTTGGATCTTTTACGGTATACTGCTCTCCTCTAGCAAAAACTACATACGTTTTGGTTTTGGGGTAAAATTTTTACGTTGAACATGTTTTTAAAGTAACATTCAGCATTTTGAAAAATTTGAATTAACATCTTGTATTTTGAAATATTTTTTTTAGTAATACACTCAATATACTAAATTAATTTTTTAAAGTAACATTTAACATCTTGAAAGTATTTTTCAACAACACTAAGTAGTTACTATAGAACATTGGGTGCTTATAAAAAATATTTTAAGATGTTAGACCTACATAAAAATAGTTTAAGATATTAGGTACTACTAAAAAAAATACTTTAGAGTGTTATATGCTACTTAACCCAAAAGAAATTATTATTTTAAAATATTAGGTGATATTAAAAAATATTTTAAAATGCTATACGCATAAAAAATTAGTTTAAGATGGTACTGAGTACTAAAAAAAATATTTTATGAGGTTGAATATGCTATTTAACCCAAAAAAAGGTGTTATTTTAGAATATTGAGTAATATTAGAAAAATATTTAAGATACTGAATTTACGAAAAATTAGTTTAAAATACTGAGTGTATTATTAAAAAAAATACTTCGAAACACATCATGCTACTTTATAAAAAATGTTCAACTAACTAATCTAATGACAATAATATAAAAATTGGTGCTGGAAATTAAAACTGAAAGAAGGACGAAGTTGTGTGACTGATGCAGAGAGAAGAAAAGGGAAAAGAAAAGAAGAAGAAAGAAACAGCGATGAAGAACCTGGAAGCAACCCCATCAAGTGAGTGCAGAACGAAGATTATGCAACTCTTGCTGTTGTTGCTGCGAGGAAGGAGACAACAGAAGAGAAATATCAATGATTGGAATCTGCTGCGATTGAAGAAGAGCACTGAATTCACCATCTTTATAAGTATTTTGTAGTAGTTATTTAACGGTGTTTCTAAAAGTTTTGACCATTAAAAATAAGTTTTCTAGCAGTTGACCCAACCGTTAAAAAATTAGGTGCTAGAAACAGGTTTCTAGCAGTTCTGGGCAACCGCTACACACATTGGTCAAAACGTTAGAATATTTATAACGGTTAACTAAAACGCTAGAATAGACGTGGTATGAGAAGTCAAAGGAATGGTATTAGTAGAAGTTGAGAAGCGCTAGAAATTACTTATTGATAGAAATATTTCTAGTGGTTCTTGAACCACTAGAGAGTGCATGGTGGTTAATGGGAAACAACATTTTTAGGATGGTGCCAGAATTTCTAACGGTTGCGAATCGCTAAAAATGGCACTAAAATTTAAATTTTTAAAATAATTTTCCTGCGTTTAGCTCCAAAATTTAATTTCGTTCCCAGGTTTGTTGTTTTCTAGCAGTCATCCAGGTAAAAAAAATAAAAATTCATGTTTTTCATTATTATAAAATATAATATTATTAATTAGGAAACTATTAAATAGATTATATGAGATGATTATGTTGATATGTGTAATTAGAAATGTATTCCAAGTTGTATATAAAAATATATTGTGATAAATAATAAGTAATTAAATTATGTTTGTATCCTGTGAGCTTAATTTAATTTGTTAAGGAAATTGAGTTAGGATGCAAGAATTGAATATGAGATAGTTTATAGGGTTGAACTTCAATTCATAAGTTGAAGGATTGGTTGAGATGAAGAAAAAAATATGAAAGAAGAAAATATAAGTATGTTAATAAACTATAAATGAAGAAAATAAAATAAATAAATAAAGATGTATAACATAAATAAAGTCTTACTATGTAAAAATAAGGAGGAGGAGAAAGAGAGAAGAAGGAATTTTAAGGAAAGATATGAAGGAGAGGAGAGAGAGGAAAAGAAATGTGAGAGTGAATGAATGAGGGGATGATATTATATTTATGGAGGCCTGGGAAGTATTTCTAGCAGTTTTGTGTATTGCTAGCGGTTTTGTGCATTTCTAGTGGTTTCATCTCTGAGACAATTTCTAGCACCACTAGAAATGTAAAAAAAATTAATTTTAAAAAATTGAACTAATTTTGATTTATTTATATATATTTAATTTATTTATAAAAAAAATTATTATATGAGTGATAGAGATAATTGATTTTGTTATTGTTGATCATCATCCTGCGTGGATGGAGAAATTAAAAAAAATTATTGTTAAGATTATTAAATATATTTAGGAAAAAATTGAGTACTATATAATTTAATAAAAAAATACATCTGACAATAGCTAAATTATCATCTTCTTGAGGGAAGAAGTCTTCAAAATTCGTCGGTTGGAAGGGCTCATTGTCATAAGTAATGTCACAATCACCCATGTCATAAAGATCCTGAGGCTTGAGGTGGATAACCATATTCTAGTCTTTATGCTTCTAGTCCTGCACATAGTAAACTTGGTGTGCCTCGGACGCAAGAATATATGGCTCATCATCTTAGATTCCCCCATATGAATGAGTCTAGAGAAATTGACAAAGGTGATGCCTAAGTGGTTAGTGCTGATTCCCTGTCAAGTTATCGTGTTTCCCACGAGTACTTGAACAGCGTTATGGTGAAAATTGGTAACTTAACTCAATGATGTCAATCAGCTTTCTATAGTAAGTGACGCCTCCAAAATGCATGTCAGCGTCACTACTGCTAGCGTACATCTCATCCTAAATGTGCCATAAAGTCTAGAGTTTTGTGTGAGCAATCTCTGATCACGTGCAACGGTACAAAACTTGAACCCGTTGACATTATATGTTGTATACCTTCTTGCATGGTCTAACGGATTGAGGGAAAGGGTTTTGAGTTTATCTGCGTACGGGCTGATGTCATTATATTTTTGGCGTGTGAACCATCGGGGAACTCTCTGTGGAATTTCTTATCAATCTCAGCGGAACGTCCGCGCCCTCGTAGCTGCCACTTGACATAATTCTAAACTTACTACAATAAAGTTTAACTTGTTAGAGTTAGCGAGGAATACATATAAAGTGTAAAAGTTGGTGAGCGCATAATACTTATTGCATGAATGGTTCAACTGGGTTGCAATTTATCAAAACATGTATGTGTGCTTGGAGTTTCTTTGTGGGAGTGAATATGAAGAATTCACATCCTCCAACTAATTTCCCCATAGGAGGAAATAAAGTTGACGTGGAAGGATCAAGAGGGTAATCATCAAAGATATGAGGCCGGTTAAAAGATGTCTCAATGTCATCATCAAAGTACCTTGAATAGGAAGTTAGGACATCGTCTCCACAATAACCTTCTGCTATTGACCTCTTTGGCCACACCTTATTTCTAACATATGATTTTAATTTCCCCAAGTACCTACAAGTTAATATTCCGTTAATAATTTTAAGCAATCGAAATATAAAAAAATAGAATTGATAATGCAGAGATAAAAGATCATTTGGTACCTCTCTATAGGGTACATTTATCGATATTGAACCGACCCAGCGACATTTACTTTTCATACAAGGTGGACGGTTAAGTTGACATGACAGTGAAAAATAATGATGGAAATATCATCTCCAAGTGACAAAAGTATAAGAATCATTTGACTTTGCAGCTGATCTGGCTTTTCAGGTACCAAGACCTTCGCACACAACTTCCTGAAAAATGAACACAGCTCCCCCAAAATGACTTATACATAAGAAGGAAGTGTGTTTCTTAAAGCCAGTGGGAGTAACTATTGCATGAGAATATGGGAGTCATATCTCTTTAACCCAGTAACCTTTTGAACTTGTAGATCGATGCACCTTGAGATGTTGCTAGTATATCCATGAGGTACTTTTATATTCTTTAGTGTCCAAATGAAGATATCCTTGATCTGCTTTATCAAGGTGAATTTAGCTGGTTAGAACTTGTCGTTTTCATCAGGCCAAGACACTTCACGAATTCCCCAGGCCCATAAATCTTTTCTAGTTGCAAGATGGTCTTTGGACTTTCTGGCTTCGTTTAGTAACGTATAGATCACATTATCGCACACATTCTTCTCAATGTGCATAACGTCCAAACTGTAGTGTAGCAAATTAGATTCCCAATAAGAAAGAGTGAAAATATGTTTCTTTTCTGTCACTGTATAGGCTATGAACTAGATGTTCCACGAGACTATCGCCCCAGTCATTTGGGATCCTCATACTTGCCAAATTCGATTTCAACATATTGTAATTGTCGTAAGACATCCCCACCAGACATGGTAACATGAGGATCTCTCCTTTCTTGGTTGCCACCAAAGAGAATCCGTTGCATCTAAATCTGTGTTTGTAATTAAGGATCTGTCGTTGTCCCATAAGCACTACTTGCGACTGTGCGAAAGCCGACATGGTACGGAGTTAAAGTTGCAATCTGGACAGGCCAACCCAATATGCACGTTCCATCCATACAAGGTTTCCAAATTGGGGAAATCACTTATCATCCATATCAAGGTTGCACGGAGGTTGAATAGTCGCTTCTCATTTGAGTCGTACGTCTCAACACCATCCATCCACAGCTCTATCAATTCTTGTATCAATGGCTATAGGTATACGTCTATATCATTTCCTGATACCTTCTTGCTAGTAATGATCATCGAAAGTAGAAATGAGCTCTGTTTCATGCACATCCAAGGTAGAATATTGTACAGAATCAACACCACCAGCCAGATACTATAGGTCATGGTCATGCTTATGAAGGGATTAAAACTATCCATTGCCAATGCAAGACGAACATTTCTTGGATCACCTGTAAAGTTCAGAAATTTCGAGTCAAATGCTTTCCATGCCTCCAAATCTCGTGGGTGTCTTAACTTGCCATCCAAATTTTACTCAGTCACATGCCACCTCATGTGCTCAGCCATTTTTTATGAAATATATATTCTTTGCAACTGTGGTTTTAAAGGAAAGTACCTAGCAATCTAATGTATTGAGAAATGCATTAAATTTTATTCAGACACATAATAAGTTACACATTATACTGCAATAAATTATACCTTATATTTTTGGCTGGTTTCTTCTTCTTTTTCCCCTTTGGTACTGACTTGTATCGAAATGTCTCACTTCACTTACAAATCTCCATATTTGCACATTTGGGTATGCATCTATCTTCTTGTAGTTCAAACCAAGTTTGTTAATAATCTTCTTTACCTCATAAAAAGATAGAGGGAACTCAGCTTGAGGTAAAGCATCTCCTAATAACTCCAACGGCATGGATATCGCCTTCTTAGTTCATGAGGTCAAAAAACTCTTGGGTAATTTCATTTCTAACAAACTCTGAACGAGGCCCCACTACTTCATCTGGCTCCTCACTTTCATGAATGTAGAAAGCATCACGCATAGTATTGTTCACGACATAGGATCCTTCTACTCATACTCCCATTTGTGAAATTACGGGAATTGACTTAGCAGTCATATCTGCTCATATTTTGTTAATAATTTAGAAGGAAAGCTCAGATCTCGTTAACATTTCAGATGAAGTTGTACAACTTTTATATAAGGGATCTAAAGGCTACGTATGCACAGGCTAGCAATTTTTAGCAGTTATTGTAACTGCTAGAAAATCTCACCCACGCTGGAAATTTCTAGCGTTTACTTGTAATTGCTAGAAAATCTTGCCCAGGATGAGGGAAATTTGAATTTCAAACGCTATGTTTCTAGCGGTTGCCAACAGCTAGAAACATCACACTTTAAGGGAAAATTTGTTTTACCAAATTTTTAAACAAAATATTAAGTTAAAATAGTAATAATCAATATTAGCTTAAAATTAAGAGCAAAAAAATTGTAATTATAATTAAAATTTTGAATTAAACAAATTGTCAAATATTAAATAATATTTTTATTTTAATTTATTATAATTAAATAATATAAGTATCAACAGTGTGGGCTAACATCTACCTCATCCTCATCGGGATGCTAGGGTTGGGCAAGCTGTGGGGACTGGGTGGGGTTGGTCAGGATCAAGAAAGAGAGGAAGTAGCTAAACCCCTAGAGCCAGTGTCCTAGCCAACAATTTCTTGGCCATATAGAATCGGTCGAGTTGGCCCTGAAACTGTAGCTGGACATGCTCTGTAACCTATTCGGTAACCTCCTCCCTAACCTCGTTCCAGACGTCCTCCCTAACCTTTCATCTAACATTCTCCTCTAGTGCTTGTCTAAAATCCTCCCCCAATCTTCAGATGATCTCGTCTCGCACCTCAGGGTCTAACTCATTGGCTATGGTGAGTTTCATTCCCACGCTAGTCTGGTGGGATGCCGCTATAGACTGAAAAGTCCCTGGTGTCTTGAAGGTCCAGCACAACCCAGGTGGGCCAACCTAGTTGGTGTCGGCCCAAGGCCGAGCCCGCTAACTCACCCAGGGTGCTGCAGTAGGCCCCGCCCACCAACAATGATATTGAGGGGCCCAAGCTGACGGACTCTTGTGACTCCCACAGCTAGGTATCTACCTGAGCCATGCGGGCCTATCAAAATTAACATAGGCCAATTAATATTAATTTTTTAAACTTAACTATTATTATTTAATTAATAAATATAATTAATTACATATTGTCATCTTCGTTACCTCAGCTAAAGGAGGAGTCTTATCTTGCGGCATCTAGAGGTAAGGCCACATCTCGCTGTAAGTAGGTGTAAGCCCCTACTCCTTTGGAGCTTTGTTCTCTCTAGATTAAATGAAAGCAGCAATTATTTACATATTGTATGCACAAACACAATGTATAAATCATAATTTTAATGTACTTACTATTTTATCATAGGTGACAGCGAAGCTTTTGGAGCCAGCCCTACGTTGCACTATCTACAGCCTCATGCTGCCTATATTCCTCCAGGTGACGGCTTGAAATAAAATGAAATAATATTTAAAAAATTTAAAATTTAAAAATTAATACAATAATATTAATATCGTATGTACCTGTTGCTCAGGCAAGATCCTCAAGTAGACATAGTAGGCTCAATCTTCCTCCAGGACTCCATCGGGTATATATGTCACAATGTCCTGTAATGGCCTCGTCCCATCCCCATTCTTCTCTTACCACAGATCCATCCTCAGGTTCTTCAATGTTGCCTTTATACTCTTGAGGGTATCCTCCTTTAGCTCCTCTCCCACTAAAAATTTACCCTGTAATTAAATAAAAGATAAAATTTTAGTCATTGTATAAATTATGTACATTTAATACAGATTATATATAATCTACATTAAATCTATATATACAATACATAGATTCAATGTATTAAATATATATAATATCTATATTAAATCTATCTAAAAATCTATATCAATATAGATTATATAGATTAATTAAATAATTAATTAATCTATATATTTAATTAATCAACTAATTCATTACTTTAAATAAAAAATATATCTTATCTTAATCATCTCACAGGCTACATCCTTCTGCCGCTATTTGACCTTCTTCCAGTCCTTCTGACTATGCTCATGTACTTACGTGTAGCTGGCCCTACCCCTAGCTGTCGGTTGGCCCAAATTGCTCAGTGGCAACATCATGCATCCGCTGGTGATCATGGATAGCTCTTTAATAGTGAGTGTCCTATCAGACCTGTGGCCTTGGGAGTCTGTACCAAGTAATTTGAAATTTAATTACATATGAATTAAATATAAATAACCTTTTGTATAAATAAAATAATTACCTACGAACTCCACATCGAAGTCGCCTTGGCGCCTTTGAGCACGGCGCGACTCATGCTGGGCCAGCTAATCCTCCTCCTCCTAAGGCTACTCATACCCCTGATACTCCTCCTCCTCCTAGGCCTGCTGATTCTAGTGAACAGCTATAGTATTTGTCATGAAGTCTATGATCCTCTCCTCACTAAGATTGTAGTCATCGATTTTGATATCTGGCCATGGCTCGTACCACCTATAGAAATACCCGCTATAGAAAAAAGATCCTCGGTGCGTGTAGTGGGATCAACTGGCTCCTTCCCAGGTCATCAACTCAACTTGATATAATAAATAAATGAATAAAATAATATCAAATAATAACAATTTCAAAATTATAATAAATAAATAAATAAAATAATATCAAATAATAATTTCAAAAACACAATAAATAAATGAATAAAATAATATCAAATAATAATAATTTCAAAAACATAATAAATAAATGAATAAAATAATATTAAATAATAATAATTTTAAAAACACATAAATAAATGAATAAAATAATTTAAAAAAAATAAATGAATAAAATAATTTCAACTAATAATTTAATAAAAAATATTATAAACAAATAAAATAAAAAAGCTTTAGAAAAAATTTACAGTTAAATTTAAATTCTTAACTTAAAATGCAGAGTACCCATTCAGATCTGATATGTGTAGAGAATTTGGTAGAGCTCTACCTCACAACTCACCAAAAGCATGGAAGTAGCAGCGGTATTATATATTTATAGGGTGGTATTTTCTAGTTGTTCTGCCAAACCGCTAAAAAATGCAACCTTAAGGTGAACTGCCTTCTACCACGTGTCCTAACCCCTCAATAATCGTTGATATTTTCTAGTGGTTCCCCAGGCCAACCGCTAGAAATTCCTTGTGACATTTAGAGTGGTTGTCCCCTTAACCACTAGAAAAGTCAATCGCTAAACTGCTAGACTTTTAGTTGACCTTCCTCTATCAGTGTTTCTAGCAGTTACTCCTAAACCGCTAGAAATGTGGTCAAAGAGGTTGTAATTTCTAGCGATTTTTCTCATAATTGCTAGAAACTAATTGCTGCTAAAATAATTTTTTTTTTAGCGTCTTCTAGTAAATCCCTAGAGCCCAAGTACGCCAGTTCTTTTATAGACTTATATAATGCAGATCCTCATTGTTTTAATGCTTAGAACATTCAAGTTACAGAAGATGAGACTGAGATGTGTAAATAAGTTAATGAGTTTGATGATCTGCTCCACATATGGTCATAAATTTATAAACAAACGTCTTTATTTGGGAATATGTGAAGCATGGACGTCCGTTCACAAAACTAAAATTGTTTTCAGTAATAATAATTAATCCAGTATTTCAATAAAAACAAACGTGTGAGGAGACTTCAATCAACACAAGAAAAATCACATCCCAATATCAATCACACAATAACAATATTAGAAGAATGCAATATTTTAGATAAAATCATTTTAAAAAGGGGTCAAGGATGATGCATCCACAAACCATCAACTATGTTTTCATACAATACTTGACATGTTGATATTTGACTATTTGAAACTATTATATTTGGACAAACATAACTGTTAAATATCAACAATTTTATATTACTGAGTCCATCTAGTATCTTAAAGTAATATTTTTTCAGTTGCTTTCAACAACCTAAAGTAATATGTTAAAATTACTCATAAATAAAATACTTTAAGGGTAAAGTTTCTTCTGAAAAAAATTACTCCTACGGTCCTTAATATAAGACTTAATTAAAGAGTTAATCTTTGTCCTAAATATAAAGAATATTTTATATATTTATCCAATTTTTTCCAAATTACCCCCATGGATACTACCTCAACAATAATCAAATAAGAGTGGAAGGAGATAATTAACAAAAATAATTAGTCTATTTTAAAAAAATATGTTATATTAACTATCTTAATCTAATCAAATTAGTTAAATAGGTCTTATATTAAGGACCAGAAAATAATACTTTAAGAGTAAAATTATGTCATAAAATATTTTATGGTATTAGATGTACCTAAAACATATTTCAGAAACTATAAAATATTTCAAGATATTAAACACTGATGTCGTTTGTTGTTAGTGCTCAAATTATTTACTAAATTAATCTCTATAGAGTATAAAGGTTAACCTAGGTCATATTATTTATATTGAGTCAATGTGTGGCTTAACTCTAGATTATACTAAGTTTGAGAAGAAATAATAGTAGAAGAAAAATTAATTAATAACTTTTAGAAAATAAAAGGAGATAGTAACAAAAATAAAATAAAAGTAATAGTATATAAGGATATCACTAATAAGACCAGCACTCCCAATGATTGATGTGTGGCTATCATCATTCAATAATATATTAGAGTTATAACAATTATATATATACTAAGTCCTTAACATGCAAAATCCTAGACAATCGTCATGGTCATAATCATAAAATTCACAATATAGCCAGATCTAGCATACAATTGTATCAATAATGATTATTTAAAAGCTCAACTTAGCATGTGATAAATTAAATAATAAATTATTTGTTCATCTAACTTGAATATTCAATTGAAAACTCTATAACTAAACATGTGAATCCAACATAAATAATTATAAGAGGAAACTAAAGATATTAAATAAAGAACATTAAATCATAAATTGAAATAATAAATCACAAGGGTTTGATCATAAAGGTGTCTCAATTGAAACCCTAGGTCTAACATATACATACAAATCCCAAAACCTAAATTTAGGAAATCATAAATTTACATAAAGGAAAAGATCAAAACATAAAATTGTTTAACTCTAAACTCTAAAGTATATGAAGTCAAGCTACGACATCTCGCACAAGAACTTAGAAGGAAAATGACTGAATTGTGAAAGAAATAAAGAAGATAATTGTGATGGTGGTGATTGGTGTGTTGAATGGAGGAACTTTTGGGTCCTTTATATAGCTTTTATGAGTGAATCATGTTGATGTGGGTCTCTTCACTAATTGGCTTTCTAAAAAATAATGATAATCATCATTTATCTTCAATATCCTTTTAAACTATCATTTTTTTTAATATCTCCAAAGATAATCTTTTTTATCTCAAATATCCTATAAACAATTCAAATAAAAAGTAATAGGATAAAAAAATAAAATTGTTAATAAAAAATAGGAAAATATAATGTATTTATCTATTATCCTTTAATTAAATTCACATGTTAGATATTGAGAAATTGTAATTGAATTAATTCAAATGAAATATAATATTCATATAATATTATAAATTACTTTTCCTCATAGATATGATATGATATACTTTTGTAGTAATTGACGTGGGCCTTAGTCATCATTTATTTTTTTTTTAATTTCTTTAAATACATAAAAGGTAAATATACCTTCATGAAAATCAATTTAATCAAGATACATAATAAAATCAATAAAAATATAAGAAAATAATATTTTTAATTATTTAATTTATATAATCAATTAAAGTATAAAATGACCACAACTATTACGATAATATTGATTAAACATGATAAATTCTCTAAAATAAATAAAAAATAATATGATAAAATAAAGATTCATCAAACACACTTGAGAAAATATTGTAAGTTGCCACGGAAGCCTTTTCTTTACTTCAAAGAACTCATAACCAAAGGGGTTTCTGAAGAGTAATATAATACACAAACATATATATATATATTTCAACACTAGTATTGTTATAAATTTAAGATTTCAAGTTCTTTAAAAAAAAATTGGTACTCAACTATTTTCATTTTTTAATCATTTTTATTAATATATTATTGTTATCTTCTTATAAAACAAAATCTCTCCCACCTCTCAATCATCACCACTCAACAATCACCATTATCTTGTTGCGGCAACGAAACAAGGACCACTGATATCTAATATGCTTATATTCGATGTATTTTGCAGTATACCTCTAAATTTAAGGTAGAGTCTTTTTTTTTTTTTTTTCAATTTAAAAGGTAAATCCACTTCAATAATTCAGCTTTGGACCACACGCTAGACGCAAACGGACGAGCAGGGACCGGAGGAGTTGGACCAAAACGCGGTAAAGAACCACAAACATGCCCATATCTGGCTTCTCTCCTCTACTTTTGCCATATGTTGCAATTGATAAGTTAAAGGAGTAACAAATGACAACTTTTAATCTGAAAATATTTCATGATACTGAATGCAACTTAACCATTTAATTTATAAGATATTTTAATAAATATTGAAAATAATTAGTGTATATGATACCCCTAATAAATAAAAAAATTAATTAACCTTCACGGCACACTTCATTCAGAATGCTATTTACCCTCTCTCTCTCTCTCTCTCTCTCTCTCTCTCTCACTCATCATTTTTCCCCAGATCCATTCAGCCTTTTCAGACTCGCTCTCTCAATATTGAAGTAAAACGATCGTTTGTGGCAGAGAGAAGTAGGACGCCAATTTTTTTCTCCAGTTTTTGGTAATGAGTCAATATTCCAAAAAAATTGTACTATTTTAAAGTATGAGATATTATTGATGGCAAAAGAGTACGAGATATTATTACTTGTCTAGCAGAGGATCAGCCAGAGTATAAAGTGAAGAGAATTGTGATTCGAGTCCCATCTTGTTAGAAAAGACTGAGAAGGAGAAGTATCCTAATCATAAAATTTTAATTTAAGTCTATCAGTTGTTTAGATATCTGATAATAGGATTTAGAAAGAACGCCTGATACTGAGTATCCCAAAGGGTTATAAAAAATTATTAACGGACATTAATAGTTTCATAGCATATATAACTTCATTAAACATTGTTATGATCAAGATAATATTGAAAAAAAAGATATTGTTGGCTTAATTACACTTATGCCTGTAACTAAAGACTTGATGAACAATATGAAAATTAAGTGATGTATATGTGGTAAATTTCGTGTTTTAATGATTCTCTATTCTCTTCTTCAATTTAATTATATACTTGTTAGATGAGAAGCTTCCATAGGTGTATAAATGTGATTAGTCGTTTTTTTCCCTAGATTGATACTTCAAAATATACTCCTCTGGTCTTCAATGTAGGAGTTATTTAAGAAATTGATTTTAGTTCTAAATATAATATCTCAACTCACTTTATTATTATATTTATCAAAATTTTAAACTAATTTATCTAATTTATAAATTAATATATAATTTAATGTTCTATTAGCTAGAGATTAGATCACATTTGTGCCTTAGTACATATGAAAAAAAAATCTAATTAAAAGGTGATAAATAATACATTTTGAATATCAAAATTTCAAATATATTCCATAATTTCATAAACTTAAAATATTCTGAAAAATAAATATAAATATTAAATTATAAAGAAGGAGTATGTTTAGAAAAAAATCAAAAGCAAATCAAATTTTGTATATATATATATATATATATATATATATATATATAACTCCAACGGTCACGAAGATCACAATGAATGATAAGACATCTAACTCAACACAATTTGGTTTGAAAATTAATGAGTTGAATAAAAATGTTTAGTTCGGTTGGGAAATAAAAAAAAATTAATGAATTGAAATAGATTGATGTTACTCATATTTGATATTGATATTAATAATTTTTAAATGGGACCCACAATGGTGAGGGATATGTGGAAGGGAGTGACTGTGAAACAAACAGGATATGATCATACGAATATGATCAAGTAGAAGCGTTGTGACAAGACTACCCTTAGGACAAGTTTTGAATTCTGATATCTTTATAAATTTAACTATAAACTAAATATTATATTATAGAGAAGAGGAATATGATTTTAAAATATACAAGCGCTCTTCACTAAATTTGATCTTTTTTCCCAATATTTGATCCTCATCATTTGAAAATTTTAAATGCAGTTTTATTGTGACTCTTTTTTTTTTTTCTACCCGGTTCACTGGAGCTTTACCCTGACTACATCCGGATCCGACCCGCGTCGTGCACCTGGCTATGGTGGGTGAGTCTCCCAACGGAAATTTTCTGCATTCGCCAAGGCTCGAACTTGAGACCTCGCTTAAGCGATACCGAGCCGCTTACCACTCGGACTAACCCCGTTAATTTTTTATTGTGACTCTTCATACGACTAAACAGGAGACACAACCGTCTATAATTGTAGCCCAATTGCACCATACTACACCTTAGGTCTACACATATCACAACAGAAAAACAAGAAGAAGCCTAATCCTATAGGGTCAGCTGAACGGGCTGACAATCGGCAGAAGAATGAGGTTTGAGTTGATGAACAAGAGAGATTGGCTTGGTGTATAGTAAGCGATGTCACTAGGTAGGATTGGCTATATAAATTATACAATATTATTGTACTCTATCACCTACTAAATTATTGAATAAATTATTAATTAAGAGATCTCGCTCAATAACTCTATTGAGTGTTCTCTTTAGTTTCTCTTTCTCCACTTTTTAGAGGATTCCATATTGTTTGATTTATTATTATCACCGGTACATCCAGTAATTTTTTTTATACATGTCCAAACTACTTCAAATGATTTTATACTATTTTCTTTTCAACTGTGGCTACTCCAACTCATAAATTAATATTAAAGTTTGTTTTAAATATACATATTCATAACATGACCAATAAATAGAAATCTATTGTTGTAAAAGCACAAAAGAAAAAGTCTTCTCAATACAGAAGTGTGGCTTTCCTCACTTGTATACTTGGTTCAATTTGTGAACTACTTGTCCTGGACTCCATCAATGAAATGAAGTAAATAATTGATGTTAAAGTCAGCATTTATTTATTAAAGTCTTTTAATTACGCAATACTAAGTGTTGAATTATGTTCCTCACGAACTTCTCCAGCATTCCAACGCAAAAGTATGAAGTACTTAACACAAGGATACTAATAGTTATACACAAATCCATGAGCTGCATGTAAAACTTGTAGTGCCTACACGAATCAATATATTTTTATGTCAACCAAAAAGATAGAGGCCATGGCAAATGGCTGGCAATAGAATAGAGCATTAAGTATTTTGGTCACCTAGCTCGAATTCATGCTCATAATATGACGACGACAAAGGCTTGTAAAAACTTGCCAAGACACAAGAGATCTCAATCATTATGTTGTCTGATGCACCATTCAATTTGTTAACGTTACCTAAGAAAACTTGGGGCTTTATTGCTACTCTAAAATTGTGTGATAATGCTTAAATAGGTTTCCACCTACATGTCTATTTGCGTTGTCGTTTCTATACAAAGCAGGACTGGTTTAAATTTCAAATTTAAGTTTTTAATTTGATCTGTAGGTGATTTGTTGATAAAAATATGTAGAGAAGTGATAAGAGGCCAGTCCAGACTTATGTTAGGAGAATGACCCAAGTTTTATTATTTTTAATTGTTTAATTTATCTTCAACATTTAAATTAGTTTATCTTAGTTTATCTCGAATCAAGTATCTAAATAGTTGATGAGAGGTTATCTCTAGATTTTATTTGATTATTTTAATATAATTTTCGTTCCTAAATGGGCTAGTCTCCATAAAACAAGTCATTCATGAATAATATATCAGTTTCGTCCCTAAATGGGCTAGATTTTATTTGATTATTTTAATCTAATTTTTGTTCCTTAATGGGCTAATCTCCCTAAAACTAAACAAGTCATTCATGAATAATATATCAGTTTCGTTCATTTGAACTTTTGGAGAATTTCTTACAAAATATTTGGATAATAAGGAGGAGTTGAGCTGAGATATTTTTTCTCTTTTTCTTATTAGAGTTTCTTTCCGTTTATTTTCCTTAATAGTTTTTGAGCACCAAACATTTGACATCAGATCCTGGTTAAACATGGTAACCACCTGCTCTTCCAATAGTCCCATGACTCTTTCGAGAACCCGTTAGCATCATCATCCAACACCTTTGCCGCAATAGCCGCGAGACTCAATACCCTAGATGTTTTGACCAAAAAAGTTGATGCTCTAGAGGTTGTTTCTGCAAAAACAAAAAACAACCATGACAGGGAGAGGCAAACAATGTTCTCATTGGGAAGAAGCAAACCATGCTGTTTATATTTGTCAATTTTTTTCAAATTACTTCTATTGATTCTCCTTCAACAATAATCAAATAAGAGACAGAGAATAAGGTTACGAGCCTTGGCATATGTAGAAAATTCTCGTTGGGAGACTTACCTACCATAACCAGGTGCGTGACGCGGGTCGGATCCGGATGTAGTCAGGGCAAAGTTCCGGTAAACCGGGTGGGCAACTAAAAAAAAAACTTCACTCCATCCAACACAGGTATTCGCTGCCTCTACATTATGTATTGGCTTCAACTCGTAACCTTATTTCAAGGAATATCCTCTTGCTTTTAAAGAATCCACTACTCTACCACCCTTTCGGAATCATTGTCTTACTATGCCCCTATTACCAGAAAATCAAAATCCGCGAGGCAAGTTGATGAGCTGCTTCAAAAAGGTTTGATTAGGCCAAGTTCAAGCCCCCTTTTCCAGTTTGGTGTTCTTAATCAAGAAGAAAGATTACGCTTGGTGATTTTGTGTAGACTACAAGCAACTCAACAACGTCACTATTCCATATAAGTATCATATTCCTGATTAGGTAGGCCAAACCTAGCATGTATTACAAAAATTCAACCTGAGTCTAGACCGTGGTCTGTTATAGACCTTTTTTTAGCATGAGCTTGGCTTGTATGTACACTGGCCTGGTTTGACATAAAACCTATTAGAAGGCCTGCATTTTTAGAAAATGCTAACAGACTTTCAAATAAGCTAGTGTAAACATACCTTTAAACAAGCTGTGTAACAAGCCTTTAAACAAGCCACATTAACGAGCCTTCAAATAAGCTGGCTTAGCATGCCTTTTTAACATAAATAAATCTAAAATTAAAAAAGAAAAACTTAATCCAAATTATCTAAATAATATAATCGTTCAACAAGACAACTCTAAATAAAACAAAACAATTGTGATTACAATGACAACAATTTATAGCCACAAAGCATAGCCACCAGCAACTAAGAATCAAGTCTTCAACATAATTTTTTGTTGTTGTTCGAACACCTTAAAAAGAAAATATTAAATGTATATTATTATATAATAACACATTTTAATAAGTAATAACTGAGGATGAGTTGAGCAAGATACATTATCTCTTTTCCTTATTAGAGTTTATTTTTCATTTATTTTTCTTAATAGATTTGGAGTACCTAACAAGAAGCAAGACTCTGGTAATAACAAGAGACCAGGGGTGGATCTACATGAGGGGAAAGGGGGGCAGCCGCCTTTCCTATCAATCCGTGCTTCAATTTCATCCTCAGAAGGCAGGCCTTTAATTTGATCCATCCAAGCTCTATGTTTTTTAATTTTTTGGATTCGATTTCAAGTTTTAAAACTGATCGTTTGATTCAATTCAATTAGTGAGAGACCTATTCCTTTGGACCAGAATGTTTTGCAGAAATACCGAACACGTCGCTTTCTTCGATAAACCACGACGGCGTCATTTATCCATGGGAGATTTTTCAAAAACCACATCTAATATTCTAATGAATATCAAATTTAATTATCTGAATACAGAATACTTATTAATTATTACGTTTGATTTGTTGCGTCATTTTCTTTGTATACTCCTTTTAAAAAATCTAAAAAATCTTGTTCTAGGAAAATATATATAGAAGAGGATTTGAGTTTTAAATCTTTATATTTTTTCTAATATCCTAAAATCCTTTTTAATTCTCAAAAAATCGAACTATATATATTCCTTTAGAAATTAAAAAAACCCAATTAATTTTGTTGCCCAACCCAACTTTTTATATATAAACCTAAAACCTACTTTACACACCACTCAAACACTTACTCTCTTTTTATTTTTTATTCTTCCTCTCTTGCTAACAAAAAGTAGAGAAACCCACATCCTCCAACTGTGCAATTAGCCAACGTAGAGTAAAATCAAGTAATTTTTTTAGTTTTATTTTATTATTTTGTTTAAATATAATTGTTAAATTATTTATGTTCTACCTTGATTGTTGAAATAATAAATTATTTTAGGTATAGAAAAGTTTTTTAAACTCATCCAAAATTCGACTGAGTTAATAACAAATTTGTCATCTAATGATATTTGATCTTTTGCAATCAAACTATTATAATATTATAGTTTATTTATTCTTCTGATAAAACAAATTATTACAAGTTCATCCTCGGGTCCCAAATTTCTAGTTCCGCTTGCAAGAGATAAGCATGCTAAACCTTCGTACCAAGAATTACCCATAATACCATACTCTAATGGTAGTTTCTTGTCAAAACTTGTTAACAAACAGGAGATTTCAATCAATATGTTGTTACCCAAGAAAACTTGAGCAATAGTTCTTTTGTGTAAAGATAAGCTATAATGCAAAAGAATCAACATAACAAGCCTATCTATAATTTACCTAGAGTAAATTTTTTTCTCCAAATTTTTGTAATGAATTAATCAATATTTCATGCAAATAATAATATTCAAAAGCCTGAGATATTATTAAAGGACATTGATAGTTTCAGAAAATATCTCACTTTACTGAAGGCTCAATTGATACAAAATAAAAAAGAGAAAAAAAATGAGAAAGAGAAAACTCTGTCCTACATATCGTGAGAGCTCTCCTTGCAGAAAGCTACTTTATTCATTTGCTAAACATAATAAAAATCCTTTTCCTTATGTATCCCGTTTTCCAATCCACTTTCTATAAGCCACATAGCACTCTAAGATTAGCCATTTATGTTTATGTGCTTATTGGGAGAATTTAAAAAATGATTAAAAAAATTTATCAATCTTTGCATATGTAGGTTTCAAAGGAAGGACCACATGATTTTAAATATTATTAGTTTTGGCCACCGAACCAGAAACTAATACCATATAAAAGGTTCAAAACTAAAAATGTTATAGGGTACAGTTTAGCTTTTGGAGAAGTTCTTATGGAGAATAAGTGATTTAAAATCTCTTCGAGCTTATGGGAAAAAATGATTCTGAACAAACTAAGTGTTTGGATGGTTATTACCATAATGACTTTTGTGATTGGTAAATTACTAGAAAGGGTATAAGGTAAAAAATAAATAAATAAATAAATAAATATTGGTCACTGTTCATCATCATCCCTATTAGCAACGACGATGCTGACCAGCCAGCGACGACGCCAACAGCTGACGAGGATGCTACTGCTGCCACTGCTACCAACTTGTCGAGATCTGATGGCCCAACTAGCCGACGGCCTTCTCTCCTTGGTCCTTCTGTCCGCCTCCTCTCATCCTTTGTCTTCCTCCTCTCATTCTTCCTCTCTATCCGCCTTCTCTCTTTCTTCCTCTTCCTCCTCTAGATTTGAACACGACGACGGAGTAGCGACGTGATTCCTCTCCAACGGAGCAATGATGGAGCAGCGATGTGATTCCTCTCTGATGGAGCAGCGACAGACCAATGATGGAGCTACAGAGTGAGAGTGGAAAGAGGAGAGAGAAGAGAGAGAGTTAGAAAATGTAGGGACAAAATAGTCATAGGACAACTCAAAAGCTATTTTCTCTACCCAGAAGCTATTCCTATAAGCTTATCCGAAACCATAGTTTGCTCCATAAGCTCTTATGAACATTTGAAGGCTATTTATTTAACTTTTAACCTAAAACCCAAAAGCCCTTCTGAAACTAAGGTTTTAGAGGGATCCAAACACGCACATAAAATGATATGCACATAAAACATATAAATATCCAAACGAGAACCAACATTCCGTAAGTTTCACAGCAGCCCTAATTCCTCTAATTTTTAGGTCTTTTCTCCATTTAAGGAAGGAAGCCACACTCACAAACTCAAAAATAAGTTCTGGAAAACTGAAAGAAGCTAAGAACATTCACCCAAAACAAAACTGAAAGAAGTACGCAGTTGTGTGACTGATGCAGAGGGAAGAAAAGGGAAGAAAGAATCAGCGATGAAAAATCTGGAAGCAACCCCATGAAGTGAGTGCAGAGCGAAGACTGTCCAATTCTCGTTGTTGATACTGTGAGGAAGGAGACAGCAAAAGAGAAATATCAATGAACGGAATCTGCTGCGATGGAAGAAAAGCACTGAATTCACCATCTTTGTAAACATACTCTTCTGGTAAATCCCCTTAGCCCCAGAACGCCAGTTCTTGCACAGACTTATATAATGCAGATCCACCCATTATTTTAATGCTTAGAACCCTTGAAGTTACAGAACATGAGATTGAGATGTATAAATAAATTGCTTAGAACCTTCAAGTTGCAAAAGATGAGATTGCGATGTATAGATAAGTTACCGAGTTTGATCTGCTCAACAAATGGGCATATATATATATATATATATATATATATATATATATATATATATATATAAACAAATGCTTGGTAACGCGGTTTGTTTAGCTTTATTTAGCATATGTGGCTAATCCACGTGCAAAACCAAAAGATGTACAAAACCATGTATTTCAGGAAAAAATTCGATGAGCGGTGAATGTAGACTCTTATCCTCTTTTGTTGGGTTATGTCTCCTAGCACGTTTTTAATGAAAAACAATTCTGAAGGGATGGGTGCGTGTGGTTCATTATCACCTCTTGCTCCACCTGTCCCTGCTTGTCTGTCTATAAATCTGGTGTGTGATGTCCTTTGTTCGAAACTCCAAGTTGAATGAAACACGGAAGATGTCAAAGGGAGAGTGAGAAACAAAGAAAATGGTTGAGCGTTTTTATTTTTCAGCCCTAGAGGCTATAGAGCATGTGAACTGAAGTGGGAATTGAAGAAATTCAGTGTTGTACAGATTGTTGTCACAGATGAGAACACGTACGTGATCGCGTTCTGGAGTAGGACATGTTGACTTGAACTCATATTTCAAATAGATGAGGATAAAGGGTTAAGGTCTAATTTTATCCTAGAAATTGTTATTTATAAGTAATGTTGCTCCAAAAGTTGATTTGGGGTTCAATGTCGCCCAAAAATGTTAAAAAGAGAGTAAAGTTATCCTTGGCAGCTTTGCTCTCTTTTTAACACTTCCATGATAGTACTAGACTCAAAACAACTTTGCTTTCACGTGACAACTTCTAGTAAAAATTGAACCTTAACCCTAAGGATAAATGTTGGGTGGTGATTTAGAGTTGGGGGAGATTTTTTTTATAAGATAAAAAATAATATATTAATAAAAAATTATTAAAAAAATAAAAATAGTTTAGTAAATTTTTTTAAGAAAAAAACTTGAAATCTTATATTTATAACAATACTAGTGTTGAAATGTGTGTGTGTTATATTACTCTCCCGTTTGGATTAGCTTTTGAGAATAGATTCTGAGAAGAATAGATTCTAGAGAATAGATTTTGGGGAGAATAGATTTTGAAAAAATAAGTGTTTGGATAATTATTTTTAAAATGACTTTTTGGGAAGGTAAATTACTAAAAATAGTATGATTTTATTAAAAGGAGGAGAGAGGAGAGAGGGTGAGGAATAGAGAAGAGATGAGAGTGGGTGGAGAAGAGAGAGGAGTGAGGGTAGAGAGGAAAGATGAGAGATAGTGGAAAAGATAGAAGAGAGAGGAGAGATAGTGTAAGAAAAAGTAAGGGTAAAATAGTAATTGGATAGTCCATAAGTTGTTTTACTGTTCCAAAATATATTCTGACCAGTTTTTCTGACACCATGGTTTGACCCAAACCAAGGTTTTGAACAAAAATAGCTGTTTGTGTAAAAATTTTCCAAACCGAGATTTTACCCAAAATCAATTCTCAAACCACACACCCATACACACACTCAGGCAAACCTCTTTGGTTATGAGTTCTTGGAAGTAAAGAAAAGGCTTTCCGTAGTAATTGTCATTCTCTTGTTTTATTTAAAAGTTTGTTATGATATTTTTAAGAGCCACGCACCTTAAAAAATTTCCTCAAGTGGTTCCAATGCTTTGATATATTTTATAGTTTATCTAGCATTGTAAAGTATTTTTCAGGTTGCCTAAATTTTTTTTTGAAGCAATGTTGCCCTGGAAGTTCACAAAACGTAGCAATGTTGCCCTGACCACACAAACTTAAGTTTAATGTTAGTTGACCAATATGTTAACATGACATCTACATTGTAACATTCTAAATTTTGACTAGAGTTTTTTAGCACATTAAAAATATTATTTACCAATAACTTAAAGATATTAAATAAATTAAAATTATTATAGTTTGATATTTTTATTAATTTCAATAAAAATAAAGATATCTGAATTATCCTACTATTATTTTTATTAAAATCCACGATTTGATTGATGTTATTAATTAGGAATATATTGGAATTTATATTCAGATTTAGATATGAATTCAAATTTTGAAGATGTGATTTAAATTTTAAATTATCATATCTTATGGGATTCTAATAAATTATAAAAATAATAATAATAATAACAATAAAATAATAAAATTATATTAGACAAAAAAAAAAAAATTAAACCTAAATCCCTTTCTCATCTCTCCGTTATATCAGCCGCCAACTTTTCTTTCCTTTCCTTTCTTCTCTTTACAACCTTTTCCGTGCACCCTAACCACCGAACTCCTGAGGCTCAGTGCGTAGCATCAGTACTAGCACAGTTTTGCCATACCTCTTGATCTTCTCCTTGCTCTGCTTGTCAACATAACTTCGGTAAGGCGCAACCTTGGCTATGCAACATCACGTGCAGCATGTATTCCTCTCTTTCTCTTCTTGTACAGTTGTCTATCTTCTATATATACATATATATATATATATATATATATATGCTTCATCAATTGTCCTTGTCCTATCCTCACGGAACCCATGTACATATATGCATATATATTGATTTAGTTGCCTAGACTACTTTTGAAAATCACTAGCTGACAAATGAAACCAAATAAAAACAAAATGCAATCAATATTTTTAAATTAGAAATAGTTATAAACAAAGAGAAGCAACCTTTACGCATGTACTTACCTTTCTTCTCCAATATGCATGTGGTTATATAGGAACTGCCGAAAAGGATCCTTGGCTTCAATTTAACTTATTATTATATTAAACTAATTAAATTATAAATGAATGTAAATTTAGAAAAAATTCATGTCTTTAGCGATAAGCTCCAAAATTCTAGAGTAGCATTAGAATAATTTTATAGCATTAATAAGTAAAATAGTGATAGTTTTTGTGCGATGATTTTGTAGATTATCATGTGGTTCTGGAATAACTCATAGTGGAGCATCAGAGTATTTGTGATTGGTATTGTTATAAACTGGGCTACTTGACTTGTGGTAATTATCCCTTATTTTGACAAGAGGTAACAACTTTCCACTCATTGTGTGTGCCAATGTGATGTTTGTGAGTTATTTATTATATATAAATTTACTGGTATTTACGTGATTATATTGAGGAATTATTATTGATGATTTTATAAAAAAAAAGTAGTCTTGTGGGACTTGAAGTTTAATTTAGAAAGTTGAATTGAGAAAAATTTTATTTGTTATACTTATTGATGTTATTGATTACCAAGTTTGAGATTATTGATTAATATTATTATCTTGAGAATTATGCATTGGGGATTGGTGATGAGGCAGTTATATTTCTACCACGTGGTATAGCCTCCATTGAAGTTAGATGGTTGGCTTTTGTCCCACCTATTTACCGAGGGACTTGCCCCACCTGTTTACCGAGGGGCCGCGACACCCCCACCTGTTTACCGAGGGGGAATGAACCCATGGTCTGGTCACGTGCTCTATAGATTTTGGCCGGTCTATAACACTTGACCGGTTAGCTTTTTGGGTGGCCAGTCATATGATAATTATCACTAGCCCATGGGTTCGGTCGGCGGGAATAAGGCGATTCGGTTGGATTGAGGGGAGGAACTTGGGTGGGTTATTCATTCGATTATAATATGATGATATGTATTTTCTATATATTATACTTGATAACTATCCCACTTGACACCTCACGAGTACATATTAGTATGCATGATGAGTAGGATTGATGGTTATTGAGGCTTTTATCTCACCCTATTTTTATTAACATTTTTCAGGAGTTAGTTCAGTCGCTGGTTTGAAAGGGAAGGCGCCGGAGGTATAGTTGTGCTAGTGAACTGTACAACACCCTCCTTTTTATTTATGTGTTGAGTAGATGTATATTGCTATTATAGGGCCTACTTTTATTTATACTCTGATGATTTGCTATTTCTATGATCGTACTAAATAATGGGTGCTGGCAGTAGGCTAGAGCCTTTTAGGATTATGCATGTGACTTAATGGACCTACAAGGATTACTTACTATATTATGAGTATTATTTGGAAATTTTGCTAGCGTTATGGGTATTGGTGTTGTTCACCTGAGTACGTTACTAGGGGATATTCAAATTGATAACTTTGATAATGTTAAATGGGGCTTGAATCTTTTAACCATGTTAGTGGGGTTGAGCTCTTTCTAACATGGTTTTACGTGCAAAAATTATGTAAAGTTTTTATATCCATGATAGTCTCATTTTATAAGTTTCACTCTTTTCTATCATGGATATCATTTTTAACATAAGTTAAACTCTTTTAACCATGATAGTGCTTGAGGGTGGTTTTGTCTTTTTCTATCATGGTTAACCTTCTAGAAGTAAAGTTTTCTTTCGTTAGTCTTGTCTTTTTTTAACCATGTTAGATATCGATCAAGAAAAATTCTTTTATAACCATGGTAGGGTTGTTTTTTTAAAATTTAGTAAACTCTTTTCTACCATGGTTAACCCTTTTGAAATAAATTAAATTTATTTACAATATATTTATATTTATTTAAGAAGAAAGAATTTACATACATCATCTTTTATTTTGGGTTAAGGTGCAAATTTCCCTTGAAAGTTTTCACTTATGAGTGTTGGGTATCCAAATTTTTTTGTTCAATATCCCCTTACCATTATCTAGGTTTAGTTTGACTGTTAGTTTGACCAAATATGCTAAACTAGTCAATACACATGTTATCCATTTTATATTTTTTTCTCAAGTCATATTTAATTATAAAGAAAAAATTAAAAAAATGTGTCCATCTAAGTACCATCGTTATCAAAGTATTGCTTTCAGCAAATCATACGCTGGCAACCTCTCGAAAGATAACATATGTTATTTTCAAAATGAAGTATAGTTTTTTGAGAGTGATACTCTATTAGTGTTAACGATGGAGTTTAAATGAATGTATTTTTTAATTTTTCCTTATTTATAAATTTGATCTCCAAAAAAATGAAGTGGATGGTAAATGGACTGGTCAGTTCAGTATATTTAGTCAAACTAACAGTCAAATTGAACATGAATAATTGTTTAGGCAATATTGAACCAAACAAAACTTCCGGATAACTAGTGCTCCCGAGTGGAAGCTTGCAAGGCAAATTTGTACCTTAACCAAAAGTAAAAAATGACATGGATGCCACGTGACATGCCATATCAGCATATTGATCAACTAATGGTCAAACTTAACTTTAAGTAACAGTCAAGGCTATATTGCTACATTTAATGAACTTCTAAGACGACATTACTCTAAAAAACTTTTGGGCAACTAGCGTTTCTAGGTGGAAACTTCCAAAACTAAATTGCCCTTTAACTCAAGTATTTTATTTAGGAGCAATTTTAACATGTACACTAACTTCCAAAAAATCCTTTAAATGAAGGTGCATCAAATATGCAAAGTATTTTTTCATTAGCAACTTTATGATGCTGGACTCACTTGAATAAAGACTTTAGGGTACTAGATGAATCATAAAATACTTTAGGATACTAAACGTACTTATGCTACTGTAGAATTGTTGATATTTGACGGTTATTTTTGTCCATATTTAACGATTTCAAATAATCAAATATGGACACGTCATCATCCTTAACCCTTCATAAAATGAGTTTATCTAAACTATTACATTCTTAGAGAATATTGTTATTGTGTGATTGATATTGGGATGTGATTTTTCTTGTGTTGATTGAAGTCTCCTCACACGTTCTTTTATTGAAATACTGGATTAATTATTATTACTGAAAACAATTAATAATTATGTAGATATTTTAGTTTTGTGAACGGACGTCCATGCTTCACATATGCCCAAATAAAGACATTTGTTTATAAAGTTATGACCATATATGGAGCACATCATCAAACTCATTAACTTATTTACACATCTCAGTCTCATCTTCTGCAACTTGAAGGTTCTAAGCATTAAAATAATGAGTAGTTCTGCTTTATACAAGTCTGTGCAAGAACTGTTCTTGGGCTCAGAGGATTTACCAGAAGAGTATATTTAAGAAGATGGTGAATTTAGCACTCTTCAATCGCAGCAGATTCCAATCGTTGATATTGCTCTTAACTTGATATTAACTTGATTGTAACAATTATTTAAAAAGATTATAAAATTATTGAAGGTATAATAATATAAGTAAAACATATATTTAACTTCAACTAGTTGAAATTTAAATATCCATGTGATCTTGTAAACGTAACTAAAGGAACTTGTTTAAAGTGAACAGATAATTAGCAATGAAATCTTCAAATGCCCCATCCATAGAGTAGTGATAAACTCAGAAAAAGAGAGGCTCACATGGTCATGTTCTATGCTCATGATTTGGAAGTAGAGATTGAACCAATCAAAGAACTTGTTGATGAGTCAAGGCCAAAGCTATACAAATCAGTAAAGAACTATATTAAGAGTTACTGTCAATACTATCATCAAAATAAATTAGTCTTATGTAAAGAGAGCTTTCTATATCTGTGGAAATAGTTTTCTGGTTCTTATTTCTTTTCTCATTTTTATTTTGTATCAAGGGACCCTTAAGTGAAGTTAGATATGTTCTGAAATAGATAATACTTAGGTCAAGTTCTTATATCCATTGTATCAAATTTATGGTGAATTTTCAAGTGCTAATACATATTTAAAAACTAACAATAGTAAAATAATAAATATTCATATGAAAATTTTCAAATATTTATTTTAATAACTAACAATACCTAAATAATAAGTGCTCAACAAGATGAGTAGCAGAGGAATTAGGGGGAGCAAATCTCTAGTAACCCGGTGAATTAGGCACATCAATAAAAGATACTATCTCTAGTATTTAATATATGAGCTAGTTAGAGGGTTAAATTTAGTCATAAATATAAGAAGATCTTAATCCATATATCTAATATTTATTATTTTTTCTCAAACTAGTTTACCTAATTTATCAATAAATATATAATATAATATTATACATATATACTTTAGGGAGATCATGTCATATTTGTTATAATTAACTGATTTATTTGACTTTCTTAATATGCCCGAATTAATTAACAAGATATTATATTAAGGACTCGTGGAGTATATATTATATTATTCTTGAGAAAACCCTTTTTAAGAGTTCTTTGAAGTAGAGAGAAGGTTTTTTGTTAGTAACTGTCATTCTGTTATTTTATTTAAAAGTTTGTTCTGATATTTTTAAAATGATTTTATTTAATATATTACAATTTTGGAGCATTGGAATGTAACTTTTCTTACTAAATTTACACGATCTATGTATGTATAAGTTTCTGTGATAATTATATTACATTTTTTAAAGATATATTCTTTTTTCCCCTTGTGCGTATTTTATATTTATATCATTATATATGTATAAAATTTTATTTTTTAATTATTACATTCTCAATCATACCGATACGACCATTTGAACTATGACCGTTAATCTCTAGTTTGACATCCGGTCTAGCTTTTAAAATATTGGTCTAGATAGGTTTAGTATGATGATTACTTGTTATTATCGGAGTCCAGCTTCTCCACATATTTTTTGTAGACAAATCACCTCGAGATCAAATTAAAAACTTAAATTTGAGAGAAACTATGTCAATCTATCTCATTACATCTGCCTTATTTACTAGGTCAGGATAGTCACAGCCTGCAGTGCTTACAGAAGCTTTGTTCCCAAAGAACTTGAGCAAAACTTGCAAAGAGCAGTGAACAGCAAGAAGCAACAAGTTAATAAGAGAATATCAGAGAGAACATTTCCCATGGGTGGTTTTGTGATTAAAGGAGAGAATAAGCAAAACTTGCAAAGGGCAGTGAACTGTGCTGCTCCCTTCGCCGTGAAGGAACCTGAATCAATCTTGGATAGGTGAATGTTACATGTGTGAATCCCATTTTGGTAACAAAGGTCTTGTGATTGGGGGTAGTTACGAAATACTCCCTCTGGTCCTTATTATAGAGATCATTGTCCTTCTGCGTCTGCCGTGTGGTCCAAATTAGTTGAATGAAACACGTGAGAAGAAGAAATTCAAGTGAATTGAAGTGGTGTGAGAAGAAATTTAATGTGGTTCAGATTGTCTTATAAGAAGAGAACACGTACGCGCTGGAGCAGGACAAACAGTTTTTCTTAATAAATTCAAATTTCAAATACATATTGTATTTATTTTACAAAGGACTTACCTTTTAAATTGGAAAAGAAGACACTATCCTAAATTTAGTTAGAAGGGTCTTATTATAAGGCCCAAAGGGAATATTAAAGGGCATTAATAGTTTCATTACATGTCTAACTTCATTAAGTAGGCAATTGTCACAAAAATAAAAATGAGAAACTATACCCCATAGAGGTACAGAAAGATCTATTTTTTTAAAAAAAGCTACTTTATTACCCCCTCCCCCTCAGTTCTAAATATAAGATTTAGTTAAATAATTTGAGTATATTAAAGAAGCCAAATAAATAAATTAAATATAATAAATATGATATGATTTCTAAAAAATACTCATATAATATTAGATCATATATAGGTTTATAAGTTAAGTAAATTAGTTTTAAAAAAAATGATAAATATTATATATACAATAAATTAAAATCTTATATTTTAGACCAAATTTAACATCAAACTAGCTTATATATTAAGGATTAGAGGAGTATTTACTAAACATAATAAAAATACTTTTCCTCAAGTTCCCCTTTTCTCAAACCCATTTTTATATGCTAGATAACATGCTAAAGTTAAATCTTTACACCATCAATAACTTTTTTAATGCTGCTTGTAGTATTGGAAATAAGTCTTAACATATAGTTATTTTTTTATTTATATAACTTTCGCCTTAACTTATCAACTAGTTTGACCAGTCCAATCTCTGCTTCTGAGCATAAAACATAGCAAATGTGAGTCTTTGATTTTTTGAGTCTATCATTGGCCTCTGTACACGGCTCTTAAATATTCCATTGTCCATTATCTATTCACATTGAACAAGGTCCCTTCCATTAAGGTTAAAACATGAATATATAAATTTCAAATAGTTTAAGTTAAATGGTTTTACTTATGCCTTCAATAATTTATAATATTATAAATTCAAATAATTGTTAAGATCAAGATAGTATTTAAAAAGAAATATTTATATTTCTTGACGAGACACAGTATCCTCTGATGTTTGGGTTACACCACAGAAGTTTAGCGTGGATGATTGCGGGAATGAAACAAGAACCACCGTTATATTTGCAGTATACCTCTAAACTTAAGATAAAGCCTTTTTGACCGATTTAAAAGGGAAGTCCTTTATCCAAAAAAAAAAATACACCAGTAATATTTATTTATAAAGTAAAAGTAAGGGAATTGAGTTCTAATTTCACCTTTTTAAATTTTTTTTTGAAAGAGATATTTTAATAACAAAACCTTAATTTAAATTAATCAATTATTTAAATACTTAGTAATAGAATCTAAAAAAATCATAAAATATTAGGTAACTCAATTGGTTATTAAAAAAATTAATACTTGTTGAAATTTGAATTGAAGTCAAAATGTTTGTCCAGCTCAATGTACGGCCTACCCCAATCCCTTGATCTCTTCTCTCACATCAATATGAATCTGAGCAACATAAAATTTCTTCACATACCACCTCAATTCACGTGCTCTATAGTGTTTAGGTTTAAAAAAAATACTAAAAATAACTTAATCATTTATTCATTTAAATATCATAAAGTGTGACTTAGTCTTTAAATTTTTAACTTGCTTATGGTTCAATCACTTAATTTTGTTTTTTTACTTTTTATGTTATTATCTTTTTAATCTATCACATATGCGGTAAAAATTGCCTCCCACTCAACTCAACATGAATTTTTTTATAAAATTTAATCCTTATAGTATCAAACTTTATTAAACATAACTATATGTGAATTAAAAGTTGATGAATTATCAACAAATTGTTAGTTGAGATGGTAATATAAGAAGGAGAACATAAGTTTGAACCCTAAAAAGCACACTTATTGGGGAAGATGACAACCCTTTGCCCCTTTTATTTACCCTATATTTGGATGGGAAGAAAGGATACTATGAGGAAAAGCTCCCAAAAATAGTAAATTTTTTTACCATATTAGGAAAATTTTCTTTTTAGTATTTCCTCCCTTATTTTCTCTTAACTTTTCTTTCTATCCAAACATAACCAATAAAAAGGATTATATCTTTGATTAAATATAAAAAAATTGAGGGACTAAAATATAAATTTTTCAAAATAAGAAAAAATCCCTTATCTTCTTTGTTTCTCACTCTCCCTTTGTAGTGAGGTTTACCAGGACTCATATATCTCCTTTGTTTCATTCAACTGTGGCTTTCAAACAAAGGACCACACGTCAGACGCAAACACACGAGCAGGGACAGAAGTAATGGATCAACACGTGATATTGAATCTCTCACTCCCACACACTCATACACTAGATGCGACGACAAACACTTATCCATGTCCTTCATAATTGTTTTTTGTTGTTTCTACACCCATTTCCCACTGCAAGTTCAACCGTTTGCTTCTTGGTCACTGAACTGGTCGAGATAAAGGGTCATTGGCCAATTAGTTTGACTCAAGTTAACTAGACTTAAACCAGTAATAATTAAAAAAATATATATAATTTGAAATAAAATATATAGAAAAATGTTTATATTTGATTATCAAAAAATATTTTAATAAAAATAATATTTAAAAATAACCTTTAAACAACACAAATAATATATACACTATATATTATCATAATGAAACGTGGTTTTTACTTCCCTCCTCTTCTTTCAATTATATATATAATAAATATAGGATAATGGACTCATGAGAGTATTTGCATAGAGAAAAAAAAATCATATGCTAGAAAGCAAGCTTTGCCAGCTCTACAACACCCGTCGTCATATCATTAATGCAAAAATCGAATCTTCCTTTTCCTTATTTCAGATTGAGTCCACATAATCCTTATCACTTCAAAGTTCAAATGCTTCTCTATTTCATTAAAAAAACGTGAGAGAGAACGCTTACAGTATCTATGAGTAAACTCTCCGTGTTTTTAGCGCGTCACATAATAAAGACATGCACAACAAAACCGCCTCACCGAACAATTATAAATATATGACCATTTGTTGAGCAGATCATCAAACTCATTCATTTAATTTATTTATACATCTCAATCTCATCTTCTGCAAATCGAAGGTTCTAATAAGCATTAAAATAATGGGTCGACCTGAGTTATATAAGTCTGTGCAAGAACTGGCGTTCTTGGGCGCAGGAGCTTTACCAGAAGAGTATATTTACAAAGATGGTGAATTCAGTGCTCTTCTTCCATCTCAGCAGCTTCCACTCATTGATATTTCTCTTCTTCTGTCTCCTCCCTCACAGCAACAACAGCGAGAATTGGACAATCTTTGCTCTGCTCTCACTTCATGGGGTTGCTTTCAGGTTCTTCATTCTTTCTTCTGCTTTTCTTTTCCGCTTTCTTCCCTCTGCATCAGTCACTGAACTTCATACTTCTTTCAGTTAGTTGAACCCGGTTTCTGTTCTTTTCTTTAATGGTCCCATCATGATTTGTTTTTTTATTGGAAATTCAGGCAATAAACCATGGGATGGCAAGTGGGTTTCTGGGCAAAGTGAGAGAAGTTTCAAAGAAGTTCTTTGATCTCCCAATGGAAGAAAAGCGAAAATACGAGAGAGAAGGAAATGATCAAGAAGGATATGGAAGTGGCATATTTTTCAAACAAAAACAAAGGATTGATTGGAATGATCGTGTTTTCCTCAAAGTACATCCTGAGAGCCAAAGAAAATTTAAAGTCTGGCCCCAACAACCCCATGATTTTAGGGATGTGTTGATAGAATATACGGAGAAAGTAAAGCAGCTAAATGAAGTGATTCTGAAGGCCATGGCTAAGTCATTGAACTTGCATGAGAATAGCTTCTTGAAGCAATTTGGAGAAACAGACATGATAGCGAGATTCAACTATTATCCTCCATGCACGAGACCTGAACAAGTTATAGGACTGAAGCCTCACGTAGATGGATCTGCCCTCACTTTACTTTTGCAGGATGAAAATGTAGAAGGTCTTCAAATCCTCAAAGACAAAAGTTGGCTTAAAGTTCCTATCATCCCTGATGCTCTTGTTGTCAACGTTGGTGAACAACTTGAGGTAATCATTGTTTGTAATATAATATCTTTTTTAAGTGTCAATTGAGGGGAAAAAGAATTAATTAGAGACATATACCTATGGAAGTTTATTACACCTTCTAATATGTAAAAGTTATATAACTAATTTACAGTGAATATAGTGAATATATATTTATATTAAAAAATTAGTTAAATTAATTATTTATAGTGAATATATGTTCTTTCTCAATGTAACTAAATGAAATTGTAATATCCATGTGATTTTTTTCAATGTAACTAAATGAACTTGTTTAATGTGAACAGATAATGAGCAATGGGATATTCAAAAGCCCCATCCACAGAGCAGTGATAAACTCAGAAAATGAGAGGCTCACAGTGGCCATGTTCTGTGCTCCTAATATGGAAGCAGAGATTGGACCGGTTAAAGAAGTAGTTGAGGAGTCAAGGCCAAAGTTATACAAATCAATAAAAAACTATGTTAAGAGCTATTGTCGATACTATCATCAAAATAAAAGAGTCATTGATGCTATAAGGATTTAACCTTAGATTGCTTGCTATCTGGCTTATAGAAAACGGGTTGGGAAAAGGTGTACATAAGGAAAAGGATTTTATGTTTAGCAAATGAGTAAAACAGCTTTCTATACAAAGAGAGCTTTCTGTATAAGTTGGACATAGTTTTCTCATTCTCAATTCTTTTCTCTTTTTTATTTTGTATCAATTGACCCTTAGTAAAGTTAGATATTTTCTGAAATTATCAATGTCCTTTATTAGTATTTCATGCTTTTAAGTAGTAGTGTTTTCTTTAAATATTTACTCATTACCAAAAGTTGGAGAAAAAAAATTGACTCTAGGTAAATTATACATAGGTATCGATATGTTTATTTTTTAGCATGATCTTATCCTTACATAGGAGTACTATTGGCTCAAGCTTTCTTGGGTAACATAAATTGGATGATGTATCGAATAACAGATTGATCGAGATCTTCTGTTTGTTAATAAGTTTTGACAAGAGATTACTATTATCAAAGTATGGCTATTATGGGCAATTCTGGGTAGGTTTAGCATGCTGATTTCTTTTTATTATGAGAGTCTATCTTCTTGTTAGGTGCTCAAAAATCTATTGTGAAAATATAAAAAGTTTAATCACATCTAACATCTTAAAATATTTTTCTATTAATACTTACTTTGTGTTTGGATGGGTAGAAAATTAAAGATGAAAAAAATATTATGAGGGAAAACTATTAAAAATAATACATTTTTTTTACTATTTTATGAAATTTTTCTTTTTAAGTATTTCTTCTTTCTATTTTCCTCTTATTTTCTCTCCATTCAAACAGCCTTAGTGCTTATTTAGCATCATGGTAGGAGGGATTTAACTGGGCTTCTGGGATTAAAAAGCACATCATGCCATTTTTTCTTGGTATAAGGGAAAAGGCAGACGCTTTAAAACAAAAACAAAAAAAAACAAGCTAAAGGGAATTTAATCCCATACAATCTTTTTCCATAAGTGTCCCAAGATTATATGGGCAATCTTTCAACAAGAAAGAGCTTGTCAATCCCTTTTTCCCTAAGGCACCAGCAACTTTATTTTTTTTAATGTTTAGGGTCACGATGTATAATTGATGTGCTTCATGAAGAAAAGTAACTTTTTTCTGGAAGCCATGTTTTGTGGCTTATAGGGTGCATCACAGGCGCAATTAGTATACGCTCCCTAGGGGTGCCCAAAGTTGTTCCGTCTCGGGTGTCCCGACCCGGTCCTAATAATTTCGAGACGGGTCTGTCCCGTCCAGAAAGGGACCGGGCCGGGACACTCCCGGGACGGGACAAAAGGAAGAACGGGATGGGACGGGTCTCGGCTCGTCCCTCGGGAATCCCGTCCCGTCCCGAAATATTTTTTTTTAAAACAAATATTACATTATCCTATATTTCTCACTCTTATATAGATATTTTTATTCTTATACAGATATTTTTATATTAATATTTTTATTCTTTCTTCTTATTATTATTTTTCCTTATATGGGTAAGTTATTATTTTCTATTAGTGAAGAATGTTGGTATTTAGAGAAAGTTATTATGGCATTTTATATGGAATAATTTATTGAGATAATTTTATTATAATATTTTAAAAAAAAAAATCAGGACACGGGACGCATTTTGCGTCCCGTGTACTGTATCGGGATGGGACACGGGACGGGGTTGTCACGGTCCCGACTCGTCCCGTGAACAGCCCTAACCCTCCCTATTGTCTAGTGTCATGCCCCTTTGCCCCTCCTACCCAAATTTATTTTTTTATGCAAAAATAATAATTAAAATAAGAAATATACCTTTTTCTTTTAAATTTATTTTTTATATTTGACAAATCAAAATTAAAGGTTATTTAATCTTAAAATTTTTAATTAAAATATGGAAGGTATATTTTACAACTTTTCTCAAAAATACATTATTTTTTATCTTTTAAATTTAAATTTTAATAGTTTTCTTAAAATTATCACATTATATACATATAATATACTCCATCTGTTCCTTAATATAAGATCTAGTTAATTTTTTTTGATAGATTAAGGAAACTAAATAAATCAGTTAATTATGATTAAATCAAACCTCTCAAGACAAATTCATATTATATATTTCTTAATCTATCTAAATTAGTCAATTAATTATTCTATTAGTTATCATTAATTATTTATTTAATTTCCTTAATCTATCCAAAAATATCAAATGGCTCTTATATTAAAAAATTAAAGTATTATATTTAATAAAACTCATGTCTTTTAAGTCATTTTACATCTAAACTAGCTTTTCAATTATATCAACAAAACAACTTTCTGTTTGTAAATTTTAGTTAAAATAAAAGCCTAACCAAACATAAATCTCGTCACTTTTGCTCCAACTTCAATTTGCAAAAGCCCAAGGGATAAAAGTCACTTTTTCCGATGCAATCCCAAGTAAGCACTTAGTATTATAATTTTTTTAGTATATCTAACATCCTAAAATATTTTTTTAGGAGTATCTAATGTCTTAAGTTTAAAGACTTGATATTAAGAAAATACTTTAAGAGATCTTCCTACATCTTTGGGGATAGTTAGATATATTATGCAACTATTAATGTCATTTAATGCTCCGTCTTATCTGTATTATAAGACATTTTTAATTAATTTATAATAAAAAAATTAAAAGTATTAAATTCATTATAAAATTTAAGTACTTTTATATATTTTTTAACTATATTAAACTCTAACATAATATTAATTATTACTCTCTATCACTTTTCTTATTAAATATGAGTGTATATAGAAAAAAATCTAATGCTTATTGAAACTATGAAATATCTTATGAAAAAGACTAAAAATATCTTCTTTCTCAACGTATGATTAAAACACGTGACATGTGGGAGGACCTTGACATGTGGGAGCAACACGACACTTGAATATTGATGGCAAGGCAAAAAATATCTTTTAAGGTGTTCTACAATAAAGATCAGATGAGTAATATCTCATGCTTTTAAATAGGATAATTCTCTTGAAATATTAACTCATAGAATTCTTGCGGTTCTTATAGTTTTTTTCATTAATTTTTAATTTATTATCGGTATATTTTTCTCTTATTATTAATTTTTTTAATTTTATTCTATCATCACAATTAATTTATGTACCAGGATAACAGTGTTAGAGGAGTAAAATTGACTCTTGATAAAACAAAGATAGGTTTGACATGTTGATTTCTGAGCGTGAGATTATCCTTACACAACAGTACTATATATGGATTCAAGTTTTCTTTGATAACATAAATTGGATAACGTATTGGATAACTATTGGAGTATTGGTTGAGATCTTTTGTTTGTTAACAATTTCTCAAAGAAGATGGATGAGTACTATTTGTGTGTGGTTCATTAATTATCACGTCTTGATCTCGCTCCACCTGTACCCTTCTGCGTCTGCCGTGTGGTCTAAATTGGTTGGATGAAACTCGTAAGAATAAGAAATTCAAGTGAATTGAATAAGAAATTCAAGTGAATTGAATAAGAAATTTAATGTGGTTCAGATTGTCTTCTAAAAAGAGAACACGTACGCGCTGGAGCAGGACAAACATTTTTTCTTGATAAATTCAAATTTTAAATACATATTTAATATAAAAATAAGAAAATAAGAGAGTATGAAGAAGGATAACAAAATAAAAATTTAGGGGAAAGAGTAAAGGAGTATTTCTCATTTACATATATATCTTTTATCTTACATATGTCTTGTATATGGTCTCTATTTATAGGCCTTCAACCCTTAAAGCTAATCCAAAGGGTACAATAAAATAAATAGTAAAATAATGACATTTACAATAAGAAACTCCTCTAAACAATTAATTGAAGAGGTTATGAAGTTAAGGACATTAAGAAAAAAGAAATCTTAAGGGTTGAGGAGTTATGGATATCCATTCTTCAATATTCATAACACCCACTTTTGGATATCGATAACCAGTATTGTGTTTCATTAAAATTTTACTAAAAACAACTCAATGGGACAAAAATCTAATAAAGGAAAAAGAGTACACAATATATATTAAAGCTGCCTCATTAAAAATTTTACTAAAAAAACACAGTAGGACAAAACATTAGTCAAGAAAAAAAGAGTGCAGCATAATTTTTATCCCTAATAATAACATCATTATTTATCTGGTCTTTTCATCATCTTTTAGCCAAACCATACATGATCCATTGTTATCATATAATATTTTTACATATATTTCTTCAACGTATCTTCTGGATATATTAAATTATCAACATACTCTTCACTTACCTTATGCACTACGGAAATAACAAAAACAATTCTCCTAAAAATCATCATGATATATCTTACATCAATATATTCAATTTATTCTAAATAAAATGATCTTATATATAATAGTCATATCAAATCCAGTTTCATTATCCATTTTTGCACCGGCAAATAACTTAATATTGCTAATAAAATTGTAACATGAAATATCAATAAAATATGTAAATATTATCATAACATAAATATATGGGACTTCTGGTCTAATAAATTTAATATATTTTTGTATGCAAAATGATCATAACAAAAAATCTAACGATTTAAGATCATTATGATATTTTATATGCTTCAGGCATTTTAAATCTTTAAAAGATTCTCATAAAAATTTTAATATTTAGTGAGCCATATGCATATATTATAACAATATCTATCAGATTATATTTTATTTTTATATACTGCCAGACTAGTAATATATGCAAAAAAAATTATTATATCCGCCACAAAATACTCCTCATCATAATCATCATTAACTTTTATAAAAATCTTTATTTTCACATAAATATTTATATATTTTATAATAACTTTATATCTCAAGTGTTTGTACTACAGGTCCATATTTTCACATATTAAAAGAATATAATTCTATTTTCATTATGTTTTTGCCATTTTATTTTTTATTTTGGTCAAACACTTCTTTTTCTATCTACTTTACAATATCATCATTTGATCACGTGATATTATTATCAAAGTTATTTTTTATAACTTTATTTTTTTGTTCTATTTTTCTTATGACATAACTTATTGAGCTCTTTTTATTACTTTTTCAGTACTTGAACCTCTTTTGAGATTTTGCAAGTAGTTATGTCTTGGTATTCTTATGTAGTACTTACCTCCTTAATATGATCATCTTAATTATATGATGCAATATTTCTAATATTATATTTGGAACTGATTAGTCTTTTATGATTTAGGCATGTCTCACTTTCATTTATACTAATTAGAGCATTTTCAGTTAAAATATGAGATTTGATAATTCTCATTTAGGTTAGTAATTATATCTGGCATATATTTTGTAATATCTTATGAATACAATATTTGATGAACTTCTGGTTCATACTATGATATTTGAGAATCTACATTTGATAGTAATAATGTATTCCATTTGTTTCTCTTTTCCAGTTACTGAATTTTTCCCTCTCATATTGGGAAAATTTTGTCAAATGACAATCAGCTAATCATGTAGTATAAGTTTCCTAAATCTATTGCCTTTAGAAACATCCTTGTGTTTCATTTAGAGACAAACAAGAAGAAGGAAGTTCTTACCCAATATTTATCTCAATTTTTTTAAATAGACATCTATGTGCATTGTAGTGGATTAATAGAAAAAAGTGCACATTTAAAAAAAATTTGGCTCCTGACCAAAAGCCAATTTAATTAGAAAAAATTTGTTGGCTTGATGTGTATAAATGTTGTAATGTATCAAATCAAATATACCAACACTGAAATAAAAATCTTATTCTTATAAGCATTGATTCAACTACTTTTAATAAATAATTTTGCTAGATCATTTAGTTCAGTAGACTTTTCAACTATTTTTCTAATAATTGTTTAATAATCATTGAAAGCCTGATATATAAACTCACTTGCATCATTAAGAGAATATTTTTATTATCACATTTTTAGAAATTATGCACTCAATAGAATGTTGTTCAAATAATATTACAAATTTCTGGTTGCAAATTTATAATAATCACACATGTAACCATCTTATAGATGTATCTATCAAATTTATTGAATACTTGTATGGTTACATGCTAACTGAATGTGCATGCTAACTAAATGTGCCCATATATGAATTTAATATATTTCCAAAAATATAGAGATGTATTCTAAATCATAACTAGTGATATTCTTATAATCAATTTTGTTTAAGAACAAGCATTACATGTTAATTTTTATGTTGGCTATTCATGAAGAATCTTTTAATTCTTCAATAGATGTCAATACATAATTTTTTTAATAATTTGTTATATTATCTATGATGATCATACAAATTATGTCAATAATATATCTATTTGATCAGTAAACTTCTAGTTTACTGTGACCAACAATAAACTTTTTAATTTTTATAACATATGACTGATTTAAAATCTCAATATGACATCCATTTTTTTTGGAGATCAATTGGACTTATATAAAGATTTGAGTAGAATTCCATCCAATGATAGCTCACACTTGTATTCCAACAATCTCTCCATCAAGTGTGAGTCATATCAACATATTTTTCTTTTTGATGTATTTTACTAAGAAGTCTAGATGCTTCCTACCTTATATACAATTATAGATCTAATAGAGATCTATGGGTCATAATTTTCATTATCAATCATCCCGTAAAGAAAATATGTATCAGTTCTTCATGAACTATTTTAATTTGTTTGTCATATAAATTCTTCATGAACTATCATATATTATTACATCACTGTATAATTTTAGTATTCAGTAATAACATGCTTCAACATATTCAAAGTACTATAATTATTTATGATATTTAGGGGTACAGTGGAATATAATCCAATATATCATCAATATTATAATATAAAATAATAAATGATTATGATTATAATATTTATATTTTTCTTTTAAATTGTCCTAACTATTTTAGCATTCATAAATTTAATTACTATTGATCAATAATTGAATATCTAATATAAATAACTTCAAATATTAACAATCCTATAGTAAGTAAATCAATAGCCAATAACTCACATAATACATACTATTTTTTTAATATTTTTTGTATCAATCATCATGTTAATCATCAAATAAATAGTGTAAAAATTATTTTCAACTAATGGTAATTCATCTAAAATCTTTGTATGAGTAATGTTATATCAAGATCAACTATATCCAATAGAATTCAAAATATGTCGCTTGCCACAGACAATTTTTAGAACTTGAATATTGAGATTAGTAGGTAATAAATTTTATGATTAGTATCTATAAATATTAGTATCTATCTATAAAATAATAAATTGACTAGCACATTACAAAAATAATTTCGTCAAAAAAGCGAAGTCAACATCAACTATTTATAATGAATTTTCTCATAAGAATAGATAAATTATCATTTAAATGTAACATAAATATATAATTTTTCTTTTTCTCTCAAGTGTCACAAGAAAACTAATTTAATTCCAATATATATGCCAATCAATTCATCATTTAAAAAATGAAGGTTTAGTATACCTCTCTTAAGATTAAAATAGAATAATAATAACAAATATAATTATATAACTATATTTGAATCAATCAAATATTTATCAAACTCATCAAACCCAAAAATATAGAAGATCCTAAAGTAAACTCTAGAGAATAAAATACAAAATATGATGAGATTAATTAAAATAAAAGTAACATTAGAACTTATAATAAGATAAATCACAATAAATTCAAACCAGTATGGAATAAGATTGTATGAATAAATGAACAAAATATGTATAATATATCATCCCTTCAATTTGCACACAAATTATACAATATATTAATGAATATCTCAACATAACCAATAATTACTCTTTAATTTGGTCTATTTGGGTTCACATCACACACTCTTTATCATCACAATATCAAATACTCATAATAATTTCTCTCACACAAATTAATCATAGTAAATTTAAACAATAATAAATATTCAACATCAAATAGGATATCCTTCTATGCTTATGATTATTTCATTTGGCTTGCCTTGGGCTTCTGATTATTTCTTTTGGAAATTTTCTCCACAACTTATTGCATTAAGAGTCACAATTACTTCTAATATTTTCTATAAAATTTCATGGTCCTTTTGGTGTCATCATTAATTTTGACATTTAATTTCAATGAATTGATACAAAATTGTCTATATGACTTCCGGTCACATTTTAATATTTACTTTTTATCCATATGATTTCTAGTCATATTATAACATTTTTTTTGTTTATATGACTTCTAGTCATCTTGTAATATTTTCTTATAGGATTATCACCCTCATAGTTATGTTCTCTTGCTTTCAATAGCAGATCATCAATTTTTTTAGATATTGATCTTCAGGACTATAGCAAAAATATTTCAAAGCTACAAGGTCTTTTGTGTAATTAAATATTTAGTCATTAGCCTTCAGAGCTTTGATATATGTAATCAATTTATTATCAAATTGTCACAATATTTTAGTATAGTATGCCATCTATAAGAATCATAAGATGGTCTTCTACCAAAGAATAATTATCAAAAGTGATATAACTTTTGGTCATTTAATCATAAAAGTATTATGGATGTTGACAATTTAATAACACAAAATTATAGTATCAACATATAGAGAGAGTATAAAATATAAAAAGAATAAATAAATCTATTAAAACATAAATTAATATAGGGGGAGAGAGAGGGAGGGAGAATTAGCAATATAAATAAATATAGCAATTAGAACAATATAAATAAATAGAAATATATGCAGCAAATTAAATCATGACAAGAATAATAATAGACAAAATAAATTAAATATATTATATCTCATGATCAAATAAAAATAAAATAAACCCATAATCATATAAATCACATTATACACTATATACAATTATATAATATATCACAAAGAAAAATAACATAAATATACTTGTTGTGAGTTGCAATAAAGATACCCATGACAATATGAATAACCAAGGAAGAATGACAATATGATTGGAACCCATATATCAAGCTATACATGTAATATGTTAATTTATAAGGAGCTTATACCTCAAATTAAAATGTATAGAAAAAAATAATAGAATAAATAACATAAAAGAAACAACATAATATGTTGTAAAGATATAAGAAATTAAAATTGTAAATGATAATGGGTAGGGGATAATTAGGAAATAAAAGCTAATATATAATATCATTATATATAACATAAGAATATATGAATCTACAAGAAGTTTATACCTCAAATTTTTAGAGCGAAATTATGCTGATAACATGTTATAAAAATAATAAAATAAAAGATTAAAAAAAGAGGATAACAAGACAATAATTTAGGAGAGAGAGCAAGGGAGTATTTCTCATTCACATGTGTATCTTTCATCTTACATATGCCTTGTAAATGGCCCCTATTGTTAGGCCTCCAACCTTTAAAATTAATCCAAATGTTACAATAAAATAAATAGTAACATAATAATATTTACAATACAAAACTCCTCTAAACAATTCATTGAGAATGTTATGAAGTTAAGGATATCAAGAGAAAAGGAATCCTAGAGATTAAGAGTTATGGACATCCATTCTTCAATATTCATAATAATATTGTATTTATTTTACAAAGGACTTACCTTTTAAATTGGAAAAGAAGACACTATCCTAAATTTAGTTAGAAGTGTCTTATTATAAGGACCAAAGGGAATATTAAAGGGCATTAATAGTTTCATAACTTGTCTAACTTCATTAAGTAGTCAATTGTCACAAAAATAAAAATGAGAAAACTATACCCCATAGAGATATAGAAAGATCTCTTTTTAAAAAAGCTACTTTATTACTCATTTTGTCCTTAATATAAAATTTAGTTGACTAATTTGAGTATATTAAAGAAGCCAAATAAATAAATTAATTATAACAAATGTGATATGATCTCTAAAAATTACTCATACAACAATAGATCATATATAGGTTTACAAGTTAAGTAAATTAATTTTGAAAAAAAATAATAAATATTATATATACAATAGATTAAGATCTTATGTTTTAAACTAAATCTAACCTCCAACTAGTTTTTATATTAAGTACTGAGGAGTATTTACTAAACATAATAAAAATACTTTCCCTCAAGTTCCCTTTTTTTAAAACCCATTTTCTATATGCTATATAGCAGTCTAAAATTCAATCTTTATAGCATCAATGACTCTTTTTGGAAATAGGTCTTAACATATAGTTATTTCTTGATTTATATAACTTTCGCCTCGACTCATCAACTAGTTTGACCAGTTCAATCTCTGCTTCTGAGCATAAAATATAGCCAATGGGGAGTATTTCTTTTTATGAGTTTATCATTGGCCTCTGTACACGGCTCTTAAATATTTCACATTGCCCATGATCTATTCACATTGAACAATGTTCCTTCCATTAAGGTTAAAACATGAATATATAAATTTCAAATAGTTTAAGTTAAATGGTTTTACTTATGCCTTCAATAATTTATAATATTATAAATTCAAATAATTGTTAAGATCAAGATAGTATTGAAAAAGGAAACGAAGTTTCTGGCTAAATTGCACTTATGGCTATTAAGGCCCGGACAATATATATGAAAATTAAGTGATGCATATATGGTTGATTTCGTGTTTTATACTCAATTTCTCTTCTTACCAAAATTTGATTATACTTGTTATTTAATAAGCTTCCAGAGGTGTATATATTTGATTAGTCTTATGTAACAAATGTTAGTCCAATTAGTAAAAAGTTAGTTCATAACCTATAAAATTGTTAGTTCAAATTTTATTATAGAAATAAAAATTTTATTAATAGATAATCTGTAAATATTCTCTAAACTTAAAAATATACCTACCCTAGTGAGTTTCGGGGTCTTAGTGTCTACTTTAGAATATTTATATTTCTTAACGAAGACACAATATCCACTTATTTTTGGGTTACACCTCAGAAGTTTCGCGTGGATGATTGCAGGGATGAAACAAGAACCACTGGTATATTTGCAGTATACCTCTAAATTTAAGATAATGCCTTTTTGACAAATGTAAAAGGGAAGTCCTTTATCCAAAAAAATACACCAGTAATATTTATTTATAAAACAAGAGAATTGAGTTCTAATTCCACCTTTTTTAAAAAAATTCTTAAAAAAGATATTTTAGTAACAAAGCTTCAATTTAGATTAGTCAATTATTTAAATATTTAATAATAGAATCCAGAAAGACTATAAAATATTAGGTAACTCAAACGGTTATAAAAAAAAATATAATACTTGTTGAAATTTGAATTGAAGTCAAAATGTTTGTCCAGCTCAAAGACTATAATACTTCTCTATAAATTTCTTCTACTTCGACGGAAAAGGGAAATAAGGGGTGTTTGAAAAAATCTGATGGCTCTCATATATATATATATATATATATATATATATATTAGTAATAGGACATATTGGGATAAGAGTTTGGAAAATGGGTTTATGAAAAAAAAAATTTGACAGCTTTTAGAAAAGGGCTTTTGGTGAAGCGCTTATAAAAAAATGGTTATAAATAAATGAGTATTTAAATATTTATTATCAGAACGACTTTTGTAATTGAAAAATTACTAGAAAGGGTATGATTTTATTAAAAATAAAAGAGATGAGAGATGAGGGATAGTATAAAAAAAAGGGTAAAATAGTAATTGGGTAGTCCATAAACTCTTTTACTGTTCTAGAAACTACTCCCAGTAGCTTATCTAAAACTATAGTTTGGTCCAAAAGCCCTTTTGGATAAATATAACTGTTTGTTTTAAATTTTTTCCTAACTAAAGTTTGAGTCAGAAACTCTTTTAAAACTATAATTTTAATTCTTCCCAAACAGGCACCTAGTCATTATATTGTGAAGAAGATTATTTGACTTTACCTATTTATTGTTTTTTTCACCCCCAAGAAATTGGAGCATTATAATTATGTCATTGTTTTCGGATTTCAATGTTATAGAATATAAATATATTCAATTAATAGTTTTAATATTTTTTGTTTTTCTATTTGACTATAAAAAAATTTAACTCAATACTAAACATAAGATAAATAAACGGAGGATATTAAACACAGCATAAATAGAAATTAGAAAAATGGAATTTTAGGAAAAATTATTTGTCTTTCTAGAACTCTTCTTATTTATGTCGAAGTACTCTCTAAAATATTAATATAATAATACCTATTGATTTTATCGGTCAAAGAATCCTATTCCCTATTCTTAGTTTAGATTTTTTTATGAGTTTTTATTAGAACCCTTATGACATAATTAATATTTTTTTATTTATTGCATATAACATATAAGAAGTATTAGAGTAGGCGACAAACAAAAAAGAGGGGGAATTTCATTGAACAAATAGGATTATATATATTAGTCAAATAGGATTATATACATTATTACTAATTTTATTTTACACACATATATGTATATATTATATGTTTACTTCTTTATTTGTTTTCTTTAGGAACTTTACAATAAAAATTTAGCTTATTATAACTAACCTCTCTTCGGTAGGCAATCCAAAATTTAATTATAGGTTGAAATATACAAATCTAATCCAAAATTTAGCTTATTATACCTATTTCTTTTCTTTCAATTAACTTACTTTCTCAATTAATGAACACTGTTGTTGATTTTAAAAAAATATTAAATTAATGGGTCATTACATGGCAAGTGAAGATGAGTTGGGCGAGATACTTTCTCTCTTTTCCTTATTAGAGTTTTTCCCCTTTATTTTCTATAATAGATTTTGAGCCCCTAACAAGAAGCTAGACTCAGAATGGCTAGACTCTGATAATAGTAGCCTTTTGTCAAAACTTGTTAACAAACAGGAGATCTCAATCAATATTTATTCGATGTGTCATCCGATTTATGTTACCCAAGAAATCTTGAGCCGATAGCATAACAAACACCTATCTATAATTTACCTAGAGTCAAATTTTTTTTCCAACTTTTGGTAATGAGTTAACATTTAAAGAAAATACTACTATTTAAAAGCATGAGATGTTATGAAAGGAAATTGATATATAGTTTCATAACATATCTAACTTCACTGAAGGGGCAATTGATACAAAATAAAAATGAGAAAATGAACTCTATCTCATAAATATAGTAAGCTCTCTTTGTAGAAAACTACTTTATTCATTTGATAAACATAATAAAAATCCTTTTCCTTATGTTTCCCATTTCTGAAACCCATTTTATACATGACAGATAGCAATCTAAAGTTAAATCTTTAAAGCATCAATAGCTTTTTTATTTTGATGATAGTATTGGAAATAGCTCTTAACATAGTTCTTTATTGATTTGTATAACTTTGGTCTTGACTCATCAATTAGTTCTTTGACTGGTTCAATCTCTGCTTCCACATCAGGAGCACAGAACATAGCCACTGTGAGCCTCTCATTTTCTGAGTTTATCACTGCTCTGTGGGTGGGGCTTTTGAATATTCCATTACTCATAATCTGTTCACATTAAACAAGTTCCTTTAGTTACATTTTTTTGGATAATATCATTTAGTTACAATTAACATCACATGGATATTAAAAACATAATTAAAGTTAAATATATGTTTACATATATTATACCTTCAATAATTTTATAATATTTTTAAATAATTGTTATGCTCAACTAATTAATATTGAGGAAAAATAAAATTGTTGCCTTAATTGCATTTTATGGTATTAAAAAAAACTGAACAATATGAAAATTAAGTCATGCAAATATGGTAATTTCTCTCATTCTTGTCCAATCAGCTGAACAATATGCATATATGGTAATTAATAAAAACTGAAAAATATGAAAATTAAGTCATGCATATATGGTAATTTCTCTCATTCTTGTCCAATCAGCTGCCTGTCTTCCAACGCCCCCGAACTAAGTTTTTAAAATTAAAACATGAAGTAATAAAAAATATAGAAAAAATCAACATTCTACTTTGTAAATTTCAAAAGCACACAAGTAAATTTCATGTTTTAGTCTCTTTTATTTTCCTACTTCAATTGGTTTTATACTCTCTCATAGTTAATAAATTTATTTTAATCTTACATATAAGATCTTAATTAACTTTGTCTCTTAAATTTATAATTTTTTGTCAGACTATCCATATTGATTGCATATATTAAAGAAAGTTTTCAACAATAGCGATAAGAATTAAAATATGTATTTTAAGAAACATAATACACATTCATTACAAATAACTAACTTAGCTTTTATATTTAGAATTGGAAGAAGTGGCTAACAAAGGTTGGTCCACTTGTTAAGTTGACTTATAACTCATAAGCCAGCGAATTCAAATCTTATTGTCAATAAGAGAATGTTGTTAGTAGGTTATATCATGTCCCAAAATTTAAACCGTGACCAATACAAAATATGAATAAATTCGCATCCCTTAAACCTTCAAACTTATTAAAGCGTTCAAATTAATAATTATAATACCAATTATATTTAAATCAAAATACAAGTCATCTGTAGAACTTTCGGCAGGATCGTCTATGAAACCGACCTCCCGAAGACCCTACAACGAACTGCGAACGTTTCAAAATAATTACAGACGTTTTTCAAAATAAACAGAAACTTATCTATAAGTTAGGTGGAGCAAACTAAACTTCTAACAAAATAATACACGTGTTCTAAAAATATTTAATTACATGATAAGACGATACGTCCACAAAAGCTGCTTCGGAGTGACACGGAGGCCTTCACTGCTCAGCTGGATGATTAAGGTCAACAGCACTATCTGAATCCAAATAATCTACTCGTGAATAACATCCTAAAAAAATAATTTAAAATACGAAAATAATTGATTTCAATATATTTAAATGTAAATCATAAAGTTTCGTAATTCAAAACGAATAGTTCGGTAAACATTTTCTTTTCAGAAAAATCGTTTGAAACAATCGTTTCGAAATAATACTTTTTCCGTAGGACTTTGACAGAACGAAACAGGCGTGGACACACAGTCCACGAGGGTAACTAACCAATCAGGAGCGGCTCGAGGCCACGAAACAGACGCAGGTACGAGACCCACGAATAACAGGTGCGAGAATAAATCCCACGAATAACAGGCAAGCTCGGGTTTAACCATGGTGCACCAACGACTAACAGTACTGCTGTTAGTAACCAGCGTTCTGTATTCCTTCCTTTAAAAACCTTTCCAACGTGCATTGGGGTAATTTGACATTTAATAATCATAACACTTTCAATACAACAATTGCTATTAAAATCATTCATAATCATAAAACCTCCCCAGCATGAACATTTACGATAAATCATTAAATTTTTTTATCAATCCTTATGAATAAGTATTTAATAATGAAATTTGAATAAATCATTTTTAATATGTAAAGCCATAAGTTCATATGCTCGCTTCTCGTAAATTATGCTAAAATTAACATTTGATTAAAATGTCAAATAACTAAATATATTTCAAAATATCATTGTTAAGAAATGTTATTCACTCACCTGCGATATTCCAATTTTTACTATTGCTCTCCGCTTTAGAATATCGACTTTCCTTTATTTTCCTAAGTTTTCCCGAAAATAAAATATTCCATCAGGAATTACAATTAATCCTTATAATTCTGAATACTATCTATTAACTCGAAATCTGAAATCATAACCTTTAAATTTTGTAAGCTTTCAAACTTGTGACCATAATTAATTCCTAAAAACTTCTATCACATTCATAAGCTTCATTTAGCTCAACACCCCTATTTCCACAACTGTTCCAAAAATAACTCCAAGTTCTCACATCACGAAAGCATATCATCATCATTTTCCCTTTAACTTTCAATTCCAACAATTTACTTTCATATGTTTCCCAACTCATTTATACATATAGATGCATATCAACCATATCCTCCTTTAACCTTTCTAAATCAAAACCGCAACATATGTATATAGACAGCATGTCCCAAAATCAGTAACAGCAACATAAATACACAAGCCATCTAATTTTCCTAGAACAGCAACACATATATATGTATCAAAACAGCAGCCTAAACATGTGTATATATACACACACACAGCAGAGTCTCACTTCTTCCCTTTCTCTTCTTTCTGCAGCAAAACAGCAGAATATATATATACACCTATAGCAGCGACCAACTTTTCCTCACAGCAGCAACACATAACCAACAGAGACACAATTCCAATCACACACACATGCTGTCCAAAACCATCCCCTACAGAATTAGCAACACATATATAACCACAGCAGAGTCCAGGCCTTCCCCACTCTCCTCTGCTTTCTGTCCCCCATTTCTCTTCTTCCCAACACAGCCACAATCACATATATAGATACACACACATACTGCTCATAAACACAGCACAAGCAACAGCATAACATATCCTCATATCCTCACAGACACGGCAATAGAGGAGGAAGAAAAATGTGAAACTTACCATACACACAGCTTCAGTGCCACGGAAATTCCACAGCACCCACCACTTCAATCTCCAATTCACCACACTCCGTGCAGAGACAGGGAAGGAACTCTGGGAACTGCAGCTGCCATAGAAACCAGTGAAAATGTGCTTCAACAGAGTCGCTTGTCGAGCACTCTGTTCCACTTCCCGCATCACCCTCTATTCCCACTCTCCCTCTACCTCTCGGACACAGGCAGGAACTGCAGAAGAGAGGCGGCTCCGACGATAGCACAAATGGAGGAACTGAACGAGGCAAGGCGACGTATTTCACGACAACCACAGGTTCGGCGTTGCAGAGCTTCCCTTCTGATTTCCCTCACTTTCGCGCTGTCTCAGAAAAATGAAATTTCGGGGAAATGTTTTCGGAGATAAGAAGGGGACGACAGCAGACCATTCCCATGCCGTGACGCTTACCCCTGAGCCGCTCACCCACTCCGCTCTTCCCCCCACGGCACCGCCTGCGCTGCTGCTCCTGCTCCGCCCTGAATCGCGACACCACAGAAGAGAAATGGAGAAGGGGGTCGGGAGTTGGTAAAAGAAAGCAGAGGGGCAAAATGGTAATTTCGCGTGGCAGAAAAAGAAAATAAAACCTTACTTCTGCAGGTGTTGGGGTTCGAACCCTGGACCTCTGATTTAACTTCTCCGTCTCCAACCGCTCAATTATGCAAGACCTCTAATAATTTCATTGCAGGAATTAATATATGTACTTTAAATAAATGGCTCCATAACTTTATAATTTCCCGGATCAGAACAAGTTATCTGTAAATATCTTTATAAACATTCGTTGAGTATGGAGGTATGCTCTCGTCGGGACTCAATGTACCTTAACTTTTAATTATATAAAGAGAGAAAGAAAGAGAGGGAGTAATTGATTTCTAGGGTGTATATCTCAAATTAGTATTTTTACCGTCAATTGAGACTTGAAAATGAAATAACATTACAAACAATGGTTACCTCAATTTGATCGTCAACGTTGACAACAAGAGCATTAAGGATGATAGGAACTTTAAACCAACTGTTGTCTTTGAGGATTTGAAGACCTTCAATATTTTCATCCTGCAAAAGCAAAGTGATGGCAGATGCATCTGGGTGAGGCTTCAGTCCCATAACTTGTTCAGGTCTTATGCATGGAGGATAATAGTTGAATCTCGCTATCATGCTTGTTTCTCCACATTGCTTCAAGAATCTATCCCCTTGCAAGTTCATTGACTTAGCCATGGCCTTCAGAATCACTTCATTTAGCTGCTTTACTTTCTCTGTATATTCTATCAACACATCCCTAATATGCCCATATCAAAATTAAAAGGTTAGCCTTGACTCTATTTTATTCTTATAATTTCATTACTTCTGTATTTTCAAAAAGTACCTAGAGTCATGGGGTTGTTGGGGCCAAAATTTATATTTTCTATGGCTCTCAGGATGCACTTTGAGGAAAACACGATCATTCCAATCAAGCCTTTGTTTTTGCGTGAAAATATGCCACTTCCATATCCTTCTTGATCATTTCCTTCTCTCTCGTATTTTCGCTTTTCTTTCATGGGGAGATCGAAGAACTTCTTTGAAACTTCTCTCACTTTGCCCAGAAACCCACTCGCCATCCCATGGTTTATTGCCTGAATTTCCAACAAATGAACCACATCATGATGTGACCGTAAAAGAAAAGAACAGAAACCGGGTTCAACTAACTAGTCTAATGAAAGTAATATAAAAGTTGGTGCCTGAAAACCTAAAAGAAGTACATTCAAAAGAAAAATAAACTGAAAGAAGTACGAAGTTGTGTGACTGATGCGGAGGGAAGAAAAGTGGGAAAGCAGAAGAAAGAATGAGCGATGAAGAACCTGAAAGCAACCCCATGAAGTGAGTGCAGAGCGAAGATTGTGTAACTCTCGCTGTTGTTGCTGAGAGGAAGTAGACAGAAGAAGAGAAATATCAATGAGTGGAATCTGCTGCGATGGAAGAAAAGCACTGAATTCACCATCTTTGTAAATATAAACTTCTGGTAAATCTCCTGCGCCCAAGAACGCCAGTTCTTGCACAGATTTATATAATGCAGATCGACCAATTATTTTATTGCTTAGAACCTTCAAGTTGCAGAAGATGAGATTGAGATGTATAGATAAATTACTGTTTGATCTGCTCAACATATGGTCATGTGTTTATAAACAAATGGATGACGCGGTTTGTTTTGTCTTTATATATGTGAGCCATCCGTGTACAAAACCAGAAAATCAACATAATCATGTATTGCATTGAAGCGAACTCTTTATTTGGCCGTATGTGACGCATGGCGGCCGTGTACAAAACTAAAATATCTACATAATTATTATTTGATTTGAGTAATGATATTCATGTATTTCACGTGTTCTCTTCTATGACAACAATCTGAACAAGTTCTTATACCACTTCAATTCACGTGCTCTAGCCTCTTGGTTTGAAAAATAAAAACCCTCACTCATCTTCTTTGTTTCTCACTTTCCCTTTGTCGTCAGCCTTCTCAGTTCTTATCTTCTGTGTTTCATGGAACTTGGACTTTCAAACAAAGGACCACACACTAGACGCAGACAGACGAGCAGGGATAGGAGGAGCTGGAGTAATACGTGATAATGAACCACACACACACACGAGATTCAAGGACAAACAGTTATCCATCTCCTTTGAATTTTTTTTTTCTACACACATTCCCCACTACAAGTTTAGCCGTCTGGTTCTTGTAGGTTAAGCTACTAAAAACTGGATTGGTGGATACAGTAGGTCAAAGGTCAATGGGTTAGGCCACCGGAGTTAAGTTGGGATCAAGCTGGAGTTGAATGATCGATAGTGTGTTAGGTAACCACTAAAGTGCATGTCCACAGTGCACTATGTGTATGTTACACAACAAAATCGGATTTTCCTAACAAATTTTGGAGCACCCATTTAGAGGACCCGACCCAACTCATCATTTTAGGTTTTCAGGGGCTAAGTTCGACCTATCCTAGCTATCATACACCATTCACTCATCTTCTACTCCATTCTCTCATTTTCTCTTAAACTCTAACAGCCAAATCCTTCCACCCATTCCATTTTGCACTCCATCCTTCCACTTCCAGATGCAATGGCTGATGAAATGGCACTGGTAGGTGCTGTTGCGGCTATGCATCGTTGAGCATCTTTCTTCTTGTAGATAGGTTGATTTGGCATGAGTTCCAAGTGCTTTAAAGGAAAGTTTAGCTTATATCCTAAGTTCTAGCTATGTATTATGATTTCCTAGGTTGTAGGGGTTATATTTTGTAGTGGTAACTAAATAAAATATAATCTAAATTAGAAAATGGGGTTTAATTTAATTTACTAATACTAAAATTATAATAAATTAAAATAAATTTATATAAAACATTTTTATTAATTTAAAATAATTGATATAGAAAATAATGTTCCAATACAGGAGTTAAAATAAAGAATAAAAAATTATAATTAAATTTTTAATCTAACAATTGAGCCAAGTTAGACAAATAAATTGAGACTAAAAATAATAAAGAATAACTTTAAAAACATATGAGAGATTCAAGCAGAAAGAATTAAAATTTACAAATGAAAAATGATTCAATAATCCGATCCACTTTAAAAAATAATTAAATATTCATAATAATCTCAATATAAAATTTAACTTAAAGCAAAATAAATAAAATTAAAACTAAGAACAATATCAAATGCTAAAAAAAAGATTGGTCACAATAATCTTCTACTATCAAAATATAACAATACAAAGCTCCTATTGATAGAAAATTATTCTAAAACTTAGAAATTATAAACTAATCAATGGGTAAAAGATTAAAGTAACTAAAATCTCATACCAAACACAGCCCTTGCCATCAAATTAGGGGATTTGAACGCTCTAGCTACACATAGTCATTAAATTAGAATCCACCATCAAGATTTCATGGCCAACTATGGATTTGGATTGAAGGGAGTCCAGAAAGAAAGCCGTGCCGTCGTTCTGTGTTGCTGCTCGGCTTGCTCCAGTCGCTGTTCGCGTTGATCTCTCGTCCCTCCGCTCTGCGCGTCGCTCTCTGTTCTGGTCCGTCTGTGCTCTGTACGCGCCCTGTGCCGTGCTGACGTGCTGTGATGATGATGAATATAGTGGAGACGCCGCTGTGCTGATGGATGACGGCCGAATGGTGGCGTGGAGGAGGTGTTGATGACGGAAGGTGAAGTGAATGGGAAATGGAAGGTGCCGGCCGTGAGGGGTATGGGTGGATGATGGAAGGGAGGTGGAGATGGACGACGTTGGTATGAATGGCTGGAAGTGGCGTCGCGGCGATGGTGGAAGTGGAAGATGACTGGCGTCGTGAACGGAGATGGATGAGGGAAGACGATGATAATTGTGTGTTAATGATGATGGCGTGGTCTGCTTCCGTGAGTTCAGACGGCAGCGGCTCCCTGTGCACGTGCAAGGGATTATATGCTAAGGAGGGATATAAAACCTAGCGGGCCACGTTACAAAGTTTAGCCCATGGGTCTTTATGTGATATTTTAAAAAATATGATCTCTTGTTATCATTATTTCAATTTCTCTCACATACCTAAAATATAAATTATAATAATATAATATTTTTTATTTTAAAAATAATTATTTTTAAAAAATCATAAAAATATGATAATTATATGTCTATTAAACACTAATTTATTATAAGACATATTAATCTAAATAGTATATAAATAATATAATTAAAGATTAAAATAATGATAAAAGTCTATCAAAATTATATGAGTAAATATATAAAAATATAAATTTATTATTATCTCTAATATGTTAATATCAAAACTAAAAGCCTTGACTTTTTTTTATTCTTATAATTCTATTACTTCCGTATTTTAAAAAAAATACCTAAAATCATGGGGTTGTCGGGGCCAAACTTTAAATTTTCTTTGGTTCTCAGGATGCACTTTGAGGTAAACTCGATCATTCCAATCAATCCTTTGTTTTTGTGTGAAAAATATGCCACTTCCATGTCCTTCTCGATCATGCCCTTCTCTCTCATATTTCTGCTTTTCTTCCATTGGAAGATCAAAGAACTTCTTTGAAACTTGTCTCACTTTGCTCAGAAACCGACTTGTAATCCCTTGATTTATTGCCTGAATTTCCAACAAATAAACCACATTATGATGGGATATAAATAATGATTAATTAGGATTTTTAGATATTTCATACATTTATTATTATTATTAGGGAATATTCGTTTTAATTTTAAGGTAATTGTTATACTTTGTCATTAATTATTATTCTCATTTAGTTTTAATATTCTAGAACGTCTTACATTTAATTCATAGGATCAGGTTGAAGTATATAAATAACACCTTAACACCATTTCTTTTATATGATATTATGTGAAAATTGAATATCTCTCTCATATCAGTCAAAAAATAGATATTATGTACGAGTGATAGAGAGGTTGAGACCCGAGATTGAGAACAAGAAGAGGAGTGCTGCTGGAGTGGATTTAGCCATTAAGGTTATGTGTTTATGGGGCATTTTAAAAAATGATAAAAAAATTTAACAATCTTTACAAACGTAGGTTTCAAAATAGGGACCACATGATATTTAAAATTAGCGTTGGCCACTGAACTAGAAACTAAAATCACATACTAGTTTGCCATAGGGAGTATCACTTTGTTGTAGTTCCAGTCGCGACTTTTGTGGAGTCATCCTAACTCCTGGGTACCTAGGTTTATGATTGAAGATAATAGACGGCTCTTCCTACTCGATATTAGTATTGTTTAGGAGGAAGGGAGGTTTCGTCCTGCCTTTAAATCGTGAGTGAGCCCCTTTCTAAAAGTTTTTGTACAAAAGAAACAACATACTGGTAAAAAAAAAAAAAAGAAACTAACACCACATAAAAAATTTGAAAACTAAAACTCTTACTCACTATGATTTTTAATATAATATATCTAGTATAGTGCAATTTCAATTGTATTACAAATTAACTATTATATTAAGGATAAGAGATAGTATATAACAATATGCACATAAAACATATAAATATATACAAGGGGGATCAGCAGCCCGTGGATGCGCTCCAAGCCCATACTATATAATGTAAAACTCTTCCTGGTTTATACTCCTTCCTGTTTTTAATATAAAATTTAATTAACTAATTTAAATATATTAAAAACTTAAATAAATTAATTAATTATAAAAAATGTGATATTATATCCCCAAAATACTCATGTATAACATTATAATACTTTACCCAGTTAATAATATAAGAGCTAATTGACTTTTTTGGGTAAATAAAGGAAGCCAAATAAATAAGTTAATAATTATAACAAATATAAGAGTTAGTTAACTTAGTTAGGTATGATAATAAATATATAATATGAATTCATTTTAAGGGGTTGTAGTTGGTCATAATTAATTGATTTATTTAGTTTCTTTAATCTACTAAAATAAATTAACTAGCTCTTGCATTAAGGACATGAGAAAATTAAGTAAATTAGTTTGAGAGCAAATGATCAATATTAGATATAAAATAGATTAAATTTTAATATTTATAACTAAATTTAATTCTCTAACTAGCTCCCCATTATTCCTCTACCACACCGATAATCTTTTTGACAATCGAATTCTAATTTTTAGGCCTTTTCTCCGTACAAGGAAGGAAGCCACACTCACAAACTCATAGTTGGATCTTTAACATAAACTAACTAACTAGAACTTGGATTCTCTTCTTTTCTTGTACGGTATACTGCTCTCCTCTAGCCAAAACTACATACGTTTTGGTTTTGGGGTAAAATTTTTATGTTGAACATTTTTTTAAAGTAACATTCAGCATTTTGAAAAATTTGAAGTAACATGTTGTATTCTGAAATATCTTTTTAGTAATACACTTAATATACTAAATTAATTTTTAAAGTAACATTCAACATTTTAAAAGTATTTTTTTAACAACACTCAGTAGTTACTATAGAACATTGGGTGCTTATAGAAAAATATTTTAAGGTATTGAATATATCTAAAATTAGTTTAAAATACTAAGTACAACTAAAAAATACTTTAGAATATTAGATGCTATTTAACCCAAAAGAAATTATTATTTTAGGATATTGGGTGATATTGAAAAAATATTTTAAAATGTTAGATACATCAAAAATTAGTTTAAAATAGTACTGAGTATTACCAAAAAAAATATTTTATAAGGTTGAATGCCATTTAACCCAAAAAAAGGTGTTATTTTAAATACTGAGTAATACTTAAAAAAATATTTAAGATACCAAATGTATCAAAAATTAGTTTAAAATACTGAGTGTGAGTGTGTTAATGAAAAAACAACTTTGGAATACATCATGCTACTTTATAAAAATGTTCAACTAACTAATCTAATGAAAATAATATAAAAATTTGGGCTGGAAATTAAAACTGAAAGAAGGACGAAGTTGTGTTACTGATGCAGAGAGAAGAAAAGAGAAAAGAAAAGAAGAAGAATCAGCGATGAAGAACCTGGAAGCAATCCCATGAAGTGAGTGCAGAACGAAGATTGTGCAACTCTTGCTGTTGCTGCTGCGACGAAGGAGACAACAGAAGAGAAATAGCAACGATTGGAATCTGCTGCGATTGAAGAAGAGCACTGAATTCACCACCTTTATAAATATACTCTCATTATAAAAAAAATAGATATTTTATAGTAGTTATTTAACAACGTTTATAGCGGTTTTGACTATTAGAAATAAGTAAAATAAGCAGTTCTAGGCAACCGCTATGCTCAATGGTCAAAACGTTAGAACAGACGTGGCAGGAAAAGCCAAATGGATGGTGTTAGTAACAGTTGAGAACCACTAGAAATTATTTACCATTGAAAATATTTCTAGTAGTTTCTGAACCGCTAGAGAGTGTATGGTGGTTGATGGGAGACGGAATTTTCAGCATGGCGCCAGAATTTCTAACTGTTGGGAACCGCTAGAAATGTGGTGCCAAAATTTAAATTTTTAAAATATTTTTCCCGCGTTTAGATTCAAAATTTAATTTTGTGCTCAGGTTTGTTGTTTTCTAATAGTCGTCCAAGTGAAAAAAAAAATAAAAATCCATGTTTTTCATTATTATAAAATATAATATTATTAATTAGGAAACTATTAGATGGATTATATGAGATGATTATGTTGATATGTGTAATTAGCAATGTATTCCAAGTTGTATATAAAAATATATTGTGATAAATAATAAGTAATTAAATTATGATTATATCATATAAGTTTAATTTAATTTGTTAAGGGAATTGAGTTAGAGATGCAATAATTGAATATGAGATACTTTGTAGGGTTGAACTTCAATTCATAAATTGAAGGATTGGTTAGATTGGTTGAGATGAAGAAAGAAAATATGAAAGAAGAAAATATAAGTATGTTAATAAACTATAAATGAAAAAAATAAAATAAATAAAGTCTTACCATGTAAAAACAATGAGGAGGAGAATGAGAGAAGAATGAATTTTAAGGAAAGACATGAAGGAGAGGAGATGGAAGAAAAGAAACGTGGGAGTGAATGAAGGAGGGGTTGTCACACCTCAAAATTTGAGCCGTGACCGACACAGAATATGAAAAAATTTATATTCCTTAAGCCTTCAACATTAAATAGAACTTTTAAAATAATAATCATAATATAGATCCATTATAATCAAAAAGGCATGTCATCCGTAGAAATTTCGACAGAATTATCTTTGTATAACAGACCTTTCAAAAATTCTACAACAGACTACAAAGGTTTCAAATCACCTACAGACATTTTTTTCAAAATAACCAGAACCTTATCTATAGACTAGGTGTAGTATCTAAACTTCAACCAAAATAATACAAGTATTTCATAAATTTATAATTACATTATAAGTAGATATGCCCAAAAATCAATACTTAGGATCGGACGTGAGGCTCTTCTCTGCTCAGCTGAGGAATAGGTTCAACAGCACTATCTGAAGCCAAAATAATCTACCGGTGAATAACGTCCCAAAAAATATAATTTAAAGTACGAGAAGAAACAATTTTAACATATTTAAATGTAAATAATAACACTTTATAATTAACTGCAAATTTTCCAATAAAACATTTTATTCAAAGAAATCCATTTAAAATCATAATTTCAAAACATTCTTTTTCCATAGGACTTCAACAGAACAAAAATAAGGGTGGACACATAGTCCACAAGAGTGACTAACCAATCAGGCGCGGCTTAAAGCCACGAAACAGGAGCAGATACAAAACCCACGAATAACAGGCGCAGGTACAAGACCTACGAATAATAGGCACAAGAATGGATCCCACGAAAATACGGCGTGAGTACAAGACCCACGAATATCCATCAGGCTCGGGTTTAACCATGGTGCACCAAGGACTAACAGTACTGCTGTTAGTAACCAGCGTTCTGTATTCAGTCTTCTCCAAAATTGTTTTCAAGCATGCGTGGGGTCAATTTAGCATTCAATGATCACAACATTTTCAAATGCAATAATCTTCACCAAGAATATGTCAAAATCACAAAACCCCATCATGAACATTAAAATAAAATATCAAAAGATTTATTCGATGCATATGGAACAATTATTCCAATAATAAAATTCACATAAGAATATTTCATCGAGAAAATCAATTTAATATAACATTTACAACAATCTTTTTCGAAAACTCCCTTTATTCATTTTCACACATAAATTTGCTCACATAATAAACCAATTGAAAGGAAAATCATTGCTAATAATTAAAGCCATTAATTCCTATAACTTGCCTTTCTTAAATCATACTTAAAAATTAACACTTTAAATGGAATATATCAAATAACACGTTATTATTAAAAATATTATTTTTAGGGGACGTTATTCACTCATCTACGATATTCTGATATAGCTTACTCCTGCTCTATTATCCAGAATATCATTCTCTATTTATTTTCCAAGATTTCCCAAAAATAAAATACTCCATAAGCTAATATCCAGAAACCACCATTTACACAAATTCAACCTTTGCAACAACTATAATCATTCACTAAAAACCTTATCTTTATTTCTTTTTCCAAGCTGTTCAATTCCATGTGCCATCAATAAATACAATTCATCTCTTTTGTAACAAGTACCATTTATTTATCATAATCACAATAAATCCCATATATACTTATTAACACTTAACTATTCCAAAGATTTTACATTATTATCTTCTTCATTTCAAATATGAAATTTTAACTTCATTCTCATTATTCTAAGCATCATTCCAATATCTCACATCATGAAAGCATATAATCATCATGTTCCCCATACCCTTCAATTCCAACAATTAACCTTCATTATCTTTTGGTTCAACTATTCTCTCTCCAACACATAAACCAAACCCACTGTACACAACAACACCAGCTTATGCATATATATATACTGATACTGTCCAAAACCAGTCCCTATAGGCTTAAACAAGCACAACATCAGCAGCAAGTTTCTAAACTACCCTAACATCAATATATATACATATACACGACGTCCTCTGTCCAAAACCATTCCCTACAGCAATAATGTCCATAATAGCACGACATCTTCTGTTTTAACATTTATTTATTTATTTTTTCTCAAGGCATGACAGCAGCATTACAGAACTCACAATAAAAAACCAACCATGGAAAGGGAGAGATCCATTACTTACCCCATACAGTTCATCTCCAACAAAAATTCCACCGCCCTTACACCAACTATTCATTCACTTTCCTTTCCTTCCTAGATCCAAAACAGAGAGAAGAAGAAAATCAAACTTATAACTTAAAACTGTGAACAATCCATGGAGAATGAGAGATATTTGGCTTACCACACCCCCCACAAAATGGCATTCTGTAACAGCAACAGAGAAGAACGTCTGAGATATGGGCTTGCTACAGTACAAGGTATGTAAGTTGACAGCAGTGACTGTGGACGCGCGACAGTAGCGATGGCAGCTCGTGTCAGCAGCAATGGCGTGCACGTTGATAGCGCTGGTGGCAGCAACTTGGACTATGGAGGCTGACAGCATAAGGCAACACTATAGTCACCAAGATCCTCCCCCCACGACAAAGATCTGGACAGCAAAGGGGACTACAGTTACTGTGACACGGCACCTGAACAGCAACGCCGACGATGGAAGAGATGAAGTTATGATAGTGATAGCTTCAGGAAATCGCGATGCTTCCTGACTGTTTCACTCTCTCGCTGTCGACTAAAGCAAATGGGAAAGGAAGTGTATTCTGAAATAAAAAGACAGAGGGGCAGTTTGGTAATTTCACAGGGTATCTGAAAAAATAAAATTCCACTTTTGCAAATGCTGGGATTCGAACAGGGACCTTTAGTTTAACAACACTGCATCCAACCATTTACTTCCCTTTTTGAAATTACTACAAGAAATAATATATATTTATCAAAATGGTATTATTTGTCTATGCACTTTCTAGGGTCATTACAGGGGTGATATGATATTTATAGACATTTGGGAAACTATCATTGATTATGTTATTCTTGATCATCATCCTGTCTAGAAGAAAAAATAAAAAAAAAATTGTTAGGATTATTAAATATCACTGGTGGAAAATTGGCATTCTAAATCCCCATTTTTAAACTAGTCAATGCGGAGACGGTTTTAAAAAAAATGACCGGTGGCCTTTTTATAAATAATATGAAATATTTACACCATATTTACTCGTGACCGATGTGGAAAAATGTAGTCCGATTTAGATGTTTACTTTCTACAGCGGATGTTATAGTAACCGATATGGAAATATTTAGTTTGATTTAGATTAACTCAGTCTGTATCCTTTCCAACCATTTTATGTCAAGTCTTCTTAGACATGCGCAGTAGTTCATCATGATCACCTTTTCTGATATCTCTTTTATATTCATTTCTTCTATTCTTCTATCTTAACTCTCCAATGGCTTCTTCCTCATTCACCCCTCCTTCTCCACCTCACAAAACACAAAGATATAATTTTGAAGACAAAAATATCTGTCATGATAACCCTTCAGTTTCTTCTCCTCCTCCCCTATTTCAGAAACTGGTGGAGTGCCTGGAGGAACTGATCCCGCGCTTCAATGCCCTGGAGCGCTCGGTGGAAGAACTGAGTCTGAAAGTTGAGAGGATGAATGAACGTTTCAGAGCCTTCCGTTCTGAAGTTCGTCGCCATCAACAGGATGATAGTTTCTTTCATCCTGTTATTGATCCCAATTCTGACTCCCAAAACATGCACTGACTCGATCGAAAGATGATGATGATGAGTGAAAATGGAGTCACCTGCCTTTCTCTATTCCCCACCTCCTTTTTGATGTAATGAAAAGAATGAGGAGATGATGATATTATATTTATATAGATTTCAAGATGTAAAGTTAGTTAGTAAAGTTTAATTTGAATGAATGAACTTTAACTAGTTTCTTGTTCTGCATACGTTGCTGAGATGATCCATTTATTTTTTTAAATGTTCTATACATCTAAATCCCACTTTTAAACCGGTCTCTGAGGAGACAGCGGTTTGAAAAGAATTAAATTTTTACACCGGTTTTAAAAGTAACCGATTTAAAATATAAACACCCGGTGCAGATTAGCTTCGTCCTATCTGCCTCTTCAGTTTTCTGTCTATGTTTTCCCGCTTTCTTTATTCTTCAGACCGTTCATTTTACTTCTTTGGTTCCCAACGTTTGTAGTCATTATGATAGAAGGCCAATTGCATTCTTCTATATTCATATTGATCATGAACCATGTATATATGTATATCATTCCTATGATCGATCTGTACATTTCGTCTCATCACTTTATCTCTGTTTTCTTTTCTTTTTCGGTGTTATATTTTAGACGGTGTTATTTTTTACACCGGTTTATACTTTATCTAGTGTAAAATGTATTAATTTTACATCGGTTCTATTGTTATCCGGGTTAGAATAATTTATATCTGGTGTAAAATGTTTACATACATTTTTTCAGCCCGCCCTTTGGCGTGACCATCATTCTCATTTCTCACGTACTCTATCATATCTCCGCTCGTCGTGCTCTGTAGTTTTCCTGAGGCTTATCCGTACTCAGTTATTCTTCTCTGTTGTCTCTCTCGTTCTGCTATTCTGTATACGTGTTCTCTGCACTTATTTTCCTGTGTGTACGTGCTTCCCCGTTTTTATGTTCATTTAATCTAGGTTTTCTATTTTTCCTGATAAATGCTTGCACATCTTTCCATTCATAACTGCTAAAGGAACAAGTTTTGTGTACTTTGACGGGTTGAAGGAAAAAGGGTTAAGTCTGTTTACAATGTTTTTGATGTTGTTATTGCGTATATAGGAATATGGGGGATAGAGTTACTCAGATTAAGGCTACCGATGCTCCAAGCGACACTACACAAAGGAAGAGCAGAAGTGCGACTCGTTTGAAAGACATTACAAAGGACAGGAAAGAGGGGAAACTGCTTCCGATAGAGTTTGACAGAAACTGGAACCCAACTGGTGAACACAAGGCAAAGTACTTAAGTTTTGTCAGCCTCCTAGCACGCAACAAGCCTAGCATCACCTATTTGACTTGGGATGCTGTGGATGATCGCGTGAAGAATAAAATTTGGGACACTATCCTGGTATAGGAACTATCTAATATTACATGCAGAGCAATACCAAATACACAACTGTTTGTTGATTACTCTGCTTTCAATGGCAATCATTGCAGCTCACTTACGATGTTCCCAACAATGAGGTCTTGAAGAAGAAGACGTTGTCTTATTGCGCTGAGCGTTGGAGGGTATTCAAGACACAACTAGCTTGTCAATATGTGCATGGACAGGACAGAAGTGGTCATCCTCAACCTTTTCCATGCAGCAAGTATCAATTCATTGACGAAGCACTTGGGAAGAATTTGTTAGGATTCGGACCACACCAGCAGCAATGGTGAGTGTATCCTTTTGTATGTGTTGGCAGAAAATGTATCAGAATATCATATGTATTGATTTTAACTACTTAATGTCTTGTAGAAAAAAAGGGCAAAAGCGATTGAATACTCCCTCAAGAATGATTGCCCCCACACAATATCTCGAGGGGGTTATACGAAGGTAGAAAGAGAGTTGTTAGGGGCCAAGAGGAAGAGGCTAGAAGAAAATGTTGGGTAGGATCCTAGTGTTCTTCTTGACCCCCTCTCCGATACATCGTGAAGAAAAATGGTTATATGCTCGCCAAAGAAAGAGCAAAATATTTACAAGCGATAATGCTCGCATGATTGTTGAAAAAATTGTAAGAACTACTTGTATTATTTTGTTTTAGTAGACTATAATTATATCATTTTCCTTATGTTTGTTCTTTCTATGTTATAGAGTAATCTTAAATAACAAGAGTCCCATAGAACCTTCAAGTCAGATGATAGGAATGACATCTTGACTGTTGCCATTGGGAAACAAGAACATGGGTGCCATGTCAGGGGAGTTGGAAGAGGTGTGGGTATAAGAGATTACTTTGGAGCATCTCAAAGACGTTCCCCACATGTGGTGCCGATGGCAGAGTTGGAATCCTTGCTCTCCACCATAAGGGCAGAGGCTTGGATAGATGCTAGGGCAGAAGCAGAAGCTTCAATTGAGGCGCGATTACAAAAGGGGTTGGCAAAGATCAAGGAAGAAATATTGTCCATGATGACATCAAGCCAGCAAGATCCAACTTATCCCCTCCCGCCCTCAATTACAGCCCATCCAAGCACTAAGGGGAGCTGTTGCTTGCCGCTATCAGAGGATGCAGAATATTATGATCTATATATGAAGGATCCTCTTAGACGCTTAGTGGCACATGGCTCCATCCATAGCCTAGGGGCAACTGTTCACCACATCCAAATTCAGGACGATCAATTAAGGGTGACAGTTGAAGACGTGCTAATTGGATATGCTCTTGTCCCAATTCCCACTGATAAGGTGAAGACAATGAGCAAAGCAAAAGGGACTTTCATATTGTGGCCAAAGCATCTTGTTCGGATCACGTCGCCTCATCCCCCAGCCAACTTCCCACCCTTCCCACTTTGAATGCCATGCAACGTGTGATCCTATTGGCATATGACAAAACGTTCCATGTGGACTCATTGCCTATGGATTCAGTTATGGGCGACATGGGGCACCGGCCTTTCTTGACCATGCGGACGTCAAATCTCTGATCACTTTTTTGTTCAATTTCTTCCTTCTCAATAGTATTTGTCTTTCACTGAATACCTTTTTCTACTTTTCTGTTCAAATTATAGCATTTTTGTATTGAATTTTATTAATTGAATAATATAATGAGCAATTGAATTATATATGTCTCTGGTATCTTGAACTGATGATCTATGATCATGCCCTTTGAGTCATATATTTGGGCAATTTATTTATGAAGCTCCAGGCCAACAAAATATATTAAATATAAATTTAATAACATCTACATCGGACGTATATATCTGCCGGTGTAGAAAGAACATATATAATAATATAAATTTAATAACATCTATATCTGACGTATATACAACCAGTGTTAACATTTAAATAATCTAAATCGTCCCAATATTCAACCGGTGTTAACATTTAATAATCTACACCGTCCCAATATTCAATCGGTGTAGATATTATAAAATAATACACCAGATGTAAATGTGAACCGCTTTAAAATGTAGACCGGTTTAAAAAAGTATACATTCTACACCGGTCTTGTGACCGATGTAAAATGTCTCACTTTTTATACGGTCTGTTTCTACACCGGTTATATGTGTGATGTAGAATGCCATTTTAAACCGGTGTAGAAATCTTTTTTTTCAGCCGTATATATTTAAAAAAATTAAGTACTATATAATTTAATAAAATAAATATACCTGACAATGGCTAAATTATCGTCTTCTTAAGGGAAGAAGTCTTCAAAATTTGTCGGTTGGAAGGGCTTATTGTCACAAGTAATGTCACCATCACCCATGTCAGGCTTAGGGAGGACGACCATATTCCAATCTTTATGCTTCTAGTCTTACACATAGTAAACCTGGTGTGCCTTAGACGCAAGAATATGGCTCGTCATCCTCAAATTTCCCCATATGAATGAGTATAAAGAAATTGACAAAGGTGATGCCCAAGTGGTCAGTGTTGATTCCTCGTCAAGTTATCATGTTTCCCATGAGTACTCGAACAACATTATGGTGAAAATTTGGTAACTTAACTTAATGATATCAATCAGCTTTCAATAGTAAGTGAAGCCTCCAAAATACATGTCAGCGTCACTACTACTAGCATAACATCTCATCCCAAAGTGCCACAAACTCCAGAGTTTTATGTGAGCAATCCCTAATAATGTGCAATCATACAGAACTTGAACCCATTGACATTATATGCTGTATACCTTTTTGCATGGTCTAACGCACTGAGGGAAAGGGTTTTGAGTCGATCTACGTACGAGCTGACATCATTACTTATTTGATGTGTGAACCATCGGGGAACTCTCTATGGAATTTCTTATCAATATAAGCAGAAGTTTAACTTGTTAGAGTTAGTGAGGAATATATATAAAATATAAAAGTCGGTGAGCACATAATACTTATTGCATAAATAGTTTGACTTGGCAATAATTTATTAAAACATGCCTGTGTGCTTGGAGTTTCTTCGTGGGAGTGAGTATGAAGAATTCACATCATCTAACTAGTTCCCCACAGGAGGAAATAAAGTTGACATAGAAGGACCAAGAGGGTAATCATCAACGATACGAGGCCAGTTAAAAGATGTCTCCATGTCATTATCAAAGTACCTTTAACAGAAAGTTCGGATCTCGTCTCCAGAATAACCTTATGCTATTGACCCCTCTGGCCACACCTTATTTCTAACATATAATTTTAATTTTCCCAAGTACTTGTAGGTTAATATTTCGTTAATAATTTTGAGCAATCGAAATATAAAAAAATAGAATTGAAAATGCAAAGATAAAAGATCATTTAGTACCTTTCTATAGGGTGCATCCATCGATATTGAACCAGCCCAGCGACCTTTGCTTCTCGTACAAGGTGGACAGTCAAGTGGACCATGACAGTGAAGAATTATGGAGGAAATATCATCTACAAGTGACAAAGTATAAGAATAATTTGACTTTGTAGCTGATCGAGCTTTTCAGGTACCAAGACCTTCGCACACAACTTCCTGAAGAATAAACATAGCTCCACCAAAATGACTTATACATAAGAAAGAATTGTGTTTCTTAAAGATAGTGGAAGTAACTATTGCATGAGAATATGGGAGTCATGACTCTTTAACCCAGTAGCCTTTCGAACCTTCAAATCGATGCACCTTGAGATATTGCTAGTATATCCATGATGTACTTTTATATTCTTCAGCGTTGAAAGGAAGATATCCTTGATCTGCTTCATCAAGGTGAATTTTTCTAGTTGGAACTTGTCATTTTCATCAGGTCAATCCTCTTCACGAATTCCCCAGGTCCATAAATCTTTTCTAGATGTGATATGGTCTTTGGACTTTTCGGCTTCATTTAGTAACGTATAGATCACATTATCGTACACATTCTTCTCAATGTGCATAACGTCCAAACTGTAGAGCAACAAATTAGATTCCCAATAAAGAAGAGTGAAAATACGCATCTTTTCTACCACTATATAAGCTAAGCACAAGATATTACATGAGACCGTCATCCCAGTTGTTTGGGATCCTCATACTTTCCAAATTTGATATCAACATCTTGTAACTGCCACATGACATCCCCACCAGATAGGGTAATAAGAGGATCTCTTCATTCTTGGTTGTATCAAAGAGAATCTGTAGCAATCTAAATCAGTGTTTAGAATCAAGGACCAGTTGATGTCCTATAAAGAACCACTTGTGACTATACGAAAGGCGACAGGGTACAGAGTTAAAGTTGTACTTTGGACAGGCACTTTCCAACCAGACAAGGTTTCTAAAATAAGAAAATCACTTATCATACATATCAAGGCTACACGGAGGTTGAATAGTCACTTCTCATTTGAGTTGTACATCTCAACACCATCCATCCACAAATCCATCAATTCTTGTATCAACGGTTGTAGGTATACATCTATATTATTTCCAGATGCCTCTTGCCAGGAATAATCATCAAAAGCATAAATGAGCTCTATTTCATGCACATACAGGGTGAAAGATTGTACATAATCAACATCACCAGTCAGATACTGTAGGTCGTGCTCATGCTTCCGAAGGGATTAAAACCATCTATTGCCAACACAAGACAGACATTTCGAGGATCACTAGTAAAGTTTAGAAATTTCGTATCAAATGCTTTCCATGCCTCCGAATCTCGTGGGTGTCTTAACTTGCCATCTAGATTATGCTTAGTCATATTCCACCTATGTGCTCAGCCATTTTTTATGACATATACATTATTTACAACCATAATTTTAAAGGAAAGTACCTATCAATATAATGTATTGAGAACTATATTAAATTTCATTTAGATACATAATAGTAACACATTATACTGCAATAAATTGTACCTTATAATTTTGGCCGATTTCTTCTTCTGATTTTCCCCTTCTGTATTGACTTGTGCCGAGATGTCTCACATCGATTACAAATCTTCATATTTGCATCCTCTCCCCAATACATCATGCAATCATTTGGGTATGAATCTATCTTCTTATAGTTCAAGTCAAGTTTGTTAATAATCTTCTTTACCTCATAAAAAGATGGGGGGAACTTAGCTTGAGGTAAAGCATCTCCTAATAACTCCAACAGCATGGACATCACCTTCTCAGTTATATCGCACAGGCATTTGATATGATACAACCTTACCAAGAATGATAACTTAGAATACTTTGTGCATCCAGAATAAAGAGGATTATCGGCTTCGTTCATGAGGTCAAAAAACTCCCGGGCAGTTTCATTTCTAATGAACTCTAAACGAGGCCCCACTACTTTATCTGACTCCTCACTTTCATGAACGCACAAAGCATCACATATAGCATTATTCACATAATCGGATTCTTCTTCTCGTACTCCCATTCGTGAAATTATAGGAATTGACTCAGCAATCATATCTGCTCATATCTCATTAATAATTCAGAGGGAAAGCTCAGATCTCTTTAACACTTCAGATAAAGTTGTTCAACTTTTATTGAAGGGATCCAACGGCTATGTACGTTTCTAGCAATTACATTTCTAACGGTTTGAAACTACTAGAAATCTTGCCCATGCTAACAATTTCTAGCAGTTACTGTAACCACTAGAAAATCTCACCCACGCTGGAAATTTCTTGTTGTTACTAGTAACCTCTAGAAAATCTCGCACACGATGAGGGAAATTTGAATTTGAAACGTTATAGATGTTTCTAACAGTTACCAACCACTAGAAATGTCGCACTTGGAGGAAAATTTATTTTGCCACATTTTTAAACAATATATGAAGTTATAATAGTAATAACCAATATTAGCTTAAAATTAACAACAAAAAATTGTACATGTATTGTAAAAAATTGTAATTATAATTAAATTTTAAATTAAAAAAATTGTCAAAAATTAAACAATATTTGTATTTTAATTTATTACAATTAAATAATATAAGTATTAGCGGGGTGGGCCAGTATCTGCCTCATCCTTGTTGGGCTACTGGGGCTAGGCGAATGAAACAATCTAAGTCCGATGTCACCTTGGGGTTACTTCAAAATTTAAATAAAGGATTATGTATAGTGCAACCTTGGGTCCTTCTCTTTAAGGAGCAAAAAATCAAATTAAATTCCTAAGTAACTACATGCAATGCAACCTAAGCTATAAAATGGGGTTTGGATTGATTAACTAACAACTAAATGCAATGAATTACAAATAAATTTGAATAAAATATTTTTGAGATTTTTATTTTAAAGATAGTGATAATGAATGATAATGAGTGAATGGAATGAAAACGAAAGTGATTAATAATAATAAAAGTAATCATCCAATTCAATAAAGTAGGCAATCATAGCTTCAACAGATATAAGAGTTATAAACAATGAATCAAGAGTTATAATTAAGATTTTAATCCAACAACCAAGCTACCTCGAATTGTCACAAAATATTTTTCAAAGTCCTAATTTTTTAACTGCTACCAGACTAATAAAATAGGAATACTGATATTAAAATCCAATGCTCAATCATAACTCAATAATTTATAAAAATTAGGATTAAACCCAACAAGAGATATAATGATCCAATAATTCAAGCCACCTTGAAAAATCACAAAATATTCACTAAAATCTTAATACAAAGTCTTGACCCAAAATAGAGTAAAGAAATTAACTTATAACTAGCACAATATCAATTGTCAAACAATAATTCTCAATAAATATAAATAATTCATTATCAAGCTTCCCAATAATTATAAAATTATCCTAAGACCTAGGAATCATAATATAATTAATGGGTAAAAATTTAGAGTAACTTAAACTCCCCTTTTGATATCCCAAGCTCATGCCCTTGCTACTAGATTGGAGGATTTGGACGCTCTATCCATGCCTAGCCATCACAGTAGCCACCAACGTTAAGGTTTCATGGCCACCCATGTTTGTCTTCTATGTCCGTGCTTGTAGTGCTGGTTATCGTGATGAAGGAGGAAGTGTAGGTGATAACAACGTGATGTGGGTGTCGTTTGCTCACTATGCTATGTCCTATGCTATCTTCTTTGTCGCTACTATTCTGCTATCGCTGGATCGCTGTTATTCATGTCCGTCATTGCTCTCCGTGCTCACCGTGTTAGTTAGTTGCTGTGATGATAAAAGGGTGATAAAGATAGAGGTGACGATGGGATAAAGGTGGTTGATGGAAGGGAGGTGGAGATGGATAATGATGGTGATGAAGCGGCACAGTGCTCCCCCTCCCCCTGTCATGCTGCCTCAAGTGATTAAAAGCATGGAGAAAGAATTGAAAAAACCTAATGGGCCAAATCGTAAGGTTTGGCCCATGGGTCCTCCAGTGCAATTTCTGAATTAATGGTCATTTGTTGTCATTTGTAAATTTCAGTTTCTCCAAAATTCCTAAAATACAAAATCATAATAATGTGATACCTTTTGTTTCAAAAATAATTGATTGAAAGAAATCATAAAAGTGTGACAATTATGTCCATGTTATGCACTAATCCAAATGATGCACAAATAATATAATTAAGGAGCAAAATAATGACAAAACCCCCACCAAAATGATAAATATATAAAAGTATGAGTTTGTCAACTCCCCCACACTTAGCATTTTGCACTCCTTGGAAAAATATCATTAAGAAGAAACCCACAGTTAAACTCAATACAAGCAAACATACTGACAAGGCAAGAATATGCAATCAACTCAAACAGCCTCTATCCCTAATAAATCAACAGTCATGGAATGCTTCATTGCAAAAAAATTAACCCAAGAGATATAGAAAAATAGAAGGATAAGAAACATAATTGAACTCTCATAGGTATAAGTGTCTAACTCAACCCTCAAATATGAGAAATTTTCACTCAATCCATCTAGATTAGCACCTACCATAGGCTTGTAAAGTTTCTACTATCTCCATCACTAACATACCATAGATTTATGATCTAGGGGACTTTGTAGGGTTGTAATGTTGGCGAAAGGATAATGAATGAATAAAATGGAATTTAGAACAAGTTTAATGCATGAGCTTTAAGAAGCAACTCAAAGTGAGCTAAAGTGAGACCATCAAATGAACACTAATGTGCCAATAGAACCAATCTTTAATCTTCACCAAGGAATGCAATATTTCAAACTTTATTCTTTTGGGCCAAATATTTTTTTCTTTTTCCCTTTCTCTTTTTTCAAACTTTTTCTTGGCTTTTTCTGCACATTTTCTTCTCTTTCTTGCCTTTTCTATTTCTTTTCTCCTTTTTTCTCTTTTTTTTATATTGGCAATCCTAACCCAAAAAGATAAACATAGCAACATTAATAGTGCACATTTAATCATGAAGAACATAATGTAACTCATGCAAAGTATTTGTTCAAAATCAATGGAATGAAATGAAAGTGATGGGCTCAAAGCGCAAAGGTCAATTCAGATGGCTTATGTTTGGGTAAAAAGATTTAGAAATGAATGCCCCTATCATGGTCACAATTTTAGGCATTAATATAGCTGTGAAAAAGAATCTAGACAAGTTCTAGAGGTTAACCAAAATTAGGTGGAAATCACACAAGATAAGAAAGAAAAGTAAGGCTAAAAAATCCTTACAACAAGGCTTTCTCTAAGATGTTTCCTCCCTAAAATCAAGCTATGAAACAAGGTTAATAACACTGCACCAAAGGCACTCTACTATGTTAATCAACTAAAAATAAAAATTACTCAAATCAAAATGCATTCTTACCTAGACATGCCAATATTCACATGTATAAAGCAATAAGAATTTGAAAATAAAGCCCAAAGACTGCAAAAGTCAAGTTAGAAGGTGGGAATTACAGCAGTAAATTCAATCAATTTAACTCAAAAGGTTTTTTTTTTTGAATTTTTCAGATTATTTTAGATAAATGGCAATCCAAGCAATGGTAAAAGAAATCGGCAAAAGTAATCCGAATCCCTCCCCCACACTTAGACCATGTGTTATCCTCAACGTAACACTAAAGCATATATTAGAGAGAAAAAGGAAGATAGTTAAAGATTCATCTGTTAAAAGGGAGATTTATTCAAATAAAAAATAACTTAAGACTATGAAATCATTCAAAATGTAACATATTATAAGAAATTATTAAAAGACATAAAGTAATAAATCTAAATTATTCTACCTTTTACTATTAGGATAGTCATTCCCCTACACTTATCTCAAGCAATAAAGCTTAGTAAATCAAAAGGTGAGGAGGCAAGAAAGGAAAGGGATAAACTTGAAGACGGAATATCTTTAAACTATTGTAAGAGAAGTTTTTACCCCGGATGAGAAACATGCATTTCTTTATTGATGGTTGTGGTTCCAAATCAATTGGAAGATCCCCAAGAGTATATAGTCGAGCTTGGTTACATAAAGGGTTCCATCGATTATGTGCTTGCATAGAAAATATGCCCTTACCAGTACTAAATTCAAAAATAGAGACATGGAGAGATTTCAAATGAAGGACATTTTATGAACTAGACTTCCAGTAACTATCGCTCCAAGGAAATCAATGGAATTTTCTTTAGTAGGAAAGAAACACTCAATAACAGTTCCAAAAATTTCTTGTGTGTGCGAAGTAGAAGATATGGAATCCGCCTATCCTATTGTCATATTCATTCCATTCCATGACTTGGTACCACCATCAGATGACCTAGAAACATAAGAATTAGGGTTAGTTTGATCAATTGAAAAGGAAAATAAATTAGAAGTAAGAGTGGAATTAGAAGGGGTTAGAGTAATGGTAGGATCATTGTTATCCTCTTCTAATGTTCCAATGCTACTCAAAGGGGAAGTTGCATTCGTAGCTTGTATAATAGCTCCTTTATCATCAATTCCTGCAAAATTAAGAAACACACCTTTCTCAAGGCTATCAAGTGAAGAATAAGTGAGAATATTAAAATTAAAACAAGATGATGCATCAAAATCATAAGGACTGAAAAGCCATCTATCTATCTCTAAACAATAGACACATGATATGCCAACCTCACATGCACATAAATAAGAAGAGTAGGATGAAGATAGACAACTAAAAGCATCACTATGCTTCACAACCATGTCATACCTATCATGTTCATACACATCAGTCTCCTCATCACCTATGGGGTCGGAAGGTGATACTTTCTCCACTTGTATCTTTATGATAGTTGTGGCATCTTCATCATTTTGTACCACTAGTTGTTTCTGAGACTGCTCCAAGAGTTTTTTTCTTGCAGGCTTTCAAATTAAATAGAGGCTTCTTTCTCTGCTTGGGAAGCTTCTTGAGTAGTGTTGGTCTTATTTTCTCATCAACCGGTTCTTCATCCTCTTCATTCTCTTCAAATTGTACTTTCTTAGCTCCACTTTCCTTACCACTTCTTAGTGTGATTGCATTCAAAGATTGATAATTTATCACTGTGTTGGAGGCTATAGAACCATTACTCATTGCTTGTTGTTCACTCAAGTTGTTGGAGATTTGAGTAACAAAAACGTTCAAGTTCTCATGCTTAGTCTCAATTTGCTCCAACTTAGAGAACACAATTTATAGACATGAGTCTATCTTATTCTCCATAGCATAAAACTTAGCCTCATTTTCTGACTCCTATTGGTCTAATCCTGAATTAATCCTGGCAATGCCTTCCATGATCATAGCAAGTCCATTACCTTCAGAAAAAGAAGATGACACCCCTTGATTGGAAAAATTTCCTTGAGTGTTTCCTTGATCCTCATCCTATCTAAAATTATGGTGATCACTCTAACCTGGGTTATAGGTATTAGAGTAGGGATCATCAACTACAAAGCCATAGAATCTAGGTAAGGAAGAATTTAATGTTTCTTTAATTTCAAAGTTCATATCATCATTATAAAAGTCATAAGGATCATAATTAACATTCTAATTATAAATCTCCCTCATGCTTATATTATCCTCACATTATGCCATAAGTTGTTCTCACCATATTTGTTATTCCCATTAAACCCATTATATCTATTATTACCATTAAAACCATTCATGTTTTTTTTCCTGATTCAAAATCATTAACAGACAGGTATTCACTAGAGGTAACTGTTAGATAAAAAAGGACAAAATAAAAGAAAAAATAAAATAAAATAAAACAAAATGAATCAAACAAAAAAAAAAGAAAAAGGTAGAACTAAATAAACTAAAAAAAATTGAACCTCAATATTTATTTATTTTAATGAAAATACAAAAAGTTATGCAATACTAACTAGACAAACACTAAGACAAAAGGCTTAATAAATAAATCTCAGTCTATATTACTTGACACTTAGTTACTAGGTGAAACAACCTAAGTCTGATATCGCCTTGGGGTTACTTCAAAAATTAAACCAAAAATAAGGTATAATGCAACCCCGAGTCATTCTCTTTGAGGAGCCAAAAATAAAATTAAATTTCTAAGTAACTAAATGCAATGCAACCTAAGCTATAAAATAGGGTTTGGATTGATGGACTAATAACTAAATGCAATGAGTTAAAAATAAATTTAAATAAAATATTTGTGGTATTTTTAATTTAAAGATAATGATAATGAATGATAATGAGTGAATAGAATGAAAGCGAAAGTGATTAATAACAATAAAAATAATCCTCCAATTCAATAGCGCATGCAATCATAACTTCAACAGATATGGGAGTTAAAAATAATGAATTAAGAATTATAATTAAACTTTTAATCTAACAACCAAACTACCTCGAATTGTCACAAAATATTTTTTAAAGTCCCAATCTATTAACTACTACCAGAATAATAAAATAGGATTAAATATATTAGATACTAATGTTTAAAAATAACTCAGAGATTCAAAATAGAAAGAATCAAAGATAACAAATGATAGATGATCCAATAATCTAAGCCACCCTAAAAACTCACTAAATATTCACAATACTCTTAATACAAAGTCTGACCCAGATCAAAGTAAATGAAATTAAAGTTACTTAAAGAACAATGTCAAATGCTAAGCAAAAATTAGTCATAATAATCCTCACTAAATATAAATAAATCATTAATAAACTTTCCAATAATTATAAAATTATTCTAAGACCTAGGAATCATAAGATAATTAAAGATTGTCGTCGCCGTTCATGCTTGTAGTGCTGGCTGTTGTGATGAAGGAGGAAGTGTAAGTGACGACAGTGTGATAATAGGTGTTGGTTGCTCACTGTGCTGCGCCCTGTGCTATCTTCTCTGTCGCTGCTGCTATTCTGCTCTCGCTGGATTACTACTGTTCACGCCTGTTGCTACTCTCCGTGCCCGCGTGCTGGTTGCTTGCTGTGATGATAGAGGGGTGATGAAGATGGAGGTGGTTGATGGAAGGGAGGTGGAGATAGATGATGATGGTGACAATGAGGCACAGTTCTCCCACCCCCCTGCACGCTGCCACAAGTGATTAAAAGCATGGAGAAAGAATTGAAAAAACCTAATGGGCCAAATCGCAAGGTTTGGCCTAAGGGTCCTCTAGTGCAATTTTTGAATTAATGGTCATTTGTAAATTTTAGTTTCTCCTAAATTCTTAAAATACAAAATCATAATAATATCATACCTTTTGTTCCAAAAATAATTCTTTGGGAGAAATCATAAAAATATGAAAATGATGCCCCTGTTATGCACTAATTCAATGTAAAATACATTAATTCAAATGATGGACAAATAATATAATTAAGGAGCAAAATAATAACAAAATACCCTCAAAATAATATGAATAAATATATAAAATATGGGTTTGTCACTAGGGAACCAATTTCTTAGCTCCCCGGCAACGGCGCCACTTGAAACAACCTAAATCCAATATCGCCTTAGGGTTACTTCAAAATTTAAACCAAGGATTGCGTATAGTTAAACATTGGGTCTTTATCTTTAAGAAGCCAAAAATAAAATTAAATTCTTAAGTAACTAAATGCAATGCAACCTAAGTTATAAAATGGGGTTTGGATTGATTGACTAACAATTAAATGTAATGAATTAAAAATAAATTTGAACAAAATATTTTTAGGATTTTTATTTTAAAGATAGTGATAATGAATGATAATGAGTGAATGGAATAAAAATGAAAGTGATTAATAATAATAAAAGCAATCCTCCAATTTAATAAAATAGGCAATCATAGCTTCAACAGATATGTGAAGTATAAATAATGAATCAAGAGTTATAATTAATCTTTTAATCCAACAACCGAGCCACCTCAAATTGTTATAAAATATTTTCTAAAGTTATAATTTATTAACTCTCACCAGAATAATAAAATATGAATACTAATATTAAAACCCATTGCTCAATCATAACTCAATAATTTATAAAAATTAGGATTAAAGCTTGCAAGAGATACAATGATCCAATAATTCAAGCTATATTGAAAAATCATAAAATATTCACTAAAATCTTAATACAAAGTCTTGACCCAAAATAGAGTAATGAAATTAAGTTATAACTAGCACAATATCAATTGCCAAATAATAATCCAATCACACCAATCCTCAATAAATATAAATAATTTATTATCAAGCTTCCCAATAATTATAAAATTATCCTAAGACCTAGAAATCATAATATAATTAATGGGTAGAAAATTAGAGTAACTTAAACTCCCCTTTTGAGATACCAAGCACATGCCCTTGCTACTAGATTGGAGGATTTGTACGCTGTAGCCACGCCTAGCCATCATAATAGCCGCCAACATTAAGATTTCACGACCACCCATATTTGTAGTTGTTGTCCGTGCTTGTAGTGCTGGCTGTCATGATGAAGGTGGAAGTGTAGGTGACGGCAGCATGATGATGGGTGTCGGCTACTCACTGTGCTATCTTCTCTGTTAGTACTGTTCTGCTCTTACTAGATTACTACTGTTCACGTCTATCGTTGCTCTCCGTGCTCACTTTACTGGTTGCTTGCTGTGATGATAGAGGGGTGAAGAAGATGGAGGTGATAATAGGATGAAGGTGGTTGATAGAAGGGAGGTGGAGATGGATGATGATGGTGATGTCGTGGCACAATACTCCCCTCTCCCCCTATCATACTGCCTCAAGTGATTAAAAGCATGGAGAAAGAATTGAAAAAAACTAATGGGCCAAATCACAAGATTTAACCCATAGGTCCTCTAATGTAATTTTTAAATTAATGGTCATTTGTTATTATTTTTAAATTTCAGTTTCTCCTAAATTTTCGAAACACAAAATCATAATAATGTAATAATTTCTGTTCCAAAAATAATTGTTTGGGAGAAATCATAAAAATATGATAATTATGCCCCTGTTATGTACTAATTCAATGTAAGGTACACTAATTCAAATAATGCACAAATAATATTATTAAGGAACAAAATAATAAAAAACCCTACCAAAATGATATGAATATATATAAAAATATGGGTATATCAACAGGTTGTGTTGGCTATGGGGATTAGGCGGGTTGTGAGGTCTAGTCAGGATCGAGAAAGAGCGGAAGTAGCTGAACCCTTAGAGCCAGTGTCTTAACCAGTTGTTCCATAGCCATACAGAAACAGTCGAGTTGGCCCTAAAACTGTAGCTGGACATGGTCTAAAACCTCCTCCCTAACCTCCTTTTGGATGTCTTGCCGGACGTCCTCCCTAACCTTTCATTTAACATCCTCATCTAGTGCTCATCTAAAATCCTCCCCCAATCTTCGGATGAACTCGTCTTTCACCTCAGGGTCTAACTTATCGGCTCTGGCGCACTTCATTCCCGCGCTCGTTTAGTGGGACGCCGCTGCAGACTAAGAAGTCCCTGGCATCTTGAGGGCCCAGGCGGGCTAGCCTAGTCGGTGTGGGCTCTAGGTCGAGCCTACTAACTTACCTGGGGTGCTACGGTAGGCCGCGATAATATTAATATAAAATGTAATAATATTAAAATAATTTAAAAATTTTAAAGTTAATACAATAATATTAATATCATATGTACTTGTTGTTTAGATGAGATCCTCAAGTAGACATAGTAGGCTCAATCTTTGTCCAGGAACCATCGGGTATATCTGCCATAATATCCTGCAATAGCCTCGTCCCATCACCGTTCTTCTCCCACCATAGATCCCCCTCTGGTTTTTTTCACGTTGCCTCTATCCTCTTTAGGGTATCCGCATTCAGCTCTTTTCCCACTATGAATTTGCCCTAAAATTAAATAAAAGATAAAATTTTAGTCATTATATAGATTATGTACATTTAATATAGATTATATATAATCTACATTAAATCTATAAATACAATACATAGATTCAATGTATTAAATCTATATATAATATCTATATTAAATCTATCTAAAAATCTATATCAATATAGATTATATAGATTAATTAAATAATTAATCAAATAATTAATTAATCTATATATTTAATTAATCAACTAATTAATTACTTTAAATAAAAAATATATCTTACCTTAATCATCACTTAGGATGCATCCTTTTGTCGCGCTTCGACCTTCTTCCAGTCCTTCTAACTAGGCTCATGTACATGTTGTACAGCTGGCCCTCGCCCTTAGCTTTCGGTTGGCCTAAATCGCTCAGTGGCAACAACACGCGTCCCCTGGTAATCATGGATAGCTCTTTAACAGTGAGCGTCCTGTCGGACCTGTAGCCCTGGGAGTCTATACCAAGTAATTTGAAATTTAATTACATATGAATTAAATGTAAACAACTTTTTGTATAAATAAAATAATTACCTATGAATTCCATATCAAAGTCGCCTTGGTGATACTCTTTCTCCTGGGGGTGCTCATACGCTTGATACTCCTCTTTCTCCTCCTAGGCCTGCTAATCTTAATGAGGAGCTATAGCATCTGCCATGAAGTCTATGATCTTCTTCTCGCTGAGATGTAGTCGTCGATGCTGATATCTGGCCATGACTTGTACCACTCGTAGAAATACCCGCCATAGAAAAAGGATCCTTAGTGCATGTAGTGGGATCAACTGGCTCCTTCCCAAGTCGTCGACTTATCCTAATACAATAAATAAATGAATAAAAAAATATCAAATAATAACAATTTTAAAAATACAATAAATAAATGAATAAAACAATATCAAATAATAATATCCAAAAAAATAATAAATAAATGAATAAAATAATATCAAATAATAATAATTTCAAAAACACAATAAATAAATGACTAAAATAATTTAAAAAATAATAATGAATAAATGAATAAAATAATTTCAACTAATAATAAAATAAAAAAATACTATAAACAAATAAAATAAAATAAAAACTTCAGAAAAAATTCAATGTTAAATTTAAATTCTTAACTTAAAAAAAATGCAGAGTACTCTGTAGATATGGATTTGGATATGATGTGTGTAAAAAATTTGGTAGAGCTCAACCTCACAACTCGCCAAAAATAAGAAAGTAGCGGCAATACTATATATTTATAGGGTGGCATTTTCTAGTAGTTCTGCCAAACCACTAGAAAATGCAACTTTAGGGTGAACCACCTCCTGCCACGTGTCTTGACCCCTCAGTAACCGTTGATATTTTATAGCGGTTCCATGCAACCACTAGAAATTCAATGTGACATTTATAGCGGTTGTCTTCTTAACCGCTAGAAAAGTCAATCGTTGACCCTTTCACTTGTCAAAACCACTAGAAAATGACCCATAATCGCTAGAAATGCCCATATAGTTTCTAGCGGTTTGGAGAACCGCTAGACTTTTCATCGACCTTCCGTGTTCTCTATCAGTGTTTCTAGCAATTGCTCCTAAACCACTAGAAATGTGATTAAAGGGGTTAGAATTTCTATTGGTTTTTTCCATAACCGCTAGAAACTAACCACTGCTAAAATAATTTTTTTTGAAATGTCTACTGGTAAATCCCCTTAGCCCAAGAACGCCTATTCTTGTGCAGACTTATATAATGCAGATCCTCTCATTGTTTTAATGCTTAGAACCTTCAAGTTGCAGAAGATGAGACTGAAATGTGTAAATAAGTTAATGAGTTTGATGATATGCTCCATATATGGTCATAAATATATAAACAAATGTCTTTATTTGGGCATATGTGAAGCATGGACGTCCGTTCACAAAACTAAAATATCTACATAATTATTAATTGTTTTCAGTAATAATAATTAATCCAGTATGTCAATAAAAAAAACGTGTGAGGAGACTTCAATCAACACAAGAACAATCACATCCCAATATCAATCACACAATAACAATATTATCTAAGAATGCAATATTTTAGATATAATCATTTTAAAAAGGGGTCAAGGATGATGCATCCACAAACCATCAAATATGTTTTTATACGATACTTGACATGTTCATATTTGACTATTCGAAACTATTATATTTGGATAAACATAACTGTCAAATATCAACAATTTTGCATTAGTGTGAATCTATCCAGCACCTAAATTAATATTTTTTTCAGTTGCGTTCAACAGCCTAAAGTAATATGTTAAAATTACTCATAAATAAAATACTTTAAGGGTAAAGTTTTTCTAAAAAAAATTACTCATGTGGTCCTGAATATAAGACCTAATTAAGTAGTTAATCTTTGTGTTAAATATAAGAAATATTTCCTATATTTATCCAATTTTTTTAAAATTACCTCTATTAATACTCTCTCAACAATAATCAAGTAAGAGAAGAAATGAGATAATTAATAAAAATGATTAGTTTTTTTTAAAAAATATGTTATATTAAATATTTTAATCTAATCAAATTAGTTAAATATGTCTTATATTAAAGACCAAAAAATAATACTTTAAAAGCAAAATTATATTATAAAATATTTTATGATGTTAGATGCACTAAAACGTATTTCAGAAACTATAAAATATTTTAAAGTATTAAACACACTTGAAAAAATATTGTAAGATACGTCCCTCCTAAAAATATCGTAACAAGCTTTTAAATAAAACAATAGAATGACGATTACCACGAACGCCTTTTCTTTACTTCAAAGAACTCATAACCAGAGGGGTTTCTGAAGAGTAATATAATACACAAACATATACATATATATATATATATTTCAACACTAGTATTGTTATAAATTTAAGATTTTAAGTTCTTTTAAAAAATTGGTACTGAACTATTTTTATTTTATAATCATTTTTATTAATATATTTTTGTTATCTTCTTATAAAACAAAATCTCTCCCACCTCTCAATCATCACCACTCAACATTCACCATTATCTTAATACTTCATTTCGCAACAAGGGCTAATTTGCAGAAGTAGTTTCGCGTGGATGATTGCGGCAACGAAACAATTAAGGACCACTGATATCTAATATGCTTATATTCGATGTGTTTTGCAGTATACCTCTAAATTTAAGGTAGTGTCTTTTTTTTTCCAATTTAAAAGGTAAATCCACTTCAATTATTCAGCTTTGGACCACCCGCTAGACGCACACGGACGAGCAAGGACCGGAGGAGCTGGACCAAAACGTGATAAAGAGCCACAAACATGCCCGTATCTGGCTTCTCTCCTCTACTTTTGCCATATATTGCAATTAATAAGTTAAGGAGTAATAAATGATAACTTTTAATCTGAAAATACGAGTGTTATTGAAAAAATATTTTATGATAGTGAATGCAACTTAACCATTTAATTTATAAGACATTTTAATAAATATTGAAAATAATTAGTGTATATGATACCCCATACAAATAAATAAAAAAATTACTTAACCTTCACGGCACACTTCATTCAGAATGCTATTTACTCTCTCTCACACACACATCATTTTCCCCCATATCCATTCAGCCTTTTCAGACTCGCTCTCTCAATATTGAAGTATAAGCGTGGTCGATTGTGGCAGAGAGAAGTAGGACGCCGATTTTTTTCTCCAGTTTTTGGTAATGAGTCAATATTCCAAGAAAATTGTACTATTTTAAAGTATGAGATATTATTGATTTCAAAAGAGTACGATATATTATTACTTGTCTAACATTAGACCAGCCAGATTATAAAGTGAAGAGAACTAAGGTTTGAGTTCCATCTTGTTAAAAAAAGCCCCATAGGGAGAGATATCCTGATCATAAAACTTTAATTTGGGTTGGTCAACTATTTGATTATTATTATTGATTTTTCTTTCAATTGGCTTATTATATTATCCTGTTTATGTATGGAAATGGACAAAGAAATCTTTTGAGATTCATGCTGGGATCCATGATTATGAAATATTCTTGGTGAAATTTCAGTATTAAAAAATATTATTTTTATTTAATGTTAAATTGATCCCACGCATGCTTAGAAATATTTTTGAAGATGACTAAATATAAAACGCTGGTTATTAACAGCAGTACTATTAGTCTTTGGTGCACCATGGTTAAACCCGAGCTCGATGGATATTCGTGGGATTTATTCTCCGACCTGTTATTCGTGGGTCTTATACTTGCGCTTGTTTTCGGGGCTTCGAACCGTGCAGGATTGGTTAGTTACCCTCGTGGACTGTGTGTCCACGCTTGTTTTCGTTCTGTTGAAGTCTTACGGAAAAGTATGATTTGAAAATTAGTGTTTTACACGAATTCTTTAAATACAATGTTTTACTGGAAATTTGGATTTGATTGATGATTTTTATACAGTTTCATGGTTGCTATGATTCTATGTTCTGAAAAATTTATGTTCATCTATAAAGCTTTATTATTTACAGTTAAATATGTAATAAATCGTTTCTTCCTGTATTTTAAATCATGTTTTTATATGACGTTATTCACTAATATATTATTTTGGCCTCAGATAACACCGTCGACCTTGCACTTTCAGCAAAACAGAGAAGGCTCTAATGGTTGTTCAAAACCTGTAGATGCTCCACATAATCTATAGGCAGGATTCCTGTTCTCTCTTGTCTTTTCGATATGTATGAATTATTGTATATGGTATGGTACTTATCATTTTTGGAGATATAAATATATTTATATATTATAAATAATAAAATAGATTATGTATGTCTAAGATTATTATTATATTAAGTATGATATTTAAAGGTTTACGGAATATGAGTGATTTCATATTCTGTGCCGGTCACTCTTTGATTTTTGGGGTGTGACAATCTTCCTCAGAAGTCAGGTCTTTAATTTAATCCATCCAAGCTCCATGTTCTTTAATTTTTTGAATTTGATTCAGTGAGAGAGAGACCTATTCCTTTGGACCAGAATGTTTTGTAGAAATATCGAATACGTCGCTTTCTTTGACAAACCATAACGGTGTCATTTATCAATGGGAGACTTTTTGAAAACCACATATAATATTCTAATGAATATCAAATCTAATTATCTAAATATAAAATATTTATTAATTATTAATTTTGATTTATCGCGTCATTTTCTTTGTATACTCCTTTTTAAAAATCTAAAAAAACTTGTTCTAGGAAAACATAAATAGAAGAGGACTTGAGTTTTAAATCTTTATATTTCTTCTAATATCCTAAAATTCCTTTTTATTCTCGGAAATCAAGCTATATATATTCCTTTAGAAATTTAAAAAATCCAATTAATTTTGTTGCCCAACCAACTTTTTATATATAAACCTAAAACCTACTTTACACACCACTCAAAAACTCACTCACTCTCTCTTTTTTATTCTTCCTCTCTTGCTAACAAAAAGTAGAGATACCCATATCCTCCAACCCTGCAACTAGCCAACGTAGAGCAAAATCAAGTAATTTTTTTAGTTTTATTTTATCATTTTGTTTGAATATAATTGTTAAATTATTTATGTTCTACTTTGATTGTTGAAATAATAAATTATTTTAAGCATAGAAAAGTTTTTTAAATGCATCCAAAATTAAACTGAGTCAATAACAAATTTGTCATCTAATGATATTTAATTTATAATTAAACTATTATAATGTGATAGTTTATTTGCTAATCTGATAAAAAAATTATTACAAGTTTGTCCCCGGGTCCCAAATTTCTAGTTCCGCTATTGCAAGAGATCAGCATGCTAAACCTTCGTACCAAGAATTACCCAGAATACCATACTCTAATGGTAGTCTCTTGTCAAAACTTGTTAACAAACAGGAGATTTCAATTAATATGTTATTACCCAAGAAAACTTGAGCAATAGTTCTACTGTGTAAAGATAAGCTATAATGCAAAAGAATCAACATAACAAGCCTATCTATAATTTACCTAGAGTAAATTTTTTTCTCCAACCTTTTGTAATGAATTAATCAATATTTCAAGCAAATAATACTATTCAAAAGCATGAGATATTATTAAAGGACAATGATAGTTTCAGAAAATATCTCACTTTACTGAAGGCTCAATTGATACAAAATAAAAAAGAGAAAAAAAATGAGAGAGAGAAAACTCTGTCTTACATATCGGAGAGCTGTCCTTGCAGAAAGCTACTTTATTCATTTGCTAAACATAATAAAAATCCTTTTCCTTATGTACCCCGTTTTCCCAATCCACTTTCTATAAGCCACATAGCACTCTAAGATTAGCCATTTATGTTTATGTGCTTATGGGAGCATTTAAAAAATGATTAAAAAAATTTATCACTCTTTGCATATGTAGGTTTCAAAGTAAGGACCACATGATTTTAAATATTATTAGTTTTGGCCATCGAACCAGAAACTAATACCACATAAAAGGTTGAAAACTAAAAATGTTAATAGGGCAATTTGGTTTAGCTTTTGGAGAAGATCTTATGGAGAATAAGTTATTTAAAAGCTTTTCTAGAGAAGCTCTTCTACGGAAAAAGAGTGATTTTGAACAAAATAAGTGTTTGGACGATTATTACTATAATAACTTTTATAATTGGTAAATTATCAGAAAGAGTATAAGGTAAATAAATAAATGAATAAATAAATATTGGTCACTATTATCATCATCCCCATTAGCGACGATGCCAACAGGCAACGAGGATGCTGCTGCTACCACCGCTACCAATGCCGTCGACAACCTCAGGCACATCGAGAGTAATGAGATCTGATAGCCGAACTCGCCAATGGCCTCCTCTCCTTGGTCCTTCCGTCCGCCTCCTCTCCTTCTTCCTCTTCCTCCTCTAGATCTAAACACGACGACGGAGTAGCGATGTAATTCCTCTCTAACAGAGCAACGATGGAGCAGTGACATGATTCCTCTCCAATGGAGCAGCAACGGAGCAACAGAGTAAGAGTTGAAAGATGAGAGAGAAGAGAGAGTGTTAAAAAACGTAGGGGCAAAATGGTCCTCAAACAGCCCATAAGCTCTTTTTTCCACCTAGAAGCTATTCCAAAAAGTTTATTTGAAATCATGATTTGCTCTATAAACTCTTATAAACATTTGAATGCTGCTTGTTTAACTTTTAACCCAAACCTCAAAAGCCCTTCTGAAACCAAGGTTTTAGAGGGATCCAAACATGCACATAAAGCATATAAATATCCAAACGAGAACCAACAGTCCGTAAGTTTCACCGTAGCCCTAATTCCTCTACCACCTTGTTAGCTATCAACTTCTAATTTTTAGGTATTTTCTCCATTTAAGGAAGGAAGCCACACTCAAAAACTCAAAACAAGTTCTGGAAAACTGAAAGAAGTTAAGAACATTCACCAAAAACAAAACTGAAAGAAGTACGAAGTTGTGTGACTGATGCCGAGGGAAGAAAAGGGAAGAAAGAATCAGCGATGAAAAACCTGGAAGCAACCCCATGAAGTGAGTGCAGAGCGAAGACTGTCCAATTCTTGTTGTTGATGCTGTGAGGAAGGAGACAGCAGAAGAGAAATATCAATGAGCGGAATCTGCTGCGATGGAAGAAGAGCACTGAATTCACCATCTTTGTAAACATACTCTTCTGGTAAATCCCCTGAGCCCAAGAACGCCAGTTCTTGCACAGACTTATATAATGCAGTCCACCCATTATTTTAATGCTTAGAATCCTTGAAGTTACAGAACATGAGATTGGGATGTATAAATAAATTGCTTAGAACCTTCAAGTTGCAGAAGATGAGTTGAGATGTATAGATAAGTTACCGAGTTTGATCTGCTCAACAAAAGGGCATATATATATATATATAAACAAATGCATGGTAACGCGGTTTGTTTAGCTTTATTTGGCGTATGTGGAGCATCCACGTGCAAAACCAAAAGATGTACAAAACCATGTATTTCATGAAAAAAATCGATGAGCAGTGAATGTAGACTCTTATCCTCTTGTGTTGGGTTATGTCTCCTCGCACGTTTTCAATGAAAACTAATTCTGAAGGGATGAATACGTGTGTTTCATTATCACGTCTTGCCCCACCTGTCCCTGCTTGTCTGTCTTATGAATCTGGTGGGTGGTGTCCTTTGTTCGAAACTCCAAGTTGAATAAAACACGGAAGATGCCAAAGGGAGAGTGAGAAACAAAGAAAATGGTTGAGCGTTTTTATTTTTCAGCCCTAGAGGCTATAGAGCATGTGAACTGAAGTGCGAATTGAAGAAATTCAGTGTTGTCCAGATTGTTGTCACAGATGAGAACACGTACGTGACCGCGTGCTGGAGTAGGACAGGTTGACTTGAACTTATATTTCAAATAGACTCGGGATAGAGGGTTAAGGTCCAATTTATCTTAGAAGTTGTTATTTACAAATAATGTTGCTCTGAAAGTTTGTTTGGGGTTCAATGTTGCTCCGAAAATGTTGAAAAGAGAGTAATGTCACCCTTGGAAGCTTTGTTACTTTTTTTAACACTTCCAAGATAGTATTAGACTCGACAACTTTTAGGACAACTTTGCTCTCACATGACAACTTCCTGGGAAAATTGAACCTTAACCCTAAGGATAAATGTTGGGTGGTGATTTAGAGTTGGGGGAGATTTTGTTTTATAATATAAAAATAATATATTAATAAAAAATCATTAAAAAATAAAAATAGTTGAGTAAAATTTTTTTAAAAGAAAACTTGAAATCTTATATTTATAACAATACTAGTGTTGAAAAATGTGTGTGTTATATTACTCTAGGGAAACCCCATTGGTTATGAGTTATTTGAAGTAAAGAAAAGGCTTTCCGTAGGAATTGTCATTCTATTGTTTTATTTAAAAGTTTGTTATGATATTTTTAAGAGCCACGCACCTTAAAATATTTTCTCAAGTGGTTCCAATACTTTGGTGTATTTTATAGTTCATCTAGCATTCTAAAATATTTTTCAAGTGTATACAGTATTCTAAAATATTTTATTGCATAATTTTACTCTTAAAGTATTAATTTTTTTAGAAGAAACTTTACCCTTAAAATATTTTGGGTTAAAGAGAAATTTTGCCTTGGAAGTTTTAACCCATGAGTGTTGGTTGCTCGAAAATTTTTTTTAAGCAATGTCACTCTGGAAGTTTACAAAAAGTAACAATGTCGCCCTGACCATTAGACAAAGTTAAGTTTGACTGTTAGTTGACTAATATGTTAACGTGGCATCCACATCATCTTTTATTTTGGGTTAAGGTGCAAATTTGCCCTAGAAGTTTTCACTTATGAGCGTTGGATATTTGAAAATTTTTTTTGGTTCAATATCCCCTTATCATCATCCATGTTTAATTTGACCGTTAGTTTTACCAAATATGCTAAGTTAGTTAGTATACATGTCATCCATTTCATTTTTTTTCCTAAGTCATATTTATACATAAGGAAAAAATTATAAAAATGCATCCCTCTAAGCATTATTGTTATCAAAGTATCGCTTTCAGCAGATCATACTATAGTAACCTCTCAAAAAATAACATGTTATTTTCAAAATAAAGTATGTTCTTGTCACGGCCTAAAATTCGATCAGTGACCGGCATAGAATATGAAGAAATTCATATTCTTTAAGACTTAAACATTAAATACAATGTTTAATATAATAATCATAATGTATATTCTATTATAATATTATAATACACATGCAAGTCATCTATAGAAATTTTGGCAGGGTTGTCTTTGTATAACAGACCTTCAAAAAATTCTGCAACGGACTGCATGTGTTTCAAATCATATACAGACATATTTCAAAATAATTTATACTCATACCTTCACAAAGTGATAATAAACCAGGATTCTATCTATAGACTAGGTGGAGCATCTAAACTTCAAACAAAATAATATAAGTACTTTATAAGTTTATAATTATATTAGAATTAGGTACAGTAAAAAATATCAGCACTTCGGATCAGAAATGAGGCTCTTCACTGCTTAGGAGGAACAAGGCCAATAGCACTATCTGAAGCCAAAATAATCTATTGGTGAATAACTTCCTAAAAATAATTTAAGATACGGGAAGAAACAATTTATAATATATTTAACTGTAAATAATAAAGCTTTGTAGATGTATATAAATTTTCCAGAATATAGAATCATAATAACCATGAAACTGTATAAAATTAATCAAATCACACCAAATATCAAGTTAAACATTTTATTTAAGGAAATCAGTTTAAAACAAAAATTCTCAAATCATACTTTTTCGAAGGACTTCAACAGAATAAAAATAGGTGTGGACACACAGTCCACGAGTGTAACTAACCAATTCGGTGCGGCTTGAAGCCACGAAAACAGGCGCAGGTGTGAAACCCACAAATAACAGGCGTACGTGCAAGACCCACGAAAAATAGAAGCAAGAATAAATCCCACGAATATCCGGTGTGAGTACAAGACCCACGAATATCTATCGAGCTCGGGTTTAACTATGGTGCACCAAGGACTAACAATACTGCTGTTAGTAACCAGCGTTCTGTATTCAATCATCTTCAAAAATATTTCTAAGCATGAGCGGGAACAATTTAACATTAAATCAAAACATCACTTTTCAATGCCAAAATTTCACCAAAGATATTTCATAATCATGGATCCCAGCATGAATGTAATGACCCTACAAAATAAATAGATAAATAATACTACTTTATTAATATGTATATTAATTCTTGCAATATTGTTTTTTTCAGATGCCCTTTGAAATTACCAAACTGCCCCTCTATCTTTTTATTTACAAATACACTCCTCCTGCCATTTTTAGCTGACAGCGTGAGGGAGAGAGCAGAGGAAATAGAAGCTTCACGACGCTGAACCCCGCTACTATGTGACCAGTAATCGTCGTCGCCTTACCTCGGTCAGTTCCTCCATCCGTTCTGTTGCCGATGGAGCCGTTATCTCTTCTAAAATTCCTGTCTGTGTCTGAGAAGCAGAGCGAGAGTGGGAGAGGAGGAACAGCGCCAGATCGCTGAAGATGAGGGAGGAGTGTTCATTGACTGCGGTAGAATCACGTTGCCGTTAATCCTCGGTCGTCTGTGGCACCCTCGACGTGCATTATTGCTGCTGTCGTCGTTATCACACGCTGCCATCGCTGTTGTTATATTTTCTACATTGTTACTGTAGCAGCTTAGCCTCCAACTTCCTTCTCGGTTCAGATCGCGGTGTGTAAGTGTTGCTATTTTGTCTTCAGTTGCAGCTCGTTTATTGTTGCAGCCAACGCCTCACGTCCTTGCAAGTCTAGTACTGTAGCCACAGTAAATCTTCAGCTTCCTTCTCTGCCTCAGTGTAATTGCTGTAGGGGAGTTGTAAGCTATATGTCCTTCCTCTTGTTTAGCTCTAGTTGGTTGTGTTTGAAAGATTGGATCTTCCTTCCCTTCTTTCCGAGTCTCTATTGGTCCCCTTTGAGCCACGGCTCTGTCACTGTACACGCCGTATAGCTTTTGAAATCTCCGTCTTCATCCTTCCCTGTTTTGATCAGTTGCATGGTATAGGTGGGTGTGGTAAGCTTATGGATCTCTCCTTTTCTTGTTGTTGCTGCTTGGCTTTATTTTTGGTTGAGATTATATCACAGAAGCTTGGTTAGTTTCTTGTTAATTTTTGCTGCTCTTCTATTCAATATTGAAGCTATGAGTAGTAATGTTGGAAGAATGAATTTGTGTGTGTGCTGTAAGGAAGTGTTTGGACAGCATGTTGGTGTATATACATATGTATGGTTGCTAATTTGAAGCGTATATATATTGCATACACGTCGAGGTGAGCTGCTGTCTTGGTTTGAGAAAATAAAGAAACAAGGAAGTTGGTTGCTACTGTTATGCATGATATGTGTATATATATATAGGTTTGTGCTGTGGTGTGCAATGGATTTGGTTTAAGTTTTGGAGGGAGAATGGTTGAACCAAAAGCTGATGAAAGTTAATTGTTGAAATTGAAGGGTATAGGGAAAATGATGATTACATGCTTACATGATGTGAGGAATTGGATTTATATTTGGTACAGTTGTGAAAATATGGGGGTTGAGCTTAATGAAAGAATATGAAATTGGTAGAGATTTTTGGAAATTAATTATGGTTATAAAGTTTGAAAACTTTCAAAGTTAAAGGTTATGATTTCATATTTCAAGTGATAAATAAATGGTATTTGGTGCAAGAGAGGTTAATGGTATTTATTGATGAAATGTTTTACTTTCAGAAAGATTTGGAAGTTCAGAAAAGAATATTATTCCGAGGAATAGGGCAGGAGTAAGCTATATCAGAATATTGCGGGTGAGTGAATAACGCCCCCTAAAAATGATATGATTATGTTTATATAATAAATAAAGAAAATTTTGAAAATGACTTTTGTAAATGTTATATTGAGTTAATTTCCTCTAGGAAATATGCTTATGTGAATTTTCTTATTTGAATAATCATTCTATATGAATTGAAGAATCTTTTGAGATTTTATGTTGATGATCATGCTAGGGTTTCATGATTATGAAATATTACTAGTGAAATTCTTGCATTGGAAAATGTGGTGATTATTTAATACTAAATGGACCCCATGCAAGCTTGAAAATGTTTTGAAGAGGACGGAATACAGAACGCTGGTTACTAACAGCAGTACTATTAGTCCTTGGTGCACCATGGTTAAACCCAAGCTCGATGGATATTCGTGGGTCTCGTACTCATGCCGGATATTCGTGGGATTTATTCTTGCGCCTGTTATTCGTAGGTCTGGTACCTACGCCTGTTATTTGTGGATTTTGTACCTGCGCCTATTTCGTGGCTTCAACCCGTGCCAGAGTGGTTAGTTACCCTCGTGGACTGTGTGTCCACGCTTGTTTTCATTCTGATTGAAGTCCTACGAAGAAATAATGCTTTGAAATTATGGTTTTAAATGAATTTCTTTAAATAACATCTTCTATTGGAAAAATTATATTAAATTACAAAGTGTTATTATTAACATTTAAACATGTTGAAATTATTTCTTCCCGTATTTTAAATTATATTTTTGGGACGTTATTCACTATTATATTATTTTGGCTTCAGATAGTGCTGTTGACCTTGTTCCTCCAGCTGAGCAGTGAAAAGCCTCACTTCTGATCTAAAGCATTATTTTTGACATATCTACTTATAATGTAATTATAAATTTATGAAATATTTGTATTATTTTAGTAAGATTCTGGTTATTTTAAAATATTTGCAGTCTGTTGTAGGATTTTTGAAAGGTTGGTTATACAAAGACCATCTTGCCAAAATTCCTCCAGATGACTTGCTTTTTGATTTAAATTGAAAGATAAATTATTATTATTATTTTAAACGTTTTATTTAAGGTTTAAGGCTTAAGAAATATGAATTTATTCATATTCTATGCCGGTCACAGCTCAAATTTTGAGACGTGACAATGAACCTCAAAATAAAATCTCAAAAGATTTCTTTGTCCATTTCCATACAAAAACAAGATAATATAATAAGCCAATTGAAAGGAAAATCAATAATAATAATCAAAGTCGTTATTTCGTATAAACATGTTTTAGTAAATCCAGCTTAAAAATTGATACCTTAAATAACATATATCAAATAGCAAGATATTATTAAAATTATTATTATCATAGGACGTTATTCACTCACCTGTGTTACTCTGATATATCTCCCTCTTGCTCTATGCTTCAGAATAATATTCTCTTTTTAATTCCCTAGATTCCCCAAAACTAAAGCATTCTATAAGGAAATACTTTCATCTCTTTTATACCAAGTACCTTTTATTTATCACAACCACAACAAGTCCTTGTATACTTACTAAAACTTAAATATTCTAACAATTTCCCTTATCATCATTTCCCTTTTCTTTATAACACTTGAACTATGGAACCATAATCTTTAACTCTGAAAGTTTTCAAAATTTGCAACCATATTTAATTTAAAAATCTTTATCCAAATTTCATCTTCTTCCATTTTCTTATACTTTAAACATTTCCTTGTGCCACCCTTTTCAGTCACAACATTTTTGTCCAAAACAGCAACACATGAAGGCAACTCATATATGTGCAGATATACCCATATATACATACCTTCCATGCATCAGAACATTACGGCATCCTTCTTATTCTCTCTGTTTGTTTTTTTCTAAAACAAAGCATAACAACACTACGGAACAACAATCACACACACACACACACACAGAGGTTCAGGTGCAACAATGGTTCCACAGCCATTTTTTTCAGCTGACAATTACAAAATAAATAGTTAAATATTACCACTGTATTAATTTGTATATTATTCCTTGCAGTATTGTCACGAAGGAAAATTGTTGGATGAGTGGTTGGAGACAGAAGGGTTGAGTGGGAGGTCTCCAGTTCGAATCCTAGCTCTTGCAAAATGGGATTTCTTTTCTTCAGTTATCATGCAAAATTACAAAACTGCCCTCTATTTATTTTAAACTCCAGCAGCTCTTCTGTAGCATTTCGGTCCAAAACAACGAGAAAGAGAGCAAAGGGAATCCAAAAGAAGCTTGGGACATAGAAACCCGCTGCTGTGTGACCAGTCACCACCGTGACTTCATCTTTTCTGTCGTTGACGTTGCTGTTAAAGGTGCTGTGTCATCACAGCAGTTGTGGTCCTCTTTACTGTTTAGATCTTGGCCATGGAGGGGAAGGGATCTTGGCGTCTACAGTGTCGTCTGGTTCTATCATCCTCCACAGTTCAAGCTGCTACCACTAACGCTGTCGACGTGCATATCGTTGCTGCTGTCATGAGCTGTCGTTGTGCTGTCACAAGTCCATAGTCTCTGCCGTCGTATTGCACTCCTGGTACTGTAGCAGCTGTAGATCTTCATCTTCCTCCTTCTCTATTTCAATCGGTTTCACTGTGTAGGTGGGTGTGGTAAGCTTATGGAATTTTCCCTTCCATGTTGTCGCTGCTTGGCTCTATTTTGGGTGAAGAATGAATCTGTGTGTGCCTACCGAGTTGTGATGGGTGTGAGGGAGAAGGTTGAGTATGTGCGTGTGCTGTGAAACTGTGTTGGACCGCATGTATATGTATATATAAGTATATACATTGATAGTTACTGCTGATATGTTTTTGTTTGAAAAAAAAATAGAGAGAGTTATATTCTTGGAGCTTATTAATTATTGATGCATGTTACATGTTTAGAAGAAAAGAAGCTTATATGGATAAGTGTCATATCTTCATAAATGAAAATATTTGGGATATATAGAATTATAATAGTATATTATAACAACCATTACAATTGAAATTTGAGTTTAAGTATTAATGTTTTATTTTCTAGAAATCTAGGGAAATAAAGAGAATGATACTCTGAAGCATAGAGCAAGAATAAGCTATATTAGAGTATTGTAGGTGAGTGAATAACGTCCCACAAAAAAAATAAAAATAATATTTTTAATAATATCTGGTTACTTGATATATTTTGTTTAAAATATAAATTTTTAAGTATGATTTACTCAAGGCATGTTCATATGAATTAATTGCTTCGATTATTATTATTGATTTTTCCTTCCAATTGGTTTATTATATTATCATGTTTATGGATGGAAATGGATAAAGAAAGTTTGAAAAAACTTTTGTAAATGTTATATTGAGTGGATGTTTCTTTATGAAATATTCTTATGTGAATTTTATTATTTGAAAAGTATTTCATATGAATTGAAAGAAATCTTTTAAGATTTTATTTTGATGTTCATGCTGGAGTTCATGATTATGAAACATCTTGTTGGAATTCCAGTATTGGAAAGCATTGTGATTATTTAATGTTAAATTGACCCCACGCATGCTTGAAAATATTTTAGAGAGGACTGAGTACAGAATGCTGGTTACTAACAGCAGTACTGTTAGTCCTTGGTGCACCATGGTTAAACCCAAACTCGATGGATATTCGTGGGTCTTGTACTCACCTGGATATTCGTGGGATTTATTCTCGCGCATGTTATTCTTAAGTCTTGTACCTACACTGTTATCTGTAGGTCTCGTACCTGCGCTTGTTTCGTGGCATCGTGCTATGCTTTGTTAGTTACCCTCGTGGAATGTGTGTCCACGTCTGTTTTCGTTCTATTGAATTCCTACGGAAAAATGATTATTTTGAAATGATTGTTTTAAATGGATTTCCTGAAATAAAATGTTTACCGAAATATTTATATTTAATTACAAAATATTATTATTTACATTTAAAAATGTTGAGATTGTTTCTTTCTGCATTTTGAAATTATATTTTTGGGACGTTATTCACTGGTAGATTATTTGGCTTCAGATAGTACTGTTGAACTTATTCCTCCAGCTGAGTAGTGAAGAGCCTCATTTCTGATCCTTTTGAGCGTACCTACTTATAATGTAATTATAAACTTATGAAATATTTATATTATTTTGTTTGAAATTTAGATGCTCCACCTAGTCTATAGATAAGGTTCTGGTTTCATGTTATTTTGTGAAAGTACGAGTACAAATTACTTTGGGAAATGTCTGGATATGATTTGAAATATTTACAGTCTATTGTAGAATTTTTAGAAGGTCTGTTATACAAAAACAATCCTGCCGAAACTTCTGCCGATGACTTGCCTTTCGATTATAATGGAATATAAATTATGAGTATTATTTTAAACATTTTATTTAATGTTTAAGGTTTAAAGAATATGAACTTCTTTATATTCTGTGTCTGCTCAAATTTTGGGGCATGACCAGAGGAAATTTTAAAGAAGTTTCGCGATGTGTTGGTATTGTAGCTGCTGTCATTCTGTCACCTGAGCTGCTGTCACTGGTGAAGAGTTGCTCAGTCATCGCTTCGTTTTCCTGGACTCGTGGATCTCAGCTGGTGGCACGATTTCTTTCTCCTTTTTGTTCCAGCTGCGACACCAAGTCTGCTGTTGATGGGAGCAGTCGCCATTGTGTTGTCTGTTAGCTCTCGCTGTCAGTGTTGTCATCGTTAGTGACTGATTCCGTCATCGTGGTCTTCCCTATTTCCCATATCCTGGCTATGGAAGGATCTCCTTCCTTTTACTTTCTTTGTGATGCGTCCCACGTCCGCCATTGTTCTCCTATTAGCCTTAGGAAGCTCTTCTTCCGTCTTTTCTGTTATGTAAGTACGTCTGCCCTCACTATTGTCGCGCGTCCACAGTCACTGCTATCACCTTGTATGCTTGGTACTATAGCACTACAGATCTTAAGCTTCCTTCTCTGCCTCGGTGTAGCTGTTGTAGGAGAGTGGTAAGCTGTGCATCCTTCCTCTCATTTAACCCTTGTTGGTTGTGTTTGAAAGATTGAATCTTCTTTCCCTGCTTGCTGAGCCTGTGCTAGATGTGAGGGAGAAGGTTGAGTTTGTGTGCTATGGAATCTGGTGATCTGGAAGCTCTGTGTGTGTGTGTGAGTGTTTAATTGTTGTTGTTTTTTGTGAGCTGCTGTCTTGGTTTGAAAAAACAGAGAGAGACGAGGAAGTGGTTACTGCTGCTATGAATGATATATGTATATATATATGCCGATAATGCTACGGGAAGAAAAAATGAGAATGTGGCTGTTGTTGATATATGTATATATAGGTGTATGGATAAATTAAAGACATGAAAGTTATTCCAACAAGTTGGAATTTAAGAAAAGGAGCCAAAGAAAGAATTAAATGAAACAAACTATCAGGAACATAGAAACCTGATGTAGGGTGGGTTTAAGTTAGGAAAACTGCTGTCAAGAGATGCATATTGGTTTCTTTGAGGGATATACTTCGTGTAAACAATATGATAACCATATATGTGAAATGCTCTCATGTAGATGAAGCTCAAAAGCTTTTTGATGAAATGCATGATCAAACTATCATTAATTATATATATATGATGTTGTGGTGTTGGAAAATGGAGTTTGAATAGTCATAGAAATTGTTTTACTACATCTAAGCCATGTCTAAAAGCACATAGAAAGTGTTAAGGATAGTAAAGTGGAATGCTAATCTTGAATGTTTGTAAGATGTTAAGTGGTGTTTGCGAAGTTGTTGGAAATTACTTATAGATGATTTTAGAGAATATAATATTGAGTTGGTATATTAATATATTGATTATAAGGTAATGTGCATGAATTAACTGGATGCACTCATATAGCATAATCTATTCTATAATTCATTGAAAGTACTGGTAATGATTTTGTTTTGAGATAAACTGAAATGGGAATGGAATATATAATAAAAGAACTAAGAATCATAATAAATGAGATATTATGAATATGTTATATAAAGTTATAATGAGAGTAATAACATTTATGTTCTGGGACATTAGGAAAGTAAATAAGTTAGAAGCGGATGAACAAGCGAAATTTGTAATATCCTAATTTTTAGGCCCAGAGACTCAGAAAGTAGCTTGAAATAGATAGGCTACCAGACCCCTTTGAGCAGAAGTCCTAGAAACATACAGAGAGTTTTTAGGGACTAAACTGCAAATAAGTGAAAGTACAGGGACTTATATGTAAATAGTAAAAGTCCCTAAAGGCATAATGGTCATTTTAGAAAAGAAAGGGACTAAATTGAAAGTTTAAAAGTTTCATGGTGCAAAGATGAAAGTAGACACAAGTTGTGGGCCATTAAGTATAATTATGAAAAGTTAAGGGACTTAATTGAAAAGAAGAAAAGTTTTCACGGGCAAAAGTAATTATATAAAGTTGAGCCGGAAGTGGTTTAGAACTGCCCGGAAGCATTTTAGTCCCATATTTCATCAATAGATAGGGAAAATGATGATGGTTAATCTAGCTTATTACAGAAATTTTATTAGAATTCCATATAGCTGAAATTTATCTGATAGTCTGAAAGTTATCTAAAATTTTTATCAGATCTCCTGGACCTCAGATATGAGTGAAAAGTTACAGGAATATGCGTCCTATGAAGCCAGAGGTCAAGGAACTAACGGAGTCCTGAAAGGAGATCTGTAAGAAAAGTTATTCACATATTAGTGAATTTTTTTGGGGAGTTCGTGAACGCCCGGTATTCGGTTATGAACATAAGCAGTAAATGAATTGGGACTAAATGAGCCCAGATGACGTCACATAGAGACACATAATGACGCCAAGGGAGGCCCAGACCCATGATATCAGTTCATCGGATAAAGGGGCCAGTGTCCAGAAAAAGGTGCGAAATGACGAAAATATCCCTATGTTATAAAATAGTTAAAGAATGAGTGAAGGGTATTTTGGTCATTTGACTAAGGTTAGACAGTCAAGGAAGGTTATTTGAATAGTTGACGGGGATACTCAGGTAAGGTGTGAAAAGTCAATAATGCCCCTAGACTCATTAAAGTAAATAAAGAGGAACCAAGGGTATTTTGATAATTTGCCAAGGGATATTTCTTGGGAATTGAGCCATCAGAGTACTTGAGCTTGACCAGAGACCCAAGATAGCATTCCAAGAGTCAAAAAATGTAGCCCAAGAAATATGTAGGTTAAAGTGGCATTAAAGTAATTTTTAGTGACTTTTCAATAAAGTAAAGTTACTCGGTTGAAGTGATAACCAGGGAATTGATCAGATAAAGCTCTGGACTTATCTGGAAGCCATGAGGTGGCATGAAAGGGACCCATAAGGCGCCACATGGCATGAGCATAAGGAAAGAAGAAAAAGCTAAGGACACGTGGCACGATCTCAGCCGTTTATTCTGAGATAAGACTCTGGAATTCTCCGGAAGCGCTGAGTCAGCTGGTAAGGTGTCTCGAGGGCCCCACCACTATGCCACCTAAGCATGTGAGGTGTCCATGGATGATGTCATTATTGATGAGTCATCTAGGATAGTGATGTCATCATGATGATGCAGGCAAAGCTTCTTGAGGAAGTAAGCGATCTGAGTCGTTCATCGTGATTCGATCTGAGCCATCCATTCCACTTTGCCTCGACTATAAATAGCCACCCCCTAAAGGTGATTCACGGCCAAAAGCAAGAAAGGAAGAGAAAATAAGAGAGAGAAAGAGAAAGAGAAAGAGAGACAGAAAGAAAGGAAGAGAAAGAAGGAGTTCTGGCTAAGCTAGGAGCAATCCAAGAAGCTTAGGGACTCGGTAAGCTTAAGAATAAAGTAAGTAATTTATTCTATTCTCTGCTTTAATAAATTAGAGGATTATTCTTATGAATTTAATAGTTAGAATAGAGAAATATCTCTCTCTATAAGGTTAGCCGTAGATGGAAAGAAAGCTAGGGGATTGTCAGAATGGGGGTATTATCTCAAGATAAACTTGAGTTAAGTGGAGTTATGCTAGATAGGATAATAATAAGAATATTATTATGCTATGTATAGGCTCTGACCTCTATAAAGAAGGGATCTCAGAGCAAAGGCTAAGGACTAAAGGAAAGGCTACATGCCAGGTAGTGGACTTATACCTGAACTTGTATGCTTATTGCTTAAGTGTTGCTAATATGCTATTGACTTGTCTTGGTTATGTGAAGCATGTATGATTGATAATGCTCTCTTTCTTTTTATACTATGGCCATATGTTATAAGTAAGAATCATAGAAGCATGTATATGTCATAATACAAGCATAATCATAGTAAAGCAAGCATGTTTAACACTAATATATACTTGCATACATTGTTTGTGGTACCATTTACTACTGAGATTTCCCCATAAATCCCATCCCTACCTTTTCCAAACATAAAAGGGTACTGGTTTGGAGAAGATGAAGTTAGGAAAGTGAGGATGTGACAAAATTGATATGTATTTGAGAAGTAGCTAGGTAGGAGTAAGTCATATATTTGGAAGCTCACAAGTAAGTAAATAACGTCCTATTATAATTCATTTTGAATGATATTTTTGCCATTTGTCATACTCGTATCAATTTATCAATTAACTAATTAGATGAAATAAGGATTTTATTTATTCTACTAAAATTTTTGTTTATTAAATGATTATTCATGAATTTCAAAGAAAATATTTGAAATGTTCTTTTGAACCTTAATGCTGGGGTCTTCTGTTGTGCAAAAATCTTTATGAGTTTATACTATGAAGAGTATATTTTTGGTTACTAAAGGTAAATTGACCCTAAGCATGCTTGAAAATATTGTATAAGGACCGAATACAGAACGCTGGTTACTAACAGCAGTACTGTTAGTCCTTGGTGCACCATGGTTAAACTCGAGCTCGATGGATATTCGTGAGCACAGTACTCAGGCCAGATATTTGTGGGATTTATTCTCGCGCTTGTTATTCGTGGGTTTCGTACCTACGCCTATTTTCGTGGCTTCAAGCCGTGCTAGATTGGTTAGTTACCCTCGTGGTCTATGTGTCCAAGCTTGTTATTCGTTCTGTTGAAGTCCAACGAAAAAGATGAGATTAGAGAAACCTTGTTTTAAGCTGGTTTCTTTAAACAAGTTTTACTGTGTATTAGATTGATTTGATTAATGATTTTGTTATAGTTTTATTTTTGTTATAACTTTATCATTTGGAAATTAAGATTTATTATTCAAAAGTTGAATATGCTTTAAATTATTTCTTGACGCATTTTATTTTTTCATATATATAATGAGATATTATTCACCGGTAGATTATTTTAGCCTCAGATAATACTGTTGACCTTGCACCTCCAGCAAAAATAGAGAAGACTCTCATGGCTAATCAAAATTCTTAGGTGATCTAGTAGTCTATAGGCAGGATTCCTGTCCTCTCTTGTTTTTTCATGAGTTATAAATAATTGTATATGATATGGTATTTATCCTTTTGGAAGTTATAAATATGTTCATATATGAAAAATAATAAAATGGTTTATGTATGTCTAGGATTATTATTATATTAATTTTGATATTTAAAGGCTTACGAAATGTGGGTTCTCTCATATTCTGTGCCAGTCACCTCTATATTTTTGGGGAGTGACAAAATTGTTGGAATTAAAGGGTATAGGAAAATTGATGTGACTGTAGCAAGTCAAGGGAAATGGACATACATGTGGTGAATTTTATCCCTGATGGATTATGGAGTTTGGAAAGTGAAATAAAAAAGAGAAATTCTTGGAGGTTATTAATTGTGAATGCATATTTCATGGATAGAAAGAAAAGAAGCTTAGGTAGATAAATGTACTAATTTCATGAATCAAAATATTTGGGATACATAAAATTATAAAAGTATGTTATAATAACTATTATAATTGGAATTTGAGTATTAATGATTTAATTTTGAAAAATTTAGGAAAGTAAGGTGAGAGTATTATTCTGAAGTATAGAGTTGGAATAAATTATATTGGAGTGTTACAGGTGTGTGAATAACGTCCCATGATAATAATGTTTTTACTAATATCTTATTATTTGAATCGCTTTACTAAAGTATAAATTATAAAGCATGAATTTCTAAAAATATGTTTATTGCAATTGTATACTTATTAGTTGATATTTGAATGTTTAGTTGAAATAACGATAATATTTATTTAAATGATTGCATTATATTAGTTTCTACAAATTATATGCATGAGGAATTAGAGAAAATGTATTTAATGATTTTCATGATGGGGTCACTGATTATAACAAAAATGTTGTTATGGGATTTCATTATTTAAAGGTTTTGTTCTTTGAGTAATGTTAAATGGACCCCATGCATGCTTGGAAATGTTTTGAAGATGACAGAATATAGAATGTTGTTACTAACAGCAGTACTGTTAGTCATTGGTGCACCATAATTAAACCCGAACTCAATGGATATTCGAGGGCCTCGTACTCACGCTTGATATTCATGGGATTTATTCTCGCGCCTGTTATTCGTAGGTCTTGTACCTGCGCCTGTTATTCATGGGTTTCTTAACTACTCTTGTTTTGTGGCTTTGAACCGCGCCAAATTGGTTATTTACCCTTGTGAACTGTGTGTCCACGCTTGTTTTCTTTCAGTTGAAGTCCTACGGAAAAAGAATGATTTGAAATTATGATTTTTAAATGAATTTCTTTAAATAATATGTTTTACGGGAAAATTTGTATTTAATTACAAAGTACTATTAGTTACATTTAAACATATTGAAATTGTTTCTTTCTACCCTTTTTAAATTATATTTTTTGGACGTTATTCACTGGTAGATTATTTTGACTTCAGATAGTGTTATTGAACTTCTTCCTCCAGATAAGCAGTGAAGAGCCTCATTCTGATCTGAAGCGTTGATTCTTTTGGTGTATATACTTATAATGTAATTATAAACTTATGAAATACTTATATTATTTTATTCGAAGTTTAGATGCTCCACATAATCTATAGATAAGGTTCTGGTTATTTTGAAAAATATCTGTATGTGATTTGAAATATTTGTAGTCTAGTGTAGAATTTTTGGAAGGTTTATTATACGAAGACAATCCTGCCGAAATTTCTACAAATGACTTGCCTTTTGATTATAATATAATATATATTATGATTATTATATTAAACGTTCTATTTAAGATTTAAGGCTTAAGGAATATGAATTTATTCATATTCTGTGCCGATTACTCCTTAAATTTTAGGGCATGACAACAGCAACTACGAAAGAAAAATGGAGGGTGATAGGTCACAGTGGTGATAGATTTCAGGGACTCTCGAAGCTTCTCTGCTCTTCCTCTCACACTGTGTCGATAGAAGAAAAAAAAGGGGAAAGGAGAAGTTGCTAAAATTAAAAATGGATAGAAGGGCAGTTTGATAATTTCACGTGATGTCTGGAAAAATAAAATCCCACTTTGGCTTGAGCTAGGTTCGAACTCAATACCTCACACTCAACTACACTGTCTCCAACCACTCAACCATTAGCTTACCTTTGTGATATCACTACAATATATAATATATATACTTATTAAAATGGTATTATATCTGTGTATTTTCTAGGGTCATTACAGGTCTCTCGAGAGTGATATTCTGTTAACGACAGAGTTTAGAGGAATGTATGTTTTAATTTTTCCTTATTTATAAATTTGATCTCCAAAAAAATAAAGTGGATGACACATGAACTCATCAGTTTAGTATATTTGGTCAAACTAACAGGTAAATTGAACATGAATAGTTTTTGGGGCAATATTAAACCAAAAAAAATTTCTGGATATCCAGCGCTTCCGAGTGAAAGCTTCCAGGGCAAATTTGTACCTTAACCGAAAGTAAAAGATGATGTGGATGTCATGTTAGCATATTGGTTAACTAATTGTCAAACTTAACTTTGGGTAACGGTCAAGGCGATATTACTACATTTTGTGAACTTCTGAATCGACCTTGCTCCAAAAAAAAACTTTCGAGCAACCAGCATTCCTAGATGGAAACTTCCAGGGTAAAATTGCCCTTTAACCCAAGTATTTTATTTAGGAGTAATTTTAACATGGACAATAACTTCCAAAAAAATCCTTTAAATGATGGTGCATCAAATATCCAAAGTATTTTTTTCATTAGCAACTTTAGGATGCTGGTTCACTTGACCAAAGACTTTAAGGTGCTGGATAAATACAAAATACTTTATGATGCTGAACGTACTTACGCTACTATAGAATTATTGATATTTGACGGTTATTTTTGTCCAAATTTAACGATTTCAAATAATCAAATATGGACACGTAAAATATTCTCTATGAGAAGCATATTTCACGGTTTGTGGATGCATCATCCTTAACCCTTCATAAAATGATTTTATCTAAACTATTACATTCTTTGAGAATATTGTTATTGTGTGATTGATATTGGGATGTGATTTTTCTTGTGTTGATTGAAGTCTCCTCACACGTTCTTTTTATTGAAATAATGGATTAATTATTATTACTGAAAACAATTAATAATTATGTAGATATTTTAGTTTTGTGAACGGACGTCCATGCTTCACATAAGCCCAAATAAAAACATTTGTTTATAAATTTATGACCATACGTTCAGCAGATCAAACTCATTAATTTATTTACACATCTCAATCTCATCTTCTGCAACTTGAAGGTTCTAAGCATTAAAATAATGAGTAGTTCTTCTTTATACAAGTCTGAAAGAACTGTTCTTGGGCTCAGGGGATTCACCAGAAGAGTACATTTAAGAAGATGGTGAATTTAGCACTCTTCTTCAATCGCAGCAGATTCTAATCGTTGATATTGCTCTTAACTTGATCGTAACAATTATTTAAAAAGATTATAAAATTATTGAAGGTATAATATAAGTAAAACATATATTTAACTTAAACTAGTTGAAATTTAAATATCCATGTGATCTTTTAAATGTAACTAAAGGAACTTGTTTAATATGTACAGATAATTAGCAATGAAATATTCAAATGCCCCATCCATAGTGATAAACTCAAAAAAGGAGAGGCTCCCAATGGTCATGTTCTATGCTCATGATTTGGAAGTAGAGATTGAATCGGTCAAATAATTTGTTGATGAGTCAAGGCCACAGCTATACAAATCAGTAAAGAACTATATTAAGAGTTAGTGTCAATACTATCATCAAAATAAAAGAGTCATTGATGCTATAGGATTTAACTTTAGACTGCTATCTAGGTTATAGAAAATGAGTTTGAGAAAAGGAGAACATGAGGAAATGTTTGTTATGTTAAGCAAATGAATAAAGTAGCCTTTTGTAAAGAGAGCTTTCTATATCTGTGGAAATAGTTTTCTAGTTCTTATTTTAGATATGTTCTGAAATAGACAATACTTAGGTCAAGGTTCTTATATCCATTATATCAAATTTATGGTGAATTTTCAAGTGCTAATACATATTGAAAAACTAATAATATTAAAATAACAAATATTCATATGAAATTTTTAAATCCTTATTTTAATAACTAACAAAAGCTAAATAATAAGTGTCCATATATAAATTTACAAATCCTAGTTTATATTAACAAGATTGTCAACAAGATGGGTGGCAGAGGAATTAGGGGGAGCAAATCTCTAGTAACCCGGTGAATTAGGCACATCAATACAAGATAATACCTTTGGTGTTTAATATAGGAGCTGGTTAGAATATTATATTTAGTCCTAAATATAAGAAGACCTTAATCTATATATCTAATATTTATTATTTTTTTTCAAACTAATTTATCTAATTTATTAACAGATATATAATATAATGTTATACATATGTAACTTAGGGAGATCATGTCACATTTGTTATAATTAACTGATTTATTTGACTTCCTTAATATGTCCAAATTAATTAACAAGATCTTATATTAAGGACTAGTGAAGTATATATTATATTATTCTTGAGAAAACCCTTTTATAAGAGTTCTTTGAAGTAGAGAGAAGGCTTTTTGTTAGTAATTGTCATTATGTTATTTTATTTAAAAGTTTGTTATGATATTCTTAAAATAATTTTATTTAATATATTACATTTTTGGAGCATTGGAATGTAACTTTTCTTAATAAATTTACCCGATATCTGTATGTATAAGTTTCTGTGATGATTATATTACATTTTTTAATAATATATTCTTATTTTCCCCTTGTGCGTATTTTATATTTATATCATTATATATGTATAAAATATTATTTTTTAATTAATACATTCCCAATCATACCGATACGACCATTTGAACATATTGGTCTAGATAGGTTTAGTATGATGATTTCTTGTTATTATCGGAGTCCAGCTTCTCCACATATTTTTTGTAGACAAATCTCCTCGAGATCAAATTAAAAACTTAAATTTGACAGAAGCTATGTCAATCTATCTCATTACATCTGCCTTATTTACTAGGTCAGGAGTCACAGCCTGCAGTGCTTACAGAAGCTTTGTTGCCAAAGAACTTGAGCAACACTTTCAAGGGGCAGTGAACAGCAAGAAGCAACAAGTTAATAAGAGAATATCAGAGAGAACATTTCCCATGGGTGGTTTTGTGATTAAAGGAGAGAATAAGCAAAACTTGCAAAGGGCAGTGAACTCTGCTGCTCCCTTCGCCATGAAGGAACCTGAATCAATCTTGGATAGGTGAATGTTACATGTGTGAATCCCATTTTGGTAACAAAGGTCTTTTGATTGGGGGTAGTTACGAAATACTCTCTCTGGTCCTTATTATAGATATCATAGTCGTCTGCGTCTGCCGTGTGGTCCAAATTAGTTGAATGAAGCACGCGAGAAGAAGAAATTCAAGTGAATTGAAGTGGTGTGAGAAGAAATTTAATGTGGTTCAGATTGTCTTCTAAGAAGAGAACACGTACGCGCTGGAGCAGGATAAACACTTTTTCTTAATAAATTCAAATTTCAAATACATATTGTATTTATTTTACAAAGGACTTGCTTTTAAATTGGAAAAGAAGACACTATCCTAAATTTAGTTAGAAGTGTCTTATTATCAGGCCCAAAGGGAGTGTTAAAGGGCATTAATAGTTTCATAACATGTCTAACTTCGTTAAGTAGTCAATTGTCACAAAAATAAAAATTGAGAAACTATACCCCATAGAGGTATAGAAAGATATATTTAAAAAAAAAACTACTTTATTACCCCCTCAATCCTTAATATAAGACTTAGTTAAATAATTTGACTATATTAAAAAAGCTAAATAAATAAATTAAGTATAATAAATATGATATGATCTCTAAAAAATACTCATATAACATTAGATCATATATAGGTTTATAAGTTAAGTAAATTAGTTTTTTAAAAAATGATAAATATTATATATAAAATAGATTAAGGTCTTATATTTTGGACCAAATCTAACCTCAAACTAACTCATATATTAAGGACTAGAAGAGTATTTACTAAACATAATAAAAATACTTTTCCTCAAGTTCCCCTTTTCTCATACCCATTTTCTATATGTTAGAAACATTCTAAAGTTAAACCTTTACATCATCAATGACTCTTTTATGCCGCTTATAGTTTTGGAAATAAGTCTTAACATATAGTTATTTCTTGATTTATATAACTTTCGCCTTGATTCATCAACTAGTTTGACCAGTCCAATCTCTGCTTCTGAGCATAAAACATAGTGTTATGACCTTGGAAAATGCTTAGATATGATAATAATCTATTAAAAGATATATATATATATATATATATATTTTCTGGCAAGGATATCACAAGAGGAATTGGTTGGCTGAGTGGTTAGAGATAGAGTAGTTAAGCTTGAGATCCCCTGTGCAAATCCTAGCACTTGCATAAGTGGGATTTTATTTTATTTTATTTTTAGGCATATGAAACTACTAAACTGCCCCTCTATCCTTTTATTTCAAAATTTCTACTTCCTTCTTCCAATTTTCTTCTGACAGCGTATGGGTGAAAGAAGAGTGGGTGAGAGCAGTGCAGATGGAAGCTTCACGACATGGGGAACCTGCTTCTGTGTGACTAGTCACTATCATCACATCACCTCGGTCAGTTTCCTCCGTCCGTGCTACCACCACTAGTGTCGTCATTCCTCCTATAGCTGCCGTCGTCATTTGAGGAACAGAGCGAGAGCGGGAATAGAGGAGTGTCGCAGAAGGTGGAAGAAAAGGAAAAGTCATCGGTGGTTGCTGTAAGTACACGGTGCCAGTAGTTCTTGCGCCTATTATTCGTAGGTCTTGTACCTACGCCTGTTATTCGTGGGTTTAATACCTGTGCCTGTTTTTGTGGCCTAAAGCTGTGACAGATTGGTTAGTTACCCTCATGGACTTTGTGTCAACGCCTATTTTTGTTCTGTTGAAGTCCTACGAAAAAAGGATTATTTTGAAATGATTATTTTAAATAGTTTTCCTGAGATAAATGTTTACCAAAATATTTGTATTGAATTACAAAAATGTTATGGTTTACATTTAAACATGTCGAAATTATTTATTTCCGCATTTTAAATTGTATTTTTGGGACGTTATTCACGAGTATATTATTTTGGCTTCAGATAGTGTTGTTGACCCTATTCCTCTAGTTGAGCAATGAAGAGCCTCATTGCAGATCCGAAGTAGTATTTTTGGGCTTATATTCTTATAATGTAATTATAATTTTATAAAATGCTTGTATTATTTTGTTGAAAGGATAGATGCTCTACCTAGTCTATAGATAAGATTCTGGTTATTTTAAAAACATCTACAGGTGATTCAAAAATATTCACAGTATATTATAGGATTTTCAGAAGGTCAGTATTACAAAGACGATCTTACTAAAATTCCTACAGATGACTTGCCTTTTGATAAAAATATAATATATATTATGATTATTTTTTTAAATGTTTAATTCAAGGTATTAGGCTTAACGAATATAAATTTATTTATATTTTATGCCAGTCACGGCTCAAATTTTAGGACGTGACAGTTTGGTATCAAAGCAAAGGTTTTATAGCTAAGTGGAGCAAGGATGCTTCAATAGGGTCTCAATTATCATTATGAACCAAGGCAAAATTATAGTTGAGGCATCATTGAAGGTCTTTTTAGGAAATTTAAAAGTGTTTTCTTATTGTATCAAGAATCTGTTTTCCCTTGAAATTGAATATTTTCTATGTTTTTGGTGTATAGCTAAATGCTACCTAGACGTCCACCAGCTGGAAGGAGCTCTAGGAGTAATAGGGCTTCGGATAGAGACTCTGCTCAGCAAAGTGAATTGCCCCTAGAGGGAGAGGACAGGGTCATAGGAGAGCTAGGACTAGGGGAGGTCAACCCCTTAGACCTCTTCAAGAGATCCTATTTGAAGCTGAACCATCTAATCCACAATCCCCTGAAATCTTTACCTTATCTAGACACGAGACTCGAGAAGAGGCGCACAATGTAATTGAAAAGGATAATATAGTAGTCAAGTTGTCATAATTCATTAAGCTGGATCCTCCTAAGTTCTCTAGTTTTGATTCTTAATAAGAACCTATAGAATTTCTATAAGGTATTGAGAAGAGATGCATAGCTCTGAGATGTCCTGATGTTCAGTATGTGGAGTTTACTCTATTTTGGTTAGAAGAGATAGCTAATGCTTGGAGCAAAATAGTGCCTAGTTTACAGGGAGATAGAGTGCCATCATTGTCATGGGCTGATTTCAAGGATATTTTTATGAAACACTATCTTCCCCAAAGTAAAAAGGATGCCATAATCAAAGAGTTCCTATTATTGAAGTGTACTTCAGGAATGCCAGTAGCTGAGTATAATAGGAGGTTTACAAAGCTTTCTTCTTATGCATTTACATTGATTCCTTCATAGAGGGATATGATTGGCAGATTTATCCAGGGATTGCCAATATATATACATGATGTTGTGGCCCCTATGTTGAATCATTTTGCCTCCTATACTGATGTGGTTGATTGTGCATTGAAAATTGAGTTGAGGCACATTGAAGAAGAAGGGGTTTCTAAGAAGCAGAAGATAGGAAGCGAAAAATTCCAAGGGGCCAATCCCCATTATTTGCTATGCAGCTAGTGCCTAGATATTATGGACCCTCCGTGGGAGCTTCAGATCTGAGACCTAAATTTGGAGGTGCTACACCTCAGCCTGTTGTGAGCTAGTCTAATTATTCCAGGTCTCCTTGTGCTATTTGTGGGAATTATCATTCAGGAGCCTGTCGTAAGGTCTCAGGTGTTTGTTATGGATGTGGGCAATCGGGTCACATGAAAAGAGATTGTCTATTTGCTCAGCCAGCTTCGAGTTATGAATCAGCTTGACTTTCTCCCCGCCCTGCTGCTTCTACCTCGACAGGTAAAGGTTCATCAAGAAGACCTTCAGGAAAAAAGGCACAACCTTCTCAGGGCAAGGTTAAGCAAGGGTGTATGCTATGACGAGGCAAGATGTTTGGGCCTCTAATGTTGTGGTTACAGGTATTATCACTATATGTTCTCAAAAAGCGTATGCATTGTTTGAGCCTGGATCGACACATTCTTATATTTCAGTATATTTTGCTAAAAGGTTGGGTAAAGATTCTGCCAAACTTGATTGTCCTTTTTCGATTGCTACCCCTGTCGGGGAATCTTTGTTAGTTTCATAGGTGTATAAATCTTGTGAAGTGTCTTTTGAGAAAAGAGAAAGTCTTGTTAATTTGATGATTCTTGACATGATTGATTTTGATGTGATACTAGGTATAGACTGGTTAGCCTCTTGTTATGCTACTGTTGATTGCCACTTAAAAGTGGTGAAATTTAATATTCCAAGTGAAACTCCTTCTGTGTTGCAAGGGAATGAAGTAGAAAGGCCATCTAACTTGATTTCTGCTCTAATAGCCTAACGATTATTGATAAAGGGTTGTTAGGGGTTTTTAGCTATGGTAAAAGATGTTGACAGGCCTACTGTTAGCTTAGATCAAATTCCATTTGTTTGGGAATTTCCTGATATCTTTCCAGAGGAATTGCCTAGCTTACTTCCAGATAGAGAAATAGAATTTGGTATTGATGTCATTCCTGGCACTTAGCCAATTTCTATTCCGCCATATCGGATGGCGCCCTCAGAGTTAAGGGAATTGAAAACTCAGTTGCAAGAACTGTTAGACAAGGGGTTTATTCGATCCAGCAAGTCTCCGTGGGGTGCACCAGTGTTGTTTGTGAAAAAGAAAGATGGATCCTTGAGGTTGTGCATTAATTATCGACAGCTTAATAAAGTGACCGTAAAGAATAAGTACCCGTTGCCGCGTATTGATAATCTTTTTGATCAGTTGCAAGGAGCACAGTATTTTTCAAAGGTAGCTTGTGATCAGGGTATCACCAATTAAAGATCAAGAATGAAGATATTCCAAAGACATCATTTAGAACGCGATATGGTCATTACGAGTTTTTGGTGATGTCTTTTGGTTTGACAAATGCTCTTGCCGCATTCATGGACTTGATGAATCGGATATTAAGAGCATTTTTTGATAAATTTGTAATCGTGTTTATTGATGATATCTTAGTATACTCCAATAGTACGGAGGAGCATGAGCATCATTTGTGGTTAGTGTTGTAAAGGTTGAGAGAACAACAGCTTTATGCTAAGTTTTCTAAATGTGAATTCTAGTTGAATGAAGTCACTTTCTTGGGGCATGTAGTTTTCTATATTGTTTTAAATGGTTTTCCTGAGATAAATGTTTACCAAAATATTTGTATTGAATTACAAAAATGTTATGGTTTACATTTAAACATGTTGAAATATTTATTTCCGCATTTTAAATTATATTTTTGGGACGTTATTCATAAATATATTATTTTAGCTTCAGATAGTGCTGTTGACCCTATTCCTTCAGCTGAACAGTGAAGAGCCTCATTGCAGATCCGAAGTAGTGATTTTTAGGCTTATATTCTTATAATGTAATTATGATTTTATGAAATACTTTATTATTTTGTTGAAAGGATAAATGCTCTACCTAGTCAATAGATAAGATTGTGATTGTTTTGAAAATATTTACAGGTGATTTAAAAATATTCGCAGTCTGTTGTAGGATTTTCGGAAGGTCGGTTATAAAAAGACGATCTTGCCGAAATTCCTACAGATGACTTGCTTTTTGATAACAATGTAATATATATTATGATTATTGCTTTAAATGTTTTATGCAATGTATTAGGCTTAAGGAATATGAATTTATTCATATTCTGTACCGGTCACGGCTCAAAGTTTAGGACGTGACACATAGTCAATGTGAGTATTTCTTTTTTGAGTCTATCATTGGCCTCTGTACACGGCTCTTAAATATTCCATTGTCCATTATCTATTCACATTGAACAAGGTTCCTTCCATTACGGTTAAAGCATGAATATATAAATTTCAAATAGTTTTAATTAAATGGTTTTAATTATGCCTTCAATAATTTATAATATTATAAATTCAAATAATTGTTAAGATCAAGATAGTATTGAAAAATAAATATTTATATTTCTTTTTTTTAGTATAAAATTTTTTAGAAAGGGGTTGAGCTCACCCACGAATTCTAATAATCCTGAAGGTGGGTTATGAGAAGTAGGTGATTAAATTCTGTGTCCCTCTGTTTGCTGTCTTTATATGTCGCTGTTGTGTGGGGAATGTTGGGACAGCATATGTGTGTGTGTGTGTGTGTATGTGATGGCTGTGTTCTTATATATACTGCATATGCATGGCTGAGGGAGCTGTTGTTTGGGGTTAAGAAAACAAAAGAGAGAAGGGAAGGAAAAAGAAGGCTGGATGTGCTGTTTATATATATGTATATATATGCCGCTGTTTTGATTTAGAAAGAAGAATAAAGGAGGATGTGATTGCTGCTAATATGCATATATATGTATAAATGAATTGGGAAACTAATGGAAGTAAATTGTTGGAATTAAAGAGTAAAAAGGGAAAATGATGTGATTATAGCAAGTCAAGGGGAATGGACATAAATGTGGTAAATTTTATCCTTGTTGGATTATGGAGTTTTGGAAGTGGAATAAAAAGAAAAATTCTTGAAGATTATTGATTGTGGATACATATTTCATAGAGAGAAATAAAAGAAGTTTAGGTAGATAAATGTCCTATTTTTATGAATGGAAATATTTGAAATACGTAGAATTGTAAAAGTATATTATAATTGGGATTTGAGTATTAATGTTTTATTTTAGGGAAATCTAGGGATATAAGGAGAGAATATTGTTCCAACGAATAGAGCTGGAGTAAACTATAACGGAATATTGCAGGTGAGTGAATAATGTCCCCTAAAAATGATATTTTTATCAATAACTTGTTATTTGATATGTTTCATTTAAAGTGTTAAAATTTTTAAGTATGATTTGCTAAAGGCGTGATTATATGAAATAATGACTTTGATTAAGATTATTGGTTTCTCTTTCTAATTGGTTTATGATATGATTATATTAATGTATGAAAAGGAATAAAGAAAGTTTTGAAAAAGACTATTATAAATGTTATCTTGAGTTGATTTTCACTATGAAATATTCTTACATGAATTTTTTTATTTGAATAATTATTTTATATGAATAGAATAAATTTTTTGAGATTTTATTTTGATGATTATGCTAGGGTTTCATGATTATGAAATATTATTGGTGAAATTCTTGCATTGGAAAGTGTGGTGATCATTTAATGCTAAATTGACCCCATGTATGCTTGAAAATGTTTTAAAGAGGACCGAATACAAAACGCTGGTTATTAATAGCAGTACTGTTAGTCCTTGGTGCACAATGGTTAAAGCCGAGCTTGATGGATATTTGTGAGTCTTGTACTCGCTCCTGTTATTCGTAGGTCTTGTATAGGCGCCTGTTATTCGTGGGTCTCATATCTGCGCTTGTTTCGTGGCTTCGTGCTACGCTTGGTTATTTACCCTAGTGGACTGTGTGTCCACGCCTGTTTCTGTGGCCTCAAGCCACCCCGGATTAGTTAGTTACCTTCGTGGACTATGAGTCTACGCTTGTTTTCGTTCTATTGAAGTCCTACGGAAAATGATTGTTTTGAAATGATTGTTTTAAATGGATTTCCTGAAATAAAATATTTATTAGAATATTCGTATTTAATTATAAAATGTTATAATTTACATTTAAACGTGATAAAATTGTTTATTTTTGCATTTTAAATTATATGTTTGGGACGTTATTTACAAGTAGATTATTTTAGCTTCAGATAGTGCTGTTGACCCTATTCCTCCAGCTAAGCAGTGAAGGGCCTCATTGCAGATTCAAAGTAGTGATTTTTGGGCGTATCTTCTTATAATGTAATTATGATTTTATGAAATGCTTGTATCATTTTGTTGAAAGGATAAATGCTCTACCTGGTCTATAGATACGATTTTGGTTATTATGGAAAACGTCTGCAGGGGATTTAAAACGTTCGCAGTCTGTTGTAGGATTTTTAGAAGGTCAGTTATATAAAGACGATCTTGCCGAAATTCCTACAGATGACTTGTCTTTTGATTAAAATATAATATATATTATGATTATTGCTTTAAACGTTTTATTTAAAGTTTTAAGCTTAAGGAATATCAATTTATTCATATTCTGTACTAGTCACGGCTCTAATTTTGAGTAACACTACCCTAATCCCTTGATCTATTCTCTCACATCAATATGAATCTGAGCAACATAGAATTTCTTCCCACACCACCTCAATTCACGTGCTCTATAGTGTCTAGGTTTGAAAAAAAATAATAAAAATTAGTCATTCAGTTCTTTCACTTTTAACTTACTCAGAATCATTCATTTAAATATTATAAGGTATGATTCGATTTTTAAATTTTTAACTTGTTTATGACTTAATTCTTTAATTTTTTTACTTTTTATGTTATTATCTTTTTTATCTATCACATATGTGATAAAAATTGCCTCCCACCCAACTCAACATGGATTTTTTTTTATATAAAATTTAATCCTTATAGTATCAGACATTATTAAAAATAACTATATGTGAATTAAAAGTTGAGGAATTATCAACAAATTGTTAGTTAAAATAGTAATATGAGAAGGATAATATAAATTCGAACCTTAAAAAGCATACTTATTGGAGAAGATGACAACCCTTTGCCTCTTTATTTACCCTATATTTGAATTGGAAAAAAAATAGGGAGGAAAGAATACTACAAGAGAAAACTCTAAAAAATAATAAAATTTTTTATCATGTTAAATTTTTTTTTCTAGTATTCTCTCCCCTATTTTTTCTTTATTTTTCTTTCTATCCAAGCATAACTAATAAAAGGGATTATATCTTTGATTAAATATAAAAATATTGAAGGACTAAAATATTAATTTTTTAAAATAAGAAAAAATTCCTTCTCTTCTTTGTTTCTTACTCTCCCTTTGTCGTGAGGTTTACCGGGACTCGTATATCTCCTTTGTTTCATTCAAATTTGGCTTTCAAACAAAGGACCACACGTCAGACGCAAACACGCGAGCGGGACTGAAGTAATGGATCCCCACGTGATATTGAATCTCTCACTCCCATACGCTCATACACCAGATGCGACAACAAACACTTATCCATGTCCTTCATAATTGTTTTTTGTTGTTTCTAGACCCATTTCCCACTACAAGTTCAACCGTTTGTTTCTTGTTCACGGAACTTGGTCGAGATAAAGGGTCATTGGCCAATGAGTTTGACTCAAGTTAACTCGAGTTAAACCAGTAATAATTAAAAGAAATATAATTTGAAATAAAATATATAGAAAAATGTTTATATTTGATTATCAAAAAATATTTTAATAAAATTAATATTTAAAAATAACCTTTAAACAACACAAATAATATATACACTATATATTATCATAAAGAAACCATGGTTTTTACTTCCCTCTTCTTTCAGTTATATATAATAAATATAGGATAATGGACTCGTGAGAGAATATTTGCATAGAGAGAAAAAAATATCATATGCTAGGAAGCAAGCTTTGCCAGCTCTACAACACGCGTCGTCATATCATTAATGCAAAAATCGAATCTTCCTTTTCCTTATTTCAGATTGAGTCCACATACTTATCACCTCAAAGTTCAAATGCTTCTCTATTTCATTAAAAACGTGAGAGATAACTCTTATAGTATCTATGAGAAAAGTCTCCTTGTTTTTAGCGCGTCACATAATAAAGACATGCAAAACAAAACCGCGTCACCGAACAATTATAAATATATGACCATTTGTTGAGCAGATCATCAAACTCATTCATTTAATTTATTTATACATTTCAATCTCATCTTCTGCAAATTGAAGGTTCTAATAAGCATTAAAATAATGGGTCGACCTGAGTTATATAAGTCTGTGCAAGAACTGGCGTTCTTGGGCGCAGGAGATTTGCCAGAAGAATATATTTACAAAGATGGTGAATTCAGTGCTCTTCTTCCATCTCAGCAGCTTCCACTCATTGATATTTCTCTTCTTCTGTCTCCTCCCTCACAGCAACAACAGCGAGAATTGGACAATCTTTGCTCTGCTCTCACTTCATGGGGTTGCTTTCAGGTTCTTCATTCTTTCTTCTGCTTTTCTTTTCCGCTTTCTTCCCTCTGCATCAGTCACTGAACTTCATACTTCTTTCAGTTAGTTGAACCCGGTTTCTGTTCTTTTCTTTAATGGTCCCATCATGATTTGTTTTTTTATTGGAAATTCAGGCAATAAACCATGGGATGACAAGTGGGTTTCTGGGCAAAGTGAGAGAAGTTTCAAAGAAGTTCTTTGATCTCCCAATGGAAGAAAAGAGAAAATACGAGAGAGAAGGAAATGATCAAGAAGGATATGGAAGTGGCATATTTTTCAAACAAAAACAAAGGATTGATTGGAATGATCGTGTTTTCCTCAAAGTGCATCCTGAGAGCCAAAGAAAATTTAAAGTCTGGCCCCAACAACCCCATGATTTTAGGGATGTGTTGATAGAATATACGGAGAAAGTAAAGCAGCTAAATGAAGTGATTCTGAAGGCCATGGCTAAGTCATTGAACTTGCATGAGAATAGCTTCTTGAAGCAATTTGGAGAAACAGACATGATAGCGAGATTCAACTATTATCCTCCATGCACGAGACCTGAACAAGTTATAGGACTGAAGCCTCACGTAGATGGATCTGCCCTCACTTTACTTTTGCAGGATGAAAATGTAGAAGGTCTTCAAATCCTGAAAGACAAAAGTTGGCTTAAAGTTCCCATCATCCCTGATGCTCTTGTTGTCAACGTTGGTGAACAACTTGAGGTAATCATTGTTTATAATAAAATATCTTTTTAAAGTCTCGATTGAGGGGAAAAAGAATTAATTAGAGACATATACCTATGGAAGTTTATTACACCTTCTAATTCTAAATTTAAAAGTTATAGAACTAATTTACTTATATTAAAAAGTTTGTTAAATTAGTTATTTGTAGTGAATATATGCTCTTTCTCAATGTAACTAAATGAAATTGTAATATCCATGTGATTTTTTTTCAATATAACTAAATGAACTTGTTTAATGTGAACAGATAATGAGCAATGGGATATTCAAAAGCCCCATCCACAGAGCAGTGATAAATTCAGAAAAGGAGAGGCTCACAGTGGCCATGTTCTGTGCTCCTAATATGGAAGCAGAGATTGGACCGGTTAAAGAAGTAGTTGAGAAGTCAAGGCCAAAGTTATATAAATCAATAAAAAATTATGTTAAGAGCTATTGTCGATACTATCATCAAAATAAAAGAGTCATTGATGCTATAAGGATTTAACCTTAGATTGCTTGTTATCTGGCTTATAGAAAATGGGTTGGGAAAAAGTGCACATAAGGAAAAGGATTTTATGTTTAGCAAATGAGTAAAACAGCTTTCTATACAAAGAGAGCTTTCTGTATAAGTTGGGCATAGTTTTCTCATTATCAATTCTTTTCTCTTTTTTATTTTGTATCAATTGACTCTTAGTAAAGTTAGATATTTTCTGAAACTATCAATGTCCTTTATTAGTATTTCATGCTTTTAAGTAGTAGTGTTTTCTTTAAATATTTACTCATTACCAAAAGTTGGAGAGAAAAAATTGACTCTAGGTAAATTATACATAGGTTTTGATATGTTTATTTTTTAGCATTATCTTATCCTTACATAGGAGTACTATTGGCTCAAGCTTTCTTGGGTAACTTAAATTGGATGATGTATCGAATAACAGAATAACATATTGATCGAGATCTTCTGTTGGTTAATAAGTTTTGACAAGAGATTACTATTATCAAAGTATGGCTATTATGGGCAATTCTGGGTAGGTTTAGCATGCTGATTTCTTGTTATTACCAGAGTCTATCTTCTTGTTAGGTGCTCAAAAATCTATTGTGAAAATATAAAAGGTTTAATCACATCCAACATCTTGAAATATTTTTCTAATAATACTTACCTTGTATTTGGATGTAAAGAAAATTAGAGAGGAAGTAATACTATAAGGGAAAACTATTAAAAATAATACAATATTTTTACTATTTTATGAAATTTTCCTTTTTAAGTATTTTTTCTTTCGATTTCCTCTCATTTTTCTCTCCATCCAAATATAGCTTTAGTGCTTATTTAGCATCATGGTAGGAGGGACTTAACTGGTCTCCTGGGATTAAAAAGCACATCATGCCATTTTTTCTTGGGATAAGGGAAAAGGCAGACGCTTTAAAACAAAAAACAAACCAAGCTAGAAGGAATTTAATCCCATACAATCTTTTTCCATAAGTGTCACAAGATTATATGGGGAATCTTTCAAGAAGAAAGAGCTTGTCAATCTCTTTTTTGCTAAGGCATCAGTAACTTTATTTTTTTTTAATGTTTAGGGTCACGATGTATAATTGATGGGCTTCATGAAGAAACGCAACTTTTTTCTTAAAGCCATGTTTTGTGGCTTATAGGGTGCATCACAGGCGCAATTAGTATACTCTCCCTCTTGTCTAGTGTCATACCCCTTTTGCCCTCCTACCCAAATGTATTTTTTTATGCAAAAATAATAATTAAAATAAAAAATATACCTTTTTATTTTAAATTTGTTTTTTATATTTGACAAATCAAAATTAAAGGTTATTAATCTTAAAATTTTTAATTAAAATATGGAAGGTATATTTTACAACTTTTCTCAAAAATACATTATTTTTCATCTTTTAAATTTAAATTTTAATATTTTTCTTAAAATTATCACATTATATACATATAATGTATTCCCTATGTTCCTTAATATAAGATCCAGTTAATTTTTTTATAGATTAAATAAACTAAATAAATCAGTTAATTATGACTAAATCAAATCTCTCGAGACAAATTTATATTATATATTTCTTAATCTATCCAAATTAATCAACTAATTATTTTATTAGTTATAATTAATTATTTATTTAGTTTCTTTAATCTATAAAAAATATCAAATGGCTCTTATATTAAGGATCGGAAGTATTATATTTAATAAAACTCATGTCTTTTAAGTCATTTTACATCTAAACTAGGATTTCAATTATATCATCCAAATAAGTTTCAGTTTGTAAATTTTAGTTAAAATAAAAGTCTAACCAAACATAAATCTCGTCACTTTTGCTCCAACTTTAATTTGCAAAAGGCCCAGGAATAAAAGTCACTTTTTCCAATGCAATCCCAAATAAGCACTTAGTATTATAAAATTTTTAGTGCATCTAACACCCTAAAATATATCTTAGGAGAATCTAATGTCTTAAGTTTAAAGTCTTGCTATTGAGAAAATACTTTAAGAGATCTTCCTATATCTTTGGGGATAGTTTTCTAGTACCAATTGACTCAATAAAGTTAGATATGTTATGTAATTATTAATGTCATTTAATACTCTGTCTTATCTGTATTATAAGACATTTTAATTAATTCATAATAACAAAAGTTAAAAGTATTAAATTCATTATAAAATCTAAGTATTTTTATATATTTTTTAACTATATTAAACTTTAATATAATATTAATTATTTCTCTCTATCATTATTCTTATTAAATATGAGTGTATATAGAAGAAAAAAATAAATGCTTATTGAAACTATGAAATGTCTTATAAAAAAGATTAAAAATATCTTCTTTCTCAAAGTATGATTAAAACACGTGACATGTGGGAGCAACACGACACTTGAATATTGATGACAAGGCAAAAAAAAATTTTGTTTAAGGTATTCTATAATAAAGATCGATGAGTATTATCTCATGCTTTTAAATAGGACAATTCTCTTGAAATATTAACTCATGGAATACTTGCGGTTCTTATAGTTTTCTTCATTAATTTTTAATTTATTATCGATATATTTTTCTCTTATTATTAAATTTTTTAATTTTATTCTTTCGTCACAATTAATTTATGTACAAGGATAACAGTGTTAGAGGAGTAAAATTGACTCTTGGTAAAACAAAGATAGGTTTGACATGTTGATTTCTGAGCGTGAGATTATCCTTACACAATAGTAATATATATGGATTCAAGTTTTCTTTAGTAGCAGAAATTGGATAACGTATTGGATAACTATTGGAGTATTGGTTGAGATCTTTTGTTTGTTAACAATTTCTCAAAGAAGATGGATGAGTACTATTTGTGTGTGGTTCATTAATTATCACGTCTTGATCTCGCTCCACCTGTACCCTTCTCGACCGTCTGCGTCTGCCGTGTGGTCCAAATTGGTTGAATGAAACACGTGAGAAGAAGAAATTCAAGTGAATTGAATAAGAAATTTAATGTGGTTCAAATTGTCTTCTAAGAAGAGAACACGTACGCGCTGGAGCGGGACAAACATTTTTTCTTGATAAATTCAAATTTCAAATACATATTTGTTATAAAAATAAAAAAACAAGAGACTATAAAAAAGGATAACAAGATAAAAATTTAGGGGAGAGAGTAAAAGAGTATTTCTTATTTATATATATATCTTTTATCTTACATATACTTTATATGTAATCTCTATTTATAGACCTTCAACTCTTAAAGCTAATCTACAGGGTACAATGAAATAAATAGTAAAATAATGATATTTACAATAAAAAAAACTCCTCCAAGCAATTTATTGAGGAGGTTATGAAGTTAAAGACATCAAGACAAAATGAATTCTAAAGGTTGAGGAGTTATGGACATTTATTCTTCAATATTCATAATACTCCATTTTGGATAGGGTACAATGAAATAAATAGTAAAATAATGATATTTACAATAAAAAAAACTCCTCCAAGCAATTTATTGAGGAGGTTATGAAGTTGAAGACATCAAGACAAAATGAATTCTAAAGGTTGATGAGTTATGGACATTTATTCTTCAATATTCATAATACTCCATTTTGGATGTCCATAATTAATATTGTGCCTCGTTAAAACTTTATTAGGAAAACCTAAATTGGACAAAAACTTAATTAAGGGAAAAGAATACACAATATATATTAAAGTTACATCATTAAAAACTTTACCAGAAAAATCCAGTAGGAAAAAATATTGGTCAAGAAAAAAAGAGTGCAGCATAATTTTTATCCTTGATAATAACATCATTATTTATCTGGCCTTTCCAACATCTTTTTCTCAATAGAGTTTACTGTTTTTTCAAATAGATTATACTTTTTGAGCATATCTTCTTTTTAGCCGAACCATGCTTGATCCATTGTTATCATATAATATTTTTACATATATTTCTTCAACGTATCTTTTGGATATGTTGAATTATCAACATACTCTTCACTTGCCTTATGCACTACGAAAATAACAAAAAAAGTTCTCCTAAAAATCATCATGATATATTTTACAACAACATATTCAATTTGTTCTAAATAAAATGATCTTATATATAATAGCCATATCAAATCCAGTTTTATCATCCATTTTTTCACCTAAAAAATAACTTAATGTTGCTAATAAAATTGTAACATCAAATATCAATAAAATATGTAAATATTATCATAACATAAATATATGGGACTTCTAGTCCAATAAATTTAATATATTTTTGTATACAAAATGATCATAACAAAAAATCTAACAATTTAAGATCATTATGATATTTTATATGCTTCAAATATTTTAAATCCTTAAAAGATTCTCATAAAAAATTTAATATTTAGTGAGCCATATGCATAGACTATAACAATATCTATCAGGTTATATTTTATTTTCATATACTGCTAGACTAATAATATATGCAAAAAAAATTATTGCATCCATCATAAAATAATATTCATTGTCATAATCATCATTAACTTTTAAAAAAATCTTTATTTTCACATAAATATTTATATATTTTATAATAATTTTATATTTCAAGTGTTTATACTGTAGATCCATATTTTCACATATTGAAATAATATAATTATATTTTCATTACGTTTTTTTAATTTATTTTTTATTTTGGCCAAACACTTCTTTTTCTATCTACTTTACAATATTATCATTTGATCACGTTATATTATTATCAAAGTTGTTTTCGATAATTTTATTTTTTTCGGTTCTATTTTCTTATGATATAATTTATTGAATTGTTTTTATTACTTTTTAAGTACTTAAACCTCTTTTGAGATTTTGTAAGTAATTATATCTTGGTACTCTTATGTAGTAATTGCCTCCTCAATATGATCATCTTAATTATATGATGCAATATTTTTAATATTATATTTGGAACCGATTAATCTTTTATGATTTAGGTATGTCTCACTTTCATTTATATTAATTAGAGCATTTTCAGTTAAAATATGAGATTTGATAATTCTCATTTAGGTTAGTAATTATGTCTGGCAGATATTTTGTAATATCTTATGAATATAATATTTGATGAACTTCTAGTTCATACTATGATATTTGAGAATTTACATTTGATAGTAATAATGCATTCCATATGTTTTTTTTTTCATCTACTGAATTTTTCCCTCTCATATTGGGAAAATTTTGTCGAATGACAATTAACTAATCACGTAGTATAAATCTCCTAAATTTATTGTTTCCTTTAGAAACATCCTTATGTTTCATTTAAAGACAAACAAGAAGAAGAAAGTTCTTACCCTATATTTATCTCAACTTTCTTTAAATAGACATCTATGTACATTGTAGTGTATTAATAGAAAAAATTGCACATTTAGAAAAAATCTAACTTGTCACGTCCTAAAATTTGAGCCGTGACCAGCACAAAATATGAATAAATTCATATTCCTTAAGCCTTAAACCTTAAATAAAACGTTTAAAATAATAATCATAATTTATCTTACCGTTTAAATAAAAAAGGAAGTCATCTGTAGGAATTTCGGTAAAATTATCTTTATATAAACCTTCCAAAAATCTTACAACAGATTGCGCATGTTTTAAATTACATGCAGATATTTTTCAAAATAACCAGAATCTTATCTATATGCAAAGTGGAGCATCTAAATTTTAAACAAAATAATACAAGTATTTCATAAATTTAAAATTACATTATAAGTAGATATGTCAAAAACAATGCTTCAGATCGAACGAGAGGCTCTTCACTGCTCAGCTTGAGGAACAAGGTTAACAGTACTATCTGAAGCCAAAATAATCTATCGGTGAATAATATCCCAAAAACATAATTTAAAATGCGGAAAGAAATAATTTCAATCTGTTTAAATGTAAATAATATCACTTTGTAATTAAATACAAATATTCCAATAAAACATTTTATTTTAGAAAATACATTTAAAACAATCATTTTTCCATATGACTTTAATAGAACGAAAACAAGCGTGGACACACAGTCCACAAGGGTAACTAACCAATCCGGCGTGCTCGAAGCCACGAAATAGGCATAGGTACGAAACCCACGAATAACAAGCGCAAATACAAAACCTATGAATAATAGGCACGAATAACCAATGTGAGTACGAGACCCAAGAATATCCATCGAGCTTGGATTTAACTATAGTGCACCAAGGACTAACAGTATTGCTATTATTAATCAGCGTTCTGTATTCAGTCCTCTCTAAAAAAATTTTCAGCATGCGTGGGGTTCATTTGGCATTTAAGGATCACAACCCTTTTAAATGCAAGAATTTCATAAAGTACTTCATAATCATGATACCCAAGCATAAACATCAAAATAAAATCTTAAAAAATTTCTTCAATACGTATGGAATAATTATTCTACTAATAAAATTCACCTAAAAGTATTTCATCAAGAAAATCAATTCAATATAACATTTTCCAAAGTCTTTTTCCAAAACTTTCTTTATTCATTTTCATACATAAACATAATCATATCATAAGCCAATTGAAAAGAGAAACCAATAATCTCAATCAAAGTCATTAATTCATATAACAATGCCTTTAGCAAATCATACTTAAAAATTAACACTTTAAATAGAACATATCAAATAGAAAGTTATTATTAAAAATATCATTTTTAGGGGACGTTATTTACTCACCTTTGATATTCTGATATAGCTTATTCATGCTCTATTCTTCCCTTATATTCCTAAAATTTTTAGAAGTAAAACATTCCATCAGTAATTACTATTCATCTCTTTTGTACCATATACTATTTATTTTCATTCCTGAAAATAGGACACTTGTCCATATAAACTTCTTTTCTAGCAAACATGACACAAGCATCAATAATTAATAAGCTAAGAATTACTCTTTTTATTGCACCATTTCAAACTTCATAATCCATCAAGAAATACAATTTCTCCTTTATCCCAATTTCCTTTCATTTACCATTACCATAACAAGTCACATATATACTTACTAATACTTAAATATTCCAACAATTTTTCCTTATCATCTTCTCCATTTTCCTTTATAACACTTAAACGAAACTACAACCTTTACTTAACTCTGAAAGTTTCAAACTTTGTAACTATATTAAATTTTAAAATCTTTATCCAAATTTCATATTCTTCAATTCAGTTCAACACCCATACTTCCACAATTTTCTAAACATCAATCAATGTATAAACACAAGCTAAGCTTCCGACTCTGCTCTTCATTCCCCCCCACTAATTTTCCAACATAAATTTAAACCCAAAGAAGCATGTCTTAAGTCCATTTTTACCTTATTACAGCAACCCAAACATTTAATTAAAATGTTCCATCCCTTTCACATACTTTAAATTCAAGTTATCCAACTCCCCTCTTCCTTCTACCTCAACCCATAGCACATAGCTCTACAGAACAGAGCAACAATAATACACATAGTTTCAGGTTCAACAACAGCTCCACAACACTACATAAATTCATTCTTCCTCTATCACTACACAAAGCTTCAATGTCGACAGAAAAGTAGCAAGAACAACAAAAATGGAACAAGCTTTTGTGATAAAAATCTCAACCCACAATAGAGAGCCAAAGCTAACAGCCACCAACAAGAGAGGGAAAAATCCATAAACTTACCAACTATAAAGTTTCAGGTTCACAACGGAGGCTCCATAATCTTAACATCAATTATTCCTCCACCTTCATTACCTTCACAGATCCGGCATCCAGAGTATAAAAAGGAGATCAAATTTCCAACTTAAAACTATGAAATATCAATAGAGAGGAAGAGGTGTTAGGCATACCACACACTCACACACGGTGGCCTTCTGCAGCAGCAAGGGAGAAGGACGTCGGAGGCTGCTACAACAGCAATGGTGAAACTCCAACAGCGACGAGATGATAGAACTGAACAGAAGAAAAATAGAGCAAAGCTTTCGAGAGAACGGCCACCAAGGAAGAAGAACAATGGCGGATGTGCGACAGAATGGCGACTCGATACAGAATAGGTGAAAGGAAGGAGAAAATCTTCACAGCAACTGGATCTAACCAGCAAGGAAACTTATGACGATGGCGACGACATCGGTGGCAGCAGCACAGTCGATGGCGGCAGATAGAACTCACAGCAGCAGTGGATTCTTGGTCAAAGATCGCGAAGCTTCTCTCAAATCTCTCGCTGGCGTCCAAACTGAAATGGGAGAGGAGAATCTGCTGAAATAAAAATAAGCAGAAGGGCAGTATGGTAATTTTGCATGATGACTGAAGAAATAAAATTCCACTTTAGCTTGAGCTGGGGTTCAAACCAGAGACCTCCCCTTCATTCCACTATCTCTAGCCACTCAACCATCAACTTCACTTGTGATAATACTGCAAGAAATAATATATGTACACTTATTAAAATGGTATTATATCTATGTATTTATAGGGTCATTACATGACTCCTGACCAAAAGCCAATTTAATTAGGAGAATTTTATTTACTTGATATGTATAAATGTTGTAATGTATCAAATCAAATATACCAATACTAAAATAAAAATCTTATTCTCATAAGCATTGATTCAACTACTTTTAATAAATAATTTTGCTAGATCATTTAGTTAAGTAGGCTTTTCAACTATTTTTCTAATAATTGTTTAATAATCATTGAAAGCCTGACATATAAACTCACTTGCATCGTTAAGAGAATATTTTTATTATCACATTTTTAGAAATTATGCATTCAACATAATGATTTGTTCAAATAATATTACAAATTTTCTGGTTGCAAACTCATAATAATCACACATGTAACTATCTTATAGATGCATCTATCAAATTTATTGAATACTTGGATGGTTATATGCTAATTGAATGTACCCATATATGAATTTAATATATTTCCAAAAATGTAGAGATGCATTTTGAATCATAACTAGTGATATTCTCTTAATCAATTTTGTTTAAGAACAAGCAGTATATGTTAATTTTTATGTTGGCTATTCATGAAGAATCTTCTGATTCTTCAATAGATGTCAATACTTATTTTTTTTAATAATTTGTTACATCATCTAGGATGATCATATAAATTATATCAATAATATATCTATTTGATTAATAAACTTCTGGTTTACTGTAATCAGCAATAAACTTTTCAATTTTTATAACATATGACTGATTTAAAATCTTATCAATATGACATCCATTTTTTTGAAGATCAATTGGACTTATATGAAGATTTGAATATAATTCCATCCAATGATAGCTCACACTTGTATTCCAACAATCTCCCCATCAAGTGTGAGTCATATCAATATGTTTTTCTTTTTCAGGTATTTCACTAAGAAGTCTAGATGCTTCCTCACTTATATAAAATCATAGATCTAATATAGATATATGGGTGATAATTTTCATTATCAATCATCCCTTAAGAAAAATATGTATCAGTTCTTCATGAACTATTTTAATTTTTTTGTCATATAAATTCTTCAGGAACTATCATATATTATTACATCACTATATAATTTAAGTATTCATTAATAACATGCTTCAACATATTCAAAATACTATAATTATTTATGATGTTTAGGGGTACAGTGGAATATAATCCAATATATCATCAATATTATAATACAAAATAATAAATGACTATGATTATGATATTTATATTTTTCTTACAAATTGTCCTAACTATTTTAGCATTCATAAATTTAACTATTATTGATCAATAATTAAGTATCTAATATAAATAACTTCAAATATTACCAATCCCATAGTAAGTAAATCAATAGCCAATAACTCACATAATACACACTATTTTTTTAATATTTGTTTGTATCAATCATCATGTTAATCATCAAATAAATAGTGTAAAAATTACCTTCAACTAATAGTAATTCATCTAAAATCCTTGTATGAGTAATGTTATATCAAGATCAACTATATCCAATAGAATTCAAAATATACCGCTTACCACAAACAATTTTTAGAACTTGACAGACAATTTTTAGAACTTGAATATTTAGATTAGTAGGTAATAATTTTTATGATTAGCATCTATAAATGCTAGTATCTATCTATAAAATAATAAATTGACTTGCAATGTATATAGCTTATACACATTACAAAAATAATTTTGTGAATAAATCGAAGTCAACATCAACTATTTATAATGAATTTTCTCATAAGAATAGATAAATTATCATGTAACATAAATATATAATTTTTCTTTTTCTCTCAAGTGTCACAAGAAATCTAATTTAATTCCAATATATATGCCAATCAATTCGTCATTTAGTATACCTCTCTTAAGATTAAAATAGAAAAATAATAACAAATATAATTATATAACTGTATTTGAATCAATTAAATATTTATCAAACTCATCGAACCCAAAAATATAGAAGATCCTAAAGTAAACTCTAGAGAATAAAATACAAAATATGATGAGATTAATTAAAATAAAAGTAACATTAAAACTTCTAATAAGATAAATCACATAAATTCAAACCAATATGGAATAAGATCATATGAATAAATGAACAAAATATGTACAATATATCATCCCTTTAATTTGCACACAAATTATACAATATATTAATGAATATCTCAACATAACCAATAATTACTCTTTAATTTGGTCTATTTGGTTTCGCATCACACACTCTTTAGCATCACAATATCAAATAATCATAATAATTTCTCCCACACAAATTAATCATAGTAAATTTAAACAATAATAAATATTCAACATCAAATAGGATAGCCTTTTGTGCTTATGATTATTTCCTTTGGCTTGCCTCCTGGGCTTCTGATTATTCCTTTTGGAATTTTTCTCCACAACTTATTGCATTGAGAGTCACAATTACTTTTAATATTTTCTATAAAATTTTATGGTCCTTTTGGGGTCATTATCAATTTTGACATTTAATTTCAATGAATTGATGCAAAATTGTCTATATGACTTCCAGTCACATTTTAACATTTATTTTTTGTCCATATGATTTCTAGTCATATTATAACATTTTTTTGTTTATATGATTTCTAGTCATCTTGTAATATTTTCTCATAAGATTATCACCTTCATAGTTATGTATGTTATCTTGCTTTCAATAGCACATCATCAATTTTTTCAGATATTGATCTTCAGGACTATAGCAAAAATATTTCAAAGCTACAAGGTCTTTTGTGTAATTAAATATTTAGTCATTAGCCTTCAAGGTTTTGATATATGTAATCAATAGATTATCAAATTGTCACACTATTTTAGTCCAATATGCCATATATAAAAATCACAAGATGGTCTTGTATCAAAGAACAATTATCAAAAGTGATATGACTTATGGTCATTTAATCACAAAAATATTATGGATGTTGGCAATTTAATAACACAAAATTATAATATCAACATATAGAGAGAGTACAAAATATAAAAAGAATAAATAAATCTATTAAAACATAAATTAATATATAGAGAGGGAGGGACGGAGGATTAGCAATATAAATAAATATAGCAATTAGAAAAATATAAATAAATAGAAATATATGCAGCAAATTAAATCATGATAAGAATAATAATGGACAAAATAAATTAAATCTCCTGATCAAATAAAAATAAAAATAAACCCATAATCATATAAATCACATTATATACTATATAAAATTACATAATATATCACAAAGAAAAATAACATAAATATAAATATGTTTGTTGTGTGTTGCAATGAAGATACCCATGACAATATGAATAACCAAGGAAGAATGACAATATGATTGGAACCCATATATTAAGCTATACGTGTAATATGATAATCTATAAGGAGCTTATACCTCAAATTAAAATGTATAGAAAAAAATAATCGAATAAATAACATAAAAGAAACAACATAATATGTTGTAAAGATATAAGAAATTAAAATTGTTAATGATAATGGGTAGGGGATAATTAGGAAATGAAAGCTAATATAGAATATCATTATATATAACATAAGAATATATGAATCTACAAGAAGTTTATACCTCAAATTTTTAGAGCAAAATTATGCTGATAACATGTTATAAAAATAAGAAAGTAAAAGAGTAAAAAAGAGGATAACAAGACAAGAATTTGAGAGAGAGAGTAAGGGAATATTTCTCATTCACATGTGTATATTTCATCTTACATATGCCTTGTACGTGGCCCCTATTGATAGGCCTCCAACCCTTAAAACTAATCCAATGGTTACAATAAAATAAATAGTAACATAATAATATTTACAATACAAAACTCCTCCAAACAATTCATTGAGGATGTTATGAAGTTAAGGACATTAAGAAAAAAGGAATCCTAAAGGTGAAAAGTTATGGACATCCATTATTCGATATTCATAATAATATTTTATTTATTTTACAAAGGACTTGCCTTTTAAATTGGAAAAGAAGACACTATCCTAAATTTAGTTAGACGTGTCTTATTATAAGGACCAAAGGGAGTATTAAAGGGCATTAATAGTTTCATAACTTGTCTAACTTCATTAAGTAGTCAATTGTCACAAAAATAAAAATGAGAAAACTAATACCCCATAGAGATATAGAAAGATCTCTTTTTATAAAAGCTACTTTATTATTCCCTTCTTCCTTAATATAAGATTTAATTGACTAATTTGAGTATATTAAGAAAGCTAAATAAATAAATTAATTATAACAAATGTGATATGATCTCTAAACAATACTCATACGACAATAGATCATATATAGGTTTACAAGTTAAGTAAATTAGTTTTGGAGAAAAATAATAAATATTATATATACAATAGATTAAGGTCTTATATTTTAAACTAAACCTGACCTCCAACTAGCTCTTATATTAAGGACTGAGGAGTATTTACTAAACATAATAAAAATACTTTCCCTCAAGTTCCCCTTTTCTAAAACCCATTTTCTATATGCTATATAGCAGTCTAAAGTTCAATCTTTACAGCATCAATGACTCTTTTATTCTGCTTATAGTATTGGAAATAGGTCTTAACATATATTTATTTCTTGATTTATATAACTTTCGCCTCGACTCATCAACTAGTTTGACCAGTTCAATCTCTGATTCTGAGCATAAAATATAGCCAATGGGCAGTATTTCCTTTTTTGAGTTTATCATTGGCCTCTGTACACGGCTCTTAAATATTTCATATTGCCCATTATCTATTCACATTGAACAATGTTCCTTCCATTAAGGTTAAAACATGAATATATAAATTTCAAATAGTTTAAGTTAAATGGTTTTACTTATGCCATCAATAATTTATAATATTATAAATTCAAATAATTGTTAAGATCAAGATAGTATTGAAAAAGGAAACGAAGTTTTTGGCTAAATTGCACTTATGGCTATTAAAGCCCGGACAATCTACATGAAAATTAAGTGCTGCATATATGGTTGATTTCGTGTTTTATTCTCAATTTCTCTTCTTACTCAATTTAATTATACTTGTTATTTAATAAGCTTCTAGAGGTGTATATATTTGATTAGTCTTATGTAACAAATGTTAGTCAAGAAATTAGCTCAAAACCTATAAAATTATTAGTTCAAATCTTACTGTGAAATAAAGATCTTGTTAACAGATGATCTATAAGTATTCTCTAAATTTAAAAATATACCTGCCCTAGTGAGTTTCGGGGTCTTAGTGTCTACTTTAGAATATTTATATTTCTTAACGAGACACAATATCCACTTATTTTTAGGTTACACCTCAGAAGTTTCGCGTGGATGATTGCAGGAATGAAACTAGAACCGCTGGTATATTTGCAGTATACCTCTAAATTTAAGATAATGCCTTTTTGACAAATGTAAAAGGGAAGTCCTTTATCCAAAAAAAAAAAAACCAGTAATATTTATTTATAAAGCAAGAGAATTAAGTTCTAATTCCACCTTTTTTAAAAAATTCTTAAAAAAGATATTTTAGTAACAAAGCTTCAATTTAGATTAGTTAATTATTTAAATACTTAATAATAGAATTCAGAAAAACTATAAAATATTAGGTAACTCAAATGGTTATAAAAAAAAATATAATACTTGTTGAAATTTGAATTGAAGTCAAAATGTTTGTCCAGCTCAAAGACTATAATACTTCTCTAGAAATTTCTTCTACTTCGACGGAAAAGGGAAATAAGGGGTGTTTGAAAAAATCTGATGGCTCTCATATATATATATATATATATATATATATATATATATATGTAATAGAGCATATTTGGACAAGAGTTTGAAAAATGGCTTATGAAAATAAAGATTTTTTGGACAGCTTTTAGAAAAAGGCTTTTGGAGAAGAGCTTATAGAAAAAAAGTAGTTATAAATAAATGAGTGTTTAGATATTTATTACCAGAACGACTTTTGTAATTGAAAAATTACTAGAAAGGGAATGATTTTATTAAAAATAAAAAAGATGAGAGATGATGTAAGAAAAAGTAAAAATAAAATAGTAATTAGGTAGTCCATAAACTCTTTTACTGTTCCAAAAGTTATTCCCAGTAGTTTATCCAAAATAATAGTTTAGTCCAAATGCTCTTTTGAATAAATATAACTATTTGTTTTCAAATTTCTTTAAATTAAAATTTTGACCAGAAACTCTTTTAAAACTATGGTTTTGATTCTTCCTAAACAGACACCTAATCACTATATTGTGAAGAAGACTATTTGATTTTACCTATTTATTATTATTTTTTCACCCCCAAGAAATTGGAGCACTATAATTATGTGATTGTTTTTGGATTTCAATGTTATAGAATATAAATATATTCAATTAATAGTTTTAATATTTTTTATTTTTCTATTTGACTATAAAAAAATTCAACTCAATACTAAACATAAGATAAATAAACAGAGAATATTAAACACATTATAAATAGAAATTGAAAAAACGGAATTCTAGGAGAAATTATTTGTCTTTCTAGAACTCTTCTTATTTATGTCGAAGTACTCTCTAAAATATTAATATAATAATACCTATTGATTTCATCCCTCAAAGAATCCTATTCCCTATTCTTAGTTTAGATTTTTTTTCTTAGTTTTTATTAGAACCTTTATGACATAATTAATATTTTTTTATTTATTGCATATAACATATAAGAAGTATTAGAGTAGGCGAAAAACAAAAAGGAGAGGAAATTTCATTGAACAAATAGGATTATATATATTAGTCAAATAGGATTATATATATTAGGTTAAAATTAGGGGTGTCCAACCTTGTCCCGTCCCGGGTGTCCCGACCCGGTCCCGGGGATTTCGGGACGGGTCCGTCCCGTCCCGAAATGGACCGGGACGGGTCCGTCCCGGGACGGGACAAGATTGGTATTCGGGACGGGACGGGTTTCGGCCCGTCCCTCGGGAATCCCGTCCCGTCCCGATTTTTTTTTTTTTAAAAAAAATTTACATTATCCTATCTTTCCTACTCTTATATAGATATTTTTATTCTTATACAGATATTTTTATATTGATATTTCTATTCTTTTCTACTATTACTTTTTTTTCCCTTATATGGGTAAGTTATTATATTATATCAAGGAGAAATGTTGGTATTTCGAGTAAGTTGCTGGGGCATTTTATATGGAATAATTTATTGAGATGATTTTATTATAATATATTTTTTTAAAAAAAATAATTTCGGGTCCGTCCCGTCCCGTCCCGAACCCGTCCCGGTCCCGTCGGGACCGGGACAAATTCGGGACGGGACGGGACACGGGACACGGGACCGAGGGTCATCCCGAAACCCATCCCGTCCGGACATCTATATCAACCTGTCCCAAATTTTTCCCGTCCTGATCCTTCATGGGACGGGACGGATCGGCCTCGATATAACCGGGACCCAGACGGGTCACCCGGGACGGGAATGAATTGGACACCTCTAATATATTATTATTAGTATCAACCCTACTACTTCCAACTATATCCATTGTTTATTCTCCTATTTCTTTTCTTTCAATTAACTTACTTTCTCAATTAATGAACACTGTTGTTGATTTTAAAAAAAAATATTAAATTAATGGGTCATTACATGGCAAGTGAAGATGAGTTGGGCGAGATACTCTCTCTCTTTTCCTTATTAGAGTTTATCCCTTTATTTTCTATAATAGATTTTGAGCACCTAACAAAAAGCTAGACTCAGAATGGCTAGACTCTGATAACAGTAGCCTCTTGTCAAAACTTGTTAACAAACAGGAGATCTCAATCAATATTTATTCGATGTATCATCCGATTTATGTTACCCAAGAAAAATCAATATTTATTCAATGTGTCATCCGATTTATGTTACCCAAGAAATCTTGAGACAAACACCTATCTATAATTTACCTAGAGTCAAATGTTTTTTCCAACTTTTGGTAATGAGTTAACATTTAAAGAAAATACTACTATTTAAAAGCATGAGATGTTATGAAAGGAAATTGATATATAGTTTCATAACATATCTAACTTCACTGAAGGGGCAATTGATACAAAATAAAAATGAGAAAATGAACTCTATCTCATAAATATAGTAAGCTCTCTTTGTAGAAAACTACTTTATTCATTTGATAAACATAATAAAAATCCTTTTCCTTATGTTTCCCATATGTGAAGCCCATTTTATACATGACAGATAGCAATCTAAAGTTAAATCTTTAAAGCATCAATAGCTTTTTTATTTTGATGATAGTATTGGAAATAGCTCTTAACATAGTTCTTTATTGATTTGTATAACTTTGGTCTTGACTCATCAATTAGTTCTTTGACTGGTTCAATCTCTGCTTCCACATCAGGAGCACAGAACATAGCCACTGTGAGCCTCTCATTTTCTGAGTTTATCACTGCTCTGTGGGTGGGGCTTTTGAATATTCCATTACTTATAATCTGTTCACATTAAACAAGTTCCTTTAGTTACAATTAACATCACATGGATATTAAAAATATAATTAAAGTTAAATATATGTTTACATATATTATACCTTCAATAATTTTATAATCTTTTTAAATAATTGTTATGCTCAACTAATTAATATTGAGGAAAAATAAAATTGTTGCCTTAATTGCATTTTATGGCATTAATAAAAACTGAACAATATGAAAATTAAGTCATGCATATATGGTAATTTCTCTCATTCTTGTCCAATCAGCTGAACAATATGCATATATGGTAATTAATAAAAACTGAACAATATGAAAATTAAGTCATGCATATATGGTAATTTCTCTCATTCTTGTCCAATCAGCAACCTGTCTTCCAACCCACCCGAACTAAGTTTTTAAAATTAAAACATAAAGTAATAAAAAATATAGACAAAAAAAATCAACACTCTACTTTGTAAATTTCAAAAGCACATAAGTAAATTTCATGTTTTACTCTCTTTTATTTTCCTACTTCAATTGGTTTTATAGTCCCTCCAATACTAAATGTAAGAGATAGTTAATGGGTTTATTTGATATTATATATAAGATCTCAATCCACTTTGTCTCCCAAATTTATAATTTTTTGTCAGACTATCATATTGATTGCATATATTAAAGGAAGTTTGAAACAATAGCAATAATAATTAAAATATGTATTTTAAGAAACATAATACAGATTCATTATAAATAACTAACTTAGCTTTTATATTTAGAATTGGAGGAAGTAGCTAACAAAGGTTGGTCCAATTGGTAAGTTGACTCATAACCCACAAGGTCGTGAATTCAAATTCTATTGTCAATAAGAGAATCTTGTTAGTAGGCTATATGTAAATATCTCTATAAATACTCTTTGAGCATGAAGGTATGCCCTCGCCCTAGTGAGCTTCGGGACTCAAAGTACCTAAACTTTTAATTGTATAAAAAAATAGAGAGGGAGGGAGTAATTGATTTCCAGGGTGTATATCTCAAATTAGTACTTTTACCCCTCAATTGAGACTTGAAAATGATATAATATTACAAACAATGCTTACCTCAATTTGATCGCCAACGTTGACAACAAGAGCATTAAGGATGATAGGAACTTTAAACCAACTGTTGTCTTTGAGGATTTGAAGACCTTCAATATTTTCATCCTGCAAAAGCAAAGTGATGGCAGATGCATCTGTGTGAGGCTTCAGTCCCATAACTTGTTCAGGTCTTATGCATGGAGGATAATAGTTGAATCTCGCTATCATGCTTGTTTCTCCACATTGCTTCAAGAAGCTATCCTCTTGCAAGTTCATTGACTTAGCCATGGCCTTCAGAATCACTTCATTTAGCTGCTTTACTTTCTCTGTATATTCTATCAACACATCCCTAATATGGCCATATCAAAATCAAAAAGTTAGCCTTGACTCTATTTTATTCTTATAATTTCATTACTTCTGTATTTTCAAAAAGTACCTAAAGTCATGGGGTTGTTGGGGCCAAACTTTATATTTTCTATGGCTCTCAGGATGCACTTTGAGGAAAACACGATCATTCCAATCAAGCCTTTGTTTTTGCGTGAAAAATATGCCACTTCCATATCCTTCTTGATCATTTCCTTCTCTCTCGTATTTTCGCTTTTCTTTCATGGGGAGATCGAAGAACTTCTTTGAAACTTCTCTCACTTTTCCCAGAAACTCACTTGCCATCCCATGGTTTATTGCCTGAATTTCCAACAAATAAACCACCTCATGATGTGACCGTGAAAGAAAAGAACAGAAACCGGGTTCAACTAACTAGTCTAATGAAAATAATATAAAAGTTGGTGCCTGAAAACCTAAAGAAGTACATTCAAAAGAAAAATAAACTGAAAGAAGTACGAAGTTGTGTGACTGATGCGGAGGGAAGAAAAGTGGGAAAGCAGAAGAAAGAATGAGCGATGAAGAACCTGAAAGCAACCCCATGAAGTGAGTGCAGAGCGAAGATTGTGTAACTCTCGCTGTTGTTGCTGAGAGGAAGTAGACAGAAGAAGAGAAATATCAATGAGTGGAATCTGCTGCGATGGAAGAAAAGCACTGAATTCACCATCTTTGTAAATATAAACTTCTGGTAAATCTCCTGCGCCCAAGAACGCCAGTTCTTGCACAGATTTATATAATGCAGATCGACCCATTCTTTTAATGCTTAGAACCTTCAAGTTGCAGAAGATGAGATTGAGATGTATAGATAAATTACTGTTTGATCTGCTCAACATATAGTCATGTGTTTATAAACAAATGGATGACGCGGTTTGTTTTGTCTTTATATATGTGAGCCATCCCTGTACAAAACCAGAAAATCAACATAATCATGTATTGCATTGAAGCGAACTCTTTATTTGAGCGTATGTGACGCATGGCGGCCGTGTACAAAACTAAAATATCTACATAATTATTAATTGATTTGAGTAATGATATTCATGTATTCCACGTGTTCTCTTCTATTCCACGTGCTCTAGCCTCTTGGTTTAAAAAATAAAAACCCTCACTCATCTTCTTTGTTTCTCACTTTCCCATTGTCATCAGCCTTCTCAGTTCTTATCTTCTGAGTTTCATTGAACTTGGACTTTCAAACAAAGGACCACACACTTGACGCAGACAGACGAGCAGGGATAGGAGGAGCTGGAGTAATACGTGATAATGAACCACACATATACACGAGATGCAAGGACAAACAGTCATCCATCTCCTTTGAGATTTTTTTTTTCTACACACATTCCCCACTACAAGTTTAGCCGTCTGGTTCTTGTAGGTTAAGCTACTAAAAACTGGATTGGTGCAGACAGTAGGTCAAAGGTCAATGGGTTAGACCACCGGAGTTAAGTTGGGATCAAGCTGGAGTTGAATGATCGATAGTGTGTTAGGTAACCACTAAAGTGCATGTCCACAGTGCACTATGTGTATGTTACACAACAAAATCGGATTTTCGGAACAAATTTTGGAGCACCCATTTAGAGTATCCGACCCAACTCATCATTTTAGGTTTCCAGGGGCTAAGTTCGACCTATCCTAGCTATCATACACCATTCACTCATCTTCTACTCCATTCTCTCATTTTCTCTTAACTCTAACATCCAAATCCTTCCACCCATTCCATTTTGCACTCCATCCTTCCACTTCCAGATGCAATGGTTGATGAAATGGCACTGGTAGGTGCTGTTCCGGCTATGCATCGTTGAGCATCTTTCTTCTTGTAGATAGGTTGATTTGGCATGAGTTCCAAGTGCTTTAAAGGGAAGTTTAGCTTATATCCTAAGCTCTAGCTATGTATTTATGATTTCCTAGGTTGTAGGGATTATATCTTGTAGTGGAAACTTTGATTATATTTTGTAATCAATGCGGATGATTTGATGTGATTGGGATTGATTATTGTTGAATTTGATATATAATATATGAGGTTTCATATATGTTTCATTGTGGTTTAATTTATTCTCTATTATCTTTCATGGTATGTTTTGATTTGGAGTTGATTTTGGACTGTTTCGAAACCAATTGCATTTAACAATTCATAATCACACACCTAGTGGGCTTAATAGCATTTTTAGAGGGAGGTCTCTCTCTTTTGATGCTCAACTTAATGGTGTCTTTGGAGTTTGGTATTTAAAAAAGCTTGGTAATTTCAAACTCCCAACATCAATTTTAAACTATGATTGCCAAAGATCCATTTCCAAGAGATTTCTTCAATTTCTTTCAATAAATAACTTCCATTTCCACAAATTTATATGAAAAGATAAAATATTTATTTTCATTGCACTTAGTAGTTTTTAGTTTTTAAATAAACCAACAACAATTTCCCCTAGTTTTATTACATTATAGTCATTAGTTAGCTTAGGAATAAATTAAGGCTTTCCAAAGTGAAACAACCTGTACTTACACTCCTTGGAATTAATTGTTAATTGGGAACTCAGCATATGATTGAAAGGCTTCCCTCAAGTCCTCGTTTATGTTAAGATATGGAATCAACGGAGACATAATTAGTTTTTATTATTTAATTTATCTTGAACATTTAAATTAGTTCATCCTAGTTTATCTGGAATCAAATTTTCAAAAAAATATTTGATGAGATATTATTTCTATATTTTATTGGATTATTTTAAAAAACTTCCGTTTATCAATATGCTATTCTCCCTAAAGTTAGTAATTCATGAATAATATATCAATTTTATTCCTTTAGACTTTTTAAGATACTCCTAAAATATCTCACTAGAGGATGGATTGGGCGAGATTCTGTCTTATTAAAATTTATTTTCCTTCATTTTTCTTAAAGTTGTTAAACTCACGAGTTTAAACAAACTTGTGATAAGAAGGTAAACTTGGGTCATAAACTCTAATTGTAAACTCATAAGAATTTACTTTTATCAATAAATAGCTATTAAAAGTATATAATTAAATAATTAAAATATAAATAAATTAATTTAAATCCAAATAATTGAAATTAAATTCATAAACATTTATAATTTATCATATTCAATAAAACATTTATGAATTTCATATATAAAATCACTAGACATAATTAAATCTAAAAGTTAGTATAAGTTTAAGAGTGAATTGACAAGATTTTATAAGGTAGAAATATAAAAATAGTAAAATCAGAGAGTCACAAGTTTAACAAGAGTGATTTTCCTTAATATATTTGGAGCCCCTAACAAGAGGATAAATATTGGTAAGAAATCAGATAGCTAGACTCTGATAATAGTAGTATCTTGTGAAAATTTGTTTACAGTTGATTTCAATTAATACGCCAATGGAGCATCATCCAATTTATGTTACCCAAGAAAACTTGAGCCAATAGTACTATTGTGTAGGGATAAGAAAATGCTAAAAAATCAACATACCAAACCTATCTATAATTTATCTTGAGTCAATATTTCAGGAAAATTCTACTACTTAAAAGCACGAGATATTATTGAATGACATTGATAGTTTTAAAAGGATAAAACTTAGGTTAAGTTCTCCAATTACATTTGCTACTTTGCTATTGTTAGTTATTAAAATTAAGATTTAAAAATTTTCATATAGACACTTATTATTTTACTATTGTTAGATGTTAAAATATATAGACACTTATTATTTTACTATTGTTAGATGTTAAAATATGTATCTACATTTGTAAATTTACCTATGAACTTGACCTAATGAATAGAAGAACTTTGACCTAAGTTTTGTCTGTTTTAGAACATATATAACTTCACTGAAGGGTCCCTTAATACAAAATAAAAATGAGAAAAGAAATAAGAACAAGAAAACTCTTTCCCACATATATAGAAAGCTCTATTTACAAAAAGCTACTTCATTCATTTGCTATACATAAACATTCTTTTCCTCATGTTCTCCTTTTCTCAAACACATTTTCTATAAGCCATATAGGAGTCTAAGGTTAAATCCTTATAGTATCAATGACTCTTTTATTTTGATGATAGTATTGACAATAGCTTTTAACATAGTTCTTTACTAATTTATATAGTTTTGGCTTTGACTCATCAACAAGTTCTTTGACCAGTTCAATCTCTGCTTCCAAATCAGGAGCACAAAACATGACTACTGTGAGCCTCTCCTTTTCTGAGTTTATCACTGCTCTATGGAAGGGGCTTTTGAATATTCCATTGCTTATATTGATTGCATATATTAAATATAGTTTTCATCAATGAGAATAATAATCAAAATATATATTTTAAGAAACCAACATATATTCATTATAAATAACAAACTTAATTGATTTTCTTAATATATGCAAATTAATTATCTTTTATATTTAGAATTAGATGGAGTGATAAACTTCCATGGGTGTATATCTCTAATTAATCCTTTTTCCCCTCCATTGAGACTTGAAAATGATATAATATTACAAACAATTGTTACCTCAAGTTGTTCACCAACCTTGACCATAAAAGCCTCAGGGACGATAGGAACTTTAAACCACTTGTTGTCTTTGAGGATTTGAAGACCTTCAACATTTTCATCCTGCAAAAGCAAAGTGATGGCAGATCCATCTACATGAGGCTTCAGTCCCATAACTTGTTCAGGTATCGTGCATGGAGGATACTAGTTGAATCTCGCGATCATGCTTGCTTCTCCATATTGCTTCAAGAAGGTGTCCTCTTGCAAGTTCAATGACTTAGCCAGGGCCTTCAGAATCACTTCATTTAGCTGCTTTGGTTTCTCTAAATATTCTATCAACATATCCGTAATATGCCAATATCAAAACTAAAAGCATTGACTTTATTTTATTCTTATAATGATATTACTTCCCTATTTTAAAAAGAGTACCTAAAATCATGGGGTCGTCGGGGCCAAACTTTAAATTTTCTTTGGTTCTCCGGATGCACTTTGAGGCAAACATGATCATTCCAATCAATCCTTTGTTTTTGTGTGAACAATATGCCACTTCCATATCCTTCTCGATCATGCCACTTCCAATCAATTCTTTGAAACTTGTCTCACTTTGCACAGAAACCGAGTTGTAATCGCATGATTTATTGCCTGAATTTCCAACAAATCAACCACATTATGATTGGATATAAATAATGATTAATTAGGAATTTTTACTACAAAAAAAAAATTGACTTTCAGCGACGACTTTAAAAAAATTGCTGTTGAACACCATTGGCAGCGAGACATTTTGTCGCCGCCAAGTCGCTGCCTATGAGATTGTCGCCTATAAGTATTGGCGGAGACAATTGAAAGTCACCGCTGAATATCAACAATCAATGGCGACATTGTGTCGCCACTGAAAGTCTCTGCCAAAGGCAAAGCAAAGGCGGCAATAAAAGTCACCACCTAAAAGGGAATCAGTAGCAACAAAAAAGTCGTCGTCTAAAAGGGAATCAGCGGCAACAAAAAGTCATAGCTTAAAAGGGAATCAGAATCAGCGGCGACAAACAGGTCATCGCCTAAAAGTGAATCAGCAGTGACTATTGTTGCCACTAAAAGTCAATAGTTGCTTTTAAATTCTTTTTTCCTATTTTTTATTAAATGAAAACATATAATGTGCTAACAAATATAAAAATATACCAATAAATAACTAAATGAACTAAAATATAATAACATTAATGAATAATTCACTCATAATTTAAAATATCAGAGTACTTGAATTACTTAAACGTATTAAAAGATAAAATAAAATTGTTTAGTTGAAACATAAACATTATATGGAAGGACTAATACTAGGAGTAGAAGAAGTAGGCACCGGCAACGAATTGAGCTTATATCCTTTGCTCCATTAGTCTTTACTTGAATTGCATACGCTCTTCTTCCATATTCGCACGCTCTGCTGCAAGCTCTACTTCCATTTTTTCTCTCTCCTATTGAAATTTTTTATCAAACTCTTGCTGTAATTGGGTACGCACACTTTGCACAACTGAAGACTTTTTGCGGTACTTCCATTAGTCTTTGTCGTCACTGAAGGTTATAAAAGTTGTCGCTAAGACCTCCCTTCTGTGGCGATAAAAAATTGTCATAGTAGAAACTGTTAACCTTTTAGGCCAAAAAGTCTTACTTTCAATGGCGACAAACTAATGTCGCCATTGAAAAGTCGTCGCTAAAACTCTTTTTTTTAGTTATTAACCTTCTGCGGCAATAACCAGTGTCGCCGCAAAAAGTCTTACTTTCAGAGACGACAATCTAATATCATTGCTGAAACTCTTTTTTTTTTTTTTTGTTATTGACCTTCTGCGGTGACAGTTAGTATCACCACATAAAGTCTTAATTTCAATGGCGATAAACAGAAGTCGCCATAGAAAGTCGTACTTTTAGCGACGACAACCTAATGTTGCTGCAGAAACTTAAGAGTTTCAGTGGCGACAAACAAAGTCACCACTGAAACCACTAAAAGTCTACTTTTAGCGGTGACCTAGTTTGTCGCCGTTGAAAAGTCGTCCAAAACTCTATTTTTTATAGTGTTTAGATATTTCATACATTTATTATTATTAGGAAAATTTCCTTTTAATTTTAGGTTAATTGTTATCTTTTTTTTTAGTTAAAGTCTTACTTTCAACAACATCAATCTAATATCGTTGCTGAAAGTAATACTTTCTGTGACCACAAAAAAGTCGTCGCCAAAACTCTTTTTTTTTTGGTAGTTATTGACCTTCTACAGTGATAGTTAATGTCACAGCAGAAAGTCTTAATTTCAGTGACGATAAACAAAAGTTGCCATAAAAAGTCTTATTTTAGCGACGACAACCTAATGTCGTCATAGAAACTTAAGAGTTTTAGTGGCAACAAACAAAGTTGCCGCTGAAAAGTCATCCAAAACTCTATTTTTTTTTTGTAATGTTTAGATATTTCATACATTTATTATTATTAGGAATATTTCGTTTTAATTGTAAGTTAATTGTTATCTTTTTTCATTAATTATTATTCGCATTTAATTTTAAGATTCTAGAATGTCTTACCTTTAATTCATAGATCAGGTTGACGCATATAAATAACACCTTAACACCATTTCTTTTATATGATATTATGTGAAAATTGAATATCTCTCATATCAGTCAACAAATAGATATTATGTACGAGTTATAGAGAGGTTGAGACTCGAGATTGCGAACAAGAGGAGAAGTGCTGCTGGAGTGGATTTAGCCATTAAGGTTTATGTGTTTATGGGAGCATTTTTAAAAAATGATAAAAAAAATTTAACAATCTTTACAAACGTAGGTTTCAAAATAGGGACCACATGATCTTTAAAATTTGTGTTGGCCACTGAACTAGAAACTAAGACCACATACTGGTAAAAAAAAAAAACAAAGAAACTAACACCACATAAAAAATTTGAAAACTAAAAATCTTACTCACTCTACTTTTTAATATAATATCTCAATGTAGTTAAAATTGTACTACAAATTAGATCTTAGTATAGAGGATAGTATACAACAATATGCACATAAAACATATAAATATATACAAAGGGGATCACAGCCCGTGGATGTGCTCCTAGCCCATACTGTATAATGTACAACTCTTCCTATTTTGTACTCCTTCCAATTTTTAATATAAAATTTAGTTAACTAATTTGAATAAATTAAAGAAACTAAATAAATTTATTAATTATAACAAATGTGATATTATATCCCCAAAGTACTCATGTATAACATTATAATACTTCATTGTGTCTATAATATAAGATCTAATTAATTTTTTAAGTAAATTAAGAAAGTTAGATAAATCAGTTAATAATTATAACTAATATAAGATGTGGTTGACTTATTTGGGTAGATTAATGAGTATATAATATGAATTTATCTTAAAGGGTTAAATTTGATCATAATTAACTGATTTATTTAGTTTCCTTAATCTACTAAAAAAAATAGCTCTTACATTAAATATATGAGAAAGTATATTAGTTTATAAATTAATTTCAGGGCAAATGATAAATACTAAATCTAAAATAGATTAAAATTTTATATTTATTATTAAATTTAATATTCCAACTAGCTCCCCCTAATTCCTCTACCACACTAATCTTTTTGACAATCGAATTCTAATTTTTAGGCCTTTTCTCCGTATAAGGAAGGAAGCCACACTCACAAACTCATAGTTGGATCTTCAACATAAACTAACTAACTAACTAGAACTTAGATTCTCTTCTTTTCTTTTACGGTATACTGCTCTCCTCTATCCAAAACTACGTTTTGGTTTAGGGTTAAAATGTTGAACATTTTTTTAAAGTAACATTCAACATTTTGAAAAATTTGAGGTAGCATCTTGTATCCTGAAATATTTTTTTTAGTAATACACTAAGTATACTAAATTAATTTTTTAAAGTAACATTCAACATCTTGAAAATATTTTTTCAACACTCAGTATCCTCATACATACTAGGCATTCTAGTAGTTACTATAGAACATTGGATGCTAATAGAAAAATATTTTAAAATGTTAGATATATCTAAAATTAGTTTAAGATACTAATAAGTATTATTAAAAAAATATTTTAAAATATTATATACTATTTAACCCAAAAGAATTTATTACTTTAGGATACTGGGGTGATATTGAAAAAATATTTTAAAACATTAGATACCTCAAAAATTAGTTTAAAATAGTATTGAGTACTACTAAAAAAATATTTTATGATGTTGAATGCTATTTAACAAAAAAAAGATATTATTTTAGAATACTGAATATACTAAAAAAATATTTAAGATATTGAATATACTAAAAATTAATTTAAAATATTAAATTTGATTGTATCACTGAAAAAAGTACTACGGAATACATCGTGCTACTTTATAAAAAAATGTTCAACTAACTAATCTAATGAAAATAATATAAAAATTTGTGCTGGAAATTAAAACTGAAAGAAGTACGAAGTTGTGTGACTGACGATGCAGAGAGAAGAAAAGGGAAAAGAAAAGAAGAAGAAAGAATCAGCGATGAAGAACCTGGAAGCAACCACATGAAGTGAGCGAAGAACGAAGATTGTGCAACTCTTGCTGTTGTTGCTGCGAGGAAGGAGACAGCAGAAGAGAAATATCAACGATTGGAATCTGCTGCGATTGAAGAAGAGCACTGAATTCACCATCTTTGTAAATATACTCTTCTGGTAAATCCCCTGAGCCCAAGAACGCCAGTTCTTGCACAGACTTATATAATGCAGATCCACTCATTGTTTTAATCCTTAGAACCTTTAAGTTGCAGAAGATGAGACTGAGATGTGTAAATAAGTTAATGAGTTTGATGATCTGCTCCACATACGGTCATAAATTTATAAACAGATGTCTTTATTTGGGCGTATGTGAAGCATGGACGTCCGTTCACAAAACTAAAATATCTACATAATTATTATTTTCAGTAATAATAATTAATCCAGTATTTCAATAAAAAGAATGTGTGAGGAGACTTCAATCAGCACAAGAAAAATCACATTATGCAATATTTTAGATAAAATCATTTTAAGGGGTCAAGGATGATGCATCCACAAACCATTAAATGAAACATCATACTTTTATTCTCTTAAAGTACATATTCAGAAACATATTTAACTAGCGAAAGTATTACTAGACCTACAAATTAAATTTTTTAACTTAGTCCTCGAGTACTGTTCATTATTCATTTTTTTATATTGACAGTTCAATTTTAAAAAATATAACTAATTCTAGAAAAATCATATGAAAATGTGCCGAATTTCTACTTGAAACTCTTTCATGGTTATTTAAGAAAACAAATATAAATCTATATTTACTAGCACATTTAATACAATTAATTCGTCAAAATTTACTATTCATTTAGTTAAATCTAAAACTTTTAAATTATGAATCTTAACTTTAGAAAATCATTTTTCTTAATATACATATCCATTACAGGCGTGCTACCTATGTATTTAAAGTTTAGGATGTTTACTACATGATTACCAAATTTTATGTCAAACTCATCCGTTTACTAGGTCAAACTGAAGCTTGAATATAAGTACTTTATGACCTGTGTTTTTATCTTTTACTAACTTCTTCTATTAATTATCTTAATTATTTTAGTGTGTATAATCCATTAACTTGGATTCCCACACACTCATATACATCATACAAACATGTCATAATTATTGCATACAATTTCACTGCATAAATTGTCATTTTATATAATAAATATATAATTGGAAAACCTACATCACATACTAGAATCTAACATTTTCTCTATTTTTCTTCTTCTTCCCTTCAGCTCTTCTTGATGCATACCTTCTCTTTTATATTGAACCTATTATGGTTGGATAAAGGAGAATAAGATTCAGGAAAATCTTAGTAGTAAACTAGTATCATTCATGCAATCAAATTATGCTTCCATCTTTTAAACCCATTAATAAATAGCATTGCCAAGCGCATAATCAAGAACATGTTCACATAAGCATGGAATTGTCAACTATGGCCATAAAACAATTCAATAAAACATTCAACATGTTCAGGCTTAAATACTATTCAACTCATGGCAAGCTAAGAAGCATAATAAAGCATAACATAACTTAAATACAGGAATGAGTAAAGTTGCTATCTTTGAGCTTTATCCCTTAGATAACATAAATACTATTCAACATTTTTTTGTTTATTTTTCTCTTTTTATATACTTAGATATTCATTGTTCAAGTCTCTAACTCCACTTCCATAATGTCCAATAGTCCTAAATAGACATCAAACATTAATTACTAACTCCTAAATAAACATCAAACATTAATTACTAACTCCATTAAAATAATTGAGGTTACTAACTTCTTATCACTATTACTTACTTTGTCTCTTAAATCTCAACCTTGCACTTTTAATTCTAATGGGATCAAGACTACTCTAGGACCATTATCCCATATAAAAACCTCTTCTAAACTCATGGCTTAAATCATCTTTTAAGTCTCCTTGAGCATACTTCAAAACTTCCAGCTCATAATTAACATCTAGGCCATCGTTATAACACTTCATCTTATAATCTGAAGCCACATACAGCAGCACAATATATATATATATATATATATATATATATATATATATATATCAGAACAGCCAACGCTTTCTGTTTAATTCTTAAAGGCACCAGAACAGCAGCGTATATACAGCGTATATATATGTTCTGTCCATACCAGCAACCAGACAAAGGAAAGAAAATCATAAGCCTTTGTTCTTTTTATCATCATTGATTCTTAGTGCCTCGCTCATTTTTCCATCCTGCAGCATCCATCGTCACACACACACACACACACACACATATACACATATATTCTGTTCAGTTTCAACAGCATCAGCGTCCTCATATATATATGTATACATATATATATCCTAATCAGTTTTTAGCCTTCATAGTTCATACCAGATTTGAACCTCATCATCCAAGACTACAAAGCTTCAATTTTTCCGACGACCCAACACTCCCAAACTCAGAGATCACTGGAAATAATGGTGGAAGAGAACAGAGAAAACTCACCTCAGCTAGTCGACAGCATCGCGGAGCTTCCTCTCCTTCTTCTCCGACGTCGACACCCTCAGCTTCTCTTGTCGCTCTTCGCTGTCTCCCTCTGCTGCTGTCGTGCTCTCTCTCTCACCATCTCACTCCCTCTCGATGCCTCTCGCTCTCTGGCTCTCACCTCTCTCTCAGCCTCTGTCTATCTCTCGCGTCTATCGCCTTGCTCTCTCTTCTCTGCTGCTGCTTGTTCTGTTTGCAGAAGAAGATTTGACAGTGGAGGAGACGTGAATAAGGGAGAGGAAAGTGATCTGACAGAGGGAAGGAAGCACGCGGGAGTAGGTTTGTTCTCGGAGAAGGCAGCTCTCTTGGTTTATTCTTATTTTCATTATTTCTCCTATTTTCTGAAAAGTTCAAAATCTTTAAAACATAATCATGAAAATAAAATAAATATTTTCTTCCTTTAATACTTTAATAGCTTCTTTAACTCATAAAAAAAATTCTAAAATTTTTGGGATAAATAATAATTTCTTTTTCGGGATAAAAAATAATTTTTAATTTTTTTTTAATTTTCTCAAGAAAATAGGTATCTAATTTAAAAAAAAGTTATTAAATTATCTAAGCCTCTTTTAGAGAAATAAACTCTTCATTAATTATCTATATCTCAAAATACTCGTTTCATTATTTTTCTTAATTTTTCTAAATCTCAAAATATTTTTAATAATTATTCTTTTTTCTATTTTTTTCTAAAATTTTATCTTTAAAATTTTTAATTTTAGAAAAATATACTTGATCTCAATAATACCTTATAAATCTCTTTTTCAAATTTGAGTATGTTACAATTCATCAAATATATTTCTCATACAATACTTGAGGTGTTCAAATTTGACTATTTGAAACTATTATATATGAGCAAACATAACCGTCAAATATCAATAATTTTGTATTTGTGTGGATGAGTTGTATCTTGAAATATTTTGTAGCTCATTTAATATTTTAAAATATTTTTTTAGTTGCGTTCTACAGCCTAAATATTTTTATAGTTCATCTAATACCTTCAAGCATTTCTTCAGGTGAGTCTAGCACTGAAAGTTGCTAATAAAAAACTACTTTTAAATATTAGATGAACCTTCACTTAAAGGATTTTTTTAGAGTTAATGTCAAAGTTAAAATTTATCATAAATAAAATACTTCAATGGTAAAATTTCTTCTAAAAAAATTACTCATGTAATTCTTAATATATGACTTAATTAAAAAATTAATTTTTATCCATAATATAAGAATTTTTTTTTCCATTTATCTATTTTTTTTAAATTACTCCTATATATACTTTCTTAATAGTAATAAAGTAAGAGATGGAAGGAAGAAATTAATAAAGATGATTAGTTTATTTTAAAAAATATGTTATATTAATTAATTTAATCTAATTAAATTAATTAAATATGCTTTATATTAAATTCTAGATAATAATACTTTAAGAGAAAAATTATGTTATAAAATATTTTATGCTGTTTGATGCACATAAAACGTATTTAAGAAACTACAACATATTTTATGATATTAAACACGCTTTGAGAAAATATTGTAATGTACCTCTTAATAATATCGTAACAAACTTTTAAATAAAACAATAGAATGACGATTACCACGAAAGCCTTTTCCTTACTTAAAAGAACTCATAACCAAAGGGATTTCTGAAGAGTAATATAATACACAAACATATATATATATATATATATATATATATATATATTCCAACACTAGTATTGTTATAAATTTAAAATTTCAAGTTTTTTTAAAAAAAGTGGTACTCAACTATTTTTATTTTCTAATCATTTTTATTAATATATTATTGTTATCTTATAAAACAAAATCTCTCCCAACTCTCAATCATCAGTATTCACCATTATCTTAATACTTCATTTCGCAACAAGGGCTAATTTGCAGAAGCAGTTTCGCGTGGATGATTGCGACAATGAAACAAGGACTACTGATATCTAATATGCTTATATTCGACGTATTTTGCAGTATAACTCTAAATTTATAGTGTTTTTTTTTTCAATTTAAAAGGTAAACCGCTTCAATAATTCAGCTTTGGACAACACGCTAGACACAAACGGATGAATTTGATTTATCAATTATAACATATAAAATTATTATTTATATTATTTTATTTATTATTGTTTTATAAATGAAGGTAAGATAGTTATTTGACAATTAGAATCTCTCTCCCTCAGATTTTATGGGAATTGATAATGATTTGATAATTTTATAGAATTTTATATGAATAATTTTTTTTTATAAGACCTGAGTGGGATTCCTTATAATGTCCCTAGAAAATAAATAAATAAATAATACTACTTTAATAATATATATATATATTAATTCTTATAGTTATAAAATAAGAGAAGTTGGTGGTTGATCTGTCTTTGAGGAAGTGCAATGGAGTGAGAGATCCAGTGTTTGAATCTCAGCTCACTCCAAAAATAAATTTTATTTTATTCCTTCAGAATATTTTGAAAAGACTAAATTGCCCCTCTGTTAATTTTTATATATCAGCATCCTCCATTCCATTGACGGCAGCGAGAGAGGAAGAGTTGTGGAGAGAAAAAAAAGAAACAAATAGAGAGGGGAAACAAAGATTGGAGTTGGAACGCACGGTAAAGAGTGGAAGAGTAAGAAGTTTGATATATGCTGTGTGGCTGTGCTTGCACTCATGAAAATAAATGGAAAAAGGATTATATTAAGCGGGTTATATTAAGATTGTTTAGATTTTGTGTCGAAGCTTGGGAAAGTACGGATATTGTCTAAATTTATACTACTGTTGTAACGATATTGTTTGGATTTTAATTTCAATAGCATTTGGAGAGGAAGTCTACACAATGGTATTTCTTTATTAACTTGATAGTTATAAGAGGATGGGTTCAGTCCATTTATATCTTAATGTGATGATGAGGGATTTATTATGTAAATGTTATATATTAAGGTTTTAAGTATTAATAAATTTTACATGAATAAATAGAGGATTTGATATTTGTCTGAGTCACTAAGGAACTACAAAAAGGAACATAGGAGAAGGTAATTTGGAAGAATAGGCTCTAGGTGTTTGAGTTGCTATAAGAGGCAATTATCTTATGAAGTCTTAGAAAGATAAGTTTTATTTTGGAAAGCTAAATATGCGAGTAAATATCATTCCATGATAATAATATTTTTAATAATATATTGCTACTTGATATATTTTATTTAAAGTATTAATTTTTAAGCATGATTTACTAAAAATATGTTATTTGGAAATGTATAATTGTTATTTGATATTTGAATATTTAGTTAAAATAAGGATAATAATTACTTGAATGTTGCATTATTTTATTCATTACAGATTTGTATGCATGAGGATTTAAAGGAAATATTGTGTAATGATTTTCATGTTAGGGTCTCTGATTATGAAATATTCTTTGTGAAATTTTAGTATTGAAAAGTTTTGTTCTTATTTAATGCTAAATTGACGCCATGAATGCTTGAAAATATATTTTTTTAAAGGACTGAATACATAACGTTAGTTACTAACAACAATATTATTAATCATTGTCGCGCCATGGTTAAAATTAAGCTTGCTTGATATTGGTCTTGTACCTACGCATGTTTTCGTGACATTATTCTACGCTTAGTTACTTACTCTTGTGGACTGTGTCCACGCTTGATCTCGTGGCCTCGAGCTGCATCGAAATAGTTAGTTATCCTCGTAGATTGTGTATCCACGCCTATTAGCTCGATCTATTGTCGTCCTGTTAGCTCCTACAAAAAGATGAGATTTGAGGATTATCATTTTAAATTGACTTCCCTAAATAAGATATTTCATTGGCTATTGAATTGATTTGATTAATGATTTTTATACAGTTTTATTCCTACTATAATTTTATGTTTTGAAATTTATACATATCATCAAGTTTTATTATCCAAAATTAAATATGTTTAAATTATTTCTTTTTGTATATGTGATTTATTTCTATTAGTAGGACGTTATTTATCAGTAAATTATTTTAGTTTAAGATAATGTTGTTGATCTTATTTTTTTAACTAATTAGCAAAGAGCCTCAACTCTGTAGATCCGAAGTTGTGGATCCATTTTGTGTAGCCTCTCAGAATGTAAATATGAACTTGGAGTTTATGTACAAATTATTTTGGATAGAGTTCTGGATGTTAATTGGGTTGCTTGAATATTATTGTAGAATTTTTAGGAAGTCTGGTATTTAAAAACAATTTTACCAAAAATTTTACAAATAACTTGCCTGTTAATTTTAATAAAATATATATTATCATTATTATATTAGATATTTTGTTTATATATTTAAGATTTAAGGAATATAAATTTTTTATATTTTGTGCCAGTGGCCTTTTAATTTTTGGGCTTGTCATTCTCCATAAAATATTTTCTGAATTGGGTCCAATACCAATGAGTGGAATCTGCTGCGATGGAAGAAGAGCACTGAATTCACAATCTTTGTAAATATACAATGCATCATATATTTATGTTGTCCCAAGAAAAAACTTGAGCCAATAGTATTGGTGTAAGGATAAGCTCATGATCAAATCAGAATCATTCTAAAATATCTTTTCAATATTTCGTAATATTTTAAAGTACCTTAGTAAAATTTTACCTTTAAATTCTTTTTATTAAGTACTATTTAAAATATATTTTAAGATATTAGATATATTAAAAATTAGTTTAAAATATTAGTATTGTTGAAAAAATATTTTATGATACTGAATACAACTTAACCATTTAATTTATAAGACATTTTAACAAATATTGAAAAATAATTAATGTATATGATCCCCTAACAAAAAAATAAAATATTACTTAACCTTCACTGCACACTTCATTCATAATGCTATTTACTCTCTCTCACACATCATTTTCCCCCAGACCCATTCAGCCTTTTCAGACTCGCTCTCTCAATATTGAAGTGAAAACGTGGTCGTTTGCGGCAGAGAGAAGTAGGACTCCAAATTTTTTCGCCAGTTTTTGGTAATGAGTCAATATTCCAAGAAAATTGTCCTATTTTAAAGTGTGAGATATTATTCCTTATCTAATAGTAGACCAATTAGATTATAAAATAAAGAGAACTGAGTTTCAAGTCCAATCTTATTAAAAAAAACCTATGAGAAGAGGTACCCTAATTATAGAACTTTAATTTGGGTCAGTTAATTGTTTAAATATCTGATAACAGGATTTAAAAAAACACCGGATACTAAGTGACTTAAAGGGTTATAAAAAAATTATTAAAGGATATTAATAGTTTCATAGCATATATAACTTCATTAAACATTGTTATGATCAAGATAATATTGAAAAAAAAAAGAAATTGTTGGATTAATTGCACTTATGCCTATAATTAAAGACTGATGAACAATATGAAAATTAAGTGATGCCTATGTGGTAAATTTCGTGTTTTTAATGATTCTCTATTCTCTTCTTCAATTTAATTATATAGTTGTTATATAATAAGCTTTCATAGGTATATATATATATATATATATATATATATGTGATTAGTCATTTTTCCCGAGACTTTAAAATATACTCATTCAGTTCTAAATATAGGAATTATTTATAAAGTTAATTTTTATCTTAAATATAATACCCCAACTCATTTTAATTTTATATTTATTATTTTTTAAACTAATTTATCTAATTTATAAATCGATATATAATCTAATATTATATTAAGATATTTTATAGAGATTATATTATATTTGTCCCTAAGTACATATGAAGAAAAATCTAATTAAAAGGTGATAAATAATGTATTTTGAATATCAAAATATCAAATATATTCCATAATTTCATAAACTTAAAATATTCTGAAAAAGAAATATAAATATTAAGATATCTCAATTATCCTTGGACATGCAATCTATTGAAGTCTTGCTCAAAATAAATGAAATATTATTACTTATCGGCCAATATATATATATATAACTCCAATGGTCACGAAGATCACAACGCATAAATGATAAGACATCTAACCAACATAATTTCGTTTGAAAATTAATGAGTTGAATAAAAATGTTTAGTTCGGTTTATAAAAAGAAATTAATGAATTGAAATAGACTGATGTTACTCATATTTGATATTGATATTAATAATTTTTAAGTAATTTTTAAATGGGACCCACAATGGGGAAGGATATGTGGAAGGGAGTGACTGAAACAAACAGGATATGATCATATGATCATATGATCAAGTAGAAGCGTTTTGACAAGACTACCCTTAATACAAGTTTTTGAATTCTGATATCTTTATAGATTTAACTATAAACTAAATATTATATTGAGGAGCATCGAGGAATATGATTTTAAAATATGCGCACGCTCTTCACTAAATTTGATATTTTTTCCCAATACTTGATCCTCATCATTTGCAAATTTTAAATGCAGTTGTATTGTGACACTTCATACGACTAAACAGGAGACACAACCGTCTAGCCCAATTGCCCCATACTACACCTTAGGTCTACACATATCACAACAGAAAAACAAGAATGAGGTTTGAGTTGATGAACAGGAGAGATTGGCTTGGTAGTTCATAGTAAAGGGTGTCACCAAGTATAATCAACTATATAGGTCGCACAATACTATTGTACTCTATTAACCACTAAAATTTTAAATAAATTATTAATTAAAAAATTATACTTAATAATTTTATTGAGTATTCTATTTAATTTTCCTCTTCTCACTTTTTAGAAGGCTGTATACTGCTTGATTTATCATTTTTATTGATACATCCAGTGATTTTTTTTGTATATATCTGAATTACCTCAAACGATTTTATATTATTTTCTCTGAGTCTACTCCAACTCATAAATTAATATTAAAATTTGTTTTAAATATACATATTCATAGCATGACCAATAAATAGAAATATAATGTTGTAAAAGCACAAAAGAAAAAGTCTTCTCAATACAAAAGTGCTTCTTTTCCTTACTTGTATACAAAAGAAAAAGTCTTGGATAGAAAGGAGGATTTGAGCCGAGATATTTTTCCTCTTTTTCTTGTTAGAGTTTCTTTCCGTTTATTTCCCTTAATAGTTTTTGAGCAACAAACATTTGACATCAGAATCTGGTTAAAAATGGTAACCCCCTGCTCTTCCAATAATCCCATGACTCTTGCGAGAACCCGTTAGCATCATCATCCAACTCCTTTGCCGTCAAATCCGCCAGACACAAATCCGATGACAAGTTCTTTTTAATACTCTTACAATCTTAAATATAGGACCTAATTAAAAAGTTAATATTAATACTAAATATAAGATATTTTATATATTCATCAATCTTGTTTAAATTACTCCTATTGATTAACAATAATCAAATAAGAGAGAGGGAGAGAAAGAGTTAAAGAAGATAATTAAAATATCTTAAAAAAATATGATATATTAACTAATTTTTTTAATATAATTAAATTAATTAAATATGACAATCTACTTACACATATAACTAACAAGAAAAATTGTCTATTAGAGGTCCTCATAAACAACTTCAAGGATGAACTAAGATCTGATGTGAGGATTCATATAGATTCGGATGTAGTCGGGGCAAAACTCCGGTGATTAGGTGGACAAAAATATATATATATATATAGGGCTATGAGTTTGGCCCTAGAATATGGATCCAAGCCCCATCTTCCTCATGTGGGCCCTAAAATGATTATGATTTTCTGGTTAAATGGTAAGCGTCACAAGCTTCAAGGAGTTCCTACTAGCACTAGTACGAGTGCTAAACTCCACTCCCGCCAACACAGAGGTATTCTGCCTCTACATATATTATTTATTGGCTTCAACTCGTAACCTTATTTCAAGGAATATCTTCTTGTTTTTAAAGAACCCACTACTCTACCACCCTTTCGGAATCAACAAGTCAACTCTAAATAAAACAAAATAATTGTGATTACAATGACAACAATTTATAGCCACAAAGCATAGCCACCAGCCACAAAGAATCAAATCTTTAACATAATTTTTTCTTCTCGTTGGAACACCTTAAAAAAAATAAATCAAATATATATTATTAGACAATAACACAATTTAATAAATAATAACTGAGGATGAGTTGAGCGAGATACATTTTCTCTTTTCCTTATTAGAGTTTATCTTTCTTAATATAGATTTGGAGTACCTAACAAGAAGCTAGACTCTGGTAACAAGAGATCAAGGGTGGATCTACATGAGGGGCAAAGGGGGCATCTGCCCCTCCTGTCAGCTAGCGCTTCGATTTCATCCTCAAATTTTGTTCGTCGTTCTTCAAAGTTAGGCCTTTAATTTGATCAATCCAAGCTCCAGCTTCTTTAATTTTTTGGATTTAATTTCCAGTTTTAAGACTGATTATTTGATTTGATTTAGTGAGTGAGAGACCTATTACTTTGGACCAGCTTATTTTGTAGAAATACTAAAAACGTTGCTTTCTACGATAAACCACGAAGGCGTCATTTATCCATGGGAGACTTTTTGAAAACCATATCTAATATTTTAATGAATATCATATCTAATTATCTAAATACAGAATATTTATTAATTATTAAATTTGATATGTTAAGTCATTTTCTTTGTATACTCTTTTTAAAAAATCTAAAAAGTCTTGTTTGAGAAAAACATATATAGAAGAGGATTTGGGTTTTAAATCTTTATATTTCTTCTAATATCCTAAAATCCTTTTTGATTCTCAGAAATCAAGCTATATATATTCCTTATGAAATTCAAAAAACCCAATTAATTTTGTTGCCCAACCCAACTTTTTATGTATAAATCTAAAACCTATTTTACACACCACTCCAACACCCACTCTCTCTCTCTTATTCTTCCTCTCTTGCTAACAAAAAGTGGAGAGACTTACATCCTCTAACCCTGCAACTAGCCAACGTAGAGCAAAATCAAATAATTTTTTTAGTTTTATTTTATTATTTTGTTTGAATATAATTGTTAAATTATTTATGTTGTACCTTGATTGTTGAAATAATAAATTATTTTAGGTGTAGAGAAATTTTTTTAAAACCATCCAAAATTTAACTGAGTCAATAATAAATTTGTCATCTAATGATATTTAGTCTTTTGTACTCAAACTATTATATTTATAATATTATAGTTTATTTATTTATCGGATAAAAAAATTATTAAAAGTTAGTCCACAGGTCCCAAATTTCTAGTTCCGACATTGCAAGCGATCAGCATGCTAAACCTTCGTACCAAGAATTACCCAAAATAGCCATAATCTAATGTAATCTCTTGTCAAAACTTGTTAAAAAACAGGAGATTTCAATCCATATGTTATTTGATGTATCATTCAATTTATGTACCGAAGAACACTTAAGCCAATAGTTCTACTGTGTAAGGATAAGCTATAATGCAAAAGAATCAACATAACAAGCCTATCTATAATTTACCTAGAGTAAATTTTTTTCTCCAACTTTTTGTAATGAATTAATCAATATTTCAAGCAAATAATACTATTCAAAAGCATGATATATTATTAAAGGACATTGATAGTTTCAGAAAATATCTCACTTTACTGAAGGCTTGATCGATGCAAAATAAAAAAGAGAAAAAAAATGAGAAAGAGAAAACTTTGTCCAACATATCGTGAGTGTCACGTCCCGAAATTTGAGTTATGACCGGCACAAAATATGAATAAATTCATATTCCTTAAGCATTAGACCTTAAATAAAACGTTTAAAATAATATTCATAATTTATCTTTCCGTTTAAATCAAAAAGCAAGTTATCTGTAGGAATTTCGATATGATTGTCTTTGTATAACCAACCTTCTGAAAATCCTACAACAGACTGCGAATGTTTCAATTCACATGCAGACATTTTTTTAAAATAACTAGAATCTTATCTATAGACTACGTAGATCATCTAAATTTCTAACAAAATAATACAAGTATTTCATAAATTTATAATTACATTTTAAGAAGATATGCCTAAAAATCACTACTTCGGATCGACAATGAGACTCTTCACTACTCAGCTGGAGGAACAAGGTCACAGCACCATCTGAAGCCAAGATAATCTACTGGTAAATAACGTCCCAAAAATATAACTTATCGTTCAAAAAGAAACAATTTCAATACATTTAAATGTAAATAATAACACTTTATAATTAAATATAAATTTTTCAGTAAAATATTTTATTTAAAGAAATCTATTTAAAATCATAATTTTAAAACATTCTTTTTTTCGTAGAACTTCAGTAGAACGAAAACAAACATGGACACACAGTCCATGAGGGTAACTAATCAATCCAGCGTAGCTCAAAGCCACGAAATAGGCGTAGGTACAAAACCTACGAATAACAAGCGTAGGTATAAGGCCTACGAATAACACGCGTGAGAATGAATCTCACGAATATCTGGCGTAAGTACGAGACCCACGAATATCTATCGAGCTCAGGTTTAACCATGGTGCACCAAGGACTAACAGTACTGCTGTTAGTAATCAGCGTTCTGTATTCAGTCATCTCTAAAAATATTTCTAAGCATGCGTGGGGTCAATTTAGTATTAAATGATCACAATACTTTCTAGCGCAAGAATTTCATCAAGAATACTTCACAATCACTAAACCCATCAAAATAAATTCTTAAAAGATTTCTTCAATTCATATGGAATAATTATTCCAATAATAAAATTCACATAAGTATATTTCATAGAGAAAATCAATTCAATGATATTTTAGTATATTCTCAAAATAAAAAAATTATAAAAAATATTTGTTTGTGTTTGCGATGAAAGCAAAAGAAAATGGTCTAGTTATTTCGAGAGAAAAAAGCAATAATTGGACAAACAGAAATAGAATTTCTTGAAAGAAAAATAAAAAATGGAAAAATAGAGTTATTAGATAATATTATTAATGTTATAAAACTAGCAATAAGATTAGAAAGAGAGAAAAGATGGAGACAAGAAAATGAGAGTAGTATATATTCTATTCTTTCTTCTTCCTTTACAATACAAATGGAATGCCCTATTTATAGGCATAGAAGTTGAAGATGAAGAGTCTAGTAATTAATGGGGAATAATGAAGAGTCTAGTAATTAATGGAGGACTAATGAAGAGTCTAGTAATTAATGAGGAATAATGAAGAGTCTAGTAATTAATGAAGGAATAATGACCTAGGGAATTTGAAGAGGTGGAGGGAGATGGAGATGGACATCTATATTCTAATATTCATAACACTCCCCCTTAGATGTCCATTCTTTTAATAATGTGCCTCATTAAAAAACTTTAACTAGGAAAAACCCTGTGGGATAAAAACCTAGTAAAAGAAAAAGAGTACACAATTAATTGATACACTTACAGAGCTGCCTCATTAAAAACCTTGCTAGGAAAACCCAGTGGGACAAAATCTCAGACAAGGGAAAAAGAGTACAGCGTGTATCGACTCCCCCTTTTTGTAACATCAATTGATATCTCTGAATCTGCGAAGTCCGATATCATGTATGAGCTTCTCAAATATTTTTGCTGGAAGTGACTTAGTGAACAAATCTGCTAGATTTTCTTTAGACCGGATTTGCTGGATATTAATCTCACAATTCTTTTGAAGATCATGTGTGAAAAAGAATTTTGGAGAAATATGTTTTGTTCTGTCTCCTTTGATGTACCCTTCTTTTAGTTGGGTAATACATGCAGCATTATCTTCATATAGAACTGTTGGGATCATTTTACTAGATGACAGTCCACAAGTAGTACGTATATGATGTATTATCAATCTTAACCATACACATTCTCGACTTGCTTCATGTATCGCTATTATTTCTGCATGATTAGATGATGTGGCTGATATGGTTTGTTTCATTGATCGCCATGAAATAGCTGTACCATTACATGTGAACAAATAGCCTGTTTGCGATCTACCAACATGTGGATCAGACTGAAATCTCCGACAAAGTCAGTCTTATGTTCATTTGAATAAAATAATCTCATATCCATAGTACCATTCAAGTAACGAAGAATGTGCTTAAACCCATTCCAATGTCTTCGTGTTGGTGAAGAACTATATCTTGCTAATAAGTTAACAGCAAATGATATATCTGGTCGTGCGTGACTAGCAAGATACATAAGCGCACCAATTGCACTAAGATAAGGCACTTCTGGGCCAAGTAGTTCTTCATCACCTTCTTGAGGTCTAAAGGGATCTTTATCTTTCTCCAGAGATCTTACAATCATCGGAGTGCATAATGGATGTGATTTATCCATATAAAAACGTTTTAAGACTTTTCTCGTGTAAGTTTCTTGACACACGAAGATCCCATTTTTCAGATGTTCAATTTGTAGTCCAAGGCAAAATTTTGTTCTTCCCAGGTCCTTCATTTCAAACTCTTTCTTTAAGCAATTCACCGCTTTGGAAATCTCTTCAGGAGTTCCAATGATATTTATGTCATCGACATAAATAGCAATTATAGCAAATTTATTTCCAGATCTTTTTATAAAAATGCATGGACATATCTGATCATTCTTATATCCTTCTTTCAATAGATATTCACTAAGTCGATTATACAATATGCGCCCCGATTGCTTCAATCCATATAAAGACTTATTTAACTTAATTGAGTACCGTTCTCGAGAACTTGAATTATATACTTTTGGTAACTCAAATCCATCAGGAAGACTCATATAAATGTCATTGTCAAGTGAGCCACACAAATAGGCTGTAACAACATCCATTAGACGCAAATCGAGGCCTTCTTTTACTGCCAGACTAATTAGATATCGAAAAGTAGTTGCATCCACCACTGGTGAGTATGTTTCTATAAAATCAATACCAGGTCTTTGTGTAAATCAACAAGTCGTGCTTTATATCTTACTACTTCACCATTTTCATTTCGTTTTCTCATAAAAACCCATTTATATCCAACTGGTTTTACATCTTCTGGTGTAAGAACCACAGGGCCAAAAACTTTTCGTTTTTCTAATGATTTTAATTCAGCCTCAATTGCGTCTTTCCATTTTGACCAATCATCTCTTTGTTTGCATTCGCTAATAGATCTTGGTTCATGATCCTCATCATCATTTATTACATCAAGCGCTACATTATATGCAAAAATATCGTCAACGTTGACTTTATCTCGATCCCATCATATTCTATTGACAACATAATTTATTGAGATCTCATTATTTTCATATATTTCAGGTACCTGAATGTCTCTCGAAATTGAGACATTAGTGTTGTCAAATGACTCTTCTGGAGTCACTAAATTTTGTTGAATATCCTCGACCTGGCCATCTATATTTATAGCTCCTTTTCTTTTTCGAGAATTTTTATCTTTGGAACCGATGGGCTTGCCACGCTTCAAGCGTGCTTTTGATCTATTAGATTGTCCAATAGGGACATCAATTCTGATAGGAGCATTCGCAGCTGGAACATGTAATTTAGTCACTTTCTTGGGGTCAGTGAATGCGTCTGGCAATTGATTGGCTAAACTCTGTAAATGAATTATCTTTTGAACTTCTAGCTCATATTGTTTTGTACGAGGATCAAGATGAGATAATGATAATTCATTCCAACTAACTTTATTTTCCAGCTATTTATTTTCTCCCCCTAATGTTGGAAAATTTGATTCGTCAAAATGACAATCAGCAAATCGAGCCGTAAATAAATCTCCTGTTGTTGGCTCTAAATATTTTATTATAGAAGGAGATTCATATCCAACATATATTCCCATCCTTCTTTGAGGACCCATTTTAGTACGTTGTGGTGGAGCAATCGGAACATATACCGCACATTCAAAAGTTCTTAGATGGGAAATATTTGGTTCCTGACCAAAAACCATTTGTAAAGGGGAGACCTTAAGATAACTAGTTGGCCTGATACGAATTAACATTGCTGCATGTACAATTGTATGTCCCCAAGTATATATTGGGAGATTTGATTTCATAAGCAATGGTCTTGCAATCAACTGTAAACGTTTAATTAATGATTCTGCAAGACCATTTTGTGTATGAACATGTGCTACAGGATGTTCAACATCGATTCCCAGAGACATACAATACTCATTGAAAACTTGTGAAGTAAATTCACCAGCATTATCTAGACGTATTTTCTTAATAGGATAATCTGGAAAATGTGCTCTCAATCTAATTAGTTGAGCAAGTAATCTCGCAAACGCCAGGTTACAAGAAGATAATAAGCAAACATGTGACCATTTTGTTGATGCATCAATTAGAACCATAAAATATCTAAATGGTCCACATGGTGGGTGTATCAGCCCACAAATATCTCCCTGTATACGTTCTAGAAAAGTGAGAGACTCACTTTCTATTTTTTATCGATGATGATCTAATAATTAGTTTCCCTTCAGAACATGCAGCACATGAGAAAATATGGGATTGTGGAATTGATTCTCTTCTCAACGAATGTCCACATGAATTCTCAATTATTCTTCGCATCATTATTATCCCACGATGGCCTAACCGGTCATGGCAACTATTAAATTTATTCTCACTTGCAAACTTCTGGTTTGCAATAGCATGTGTTTCAATTGTACTAATAAATGTGTAGTACATTCCAGAAGAAAGAGCAGGGAACTTTTTCAGTGTGCATTTTTTATCAGAAATCATATATGTGATAACGAGATATTCCTGGTTTTCTCTATTTGTTGTTTCAATATGGTATCCATTTCTGCGGATATCCTTGAAACTCAACAAATTCCTGTTAGATTTGGAGGAATAAAATGCACTATCAATGTATAATTGTGTTCCTCCAGGTAACAATATATTAACTCTTCCAAACCCCTTAATCATCTTTATACTTCCAAAACAATATATAAGAAAATAACACATATGACTATAATAAAAATATATTAGCAAATATAATCATAAAAGAAACTAACTTCATTATAGCAAAAAGAAAACACACATAATCATAAAAGTTTAGCTTATTTTTTTTGGACACTCCCATCACCAATTAGGTGATCAATTCTTTCGTTAGGATCGGCAAAGAAATCAGCAATATCTAAATGAGTCACATCCATGTTGCCATAATCAGAATCGCTTTCTTCCCCAACAAAATTTGTTTCTATCTTTGGCTCTTTGCCTTTATTTTTATTTTTCCTTTTGAGCGATTCTTGATATAATTCAACCAAATGTCTTGGTTGTTGGAAATCGTGCCCTAGGGGCCAATCATTGTCTTATGAACATTATTGATTTATGAATTTATTAATTGAGTTATCATATTATTTGCATGTTTACTATGATGACCATCCTTGGATAATTCATGATATTATCCTAAATGTCCCTGGTCGATCATCTATGTGGGAGCACAGATGAAATAAGACCAGTATGACTTTGAAGATGTATAGAGATATAAATCAAAGTCATAAGCACATGTAAGAGTACAGGGTGTTGGACCGACCCGCTATGAGAGAACTGCATGGGTAACGTCATAAGCTTCTCTCATATACAAACCATGTCAATATGCCCTTTGACCTGAGATCATCATGGATTCCTACATGACAAAACGCTCAGCTTTGACCTAGTCAAAAGTCACTTTTGACCGAGTGATCATAAAGACTATGTTCGGGCTTAGTGGTTTTTCATGCGGAGGAATGTGAATGGTCAAGATGGAATTTGTCCCTCACATTCGTGGAGAGATATTACTGGGCCCCTCGATGAGTGAGTCTGAGAAATGTATGGCCATACTGTAATGGAAAGGTAGTTCCATTTCTATAGTCAGACTACTCAGGGATCGAGAAAGTAACGGTCGGGAATAGGAGGATGACATTATCCATGCCTCATCCATGACCAAAATATCGCGTGACAGAAGGGACATGATATGGTTGTATAAAAGGTTACATCGTTTATCGATCCTCATATGATTTGGGTAGTTGTTATGTCTTGCTAGAGACCGCTTGCGACTTGTGGGCTAGTATAGCAAATGGCCCACTGCCAACTTCATATGGGCCTACAGGGTCGCACACAAAATAGCCCAACACGAGCTATGATGTCCAGATTCATTGAATCTAAGACATGTCCAGATTCAATGAAAGATCCAGGTGAATGTATATATATATTTATTTATATTTATATTCGTATATATATAAATTCGTATATATATATATTATATATATGAGATATATGAGATTTAATTTATAAGGATAAATTAAATCCCTATCATGTTTGAATTCGAAATTCAAATTGATAGGATATCTCATATAAGAGATATTTATAAGATTTAATTTATAAGGATAAATTAAATCTCTATCACGTTTGAAATTCGAAATTCAAATTGATAGGATATCTCATATAAGAGATATTTATAAGATTTAATTTATAAGGATAAATTAAATCTCTATCACGTTTGAAATTCGAAATTCAAATTGATAGGATATCTCATATAAGAGATATTTATAAGATTTAATTTATAAGGATAAATTAAATCTCTATCACGTTTGAAATTCGAAATTTAAATTGATAGGATATCTCAAATTTGATTTATGGGAATAAATCAAATATAACTCAGTCTCATCTTTATTTAAAGTTAAATAAATAAGTAATTAAATCTGTGGGACGGATTTAATATTATTTTATTTAATTAGTTTCTTATAAAATTATACAATATATGATATTGTATCAATTCGGAATTAATATAAGATTAACTCCAAAATCCAATTAGGTCAGGTGGAAAAACGCATAGCATCCTCTATATCTGATTGGAGGAGCTACGTTTGAAAATAACACAGAACACAAAAGGCCGAACGGAATCTGCAAAAGGTTTGCAGAAACTGCTGAAATAGAGACGGAGACTTGTGAAAGCCTTGGAGGGACAGGAGACGCTAGCACGTCGTTCGTGGTTGGAACGCTGTTCGTGTGGATACCAGTAGAGGAAGCCGACCTGAGGCGTCGACTTCTTGTGATCGGAAAGAGACCACCGTCCGCGGAGAGAATCTGTGAAGGTCGCTGAGGAACACTCCATCGATTTCTTGCGATCAGAAAGAGATCACCACCCACGTAGAGAAGCTGTGAAATTCGCTGAGCAACACTAAGGGTAATGATTCTTTCCACTTGACTTAAACACATACGGCAGATCCTGGCAAGGAATGGAAAATTTTTAAAGTTTATTTCCGCTGCGTGTCTTCCAATTCCTTACATTGGTGTACGACAAGTACGGGCCCAATGACCTTTGCCACCACAACGATGACATAAATTTTCAATATAATTATCATTCCCACTAGTTTCCTTTTTGTGGTTATCATCATTGTTTGCCCACCTCGAGTGGGAACCACGACCACGACCACGTTGACCACGGCCTCATATATAGCCACGGCCGCGTCCACGTCCACGTCCACGTCCACGTCCATATCCCCGACCACGGGATGATTCATTTGTTACTACATTCACTTCTGGGAATGCAGTAGAGCCAGTTGGACGGGATTCATGATTCCTCATTAAAAGCTCATTATTTTGTTCAACCACCAAAACGCAAGAAATCAGTTCAGAATACTTTTTGAAACCTTTTTCACGATATTATTATTGCAAGAGCACATTGGATGCATGAAATGTGGAGAATGTTCTTTCTAACATGTCATCATCAGTAATTTTCTCTCCACATAGTTTCAGTTGAGAACTAATTCTGAATAGTGCAGAATTATAAAATAATCGAGATAATTCTTTCCAATAATGTCAAGAGCCACAAACTCAAGTTTTATAAGATTCGACATGATGATACTATCATAAAATGTAATAAAAGTTGAATGGAAAGAATCTTACAAATTATTCCCAAGACATAATTATTAAGCCACAAACCAAAAGTTTAGAAGAAGCTTTTCATTAAGATTCATATTCAAATAGTCTTAAGAAAATAGCCAATAAAACTAATCAAGGGTCACAACAGTAATGTAAGGTTCCCACTACATGCAATTTTTTAAGAATGCAATCAGAAAATTTGAGATTCATGAGCATGAAGCTCAAGCAAATGTCCATGTTTACTGATCAAAGAGGAAGTGCAAACTGCCTTCATATTTAGCCATTGATCATATGTGCAACATCGCAAGAAGAATTTTCATCGATAAACAAATCATTATAGGCACAAAAATTGACTATACTGAGTAAAATATGGAAACTATAATTCAACAAGAAAGTAATATAAAAGCTCACCTTGTGATGATAGATTTTACAATAATATCAGTTGGCTAGAGTAGTCGTGCTGATAACGTGTTATAAAACTAGCAATAAGATTAGAAAGAGAGAAAAGATGGAGACAAGAAAATGAGAGTAGTATATATTCTATTCTTTCTTCTTCCTTTACAATACAAATGGAATGCCCTATTTATAGGCATAGAAGTTGAAGATGAAGAGTCTAGTAATTAATGGGGAATAATGAAGAGTCTAGTAATTAATGGAGGAGTAATGAAGAGTCTAGTAATTAATGAGGAATAATGAAGAGTCTAGTAATTAATGAAGGAATAATGACCTAGGGAATTTGAAGAGGTGGAGGGAGATGGAGATGGACATCTATATTCTAATATTCATAACAATTAATTCTATAAAAATATCTCCTAATACCCTTAAAGAAAGAAAACAATCAGAACAAATATTAGGAATAATAAATTATGCCCAAGAATTTATTCTGTATTGTTCCAAAATAAGAGAAAAATTACAATCAAAATTAAGGGGAAAAAAGCCTTTTGAATGGACTGAAAAAGAAACGGAAGAGCTGAAAAAGGTAAAAACGAATAATTTGCTAAACAGCCGTTTCAGTACAAATTCCACAAAAAGATGATTATCTTTTTATTTAAACAGATGCTTCTGATCTATGTTGGGGAGCAGTGTTAAGAGTCCCATACTCTTGTAATAGCTAGACTCTTGTCAAGAATTGTTAACAAACAGAAGATCTCGATCAATATGTTATCCGAGGCATCATCCAATTTATGTCACCCAAGAAAACTTGAGCCACTAGTAATGGTATGTGAGGGTAAGTTAATGCTCAAAAATCAACCTGCGAAACCTATCCATCATTTTCCAAGAGTCAATTTTTTTCTCCAACTTTGGATAATGAGTCAATATTTCAAGAAAATTGTCCTATTTTCAAGCATGAGATATTAATAAAGGACACTAACAATTTCATAACATATCCAACTTCTTTAAGGAGTCAATTGGTACAAAATAAAAATGAGAAAACTCTCCCCAATAAATATAGGAAGATCTCTTTATACAAAGCTAATTTATCATTTACTAAACATAACATATCAAGTTCCCCTTTTCTCAAACCCATTTTCTATATACCAGATAGCAGTCTAACGTTAAATCTTTACAGCATCAATGGCTCTTTTATTTTGCTGATAGTATTGGAAATATGTCTTAACATAATTCTTCATTGATTTGTATAACTTTGGCCTTGACTCATCAACTAGTTCTTTGACTGGTCCAATCTCTTCTTCCACGTCAGGAGTACAAAACATAGCCAATGTGAGCCTCTCCTTTTTTGAGTTTATCACTACTCTATGTACAGGGCTCTTGAATATTCCATTGCTCATTATCTATTCACATGGACCAACAAGTTCCTTTCATTAGGTTAAAAAGATCACATGAATATGTAAATTTCAAATAGTTTAAGATTAATATATGTTTTACTTATCATTTCAATAACTTGTAATCTTTCTAAATAATTTTTATGATCAAGATAATATTTAAAAAAATGAAATTTTCGGCATAATTCTACTTATGGCTATTAAAAACTGAACAATATGAAAATTAAGTGATGCATATATGGTAAATTTCGTGTTTTATTCTCTATCCCCTTCTTACTTCAATTTAATTACAATTGTTATATAATAAGCTTCCATAGGTGTATATATGTGATTAGTCCTTTCCCCCCCTCATTTGAGACATGAAAATGATATTCTCAGTCCTAAATATAAGATCTAATTGGGGAGTTAATATTAGTCCTAAATATAAAACATATTTTTTATATTTATCAATTTTTTTTAAATTATCCTATTGATACTCCCTCAACAATAATAAAAAAAGAGAGGGAAGGAATAAGTTAAGAAAGATGATTAGGGTATTTTACAAAAAATATCTCATATTAACTAACTTAATTATCTTCTTTAATCTAATCAAATTAGTTAAATATTTCATACACTAAATATCGGAGGAGTATAATATTACAAACAATGGTTACCTCAATTTGATCACCAACATTGACAACAAGAGCTTCAGGGATGATAGGAACTTTAAACCAATTGTTGTCTTTGAAGATTTGAAGACCTTCAACATTTTCATCCTGTAAAACCAAAGTGATGGCAGATCCATCTGCATGAGCTTTCAGCCCCAAAACGAGTTCAGGTCTTGGGCATGGAGGATAATAGTTGAATCTCGCAAACATGTTTGTCTCTCCACATTGTTTCAAGAAGATATCTTCTTGCAAGTTCAATGACATAGCCATGGCCTTCATAATCACTTCATTTAGCTGCTTTAGCTTCTCTGTATATTCTATCAACGCATCCCTAATGTGAACATATCAAAGTTAAACTGTTTAGGTTTGGCTTTATTTTATTCTTATAATTTTACTACTTCCGTATTTTTAATATATATATGTGTATATATATATATATATATGCTTATCAATGTATATAATAGATTCATGGCAAGACACATTTTTCATGAATCATTATCAGCGTGAATCATTCTTTTTTGGGAAAAATGCCTGGTTATTATTAAATTAAAATTAATAGTTCTAAACTAAATTATTAATGTATTTTTGTGTATGTTTCACTCTTTTTTTTTGGATAAATGGAGAACAACAAGAGATGATTTTTTTTTTAATTTTCACCCTGAAAACTATAATTGTATCAAGGACACAAATCCAATTGACACCTAGCTCCTCCTTAAATCTTTCTTATACATGAAGCTGTGAGTTCAAACCCTCTATGAATATAATGGGCGCGTGTCTTAAGGTGAAAAAAAGACACAAATCCAACTAAAATAATTTTTAGCACGTCTAATCTAATCCGGACAGTTAAAACTTGAAACGGTAAGAAATAGGCCCACGTCAGATAAATAAAGCAAAAGCTTATCTTTACTCCTTTAACTTTATATAAAGTTTCATTTTGATCCACTAATTTTATAAATTGTTTTTTTAGTCATCTAATGCTAATGTTGTTCACAAAAAAATGTTGACATTAAGTAAAATTGGGGAATGGAAAATTACCTAAATTCATGGGGTTGTTGGGGCCAAACTTGAAATTTTCTGTGATGCTCAGGCTGCACTTTGAGGTAAACACGATCAGTCCAATCAAGCCTTTGATCTGCTGTGAAAATTATGTCACTTCCATATCCTTCATGATACTCTCCTTCTGGCCCATATTTTTGCTTTTCTTCTTTTGGAAGTTCAAAGAATTTCTTTGAAACTTCCCTCACTTTGTCCAGAAACCAACTTGTCATCCCATGGTTTATTGCCTGAAATTCCAACAAATAAACCAACATCATCATCCTTGCCTTTGAAAAGGGTCGTTTCTTAAGAAATATAAAGGACGTGAATTTATTAAAAAAAAACTCGTGCATTATTAATAAAATTTAGATAAAAATCAATAATATAAACTAACTACATTCCTGAACTATTTTTTGAGTTGCATCCAACACTGTAACCTTTTTCCATGTGTATTTTTTGTTTAGCCTGATTCTATCCAATATATAACGTCTTCTCACATTAATTTTATTGGGGATAAGCTCCCTTCCTCTATGTAGAAATGTGCAAGTGAGATTTTTTTTTTTTTTTGTATAAAACTGCTAATGAGATTTTGCAATGACAACAAACCCGTGACTGTGCCTGTAACCCACCCTTTTAATGCATAAACCCGTCCAGTTTAGACCTGCCTATTACGGGCCCCTTTTGGACTGGCCCAAACAAGCAAATTTTCAACGCGGGACTTGATCATTACCATTGAAAGTATGAAAATGACTTTTCTTTTGTGTAAAAAAAAAATACTTACAAATAAGAATTAATATAAATAATAAAAAATAAGTTCGTATTTTATAAAAACGCTAGTTTTAGGATCGATCTTATAAGTTCTTATAAATAAATGCTCAATGAAATCGAAACCATATAAACTTTTTTTTTGTAAAAAAAAAAAAGACTTTCTCAGTTCTTTTTTATCAATATGTTATTTTTTTTTTCCTACCCGATTCACTGGAACTTTGTCCTAACTATATTCGGATCTGACTCGCATCATGTATCTGGTTATGGTGGGTAAGTCTCCAACATAAATTTTTTAAATATGCTAAAGCTTGAACTTAAAATTTTATTTAACTGATACCGATACCAAGCCGTTTAACTAACGTTCAATACGCTATTCTTTATTTCTCGTTATTCCTCTAGGATCAATCTTGTTAACAATGGACTTCTGATTTTTAGGCCTTTTCTCCGCGAAAAGGAAGGAACCCCACACTCACAAACACAGTTGGATATTTAACATGAACTAATTAGTCTAATGCAACTAATACAAAAATTGGTGCCTGGAAAACTGAAAGAAGTATAAAGTCCTGTGACCGATGCTGAGGGGAATGAAAACGTAATAGAAAATGGGAAAATACAGAGAAGGAAAGAAAGAGCGATGAAGAACCTGGAAGCAGCCCCATGAAGTGAGTGCAGAACGAAGATTGTGCAACTCTTGCTGTTGTTGCTGCGAGGAAGGAGACAGCAGAAGAGAAATATCAACGATTGGAATCTGCTGCGGCTGAAGAGCCCTGAATTCACCATCTTTGTAAATATACTCTTCTGGTAAATCCCCTGAGCCCAAGAACGCCAGTTCTTGCACAGATTTTCCAACTACAGATCCACCCATAATGTTGATGCTTAGGACCTTCAAGCTGCAGAAGATGAGATATATAGATAAATTAATGAATTTGATCTGCTCAAGAATTGGTGATTTATTCATAAACAAATGCGTTGTTGAAATGGTTTTTGTCGTTTTCATTTGAGCCATCGGCGACCGCCAATAAAACAATAAATTAATGAATTAAATAAGATAGAGGTTACCATTTGTAAAAGATTTCATCTGATATTGATTGGGGAGATGTGACAGATGGTGAGCCTGAAATAGGATATGACCAAGTGAAAGTTCCTATCTTCCCAAGGATTTTACTAGACTGCCCTTGATACAAGTTTTACTAGACCGTCCAAGATTGATTCAGAGAGCAGCAGACTAAAGTTCTGGTTGCAAAGGGATTTTAATTTTTTGTTCAAGGGTATTTTAGTATTTTCATATTATAAATGCATATTTCGATTAAAAATTATATCCCTACTATACATATTTTAAAACCCCACTTGTCCTTCATTTCTTCTTCTACTCCCACTTCCTTTTCTGACAATTCCAACATAATCATTGTTAGAAAATTACATTTAGTACACAACTTCCCCAGTTATTCAGATGCCGTCTTGTACACAAAAATCCTTTCTTTTAGAATATTTTGAATCTTCTAGATAGATTTCAACATCTGGAACACGTAGAATGGAATATGGATATTTTTCCAACTAATCATGATAGTTTGATTGTTTAGATTTTATTTAGTTTTTCCTTAATATTATGATTTTCTTCTACAGGGTGTAAGCTATTTAATTAATTTAATTTAATTATAAAAGTTAATAAAATTAATTAATATAATATATTTTTTTTAAAATATCCTAATCATCTTCTTTAACTACCTCCCTCTCTTACTTAATTATTGTTAAGGGAGTATCAATTTAAAAAAAAAATTGATCAACATAGGAATTAAATTTTATATTGAAAACTAAGATCAACTTCTTAATTAGATATTATATTAAGGATCAGAGAAGTATTATTTTAGACTCTGGTGGGGATTGGGCTATTTCCTCTAATATAAGATATAATTAGAAAATTAATTTTAATCCTAAATATAAGACTTATTTCTCATATTTATCCTATTTTTTTCAAATTACCTTTACGAATACTCTCTGAACAATAACCAAATAAGAGGATAAGGGAATGAGTTAAAGAAAATTATTATAGTATTTTAAAAAAATATTATATTAACTAATTTTTTTAATTTAATTAAATTAGTTAAATAATTTAAAAGAGTATATTATATATATATTAGGTTAAACAGCCTAATCCATTTGATCTGTATATTAGCTTGCTATATTTTTCTGAATACAAATGGAAAGGAATTAGTCTTTAGAGGAATCAATAAGGTCAATAGTCAAGGCATTGTGCCCATGATTCAAATCAGAACAAAGCAAATGTTTTTGACCTTCGCGAGGTTCAATTATAATAATTACGGCATTACGTCAATGAAATGATCAAATTTGACTATCCAATTCCGCATCATAAGTTGTTTGATCTCATTGACCGTATTAAAGATGCATATAGTTACAATGTTCATCACCAAGTAATGAGTACTAAATCTAGACCATACAAATCTAATCTAAACAGTTCATATTTAATTTTTCTTAAGATAAAGTGATTCCTATAATGGGTTTTATAATGTTGTGAGCAGCCTCCATAGAATCCGTGCACATTTTCGCTTTTTTCTTGAACCCCCAATTTCAACAAAGTTGTAAGTCCTCATAAGTGCCCATGAGAAGCCTTGAAAGATTACTTGAGAGAGGAGTCTTATAAAGGATTGGGCTCTCTAATTTCAATATTCCCTTATAAGGCTACTTTATTAAGGTAACTCTTCTAATATAGGACTCAAGAATATAGACTTTTTATTCAACTGGCGAAAGAATAAAATATACAATTATTTGAAGTGTGTTCGATCTTTAAAAAATATTATTTTATTATAGTTTCAGTCGCGGCGTTTAGGAAGATATCTTAATTCCTAAATGTCTCTGCTTACTCCTGAGGATAATAGACAGTTCGCCTTATCCGATATTAGTATTGCTTAGGAAAAAAAAGACTTCACTCTATCTTTAAATCGTGGGTGAGTCCAACCCTTTTCTAAAAATTTTTGTATAAAAAATAAAAACACAACATCTAGTGTCACCCGCTCAAGATCTAGCAGCATCCTAGTACATTTTGCTCTTCAGATTTAAGCGATCAAGTTTCCCTTTTAAGTTTTGAAGTCTTATGTCCCTGCTTATAGTTTAACTCGTTTAACTCATGGAAATATGGATCTTTTGCATCTTCATTCATTAAGCATCCCCGTATAAAGCAGAGATAGCTCAAACAACTGTTTGTCCTACCCGCAAGGAACCCCATATATTCGTATAGAATCTGAGATAAAATTCACTATTTATAACTTATAAATATTATATTATATACTCTTCGAGTTTTTAATTTAATATAAAATATGATCAGGACTTAATTTTATTGTAAGACCTATTGTAGATATTTATTATTATTTTCTCAAACTATCTCAATAATAGTTAAATATAATAATATTTAATAATACATGTATCTTATGAAGGGTCATGCTTACTGCAATAGATAAATTCATTAATGCTACACATAGAGAAATTATAGTATTTTTATTTTTTAATAGAATAATGTTTTAACATTTTCTAGGTTATGGTAAATAGCCATTTCATGAGTAAAAAGGACTAAGATATGATCTTCAATATCGAGGCTTCATTCAAGCTTAGGGATGACCACCAAATACGTCATTGGAAATAGAAATAGGTGAGGCTAACAGGCATGAGCCTGTAACATGAATTTAAAGCTGAGCCTCGGCTTGAGCTTGCATATAGAAGGTTTTTTAGGCTTAAATTTAAAAGCTTTTTAAAAGCATACTTTTAAAGGCCTGCTTATATTAGACTTAGTATGTGGTAAATAGGTTTTACGCTTATTAAAACCTACACAGATCTAAATTTTTAATACACTTAAAAGCCTACTTATTTTAAAATTATTTTGTTAATATATATTATATTTTATATATGTTAATAAAATAAATTTAAAAAACCTGCAGGCCGAGCTTTAAATTAAAAGGCCTAGCCTGTTTACTTTAAAAAGCTGTAAATATGTTTGAAGCCTTTTGTTATATAGGTCAAGCCATACTAGACTCTAGTTAGTCACTGTAAGCCCCTGTTAGGGATCTAACCTATTTCTATCCTAACTGAGATATGGGAGAGAAAGGGGTCCGCGCAGTTGTAAAATATGAGGACTACTTGACTATTGTTCAGTTTGTGTTTAAGATTGATTTATGAAGAGATGTTATTTCCCCTCTCATACATAGGACAAATTCTAAAAAATGTTTTCAATATTAAAATATTTGATAATTTTAAAGAATATTAAATATTTTTTATATATGCCTATATTTAACAATGATAATATTAGAAATTATTTAAATTTTATAACAAATTTAATACTTTTAATTACTTTTATTGGTATGTATAAATTCGTTAAAAATAAATTACTCCCTCCAATCTCTATTATAAAACATCTATAACCACCTTAATAAAATTAAAGAGATGTGGTTAAATCGTTAAGTTTGTCTAAAAATAAAGTAAATTTCAAATTTTACTCTTAGATGGAAAATTTTCACATATGTATTACATTTTCTCTCATAATTAATAACTTTAAATAAGGGTGATAATAAAAAAATCTTAATTAATACCCCCATCGACCTATAATAAGAACTATTTATCTGAAGATGTCTTGTAAAGAAAATCGAAAAGGGGTATGTTTAGCACCATAGGGAGTTTTGGACAACTTGCAAGTAGTCCCACAGATTCTGACTTATCAAACACCAAACTGAAGTTTATAAGGGAAAACTGCATGCGGGAAGATGCAATAAACGTATTGGTTATTTTTATTTTTTGGGGGCATAAATGCTGTGAGTTTAAGATCCAATAACTTTTATCAACTAATAAAACATTTTTGAAGTCAATCTATTTGTTTATATATCATAAATACTATATAGAAAATTCATAAACGATACTATATCAGCTAGAAAACAAACCTTTTTAAATTCAAATTTAAATATAACATTTAGTACATTTTGTAAATTTATATGATACATAAATATGGAGCATGTTTGGGAGTTGGGATAAGATACAGTGACACAGAATCTGAAACAGTCTCGTTTCTGAGTGATCAGAATTAATTAAGAATGAGCTACTCTAACGGTCTCAAGAGGTACCTTACCTTCCTGGTAGCACTGAAAATAGAGAACACCATAATTCTTGACATTTCTGTACATCCTCGGTCTTGTCTCATCAATAAGTGCTTCCGCAGGTCCTACTTCTTCCTCCGGATCTGGCTCGTTAAAGATGGCCACTGACATCCTTAGCTTCTCTTTGTTTGTCAAAACCCTGTGCATTGAGCTCCTGAAAATTCCATTGCTCATTATCTGCAACATATACAATAGGAGTAAGCATCCAATAAGGCATGATGGATTCTTTATAGAAATAATCAATTAATCAACTTGCCCATATGCTTTAATTCGTTTAGAAAAATAGTCAATCAAGAATGAGATATAAAAGAAGATATGGCATTAAAACCCAGCCCACATCTATTGGTCAGAATAATGAACCAGTTCCCTGATTGGTCCAGTCAAAAATTTTGGGCGGATTAACGGGTTGAATTTTATATGTTTTTCTTCCCCTTATTGAGCCAGAAATAATATCGCTTTGAGTTGAAAAGAAAAAATAGAATTCCATCAGATTTGTGCTTTTGAGAGATTGCATTTGGTTTATACATTCCATTCACTTGCATATTAATACATTTTTTTTTATTTAAATATTACTTTTTTAAAGGTTATATATGAATTTTTTGTATATTTTAATTAAATTATACTCATCCGGTTTTTAATATAAGACCTAATTGGGGAGTTAATCTTGATCTTAAATATAAGATTTATTTCCCATATTTATCTATTTTTTTTCAAATTACCCTTATAGATACTCCCTCAACAATAATCAAGTGAGAAGGAGAGAAAGGGAATTAAGGAAAATTGTTAGGGTGTTTTAAAAAGACTATGTCATATTAACTAGCTTCCTCAATCTAATTAAATTAGTTAAATATGTCTTATGTTAAGAACCAAAGGAGTATTATTTTAATCGGGATTGGGTTGACCACAATTCAACTATAGTTAGACCACTGACCCTTAAATTATTGTCTTAATCAGTTCCACACTCAGTCCGATCTCTAATACTTTTAAAAATAATGTATTATTCATGTGTGTATCAACTAATAAGGGTTTCATTTTCCTTCTTTTTCGCTGTCATCTTAATACTCTTTCAAGGAGCCCTTGAGAAAGAAGAATTGGTAAACATGCTACTCATAACTTATAAGGCCAGATTTAAATCCTGTTATGAGGACCTTATAAATGGATAATCTATAAGCAATCTTATGATTTAAGGCCTACCCTAATTCAAAGATCCAACTCCCATTAAAAAGTGCAGTGAGTTATAAAAAAGAACAGGATGTACGTTACCTGCATTTGATCCCCAAGATTGACAACAAGAGCGTCAGGAATTGTGGGGACATTGATCCAAGTGTCATCGACCAGAACTTGAAGGCCTTCCACTTGTGTGTCTTGCAAGAGAACTGTGATTCCTGATTTATCAGTGTGAGTCTTCACGCCAAGAACCATGTCAGGTCTGCTACATCGAGGATAGAAGTTAAACCTAGCATGGATCATCGCATTGTCCCCAAACTGCTTCAAGAAGCTGTTCTCTTCCACGTTCAATGCCCTTCCCATACTTCTCAACAGTTGATCCATCATTGTCTTTATTTTAATGGAAAACTCCTCCAGTGTCTCCCTGCATTATTTAACCACAATGCATTAATGCTCCCTCACCACCGATCCCCATGTAAAATCAGAACTATGAAAGAAATCTTTCAACTAATACATCATCTATCCTGCTTGGTATCTATAATGGAAAATGATTTCTTTTGCATTGCACAAAAAATAAGGTATACTAAATGTTTACAATGCCTCTATTATCAGTACTCAATGTTAGCTACCATTTTTATGATTCTCTATCCTACAATACCAAAGATGTTTCTCATTTCTATAGTTACTTTTTCCCCCATTTTATTTCATTACAATCTTATTCTTGAACTGGAGATTTCATTATCAGTCCAAAAATACAAGGCAAATTACTATTTATCTTTTTAGTTTTGGCCCAAAATTAATATATCCTTGTGGATGCCATTCAACTATTTTGCTGTTTGTTAAGTTACAGTGGTTTTCTAGGTCCTACTTTGAACTAAAATAATGATAAAGTGAATGTAAAAAACAACGATAATTTTCAACTTTCATAGTCTGTTCTATTACACATACTCACACTTGAGAATGGTCAGCATTGGACGATAAGATATTACCATTAGTTAACCTCTGTAATAAACTCAGTATATCATGAAATTGTTCAAAGTAAATGTAGATAAAACTTTACTAAGAAAATTGTTCACAATTTTTTAAATTATCATCATTCAATTTAACTTTTACATAGATAGTTTTCTTATGATTTGAATGAAAATTTCCAAAAAGTAGTTAAAGTGATATCACAACAAAATGAAACAGAGTAAAAGCTCAAACAAGAAACAAACTAAAGGATGGAAAAACTATTATTTAGCCAAAACTAATTCGCTTACTTTTCAGAATTCAGGAATGTATGATTATGCTGATTATACTACTGAATTTTCACTTGTTTTTCATTCTTTCTTTCTTGTAGTACCTGAAATCAGCAGGATTTTCAGGCCAGAGAGCAAGCCTTCTTTTGTGTGTTGGAAACAATTTAAGAATTAGGCGATAGCACCAGTCTAAGACTTGCTTCTCTGAAGCTATTCTGTCATTGCCATACCCTTCATATTCATTAACAGCTCTTCCATACTTCTCCTTCTCTTCCACTGGAAGTGCAAAAAACTGCTTTGCAACTTCACGTACCTTGTCAAGAAATGAACTTGACATTCCATGACCTACTGCCTGTCAGCTGAATTTCAGTCCACAAGGTTCATAGAACTTGATATAAATTTATAAAACTTGAAAGTTGAAAGGTGGAAACTGAAATGACCAACATAAACGGATTCTCAACACTAAGGAAATTATGCTCCAAAAATTGTCTAGAGGAGATCTATAATTAAGTTTGTCATGTTTTTCAATACGTCATACTAAAAAAATCTACTGTACTCGAAATGTGTAGATCATACAGAACCTATCATATCTTCTTGTTCTAATACCATTACTAAGAACCACAAAAACTACATCAAATCGTTGGCGAAGCCTCAAGTCATTTTACCATTCGCATGAACATGGATTGAACATTAATTACTTTCATCAAACACCAAAAAAGAAAAATAAACATGTCAGTTGCTTGATTGCACATAGTGAAGGTTTGCGATTTACAGTAGAAAGAAATGAAAATAATCGGAAAGAGAAGTTTAGACATTAACAGTTACTCTCACTTGAATATTTGTCAACTTCATGAGGAGAAACTCGCACTTCAGAAAATTGCAAGAAGACTTCGTTTTAATAAATAAAGCAATATAGTTACTAAAACAGTCACTACTAATAGCAATAATCATAGTTATCGAACATTAAGGTTGCTTCATTTCTTAATAGCACAGCAGAACTGAAGATTGAAGTGACGAACAGATATATCAAGTAAGCAGCAACGGAAAATTTGAGTGTCGACTTATTAGGGATAAAAAGGGAGAACAGGGAACAAATCGCACCTGGAAGCATCCAGAATAGGCAAGAGCAGATCTAAGCTTGAGAAGCTCCTGTTGTGAAGATAAGAGGAGACTGACATCGATGGTAGGTATGAGAATCGATTCTGAAGAAGAATCATTCTGCTTGGAGCAAAAGGTATGCTCCTTCACAACAAACTGTGGTGGTGGTTCATCCCCATCCATGGACATCTCTTGAACGCTCTTTCCCTCTGAAACAACAACGTTTCCGGCCATTTCTCAGTCTATCTCTCTCTCTCACTCTCTCTGACTTCGAGCATTTCGTTCGTCTTGAGGATCGAGTTGTTATTTTATACAGAGAGTGACAGAGGAGGAGGGCTCATGGCCAACGCCTTTGTAATTTATTATTCAGAAAATAGGAAATACAGAAACAGGCGAATAGTATCAAATAACTCGTTGGCTGCAGTAGAGGGCTTCATCAGCCATCAAAATCCGTCCAAAAACCATCGTTTTCATAACCGGAACCAGACACTGAGCCGGCCATGACGATTCAATTAGACTATCTTTAATTAAATTAATAAGAGTTAAATTACTAAATACAGAAACAGTCGAATAGTATCAAATAACTCGTTGGCTGCAGTAGAGGGCTTCATCAGCCATCAAAATCCGTCCAAAAACCATCATTTTCATAACCGGAACCAGACATTGAGCCGGCCAAGACGATTCAATTAGACTATCTTTAATTAAATTAATAAGAGTTAAATTACTAAATACAGAAACAGTCGAATAGTATCAAATAACTCTTTGGCTGCAGTAGAGGGCTTCATCAGCCATCAATATCCGTCCAAAAACCATCGTTTTCATAACCGGAACCAGACATTGAGCCGGCCAAGACGATTCAATTAGACTATCTTTAATTAAATTAATAAGAATTAAATTACTAAATACAGAAACCGTCGAATAGTATCAAATAACTCGTTGGCTGCAGTAGAGGGCTTCATCAGCCATCAAAATCCGTCCAAAAACCATCGTTTTCATAACCGGAACCAGACATTGAGCCGGCCAAGACACTGGCTTTAAGATTCTGTGTGTTCGGCCGATTTTAAAAGAATTTTTTACTCGTTTAGTTTAAAAAAAAATTAAAATAAATAATAATATTTGTGTAAAAAAAACTTTTAGATCAAATTATAATTTAAAATTAAAATTTTGGATAAGTTATTGAGACTAATTTCTACAATAATAAAAGAGCTTATGAACTATTCAATTATTATTTTAACCTTATTTTCTCATTTCTTATTTCTCATCTCTTTTTTTTCTTCTCTACCTACTCTCCTCTTTCTTCTCTATCTTCTCTCCTCTCTCTATTTTACCTTCTATTTTCTCTCCTCTCCCATATTTTTAATAAAATTATACCTTTGATAATTTTTCAATTGCAAAAGTCAGTTTAACAATAACTATCCAAATATTCATTTATCCAAAACTATTTTTTTCTATAAATTCTTCCTTAAAATCCCTCTTCTACAAATTGTTCAAATTTTTTTTATAATCATTTTTCTAAACTCTTATCAAGCTGGCTCTCAATTAGACTATCTTTAATTAAATTAATAAGAATTAAATTACTAATTAGTGGATATTAAAAATTAGGTAAGTGAGTTATGTATAATAAATATGTCTAGGTTTTTTTAAAATATTACTTTTAAGCGAGCTATGTATCATTTTACATCAATATTAAAAAAAATTATTTTATTATTTATTACAAATCACTAAAATCATTAAATATATCAGGTTAATTATCCAACCAAGCTAAAACAAGCTTCCATAACTAAGCCGGGCGACCGATAAATCATCAAATTTGCATAACACAAAATCAATTAAAAGAAAAATAAATACAAAAGAACAGTTTTTTGTTATTGAAAATTTAAGAAAAAAAAATCGGTTTTGATCTGTTTTTCACCGATTCTCAGCAATTTTGACCGAGTTTCAAGTGTGGTAGACACGACAACATTTGACCAGTTCCTAGATCCATTCTTTTTAAGGGTTCATACCTATGACGAATTTAGTTCGATTTGTTTTTGGACATTGTAACCTTTTGAATTTGGAAAATTACAACAGAATAAGTCACAGAAGTTACTCAACAGTGATCCTCTGTGCATTTAAGCTCCGAATTGAATATAAGATCCAAACTTGCTTGATATTTAAATAAATAAATTACGGGATAACTATTTAAAAAACAAAGTTAACTTATAACTCAAAATCTTAATTTTAAATTCTATTACTAATATAAAAATTTTATTAATAGACGATCGGTATTTATTTTCATTAATATTCTTTAAATTAGAGATATTTTTAAATCTCAACTCATCTAAACTTGTTGTCAGACAAAAAAACAACAACAAAGCGAACCGCAATTTTAAGTACAAGTGATGTAAAAAGAATAAAAGAACTTAGCTGAGACTCAATTGCATAGATAATAACTGAAAAGATGAGAGGGGGAAACGCTCATATACAAATTAATGTGTTACACTCACTGTAACTCGCGAGACAACGATAAAGTATTCTTTCATCGTTGTACTCTGAATAAGTGGGATGATATCTGACTTTCTATTTCTCCCTTTTCTTCCCCCTGGTTCATGCCAATAAGGAACAATTCCGTTCTATTCCCTCTATGACTAAACTTCACAGACTGTAAATAAGCCCCCCGAGAAAAGAGGAGCGAGAGAAGGAGCAAAATACAACGCCACAAAATTGCACACTGAGGGGGTGTGGATTAGAGCCACAATAATAAATTGAATCGACAAAAAACTAACCCAGATGTATGCCTATGGTACATTACAATTTAGTACACAACCAGACAAGTAATTATCATGATGAGGATGCACCAGATCTGGTGTTCCGACCGAGACCGAGACCGAGACCTAAGCCCAAGGGAACACTCTCATCTTTTGTTTTGGCGTGGGCATTGTGTGAACAATGAGAGGAATGAGCGTGACCGTTGCCGTGACTGTGATGCGCACGAGCATGGCGCGTATTAGAGCTGGTGCTGCCGGAACCGACATTAATGACAACATGGCCGTTGCCATTTGCAACATGAGAATGTGAGTCTCCGTTGGCTAGGTTTGAGCTCCTTGACATGTTTATCATTCCTATACCCTCAGGCGTATCGGATTCTTCAATTAACGGCACGTCTTCATTGTATCCATTGATCAAGAAATCTGAACAATTATTCTTGATCCCATGATCATAGGGATTTCTGAATCTACCACCTGCACCTCTAAGGTAGCTGTATCGCACTGCATTTGCCACTTCATTTGTTGTAATATTACGTGATATCTGCAGGAAGAAAAAGATATTATATGTAAACATAAACTCAAAAGGACAGGGAGATCGATCCTTTTGCGTTTACATAAATGAGAAAAGCATACTTCCAATCCAATATGTTTTAAAATAAGAATTGAAATATAGCATCATGAGCAGAAATTTACAAGTACTATTCTTGTTTTGTGATTTAAGGTATCTCTTTTACTTCCCAGTGGATCCTTGATCATATGGTTCGGTATTAATCAACATCAAACTACATCAAATTCATAGGGAACACAACAGAGCTGCAGCAACTTCTCACCAAAGTTCGGTGAAATGATATTGATTTAAGTCAAACTACCGACAATTACAATTGAGACTGCAGAGCTACTGCAACTGGCACCAAACAGTGATGCCTGACTGAGTGCAACAATCGAGATGTGGACAAGGGAAATTGAAATTTCTGATAAACAATAATGGTTCCATAAAATCAATCGTTTTACACCAGTTTGCCAGCATTCTTAATCTTCACATAATACTGAATGAGACTTTCAATACATACCTGATTAGTTTGAAGAACTGTCAGACCGAACACACCAAAGAAGAGGAAAAAATCAACGACTAGAAATGATGTAGCCCCCACAAGATGTGTAAATGCATATTGAATCCGTGCTCCGAATGGTGAAGGTGCAAGTGGATCAGTTAATATTCCTGTACACGGAAAATGACTACCGATTAGCAACTTGAAAGCCAAAAAAGAATGGGGAATAAAAAGGGAGTTCATCAAGAGTCAAAGTTCACATACTTGTAAGAGTAACTCCACCAGTGGTAACCATTGCTAAAACTTCAAGAACAAGAAAAACAAAGAATTCCCATTTGTTCCTCTGCAATCATATATTGTAGTTTACACCACAATCAGATCAATTTAATCAGAACTACATAAAAGAACTTGAACGCCCAAGAAATAGGAAAAGAACAAGAAGAAAAGTTGGCAGTTAATTAGATGCTATTAGGATTAGTCACCATTCACCTCAATACCTTTACAAAAGGAAATGAGATAAGATCGACATTTCAAACTAACTCTCTACATGATTCCATACATCAAGTTTAGTGACAGAAAATATCATATGAACCTTCTCAGGATAGGAAAGAAAAGACTACTATTTTATTACTTTCAGCTTAGTTTTCATTCACAAGTTCAATCAGTCTCCCAAAATCGATCAATAAATTAAAGACTGCTTGCTAAATCCACTGCCTAATAAAAATGTGTAAAAAAGGATCCCCCCCCCCTCCCTCCTCTTAGAGAAGCAAGGTGAACTTATATGAGGCATAGTTTATAGGTGAGGTACCTCAGGTGCAATCAGTCATTCATACCATTCTACAGCTTGTTCAAACAAACATCTGTCATAAGAGGTACTTGAGGGATTGCATAATGATGATCATTATGATGATGTTGCATTACCATAGGCTCAAACTGTGATAAAAATAGACGCATTATGGTATTTAAGTGCTTGATGTTTTGAATGAGGTACTTTAGCGACTGCCTAATGATTGATTATCTTGTTAAGATTGTCTTAAATGTAGGTTGGCTTTCTATATATTCAGTCATCAAATTATATTTTGAATTATTTTAAAAAGTCAATATTAACCGGCAGTGAATATAAGCATAAAAGACACTTTTTGCCCTTTTTGCTAAACAGAGATTAGGGCACGAACATAAGAAATGTCTAACACTATTTTTCTGTTCTCTTTTTTTTTTTGCTTTTGACCTTTATCTCCCCCTTAAAATCAATGCAAAATGAAAGACAAATTTACAGTTAGAGAAGTTCAAATAGTATCATATTTCAAATGCATCACCCAAGCACTCATTTAGAAAATACCTTGCCGATGCAATTAGATACCCAAGGACAATGATGATCAAATTGTTCCACACAACGATTACAGGTAGAACAGTGCTTTGCACGAAGGGGCCTGACAATCTAAAGGAAAAAACATAATTAAAGCGTGAATGAATTGTATAAGGCAATAGATAGATGAGCCTGTGCATGTGCATCAAGGTGTGTGCGAGTCAGAGATTGCTCGGGAAGAATGCTGCACAGTAAGAGGTCTGACAATCTAAATAAAGCAGGGAGAACCTTGCAAGTTGCACAAAGATGGGACCAATTTCCAGCTAGCAATGTAGGATGATTTTTCTCAATTTTTAAGAGAGGTTCCTGCCACGAATTGTTTGAATACGTTATTGATAATGAATACTAGATCTTTATAGGACACATGCATAAACAAAAAAGAACAATCTTACAAATTATTGGAGAAAATGAAATCTAAAGAGAAATTCAACGGGAAAGAAAAAACTCACATCATCTTTATTATTCTCAGAGTCATGCAAGTTCATTCTGATGAAACCTGGATCTTTGCTGCAAAAAGACAAGGAAAAGCAAATGAAGTAAAATAATAAGGCACTGAACACTAATAAATCTCAGTCCCAGGATATCCTCATTAAAGATAACATGCGATTAAAAAAATTTCACATTTACCATAAATTGCTTAATAGAGGATAATCTCTCTTTTAATTGGGTAAACACATGGAGAATAACCCTTGGTAATACGCATTTGCAAGCAAGTTGAAATAGATATATCATCAGCAACATATTAATAAGAAATGCCCATTATCTGACTTTGCCCAACCGTCTCAAATTAGCGAGTCTGTCAGATAGATATATAGAAAACATCATTTCCAACTTAATCTTTATGATTCAGAGCTCACAGCCTAATGGAACTTCCAACTTGTACTTTTGAGTTTCACATTCTGTGTGCGCGCGCGCGTGTGTAGCTCCATGATATGAATCCACTCTCCCAAACAACTAAAGTAACTAACTATTTTAGCGAAATGGTGAAGGATTAGAGATCAAATGGTTAGAGATATATGTAGATGCGTATATGGAAATGTGTTGCCATCTAATTTGGTGAAGGGCCCCTATTTTAATATTGTGAAATATATCAGAGAATGCAGTAGCAGTGGGAAGTCACCACTAATCATGAGATGTCTCATTTTTTAAGAAAGAGGGAATGATGGGTACATTAATTGCACTAGCAATCTTAAACATGTTTTTTGTAATTTTTAAAGTTTTTACACATTAATCACTTATTGTAATAATATGTCTACTTTTAGGTCCATGAAATCTTATTGCCAACAGAAAGAAAAAGGAACAAGGATTTGCATACAAGATAATGTTGAAAAAGACGTCAAAGGTGACAGTTATTACAGAAGGAAGAAGAGGATGGCAGAACTGTCTTGTTGGAAGATGACAATAGTGATGGCATCAGCCACAATAAATAGGAAAATGATTAATTTTGGACAATTTTTTTATTTGAGAAACTTGTATGAGTTATCAGTTTGATAGCTATTGGGTTGTTATTATTGCAAGTGATTTTGTTTTCCAAGTCTTACAATCTAAAATTTGTAACTCTTTAAAATTATTATTTGAGCGCATTTTGATGGGATACATTTTTATAAGATATAATTCAAACTATTTTTATTCTGTGTCTAAATTGTATAGCTCAATACAATTTATGATTCATGATTGAACAATTAGCCTCCTAATTTACAATTTCAATGGTGATTCAATTACTATGCTTGTGAGAAACAGCTTGTTTTTAAACCCAGGTTACCTACCTGCTACAACTGTAAAACATAAACAATCCAGCAGTTGCAAAGAAAACTCCGACCCATGCAAGAAGACCAGAGGCAGCTGTTAATTTTGGCAGATTTGTCGCTGTAGAAATTGTAAGAATAAAAATTAGAACAAACATAAAATCATATCCTTTGTCATAACAATTGTCACAAGAAAAACAGGCAAGATAGATACCCAAGATGACCGAGTGAATATAGGTGACCAGGAGCAGAAAAATTATACACCAAAGTAAAGGAGCAAGTCCTAATTTGGAGACTTTTCCAAGGCGGCTATTCCCATCACAGCGTCTATCAAGCAACCTTCTGGCATTACCCTAGAGAACATATGTAGCATCACAATAAAACCTCTAATTAATTCTTGTTCAGAAAATAAACCTCAGTAACGGGAAATACTCAGCCACTTTGGCATCATTCATTACAAAATGGGGGTGATATCTGAAACGACTTTTATGTCTTCAGAAGCATCAAATGATGGTATAAATAGGTTCATTCATTTAGGGGAAAATAACAACTGACAAAAGAAAAAAAAGAAACAGACATAATCCTGAGGAAAGGTACCACCCTCTTTCAAACATACCAAGTACCTACTTTACTCCAACCTCTCCAACAATCACACTCACATACAATAGGCAAGAGAATCTTATAATGCTACAAGATGATGCGACCACTATGTAGTACTTGGAGTGAGTTTTGCACTTTCAGCAATTACAGATTTTTCAGAATAAAATGATCATTGCATGCTGCAAAGGTTGCTCAGTCGTGCCATCAAGAATTTTGTAGACAAAATAGTTTTGACAAGTAATTGATTAAGAGCTCAAGCTGCTTTTATGCATGGATAGAACAAGACTTCTCTGCAATTTTGTCAGCATTTGGCAAGCATTACTCACTCATTTATCCATGCATTCTCTGATTGATAAAAGTAAATGTAAGTTATTGGTCTTGCTGGAAGTCTTATAAATGATAAGTGAACATTCATTAGATAATCCAAATGTGAATACACATTATTATCCGCACTCCTAGGATTCAGATATCCCCCATATAATGTGGCAGATTCAAAAACTCCACATTGATAATACCAGAAAGAAAATATATGCATGTTTGGGATAACCATATAACTACAGACTGATTTCATCAGCACATTAAGAGCTCCACATAAACACCTAAAATACAAAATGGTAAATATGCATGACTTACACAATTCTGAGAGATGTGTCATTACCCTAAGTTCCAAACAAACCGTGCCATGTATATTTAGGCAGAGTTCTATTTGTTATCTAAAATCACATTTACAAACAAATCCTCAAATTATAAGAACAAACTATAAAAAGCAAGGGATGCAAGTTTCATAGAAGATATTCAAATGAAGTTATGAAAAATTTTCCAAACACATATCTATTGCAAAAGCTCCTCTTATAATTTAAGATACCAAAGTTACAACTTTGCAAAGAGAAAAAAAGGGAACTGATGAGCACATATAACTTCCATTAAACAGTACAAGGACATTCTTTGTAAAACAACTACCAGTAAAAAGGAAAAATGAGCCCCAGAAAAAATCAATCAGCAAAAAACAAAAGAGGCTAATTTAGATTAATGCCAAACTACAACTAAGGAAACATTACTAAATAAATATAACAATATTTTAAATATAAAACACCTACAAGGAAGAAAGCAACTTGTCTATGATTCTTATTAGAAGCAAGCTGTGCAGGTGTAAGGCCAGTATTATCAGTAACCATCAGGTCCTCTTTCTTTCCAGCCTGTACTAGCACAGTACATGCCTCCAAATTACCCCTGATAGCAGCCCAGTGGAGAGGGGTGCAACCTGAGTAGAATTAGGGGAAATAAAAATTACTAAAAAGCTTCAAAAGTCAAGAATAAATTAGTCCTATATAAATATCAATGCTTATACTATTTTAGAAGAACAATATCCAAGAGGAAATTCAGATTGGAGCATTTAACTTACCCTCCTTGTCCTGACGCCCCCTGTATGCATCTAGGTATATCAGAAGACGAATGCAATCAGCAAAGCCTTTGTATGCAGCCCTGATATTCAAACCAAAAAGGAAAGAATTTTCTCAACGTCTTAATCCATGAATCAACTATTTCAGTAAAGCAGAGAATTCAAAATGTAGGGACAGGATTTCTTCCTTTCACCTTCTTTTATCCTTTTGCGCATTCAGGTCAAACCAGTTAGGAAAAATCAAATTTATAGATAACAAAAGAAACAAAGATGAGTGAAGTGGAACCAATAAGCCACATCTAAATTTTAAGAGAAAAAAACAGGTAGTAAGAAAAAAAAGTAATGTTCAATTATTTAAATACAAAATAAATTCTGTATGCTATCTGTTGGGTGGCACACCTAGGGTCCAATTTTAACCTCTTTCATAATGGGCAATATTACAAGCACAGTAACTAAAATAAATTAAATAAATTACATAACGTTCACCGATCATGACAATCAGTAAGCTTATTCAATGTAACAAACAAGAACAAAAGAAAAAGATAAATAAAAAACTGAAAAAATAGTGCAATTGGGAAAGTATGAGTGAACGTCTATTTTCAATTTAAAAATTTCTAGATATACAAACATTCTGAGTTGTTATCATTTCTTAAATTAAACTTTGTCTGTAGTAAGAAACACGCAACATTATCAGATTCATCGTTCACCAGAACATCATTACACACACATTAATCGTGCTTCCACTATATTCAATTTAATGCATCACTCCAAGACTCACTTAAATTAAGTGATTCATTAATCACATAAGGTCCGCCAAGGATTTGACAAAACCTAATAATGTGATCGACTCCTTCATACATATTCATTAGATTTAAATTTGCTACACAATTGCCGTAGTCACTATTTTGCCTTTCTTCCCGCTTTTACAGTTGAGAGAACCATGCAACCAGTAATACCCAAGAAAATCGAAGATCGGAAGTATTAGGAAAGAAAATAATAGGCAATTCTCTAGCTTATGCTTGATGGTGGCACATCACAATGAACACTGAAATAATCATACCATAAAATGACTCATTGAATTCTACCAGAAATATATTCATCAAGTGTTCAAACCAAATTTTAAGTTTTCTATGTTCTCATGGGATACAACGTATGAAAACATGTTAAAGGAAGGTATTTGTCATGTAACAGCTTACTACGTGGGTTCAAAAGAGCGGCATGTGACATACAGGGGGGAAAACCTTTTCATCTCATGAATCATAACAATAATAAAAGTGGGTGAATATAATTCTAAATTACCAATGCAAAGGGCTTCTTCCATCATTATCAGGAACATCAGGGTCAGCATTCCATTTTGAAACAATGTGGTAGAGGAAAGCTGTCTGACCGAATTGAGCTGCAGCATGAGTTGGCTGCATAAAGTTTAACATATTTACTTATTTAGTAAAATCACCATCTATAGAAGTACTATGTGCTCCAGCCAAAAACAGAATTGGGACTTGCAATTTTACCTTGTGTAAGTATATTTACATCACTGCAGTTATTGACAGATGGAATGAATATTTTATGGAATATATATTCTAATACTATTAAATATTAATATGAGAAGACTTAGGTCTATTCGCTTATGTCCATCACAACCAATTCTCCAATCAAATCTCAACATTTGGGTTTTTTTTTATCATTGCATCATATACTTAATTATAGTGAGCTATAATTATAGTTATGATAAAATCCCAGTGTTGATATTTAATTGGAAAATTGGTTCTAATGGAGATAAGAACATGGAACTAAGGTTGGTCATTACTGATATATATATATATATATATATATATTGGTAGTTTTTATCGAACAAATAATTGTCAGTATCAGCACACAGTAACTAACTTAACTGTCACTTACACTGTGTCCAATAGACTTTTCGCACTACCATCCAACAATTTATCACGTGAGATTCTTAAAGTTATCTTGAATAATATAAAGGGAACAGATGAAACTAACCTGATACCCATATATATCTGTAGCACTTAGTCGTGCACCTTCTTGGAGCAAAAGCTCTGCAACCTGGATGGCACCCCTAACTGCACTCCAATGTAATGCCGTCTGACCAGTATGATCTGTTGCATGTACATCTCCTCCATGCTGGCAATCAATATATCAAATATTTATTGAGTGATGTTAAAACCACACCTCAGTTCCCTATATTGCATAGATGGGCTGAAAATAACATCACCTATCTATCATAAAGCCTCACTATGGAAATATATGGATGATACATTCAATTGCATCAATATATAAGAGATTTTACATTCCGTCATGAGCAGATGGATGTGGATGACAGTTATGTGAAGAGAGACATGGGCACAAAAACTGTTATTTCTTTTTGTTATCAATTGTTGTAAATCTACATCCCTCCTTAAATGAACATCTAGTCACATGAGATTATGTAAATCCCAAACAGATCACTAACAAGCAGAGAGAAGGATAATTCTTACAAATTCAACGAATGAAAACATCAGCAGTAACTTCTCTTTTGTATGAATCCTTAACTATACTTTTTTGGCCAATGTATGAATTCTTAATTATCATACACACTCAGTAAGTACGAAATCCATATGCCCTCAAACTCATAAGAACATCGTACAAGCCTAATCTAGGCCCCATAGTGAACGGGTCGATTCAAAAGAACAAAACGGCAATAGGAAAAAAAGAGTTGCGTTCGAATGCCTCCGATAGCACATATAATATATAATAAAACAAAGCAATTTATCAGGAAAAATGTTGTTAGAATTGAAATATGCCAAACGGAACGTGGAATACCAAGGAAGCAGAATGAGACAAGCTCAAATGCAAAAACATGAAACACAATTCAACAAACCCATCAAAGAAGCAACGCATAGAACCTCAATAATGTATTGAGCGGCGGCAGTACGATTGTTAAGTGCAGCCCACTGCAGGGCGTAGTATCCGAGCCCATTGGGCTCTGAGACGGAGCAACCCTCCTGCTCTACCAATCTATGTAGCTTCTCCAAATCCCCATAAGCCGCAGCGGTGTAGACATCGTTCCGCAAGCTCTCATCCCCGAATTCATCACCGCCGGACGCAGTACCGGAAGCAGCTGGCTGCAGATTCCGGAATTGGACCTCTTCAACGACCTCGATCTCGGATGACATGTCTCTCAGGCAACGTTTGGTTCAACGTCAATGCAGTGTCTGCTGAATTGACCTCCTTGCGAATATATCGATCGAGTTTAGCGGACGGTGGATATTCCGCAATTTAATTTGTATTTCAATTATAAAAAAAACGATACCTTAATTTTCCGATTAGAGAATCAGAAAACGGATAATGATTCTTTGGGTTTTTCCGCGAAAGTAAGGAGGAGGGTTTGGGTCGGGGGCGTCCCTATTGTTGACCCTGAGAACGATGAAGCCATGATACACATTGGCTTGAGGATTGGCTAATATCTTGCTAACAGGGGCCTGACTTGATGGGACTTGCTAATTAAGATTCTTTGATATCACCAACAATGATAATTTGATATTTTCGACGAAGAAAACAATGTTTGACATTATTTTGTGGGTGCTGCCATTTCTTCGGTTCCTAAAAAAATATTTCTTTGCTCAACCATTACATGATTTAAGTTTTTTTATTTAATTACTGATATCCATCGTAACTAATAATTAATTAGTCTAGTTAATTGAAATATAAGTATATAATAAAAAATATTATTACCTCCAAACAATTATCTCAACTATATCCTCAAAATTTTAACAAAAGACTATTAATTAAGTTAAAATGACACACAATCGATCAATACAAACGCTTATTATTATAATTTAAATTTTAAACGTTGGAAAAAAAATTGGTTAATCCAAGTATCAATGTGCATAAACTGAAATGAATCCTAATGCTTTTATGCCATGATGCATATGAAAAATCTTATACTTTGTATATATATACTTTTGTACCTTATACTTTGTATATATTTAAGTTACATAAAAATAACACTTTGAATATTATTGGATATACACATTTTTATAGAAAAATATGATTAAATAAATATATATATAGAAGTTTTAGCACAAATAAATAATTTCTCCTAAAATATATAATATAGGACAATATCTAAGAATAATTAGTTTAGCAGTAAACTAGGTAGACTATAAAATAAAGAAGTAGGATTCAAATCATACCTTGTTAAAAAAGACTTTAAAGAGAGATATCATGATCATAAAGGCTCGATCTAGACTAATCGATTGATCGAATATCTAGTAATAGGATTTAAAAAAAATATCGGTCATCGAATAGTCCGAACGATTATAATATATATATAATAGAACAATATAAGTAAAAGCACTTTGAAACGCTTTTATTCTATAATTACATTAACTGTTATATATACTTCTCCGATTCTAAATATAATATTTAATTTGTAGTGTAATTTATATTATAAATTATATCTTATATTAAAGACGGGAGAAGTATAAAAATATTAGAGCTTAGTTATAGTTAATTTTGTTTACATTTGTTATCATCAAAACTTATATTAATTAAACCTAATGTCATAGATAATTATGCTTAACACATGCAAAAATCATCAAGGATAACCTATTTGACATACTAAACAAGTTTCTATAAATATAAAGAAGTGTAAAAGCTAGCTACGATTTGATCACACCCATTTTGACCATTTTAGGGCCAAAAGCTACGCACCCTACATAAAAGATGGATGGAAAGGAATAGGACAATGATATCAAAAAATAAATACAAGTTAAATACAGTAAAATAGGCTAATTAATCATAACGTGATAAATAAAATTTGAATCTTTATTGAAAGAGTTGTTTATATTTAAAATTTAGCAATGTCTCATATGTTTTTAATACAAAAATACCTATACATCAGGGGGGGGGGAATATCACATCAAGGATTCAAGACATATACCATAAGATATATTTATATATATATCATATTTTTTTTGTCTAAATTTTTAATCCACTTTTTTGTCTAAAAGCATAAAATGTCTTAAACACATTCAACGGGTTGGAAGACAAAGGGAGGATCATTTATTTAATTACAAATGCCTTCACTCCACTCTTTAATGGATTATTAAATCTCTCCTCTTTTCTCTCCGGAGACCACATCCAGCTTTTGGTATCAATCAGACAATTTGCTCAGATAGCCAATCAAATGAAAAGAATGGGAGATGTTGGAGGGTATTCAGGACTTTCTATTAAATATCTTCATATGTATATGCTAACTTATTTTTTCTTTCCTTCTTTGGTTACTACATTTGTGATGTACTCTATATTTTATTTATTAGTATTATTTGGCCCTTTTATTGGGAAAAAAAAAACTAATATTCATCCAACAAAGGAGGGACCCACCAATCTATTAGAAGAATAAGTTGGTGTTACATTTCAAAAACATACAAAACACAAGTGCCTGTGTGCTGTTAAATATATGCATCCTTCAATTAAAAATAATTCTATTTAAGACACTGCCAGACGTTAAATATAGGCACATGTTTCAATGAGAATTCAAAATTTAGTTTATCACGATTTAAAGAACTAGCTCTTTTCCTTAAACCAAAATCCTATTGGTTCTCTTCCTTCCTTCAAATGGAGCCTTATTCTTCTGTAATTTCTTTTGCCAAGCATAAATATCTTCTTATTAGAGATAAGTTTATTTAAAATACTGTCAGGTATAAAATATGGACACCTCTTCTTATAGAGATTTAAACATTAATTTTTTATATTATCATTAGGGACTAATTCATTCTATTATATCCAACTACGGTAGTTTTGTTGTGTAATTTACTAATTTCTTATCTGTGCCTGTGACCAATCCTTGCCCGCTTCTCAATCACAGTGATAAAGGTCATGGGCCCTTTCTCTTGACCCAACTTACATGGGCCTAGGGCTATCATTACCCATTTCCATTTGTTTAAGGAAAAAAGCTGAGATCAAACTAAAAAATTTGGACCACACTAACAGGGGTTAGTCTGAGTGATAAACGACTCGGTATCATTTAAACGAGGTCTCGAGTTCGAGCCTTGACGTATACAGAAAATTTTTATTGAGAGACTCACCTACCATAACTAAGTGCGCGACGCGGGTCGGATCCAGATGTAGTTGGAGTAAATTTTAGGTTCATGGGAAAAAAAATCTAGACCATTAGGATTTACTCAAAGATGGAATGGTTCAAATGAGAATTGAATTGTTGAATATTTTATAATTTGATGGTGATGTGTGAAGAATTATTAAATAATATTATTATATTATTAAACATGTTAATCTTTTATTTGCCATCTAAATATGTTTGCTTGAATAATCTTATTCATTTTAATATTATCACACTATCTTACCCCAATCAAGGTTGACCAAAATTTATAGACCTCATTTAAATGAATGGTTTAATTCCGAGTGGGTCATATTTGTCCCCTTCAACCCTCATGGGCGTGAACATTACAATTATTACCTACCACAATAAATATTCATGGTGTCTCTTCTCAAGTGGAATAACTATAGATTATATTTCATTTTTTTATTTTAAAAAAATAAATTATAATATCAACTATCAAGATATCCCTTTAGTTAGGTAAAATTGCATTTTTGTTGATATAATCTTATACATAGTTTGATGTTTTAATTTTATAAAACATCTTTTTAATTTTCTAATCTTAATGCAATTAATTTTAAATGATAATTTTTATGTTAATCATTATTAGTTTAAAAAATTAAACTCAATATATTAGTTTTTGAGAATGTTTTAGTAACATTTAAAATTTTAATGTCAGTATTTTTTTTATCAATTAAATTAACAAATATTAAGATTAAATAGCTAAAAAGATATTTTATAAAATTAAAATATTAAAATAAAATTTTATATAAGGTAAAATATTAAGTGAGCACTTTTGCCTTTTATTTAAGATCCTCAAGAATTATGTTTCATGAATCAGCACTCAACGGTGCTTGATGTGTCTCTTTTAATATACCAACATTCATCATGGATATTTTAGGCCAGTTTCTAACATTAAGACTCCGACTTGTGTTGTGTCTTTGAATTAGCTTAGTTAAAATCATAACATAGGTTAAACTAGCGGAGAGGTAAGATATACGACCATTTAGAGCGTGTTCGAACCCTGAAAAATACTACTTTGTTATGGTTCTAGTCGCAACGTTTGAGGAGGCATCTTAACTCTTAAGTGTCTAAATTTACGCATGAAGATAATATACGACTCGCCCTACCCAACATTGATATCGCTTAAGAAGAAAGGATATTTCGCTCTATTATTAGATAATGGATAAGCCCAACCCCTTTCAAAAAAATTTTATACCAACAAAAAAAAAGCTTAGTTAAAATGATACTTTCAATATTTTTTTTACAAGTTATAATCAATAATCATAATTAGCTTTAAAGTATTTTAAACTCTATAATACTAATTAATTAATAATTTTATTAATTAATTTTATAATATTTTAAATTATTAACTACTATAATAATTCATAATAATCCTAAATTATTTTGATTTTTAAAAAATTTTAGACCCATAATAATAATTAATAGTTAATTCTATTAACTGTTTTTATAATAACTTAAATTGTTAGTTATAATAATTATAAATAATTAATTAATTATAAGCTATATTTACCCGTTTCTATCCAACCCATGGAATAAATCTCTATTATTTTAAATAAGTTATAGCAAACACCTAAAATAATCAATAATCAATATCATATTCGCACACACATATAGTTTGTAGACAATTATAATATGCATAAATCATATATTTTATTTTGAAGACGGTGTTTAGTTTTTTTGTTTACCTAAAAAGACGGTGTTTAGTTAGACCTTCATATTCAGATTATTTTAGATCATTCTTTTATTCTAATAATTAATTAGAAAATGGATTAAATATCTTACATTAAATTATTTCCATAATGATTGCTATAGTCATATTGCCAAAAGCCAACAAATCTTAAATACAATTAAAATCGTATCATTCTAATTAATTATTTGTTTTGACCTGGATTGTAATTTATTATTTGCATACAAATTTATTTTTAATTTTTTTATAATATATAATTTTTTTTTAATTTTTATTAGATTAAAATACACAAAATCTCTTAAATTTTAAGTCACTTGCACATAACTTTCTTAACTTTTAAAAATTTAAATTAAAGACTCTAATATTTTATATTTTAATTATCAAAATCTTGTAATTAAAATTTTTATTAAAATTAATAATTTTTGTCATATTATAATTTTTATTTTTTTATTATATATCATGCCATTTAAAAAATAATATTTAACACTTCATATGATTTTAATTTTTTCTAAAATATTTAAAAAACACATATAAAATATAAAATATTTAAAAAAAATATTTGACACTTAATATATATTATTTAAAATATTTATTTGACTATGTATTATTTAAATAAAAAAATTTAAAATCTATATTTTTTAAATAATATAGTATATAATAAAAAATATAAAAATTATAATATGATAAAAATTATTAATTTTAATAACAATTTTAACAGTAATTTATTAATCAAAATATAAAATATTAAAATTTTTTATTAAAATTTTTAAAGGTAAAAGGATTTATTTATAATTGGGCCAAAATTGATGAGGTTTTAGTAGTTTTAGCGTTTTATTATGACATTAACAAAGAGCATTATTTATATAATTTCTTACATTTCGTGTAATATATGAAGATTACACCTTTTTTTTCTTATAGAAAAAAAAGAAAGATCTAAATTTCGCGGATGAGCCACTAGGGTTTACTCCAACCGGACCGCACGCCTTTGCCCCCGAGGGCCCTGAACTCTCTCTCTCTCCTGTCAGGCCTGTTCGTGTCATCATTGTCCCTCACTGCCACATTGGTTTCTCCCCCCTCTGGTTTAGGGCCTAATCTCACAGCTTTTTTTCCTTAGCCTCTTCCAATCTTGGTTTTCGAGAATGGAGGTTTCTGCTGTTAGCTTCGTAGAGAAGAGGATTTGGATAGGCTCTCTGATGGAGGCTTTGGCAGTTGAGACTGTTCTTGCTGCTGGGAAATGCCTCGTTTTGCTTCTTAAAGTGGTATTGTTGCACTTCTCTGCTTTATTGTTTTGTGATTTATGAATATTATGTTCGTAATTCGTGTTCATAGCCCAATTAGTAGGATTTATTCTGGAAATTTCTTCTTTAATTTGAAGTTCCTGCTATTCTTTCTGGGTTTATCCCAGTCATACTTTTAGTTTTCTCTGTTGTATAGGTTTCAATTACCCTGTCATTCATTTACTTATGGCTTCTGTGAATAATTTAGGGATCTCAGTGGAACTTTACCTTCTATTTTTACCTTTTTGGTCAAATGCTTTCTCCGTCGTATTTTTCTTCTATGGATGAGCTACACTAAAAATTTCCCCGCTTTGTGGAATGTAAAGGATAGAATTGGTTCATGACTTCATGTTATTTCCTAAAACAGGGATGCACAAATCTTCTGCACCGGTTATTCTTCTTGATGTTTCTACAAAACAGGGTGTGTTTAGTTATAGAGGTTTCCTTATTCATTTGTGATCCAAAAACCTTACTTAGTGGGGTGCTAGTAAATGGCTGATGTTTCTATTTTGGTCAGCAAGGAGATAACAGTGTTTAGAACTTCATCTTTGCCTTTTCTTTCCCTGTTTACAATTCAATCATTATTTACTTTGCCTTTAGTATTTAGCAAAGGCAGGTATACTACTCGTGTTCTAGTTAGTGGTCAGGTTCCGTGAGATTCAAGACGCAATTTGGCCTTCTATAATTGTTTCATTATTCATGATTTAACATGATTCAGTATGCTTTGTTTCATTTACAACAATGGCTCACAATATAAAATGCTTGGCTCTTGAAGAAATGTTGTAGTGATACAAAATATATGGCGAGAAAAATTATAACATAAGGTCTCTTGCAGATTGTATCCATATCAAGTCCTAGCTTGGTTCTCCAGGCTAGAAAAGGCATTTTACTCCGAATGACTCTGATCTCCGTCCTTTCATTCATTTCTCTTTCTTTCTTGCTGTTTCTAGTCTTTGAGGATTATGTGTTATAAACTGGAGTGTGTGTCTTTACAATAGGTCCATACTATCTGCACTTGTTTTCCGACAGTTTTTATATGTTCTATGATTAGTGGGCTTAAGATCATTTTGAGGAGATTAAAGTAGACTGACTTTTTTTATTTTTTGGCTATTGATTAATGTAGACTAACTTGATACAATCTTCTCACACTATATAAGGGTTCTCATGTTCTGTAACGCAGACTGAATCTCTGTTGACTGATGTCAATCATTCAGTGTCACCAAAGTTCACTCCAATGGGTGGAAGGTGAGATTAACTTTTGCAACTCTTCAGAGGATACTTTTTTTTTTTAATGTGGGTTTGGAATGTCTATTTCATCCCAATTTTACATGTTAATTCTCTGTCAGGTTTCCTTTAGATGAGCTCGTGAGGGGAAAACATGCTTTCATAGAATGCAAGGACGCTAGTGATGAAGATGATGACGAAGATGACCAAGATGAAGAAGATCAAGATGATGATGATGCAGGAGATGAGGACTTTTCAGGTGAAGGTGAGGAAGAAGGAGATCCCGAGGATGATCCTGAGGCCAACAGTGCAGGAGGAAGTGATGACGGGGAAGAGGATGACGACGAAGATGGAGATGAAGATGAGGAGGAGGAGGATGGGGAAGAGGATGATGAGGAAGAAGAGGATGAAGATGAGGAGGAGGTCCCCCAACCACCTGCTAAGAAAAGAAAGTGAGAAATTGAGAATTATAGTAGTAGGTACATTGTTTTCTTCTCATCCCTCTGTAATGTTTTATCAATCATGCTTAGTTCTTAGGACAGTTCTTTTCTATCTTCCTTCTGGATGAACCTGTTGTCGAAGATCATAACATCATAATTAATGTATTCTCATTTGTGATATTTTCATAGCTGCTGGGTGATGAGTAGACAAGGTTTGGTGACACATTCATAGCGTCTATTTAATGAAATGGGTTATGTACTGTTTTCCCTCTTGTTTCGCATGTAAAAAGGACGACGGGTAAAGGCTTGGTGAAGAAAATCAATAAATCAATCATAAACCAGATCGGATCAGCCAGTTCAACAGAAAAAGTGGTTCTCCTAAGCTTGATTCTTGAAAAAAGAAGTTGACGAGAAGAAAAGAGAATGAAAGCAAAAAGAAAAGAAAAAGAAACTAAGTAGGCCTCATCAACCAAAAATATATACAAGCAAGTTCTCTCTGTATTTTTTTTTTAGTATAAAATTTTTTAAAATGGGGTTAAATTTACCACAATCTAAGAGCAAGTTCTCTTCCATTTCCTCTCATTAAGGCGATGTGGGACTTCTTAATCACATTTCCACTTTCATCATCCTCTATGGCCTTTGTTGCTCGATGCCTCTGACCTTTTGTTGTTGTTCCTTCATTCTCTCGTCTTTTATTTTCTGTTTGGGCTTTCATTCTCTCGTATTCATTCAAATATTTAATCATTCTCTATGCAAGTGTATTACTCCATCCTCTGTTTTAGCCCCTTCCAACAACTTCAATTGATCAACGGATTCTTCATCCTCTGTTTTTAGATGTTTTCATCCCTATTCTAACGATTCTATAATGAGCTAGAGATTATTATTGCTCGAAATTTGGTGCCTTTTAGATTTAACATTTTGTTTGTTAAAAAAATTTTTAGAAAGAGGTTGGGCTCGTCCACGATCTAAGGGCAAGGTAAAATCTCCTTTCTTCCTAGACAATACTAATATCAGGCAAGGTGAACTGTCTATTAACCTCAAGCGTAAACCTAGGCACTTATGAGTTAGGATACCTCCCTAACTGTCACGATTGGAACTACAACAAAATGGTACTCCCTAGGGATTGAATATACTCTAAATAGTTATATGTCTCACCCCTTTGCTAGTTAAATCTACGGACGATGGGTAGATTTAACATTATTAATTGTTAGTAATAATTCCTAAGGCAAGACATATGAAGAAATATTCTACTTGACTGGCGATTTTCTGTCAATTCAGCGCAAGACACTTTGTTAGGTTTTATAACTCTGTAATTCTAGTTCATATGATCAATATCTTCGATTTTGTCTATGATATTATCCAAGAAGTATTAAAAATTCTTTTTAGTATCATACAATATAAAAGATATCAAGTCATCAAGTCTTTTTATCTTTCTCAATAAGTATGTTTTTTTATATTCGAACTTGTGTTTTTTTTTTAAGTAAGATAGGGTCGCTTATCACTTCAACCAATTGGTTTGTTAGTTCTTATTTTGAATAATAAAGATAGATTAATATCAAATTTTGAAAGTTACAAAAAGTGAAGTGTATGTACATGATTTAAAATTCAAAACAATATATCATATAAAATTTATACCTAGTTTCAATATATATTTATCAGCCATAAAATAGTAGGCCTCATTTCTCTTAGGGTTAACAATTAGTTATATATTTTTCTTGTCCTTAACATAGAAGTTTATCTTAATTCTAAATATGAGATATATTTTTTATTTTTATTAATTTTTTTAAATTACTTTTATTAATATTCTCTCAACTATAATTAAGTAAGAGAGGACAAGAGGGAGTTAAAGAATATTACTAGAATATTTTAAAAAAAATATATCATATTAACTAATTTTATTAAATCTTTTAATCTAATCAAATTAATTAAATAGATTTTATACTAAAAACTAGTGTAGTATAATGTTAGCGAATAACTAAATATATTTTCTCATACATTGTGAAATATTTAACATCGATGTTTTACTTAGGAGTTTCCCGAACACATGAAAGCAACACATAAAACGGTTAATAATCGGTCTGTTTCTCTACTTTAAAAAAACTAATAAACCTACTTAATCGATCAACGAAGTAACCTAAAACAACGTTTTCATTCAACATGATCAGTTTCTTCTTTCATTGCACCCAAGGAACTGATGAGGAAATGTAACATAAAATTAATTTCTTCCCATTTATAAAACCCTGCCCAAAACATCTTTGACACCATCATCGATCAAACATGGCAGGATCCAAAACCTCAAACATTTTCTCAGTGCTTTCTTGTGCATCAGCCACATTATTAATGTTTCTGTCAATTCTTCACGTCGTCGTCCCAAAAGCTCAAGCACGGGACAATATGGCCATCGCAGAAGAAGCAAAATGCTTCACTTTCTTAGCACATGTACCAGGTTACAAAGACTACTGTAACAGCCTTCTAGAACCTTCTTCTCCTCCTCCTTCTCCTTCGACTGAGAAGGGAAATCAATGGGGTCAAGATCTTGAACAGTGTTGGGCATCTCTAAAGACCATAAAAGGCTGTGTTGGGAACATATTTTATGCATTGTTTCATGGTGACTTTAGTGAGATTGGGCATGAATGTTGCGAGGAGGTGGAGTTTATTGCGATTGAGTGCTTGTTGATGATGTTCCCTTGGAACCCTACGTTTCCTTCTATGCTTATTAGTTATTGTGAGAAGCATTAACAATAATGATGATGATGCTTATGCATGAATATATCTATCTATCTACGTAGTAGTTTAAATATGATATAGTTTTTTACTGTTGTTATTTATAGGCCTTGTTGTTGGATGATGTTGATTTATTTCATATTCTCAATATGGTTACTTGAATATTTGATTGGGATGCTATTCATATTGTTCTTGAATTGATCTGCTTGTGATCATTATGCTTTAAAAGACGTTAGCAAATCATTTGATTGGATAATTGTTGCTTTTTTTAAATTTAAACGTTAATACTTTTATGATTATGTATGAGTATGGTTTATAGTTTTTATATATTTATATATTATTGAAAATATATTAATTACTCTCCCATATCATGTTTTTTATACTATCAACTGATATTTAGTATTTTTTTAGATCTTATTACCAGATATCTAAATAACTAGTTATTCTATTTTTAGAGTTCGTGATCGTCCCTCTCAACATAAATGTTTTCTTTACGACTCGCGACACGTTGCCTTATACTGTTAAACTAATTTTATTTTAATCCTTCATTTCTTATTTACCTATCACATCAACAATTTCACATAGAGACTGAGGAAATCATTGGATAACATCATATTTTGTAAAATCAATCTACTACTTTCCTAAAATGCCCTTAGTCTTCTGCAAAATTTAAATAAGTACTTCTCCTAATTTTGCATTCTCGGAATCTAAAATTAATAACCGGCAAAACAAAAATGAAAAAATTAATGTATTAATTTTTTTAGATTTAAAGGGGTACGTTAGGCACTTAAGGCTATTGGAAAATGTAATACATTATTGGAATAAAAAATTAATAAGTATTTTTTTAATCTAAAATATAAGTCACTTTTAATTACACATGAAAATAAAAATAAGTGGGTTAACTCATTAAATAGCTAAAAATTGTAAAGTAGCTTCCAATCTTCAAACCATAATTTTGGTTTTTGTTGTGCGAACTAGGTCGACTAATACTCCTTCGGTCATTAAAATATAATATATTTAACTAATTTGATTAGATAAAAGAAGTTACTTAAATTAGTTACTATGATGTACTTTTTTTAAAATATATTGATCATTTTGTTTAACTTTTTCTCTCTCCCTTATTTGATTATGTTTAGAGAGTATCAATAAAAATAATTTAAAAAAATTAATAAATATTAAAAATATATATTATATTTAGATTAAAACCAACTTGTTTTACTGAATATGATGGTTTCTCTTATCTTTACATTTCTACTTTTTGAGAGACTAGAGTTCGGGTTAGTAGAAGTTGTTGTCCTCAGAAGGTTCTGGTAAAAGAGGTTGTCACAGGCCAATGTTGGGGTTAACAAGAGGATAGGCGTCATAGGTACATATACAAGTGGAAAGCAGAATAATTTTATTTGGGCAACAAAGTTAGCTAAAAGACTAGAATACAGGATACTGGAGGTATTTGCCATACGGGGATATGCGAAGAGTTTTTTTTTGGGTAAATTATGCGAAGAGTTTTTTTTATAGAGGTGGGAGTAGAGGTAGAAGTAAAAGTGAAATTAAGTTAAAAATAAATTTTAAAAATTTATTTTATAGGATAGAAGTGAGTATGAAATTGATATATATTTTTTTTTATAACTTGAGATAAAATAATTTTAAAATATTTTTTTTATAACTTGGGAAGGGTTAAAGTTATCCAAAAATTTTATAACGGGGGGTAAAATAGTCCAAAAATTTTACTTCCATTTTTATTATCTTAATTTTTAATTTTTCTGATAGAACTTGAGATATTGAAAGTCATAAAAAATTTATGTGCTTGATATAAAATTTAAAACAATATATAATATAAAATTTATGCCTAGTAATTTATGGAGCTACCAACTAAACATATTTTTTCATACATTTTGATAGAACACTGTAATTTAAATTATAAATTTGTTATAGAAGTTTCTACCAAAAAATAATAGGTATTCAGAAGTTTTTTAGGACTAATATTGCTCCAAAAGTTTTCAAATCGTAACAATATTGCCATGATCGTTACCTAAAGTTAAATTTGACTATTAGTTAATTACTATAATGATATGACATACTACATGTCATCCACATCATCTTTTATTTTAGGTTAACGTATAAATTTATCTTTAAAATTTTTACTTAGGAGCGCTGGGTGTCCAGAAGTATTTTTTGTTCAATGGCACCTTGACCATTATCTAAGTTTAGTTTTGCTATCAGTTTGACCGAATACGCTTAGCTGGTTAATACACATGTATCTACTTCATTTTTTTCAAGTTATATTTATAAACAAAAAAATTAAAAAAAATACATCCCTCCAAATCTGTTATTATCAAAGTATTACTCTTAGCAGATCATACTCTGACAATCTCTTAAAAAATAACATAAGATAGTCTCATATGTTATCTTCTTATATTTATAAATTAAACATATGCCCGTGATTATTCTCAAAATTGACCTAATCATTCACCCTTTTTAAGAATTCTTATAAGTCTCTCTTACATGTTATTTTCTATATTTTTCTACTATTCTTTATGCTAAAAAAATGTACCAAAAGTTATACTCTATTAATGACAGTGTTTTTGGATGAATGTATTTTTTTAATTTTTTTTATTAATAAATTTAACTTCCAAAAAAAATGAAGTGGACTAGTCACTTTGGTATATTTGATCAAGCTAATAGTCAAACTAAATTTAGATAATTGTTTGGGCAATATTGAACTAAAAAAAAAATTTAGATACCTAACGCTTTTGAGTAAAAACTTTTAAGGTAAATTTATACCTTAACCTAAAATAAAAGATGATATATATATCATGTCAACATATTAATCAACTTACGAATAAACTTTATTTTGGATAATAATTATAAAGGCGTTACTACGATTTAAAAACTTTAAAGATAACTCTTATACAAAATTTTAGATACCTGTCATTCCTAAGTGGTAACTTCTACAACGAATTTACACCTTCACCGTTTTGTTATACATTGTATAGAATAATAATAATGAGGGGATTCAAGTGACATGTAACTTTCTATTCATTCATGAGATTTGGTAGTTTGGAGGACCATTATAACTTCCCTCTCTTTAATTCCTTAAAAATTTAAGGATATAATTATATCTTAAAAATTAAAATTTTAAATAGTTAAAATTATAAGAATTAAGTCATAATAAATTAAAATTAAAGATTAAATTTTAACTAATCAAAATTATAAGGATTAAATTATACTGAATTAAAATTTAGAGATTAAATTATAATCAAATTAAATATGTAGATCAAAAGATTATTTTTTTTTTATATTTAATTACATATTAAAATATTGATACATTAATGTTTTACTTCGGAGTTTACCGGACGCATTAAAGCAACACATATAAAACGGTTAATAATAAAACATCGGTCTGTTTCTATACTTTAAAAAACTAATAAACTTACTACATCGATTTATGAAAGGAACCTAAAACAACAAATGTTTTCATTCAACGTGGGGTTTTTTCTTCTTTCATTCATTGCATCCAACGAGGAATAACTGATGAGGAAGGGTAACATAAAATTAATTTCTTCCCATTTATAAAATCCTGCACAAAGCACATATTTGTCACCGCCATCAATCAAATCAAACATGGCAGGATCCAAAACCTCAAACATTGTCTCAGTGCTTTCTTATTCAGCATTAGCCGCTTTAATGTTTCTGTCAATTCTTCTGAACGACGTCGTTCCAAAAGCCTACGCAGAAGAAGAAGCAAAATGCTTGACTTTCCTAGAAGACGCACCAGGTTCCAAAGACTATTGTAATGGCTTTCTAGAACCTTCTTCATCTTCTTCTTCTCCTCCTCCTTCTTCGATTCAATGGGGTGAAGATCTTGAACAGTGTTGGTCGTCTCTAATGAGCATACAAGGTTGCATTGGTGACATATTTTTTGCACTCTTGAGTGGTGACTTTAGTAAGCTTGAGCTTGACTGTTGCAAAGCGATTGAGCTTATTGCGGTTGAGTGTTGGTTGAAGATGTTCCCTTGGAACCCTATGTTTCCCACCACGCTTATAGGCTCTTGTAAGAATATTCATTAATAATACTGCTCATCAAATGAGCTCAGACATCTAGATTTATGAAATATGAGTCGTATTTTTATTAATTGAATAATCTTTTATTAGTTGGGATAGTGATTATTTTTATTAATAATAGAAAATATTCTCCTGATGACATTAGCATCGATATTAGAAAAAGATATTATATCGTTTAACCATTATTATGGGTTTTATTGTGGTTGGATATATAAAAATCACCATTATTATTAGAGAGTTTACTCTTATTTGATTTGAATATTTTATATTTTTTTTTTTGATATTTTAAAAGTAATTTCTAGTTTTAATTAAAAATAAAATTCAAACAGTTAATTTTTGTAGAAATTGAACAAAATGAATCAAATTCATAATGTACAATTTTCAAATTTACAATGTTGAAAAAGTATGAGAAAATTAAATTCATAACACATATATTCCACTCTTACACGCTTATATAGGAGTTCATGAATAAATAATATTAATAAATATTATTAGTATATTGGAATTGAAATTAGAGGAAGATGGAAAATAAAATAAAAGTTAGAGTAAAAGACCCAGAGGTAATGATACTTATTGGAAAGGAGTTTAAAAATTATAATTATTTAAAAGGAATAAAAACTAAAATAAAAATATGCAAAATACTAAATTACCCTTGATTAAACTCTTGCGTTCTCTCTCACTGCATCTTAAAGTATTTGGCAGCATGGCATTTTTGAATTTCTCTTTCTCTTCGCTATCTTCTCCATTTCTCACCTTTCAATCCTCTTTTCTTTTTATTTTCAACTTATCCCCCGTCCTTATATTCATACTTAGTAGAAGGGTTTTTGCTATTTATTATACTTACTTATAAATTAAATAAATAATTCTATTATCAAGTCAACTATCAATCTATCATTCAACATGACTAATTAATTAATAACTCAGGCATTAATATATTTAGTAATTCAATAGTTACTTCAAATTGAAAATATCAATCATATAATATCAAATAAAATTTGGGTAACAAGATTATCAATATCAAATATAAATATAAACCACACTATTCACAAATTATAAAATTCCTTATATATTTTTTTGGTGCAAAAAATTAAGTGAGTTCACTCTGTTTTTTAGAGTCCAGACAACATCATCATTTAATAATTAGAGACTAATTATCTTAAAGTGTAGAGATTATTTGAGGTAAGGTAAGCTTAATATTTTGTAATTATTAATATTATTTTATTAATCACGCGGAGATGGATAAGGGGAAGGCATCTATAGAAAATGGGGTTCTCACTGCGACTGTTCCTAAGGAAGAGGTTAAGGCTATGGGATCTGCGGGTTGAGAAGAATGAATCACATCCTCTGCCTTTCTGGTAAATAAAGATACCATAGTGTGATGATGTTAAGTGTTTGTTTTTTAATACAAAAATTTTTGGAGATTAGTTAAGCTTACTCACAATCTAAGGATAGAATAAGATCTCTTTTCTTCATAAGTAAGGGGAGATTTCACCATACCATTAGATCGTTGGTGAGCTCAACCTATTTTTAAAAATTTTTATACTAAACAAAAATTAACATCCTCACACTATGGTATCTTTCTTTACCAGAAAAGAGAAAAAAAAATATATTGTCACACTTTCTACATTGGTCTTCCTTCGATATGGAAGGGTCTTCCTTTGATAGCCCATCCAAAAATATTGTTCCCACTATTTGTTAAACTTTTTTTTTTTTTGTAAACACGATGTTATATAGACATATAACAGCATCATGATCCACGCGTGGATTCAATCGCTCCTCACTTCACGTGTCTACTTATTCCCACATTTTGCTTTTGTTTTTCTTATACACACTTATTTCTACTTTAATTTCGGTGACCATTAAAAAAAAAAGAAATTACTATAATTTTTTTAAATTTAATTATCCAAAAATTTTAAATAATATAAATTTATTTTTAATTTCTTTATTAAAATTTGTCATTAGTAGTTCTTTAATTATTAATAGAACTTTTGAATAATTAATTTTTTTTACTTAAATCCGCGTCATTCTTCCTAATTTATTCTTACTTTAATTATCTTATAAGGACCATTGAAGCCTTACAATTGAGCACCAATCAATTTTAAAATTTTATGGCAACGCCCGGCAATTAAGTTGAAACTAAATTTTTTTATTTAATTATTAAGATGTGTTTTTGCTAATAAAATAAAAAGTTTCATCCCTTCCCAAGTTCCCATTGTTATAGGTGGTGGCCATATGAGGTCTGGTGCCCGTAATATAACAAACGAGGGACTTGATCTATTTTATATCTTCTAATCTTTAATATATAATATATTTAATTAATTTAATTATTAAATTAATTAATATGAGATATTTTATCTAAAATATCATAGTTATCTCCCTTAACTCCTCAATTTCTTGTTTGATTATTATGGAAAAAGTATTAATAGGTATAATTTAAAAAATAATAATAAATATATAAAATAGGTCTTATAATTAAGATTAAAATTAACTCCCCAATTAAATTTTATATTAAAGATAAGAGCAATATTTTAATAGTTTAATAGTGAATGGAAGCAACTCACACACCTTTTTTTTTTTTTTGCTAAGCACAATTTCCTTTTATGAGAAGCAATACCATTTATACTATTAAATATTAAATATAAATATATGGAAGTCACATACCTATTAATAGAACGGCAAAACACGTCAATTCGTTGGATTGACCCATTTAAGTCCATATAAACTAAGGGTCCGGGTCAACAAAAAGAGAATAATATTTTAGTATAAATGGGCTTTTAGATTCGGCAATTTTAAGCTTAAACTTATCGAGGGCCAACCTTTTAAGACCAAACCAATCTATTTAAGCTGGCATATTATATATATATATATATATTTATTTGAGGTATGTTTTGACCATTTTAATAATTATATTTATTCATTTTTATTTAGGTAGTATATTTATTTGAAATTGTTTTAATTCTTTTATAAATGACATGAACATGATGCTGAATTAGAAACATGAATTAAAATTTAAGAAATATAAAAAATGAAAAATATGGGACCAATTAATTAATGGGTCCAACTATACGAGTTCACGGGAATAATGGTTTTTGTCGTGTCGTGTGGCATTGGCATGAAACGGCAGAAAACACGAGGGCCAAAAAAGTCTAACAAGGAAGTGAATGCCCGCACAAGCCGTTTAACCTTCAACTACCTTCCCTCCTCCTTTTCACTTCATTATTTAATATTTCATCGTCTTCTTCCTCTTCAATGCCCACTGCACTTCCCCCATCAATATATATATATAGCCCCCGCCATTATTATATCAATTCTTCATAAACAAACCTTCTGGGTGCTTCCACTTCATCTTCAGACACACACCAATTCAATTAGCCACCTCAAAAATTCATTCGTCCATTATCTTCTCTTTCTCTTTCTTTAATTCTTGTTCTTCAGCCGGCAATGGCCGCCTCCGCCGCGGACGGGTTTTTCAGGGGCGTATATGAAGGGTGTATATCGGGGCACGATCACGACGTGCAACGGCGGCCGTACCACAGGAACTGTGGGTGTGCGATTCATGATAAAACGTCATCGTCGTCGTCGTCGTCCTCGCCGAAAGCAGCGTGCAGCCACAGGGGGAAGAGCAAGAATTTGTCCTATCCGTTAAGGAGGACATGGAGTGAGAGCTGCTTGGCCTTGGCTGCTTCGTCTGCTCATTCTTCTCCTTCTTCTTCTGCTACCTCTCTGATGGGAAACTGTAGGCCTCATCATCATCATCAAATGGGATTGACAGATCTGGAAGAGGAAGAGTGAACAGTTATACACAGATATATATACACTGATCAATGTTGTGTATGTGTGGGTGTTTTGTTCGAGGTTCTGAAGAACAACTTCTTTTTTGATAGATCAACCACTCTTAAGTAATCCATTATCTCTCATTTTTACTTATTCTTTATTGTTTCATGTTTTGAATAATAAATAAGGCGCAATTGGCTTGGTCAATGGTTCATATTTTGTAATACTTCATCCGATCCTAATTATAAACAAGTTAAATAAATCAGTTAATTGTGATCAAATTTAACCTCTCAAGATGAATTCATATTATATATATATTTCTCAATCTATCCCAAATTAGTCAACTAATTCTTAATTTAGTTTTTTTAATTTATCTAAAAATCAACTAACTCTTATGATTAGGACTAGAGGTAGTATCAAGTTTATCAAGAGCTTTATTGATATATCTATAAGCCATTTTTTGATACTTTGGTCCATTAAGGGTGATCCATCATATAATGAACATACATATAGGGATGTTAAACAATGAGGCTTTGCACAGTTGATACTTAGTTAGGTTTCTTAAACATTTAGTCAATGTTCGATCAATTAGTGTGTGTATAGAGATAGTCTTATGGCCAACACTAAAGCCCATTCGAGAAATTTACGGTGTATGAGGGAATTCGTCATTACTTCTAGCAATAGATACCCTAATTTTATCTAAAAGATATATAGTGATGTCAAATGGAACAAACTTGAGCCCAATCTAAGGGTGTGTAAAAACTTGGTAGTTTGGTCCAACTTGAAGCAGTTTAGTATGGTCTAATGTAGTCTAAATAAGTCCTATGATAAAATTAGACTAGACTAGACTAGCTAGTCGGGCTGGATTAAATTTTAGACTAAGTGATTATACTATTTTAATATTTTGTAACTTGGATGTTGTTTTTTATTTTTTGTTGAATGTTGATGGAGATTCTTATGAATTTATATTGAATTTTTAATATTTTGAGATAAATTTTACGTGATTATATATAGTTTTTATTGTTTTAATTGTGTTTTGAAATCTTGCCTCCCATAAATATAAGACACACAAGAAAAAAGCAAATTGATGTCCTGAATTGTCTCGACCAGTCTAAAGAGTCTAATAGACCAAGTTTGATCTAGTTTAACCTCAGGTTGAAACTGGACCTAACAGCAATGGATATTGAGAAAACTGAAAATTGCGATGAAGCAGAACGGGGAAGAAGAGCACGCGAACTGGCTTCTTTTTCCTTGGATTTTTTTAATCAATAAGGGTAGTCAGGTAATCGAGTTGAGAAAACTGGCTTCTTTTTCCTTGAACACGAGGGTTGACTGAAAGGAGACTCTGGAGGCCGATGTGTTGAAGGCGGATCTTCCAGGGGTGAGGAAGGAGGAGGTGAAGGTGGAGATTGAAGAAGGCAGGGTGCTCCAGATAAGCGGAGAGAGGAACGTGGAGAAAGAAGACAAGAATGAGAAATGGCACCGCGTAGAGCGTAGCAGAGGCAAATTCATGAGGAGATTCAGGTTGCCGGAGGATGCGAAGATAGACGAAGTGAAGGCATCCATGGAAAATGGGTTTCTCACTGTGACAGTTCCAAAGCAAGAGGTTAAGAAACCTGAAGTGAAGGCCATTGAGATCTCCGGCCGAGAAGAATGAATCAAATTCTCTTCTTTTTCTGGGGATTGTATTCTCACAAGATTCGTTTTGTCAAATATGAGGGTGTGCTTGTGAAATAACCTGCCCCCAGTTCTCTGGTAAAGAAAGATAACATAGTGTAAATTTACGTGTTTGTATGAGTGTTGGTTTGGAATAAAATGTCGTTTATTTCGCTTTGTTTTAATTTGTTCTTGGTATTTTCACTTTGTCCTTTGATCACACTGGGTACTTGCTTAAAGATTTTTTACATTTAGCATTTTAAAGTTTTTCATTTAGTAGTATTTAGTATTTTAAACGGATTTTTTTTACATTTGCTGAAAATATTTTTGAGCAGCACTCAATAACGAAAGGAAAAGAATGGTCCCAAGCATATTTGAAAGTGACTGGTTTGTTCTAGTGGACAGCGTCACCATTATTAACGATACAAAAACCTTCTGCACACAGAAGGATCAACATTCTCAAGTGTCGTACGTGTTACCAGTTAATACAGAATCATTGGTTTTATTAATTAAATTAATTACCTTGGATTTGATTCTTTCTTATTTGAGTCGATTGATTTGTGTGTTAATGCCGCCCGATATGCAGAATCATCGGTTTAATTAATTGGTGAGAAGTAATTTAAATTGAGCGCATACTTACATGTGGAAAGACAAAAAATATGCACCATAAATTTGTAAATTCCATTTTAGGGAATTACTATAATGTCACGTGAAAGAGATTTATATTTAATCACCTAAAAATTTAATAACAACTGAAAAACATGCAATAACAAATACTAATACAAAAAATAATAACATATTTATATTATTTACTTATTATTATGAATTTTTAATAATTAAATATTTTTTTATGACCTTATAATAAGTCTTTCAAAATAATATCAATAAACTATAATATTAAAATTTTATAATGCTCAACTCAGTTAAAAATAGATATAAATTAATCTAACTTAATATTTTTAATTCTTTTATTTATAAATTATAATCAATACTCTTTAGATCTACTTTTTCCGATTCGGTTTGGCTGGCTATGGAATGGCTATGGAATATAGGTTTTTTTTGGTTCATATCTAATGGCTTTGCTTTGGGTTGCAGAAAGTTTGGTGGTGTCGGTTGGAGTTTTATGTTCTGAAGTGTTGCCATTGTTGGTGGCACTGCTTTTGCCTATGTAATGGTAGTACCATATTAATTGTTAGAATAGTTATTTTACCAAAAAAAAACAGGTAAAGTAGGTAATTTTAAAAAAATTAAAAAAAATTAATAACTTTAAATAAAATTAAAGATCAAGTTTAGAATGATATTACTTATTATAGAAAGACGAATGAGTAGATAAGTAAAAAGTTGAACATGCAATTTATACTTATGCAGCCTAATAAATTTGCCTACGTCAAGTCCCCAGAACTCCTAAGAATATTTCATTATCTTCCCAAAATTATCCGGACTCTTAGCATCATAACATGAGAATCCCCTCTCACTTTCCCTTACAACTCGTAAGGTAATATCAGTGAGAATCACTTTCACTCCCTCTTACAACCTGTAAGGTATTAATCCATTCAAGAGATACACTCTTGAGCAACTCAGAAAATAAATTATGTAATTACAAATTCTTTCTCTCAATAGAGAAGATAAAATAAATACCAAAGCATAATTTCTCTAAGTTTCTTTTTTAAGAATGTAATACGCTCTGCACCAAAAAAAAAAAAGATTGAAATAGAGACTCTCTTATGATTTTATTGAATATGATCGAAATATATTGTTGAGTCTTTCTTGTCTCTTATGTCATTCAACTTTCTCTCTGTTCTTATTTTGGCTTCTTCTTATTTTAATTTATTCTTCATAATTATGTTAAAGTAACAATTGATAAATATAACCGTTATTTTATTTGTTGACATGTACATTTGACTTTTGACTCTTCAGTTAATATTTTCATTTGACCTTGCCTCAGCTTGTAAATGATCTTAAAACATACTTTAGTAAATATATATAATCAATGTAAGCATAGAGCAATTATTTTTAAATAATTTAGAATTAAAGATCAATATATGATAAAGTCTGATGTAAAATTTTTTTCGCAAAATAGCTTGAATTATCAAATTGCTTATCAAAGAGATCCTTATCGAAAAAGTCTTCGATAAATTGCTAAGGAATTACATATGAAACAGTTAAAATCTTATCGAGCAATACTTCGATAATTATCCTTATAGAAAAAGATTTCAATAAATCTTCAATGAATTATACATCAATAGTTCATGATTTATTAAATATTTTTTTAATAAATATCCTTATTGAATAACTCTTTAAAGATTATTCTTTCAAAACATATACTTTCAGATTTATTGATATATTTCATAATACATTACTTATCGAAGTGTTGTTCGATAAATAGTCTTATTGAATAGCTTATCGATAAATGTTGAAGAACATTTTTTTCAAACTCTTCAAATAGACTTTCAAATATTCTTTGATCTTTAAACCATATAATATATTTGGAAACAATAGTTTATAAGATCATTTAACAAATCAAAGCAAAGCTCATTAAAATCATTCAAAAAATCATATATTAAATTTTCAACAAATTCAGAATCTAAAATTTCTTCCTATTTATTGAAGTCCTTATTGAAAATAGTCATTATTGAAAAAAACTTTGATAAATGGCCTTATTGAATAGCTATTCGATAAATATTATAAATTCTCATATTTCAGAATATCCAATTTATGGAAGTATTCTTCAATAAATAGGCTTATCGAATAATTTATTAATAAGAGCCAAAAAAGTAATGTCAGACGTATTTAATATCTCTTATTTTTGCAAGATTTCTTAAAGCATTTTTAGAGATAGATAATTCAAACAAATTAGCAAAATGATAAGCAATAAACCACCATCAAAATCATTTATCAATTTAGTGTTTTAGTGATCTGGATAAAATTGAAAATATCTTATCAGCTTATTGATGAATAACAAAGAACTGACTTTAAATATTTCTCTCTTATATTTTATAAAATTTGTAAACCAAGTTTCCATAAATTATTTTATAAGAAAGTTATTTGTCAGACCAAGATAATAGCAAATCATATGTAAAATTATTTATAAGTTCAGTATTTTTGATAAAATATAAATTTACTCTATTTATCAAAGTGTTCTTCGATAAATTGAGTGTTTAAAAACTTGATAGACTTCATATTTATCAAATAGCCTATTGATAAATTGATAAATTTTTATTTATTTGAAATACTTTATTTATCTAACATATCCATAAACCTATTTATCGAATAGAACATCGATAAATTTTATGAAAACTTTTTCACAAAATTATTCCTATCAATAAATGATTGGATAAATATCTTCACAAATTCATTAAATCAATTTTAAATTTATCGAATGCTGTATGGATAAAACTATTTATCAAATAAGTCTTTGAAAAGAAATAATTTTAAAATAAGACTTACAGTTTATCAAAAGTTCATTTATAGACAGTCTTATCGACAAACAAGCTTATCGAATAGGTTTTTAATAAATATATTTCAGAAATTAATTCTTTTTATAATTTTTTTATTTATCAAAAACTTATCAAATAGAACTTTTATCAGTTAAAATACTTTTTAAAATTTTTTATCAATTATTATCGTTAAAATATTGTGGTGAGTCTAATCTCATAGTAGCAGATGGATTTTCAAAAGGGATGGAACCTTTCGGATTGTTATTTGAACCCTATCCCTTACTTGGAACATAATTTGTAGTGGTTTTTCATTTTTTTTACCGATGACGGTGGCAACATATATAGGATTATATTCTATTTTAAATTTTTAACTATAATAATAATTTATAATAATTATAAATAATTAATTAATTATAATCTATATTTTTGTCACTTTCATGTATTTCGAAGGGAGAAATTTCTAGTTAAATCTAAAAGCTTCAAGTAGTTTACAGTCCTACACATGTCAAATGCGGTGGGTTATAATAATATCTTTTATATATTAGTCAATTTGTACCATTAAAATTTTATTGATGAAGAGAAAAAGAGGCTGGTAGGGGGAAGAAGCTTTTTTTTTTTTTTCCTTCCGGTTTATCAAAATTTTATCCTGATTACATTTAGATTTGACCCATGTCGCGTATCTGGTTATAGTTGGTAAGTCTCCCAACGAAGATTTTTTGCATACGCTAAGACTTAAACTTAAGACCTCGTTTAAGCAATACTGAATCGCTTACTATTCAAACTAACACCTGTTAATTGGCAGGGGAAAGAAACTACTCGCAAATATAATTCACTCATATCTTATAACTCACGTTAACACCCGTCGTTAACGTGAGTTTTAAATGATTATATAAAAAATAGAGTAAAATACTTTAATCTCATGGGTCAAGTTGTGCTTCATGTTCAACAATTGAACCCGATGGGTAAAATACATTCGGGTCGGACTTTAAGTTTCACGGTGATAGATAATAGAACCTATACCTCACCCGACTCGTTTGCAGCCCACCTCCCAGTACCCTAAATATTTCTCTAATAAAAAAAAAATATTTCTCTCAATATATTTTTACCTCTTTCGTTGAATTATCTATTTTACAATTGATACAATATATTTCAATTAGATAATTTATGCTTATAATTTATTTTCATTTTAGTTTTAATGTAGCTTTAAATATAAATTTTGATTCATCAATTTTTTTCGTCTAAAATGTTAATCTATACTCTCTATATTTTAATAAAAAATTAGATTATTTTGAATTCTAAAAAAAATTAAAATTTATAATTTAAAATGATATAGACCAAAATTAAAATAAAAATAAATTATAAGAATCAAATATTATATTAATTATTAATCCTATTTAATTTTTTTCCATTTTCACCAAAAATATATCAAGCATTTAATATGTCATAAAAAATTCAAAAGTTGTCTCAGATATTAAAATTCAAATATTTTAATTTTATGTACGTATATATTAATTAGAGAGTCAATCTTAATTCTAAATATAAAATATATTTTTTATATTTATTAATTTTTTTAAAATTTTTATTGATACTATCTAAACTAAAATCAATTAAAAATAAGGGGAAAAGTTAAGAAAAATTGTTAAGATATTTTAAAAAAAATACCTATATTAACTATATTAATTAAATTTTTTAATTTAATTAAATTAATTAAATATCTTATATTAAGAACATGAGAAGTATAATAAGAAAACTCAGTGAAAAATATATATTTTAAAACTTTAATGACAAGAATGATTTGATATATAAAAAAATTAATACTTTGAAAAATTTATATATAGTACTAATATTTAAACTCAAGTCCTCTATACTAATAAAATTTAAAAAAAATTCTCCCATTTTTCATGTAATAAAATATGAAATAGGGATAGGGATTTATTTGTTAGTATGAGAGGTAAAGATTACTATATCACTATGTATCATTGTGGATTTTGTAACGTGTGTACTCGATTTTTCTTTTTCTTTTTCTTTTTATTTTTTTAGATAAACAACGTGTCTCGTTGATTTTAAGTCATTGAGTAAATTAAATTAAATCTTAATGGTTATGTTAAAATAATTTTGTCGGCCGCGACGAGTGCCCTACCAAAACGACACTTGCGTTTTGTGCAAGCAAACAAAATTGTCGTGGCAGTTTCAATTTTTGCTGCCAAAAACCCTAATTTGACCAACCAAACCAAACCCTTTAGGGTTTACCCTAACCGGACCAAACCCAAGCCTTGACTTTGTACGAACTTCTCTTTGTTCCTCTCTCTTCTAGTGTACTGTCCTCTGCCAAATTTTTACGCTCTTTTTTTTTTCCTTTAGAGCTTAATATGTCAACAATGGAGGTTGGAACCCTAAGTTCTGTGGACAGGGCGGTGTGGATTGGCTCTCTTGTGGAGGCTTTGGTGGCGGAGGCTCTTCTTGCTGCTGGGAAAACTCTCGCTTGCCTTCTCATAGCGGTAATACTTACACATCCTCAGTTTTGTTTATTTTGGGATGTTTAGTTCCAACATTCTCGCAATTCATGTCAATGGCACGAAATAAGCACTGATTATTTGTTCCAACTTGTTTAGTTTAAAGTTAGCATTTTTTACTATCGTTTCATGGTTTTTCAGAATCGCAATGTTCCCTGTGCTGTATGGTTTCTGGATATTCGCTGATTTGTAGGTTATATTGGTTTTTTGAAGTAACGATTTTTCCACTTTGTTGGGTGTAAAGTAATGTGCTTGTTGAAAAAGGGAAAAAAAGGTTTTGATTCAGGGGGAGGTCGCTCTGTTTGTTTATTTTGGGACATTTAGCTAAAACATTCTTGCTATTCATGTATATGTAAAAAAAAAAAAAAAACGTACTGTTAACCCTTTTCAACTTTGTAAAGTCTACCTGTGGTACGTAGGATCTAGATTAGTAGTTTACTTTGGTCATAAGAGCAAGACCTCAATCTACCTTTCTATTCAAATTTATAAATTTTTTTTCAAGTTATCCCTATATAATAAGAGTTTCTATTAATGTAGGTAATAATTAAAGGAGGTATTTTAGGAAACCAGCATACATATTTATTATAAATAACTAACTTAACTCATTTTTATAATATCTTTAAATTAGTTATGTAGCTTTTATATTTAGGACCAGAATGAGTATTGTGTTTGTCAGTAGAAAGTTGATTTAGTTGGCCAGCACCTGGTAGTGCAAGTGGCATGTAGGTCACCCTTTTGTAGCAATTACCAGCGTTCGATCCCCGCCCGCAAGCAGTATGCAGTATGCTTGCCAATTAAAAAAAAGGTTATTTAGTTCATTGGGCATGATTATAGCATTACATCATCCTTCCAAAATGCTGCCATATACATAGTGTGGTACATATTGAGATTGCTCTGTTTGTTATAATCTGAAATTTATATCTAGTTGTGTGCCAGGGATATGGCATTGTTTTATTTGGTTGGTTAGTAACTTAGGACTTGTAGTATCTAGGACACCATTTTACTTGTATTTTTAGGACTAGTTGTGACTAAACTAGGTATCTTTGCACATGTTTGTTGATTGCTTCAGATTTTGAGCTATTCATGATGCATTTTGGTGCTTGCTAATAATTGCTATATTTGCTCTTGGTCATGATTAAGATCACCATTAGATGTTTCATTTACATTAATTCCGCCTATCGACAAAGCATAAGTTGGAAAAGGATTCCAATGAGCCATTTCTGGTTTGGTGTCTTAAAGAGGTCTTGTTCGCACAGGGCGCGTGATTGATTTTGTCGTCTCTGCTCTTGAAGTAGCAGTTTGTATATTTTCTCTGTATCTCATTGTTAGATTATTGTGTGATTATTAATATCTATTAGTCCATCTTCCCAATTTTGTCAAAATTGAGAATTCTTTCTTATCAATTTGACTGTAACTGTTGGCAATTTACAAAATATTTTGTTTATATTGACCCCAGAATGCATCTCTGCCAATTGATGCCAACAAGTCACCAAAATTGAGCACAATAGATGGAAGGTAAGAATGGACAGATGTGTGTGTGTGTGTATATATATATATCTTTCAAATGGTGATGGATTTCATTAACGCATCTCAATTGTTGCGTAAATGTGTAGGTTTCCTCTCGAAGAACTATGCCGAAAAGAACATACATGTGAAGAAAACAAGGATGGAAGTGATACGGAGGATGATGACGATGACGAAGATGAGGTAGATCAGGATGATGATGATGACGACGATGACGATGAGGATTTTTCAGGCGAAGAAGGAGAGGATGATGGGGATCCTGATGATGATCCTAAGGCCAATGGAGCGGGAGACAGTGGTGATGGTGATGACGATGACAATGAGGATGACGACAATGACGACAATGAGGATGGAGAAGAGGAGGAGGAGGAGGAGGAGGAAGAAGAGGAGAGTCGACAACCCCCTTTGAAAAAGAGGAAGTGAATATGATTGCAGTCTCCTTTGTAATGTTGTCATTTAGACTTAGTTGTTAGGGCAGATTTATGATCCTCCACGAGCAGATCTCTGACCTACACTTTTATGATATCTCTGATTATAAACGTGATCATTAATATATTCCCATTGTCGTTATTATTGTCTATGATCCGTGAAGAATTTGTGTTTTATTCAACGTGGGGATTACTCTTGCCCTTTGCTATGAATTTTGACTACAAGTAAACCAAATTGGCTTCTCTCCAATTCAGCTTTTTCCTCTTGATTTTTGAATGGATTGGATTTAATAATGGGAAAATTAATTTATTAGTTTTTATTGTTTAACTCAAATTTGAATTAGATCTCTGTCGGATGAATTTTTTAATCAAATTCTTATAGATTTAACTAATAAAGGCATTAATTAAGGGATTTTATTACGTTTGAATGGCTTGTGTTTAATTATTTCTTGATGATTAACAATTTAAAATTAATATAAATTCTAAGGACCTGGAAATTAATTTTTTTAAAATAGTTAATATATAATTTTGGATTTTTAAAGTTTGACCTATATGTGCTTTGCAGGATCTTTTGAACCTGTAAATGTAAAACATGTTATAAATTATAATACTTGTAAATTATATCTCATTTTATCTAACAAATTATGAAACTAATGGAATTTTGTTTGGAACCAAACACGACCATAAACACCTTAGTTTTCTCCATAAGTTATAAGTTTCTATTTTTCCAATTTATATCTAATTTTAATTTCATTAGAAAACAAAATTTTACGTTCATTCTTTCATCAAAACCAATTAGCTAGATATCAAATTATTTGATTAATTTAAATAAATTTTAAAAAAATAAATATCTTGATTGTGCAATTAATGGGTAATACAATGCCTTAAAACTATGGGTCAAGTTGGGGTCAAACAGTTATATTAAAGTAATATAATTTAATAATAAAAAATATTTATATTTAATTATGAATAATTTAATATTTAAATAAAAAAGACTATTCAAGAGATAATATTTGATACATGCATAACTTGAACAACTTTTTGATTATAACAATAACAAAATACAACATTCAGAATATATATTTGTTCTTACAATCTTTCAAAAGCTAATGAAACACTAAAACATAATCATTAATATTTAATAATAGTTTAGTTTAGTAATCCAAAAAATAAAAGTAAAAAATCCATAAAATAGTGACAAATTAATACAATAAATCCAATTAAATATAGTCTAAATCTACTAAAAGTAAAAATAAAAAATTTATTTTTTTCTTAAAAGTAAATTTGATATGGATTAGATGCCTAATTGGACCAACTAAATAATTAGGTCAACCTGATCTAATATTAGTTTTAATATAGTGATTATAATAAATGTGATATAATTTTTATAAGATATTTTTATATAATAAATTAAGTAAATTTATTTTAAAAAAATAAATATAAAAGATAAAATAAAGTAAAATTTTTTATATTCATCACTAAAATTAATCCTAAATACATAGTATTAGCCTATTACCTCACTCCAAAATTAAAAAATTGGCAAGATGAGGATGAGAAGTGTGGGGCCTATATGGGCAAATATGAGAATGGGACCCACGGCCTTATTCCCGTCTCTCTCTAATATTATTCATAAAATACTTTAGAAAATCATAATATTCATTTTCCCTAATAAATATATATGCTTTTTCTCCCGTCACTCGCATTGTTTCCTATTTTGATTTTCGCTTAGTTTCCTAATTTCATATCGAGCTTTCTTTTCCCACCGCCTTAAATCATGGAATCAATCCAAATGAATGCTGATTCTTGGCTAACGATCGGAAAAGGACAGGAAATCTCCTCCGTAATATTGTCCCCTTTCCCAGTTTCCGTCATTGTAGCATCGAGCAGAGAGGTTGTGGAGGGGCTTCGTTCGTCGGAGGTACTTTCCTGTGGCTTTGTTCCTCCGTAAGCAAAATTACGGTAGGCGACTTAGAGCTATACACTTAATTAGAGCCACCAATTTGATCAAGCAATCACGGCGATTGATATATGGCGCTTCATGAAAGAACCAAAGAACGATCAGAAGGGAAGATTTGAGAAGGAGGGAAAGCAAGAGTAGTGAAACAAATCTCATCCTTCTCTGTCCCATACATTCATTATTATGGGCTTCAAACTCTTGTGCACAACCTCAGTACGTAATGCTTCTCTTCCTCTCTCTTCTTCATTGTAAATGATATATCAACAATCTACACTGATCCTGGTTCCGTGGCTATTCTTGTTTTTGGGTATTGCAGTTATACTTTCTGTTTATCGGGCATCGCTAGTAATTTTATTTTAATTAGAGAGAGGCAAACACAAATAACTTCAAGAAATATGTCATTTTAATTTTAGATGTATATGTTCCTACATGAAAATTACTAATAAAAACAAATAGTGTGTTTTTTTTAATGGGATATATTGCATTCCTTTAATTTTTTTCTTAATCATTTTGGGTAGGTGGGTTTTAATTTTGATTTTATAATTTATTACTTTATCAAATTTGTTTTTAATTAAAAACTAATTCATATTTATTACTTATTAGCATTGATATAATGATATTACCTGTTAAATATTAATTTCTGCTTCTCTTTCTTTCTTTCTTCTTTTTTATTCTGTGGAATGCAGAGTCTAGACTCTAGAGAAGTTTATGTTGGCGGAATATTACTATTAGCCATAGTATTCCATCGACTAGCCATATTACACTTTATTATATTTCTTTTTATATACTTTATTATAATATTCATCATTTATTCTCTTTTTTTATTTGACTTTATTCTGCAATCTCTCTCATTTAATTCTGGGATTGAGTCTTATATTTGCTTGGCAGTCCAATTATTCTTTTTTTATTTAACTATAATTTTACGATTTATTACCATTTATTATTTGAGATTTTGCAGTAGGGTAATCGTATCATAGCACTTAAATATTATTGAGAGATTTTTTTCCTCCTAATATGAAATCACCATATTAAATCCGAGCAGTTCCCGGCCAGTTCATGCATCATGCATCACCATCTCTCACATTTAAATATTGTTTTGAGAACTTAGGGTCCTAATCTCTCCAAATGTAACCTGCATTGAGTTCATCTAGAGAGATAAAAAGACCAAAAAAGATATGGAGAAAGACTTAGTCAATTATTCACTCGGTTACTAAATGTAAGAGTCAGTAGAAGAATTTATTTTGATTCTAAATGTAAAATCCTAAACAAGTGTCTTTCAAATTTATATTTTTGTTTTCTAAACTTTCCCTATTCACTGCACATATTAAAGAGATTTTCCATCAAGAAAATATTCTAGTTTCTAATGTAAATAATTAAAAGGAGACCTTTAAAAAACCAATACAAATTTCTCTACAAATATCAACTAATTCTTTTAATATCTATGTTTCTCAATTGACTTACAGCGTGAACATTTGATGCAGGCATTTTTTGGATTCGTAGTTCTCTTATTATTGACTCCATGGTCGTATGTTATCATCAGACACATTGAGCGGCGAGTGAATTCAAACTCACAAAATATACTTTCAGAGTTGCAATCTGAAATTTACCACGCTGCCAAACTATTACACCCCTTGAATTCATCATCAACCAATTTAGCTCGCCTTCTGGGTTCAACCTTCAACAAGACGACTAATGTCTCCTTCTTTGACATTCAGACCAAAGTTGGTATCTTTTTCGTTTTTCTCATCCAATCCAAACATGATTCTTGCTAATTTCAATTTTTCTTCAATCGTAGGTGGCTCCAGTGTTGTTTCAAGCACTTCAGATGATTCCTCACTTGACTGAGATCTCATACATTGGTATAGAGGGTCTCTTCTTCTCATACTACATCGATCATAATCGAACTCTTGCATTGTACTCTAACTCTTCGCTTTCTTCAAAAACTCTGTATTATGTTCAACCTATAAACCCTAGCACTGGACGATTATATGGTGAATCCAGAATATATGAGCCTCCTATTAATGCAAGTTGGATTCAGGAAGCAGTGAATAGTACTTCCCATAGATATTCCTCATTAGGTTACCTGTGGAGCAATGATCATCAAGTTTTATACGTTAATTCAGTGAGAATATCAAGAACTACAGGAGTGATCTCATTAGGGTTTGAAGCAACTTCAATTATTGATTTTCTCAATCCTATTGGGCGTCAAGGTGCAAGTTTATTGTATTTGGCTTCCAGACATGATGGGAAAGTGATTCTTGAAGGATTCCAAAGAGCCCAAATAGTATTCTCTAATGATACAGCTTCCTTCCATTTAGTGAAATCAAATGGTGACCAAACGAGTTATCAAGGCTCCGTTTCATGCAAGGATGAAGCCTCTGCTTCTGTTTTAAAAATTGGGGCCACTCATTATTTGATTCGCTGCTCATCAATTGATGTAATGGGAGTAGAATCAGTATGTTTCAATCATTTCATGTTCATTACTTTGTCAAGTAAAACTAATCATATTTTGCAAGTTTAAGTCATAATCAATAATACAGTTTGGTTATATTTCAGGTTTATGTCATAGCTATACCACAAAATGGATTGGTGGCCTTTATACATAAGAGTGGAAGACTGGGGTTAGTGCTAATGAGTTCTATGATAGTTACTATATTGATTTCCATCTCCAGTTTTCTGTTGTTAAATGCTATAATGGGTTGGCGAGAGATTCGTTTGTGTGCCTCTCTAATCAAACAAATGGAAGCTACTCAACAAGCTGAGAGGAAAAGTATGAACAGGAGTCTTGCATTTTCCAGTGCAACCCATGATATTCGTGCTTCTCTTGCTGGCCTTATTGGTTTGGTAGAGATGTCCTGTGAAGAACTTGTCCCTGATTCTGAACTAGAGATCAATTTAAAGCAAATGGGTGCTTGTATAAAAGATTTGCAAGGTAATTTATATTTTGATTCTCGGACATGAACAACTGATATTTTTTTGTCTTTAACTTTTTAAGGAAGGCACTAACTTATTTTATGTTTATAGGGCTATTGAATTCTGTTCTTGATACAAGTAAAATTGAGGCAGGGAAAATGCAACTTGATGAACAGGAATTTGATCTATCACAGTTCATAGAAGATAAAGTTGACTTATTTCATCCTGTGGCTATGAAGAAAGGTGTAGATCTTGTATTGGACCACTGTGATGGTTCGGTTATCAGATATTCGCGTGTAAAAGGCGACAAAGGAAAGCTTCAACAAGTTTTGTGTAATTTATTGAGTAATGCTGTTAAATTTACTGATAAAGGACACATAGTAGTTCGAGCTTGGGCTCAAAAACCAAGCTTTCAGAACTCAATAATTTCTACTCACAGATTCAACAGTTTCATGAAACTCTGCTTGTCACGCGTATTATTTCGCAAAAAAAATGAAGCAGATGTTCATGTAGAAGCCATGAATAACACAATCCAACAAGATTCAAACTACTTGGAGTTTGTGTTTGAAGTGGATGACACTGGAAAAGGGATTCCTAAAGAGAAGCAAGCTTCAGTGTTTGAGAATTATGTTCAAGTCAAAGAAACTGCTTTAGGACTAGAAGGCACTGGCTTGGGACTTGGTATTGTGCGATCATTGGTATGCACCTTCTTGTTTCTTCTTCTTCTCATTCATTCCCGATAAAATTATTAAAATTCTTTTTTGTAGGTCCATTTGATGCATGGAGATATTGGAATTGTGGACAAGGAAATTGGTGAAAAAGGAACATGCTTTAGATTCAGTGTCCTCCTAGCAGTAAGTGAGACAGTCACTGGTATCAATAATAGTACTAGGGAAGGTAATGATTTGAATCAACATCAAGAACAAGATATAAAAGAAACTAGTTCTGGTTCTGGCATATGCTCCCCAAGTCCAAGATTACCTATTTTTGCCTCTAATAAGTTAGCGGATTCTCAAGTTGTTCTTCTGATTCAAAATGAGGGGCGTCGAAGGATTACCAAAAGGTTCATGGAGAGATTAGGGATTAAAGTTAAGGTTGTGAAGAAGTGGGAACATTTGTCTCATACTCTCAAGAAGATCAAGCAAAAGCAGTGCAATTCCAGCCCAAGCTCTGCGGGAACATCATCATGTATGAGTTCTGATCAGTCTACACCTCACAATTATAATAATGCTAGAGCCAAAGGATTTCCTTTGAGTGCTGCAGATGGATCATCAGACTTTATCTCTTCAGTTTTTGACAAGTTAGAAGATGGAGTTTCCATGGGTTTAGTTCTGCTTGTGATTGATGCATTAGCAGCACCCTTTGAAGAACTTGGCATAATGATATTAGATTTCAGAAGAGGCCTCAGAAATCCTTGTAAGGTTGTTTGGTTAAATAAGCCACTTGCGGGCAACGTCGATGAAAATGTGATTGATCCAAATGATGACATTGTCCTGTCTAAACCATTACATGGTACTCGTTTGTTTAACATTATCAGGCTTCTTCCTGAGTTTGATGGTGGAATTGGAAGGGCAAGTAGAAACATTTTTCACAACACAATGAGAAAAACATTGAAGAAATCCTCAGTATCAAGATATCAATCACCCCCATTTCAAGATGTTGAACTACAAGATTGTGATGATAGTGCATGGAGGATGGAACAAATGCAATATTCTAATGGTAAGTCCAAGGCAAGGAATATTTCTCAAGTTGATCATCATGGAGGGATACAAGAATGTGGCACTTCAAGTAGTGCCAAGCCCTTGAGTGGAAAAAGATTTTTGGTTGTTGATGACACTGAATATCTACGTATGATAGCTTTTAAGACTTTGAAACAGCTAGGCGCGACAAGTATGGAATGTAGTAATGGTGAAGATGCAGTGAACCTGGTTGAAGAGACTCTAACCGGGGCTTCCCCGAATCCTCCTTGTGATTATATCATAATGGATTGTGAGGTAAAGTAACATGAATAATCCTCTAGATTGACCTTACCTTAAATAGAGAGACAGATACTGAATTGTACGGGATCCCACGTGCCAAAAGCCGGGCCCACCATTCTGTGTTTATCTCTCTGCTCGTGGTTGACCATACATTGATATCTTATGTATGTTTTGTGTGATTGATTACAGATGCCGGTGATGGACGGATTTGAGGCAACAATGAAGATAAGGAAGATGGAGAAGAGTTATGGGGTTTACATCCCTATCATGGCATTAACAGCTCATACGTCAGAGAAGGAGACAAATAAGATCAAAGAGGCAGGAATGGATGCTCATTTAAGTAAGCCACTAAAGAAAGAGCATTTATTGGATGCCATCAGATATATTGACAGTAAATTGTGTTAACATGTCAATGATCTAGGAGGCACAATTTTGTTCATGCATGTGAATGTCATAGTTGAGTATTAATAATGTAAGTTTAAATAAAAAAAATATTCAAATTAATTTTTTTTCCTTCTACATCTTTCGTTATGCTTTACTTGTCATCGCGACCTTATGATTGATTACATTTCGATATGAGGCATTAAATTTCATCATATGATCTGAAACTTTACTTTTACTATTTTTCATACTTCACTTTCTTCAAAAACAGCAAAACATAAAAAAAATGAATGTATTTTTAGATTCTAAATCATTTTGACAAATTTTTTTTTTGGGTATGTTGAAAATGTTTGAACTTTGTCCCCCAAATCATCTAAAACTCATATCCTGCCAAAATTTTAAGGACTTGTTCTGCCTACAAGTATTAATATTGTTTTTCTTCAATTCAAGCTCTTAGAATCATTTCTTTCTATCATAAAGGGGGATTGAGCTTTTGTTTGGAAAAATTCCTGTGTAGATGGGTTGGGCTGAACAGCTTCTACAAGAAAGTTGTTACCAAGTGTGAGCTTAATTTATGATTAGCCTTGTGATTAATGTGAACTGCTTGTAACAACAACAAAAAATTGGAAACTGCTTTTAAGTCTAAAGAGCTTTTGTGTGAAGGGACTTGTTTCAGAATCTTTGTTCCTAATTATAAGACTTAGGTGGAGGTTGAGTTTATTCATAAATATTAGACTTAAATCTACTTTATCTCTAAAAATTATAATTTTCACTCCCATATATCCCTATATAATTATCAAGGTAGTTCAAATGTTTATGATTAGAGTAGTATTTTAGAGAAATTAACATATAATTATTATAATTAATTAATTTATTTAATTATATTAATTTATCTAAATTAGTTAAATATATGGTAGTATTTAACTAGTGAGTGTCTCTTTGTTGATTATATAGGAGTTTTTTTATTTAATTAAAAATATTTTTAAATCACTTTAAATTTGAGACTAATCATTTTTAAGATTAAAATATAAAGAGTTTTTACCTCGTTACATTTTCGAATAACTTGTGATCATATTAGAGTTTATGATCACCTTATAGAGAATATTCCCAATAACTTGACGACAAAAACAAGACTAGAGAAGATGTCAACAAAAGCTTTCAAAACAACCCACGCACACCCCACAGCTAATCTTGACGTCAAAAGAGAAAACCAAATTTGATTGTGATTTTATCTAGTCATTACTCAATACTCATCAATCAATATCACTATAAAAATTAAAATAATGAATTAGTTCATCATAAAAAAAAATGCTAAAATATGCTTAATTTTCATATCTCCATAATTTTTAGCAAATAGTTAAAAGCTAGTTGTTTTATCAATGGACAAAATTATTATTGAAAAGGTTTTACACTTTTGTGGAATGTTCTGATGACTCCATCCAAATTAACCGGGAGGTTGATATTATCCAAAAAAAAAAGTCAGCTATTTCATGTCTTTTATTTCATTTTATTAATATCCTCAATCTCAATTCTAATGGCCAATCATTTTAGAAAGGACGCAAAGGAGGGTTTTTTAATTAGAATACTGTAACACTATACAGTCGGAACTAATTATCAAGATGCTACAGGTAAAGTCGTTCTTTTCAAGTAACAAAGAAGTTTTTTTTTTTTTTATATATATACAAATTTTTTTAGAAGTAGTTAGCCCACCCTCTTGCGGTTCTTTCTTTCGCCTAACGCGAGCCCCTCCTCTCCTCCCTTCTTCTAATCCTCACAATCACACACAATCATAAATCAATAAAATTTTAAATATTAATATAAAATATAATATAATATATGTAAAAATAAAATTAAATAAAATAATTATCAATTTAAATTAGAATCATACAGGCATTTTTACATATATTATATATTAATATTTAAAATTTTTTTGATTTATGATTGTGTGTTTGTATGAGGATTAGAAGAAGGGAGGAGAGGAGGGGCTCACGTCCAGCGAAGAAGAGAACGGGCAGGGGGTCTTGTCGTGGGCCTACCCTTGTTGCTATAGAAAAATTATTAAAAACAAGTACAGCAGAAGTCGCATTTCGATTGTATCAAAAAAAAAAACATCGCATTTTGAAACAATTTCTTTATGCCAACTACACCTATGGTAAAAATTAAGTATAAAGAAGTGATTTGGATTTCTATTATTATTATAAGAGTTTTTTTAGTAATTAATTTTATAAATTTTTTATAAGTACTGTCTGAGTTCTAGGCCTATGTCTTAATTTTAGTGGGGGACCGGTATCGAATTTACTTAATTTTTTTTATACAAATTTTTTTTTATTATTTAGACCATTCTCGTAAATATATGTGACTATTGGAGTGTATTCAATCTTTAGAGAGTACTATTTTATTATAGTTATAATCGTAACACTTGAAAGTAATTGACGGCTCACTCTACCCAATATTAGTATTATTTAATAAAAAATAAGATTTCGCGCTGCCTTTAGATTATGGGTGAACCTAATTATTTCTAAAATTTCTTATAACCAACAAAAAATTCTTTATTATTTTAAAATCGCTCTCTCTTGGAGGACGACTTTACATGTAGCAATTTGGTAATTAATTCCCACGGTATAGTATTTGGGTAAATTCTATCATTTTGATTAAAAAAAAGCTTACAAAGGAAGTTTACATCCAATTAATGCCAACAACTTTTATGAAACAAATTATTAGAAGAAAATAACTCCAATAATTCGATTTAATTATATTTGAATTATATATATAAGAAAAAATTGCTAAAAAAATTCTCATCTCAATTAAAAGTACTTAAATTTTTTTTAGGGATTCAGGTACAACTTATCTTCACAAATATATCTCTTCAACATATCTTTAATTATATATAAAATAAAAAATATTTAGACATAACTAAAAATATGTTACATACAACTGAATAATAATTACATATTCTAAAGATAATTTGTACTAACTCAAGGACATGGGTCCTTATATAATTTTTAGCAATAAATTTTACAATAGGAGATTTTTAGCAATTTTCTTAGTATATAATGTATAATTATATATAGAGTTATTGTTATAGAAATATTTTATAGCAGTAATTGATTTTTTTATATCATTTTATTTATTTAACGAAACTTGTATGTAACTCATTTCTAAATGTCATTTTCTCTTATTTTAATGTGGATATACAAAATAGAAAGCCTGCCTTTCAAGTAGAGAACTTATATACTCATCGAATCCTCAGTATATAATATATTTAATTAAATTAAAAAATTAAGTTAAATTAGTTAATATGATATTTTTTTTAAATACCTCAATCAGTTTTTTTAATTTTTTATCTTCCTCTCTTATTTAATTATTGTTGAGAAAATATTAATAAAGATAATTTAAAAAAATTAATAAATATAAAAATAAATATTTTATTTAAAATTAAAATTAATTTTTTAATTATATTTTATAATAAAATTTGGGAGAATATTATAGAACTACAAGAAAATGGTCTAGAAGTGACCTAATTAGTCTTGCAAATGATCTAGATGTGACCTAATTAGTCATTAAAAAATATATTAATTCCGGAGTATGCAAAAAAGTCATTAAAAATATATTACTGAGGGAAGATGACGAAAACAAAGATGCATCCCCCTCTCCGGCCAAAGATAACCCCCTTAATTCTCTCTCCTCTTGGAACAAAAGAGTATTGTGGACATTTTCATAGAACCTTCTTTGCGTGTGTAGATAAAATTTTAGAAAAAAAAAATTATAGAAAAAAAAAATTTTTAGACATTAATTTTTTTTAAAGAAGAATTTATAAATAAGTATTTTGATAGTTATTTTCAAAATAATTTTTTGTATTGATAAATTACTAAAAATGGTATAATTTTTTTTAAAATATGAGAGAGGAGATAGGGTAGAGAAGAGAGAGGAGAGATTGTGTAAAAAAAATAAAAATAAAATAGTAATTGGATAGTCCGTAAACTCTTTTACTATTCCAAAAGTTAGTTTCAATAACTTATTCAAAAATATAGTTTTAAACTATAGTTTAGCCTAAAAATATTTATGGACAAATATGACTGTTTGTTTTAAAAAAATTTCAAAGTAAAATTTTGCCTAAATTTTTTTTTAAAACTATAGTTTGGTCGCTAACCAAATAGATAATGAGTTAATATAATATTTTATCTATAATTTTTTTATTTTAGTTTTGATTCTCATAATTTAAAATAACAAGTTTTTACTCTTTAAATTTATTTTTATTTAAAATAGTAGTCCCTATATTTTAGTAAAATTCTGAATTATTTTGTTTCTTGAAAAAATGAAACTTATATTTTGAAACTACGTAATCTAAAAAATAAAAATAAAATATAACCACTAAACATTGCATTAACCTTTTTTATTAATATAAAATGAAGTATCATCAAACTGATTGAAAATTGTGTGGACATTCTTTCACCAGTTAAGACGTTTTTCGTTCTATCTTCATATTATTTAGGGAGGTTGATAACTAATGCATTCTCTTGGATATCGCATCCCGACTGCCGACAGTAAGTACAGTGCTCCCCTAAACAAATCTAAACAATTTGTACAGAGAAAAATAAAAAATTGTTATTGTTAGAAAACAGTTTTCTCAAATAATATAATAATATCAAATAATTAACTTAATTAACTGTTTTAACTTCCATGAATTACTTACAAGAAAATTGAGGAAAATCCTCTATTGCAATGTTTCTTTTTTGGCAAAAAGGATATAGATCAAAGTACCATGTATAAAATGTTTAAGTACCATGAATAAAATTTTGTAGTATAGATCTGTCGTGTATAAAAATTTATCAAATTTTTTTTATTAATAAAATTTTTAGTAGAGCTTCCCCCCACCCACCCCAATTTTCTCATTAATTAATTAGATTTGTAGTATATTTATAACTAGAGAAACAATTAATATAATGTTTCCCCAGTGTTATTCCCCATAAAACATCCTTTTTGGATATGCTCGTGCTTGGACAAGACGGGAAGAAAAGATCTAGTCAATAGATATTAAAGATAATTTATTTATTTGATTGGATGATTAATAATTTATAGGAGTGAGCTAAGTTATAGGTTCCCCAAAGTATCTACCTTTGGTCAAAGACAGAATTATTATTTTTATTATTATAAAAATAAAAAAGCCCATGGGGAAGTGAAACCAGTAGAGTGGTTGACAGCTGTAAGTTGCATGAATAACATATTCATCAATATGTTAATATATAATATAGAAAAATTTATATATTATGTGGTGCCTAACATATATATTCTTTAGATTTTATATTATATATGTCTAAGTAAATCCTTAAAAGTTATAATATTTTTTTTCTGTTTTATTAAATTTTATTGCCATTAATTATGTGTCTTTTAACTCTCTATCAATACTTTTAAAATTAAAATGTTTATTGAAGATGTATTAATATTTATTTTTCAATATTAAAAAATTTTGATTTTTGGAGTGTTTCAAATAAAATAAAATTATGAAATGGATAATATTGTCTAATTTTATAACACTTCTTTATATATGCATACTTTATGTGGACTAGAGATAGAGGTTAAGAATTCAAACATTTTTAATATATAAAAAATGGGTAGAAGTACCATGTTAGTCCTTTAATTTCATATTAGGTTTTTTTGTCTTTTAAAATATTTTTTCAATCTTTTAATCCTACTATCATTTAAAAAACATATTGATATCAAAATTTTAAATGCTAAAAAAATATTTTCAAATGTTAATATATTAAATTTAATTCTTAAAATATCTATGATTGTTAAAAAATTGCCATTTAAGATTAGTATTGTTAGAATTGGAGAATTGAAAATATATTTTGTAAAATTGAGAGATTAAATTAAAATTTTATATAAAGTTATAAAACTAAATGCGCAATTTAAAAAAAAATATATAGTAGAATTTATGGTTTAAAAATTATTTAAATGATAAAGAATGATATACAAATTCCTGAATAAAATTAAAAGTTAAAACAAAATTAAATTCCCATCATAAATCATGAGTAATAATTTTCAAAGTTAGTTTGGACTTGGGGAGAATGGAACCCTCACCAAACAAAAGGCAACTTCGTCTCAAACTGAACAAACAATAATTATGAATTAGGTGATTGGATATATATATATATATATATATATAGTGGGTGGCCATCCTAATTCGGGGCAGGTTCAAGATCCGGATATGAGGGATGCATGCTTTTTATTTTGTTCATAAATAATTGATCTGCTTTATCCACTTTTAGTCATTCCAACAGCTCACCGTATCAAATTTCTCTACCAACACCAATAAATGGATTGACAAATGGGCATGCAAATAAAATATTATGCTAATTTTATTGATTAAAGAATATGAATCTAACAGTTTCTTTAGACTGTGTTCAACACAGAGAATAGAAGCTACAAAACAATCATGTGTCTGTTTTGTTTAATTTAAAATTATGATTTAAAAAATATTTTTAGACCAAATTATTGTTTGAATAAAAAATTAAATAAATAACTATCAAATATTTAGAATAGTTTATAAATTATAGTTTTGAGGGATCTAAAATTATAATTTTAAATAAATTTATAAGAATAGCTTTTGGATGAGTAAAAAATCTTTTAGCATGTATAATAATTATTTTATCTTTATCTTTTTTTCTATATTTTACCACATGCTATTTTTGGTAATTTACTTATAAAAAAATTATTCTAATAATAAATATTTAAACACTTATTTTTTTAGAATTATTTTAAAAAAAAATATTCTCTAAAATCTATTTTTTATAGACTCTTTTTTAGAAACTAAACCAAACACACCCGATATGTGGCTTGCATGATATAAGGGATAAAAACCAATTGTGACAATTAAAAATGAGACTTAAGAGAGCCTACTTTTTTAATTCCAAGCACGAAATGTCATAAGCATAAGCAGGGTATTTTTAAACTATCTTGAGCTTGAAATTAATTTATTTTAAAATATAACTTTTTTATCTCACTCTAAATTAATAGAGTTTAAAATATTTTTTAATTATGATATAAATAGAACCAGAGAAATAATATATTACTTTAACAGGAACCAGCTTATTTAATATTAATTACTCTATCTAATATTTAATATAAAATTTAATTTATAATATAATTTATAATTTATACTATAAACTATATGTTGTGTTAAAAATAAAAAAATGTATAAATAACTAAAGGCCCACGCAACACCGAGCAGTTGGCCTTTGAGTTTTGTGGGGATGATTTTGTAGTGTGGGGAGACAATAGCTTGAGGTTCATGCATTTATTGATCCTCACTTCATGCTTCCTCACTTGTCACTGTCAGATTAACCGTGTGTTTTGGATAAAATTTTAAAAATAGACTTATAAAAAAATAAATTTTTAGATAGTTTATAAAAAAAAATTTAAAAAATAGATTATAAAATAAAATAATTTTAAATAAATGAGTGTTTGGATAGTTGTTATAAAAAAGAATTTTATAATTGAAAAATTACTAAAAAAGTATGTATGAGAGATGAGAGAGGAGATAGAGTAAAAAAGATAGAGGAAAGAGGAGAGAGGAGAGAGGAGAGAGGGTAGAAAAGATAGATGAGAGATAAGAGATGGTAAAGAAGATATAGAGAGAGGAGAAAGGGTGTAAGAAAAATAAAATAGTAATTGAGTAGTTGAAAAGTGTTTTACTGTTCCAAAAGTTACTCTGACTAGCTTATCTGAAATTATAGTTTTAAACCATGTTTTAGTCTAGAAGCCTGTTTGAATAAATATGGCTGTTTGTTTTAAAATTTTTTTAAACTGAGGTTTGGGCCATAAACTCTTTTAAAATGGCGATTTCCGCGATTTCTAAATAGGCCCTAAATATTACATCGCGTTTTAAGGGATGCTCTTTTTTTTCAAAAAACATATATATATTTTATTCTAAATATATGAGTTGAATAAAAAATTTATTTTAATTTTAAATATAAAATCTTAATTTAATTTTTTTAGGCTAAACATTATACTTTAGTAGGCTTAGGTCTTTTTTAATGTACTTTATTTTATCTTTATAATAAAATTATTCTTTATTAAAAAATATTAAGAATAATTTTTTCAAAAATATTTACTTATTTAAATACGAGACTCTGTGTTTAAATCTTCGTTTCATTAAGATTAACATATGTTGTTGTTTTGGATATATTTTTTATTATATGAATATAGAATCATTATCTCCTCTAGTGAAAATTATCTAAGCAGGTATTTTAGCTTATAAACTAACTAATATCTAATCATCTATCAACATTATTAATAAGAATATAAAATTAAAATTTACGAGACTCATTCTAATTTTTCAATATAAAGATAAAAATTATGACGAAGAAATGAAGAAGTTTAATCTTTACGCTTTAAAAATATATCAAAAAATTTGAACCAACCCTTCAAAGTTGTTTTATTATGGGGGGAGAATTTGTTTTGTTTCATTTTGTTTTTGGTCGGGAAGAATTTGTTTTCTTAAAAATGATTTTTTAGGAAAATATAAACTTGAGTTATGCCTTGATTATATCCATCAAATAAATAAAAATCATCAATCATCAACTTTACTCCTAAAATTTTGTTATTAAAAATAGGTTTGTATTGATCTAACTCAATATTTTTAATTTTTTATCCACAAACTATAATTAATAATCTCAATTAATAATCTTACTTTGATCTTTGAAAAATTTTAAGTTCTATCATGATAATTGATTAGTAATCATATTAACTAATTTAATAATAATTTAAATTTTTAATTATAATGACATTTAAAATAATCATAAACTACTTTGATTTTAGAAATATTTTAAACCCTATAATGATAATTAATAAATAATCTTATTAATTAATTTTCTAATATTTCAAATTTTTAATTATAATAATAATTCATATAATCATAAATAATTGATAAATTATAATATATATATTTCTCGCTTCCCCTCCAACAAACAAACGGGAAAAATATCTAATTAAATATGAATATTTGTTAAAAAAATTAAATATAAATATCTAACCTCGTGAGAATTTATTAAGAGCAAGGAAAGAAGAAAGGATGAAAAATTTTAATGAAATTTTCCTTACCCTTGTTTAGTTAAAATATAAAAGGTTGGAATGAATTTCCCCTTCCCTCCCTCCATTCATTAAAATTCCTCATTTCCATTCAACCAGACCAAACGTTGCGTAAAGATAAGATATCAGCATGAGGCAATGATAGCTAACTTGGAATTATGTTGATGAATCAACCGTTTAAATAGATCAATTATAAATTAATAGATCTTGTTAACTTATAATTAAAAATTAAAAAAATTGTTATTTTTTATTTTTCTGGTCTAAAAAGAAGGTGTGGAGAAATTCCTTACTTTGTTCTTTGTTTGTTTGTATTTTTCCTTTTATGAAAAAGTTCCTTACTTTGTTGGCGGAACAAGGTTTTGTATTGTACTGTTGCTTAGTCCCTGTTTGGCACCATGGTTTGAGAATCAATTATGGGGCAAAACCTCGGTTTGGAAAATTTTCACACAAACAGCAATTTTTGTTGAGAATTGATTTTGGACAAAACCTCGGTTTGAAACCTAGGTTTTGAATAAGCTACTGAAAATAGCTTTTTCTTTGAAACCTAGGTTTTGGATTATCCAATTACTATTATACCCTTACTTTTTTACACCCTCTCTCCTCTCTCCTCTCTATTATCTCTCATCTCTCTTCTCTTATCTCTCTTTTTCTCTCTCTTCTCTCCTCTCTTATCTCTCTTTTTCTCTCTCATATCTCCTCTCTACACTCTCTTCTCTCTCCTCTTTCTTCTCTATCATCTTTCATCTCTCTTACTTTTAATCATATCATACCCTTTTTAGTAATTTACCAATATAAAAAGTGATTCTACTACTAATCATCCAAACATTTTTATTCTCAAAATCTATTCTTCCCAAAATCTATTCTACCCAAAATCTATTCTCCAGAATCTATTCTTCCCATAATCTATTCTCCAAAAGCTAATCCAAACACACCCTTAATGAAAGGAGACTTGTGACCCCACAAACACCAACAATGGTCACATCATTATATTTATTCCCATTACTACCTTTCTTCCCAAATCCTCAGTTTTGAAAAAAAGTTAGAACTTAGAACCCTCAATTTTTTCTTGATGATTCTTTTGTATGAGTTTTTCATAATTCATATGCATGTGTGAAAGTTAGGACATTTTAAAGAATCAAGGTCTTAAATTTTGAAGAATTTATCCATTATATTTTATTTGTTTTGTCATCTATTATATTATAGTGTGTAATAATTAAAAAATTACTCCCTCTGCTCTAATGTATTGGTTGGTATATTTTAGAATATTCTCTTGGTTTTGATATTTTTTTATAAGGTATTTGATAGTTTTAAAGAATATTAATTATTTTTATTCTATATATGTCCATAATTAATTATTAGTACGTGTGAATTAATCATTTATTAATTATCAATTATTAATTTTATTTTTAAAATTTTATAATACTCAATTTAATTAAAAATATATATAGATCAATCTGACTTAATATTTTTAATTTTTTTACTATAAGTTATAATTAATAATCTCAATAATTAATTTTATTTTGATTTTTGAAAGATTGAATCTTATAATAATAAATAATTAATAATCTTATTAACTGATTATATGATATTTTAAATTTTTAACAATAATAATAATTCATAACAAACATAAATTATTTTAATCTTTAAAAGATTTTAAGCCTCATAATGATAATTAATCAATAATCTCTATTAACTAATTGTATAATATTTTAAATTTTTAATCATGATAATAAGTCAAAATAATTATAAATAAATAATTAATTATAAGATATTTTTTTCTCCTGGTATAACCTATGGAAGAAATATCTAGTTAATTAGAAGAAACGTACTATAGGGACCCCAATAAAATGAAATAATGCAAATATTAATCAATATTAATATCATTATCATCGATATTAGTTAATATATAAAATTATATAAAAAAATCACGGCATCAATCAATATTAATATAAAATAAAAATTCTCATTAAATGAATCACTTATTGAATCACACTCATTTAAAGTCATTAAATATTAAACATAAATTTAAATTATTTCATTGTTCGGTGGAATTAAGCATCAGAATAATAGTTACATGGAAACTGATAAACCGAAACAATGAAGCGATTTCGAGTTTATATAAGTCCCATGAAGTGCCTTGCCAGTAAGCAAGTTGGACAGACACAGACATTACCTTTACTGCTAAGAAAATTTTCTCTCATTAATTACCAAACTCACTCACTTTATATCTTCTCTCTCGTGAAACCTCTCATTTCCTTCCTTCCATGGCCGTTCAATAAAGCAAAAGCCTCTAAAGATCTTAGCTTTTGCAGATTTTGAAAATGGTTTCGCTGATTAAGCTTCTGGGATTCTGCATGTGGGTGTTCTTTGTGATCTTTAGAATCAACTTCGTTGATACACTGAATGAAGAAAGAGGACATGAAGCAGCTTTGCAAGGCACTGTTTTTATCAATGGGAAATCTTCAATCGGAGATATCGAAGAAGATTTTGTCTGTGCCACTCTGGATTGGTGGCCTCCTGAGAAATGTGATTATGGAAGATGTAGTTGGGGTCTTGCTTCTCTGCTCAATCTGGTATTCATTCTTCCCTTTTCTCTTTGATTTGATTTTAATGAATCTCTGTATCTCAACTTTTCTGGTTTTTGCTTCTCTGGATCAGAACTGGTCTGGTTTTTGCTACACACTGTCGTTTTTTTCCCATTTCTCTATGTTGTCGGACTTGGAGTCTGATTTGGATCCTGTATCTCAGCTGCAAAATTATTCCAGCGAACTTTTTTCCCGTTTCTTGTTTTCATTTTTGTTTTAAAGTAATAATATTAATGCCATTTTCTCCTCATTGTTGAGTAACATATTAATGATTTTCTGACCTTTGTAACGATGAAACATGGCATTGATTATTTTCTTTCCAGTTTCATTTCTTTGTCTTTCTCATTGCAATAATCGAGGCCACCACCATCACCAGATTCTGTTTCAGTAGGATTTAATAAAATCAATATACATTATATGATTAATAAAACTTAATAAGCCGTTCTTCTAATCTGACGAGTTTTCATTCTCACTTACAAAATCCATGCAGAAGATTTCTGTAAAATTGCATTGGATTCTAAATTCTTGTCTCCTTCAATTTCTGGTGCAGGACCTTAATAACAAAATATTCTTGAATGCAGTAAAAGGTACGAGAGATTTTTTTTTTTCATTTCAAGATTCTCATACAATTGCAGCATTTTCTCTTAAATGATGTATTGAAGAAGTTGTACTCATTGTTTGAACCGTTGTTTGTGATTTGTTGGGCAGCATTTTCGCCATTGAAAATAAGATTAGGAGGCACTTTGCAAGACAAAGTCATATATGATACTCCAGATAATCGACGACCTTGTACTCAATTTGTTAGAAACTCTTCTGAGATGTTTGGTTTCACTCAAGGGTGCCTCCCAATGCCCAGATGGGATGCGCTGAACAGCTTCTTCAAGAAATCTGGGTAACAATCAAATTGTTACCTCTGTTTTAGGGACTAAATTGAAAATGATTTTGTTTACTGGGAAAGTTATTAATAATAGGTTTTATTTCAGGGCTAAGATTATATTTGGATTGAATGCTCTACAAGGAAGGTCATTAAAATCAAATCCTGCCAAAGGACCTTGGGATTACAAAAATTCTGAATCCTTTATCCTTTACACTGTCAGCAAGAACTACACCATTCATGGCTGGGAGCTTGGTAAGCATTCACAGTTTTCTGTTATAATTCTGTCATAGAAGACCTTTTTTTCTTCTTTGTTAAACAATTAAGTTTCTGCAAGTTGGATCATGCGTGTTCACAATGGTCAAAACTCACCTCATAACTCAAGTAACCAACAAGATTCCCACATCGACAATAAGGCTTCAACCCACGCCTTTGTAGAGTATAAGAAATTGTTCTCTTACATACTAGGAAACATAAGATTCAGACAACATGTGTTGGATAATCTCAAGTATTCATGGATTCAACATGTGTTAGATATTGACATGACTTCTTGTTTATCAGGCAATGAATTGAGTGGGAATGGAGTGGGGATAAGCGTTACTGCAGATCAATATGCATCTGACGTAGCTAATTTAAGAGACATAGTTCAAAGAGCTTACAAAGATATCGAGCCTAAACCACTTGTCATTGCACCTGGAGGTTTCTTCGATGCGAGTTGGTTCAAAGAATTCGTTACCAAATCAGGCAAATCTGTGGATGTTGTCACTCACCACATTTATAACCTTGGTCCAGGTACTGCTCATCTCAATCACTATTACAAAGCATGATAACAATTTGTTCGTAAGTTTGAGCTTAATAATGCATGATTGGCATGTGATTTGTTGACTGCTTTCAAGTCCAAAGAATTTTTATGTGATGGGACGTGTCTTCGTTGATCGTATAGGAGTTGATGATCACCTTATAGAGAAGATTCTGAATCCTTCATATCTTGATGGAGAGGCTAACATCTTCAATGGCCTCAAAGATGTACTGAGAAGCACAGGAACCTCTGCAACGGCATGGGTTGGGGAAGCGGGAGGAGCTTACAATAGTGGCCATCATCTTGTTTCTGATTCATTTGTCTACAGTTTCTGGTAATTAACTCCTCATTGCACACACGTGCGTATCCTATCTGGGGTTAGCTATGAATTTCTTGTTAATGTTCGAATATCTTGATTGCAGGTATTTGGATCAGATGGCCATGTCAGCTTCTTACAACACTAAAACATACTGCAGACAGAGTTTGATTGGAGGGAACTATGGCTTACTCAATACTACTAACTTCATTCCGAATCCAGATTACTATAGGTATTCAATTTTGCATTTCATACCTTTTTTTCTTTCCATTTATATATATATATGTGTTAAGAAGCATCCTACATCCAAAAAACCAAATCAGTTTAAAATGTAAAAGTTCTACAGGAACATTTCTCAGTGGCTAATAATTTTTCTTACTTGCAGTGCTCTGCTATGGCACCGACTCATGGGAAGACAAGTACTGTCAACTAGTTTCTTAGGGACGCAGTATATAAGAGCTTATGCACACTGTGCAAAGCAATCTGTGAGTGATATTTCTTTATCAGTATGATTATGAAGTAGCTTTTCTCCTAATTGAAAATAAAATTTCATAAGTAGATTCTAATAATTATATACAACCTAACTATAATGAAATAAATACTTCAATATACCCACCAAGCACTTGGCTTTGATGGAACTCACTTACGTTTATGCTTAGGTTTCAAATCATTATTAGAAAGAATTGAAAGAGATCATGGGTACAGAGATGAGATGATGTGAGATCTATACAAAGTCCCATTATATTATATAGGGAAAATTAATCTTTTGATCCATATACTTCTGACTTAGTTGTAATTCAGTATTTATAGTTTTCAATTAGTTGAAACTCAGTCCTTGAACTTTAATTCACTGTAACACAGTTCCTATAGTTTTAACTATTTAAAACTTTAGTTCCTAAGTTTAATGAAATATATAATTTTATTTTCTAAAATATAGGGACTGATATTTTAGATAGTTAAATTATAGAAACTGAATTGCATTGAGTTAAAGTTCAATAACTGGGTTGCAACCGAGTCAAAATTATAAGGATTAAATTACATCGAATTAAAGTTTAGGTACCGAGTTATAACCGAATCAAAACTATAATGACAAAAAAAATTAATTTTTCCTATATTATATCATGTCATATCGCTTTCTCGGTGAATACATGATTGCATGGATGTAGATCTGTTTATTAACATTCTACAAAACCACTAATCATATCATTTCTTTGAAAAGCACTGATTTGAAACTCTGTATTATTGTGTTGCAGAAAGGGATCACAATACTACTAATGAACCTGAACAGCACAGCAGTTGAAGCTCAAGTGACCTTAAACAACACAGTGAGTTTATGGCACAGAAAGAGTAGTCAAGTTCATGTTAAAAGATCAAGATTCTTTAAGATAAAGCATCACAATAAACAGAATAATGGAGGAGCAGCAAGAGAAGAGTACCATCTTGCAGCAAAAGATGGGAATATACAGAGCCAAAGCATGGTTATGAATGGCAACGTTCTTAATATAAATAAAGATGGGGAGATTCCTGATTTGAATCCTCTTTATGTTAAGACTTCAACACCAATAAGGGTTGCTCCTTTCTCCATTGTATTTGCTCATTTGCCATATCTTCTTCTTCCTGCCTGCAACTAGCTAACTAGCTTGATTGCCTTTATGGGGATTCTCTGGTTTTTTTGGTGGGGAAACCAAGGATTGGGTTCCTCCTGTATTGCCCATTGATTCTAATTCTGAGATAGAAATGCATGGAAAATATCTTGTTTTACATTTTTTTCTTCTTGGAGAATGATAGAGGGTTTAGTTTTATTTTTTTAATTTTTTTATTTGGAGTGAACTATAGAGAATAGCCTATTGATTATTTTCTAATATATGATTTCAGTTCATTCAGTTTCTGTGGCATATTTAATTTAGTCCTTGATCTATGATAATGGTTAGCTTTGCTGCAGTTAAAGTTGTAAAATTCATGAATTGGAATGAATTCTATTATTAATTCATTATGAAAAATGTAAATATATGGTTCATATATAATATAATTTAAGATTGGTTCTAGTTATACTAATTGAAAAAATAATTGTTTCATAATCCATAACATTTTATATAATTTTTTCCGTAAATTTCATATATAAATAATTATTTAATATGACAATAAATTACTGCACACATTGTTTTGAAATGATCTATAACGTTTAATTGGTAAAAACAGTATGATTTAGAAATTTTACAAGCTTAATAACATTTTGACCAAAAACAAAAATAATAAATCTATCATTATTATATCATAAAATTTATATCAAGCAATTTCATTCACAAAATTATAATTCATAACTTATTTTTCAGACTATATAATATATGAAAAAACTCGTCCAGTTATATAATGCTCTTTTTTTTCATCCAATTTAGCATTAATATCTTGCTTTCCTTAAAATAGTTGGACACTAAATATAAACACTTCCTAACGAAGATTTGAATCATGTTTTATTATATTGTGATAAATTAACTCATTCTATTAGACTGAACTCTAATTTGTGTCTTGCTTTCAATTATTTACTGTTGATAATGTGAAGTTATGTTTCATATCATGTTTAAAATATATACTTCATGGAAACACCTCATTTAATAAGTCTTAAAGAAGACAAAAATCTTAAAGAAATTCAATTTGTCTGCATCAGATTCTCTCCCCTCATACTAAAAAGATAAGGGAAAGGGACGTTTAGTGAAACATTTCACATGCCCTGCCCACAAAAATAATTAAAGGAAAAAAAAAGCATTTCACGTGTCTCTGTTCTTTTGCCAGTTTGTCACTAACTTAACGTACGTGCCCAGAATCTTACATTATTTTTTTCCCTTAGACTCTAAGTTAGGAGCAGGACATTCCATTCATTTCATGAAGCTTAGAACCTAAAACACCTAATTGAAGCCAAGGTTGATAAAGAAGAATAACACCTAACGTTGATGGCAACTTCACAACATATATCTTTGACTTTTCCCGAGTTTCTAACACCTCAACACAAGATTTGGTGGCCAATTATCATCATTCATCTATTCAAATGATACAATAAGTTTAAACCCCAAAAAAATTACTTCATTCACTAAGAAAAAGAATATATCGAAATACATAACTAACAAGTTGGTTATAATAAAAGGGACTATAATTGCTTAAACACAAGGTTTTAAGTTTGAGTTCGTGTGAATTAAAAAAAAAAAAAATTTAGGAGAGCCACCCTCAATTGAGTCTCATAATGCCAGAAAGCCATACCAATATATATATATATAAAGCAATATACACCTTCTCCACCGCCATCTCGGGGAAATATTCCTTACTTTCTAAAACTCTGTATCTATGGAAGATTGAAAGGAGGGATCATTCTTGCTCTGAAAAATTCTGAGGCTTACTGCTGGCAAACGCCATCCATATTAATATACCAGGCAAGTAGAAGAAGATTGATAGCGCAAATAGTGATATCTACACAGTACAAACAGAAGATGAACTCCAGATCAAACATTAAACATTTTAACACAGCATATAATAACAACAAACCTTAACCTATTTAGTTAGAATCAGCTATATAAATCAAACGATATCATTGTGTTTTATAACATAACACAACACAGCATACAATAAGAGAGGGGGAAATCTAGTGGGGGGAACTTACACTCCATGAATGAGTCGAGTCTAAAAGATAACCAGTGAGGGCTACACCCACAATTCCAGGTACTGCCCCAACAGTGTTAGTGATTCCCTGAGGAAAAAGATAAAAAGGAATGATCAAGAAAATCAGATATTAATCTCAGACCAAAGTTCAGTTCTTTTACTTGTGAAAAGAATGGTTTAATCTTTAGGAGTAAGTGAGCAGCATTTTAGAGGAAGCAATATGCATGTACCAAAACCTTTCAAAGGGCTACTGCTAATTGACCTTGGGTTTGAAACTAATTACGTTATGGTTGTCGACCCATAACTGAAACTAGACGAGTTAAAAGTGGGATGTTGTTAGTTGGAAAAAGTAGATAGATCCCTCAATTTTAACTTGCAATTGGAGCAAAAATTCATCTAAAAGTTAGTTGCAAACCATCATCCAATCATTGACTAATGCCTCAATGTAGTAGTTAAGCTAAAACAGATTTTGATTCCCTGCAGTGGCTGCAGAGTGTTGCGATGAGGTGGGGGGGGGGGGGGGAGAATTTCGACGAGTATGGGTGGGCTCCACAGTCGGTCATTCTCTCTCGTCATTGCCCCGTGCAGCTGCTACGGACAATCAACTCGTAGCTAGATCGCTTGATACTTCACAAAGAAGAGAGAAATTTGATGTGTTGTCAATCATTACTTAATAAATTTCATCCCTTCTTAAAGTAGGGACAAAGTGTCATTTTACATCCCACCAACCTACCTTTTTCTTATTTTGCATTGCAATCAATTCCTATTCCACCATATCAAAGATGTAAAGAGATGTTTGATACATAGAATAAAATGAAATGAATAGGAGAATGAAATGAAAAAAGTAATTTTGTGAAAAGCTTCTTTTGTGCCCCTACTTTTTTTTAAAAAGCATTAAGAAGAAAGATATAAACACTTGAGTGAAAATATCAATATAATAGGCACTACAAAAAATTTTCTTCCCCCATCTTTTTCACTGTTAAACCAAACGTACCCTCAAGTGATGAGAAAAACTAGAAAAGCAATTTTAAATAGGCAGAGAATCATCACGTCTCTTTACAGCATTTCGTCTCCAAAAGAAAAAAATTACAGGGCATCGTATTTTTAACGATTCAAGAATAAGTATTAGACGTATGAAACTACGAAAGGAGACTAATGATGATAAGTACTTGAGATAGAATTTGCAAGCCAAGATTTTCTTTTCCTTTTTATCTATTTGGGGCCAAAGCGAGCCAAAATATTTATTCTTAGGAATTAGGATCATTCACTGAAGCAAATTTTACATCCTTCAATTTTTTGGTACAAGAGATGAAGAAGTCTACGCTTCCATACCAGAAGAATACTTGCATATTCAGGTGACACGTCTTGATGGGTACAAAAAGTCCTGCAAAAAAGAGCGTGCGCGCACAGAAATAGACAGTCCAAAGCAAAAATGAGTGATGATTCCACTAGTTACACGAAATAAATTTGCAGGATTCTTTGGCACCTGACATGGCAAAGCTGGAGAGGGCTAGGCCACCCGTGAGAATGCCCACAATCTCCCAAGGCGGTAACAACAGATCCATTGAAGTTAGAGTCATGCAGATTGCAGGAGACAAAAATGCAATTGATTGGCAAATCTTTCGAACCTTTTTTAAGAAATTCAGACAGCCAGAAAATTATTATTTAAGTCAAACCTAAATAATACTAAGTTGTTGCAGAATCGTTAACAAATGCTATTGAGAAGTGCTTGGTCAGAATGGCCCAAACCAAGTAATTTCTCTACAATAAATGAAACTGCGCTTCTGTAAAACGTATGCTCTCACGCATATATTAAGGAAATATATTGATATGAGAAATATGGTTTCTAGTTCTATACCAGTCAAGTATCGAAGTTTTAGATGATGAATGACTAATGAGGAAAATAATAATGTTTTAATCCCTCTTATCCCGTTGTGGTTTCAACTCCTCTAGAAATCAATTGTCAGCTAACCGAGCTGCAGCATTAGTCACAAATATTGAAGCTAATGGGGGAAGAATAGAGACCTGAAATGATCAAGAACTCAAAATTGTTAGTATGCAAGTTATAAACAATGGTACTATATGGAAAAATAAGTCCATAACGATGGGAAATAGCTATTTTACAACTGCGTCACTATTAAGATTGAATTCTTATCACAGTATGTTATATGTTAGCATAAACTAGTCTGCCTTCAGATATGTTTCGTTCGTCCTTCTATAAAATTTAGCTCCCTAAATTGTCTTTTACATGTAGATCATGAACTTCTACATGGCCACCTATATCTTTGATGGCTAGATATAGATCAGGAAGTGACTCTTTTGCCCTCATCAAGACCTTCACTTTTCAAAGGCAAGCTGAAACTATATTATGTAGAAATGGCCCTCCCTCCCTCTCCCCATCTCTCCTCCATCACTTTGTCAACAAAAAGGCAGTTTTCTGTCAAGGGCATTATTAAATGGGCAGCCATCTGAGCGGTACAAATAGTATAGTTTCAACTTTCAATTGAACTTCTCACATATCAACTGTAATGCCAACAGAAACATGATCTTCTTTTATCTATATTTCAAATTTGATATACCTATTCTAATGAAACTCATTGTGTCAATTCCAAAGAATGAAACCTGAGTTTTTTTTCTCTACACAAGCTTTAAGAAATTGTGATGGCAGAAAGAAAAACAAAAATATCAATCGGTCTCACCCATGTAACTTCTGTAAGGTTTAGGTTCAGCTCCTCACTGCATAACATATAAATGCATAAACCCAACTTCATAGGCAGAAAATGTACTAGTTTCATACAAAAAAGCAACAATAGTACCACATCCAAAGAATTTTCCACCATTGCTAAAAAAGACTCTGAGTAATGAAGAATTATAAAAAAGTATTCGACATCGTCTATTTGAGAAATAATAAAGAATCTGTAAGATTATGCCCATCGAATACAGCAGCCTATATCCTCGAGTTATAGTGCTTAGCAAGTCCAAGTGTCATCAAAACATTATATGACTATGGATTTTTAGACGTTCTCTATTATAACAATCTAGAATGTTTAAAATATTTACCATCAACTATCCAAAAGGTAGCAGAAAATTTTAGAGCTTTTCATAAATTAAAATGTCTTAAATTTTTTTCAGTAACTCCAGAACTAAAATTCAACCGTCAAGAGTTGATCAGAATCAAGCTCATTCCTGATAAAGCCCAGGTGAGATTACAATAGACTCAACCAACAAAGGTTCCTGAGTTTAACAAAGAATTTATTGTAACCAGAAGAGCTGCTAGCTATCTGCCCTATTTGGATCAGCTAGAGAAAGAGATTCAGCAAAATCAAATATGTGTCTATTCTTGCAGTACTGCACAGGTCATTCTTGCAAGAAAAAAACAGAAGATGCTTAAAGGAACTTTGGCACAGATCACAGCCTACTCAAGAAAAGTATGCCTGGGAGATGTCAGTTCCAGTAAAAAAGCAAGAAGAATCTTATGCCAACTGCTTCAAATAAAGAAAAAGGACAATCATTTGTGTCCTATATGCAAAAAGTAGCTGCCGACTGAGAGAGAAAACCTGCCGACAAGAAGAAAAGGTTAGAAGAAAAATAAAATGACCGACAAAGTAAAAGAAAAAAGAATCTTTTGAGTAGTCGACATGTAACTAGCAGGAAGATATAGAAAAAGTAACCCTAGTTAAGTTAACTAAAGTAAAAGTCTGAACTGGAGTTTACATACTTCAGTGCGTCTATTTATTATAACCAAAGTTGAAGCTCTAGGCATCGAATGTCATCGAAAGCTTAGAGAGCATATTTTTATCTTATGAGTGTCTGTATGATAGCCTAAAGAAATAAAGAGTTTTTATTCCTGAAATTTCTATATCATTATCTTAACTTTTGAGAAATGGGAGGTTGAGATTACACCATGTGTAGGTATAGTCAGGCCTAAAAATCTTTGGTAAGATTCACCTTCTAGACCAAGGATTGAAGGAAGCATACTAGACCCATACTCAGGTAACCCTCAAACCTGTTTATTTATAGAATGCTGATAGAAATACATGATATAGAACTAGTAAGGAATACTTACTCTTGTCATCAAATATAGATAATCTAACTTTAGATTTTTTATATAAAGAAAAATAGGTACAAAAGCATTTAAAAGAATTAAATAAGAACGAATTTTTGAACAAGATATAGTTCCATTGTTTCTCTAATAAGATTTTCTCTACCTATAAAGGCTTCTTGCTTCTTGCAACTATTTATTTGTTCTATTACAATGTTTAATTCATTCTTATGTAATTTTTTTTATATAAAAAATCTAGAATTAGATTCTCTATATTTGATGAAAAGAGTAATTATTCCTTACTGGTTCTATATCATGTATTTCTATCAGCATTCCATAAATAAACAGGTTTGAGGGTTACCTGAGTATGGGTCCAATATGTTTCCTTCAATCCTTAGTCTTTTTAACTTTCTTTCCTCACCTTATCGCGCTCTCCTCTGTCTCTGGCTACTCATCCTCACGCCTATCCGTCAACTTTAATGGACACTCTAGCCAAATAGGATCCAAAGCTTACGTCTTTTGGATTATAAGGTGAATCTTACCAAATATTTTCAGGACTGGCTATACCCACATATGGTGTGATTTCAACCTCTTATTTCTCAAAAGCTGAAGACAACGATATAGAAATTTCAGGAATAAAAACTTTATTTCTTTAGGCTATCATACAGACACTCATAAGCTAAAAATATGCTCTCTAAGCTTTCGGTGACATTCGATGCCTAGAGTTTCAACTTTGGTTGTAATAAATAAACGCACTGAAGTATGTAAACTTCAGTTCATACTTTTACTCTAGTTAACCTAACTAGGGTTACTTTTTCTATATTTTTCGGCTAGTCACATGTCATTTGCTCAAAAGATTCTTTTTTCTTTTACTTTGTCAGTCATTTTTTTTTGTTTTTACCTTTTCTTGTTGTTGGCTGGTTTTCTCTCTCTGTCGGCAGTTACTTTTTGCATATAGGACACACATGATTGTCCTTTTTCTTTATTTGAAGCAGCTGGCATAAGATTCTTATTGCTTTTTTGCTGGAATTGACATATCCCATGTGTACTTTTCTTGAGCAGGCTGTGATCTGTGCCAAAGTTCCTTTAAGCATCTTCTGCTTTTTTCTTGCAAGAATGGCCTGTGCAGTACTGCAAGAATAGACCCATGCCTGATTTTGCTGAATTTCTTTCTCTAACTGATCCAAATAGGGCAGATAGCTAGCAGCTCTTTTGGTTACAATGAATTCTTCGTTAAACTCAAGAACCTTTGTTGGTTGAATCTATTGTAATCTCACCTGGGCTTTATCAGGAATGAGCTTGATTCTAATCAACTCTTGAAGGTTGAATTTTAGTTCTAGAGCTACTGAGAAAAATTTAAGACATCTTAATTTATCAAAAGCTCCAAAATTTTCTGCTGTCTTCTGGATAGTTGATGGAAAATATTTTAAACATTCTAGATTGTTATAATAGAGAACGTCTAAAAATCCAAAGTCATATAATGTTTTGATAACATTTGGACTTGCCATATCTAGAAGCACTATAACTAGAAGATATAGGCTGCTGTATTCGATGGACATAGTCTTTATAGATTATTCATTATTTCCCGAATAGGCGATGTCAAATACTTCTTTATAATTCTTTAAAAATTCTTCATTACTCAGAGTATTTTTTGGCAATAGTGAAAATTCTTCGGATGTGATACCATTGTTACTTCTTTGTATGAAACTAGTACCTTTCCTGCAAATGAAGTTGGGTTTTGAGACTTCTTGCCTTCTTTTCTCTCGCATAAAAGTAATTCTTTTACATCTTTTAATAGATCTTCTTCATGAAGAAGGGTCTTCTCACTCTGGTTATTAAATACTTAGTGCAGAAAATTTCCAATAACTTTACCTAAGTTATGCATTTACATAACTTAGGTAAAGAAAATGCAATTCCAACTTTTTTATATTGATTTTTACTATATAAAAGATATTCAACAAAACTCCTGTAAATGAAAAATATCAATGATCAATGTTCAGATTAACAGAAAAACATAAGCTAAAAAAGAATACAAATAAATCAAATACTTAGTGCAGAAAATTTCCAATTACTCTCTAACAAGTGTTGACTGTAATTCTGAGACATAGCAAACAGGTAGTGTTAAAGCAGTAGATTTCACAAGGTACCTAAAATATGTGGGAAGCCATGATAGACAAGTGTAGTGACCCCAGCTACCACAGAAGTGAATATATATCATAGCCCATACAGCTGAACTTCGAAAAAAAGCCCTCCATGGTACATCCTATAGTAAGAAAGCATAAAATGAAACAAAGGTCCGTTGTGGATAAAAGTACCCGTTCAAGAAAAGAAGGATTACACCACAAAAGATTTTTTTTTTAAGGGTACAAATTAAAACCAATTAATTATATTAAAAAAATACCTGCTGTTCTGAAGTTTAAGAGAGATTCCCCCCCCCCCCCTTCAGTCAGTAATAAAAGCAAAAGGTAAAAGTGTCTCTACATGTAATCAATCAGATAATTGAATAATGTTATCATAGCAGCTTGACTTTGGAAAAAAGCCTTTCATAGTACATCCTATAGCATTACAGCAAAAATGAAACAAAGATCCATTGTGGATATTGTAAATAATACCAACGTTTAAAAAATTGGATCGGTTCATCCGACTGGGACCCAGCCTACTATCCAGTATTGTGGGCAAAACCGGGAACCAGTCCAGAACCAGTCAAGCCAGCAAAACTAGTGAACCAGGAACTGGTATTGAACTGGCCAGAATATTTTTTATTTTTAAAAAAATCTAAATCATGTTTCTAAACTATATTTTATGCCTATCTATATATTTTAAGCATTGAAAAAGAACTAGTGGGGATATACACAAAAAATATGTATATTTATTATAAAGCTATAAATTTTAAAATGATTATATACATTATATAAATATTACATCCCATAATTATTTCCTTTCAATTTTTTTAATTATAAATATTATTAATTTTCTTAAATTACATTGTCATAAATCGAATAATTGTATAATGCTAACATGTCAGAATCCAAGCCCATAAGCAGCACTACTATGTCATTCCCTCTCCAAGAAGACACAAAAGAATTAAATCCAAAGATGAATGTCACAAAAATTATCGATCCATACCTTCCAAGAGTCATTAAATTTTTCTAGAGTCATTCCAAGAAGGTGGCGCAGTAACACTGGAGGCCACTGAGATGATCAAAGACAGAGGAAGTGAAAAAACCAACAGTTAAACCATAAGTAAACATAGGATGAAAGCAAGAATTGAACTCTACAGCTAAGGAAACTTTTCTACAAACAATAATAAAGAATTGGCCTACAGGCTACCCTTCAAACATAGCCCATGAAGAATATGATTCCTAAAGTATAGATGATAAGTCCAGTTATATACTGAATAATTTAATTTAGACATGGTACATCATACCAGTATAGGATAGAATTATTCAGAATAATTATAAATGGCACCTAAATGAGCCAATTCTACAGCCTGCAGGAAACACTGAAGTGCTACCATGAGACAAAATTAGCAGCGACAGTAAACAAATTTTCACAGGTGATGCATTAACTGTTGTTTCAGGCAATGGTATTGGAGGAAAAAGCAAAAGTGATGCATATACTAAGGAAAAGTTACATCAGTAGGCAGGTAGTAAGAATTACTTTGAAAGAAATTTCCAAATCAATGGATTAAAAACCAAAATAAAAATACAAACTGGATGATTATTTAGACATTAACTTAATCAGAATTTAACTCCAGCACCACATGGCATTGAGTATAAAGGAACTTGATTCTTCAATTAGAAAGGCTAGCTGGATCATGAGTTAATTCATAGGTTACTACTTAGCAAAAGATTGATAAAGCATATAAAGAGGTAAACAGATTAAGTGCTCACATGAATTAGATTCAGCTGCTGAACGTGTCTCTCTTCCTTCAAGAACTTGAAAGCCCAAAAACCTTTGAAATGGTAATAACAGGTCAATTTTTCATCAACAGAAAGAAACTTTACTACTTTGAACCAACTGATGTAATGAAAACTATATAAGTAATTAGTCCTTTCTACTTACCAAGCAATCCCTAAAAGTCCAAATATATAGAATACTGATTCCAAGCCAAAATTTTGTATAAGGGGAGGAGCGAAAAGAAGCCTGAAAGCTAACAATGTGTTAAAGGTGAATGCAGACACAGAAAGCGGAAAGAATCACAAGTTTTTTACTTTTCAACACAAGACTACAAGCTATAAATACAAACCCCATAACACTTCCTACACCCAAGCCACCAAATACAAATGCTACAGCCCGTGAGCGCTCCTCCAATGGTATTGACCTGCAACTCATAATGAAAAAAACATATAAGATGGGTGAGAGATGTTAAATAATGCAAAATAAAATCAAATTTCTGACAAAACCACTCCTATAGCTAAAACCATGAAAGATCAATTGCCAAGATTGTCAAGAGATGGAAAAAAAATATACCGAAAAATAGTTTGCTAATGCAGCAACCTACCATTTCACAGAGAAGTTTCAACTTTCGTATTACCAAATCATGAGAATCACAAATATTCTCATAATCTCTGATCAGAGTTTGCACAAGGACTTCTATTTGGCATAGAATATCCATAAGTTACAACTTTTATGTAGACAATGCTATGTCTCACAAGCTCCACGTATAGTATGTCATAAATGACGCCCTTCTTCATCCTCGACATGTTTGTACAGTAAGTAAGCCACATAAAGCCCTCAAGTATGAGCACCATCTATTTCTTGAGTTCAAAATTGCCTTTTACAATTTGAAATTAAGCCCTATTATTGTCAGAAGAGGATTTTAGATCTGAAATGTATTAAATATTCTGACCTATAAAGCACAACACTAGTTCAGTATATATAGTTCAGTGTGTTAACGTAGGACACTGAACTCTATTTTTGTAGTATCATGAATTGGGCCTAGGCCACTAACTTTACTTATCTGCCTATATTAACAAGTTGCAACCCAGCTCCAAAGGGGCAAAAGAAAAGGGGAAAAAAAGAGCTTTTATTTTTTTGATATTATTTACCAGATCTTATTATTATTAGGTATTTAAAAATAATTTTAAGATTCGTAGTTATCCTCCTAGTGTCACTCAAGACCTAGAGGATCTAGAGGCCTTACACCCCTATACCACTCTATGTTGGTGGGAAAAAAAGCTTTTCTTGCCTCAGGAAACTAACCTTCCGCCAAATATCTTGGCTAACCAACCCCCAGGCAATTGACTCCATGCATAACCCCAGAAGAATGATGATTGAACCAATCCGGCCACTGACGAATTCCACCCAAATTGATAAGACATTGGAATTATAGCAACACTCAAGTTGACCTGCCCAATCAAGTAACTAATTCATAAAAGTCAGACCCCATAAACAAAGGGGAAAGCCAGCAATCCAAATTGACAGCAAATTAAACTAAGGATCTCTGGGGAAAGAAAAAGATGAGAACTGAGTTCACAAAATTCAGCTTGTGCTTTTAAGAAAAGATAGAAAGTAAACAAGTGCTAAAGCAATTAGAAAAACAACGCTTCTAGTTTCCATCTACTTATAATCAACTATAGGACTTGTGCAATTATATAACAGAACTACAAAAGAGTAATAACCTTATCCATGTTGCAGAATACGAATGCCAGCGACGTCGTACCGATGAGCTTATATCTTTGGGGAAGATTCTTCCAAGGTGGCCAACGGCCATCAGAGGTCATGGGGGACACATTTTGAGCTCTCGACAGACGCTCCGAACCCAAAACAGAATCTTTCTGCTCCATTTCGTCTTTCCGAAGTCCAGTGAGAACCTTGGCGGCAATTCTCTCACCATCTTTGACATTTTGTTGGGAGCGGGACAAAATTCTAAACCTTAGGTGGTGTTTTGAAGGCCAACGCACCAACTGAAAGCGTTGAATAGAAGTTTTGCAAACTCGGTTGTGCGAAAGGAAGCACAAATTATGTGTTCTGGGAGTAACTTTAGCCATTTTGTTGGCTGGAAACTGGAAATTCTAAGGAGAAAGACGAATAAAAGTGGCATAAAGAAGGGGAAGAGAGTATGATTCTGTTTCTGGGTGAAGAAAAATCCAAGGGTGGTTTCAATTGCCACGAGGACCAAAAGAGAACGTGAATTCGCCACGAAGAAGCTCATTGGTGGCTCAGATAAGATTGGAAATGAAATATTCCGCTTGCGTGTTCTTAATATTTATTCACTATGCATGAATAGTTTTCAGCCTCAAGAAGAACTACTGTGCTTTCTGGCGGTGCAGAGGGTAGAATGTCGATAACTAAACATGCTCGGAAAATTTAAATTTGAGAAAAATTCTTGAATCGTGTATAATATATCGAGTTTGCAGATTGATCTTTTATCAGCATCTATTTTAATTTTTAATTATAAAAATTGCTAATTTTAATCTATAAAGTTTCACGAACTTCCATTTGATTTCAAATCGTTTTCACCCTTCTACATTTTTATAAATAAAATTACATAAAAGTGTAAAATTAAAATTAAAGAATAAAGGTTGAATTTAAATAAAATAAATTACTCCCTCATATCTTTAATATAATATATATTTAATTAATTTAAATAAATTAAAAAAATTAATTATTTATAATAATTGTGTATTGATTTTTTTAAAACACTTTTTATTATATATTAGAACTATATTTTGATAAAAAATTTAATATATATAATTATATAGAAATATTTAAAAAATTATAATTATAAGAGATAAAATAAAATAAATTCTTATATTTAGTATAAATACTGTATTTTAAATTGAGGAATAATAGAGACTCATATATTAAAAAAATATTAAAAAAGGTATCCTAATGTTAGAAGGGTCCACATCTAAAAAAGATACTCTTGTATTAAAAAAATATTAATATTTTTTTATTTTAGGATTAACTCGAGGTGAGGTAAGGTATAAGTAGAAATTAATATTCAAATACTCCTAATTTAACTAAAAATAAAAATGAACTAAATAATTAGAAAAAACTTGAAGATAAAGAACATAAGAACACATAATTTTTTTTTTAAACATCGCTCCATAGTTGGAAAAAATTTAAACAAATCCCTAATTACTTTTATTGATATGGTATATTCAATTCATACATTAACACTATCAAGGTTCAATTTAACTTATTAAATAGATATTCATAAATAAACAGGTGGACTTTGTAAGTCACACCACTAAAATGACCCTCAATATCACCATGCATGTAGCATAATAGGACATATAAAAATTATTTTGAATATATTTTTTTTAATTTTTTTTATTAGATCATGTGGTGCCCCAAAACGACTATTTCTTTTTTCCATTTCCATCAATAGAGATAAAAGGTTTTTTTTTTTGGTGCAGATAGTAATATTTGCCATAGTAATAAACTATTAAAGTATTTTTAAGCACATTTTCCTACGCCAAAATTCCCATGCAGACAAGCTTGCTGTAACTATGTATTGAAACTTAGTTTTGTACCCAAGAAAATGGACTTAACAAGGATCAAAGCTCCTGTCGACATGAGTATTAAACTTTTGATATCATTATCGAGCATCAAGTCAACTCAATCAAACAAGCGACCTCTTGATCCTTCTCATAAATGGACAAATGGAAACATTAACAACATACCAGAATAGAAATCCGCAGCTTTTACTTTAATATTTCTTTTGACATTTAGCAGTAGAATAAGTCGCATTATGTAAATTCAATAGTCTAATACAGAGAAAATTACATCTAGCAATACTCACTCAAGATTGAATCGTTTTCAAATTGAATAAATTACACTACACGACTCTCTCCAACGGCTTCTGTTACAAATTCAATATCCTACTCCCCCCTATTAAACTATAATCAAAGTAAAGTTCAAAGTGCCCTATGGCCGGAACTAAATAAAAGAAAAAATTGCTGCAACTCCACCTTCCCAAGGTGTAGTAAAGGAAATCATATAGAGTATTATAGAACTTTGAGGTCCTGGAACGTCCAAGCATAATGAAAATAAATAACTGTTTTCAAGAAGTCCAATGTTGAGTTCGAACTCTTCAAGTAGAAAGAAACACCTGCAGAATAGGTAAGCCAAGGTTCAGTTTTAAAGAGGGAAAGCTATAGTCTTGTATTATTTTATGAACTAAGAAAGACTAAAGCAAAACCAGGGAAGTGAAGTATATGTAGACAATCATGAAAATAACTGGAGGTTGCTGTGCATAGTATTGAATTGCATGGCCTGGACGCAATTTCAGGTGGTTCAAAACTATAAATATGTCAGTAGAGTTGCGCAAGAGAGAGAATAAGTAGAGAGAGAGACTGAATATTATTTCACAAGACACCTCTTACATTTACTAATATCTCTATTTATACTAACAAACCTCCCTAACCAACTACTAACCCTTTTAGTTAACGTAACCACCACGTAACATATGTCCATAAAACAAATGCAACATGGGATCATTAGTCCCTCAGCTAACTGTTGAAACTGAATCATGAACAATGATAATAATGTAATTTCTCAGTAGTTATGCATGATCAAACTATTTATAGCAACAGCTATCGAATCTAGGACGCTAATACCATTCTCCATGTACCATGTGAATCACAATAGAAGGATGATGACAGGAATTAATGAAAAATGTTTTTTTCAAGGACCTAACAATAGTTAGTAGCCACTTTTGGATCAATCCACATAGAACCTAAGTAATGAATACTGTTCTCATGAAAATCTATGATGTCACCTCCACCCAGGTGCAACCTTCTGATCGAGAATCAAATTGCACTCAATTTTCTGTACTATTGCTCAAATCAGAGCAGCTCGATGGACAACCGTGCATGTTATTGGGAAGAGGTGGTCATTGACATGATCAACCATATATATGACATCGTGGTAAAGAATGAAAATTTAACTAAATACATTTCTTAATGCAATACATTATCCTCCCAACCACATGTGCAACATTATCCTCCCAACCGTGCATGTTATTGGGAAGAGGTGGTCATTGACATGATCAACCATATATATGACATTGTGGTCAAGAATGAAAATTTAACTAAATACATTTCTTAATGCAATGCATTATCCTACCAACCACATGTGCAACACAATCAAGAATAAATTAGGGATAAATTCATAGTGCACAGTCAATGGAGTATTAATGTATGCTGAGAAATTTCCTGAAGGAAAATGTCAAATACTACAGCATTTTATTGATGAACAAACATAAGAAACGTTTCCCATGCATCAAATTCTTATTTAACAGGAATGCAATATTAGAAGACAAATCATGAATATTATTGTGTTAAAATGAAGAATCAAAGTCACAACTAAAATCAATAAACAATACATTTTATCAGTGCCGGGGTCCTCAATTACCTTTAGATGACGAAATAGCATTACAAGTGAAGGATAAGTGTGAGGAAGTACTGGCTCTGTAATTGTCCATCAACTTGCACAAGAAGCAGCTCACACAAGCTCCAAGGCATGATAAATTTTTGAAACTCGCCTCCTAAATAAGGTTTCCAAGCGAAATGAAGGAACTCCACGCTGACACTTTTTAGCTTCATACATCTCATTCCATGCTTGTACTATTTCATCAATTTTGAATTCTAGACCTGTAAATAAAATGTGTTAGTATACATACATCTATTCAGCAATTAAAAAAAAATTTAACTTGAGCACGTACCATCTGTAGTAGTATTATTTGAACAGTGGTTCTTCAACATCACAGCTATATCTGTTGGAGAAGCTCCAGCAAGTTTAAACTTCTCAACAGCTACTTCCAGAGATTCATGCCATACTGGTAACCCAACTTTGAATTCCACAATTGAACGCTCATATAGCAAGGTACCCCACAGCAGATTTATTTGAGAGTTCATATTTGCAGCCTGTGCAGCAATTTCATCTGCTGATAGATCTTCAAACATTCCATCCAACCCCATGTCATGTAAAAGTAATTTGACATCCTTGGATTTGGAGGCTTCAATAAACCGATGCTCCTCTGACTGTTCCCATAACTGCATTCCTTTTTCCATATTATCTTCAGCATAGTTGTAAAGCTGAAGAACATGAGCAGAGGGCCATGTCGATGAATCAGCACCACTGCTGATTGCATTATAATACCAAGAAAGTTTTGCTTGCTCAAATTGTTGTTGCCCCAGAGCCACAAAGCCTTCATAAAAATCTGATTTCATTTGAATGGCTGCTTCATATTTTTCTCCTGCTTTTTTATATTCTTTCTGTGCCCAGTCATATGCACTTTTGATTTGTTCATCTATGTGCTTCTTAGAAGAATCTTCACTAAAATACACTTTCTTCCTTGCCCTAGACATGTGAACATTTCCCCAGTTGAACAACGCTAGAGCTATCATCTCTTGGAACTTATCTCCTGCCATGTCAAATAAGCCTTGTGCTTCTTCACTTGTAACTGTCTCCTCCATAGCCTCAGAATAGAGCTTCATCCCAAGCTCATGAAAATTCAAATATCTATCAGATTCAAATCCAACATGGTTTTTGAATAGCTGGGCAAACCGGATTGTCCAATCCTCAACACAAGATGAGTTTATCACATCATTTTCTTTCAACATGCATCCATCCTCTGGTGCTTTACTGACAGGAGAGTTTTGCACCTCCATTTTGTTAAGTTTCTGGAAGAATGGATCCTGCTCAGGGGTAACTTCAACAATGTACAGCCGGATTGAACCTTGTGATCCTGCAGAAGTTTCAGCCCATCTTAATTCAGAATCAGAAGTGATTGTGACCAAATCACCTTCTTGGTCTCTGTACTTGACAAGAACTGCTCCTAGGCTTGGGAAACGGTCACAGATAACTTCTCTTAACTGCAAAAGGCTGCAATTAATAGGCAATTCAGCCCATCTTATGTCCTCACCAAAAACAAGTTTTGCTGTTTTCTTAGGTATATCATCTCTTCTACCATTAATTGTTTCCTCCACAACCTCCTTAACATCGGCCTTCTTCTCATTAATTTTTTCCTTGGCCTTCCTTTTTGATTTCTTCCCAGCCTTCTCAATATTGTCCTCAACCTTCTTCTCTTCAAATTTCTCCTCATCTTTTTTTTCTCCAGTTTTATTATCAATGGTCTTCACCTCAACTTTGTTGCTCTTCTTCTTGCCTGTCTTCTCTTTCGCTGCTTTTTCTGGAGGCAAAGCATAAGAGGGTTGAACGTAATCAGGAGGTAACTCAATCACTGTATCATTCACTCTTAATCCCTTCTCCTCAAGTGATTTTTCCACCCTTTCAGAAATCTCCAATGCCATGATATTATTTGGTTCCATGTTCAAAATGGTACTAACATCTCTCAGAGCTAAATCCAGTCTATTTAAACCTTCATAGCACCTTGCCCTCTTCAACAGTGCCTTACTGTATTTTGGTGTAACCTCAAGGGCTAAATTGCATTCATGAATTGCCCTGGGGTACTCACCAAGTCCCATCTGCATGTAGCATGCTGCCATGTTACTCCGGAGATATGACACATCTATATGATTTTTCGGAAGAAACTTGAGAGCTTTCTCATATTTTATCAAGGCTCCTCCATTGTCCCTCTTTTGGAATAGCTTGTTCCCCTCATCCTTTAACTCCTGAGCCATGGATATGAACACCATGGTATCCTTATCGTATGCTTTGGGGCCACTATCTCCAGCTTTGCTTTGATTCCCGCCATCATCACTTGATCTATCTCCCACTTGTTCCTTTTTCTTCCCCATTTGGAACCCGAAAATCCAACACCAAGGAAACTAAAACACGGAAACTGGCAATACTTCTTTTCAGACAACACTGACAGGCCAATGGCTACTTTTCTAAATAAATCAAGTGCATCCAACAGATGACCAATCTAAATCAATAGAGAAGACCTTCTACACGAAGACTACAGGGTAATAAATAACTTCAAACAATTTGATCGACTCAACAATAAAAGGACATAAGCAGATCGTAGCCAAGCTAACAAGCTCTATAGAGCAGAACCCTTACACTAATATTAAACTTCTGGTAGCAGCTTCAAGAAAATAACTTCAAAACCCAAAGCTCCACTCTTGAAATTGATTGATAGGGTTGCCCTCTGATCGACAATAGTTGAAAGTACGAGATTTAAACACTGCCTATTAGAACTTGTTCTTGGTTATACAGATAACAGCTCAAATTCAAAGAAAAACAGAGAGATATGCTTAACGAAACCAGAAATATCTCTCTGTTTTGCCAGAACAAGAAATAAAAGACTCGGAAACTTGACAAGAAAAAGAAACTTATCTGGATGACAGAGAAAGCTTCAACTTAACCGGAAAACCCAAAAAAATGACGAGAGCTAGAATGTGTCGAGGGAAGAATTATGGGAAACGGAAGAAACTCAAACCACGTTGTGTTATCCTTTTGTAAACCACAAGGCTTCCGCATCCTTGCCGTGAACGCCACAAAAAGCAGAGAGAACACGGATAATGTAATACTACAAACTTGGAAATCTGAATTTCCCGAAATGCAAAATATTCCCTAGTTGAGAAAAACAAAATGAGAGAAAGATGGTGGGTCCCATATATTGGACGATTCCAATTTGCCTGGGAAAAAACTAGTGTGGGAACGGGGCTAAATCAGCCAATGTGACTCACCCAGATGCCAAATCCAAACATTCTGAAGTATTTTAATGTTTTTGTGCTGCTTCTGTTTCGTTTGGATGAGGAGAGGAGAGAGAAGGATGATTCATCGAGGCATGACGGTTAGGGTTTTCATAAAGAACGTCATTGGATTTTTCCGCAAGTTAATTGACAATAACGACTCATTTCATTAGAGACCCTTTTCTATGATATGATTTCCAAATTAAATTATACATCATTTGTTCGTTGTGGCTATTTATTGATTGGATATAACGTCATCTAATCATGTAAGTTATAAAATCATGTTATGTCATGGATAAAAAAACATATTTTTATTTTGTTGTTTTTCTAGTACTTCTAACACTATATTTTTATTTATAGTACATTGATATCCAGCACCTAAAACTAAAAATAAGATTAACATTACTACAAAAAAAAATATTTATTGCAGTTTTAGGAGTGACATCAATACTATCTCGACATAATAAATTGAAAGATTCTATAGCGGTTGTACTATTAATCGTCATAAAATATCATTAAGCTAACTATCCACTAGAATTAGGAATACAGGCTGACCCGCTAAAAATAGGCCAGCCCGCCTCTAGCCCGCCAATTAGAGGGACGGGTTGTGTAGCCCGTCCCAAAATCGGCTGGCAAAATGTCAGCCCGAGCCCGCCCCCTCTTAGTGGCGGGCTGGCGGCCACTTTTTTTTTTTAAATTTTTAAAATACTAATAAAAAATTTCTAATGCTATATTAGTATAGTAAAAAAATTATTAATATTATACTCTTAAAAATTTCTATTTTTGATAAAAAAAATCTCAAATTTTATAACTATAACTATAAATAAATATTAACATAATATTAAATAATTATAATATGTAAACATATATTAACAAATAAGTAATCATCTTTACTAGTATTCGATAATAGGAGTATTCAAAATAATATTTAAATAAAATAAATAATAATATTAAAATTAAAAAAAAAAAAGCGGGCTGGGCGGGTTGACAACCCATCCAAAAATGAAATGCCAGCCCGAACCCGTCCCCCTAAGGTAAAACAGGCCCAACCCGCCGACTGGGCCCGTTTTACCAGCTCTACTATCCACTATCAACCACCATGGTCACCCTCGTCATAAATATCAAACCACATATGAAGAAGAAGTAAAAGATTTAATGAAGAAATTGAAAATCCAGAAGCTTCTGTTATTGTAGCTCTTCGAGTTTTTTCGAACAAGGTTCGTCCACCACCACCCACCGTCAATTGCCACGGCTACCCTTGTCGAAAGTATCGAATCAAAATTGGAGAAAAAGTCGAAGATCTGGTACAGAATTTAAAGATCCAGAAGTTTCTGCTATTGAAACTCTTCAAATCCTTTCTCACAAAATGAAGAAAATATTCGAATTAATGTAAGGTTGAAGGAGTAAAGAGAAAGATGGCGAAAAGAAAGAAAACTTAAGAATAAAAATAGCGAGCATGACAACAACTGAGTGGGTGTGACACCAGAAACTAGAAGAAATTATCTATCTTCAGTTATCATTAAGGTTTAAAGGGGGTAAGAGTTGGGGACTATGAAATTGTGAAATTGATTGTCACGAAAGGGTTCAAAACTTCTGAAATCTTTTTACAGTGCTTTCACAAAAAACTGCCATAAATAACCGTAGTTTTACAAAAAACACTGTAGGAAAAATCTTTTTATAGTGGTTATTTGAAAAATCATAATAGAAAGTAAATTTTCATCGACTTAATTACAAAAATGCCATAACATTTTTTTCACAACATTTTCTGATTTAATCGTCGTAAAGCGGTGCCACGAAAGCTATATGTTCTAATAGTGTGGGGTGCTAGATACAATTGTAAAATCACATCTGGGGGGTGATGGATAGAGTTGTTAATATGGGTTGGGCTCGTTAACCCGTGGCAGGTTGGGTTAAAAAAATGAGGACCATTTTGATGTGGGTATTTTGAATCCGCACTCGCCTAACCTGTAACAGTAGCTGCCAACCCGAAGGCTATACCTTGTTCTAAGAAAATTAAAAAATACAATGTTTTTAACCCTCAACTAACTCCTCTTCCTTTTCTCTCTTGATGCTTCCTCATTTTTTTCAATCTCGAACTCTAACCTCCCTCCCTCTGGCTTCCTTATCCTCGACCGCTCTTGCCTTCACCCTCCTCCTCGTGGGCGACTGGCCACACTCCTTTGATCTCAGGCTTTGTCCCAGTCTTTCCTCTTTTCCACATCCTTCTCACTCAAAATAGAATTGACGTAGTCAGCCTCTCAAGCTCTTGCCATCCAGTTTCAATCTTACTTAGTTCATCTTCCTGTCTTCCTTCTTCTCCTAACTTTTGTTTTCAAAGGGGACAAGATCGACAGATCCTTAAATGCGACAGATTGATTCGATCTTGAATCTTCTTTCCCATCTCTTGGTTCTTCAATCTTCTGGAATTTGGATCTTTAAGTTTTATTTTCTACTCATTTTTCTAAAGAAAATATTGGGTTACTATATGTAGATTAGATTTTTTTTTGTTTCTTATTCATATTTGATTTATTTACTTGTCTATGGTTAATCTGGATTTTGGGTGATTTAGAGAGCTTTCATATCTTCTCTCTCATCCGATGAATATCAAGATTTAAAATGACATTCTTCTAAGTCTTTTGGTTTTCTACCGGTGTAATTTTGATTATTCTCACTTCTTTTGCTTCTATTTTATTTTTTAAAAGGGCGGGTTGGTGTGCACACCACCAACCTTGCTCAAACTAGAGTTGATCAAAATACAACCCCCCAAAAAGCTGGTCTTTTTAGCCCGACCGGTTGGGCTGCCAACCTATAATCATCAGGTTCACTCGCATTACTATCTCTAGTGATAGATATATTAGAAAATTATATCAAAGCACTATATATATCATAAATAAGATTATGATACTAGATACTACTAAAAAATAATATTATAGTGCTGAATGCTACTTTACTTAAAATTAAATCTAAAATAATATTAATTTTTTAACTGTAAACTTATAAACTTTTTTTAATTTAAGAATATAAGATTTAAATTATGATTTTGTTTAAAATAATCTAAACCCTTCAAAATCAATTATTTATGTCAAAAACATGATTTCATGCCTAAAACCATGATTTTCATGCAATTTTTTCTATTTTTTTAAAAGATATTCTTTACTAAAATTACATTTGCCCAAAAAATATTCTCGAAAAGTTAATATAAATATACCCTTGGTCAACGGGTTATACCAACTTAATTAGGTATCTCAAACTTGAGTCTTAATATAATCGTATTAAATACTAGGTGATGGAATTTTATTGTTCTTTGTATCTATGCCGGGTTGGGGGGGGGGGGGGGTTGGATTGGTTTAAACTTTAAACCCTTAATAATCCTTTAAATAAAATGAGGTAGGGCAAGAATATGGATTGCTCTAAAATATGAGAATGATGATGGCCATGATGAGCGAGCGGGTGTGAACGTGGGGAAACACTGTGAAAAAGAAAATGGTGGGCCTTACCGACCAATAAAAAAGATGTCCAACTGCCCCAATTCTGTGCTTTTGTATGTTTATTTATTATTATTATTATTTACTTTTTATTTTATTTTTTCTCTAAAGCGGTGGCCACAGCTCAAAAGAATCATCATCAACTAGGGGTGTTCATGGACAGGGCTGAGCAGGGCGACCTCCCTGCCCAGTGCCCTGCCCAGAAAAAGCATGGGCTGTATTTTGCAGCCCGATGCCCGGCCCTGCCCGGTAAAAGCCCTAACCATTTTGGGCTGGGCATGGGCGGGCTGAGCGTGGGCGGGCTGGGCGTGCCCAAGTTGTGATGCCATGCTCATGTTGGGAAAAAAATTTGCAATTATAAACTTATAAAATAATATTATATTCATATGTCTTCAAGAGTTAAATAATATCTATAATCCACTAAAAATAAGGTAACAAAAAGATAATAATTAAAGTCTTGAAATTCATTGCATATAAAAAAATCTTGAAATCTAAATAGTTTATAATTACAACTTTATATCAATTTTCCAAATGTTAACAAGGATAAATTATCTAAAAAAATAAAATAAATAATTATAATTTATAATGTAATCATATTATGATTAATAAAATTAAAAAATTAATATAATTATAAATATTAAAAGATGCAACTTACGTACTTAACTACTTATATTTTTAAAATGACCCTTTAGTCACCAGTAATTATCATATTCTCCCTTCTAAATGTAGTATCTACGGAGAAAAATAAAAAAAATAAAAAAAGGGGTGCTCATGGGCAGGGCAGGGCAGGGTAACCCCCTGCCCGGTGCCCAGCCCGAAAAAAGTATGGGCTGTATTTTGCAGCCCGATGCCCAGCCCTGTCCTATATTTATCGGGCTGGGCAGGGCCATTTTTTCGCGAACTCAGATGAGTATACCGGGCCGCGAGCTTTATGAACACCCTATCGTCAACAAACAACAATGTACAATGAACGCGATAAAAGGCAACGAACAGTGGACCCCACACTCAACTGCCTTCCACCGCTACACTGGACCCTACACTCAACGGCATCTGAGTAATATAAATTTTAGTTGCTCGACTTTATATCAATTTTGATTTTTGTCCACATGACGGTTCGGTCTTTTAAGTTTATAAGTTTAAATCGTTAGTTTTTATAAATTTAACAGTATTAACTTTGTTTATGTGAGACACTAACATCGTTAAATATATTTATTTAGAGAGTTAATTATACAAAATAGGTTGACATGACATATATTATTTTAAAAAAATATAAAATCCAAAATGCCTACCTCTTCACAGTGTTCTTGGTCATGCGTTTTGGAAAATGTTCTTTTTTTTCTTTTTTAAAATAAAATCTCTACCCATGGCAGTATATACATAATTAGCATATTTTGAACAATAAACTCTCTAAATAAGTATATTTAACGATGTTAGTACCACAAAAATAAATTTAATACAGTTAAAAATCCTACAAGAACTAACTGCCTTAAACAGTATAAATTTAAAGGATTAAAATCTTATGTTTAAAAGTTGAGGGACAAAAATCAAAATTAATATAAAATTGATGGACAAAAAATTATATTAATCCTATTTTTAACAATGCAAGAGCAACACCATCCAACCTTAAACTTTAAACAGCTTAACTTTTCTTTTTAAGTGTGTTTGGATTAGCTTTTAAAAAAAATAATTTAAGATAATAAATTTTAAGTAAAAAAGATTTTGTGAAAAATAGTTTTTGAATATAATAGATCTTATAAAAAAAAAGTTTATTATTTGAGGTTGTTTTTTCTAATTTATACAAAACCATGATTTTTTTGTTGCAAAAAAGAGTGTTTGAGACTAGCTTATACAAAACTATCATTTTGATTAAAAAAAATTGATTGCTGAAAAAAAAAGAGTGTTTAAGTTGTTTTTTGAATTTTTCCAACTTTTTTTTGTATAAAATTTTTTAAAAAAAGAGTTGGACTCACTCAAGATCAAAGAATTTTTTTAACTTGATTAATCTAACGGCTACTAAATTATAGAGAAACCGTTTCTTTTAATAGAAAAACTATTATGAATATTAGAATGTGGAAGTCAATCTCCCTTTTCTTTTTCAACTTTACCAAACAATTTCAACTACCTAATTACTCATTCACTACTACATTAAGTTTGTAACTTCCACTAGGTCATTAATAAATTTTATTACCCACTATTTATCATTTAAGTTTAGGTGTAATCTACATACAAGACTATACTTATATATAGAGCATGCAATTTGTGTTGTAAAATTGTGTGGAAGAATACAATATACTTTTCTCATTTTCTTGTCTTTATCTTTTCTCTCCTCTTAATATTGTTGATTGGTTGGTTAGTTTCAGAATACGTTATTAGTACGACTGCTCTAGAAATTGACGTTATTGTAAGGTCTATCATATCAAGGTGAGTTTCTATATTACTTTCATGTTGAATGATAGTTTCATAATGGATTATTTTCTAATTATTCAACCTTCTTAATCTCGATCTCTATTTAACTTTTGTTACACTTTTATGATAGTATCATCATGTCAAATCTTACAAAAATTGAGTTTGTGGCTCTTGACATTATTGGAAGGAATTATTTATCATGGATACTAGATGCAAAAATCTATCTAGATGTCATGGGTTTAGGAAACACTATCAAGGAAGACAATCAGAAATCCAACAAAGACAAAGCCAATACCATGATTTTTCTCGACCACCACCTGGATGAATGACTAAAAATTGAGTATTTAACTATCAAAGACCCACTTATTCTTTGGAGCAACCTAAAAGAAAAGTATGACCACCAAAAAACTGTAATTCTTCTAAAAGCTCGTTATGACTGGATGTATTTATGTTTGCAAGATTTTAAATCAGTTAGTGAGTATAATTTTGCACTGTTTAGAATTAGTTCTCAACTGAAACTATGTGGAGAAAAAATTACTGATAATGACATGTTAAAAAGAATATTCTCCATAATTTATGCATCCAATGTGCTCTTACAGCAACAATATCGTGAAAAAAGTTTCAAAAAATATTCTGAACTGATTTCTTGCCTTTTGGTAGTGGAACAAAATAATATCTTTCTGATGAGAAATCATGAATCCCGTCTAACTGGCTCTACTACATTCCTAGAAGTAAATGTAGTGACAAATGAATCATTTCGTTGTCGAGGCCGTGGACATGGATGCGGCCGTGGTCATGGTTCCCACTCGAGGTGAGCAAATAATGATGATAAATATAAAAAGAAAACTAGTGAGAATAATAATTATATTGAGAATTTATGTAATCATTACTACTGGGAATAATAATTATATTGAGAATTTATGTAATCAATATGGTGTCAAAGGTTATTAGGCTCGTGCTTGTCGTATACCAAGATATTTGGTTGAACTATACCAAGAATCGCTTAAAAGAAAAAATAAAAATAAAGGCAAAAAGCTAAAGATAGAAATAAATTTTGTTGGTGAAGAGAGCGATTATGATTATGTGCAACATAGATGTGATACATTTAAATATTACTGATTTCTTTGCCGATCCTAACAGAAGAATTGATCACCTAATTGGTGATAGGAGTGTCCAAAAAATAAGCTAAACTTTTATGATTATGTGTGTTTTCCTTTTTACTATAATAAAGTTTCTACTTCTCTCAATAAAAAAAATTTACTTACTATGAAGTTATTTCTCCCAATAAATAAAATTATGAGTATTTCTTTTCATTAATTTTTTTTTCTGTTTCTTCTTCATTTGCTATGTTCTTGTTAATGAAGAATGTCACTCATTGACATTACTAAGGAAGACTTGTGTATCATTGATAGTGTAAAAATTTATACAATATTCAGAAATGCATAATATTTTTCTTCTTTGGTGATGCGAAAAGCTAATGTCCAGACTATATCTGAAAGTATAAAAATGATTGAGGGGTCTAGAAGAGTTAATGTATTGTTACCTAGAGGAACACAATTATACATTGATAGTGCATTTTATCCCTCCAAATCTAATAGAAATTTGTTGAGTTTCAAGGATATCTGCAGAAATAGATACCATATTGAAATAACAAATAAAGAAAATTAGGAATATCTTGTTATCATATATATGTTTTTTGGTAAAAAATGCACATTGAAAAAATTCCATGCTCTTTCCTCTGGCATGTACTACACATTTATTAGTACAATTAAAACACATGTCATTGCAAACTAGAAGTTTGCAAGTGAAAATAAATTTAATATTTGACATTATCAGTTAGGCCATTCCGGGATAATAATGATACAAAAAATAATTAAGAGTTCATGTTGACATTCGTTGAAAAGACAACCAATTCCATAATCCCATATTTTCTCATGTGTTGCATGTTCTGAAGGGAAACTAATTATTAGACCATCACCTGTAAAAATAGAAAGCAAGTCTCTCACATTTCTAAAACGTATATAGGGAGATACATGTGGGCCGATACACCCATCATGCAGACCATTTAGATATTTTATGGTTCTAATTGATGCATTGACAAGATGGCTGCATGTTTGCTTATTATCTTCTCATAACCTGGCGTTTACGAGATTACTTACTCAACTAATTAGATTGAGAGTACATTCTCTAGAATATTCCATTAAGAAAATACATCTAGATAATGCCAGTGAATTTACTTCACAAGCTTTCAATGAGTATTATATGTCTCTAGGGATCGATATTGAACATGCTATAACACATATTCATACACAAAATGAACTTGCAGAATTATTAATTAAACATTTGAAGTTGATTGTAAGACCACTGCTTATGAAACCGAATCTCCCAATATCTACTTGGGGATATGCAATTTTGTATGCAGCGATGTTATTCCTATCAGGCTAACTAGTTATGCCTCCCTTTTACAAATGGTTTTTTGTTAGGAACCTAATATTTCTCATCTAAGGACTTTTAGATGTGTGGTATATGTTTCAATTGTTTCACCAAAGCACTAAAATGGGTCCTCAAAGAATGATGGGAATATATGTTGGGTATGAACATCCTTTTATAATAAAATACTTAGAGCCAAACACAGGAGATTTATTTACGACTCTATTTGCTTATTGTCATTTTGATGAATCAATTTTTTCAACATTAGGAGGAGAAAATAAGCAGTTGGAAAATAAAGTTAATTGGAATAAATTATCATTATCTCATTTTAATCCTCGTACAAAACAATGTGAGCTAGAAGTTTAAAAGATAATTCATTTATAGAGTCTAGCTAATCAATTGCTAGATGCATCATTGACCCCAAGAAAGTGATCAAGTCACATGTTCCAGCTACAAATACTCCTATTAGAATTGATGTCCCTATTGGACAATCTACTGCTGTAAATGAATCAAAAGCACGTTTAAAGTATGGCAGGCTCATACAAAAATAAAAATCCTCGAAAAAGAAAAGGAACTAAAAATTTAGATGACCAGGTTCAGGATATTCAAGAAAATTTAGTGACTCTAGGAGAGTCCTTTGACAACACTAATATCTCAATTCTAAGATAAACTCAGGTATCTGAAATATGTGAAAATAATGAGATCTCAATGAATTATGTTGTCAATAAAATATGATGGGATCGGGATGAAGTCAACGTTGATGATATTTTTGCATATAATTTAGTGCTTGATGTAATAAATGATGATGGTGATCATGAACTAATGTCTATTAGCAAATTCAAACAAAAAGAGGATTGGCCAAAATAGAAAGATGCAATTGAGGTAGAATTAAAATCATTAGAAAAGCGAAAAGTTTTTGGCCCTATGATTCTTACACCTGAATATGTAAAACTAGTTGGATACAAATGAGTTTTTGTGCAAGAATGAAATAAAAATGGTGAAGTAGTAAGATACAAAGTACAACTTGTTGTTCAAGGATTTACACAAAAACCTGATATTGATTTTGTAGAAACATACTCAATAGTGGTGGATGTAACTACTTTTCAATATCTAATTAGTCTGACAGTAAATGAAGACCTCGATTTACGTCTAATGGATATTGTTATAGCCTATTTATATGGCTCACTTGACAATGACATTTATATGAGTCTCCCTGACGGAGTTGAGTTGCAAAAAATATACAATTCAAGTTATCAAAAACGATACTCAATTAAGTTAAATAAGTCTTTTTATGGATTGAAGCAATCATGGAGCATGTGGTATAATCAACTTAGTGAATATCTATTGAAAAAAATATATAAGAATGATCATATATGCCCATGTAGTTTTATAAAAAGATCTATAAATGAATTTGCTATAATTGCTATTTATGTCTATGACATAAATATTATTGAAACTCCTGAAGAGATTTCCAAAGCGGTGAATTGCTTAAAGAAAGAATTTAGAATGAAGGACCTAGAAAGAACAAACTTTTGCCTTGGACTACAAATTAAATATCTGGTAAATAGGATCTTTGTGTATTAAGAAACTTATATGAGAAAAATCTTAAAATATTTCTACATGGATAAATCACATCCATTATGCACTCTGATGATTGTAAGATCTCTGGAGAAAAATAAAGATCCCTTTAGACCTTAAGAAGGTGACGAAGAATTACTTGGCATAGAAGTGTAGTACCTTAGTGCAATTAGTGCGCTTATGTATCTCACTAGTCACACATGACCAAATATATCATTTGCTATTAACTTACTAGCAAGATATAGTTCTTCACCTACACGAATATAATAGAATGTGGTTAAGCACATTCTTCAGTACTTTAAGGGTACTATAGATATGGGATTATTTTATTCGTATGAACACAAGACTGACTTTGTCGGCTATGCCGATGCTAGATTTTAGTCTGAATCACATGTTGGTAGTTTACAAACAAGCTATTTGTTCACATGTAGTGGTACAACTATTTCATGGTGATCAATGAAACAAACCAATCAGCCACATCATCAAATCATGTAGAAATACTAGTGATCGCTACTAGAAAAAATACTTATCATAGTGTTACTTAACGACGGTTAAAAGGAAAAATGTCGTAAAAAAGGCGGTGGCATATTCGTAAATAAATTCATATTTTAGAAACTTTTAACGTCAGTTTTTCATACAACAGCCATTAAAAGTGACACCGAGAACTTATAATTGTAGTTTTTAGAAAAATCACCGTTATAAGTTAATAGTTTTGCCTTCTCTCCTTTGCCTCTTTATGCCCTATCTACAGAAAGAAAGATTACGTCTTTTGCCTCTTCTGTTCCCAACGTCTCTAAACATCATGATGGGAGGCTAACAGACACCTCTTATAAATCGTCTTTTCCTCAATCTTAAATGCCCTTCTATTATACTTTTTGTTCCAACACTTTATTTCCTCAATATGTTTCCTTGTATCGTCTATTTTACTCTCTTTTTCATTTTTTCTTTAAATGGCATCCTTTTTTGGCTCTTCTCCTTCCCATTCACAGAAAAGATCCCGTGATAATTTTGAGTACAAGCATTCTCTCCCTGACCCGATGCATCTTTCGCTATTTCCAGACCTTCTCAAACGTTTGGAAGAATTGATAAACTGAATGGATAATTTGGAGAACTCGGTTGAAGAGCTCTCCCTTCAGGTAGAGAACCTTCAAGAAAGGTTTGATAGTCTCCATTCTGATCTCCGTCACCAACGTAATCAGCGGCACTTCTACCACCCTTCAGATAACACATATGACTCAAAACTCAGATGACTATGCTTCATCTGATTGAAAGGCTTTACATTTCTTTCATCTCCTTTTTTTGTTATAAGTTACAAAATGTAAAGAATAGTCAAACTATAGTTAGAATATTTTTTAAAGTCAGTTATTGTTATAAGTTAATTAGTTTCAGTTTTCTAATCAATTGCTTTGTAACTCAAAACTCAACAAATATATGTAAAAAAAATTTATGGGACCTGCATCAATTTTACCTTGTTAGTTGCGCGTTCAGCAATGAGTACTTTAAAGAAAATTAAAAGTGTGCATATTTTGAGAAAAAATATTAATCAAGAAGTCAAATTTATCCTATAAATTAATAATACAATAATTTACTAAATACTATTGGCATATGTGTCTAATTTATTGGATTCAAGATTATATGTTATCTTCAAATAATATGATCAATCTAGACAAGTAGTTTAATAAATTAATAATGCAATAATTTACTAAATACTGTTGGCATAATAGTGTATAATTTATTAGATTCAAGATTATATGTTATCTTCAAATAACAGGATCAATGTAAACAAGTAGTTTAATGAATTAACTTTCCTAACTTTTTACGCGATTTTAATAAAAACAAACATTATAGATACTTGTAACGGCAATTTTATTAAAAACCACTGTGACAAATATCTGTAATGGAGGTTTTTATTAATATTGCCGTAAAAAGCCATGATAAATTCAAAACCTTATATCCATTGTGAGCTTCATATTTACTTTTCACACAGCTGCTTGTGGTCTCGTTCTCTGTCCCACTACCACAGATTTGGACTAATGGCATTTTCTGTCACTTTTCACCTATTTTCGATCCACTCTATCATTGTTAACTCCCTCCATCATCGTACTCACCTTTAAAGCTGTAAGTCACCGTTTAACTTCTTCCTTATTTATGTCAATATTAGTAGTACTAAGTTAAGAGTTTTGTGAGGCCTTTTGATTGTGCAAGTATGTTGGTTCTTGTGATTACCTTTTCTGGCGAGCTTTAAGAGTTGAGTTATATAGTTGTATCTATTGAGGCAAATGTAGAAGAAGAAGAAGAATCATTTGGCTTCATTATTTACATAGTTGTATATGACCTCTAAACAAAATGAAACGGACAAAACAATTAATATCATCACACGAGGTCAGCTTATGTGATATGGGCATAGGTTTAGGTTCAAAACCTTTGATGCATCTGGTGCTCTGGATATGTTTTATTTAGGATTTGGGTACAGTCCCATTATTAGTGATTACAAGATAGTAAAAATCTACGAAGCTGATGAAATATGCCGAGGTTGTTCTTCTTAGTGTGCTGTACTTAATCCCTTATGGGTAGAAATTATTACGAGAGAGAATTGCACAAGTACAAATGTATCTCTGAATGTGATTTATTGGTCCCTTTCAGTAACAAATAGTATTTTCTGTTGCTAGTTAATTGTATCATATTCTTACCTTTATTTATTATTTTTTTAACAGAGCATGAGCGGTTCATGTTCAAGTTCTAGTCAGTAAGGGAAGAAAAGAGGAAGAAATCGACCCGTATGAAACTGATCTCTAAGACAGATGAGGGGACACATCCCACGAAGTTGCCGGTGGAGTTTGATGTTAAAATGAAGGCAAATGGTGAAAATGGGCCATGGTTTAACAGCTATGTCGGCCATATAGTACATGCTAATATTAGCATCGCGTACGTTAACTAGAAGGTGGTCGACGCTAAAGACAAGGATATGATTTGGGAGGATATTTTGGTATATTTCTAATTCTATATTCGGCCTATCTACTTTAGTTATTCATATTTTTATCCCTTATTACAGCTTCATCTTATTTATTTTTTGTACTTCTACGCAACAAAATTTTGATATTCCCGCCACTTCAAGCATAAAGCATCGCATCTTAAAGTAATGGGATGAACGATTTAGGGACTTTAAGTTGAACTTTGCAAAGGATTACCTCCGAGATAGTAAGATGGGGGAGCATCCGAAGGACACATACCCCAATGTTAGTGATGAAGGTTAGACATTGTTTCGTCAATGGCAGGAAGAGGCTACTTATAAGGTTTGATGTGTGCTGTAAATTTATATTTTAATTAATTTAGTTAGTAATGAATGTACATTTTAATCAACTAATATAACTCTATTTAATTTTCATAGGTTATTTGTAAGAGGAATCAATAAATAGCCAAAAAGAATGTATACCACCATTACATGTCTCGAGTGGGTACAATGTCCTTGAGAGGAAAATGATGCAAGAATAATTGCAGGCTGCATAACAAGTAACTACATCAAACCCTAGTGCCTCATACTCTTCTTCATCTATCCAGCGTCTATCTCGCCAACAAAAATGGAAGGCTGTGAGGGTGAAGAAGGGACAATACATCACTCCAGAAATTGCTATAGTTGCTGAAAGGATTGTAAGTAATTAATTTAAATACTAAGAATTTATACGTTATTACTTGCTCTTCAGTTATTTTAACTTGGTAACTTGTATATGATGTAAGATGTACCGGAGCAACAAGCATCCCAAAGGTGATTTGTTCTTGAAAAAGGAATGGATATCCTGGAGATAACTATTAGGACCCCTGACCACCTAGGTCGAGTGAGAGGGGGCCCCAAAGGAGTGATATGCAAAGATTTTTTTGGCTCTGTCTTTTGAAGAAGAAGCGCAACCTCGGCGGACATGATGTCCAGAGATTAGTTGCAAAAGGTTCGAGATGGATGCCAGGCTCCTGCAGGCCATGATGATGATGGGCTTCCCTACACTCGGTCAAAGTTCAAAGGTAAAAATATATTCATTTAATTCTTTTCAAGGGATGTTTAACATGTATTTTTTCTTGACTAATTTTATCTATATTTTCAGGATTCTCTTGCTGTGACTAGTTGGAAGGGCAGCGCCAATAAGGAGAAGTTTATTTTCCAACTATCTGGTATTGACCCTACCCTTGAGCACACTGAGGATGATCGGGAAAAGTGTGGTTTCTACATTATGACAGACTAAGGAACTACAACCTTTGTCGCTCATGCTACCGTTTACCTAGATGACACAACAATTCACCCAAAAAAAATCCTGATGGCAAAGTCAAGGTCACGGTACATCGTATAAAGAAAGGTTCAGGCACTGCAACGGTTCCCTGCCCCACTGACGAGGTCCACATATTGGACCAAGCTTCAAGGGAGTTTATTATATGGCCAATAAATCTGATAAATTTGAGAAAGTGGGTCACACTGGAGCCAGTGCTAGAAAAGGAGCCTAAGAAACAAACCCCAAAGGACCCAGAACCAAAAAAGGCACCAAAGAAGACCAAGGTTAAGAGGGCAAAAAGAGACAAGCTCAGACCTTTTCCTCAGAACATATCCTCGACATATATTGGTATGGCAACTCTTCACACTATGGCAGTAAGATTGGAGGAAGCACTTAGTTTCACAATTACGTCTAGAGTTTTGACCACACCAGAGCTTTACAAATTCACCATGAACAGGAATGACATAGTGCAATTTCTGAATTTTGAGGAGCTGGATTCAACTGTCATCCAGTTAGCCATATTATAAGTTATAAATTTATTTTAATACTTTATGTTTAACCATTCGCGTAGTTTTGACTCCTTTCTCTATTAACAATAGCCACTTTTATTGAAGATGTCTGAATGAAGCAAAAGGAGACACATATGGCTTTATGTGTCCTCAGCATGTCCAAGAGATAAGCACCAATAGGAACTCAAGGATTATGTACATGGTCGATATTATGACCAGCATCGAGAAGATATATTTGCACCTTACATTAAAGGGTAAGTATACTCTTATACTTGGCACACTTATATACATATTATAATACATTCATATATAACATGCCTATTTTATAGTAAGCATTGGACTCTGCTTGTCATAGCCCCTAAAAATAATGTGGTGTATTAGTTCTATTCATTGTTTGGACGGCCAGATACAGAGATTGTTTCCATCATCAATATGTGACTTTTTCTTCATAGATTTATTAACATAAAAATTTAGTAAGTTATATCATATCTTTTTTTTCAATTAGGATATTAGGTTGTGCAAGGTTTCCACCTCTTCAAAGGCCATCCTCTTAGTAATAATCCTACATGGATTTATCCTCAAGTAAGTAGTTTTCAAATAATTAACTTTCAGTATACTCTTAAATGTATTAGTTATAAAGTTAGTCGCTAATGTGTTTTGTGTTTCTTTATTTTGTTAGTACCACCATCAACCTAGCGGTGTTGAGTGTGGATATTATATAATCGTTATATGCATGATATTATTGAGATATGGATCACGGATAGCTTACATAAGGTATGAATGATCAATATTTAGCGATTATTTTAATTTATTCACATCTTGAATATTTACCTATTATATTACTTCTAACTTGCAGTTGTTAGAGAACAACATGAGCTATGAAGATGAGCTAATCCACTAAATGATAGATGATTTGGCAAAAACCATATTTCTGAACATGTCTTAATCAATCATCCATTTCTATGTATACATGATTGTATAATATCCATGTGTATATATATGATTGTATAATATTTGGTTCCTTAATTGCATGCATGATTAAGAATTCGAATTACTTTATTACTATTTATTAACATTTAATTTAGATTTTTTACATTTCTTACTTCATATTTTACTACCTATAATCTGTCTTGATTATGGTAATGCATGGCAGTATTGAAGGGAAAATTAAATGAAACATGGAAAAGAAAAAAAAAATAAAACGAAGCATTTAATGGCAGTATATACTGTAACAGCGGTTACTAAGAGAACCGCCGTAACATTATGAAACTTTAATAGAGGTTTTATAAAGTCTTACATTTCACAATGATTGATTAACTGCTGTTAAAAGATAGACTTACAATAGCGATAGAATTCACACTACTAAAAAATTACCGTGAAATATCACTTTTAACTGTCGTTGTAGACCTTTATTCTAGTAGTAGATACATGAAGCAAGTTGAGGATGTTTATAGTTAAGATTGATAATACATTATATACGTAACACTTGTGGATGGTCATATAGTAAAATGATCCCAACAGTCCTATATGAAGATAATACTGCATGTATTACCCAACTAAAAGAATGGTATATCAAAAGAGATAGGACAAAGTATATTTCTGCAAAATTCTTTTGCACACATGATTTTCAAAATAATGATGAAATTAATATCTAGCAAATCCATTCCAAAGAAAATCTAACAGATTTGTTCACTAAGTCACTTCCAGCAATAATATTTGAGAAACTCGTACATGATATCGAACTTCTCAGATTCAGAGATATCAATTGACGTTACCAAAAAGGGAAGTCGATACATCCTGTACTCTTTTTTCCTTGAATAAAGTTTTGTCCTACTGGATTTTTCTAGCAAGATTTTTAATGAGACAACGCTGTGGTGTATCAATTAATTGTGTATTCTTTTTCTTCCACTAGACTTTTTATCCTACAGTGTTTTTCCCAGTTGAATTTTTTAATGAGACACATTATTAAATAATGGATATCTAAGGGGGAGTGTTATGAATATTAGAATGTGGATGTCCATCTCCCTCTTCCTCTTAAACTTCACTAAGTAACTTCTACTACTCAATTATTCCTACACTACTACATTAAGCTTATAACTTCCACTAGGTCATTCATGAATTTTATTGCCCTCTATTTATCATTTAAATTTGGGTGTAACCTATATGTAAGACTATATCTATAAATAGGGCATGCTATTTGTGTTGTAAAAGTGTGTGAAAAAATATAATCTATTTCTCTCATTTTTTGTCTTTGACTTTTCTCTCCTCTTACTATTGTTGATTGGTTGGCTACTTTCTTACATGTACAACCAACCACAGCTATCACAAGTCACAACAATCAATAGAAAATGATGGCTAGCTTCTGTATCCTGCCTGAGATTGAATTTAATAATGAAATTGGACAGTTTTAAAACGTATGCATTGTTAAATATGTGTTGTTAAATTTAATATAAACGGTTCATAATTGTGATGGATGCTCGATAAAAATAAATTTAATGAAAACTAACCAAAAAGCTTTCCTCAAATTATGATTTAGTACATTTTTAAGTTTTAAACGAAAATCTCAAATTCAAAAATTTTAAAAAGGAAAAAAATTATAAAAGCCTTCGTCAATTTATGATTTAGTCAATAACAGTAAATACTAGATATTTAATCTAGGAGAACCCCTTGGAAAGTTTATAGCCCTAAGGTTCCTGAGAATTAAATTTAAGGACCTAGGTACTGAAAGGGGGAATAAGTTTATAGCCCTTTCACATGACTCCTAAACATAATTAAAAATAAGTTACAAACATTTTAAATTAGAGGCCAAGATACATATGAATCTAAGTTGCGCACATTTTGTATGTTGATGGAGCTTATTCTTATATCCATGGTAAGGTAGAATGTGGAAGCGTAGCCAAAGACTATAGAGGGAATCAGATCGATTGGAGTGTTGATGATGCTTAACATACAAAATGGAAATCCTCAAACAGTGGAATTTTAGGCGTTTGTCATTGGTCTTAAAACGGTTTGGGATGGGAATCATGGGCGTGCTTGCTTGCAAAATGATTATACAAATGCAATTAAGTTTATCGATGTCATGCTCTAACTGGATTGGTTGATTAATCTTCAACATGCTGATAGAGAAGAGAATTTTGAAGCTGACATGTTTACCAAGTAAATAGTTTATTATCTTTATAAACAAAATTGAAAATAGATTAGAGCCCATGAAAGAAAGTTGCAGGAAGAAGAATTAAAATATGCGTAAGTTATCTATCGTCTGTAGGTTCAACTGATGAAAGGGTGAGACATGTGATCATTTAGAGTATGTTCGATCCTTGGAGAGTATCACTTTATTGTGATTTCAATCGCGGCGCTAAAGGAGGTATCCTGGTTCTTAGGTGTCTAAGTTTATACCTGAGGGTAATAGACAGCTCGCCTTACCCGATATTAATATTGCCTAAGAAGAAGAGAGATTTCGCTTTACCTTTAGATCGTGAATAAGCCTAACCTCTTTCTAAAAAAATTTTTAACAAAAAAAATGCATAAGTTTCCGAATTCTGAGTACATTAATTACGCCAAGACAACGAGACCAGAAGCACATGATTAGGGGGTTTTGTGTCATAACGTGTGTTATATACTAAGTCTGGCAAATGTGTTATGGGAAAAAGAATCTCAATAATCTATTTAAAACACATGGAGAGATTTTTCTCTCTATTGCTTCAAGCATTTGAATTAGAAGCACATGGCACTCGCTCTATCTATGCAAGTAACTTGCAAGCCAATCATTACACCTCATCATCTGCCTCCATGTTAGATTATGCTAATGAATGAACCTTTTAATTTAACTCATATATCGTTGTCAATTCATTGCATGACGACTTTTTTTTTCTTATTCTTTTTTTTTAAAAAAAAAACTAGTATGAATTAGCTTATTTTAAATGGAACATTGGGAAAAAATATCCTGTCAAAAAAGTTTATTAATGAGAAGGATCTAAATCATAATAATATAAAAATTTATTAGGTCATTCTCAACAATAAAATATTTAATGAATATTTTTTTTTTAAATTTTTTGTATTTTAAGTGCTTTTGTTTTCTTTAAAAAAATATTTTTTTAGTACAAAATTTTTTAAAAAGAAATTTGGCTCACCCACAATCTAAGAGTAAGATAAAATCTCTTTTCCTTTTAAATGATACTAATATCAAACATGACGAGCCTTTAATTATTCTCAGACATAAACCTAAAATAAAGTTATCTTGTACAAACAAAGCTCCTCTAACATATTCATCTTGTATAGAGTATAACTATTTAAAATAAGTTGATGCAAAAAACTAGATTTTATTCCCTTGGGTAACGTAGGGAAATAAACATTAATAATAGTTTAATAATATCCAGTAAATACTCCCATGACAGGTTTAAAATATCTAGTAATATTGATATTCTTTTATTTTTATTTAAATGTCTACCAAATAACAATATTTTTAATTGTTCACACACACATATATCTATCAGATCTTTTGATGAGTTACTTCATAGAAACTAATAATAAAGAACATTAAGCAAGTTGAAAGTACAAAAACAACTCATCTATGAAATAAAAAAATTATGTCGCTACCTTTTGAAATTTAAGTATTAAATTTTCAATCAATAACTCAAAAATAATTTTTTTAAGATAGTACTACAAAAACAATAATTAACATAAGTTATTTAAGGGTAAAAATATGTTAGGTTCTTACATCTTAACGTGGTTAAGATTTGACCTGTTTAAGTGTGTGGTTTTAGAATTGATTTTGGGCAAAATTTCGGTTTGAAATTTTTTTACACAAATAGCCATTTTTGTTCAAAATCTCAGTTTAGGCTAAACTATGATTTCAAACCATGGTTTCAGAAAAGCTGTTCAGAATAGCTTTTGGAACAGTAAAACAACTTATGGACTATCCAATTACTATTTTACCCTTACTTTTTCTTACACTATCTTTCTTCTCTCTTCTATCTTTTCCACTATCTCTCATCTTTCCTCTCTACCCCTCTCTCCTCTCTCCTCTCTTCTCTATACCTTATCTCCTCTCTACCCTCTCTACTCTCTCTTCTCTACCCACTCTCATCTCTTCTCTATTCTCCACGCTCTCTCCTCTCTCCTCATTTTAATAAAATCATACCCTTTTTAATAATTTACCTTCCTAAAAAGTCATTTTGAAAATAACTATCCAAACACTTATTTTTCCTAAAATCTATTCTTCCCAAAATCTATTCTCCAGAATCTATTCTTCTCAGAATATTTTCTCAAAAGCTAATCCAAACGGGCCTAACAAAGGTGGAATCAAAACCTATTTAAAAGCTTAAATGTATGGATTAGCTTTTAAAATCTTTTCTTGACTCTTGAAATAAGGGTGTGTTTGGATTAACTTTTGAAAAATAGATTTTGGGAAAAATATATTTTGGAAATAGAAATGTTTGAATGATTAGTAGTAGAATTACTTTTTATATTAATAAATTACCAAAAAGGGTATGATTTAATTAAAAGTAAGAGAGAGGAAATATGGTAGAGAAGAAAGATGAGAGAGAAGGGAGTGTAGAGAAGAGAGATGAAAGAGGAAAGAGAATAAGAGTGGAGAAGAGATATAAGATAAGAGAGAGGAGAGATGATAGAGAAAATAGAGGAGAGAGGAGAGAGAATATAAGAAAAAGTATGGGTAAAATAGTAATTGGATAGTCCATAACCTATATTTCAAACCAAAAGCTATTTTCAGTGGCTTATTCAAAACCTAGGTTTCAAACCAAGATTTTGCCCAAAATTAATTTTCAACAAAAATGCCTGTTTGTGTAAAAAAATTTCAAATCAAGATTTTGGCTAAAATTAATTTTCTAATCACACACCCAAACACACACTAAATAGGCCTAGCCTATTTACACATTAAAACAATATATATTTATATCATATTTATATTATATACACAATATTTATATTTTTTTATTTTTATATTATAATTTAAAAATACAAGTAGTCAATCACGCTAGTATCTAGGTTCAAAGCCTATAATTTGTAAATGTGAAAACTTTGAGCTTATTATGCAGGTTGTAGTAGATTCAAAGTATACACATAGCTTTCGAAACTATATTATAAAGCTTTTTTTTTTGTACCAAAATTTTTAGAAAGGGGTTGAACTCACCTACAATTTAAGAGTAGGATGAAGTCTCTGTTCTTCTTAAGCGATACTAATGTCGGGTAAGACATGCCGTCTATTACCCTCAGGCATAAACTTAAGCACCCAGGAGCTAGGATGTCTCCCCAAATATCGCGACTGACTCTACAATAAAGTGGTACTCCTTAGGGATCAAATACACTGCAAATGATCATATGTCTCACAACTTCGTCAGCTGAACTAACAGACAATGGGTATAGGGTATTTTTAAAGGTCTATATTATAAGTAAGGTTTTTAAAAATGTTTCAGTCCTTGTGAGACTTTTTTTGGGCTCAAACCTAAGCCTAAAAAAAGTATGCATTCAGATTCAGGTTCATACTCCATTGCAGGATCAGGCCTATTTAGCTAAAATCTAGCCTATTTTTACCCTTAGGGCTTGTTTGGCACGGGGTATTTGGGGGGGAGGGATGGGGGAGGGAGGGATTTTACTTCCCTCCCCTTGTTTGGCTCATTACAAAATTGAGGAGGGGAGGTAAAATTTTTTAAAATTTTCCCTCCCCCCTCCAACTTTACTTCCCCTCCAAAATTGGGGGAATTTAGAGGGGAAGTGTGATATTATTATTATATAATATTTATATACCCATAATTTTTTTAATATCCTAATATTACTCTTATATTATATTTTATTAAAATATTATGTAAAATAATATAAGGTAAATTTGTCTATATAAAAGTATTTTCCCTCCTTTTCCTTCTTGAACCAAACAAGGTAATATGAAAATCCCTCCCCTCCTCTCCCTTAATGTTAATCCAAACAAGGTAATAATAAAATCCCTCTTTTTTCCTTCCTTTCCTTTCCTTTCCTTTTCCTCTATTAAAATTCCTCCCCTCCGTTGAGCCAAACATACCCTTAACCTTACCACCTACGGCAGGTAAGGCCAATTTATTGGGCCCTCTATTCTATTATGATGCGGAGCAGGAGAAAATTTATAAACAAATAAGCCCAACCCAAATAATTGTTTCGGGTCGGATAGAGGGTCATAATAGACCCGCATCTTTAGTTTTGCAAAGAAATATCAGAAAACCCTAGCAACCAGCTTTCATATTTCGCGGCGGCCGATTGCACCAGCTATTCTCCACCTTCTTCCTTCGCGTGCAGCAAGCAGCCTCTCGGAGTCACAGTGACACAATGGGGAGAGTTCGTACGAAAACGGTGAAGAAGTCGTCTCGACAAGTCATCGAGAAGTACTATTCTCGAATGACGTTGGATTTCCACACTAACAAGAAGATTCTTGAGGAGGTGGCTCTCATCCCTTCCAAGAGGCTCCGTAACAAGATCGCCGGCTTCTCTACGCATCTCATGAAGAGGATCCAGAAGGGTCCTGTTCGCGGCATCTCCCTCAAGCTTCAGGAGGAGGAGCGCGAGCGTCGTATGGATTTTGTTCCTGATGTTTCCGCCATTAAGACTGATCAAATTGAAGTTGACAAGGAGACGCTTGATATGCTTAATGCTCTTGGCATGAATGATATTCCCGGTATTGTCCAGGTCGATCCCACTCCTGTGCCGCAGGTCGGATTTGGTCGCGGCGGTTTCGGAGGCGGTGCTAGGAGGTATTGAGTATTAGGTTTAACTGTCGTCTACTGCTTAGTTTTGAACTTTTGATTCAATCTCAAATTATGGTTTAAATTATGGTTCTGAAAATTTTCAAATTGTTGAGGTAATGGAATGGATTTTGTCTTGCTTTCCAGTTATTGGTATGGTATCTCAGTTTGATTCATTTATCATTCTCTGAGAATGATATTTTTTTTGTTGGGGAATTTTTTTCTTGCTCATGTTAGTTACATCTGCGACTTCAAATGTTGTGGGAGTACTTTATGAATAAGAAAAAAATTGAGGTCCAAGTTTCATTCATCATGTGTATGAGTTGGGCTTATCCTTGTGCTAATAATTCAGATTGCGGCTTAAATGATTAGGAAATTTGCCTGTTCAGATACAACTTCTGATCCTACGCTGCTAAAATAATTCTTCAAGACGCTCAAACTGAGCCTTGATTTTCATATAGAGATTCCATGCATATTAACGGCTAACTTAGTTACTAAGGACTAGTGGTTAAAAATGCGTGCCAACTCAAGTGTGTGAGCTTTCAACTCCTGAATCTTTAGATTTTTATCCTTCCAACTCTTCTCTTGCACTTTGAGTACTCTACGATGCAACAAACAAGCCAATCAAACTTATTTTGGTGACTCAAATAAGTGCCCAATGGAAGATGCCAACCCTCGCAAAACTACAGTTATACTTCACACTTACAATTAAGTTTTTTGGCTGCTTCATGAAGAAGCTATCTTTAGATCCCAGTTATGCATTCCAACCAGAATTAAGAGTCAATAAGTTTAGGGGTTATCTTGCTATCATTTGTACCTCTTTCTTCCACCAAAACTCAAACTAGAATTTTCTCAAATTCTATATACAATCTAACCCAAATAGGGAACCGATTGGTTCAAAAGAAATGGTAGGAGTATTTGACTTTTCTCTGAATGTACCCCTCTGTTCATTTGGCTCCGTCTTCTCCTTGGTTTATAATTGGGTGGTTGCTAAAATGTTACATTGGCTCAATGATTTTGATGGAGTGGGAGAGAATACTACTGGACTTAGACTTGCTGATTCTGGAATATATTCATCTTTTGCCTTTGTGCATACTTGAAAGCAATGGCATCTATGATGAAATTCATTAAGCTTAACATATTTATAGTAGTTAACTTTGCCTGTAAATTTTTGTGATTGTTGGTCTAAGAAGTTGAAGCTAACTGGGAAGCTTCGCTTTCTGCCTCAATCTAAGTCCCTGCTTTTGCATATTCTTTTTGTGCCCAGTCATGAACATTCTTTGTGGTCAGGGAGATATGCTCTTGAGAAAAATATTCTGTGAAATACACACTTAGGAATTTATCTCTTGCCATGTCCATTGAGCCGGGCACTATCCAATCTTCAATTCCAGATCTGTTAATTCTTTCCTTAACTTTTATTGCTCAACCATTCTAAAGTGTTGATAGTATTTTCTTAAAAATTGGGATTCTGATTAGGATAGGATTCTATTGTTTGAAGCTCATCTTAACAAGACATGGCTCAAAATATCCATATATATATATGTTCTATATATAATATAAAATCTAAGGTGCGCTATTTTAAGTTGTGAATTGTCTGACTCCGTAGTGGGCCCGCAATACATTTGAGTGTAAGATAATAATTTCAGTTTCTTTTAAAATTAATATAAGATGTCTTAATTTTGTTCATAGGTTTGATTCAAACCCTTTAGCATAGTGTTATGGAAAACCAGTCAATATCAACATCATCAATTTAGAAAGATGTGTGAAATTTGCTGAAATTCATTGATTTGGGAAAATGATGCATCAAGGGATCCAAATCGTGAGTTACCAAATTACCTTTGTGGATTTCACTTATAACGTGCTAGCTGATATGTTTGCTTATTGGTTAACTTGACCATAGTCATGCAAGGGTACTCATACTTGGTCTAGTGGTGGACTAAGTGAGAGAATTGAGGTATGATTCTCACCTCTTTAGAAAGAGAGAATTACTATAAGGCCCTAAGAAAGATTTAATTATCTATAAAGGCTTAGAAGTAGCTGACGCAATCACTCTTACGTTAAAGGGTTCTATCATTAAAAAAAAATATAATATAAGATAGGAATAATGGTTGTAGTGTCTTACATGCATGCCTGTGTTGAAAAATATACGTTCAAGTCTGAGTTGCTTACAGGTGTAATTGGTAGTATAATACACATTTAAATTACCTAAGATCAAAGGTGCTGGTCTTGGAATTTAGCGTCAAGTACAAGTTGTTAGAATTTATTAATTCGATTTTTTTAAATATTATAATAATATTAAATCTCATGCATTAAAGATAATCTATTAAAGTTGGGGACTGGGGAAGGTAGGAAGAGAGTAGGGGAAGGGAAAGATGGGATGAGGGAATCCAACTCCAAGATATTGATCGAATGGAATGCTGACCACTGTGAATATGTGATGTGATATTAAAAATATTGGAAGCAAATTTATTTTTTTATATTTAATTAAATACAAATTTTATTATAATCACTAAAAAAATTTCCTCCAAGAGTTATTTTTCTACTGTTGGTGCCCCTATCTCTTCCTTGGGCTTCATTGCCTCCCCTCTTAATAGGACAAATTTTTTTTTGGTGAATTTCATTCAACCAACCCATTTCCTGAGTTTGGTTAAGCTTCGCAAGCTACTTAAAAAGATATGTGATCAAGCTTATTATAATTCATATATAATGAATTGGCCAGCATAACTCATGGCACATTTCGTGAGTTTGATGCATTTTCATATTTCAGCTTTTTGGTTGATTCAATATAGTTTAATTTATGAAACATAACTTTTGGAAGAAAATTGATTATAAAAAAAATAAGTGTATGGATAGTTGTTATTATTATAATGATTTTTTTAATAAGTAAAATATCAGAAGGGCATGTGATAAAATGATAGAAAAAATAATCATTATATAATCTAAGAGCATTTTTCTTCATTCAAAAGTAGTTCCACAAGCGCATCTAAAATTATAGTTTTAGATTTTTAAAATTATAATTTAATTCATAAATATATTTTGATATTTAGTAGCTGTTTGTTTAATTTTTTTAGCTTAAATTAAATACTTTTGAAATTATGTTTTACATACAATACAAACCAAACATCAGACATTACATAATACCATCACAGGGCCTTTGAAATCAGTAATATGGATTACATACAAAAACAATCCATGTATTCTTCGTTCTCAGATATTGTAATCCGCCATTTTCCTCGAATGCCTCTCGCGCTCCTCAAACCTTTATCATGTTCTTCCTTCTCCTCCAACACTAGTAAAGCCTCTTCCCTTACCAACTCTGGCAAACATCTTCCCTAATGACTCTGGCGAACATCTTCCTCAACGACCCACCTCCACCTTCGTCCATCATCTTCTCTGATGCTAATATAGCCCCCTTCTCCGTCCATGAGTCCGCCTCTCAGTTGCACTCTCAATCACGGTTTCATCTGCATAAACAGATAAAGCTACATACGTACTGCATCCTTCACTAGCGACAACATCCTCCTCCTTTTCTCAAATGTCTTCCACCACTCTCCCTTCTCTGAGCTTCTTTGCTTCAATGTGGTCTGGATTTACTTCGATTTGCTCAAATGATTTCATGAGAATCGTCTATGTTGCAAATCTATGTTCAATTCATTGTCGTTCGGATTGTGTTTGAGAATGGTGACGTGGAAGAAGGGAACAGATGAAGGAAGGAGGCTATCATCTTTTTAATTTTATTTGTAGTTAATTAAATATCAAAAATAAGTTTTATTTCACTATTCCTAATATTATACCAAATAACCTCATTGTAATTACCACTACCTTGTCACTTATTTTATGAACCAAACGAGTCATCACTATAACTGCTTTCACATATCTCCAACCCAGAGATAATAAATAACCAAAATTTAAGGTGAATGCAAAAATGTTGATTCATTGTTAATTTAAAACTATATTATGATTTGATACTTCTTAATATAAGACCTAATCGAGAATTAAATTTTAGTCATAAATATAAAATTTATTTTCTATATTTATTAATTCTTTTGTAAATTACCCTTATTGATACTCCCTCAATAATAATCAAGAGAGTTAAGAAGATAATTAAGGAAGATGACTAAGGTATTTTAGAAAGAAAAAATATTTTATATTAACTAATTTAACTAATTTTTAATTTAATTAAATTAATTAAATAGATCATATATTAAAGAGCGGAGGAGTATTATAATAAACAAGATTAAAGATTGGATGCTTTGGCGACAGGATTAGGAATGGTGAGGCTACCTTGTTGACGCCAAGGCTCGTCCATGTTCCCTATCAAGTCATTTCCATACAATAGTATCTTGATTTTGGCTTGCGACTCTAATCTAAAGTTCTCGGACGGTTTTGATACTTCCATCACTATTTTTATTAAAATGGCTCAACAAAAGTTTAGTAATGAGAGAGTTTTTGTAATATTCCCAATTTTTAAATTAATAACGCAATCAAAATATATACGCCCATATGTGAAAAGATAGATCAATATAGATACCCTTCGCACACAAAAAAAGAAAAAGAAAAAGAAAAAGAAAAGCTAAATTAAACAAAACTCCCCCCTCAACTTTAAATAATGTACAAATAACTCCCTTAATCTTTAAAATTTGAACTCACCTAAACTTTCATTTCTCTCTATATATGGATAAACCACAAACATCAATTATACCCCCTCAAACTAATGCCTCTTAATCTTTAAGATATACTAGCTCTAGTCCTTAATATAATATAAGATCTATTTAATTAATTTGGATAAATTAAGAAAATTAGATAAATTGGTTATTTGTAATAATTGTGTGTTAGTTTTCCTGAAATACCTTCTTTAATCATGAACATTTGAACTACCATTGATAGAAACTCTTATAATATGTGTAATCATATAGGGATACTTTGGGAGAATAATAATTTTGGGAGTCAAAGTGGATTAGGGCCTTATATTTCAGATTAAAATAGACTTCCTATATAACTTTTATATTTAGGAGTAGAAAGAGTATGTTATATGCATATATACCTCTAAGTTTTAAGATATATGTAAATAAGTAATAAACAAAACTACTTGTATGAGAATTATTTGTATAAATATAAGAGTTTAGCAGGTTTCATTATAAAGTTTCACATCTTACGAAGGTTATCTGCATATATCATAAAGTCCAAGGGGGCTATGTATAATTTTGGGGAGAAAAAAGCTCTCAGAACAGCAACTCTATGTTACTAGTGGCACACACTGATGAAGGATTCTTGAGTTTGATGGAATATATGTTCATGTAAGAGATTTTGCCGTGTCGCGTGAGATTGAAAAAAAAAAAGATTTGTGTCTCTCCAAATACTTTTGTTCTGTCCATAATAATTTACGTATAAAAAACATAGGCATAATCGAAGAATATAATCAAATTGAAGATAGATGATCCAACGTCAGAGAAGAAATAACAAGTCTTGGTCAGTTTATATATGCTATACATTCTTGGAATGAGAGAGAGATACGTATAATAATATTTAATTTATTTCAGATGCAAAGTATAGTAAAGTGTATATATATTATATCAATTACATCATTCAACATAGAATCTAAAAAGATAGGGAAAGACACGTTAGATCATCAATTACATTAATTGGAGATCCGGACTGGAGTTTTCGCCTAATAAGTTAGTCTTTTTGAGATTGAGATCGGTCTTTTCTTTTGATTTTGTACTTGTCACATCTCTGGCTTGTATAGAGAGGCTATCTATATATAAGCGTTACATGGGCGGATCAAAACACTAACTAGGGAAAGGACATGGATGGGCACACGGGGAAGGCTGCGGAGAAGGGGAAGGAGGAGGTCCGGTACCGGGGAGTGAGGAGGCGGCCATGGGGGAAGTACGCGGCGGAAATTAGGGATCCGTCGAGGCAAGGGGTGAGGCAGTGGCTTGGGACGTTTGATACGGCGGAAGAAGCAGCAAGAGCGTACGATAAAGCCGCCTTTAACATGAGAGGTCATCTCGCAGTCCTTAATTTCCCCACCGAATACTATGCTCAATTACGAGGATCCCCACCATATCCTCTCTATTTAGCTTCTTCTTCTCCACCTTCTTCGTCGTCATCGTTTTCTTTTCATGGCCATGCAAGTGGGAGCTCGTCGTCTTCGTTGTCTGGTTCACTACGGAGGCAAGTTTTCGAGTTTGAGTGTTTGGATAATCAAGTGCTTGAAGACCTTCTTGAACCAGAAGACGAGAAGAAGAAAAGTGGTGGAGATTGATTGATTCTGTTGGGCTTAAAAATTAACCACTTCGTTTTCAATCTCTCTCTTTCTATTTCAGTTCTTCCTTTTCTGGTAATGAACAGTGCTGATAATTGGACATGTCTTTATGAAGATGAGATTTATATGGAAAAGAAGGAGAAGAACTTGTATTATTGTATGGTTAGTGTCTGTTAAGTTTACTGTGAATGAGCAGAGCCTGAAAATGAAATCTACGGCTTCCGTTGTTTATAAGGTCATAATCTTCGTACGTGTCTTACATTCATTTTGAACCCCAATAATATCGTGTAATTACATTAATTGTCTTAAACTTTACATACTCTTCTTGTACGTATGGATAGAGACAGCTGTTTATTAAGTAAGAGATAGTTCCACGTGTTGTGCCACGTGTAAATGGATTAGAGGTAAAAAATTCATAAAATATTATAATATAGTGCCATTTTACCCATCTACCAACAAAAAAGGTGAAAAAATTTCTCAATTTGATTTCTATCAGAGACGTACATGTTGGCCGTGAATGTCAGAAATATTGAAATTTTATTTAATTCAAAGTGCATATATGTGAAAATATATGTTTTTCAAAATTTGTATTTCAATTTACAAGATAGAACCCACCTGGAACGTAACTTGACTCTCCCTTTTAAAGGGTTGAACCCATAAAAAGGAAGGGGCAAGAAGGTGAGAGTCGAGAGTCGATGTAGCGTTTAGATGAGTTTTGAATCAAAGTATATTTATGTGACTATGAAATGTTGTAACAAAATAAAATCATTTACTTAAGGCTTCTACCAATTAGGACAATTTTGAACACGTCTTTAGATTGGGGAGTTTTCAATATATGGTTTGAAGAAGTAGAAATGGGATTAAATCTTTAGGTTTGAGCTACCAATGAGTAATTTCTATTGACTTTGTGTTTAATTTAAATTTATTATTGATCTTATTTCATTTCAGTTTTAAATTCAGATTATTTATCTTCAAGTTACTTACCTTATTTGCGGTATGCGGTATGTTTAGTAGGATGGAAGAGTTTTTTTATGAAAGTGAAAGTAAAAATAGAAGTAGAAATGAGTTTTAAAAATTTGTTTAGTATGATGAAAATGAATATTGAATTGATGTATATTCGTTTTATAACTTGGGGTAAAATTATCCAAAATATTTTTTTATAACTTGAGAAGGGTTAAAGTTATCCAATAATTTTATAACTAGGGTAAAATAGTCTAAAAAATTTTATTTCTACTTCCATCATCTCAATTCTCAACTTTTCTGATGGAACTAAAATGACTCAAAATATTAGAAGTAAAAGTGACTTCTATTATACCAAACGAGAGAAATAGAAGTAGAAGATTCCACTTCTCACCTACCAAACATGCCCTTATTGATTTCATATGGACTTAATTGGTGCGGAAAGTCTAGTTTTTATATTGGTTAAACAATTCAACCGGTGCGGAAAGCCCAATATATTTTTTTTATATTTTTTCTATCTTTCTATATTGATTAAATAAAAAAAAACTAGTAAAGACCTTATCCCAATCAAATACAATTGATTGAGACAGGCAATGTAATTTGACAACACTGAATAAAAATCTTAGTAGCTTGAGAAGTAGAAAAAATTGACTTCAAAGGAGCACAATGCCCATATTAAGGTAATTATACAAATTTATCTTAGCTTGTTCATAGACTATACACTAATGAAAGAACACATCTCATGCTAATCATAGGACTCCTCTGTAATTTCACCCCTTGATTTCGTAAATTTACAAACTTGGAGAAGATAAAATACGGTATTTATCTTACCACTACTACTACTGTAGGCAACACTTTCTACATCACGTTGGTTAGGGAACTTTTCACTTGGGTATATAAGGACATAATAATTTACCTAAAATTTATGTTGATAAAACAAATGATGTAGAAATGACTTTCTATGTCGGTTAAGTAACCGACATAGAAAACCCACCTTCTTCATCTTTTAGCCTCTGTATTCTATAATGCCCTAAGATATGGTCTTTTTACCCCTCAAATTGAATCTGAAACTTGTAGAGACCAAATCTTCGATATGATATCCCTAATAGAGAAAAGATAAAAGTAATGAATTGTAGAATATAAGTAAAATAGTATCAGAATCTGTTGGATTCCCGATCGATCTAAGTATAATTTGCCTTGTGTTTGTATGTGCATATATAAATTCAACTCACTTAGTCTTAAACACCCATTTGCCCTGAATACCTAATTAAAATAATATAATAGAAAAATAATTGGGCAAGTACAGTGGTTTAATTAATTGGTTTTGTTCTGTGAATTATATGCTTGACTGCTTTAACTGTAAGTGAATATTATTATATTGTAAAAGTAAATACAAGTGTAACAAGCCTATTGATTGGCATTTAAAAATTCTTACTATTTAGTTTTTTTGAACGAACAAATTTGAAAAAGTTTGATCGACATAGAACAAAAGAATATTAGTTAACGTTATCATGTTCCTCATGTGTGTTTGTGTATATTGACACACACAAAATTATTTGCTCCAAAGATGATAGAATCTATAGAAAGCTGATTATATTAATAATACTTTTTTCAATTTCAATATTCTAAATATAAAAATTAGAGTACTAATTGATATAAATAAAATATTAATTAAATTAGTTATTTATAAAAATGTGGATTGATTTTTTTAAAAATATTTTGGTTTCTAGTCATTTTCTTCATATTTGGTTGTAAGGGTTTTGAGAAGAGAGAGGGGGGGTTTCGTTGAAAAAAATGGATCGGATGGGAGGGGGATGAATTTTCCCTCTTCTCTCCAAAAGTTGGGAGATTTGAAAGTACACATTAAGCCTATCTTATTGTGACTTATTTAGCCATATATATGTTTATATTTTCATTTTTATCCTTGACATGATCATCAAAACAGAAGCCATGAGTTCACTTCCTAAACCCAAACATGGAAAACCATTGTTTGATATAAGATAAATAATTTGTACTAGAAATTATGTCTTATATTAATTTAAAAATTGGAGGAGTATCATTTTTCCTTCCCATAACTAAATAAGGTAATATTATATTTATTTCTAATTATAATATATACTTAACTAATTTAAATAGATTAAAGAAGTTAGGTAAATTAATTAATTATAATGATTGTGTGTTAGTTTCTCCAAAATATCTCCTTTTAATTATGTGCATTTAAACTATCCTTGATAGATATCACTTAATATTTGTAATTATATAAAGATAATTTGAGAGAAAAATTATAGTTTTGAGAGGCAAAATAAATTAAAATTTTATATTTAAAAATAAATCAAACCCCCATCTCGCCCTTATAATCAAGAATGGAGGGAATATTAAAAAATATTTCCACCCATCCATTGAACCAAACAAAGTGTTATATTGAGAAATAAAGATCTTATATGACAGGCCAATCAATACGTTCAATCAATAAAGATAATTTAAAAAATAATAATAAATATGAGAAATAAAAAAGATTTAGATCTTATATGACAGGCTAACCAAATATGTGGTATACTTATAAAATTAAAAAATATTATACAAATAACCAATCAAGGCTCCTAAGATTCCAAATCAATAAACATATCATTAATGGGTAAAATTAATTATAAAATATAGAACTTTTCTCATAAATTATTATATATCCTTTAAAGATACTCTAAGTTACAATTGACTCTTTAAATCCTAAAAAAATTTAAGATGTTACATCTTATATTTAAGGCTAAAATAAACTCATTTGTTATAAATATTACATGTATGTGTGGATGTCTATAACCCTTAACTCTTGGGATTCTTTTTAAGATTACATCTTCTCTTAATGTCACAAACCCATAACCTTCATAATGAACGACTTGAAATGAGTTTCTTATTGTTAATGCTATTACATTCATCTTTATTCCTTTGTAACCTTAGGTTTAATATTTAATTGTTGGGGCCTATAAATAGATGTCATATACAAGGTATTTGTATAAGTATAAATATACAAATGAATGAAGAATACTCTATTGTATTCTCTCTCAATCTCTTATCTTATTATTTCTTTTCTCTTTAGCTTATTCTTTTTTCTCTCATCTTTATAGCATCATTAACTAACTTCTACAAATATTACTTATCACATACTTCATGCAAAACATAGTTCCACAATCTAATCTTCAAAATATTGAATTGAGCATGAATTTAGAATAGATAATTTGTACATAATAAATTAAGTTTCATGAAATTTAAAGATGAAATTTTATTAATTTTATAAAATAAAGAAAATTCTCATCCTCACTTCTCCGTGAAGGGAAGAGACATGAGAAATTGTAGATATCGGGGGATGTTCTCAATGAACATTAATTTCCAACAAGAAAATATGGTTTGCCCTCTGTTTTGTTAGTGGGTTCAGAACCATATATTCAATCCATTGATTCTCAAGACAAATTTTCCAAAGCATGCTTATAATTCAGAGAGGATCTTTCTTCTTCTTTTTTTATCATAAAAAAGATTATGAGGTGACGCAACCTGCTTGCATTCCCTTTTAGCTTTTTAATTAATATTTTGATAAGACATTACATCATCTTTTTAATCATCCATATATCTTGAGTTCTTTCAATTTTTTTCCTTGATTAATTTTATAGTAATTATTTTTTATAATTAAACATATCATACTATGACGAGGTATAAAAGTTTGTTTTGGCAAGTAAGAAAATAAGCTACAACAAACATAAAATTAATTTAGTAGTGTAAGCCCTCGCTAGATTCTTCTAAATATGAAGCTCAATTCCTAGAGAAAAGACACTTATGTTGGGAGAGGTAGCCACAAACTCTAAAACTAGATATCTAATAATAAGATTCATTAAATAGTATAAAAATAAAATAGAAAATCTGCTAGGGGATCCTTTTACCAACAACATTTTATAATAATTTAGAAAAATATAAAAATATAATTGTGAGATGAGGTAGAAAATATGCACCGAAACTTGGAGTAGAGATTCAAAGTCCGATAATCATGGGTATGACTAGAAATATAATAACTTATTAATTCACCAAATTAAACTCAAAAGAAGAAAAAAGAAAACTCTGTATTTACAAAGTTTATACGAGAATTTAAATTATGAAAAACTAGTTGAATGGGGAATCTATATCTGGTTATTTCCCGTTTTGCGCTTTCAGATTTGATTCGTGATTATCGGTTCGTGAGATACGAATCATTTTGTGATAATGATGAAATTTTGCTTTGAATGTTTAATGGTTTAATATGATCCACATAATTATTGTTTACGCCATTATCACGTTTTGATATTAATTGGGTGGTTAATATTCTTTGGAATTTTTAGATCTCATATGGAAAGGTTGGTAAGGTTGTATAGGATAATAAAGGCTCAACGGCAAAAACTGAGTTTAGTTGAAAAGAAAAGATAGCATGGATCCTGTGCTCGAGGATTTTTCTCTTAGATTGAGCTCAGGCGGCCATGCATCTAGTGGCAGAATTATGGGGTTGCATGATGGGCCTCAAAGAGAGCTTTGGGATGGAGGATTTAGAGATATCGTTCTTCGTAGCGATTCTAACTCTACGGAAGCAATCCACCTGATTAAACATGATGTTCCAAACATGCATGAAGATTGGTTCTTATGGAGATTAAGTGCATGCTTTACTTGGACTGGTCTATGGAAATTCAAATTATTGATGGAGATCATAATAGTGTTACTGATTTACTTGCTAAAAGAGCACTTGATGGACCTAATGGGTTGCAGTTGCTAGGGCCTGTTGCCTTATCTGAGTATTTGAATTTGAATTTGATTGTAGGTTTATAGTTTTCTTTTCCATTTGTAGTTTTTGTTTCCCATATATAAAGAAAACAAGAAAAAGGTTTTATGTGAGTGCAAAAGTACTTTTCTTTTATATAGATTAGGGTATCCACTGTCATTAATATTAACTAATCATTTAGTTATAAGACATTTACTTGAGAGGAAACGGTTTAACTATGAGATACTTTCTATATTAAATGGCGCGAAGAAGTACTTTAATCAAGTTTGGGCAAGAAAGTATCTATTGGTCCATATTGGGCCACTTGTTTTTTAAAGAAAATGTGATTTCATAAGATTAGTCTGAAGCTTACAGAATAGAATTGCTGGGGCAGAAAATAATTTAAAAAAAAAATCAGATTTTGAATATGGGCCCAAATAGTTTTAGTGGCTAAAGAATGTTAAATTTAGGGCCTAAATAGTTTAAATTTTCACTAGAAAAAAATTATATATATTTAATATTTAACAACGTATGGATTAAGAGGATATTTATATTTAACTAAAAAAAGAAAAAGAATTAAGCCACCTTCACCTGTCTAAAAGGGTGGCTTAATTTTCTGTTTTCAGAACAATTTTTATTTTGGAAAGCAAAGAAAAATATTTAAAAAAATATTTTTGGTTATGTGTTTTCATTGTGAAAAACAAAAAAACAATCAAAACATCTTTTGATTGGCTTGTAATTTTTTATTTTTTAAGACTTTATTTAAAAAATTACTCTAAAAATTATTTTTAAAATATAAAAATAGATAATAGAACCAAACACGTTATAAATTTTGCAAATATTTCCCAATTAAAAAAAATTAAAATTGATAGAATGGTAGTGGTGAGAGGTGAGAAAGGAAAAAAAAGGAGTGACCAGGGGTCTAGGTCTAGCATCTGACTTTACTAATAAAAGTTCCGAACATGTTTATTGTTTTAGGAGTTTGAAAAAAAAAAGAAATAGTTTTTTTCTATAGAAAACAATCAAATATATTATGCTCACCAAAATAAAGAGTTAAGTATTATGATAAACCCACTTGAGACCTTTGAATTGATTGAGAGGCCTCTTGGTATGGAGGTCCTTTCCAAGTGTTTTATATATTTTTTTAAAATATTTTTCATAATTATACCTCTTAAACAAATATATTTAGTTAATTAATTAAAGAGTTAAGAAAATATTTTACAATTAATTTTCATCATGTGCAATTAATCGCCTCCCATCTTTCTCAGTATTGAACATTAAGGATACTTTGGTCTTTTCCCTTCTCATATTTATTGACACTCAAGGACCTCAAGTTTTAAGTCCCATTAGCCAATTAATTTGTCAAATTGGACCAATTTTCCCCTTAAACAAAGATATTTAACAAATATCTTTAAATTTTGATTAAAACCAAATGAAAAAAAAACATAATTAATATAGTATATTGATAAAAAAAAATGTCCCAATTACCTATACTTTTTATACACATACTTTTCACAAATATGAGATTAATAGAGCATATATTATTTTTTCCTTTTTTTTTAAAAAAAAAAAGACATCTCATTGTGTGTGTCTAGGCTTTTTGAGCTATATGTTATAAACAAAATACTATTTAGGGTTGAAGTACGTATTTCTTAGAAGTAATTTTGAAAAACAAACGTAGCACATAATTTTAAAAAATCTAAAGAAAATTTAGGAATGAAATATATTTGGGATCCTAAAGAAAATTATGGAGTAATATAATGCACCCTAAATGGCCTAAATAAAAAATATTTTACCAGTGTTATATATTTCAGAAGTAGATGTGTATTAGATCTACTTGCTTTATTTTATAAAAAATATAAAATACTGTAAAAGAGTCTGCCTTTTATTGTGCTTTTAAAGAACAGTTTTTCAAACAATCTGTAATAAATAGACCACATTTTTGGACTGAATAATAAATAGAATTAGGAAATAAGAAAAATGGTAGTTTAGGTAATCAGGAAATGGAAGAAAGATATTTAGTTTGAACAAAAAAGAAGAAAGACATTTATTTAGAAGGAAAATATAGATAGGATTAGGAAATTTTGATAATAATAAACCATTTATTGTTACCAAATTCTTACTAATTATTTTTACTTTTAGTAGGTAATTATTTACAAAGTAATTTCATGTTTAATTATTATCAATCTTACTACGTACTTAAATCTTTCAATTATTAATTAATATTTAGTAAATATTTTCAATCAACTTTTATTATTAATTAATATATAACAATAATGATTAATTTTTATTATTTATAGAAAATCATTTACTTATGATTACTTAATCATCCTGTTCACACATTATTTAGTAATCATTCCTAATTCTCTTTAATCATTATGAAATTATCCGTTTTTTTTTTCTTTTTCAATATTTATTTTAGAATAGTAAAATCGAACCAGGAGGATATACATTTTCATAACTCGACGTCTCTTTTTTTTTTTTTTTAAAGAGGCCAAAAAAAAACAATAATCTCAAGGTAAGTCGAGATTCTCCAATAATTCGATTTCATTTATAGATTAAGTAAATCTTTCCCACCATCATACAGTATTTTTATTAACTTTTTTCCTTTTGTAGTAAATTGCTTATAAAACCGTCTTTCTATATCTGTGTGTTTACACCACCATGTGATGTAACTATGTAAAGGTTAAACCTTTTTTTTTTTTTTTGAATTTTGGATATATACAAATAATCCTCTTAACTTTTAATTAATAATAAACTTTTCTAAACTTTATCAATTATATATTCTTTAAATTTTATTTTTGTGTGCATATATATATAATTAACCCCATCAAACTATAATCGATATGTATAGATAATCTCCTAAACTTTAAGATGCAGTGTACTAATAAGTAATATATAGAATTAATCGTATGTGAGTTATCTATATAAATATAAGAATTTATGAGGGTTTATCGTAAAATTTTAAAGATTAGAGATGTTAATTAACTGTACACGGTCAAAAATTCTGGGAGTTATATATAATTTAGAGATTAATGAGACAAACATAAACCAGTGCAAAAACAAAGTTGATATAATTAATATTTAGAGTAAAGTGGGAAAAAACATCAAATCATCAAAGACATTGTTGACCCTTTGACTTTGAAGAAGGATAATAGCGTGCAGTTATACTAATAGCACTTGGCTACCTTCTGAAGAAGCCTCTCACTATTTGCTTACAATTTCATCTCAGAAACCACAAATCCGGTGATCGTCGTCATCGTTACTATGCTCTGAAAAGTGAAATTAAAACATCTTCACTCCATCATATTATATATATATATATATGGCTGCAGAGTTATCTTAATTAATTCCCCCGAAAGATTCATCATCATCATCATCGTCATCACTTTCCCTTCTTCCTTTTCTCCTCACAGTCCAGAAGCTCCTCCAACAGTCTATCATCCAAGTACTCGAACTCGAACACTTCATGATGGCGGCTCCTCGAAGAAGAAGGAGCTGATGTAGAAGAAGGAGCTGATGAAGAAGATGATGAAGTTGCAGTGTTATTAGAACGATTAGCTGTGAGAGGGTATTCATTTGGGAAGTTAAGGATTGCGAACGAGCCTCTCATGGCGTAAGCAGCTCTGTCGTACGCCCTGGCTGCTTCCTCTGCCGAGTCGAAAGTCCCCAGCCACACCCTCTGTCCTTGGTTCGTCGAGTCCCGGATCTCCGCCGCAAACTTCCCCCATGGCCGCCTCCTCACTCCCCGGTACCGGACACCTCCGCCGCCACTGCCCTCCACGTCGTCCTTGCTCTCTCTATCCATATGGCTGCAGGAGTTAGCTAGTACTATACTTGTAATTGAATTGTCTTTTCTTACATGCATGGTTTGAGTTTATGTTGTGTGTGTGTGTGTGTGTGTGTACATACATATATATATATTTATATGGCTAAAAAAATTTAGAAGACGAGGTTGGCAAAACAGAATATGCCACGTGTATGGTGTTGGGACTTAGTTGGCACGTGGCCCGGAGAGAGTTTAATATAGTACAATGAAAAGTTGAATACACGTTCATTGAATCTAGATTGGTCAATGTGATGGCTTTGCAAGTTTTGAAACTCTTCTAAAAAGTGTTACTTTCATATATCATCTTTAATTATGATTCTTGAATTTCAAATATATCATGTATATATATATTAAATTAAACGTAACTCGCGAAACGGAAACTAATTAATCAATATGAACAAAATCTTATCATGTCACAGTAAAAAGTTGATAAACGCCAATCACGTGAAGATAAAAGTCTCTTACATGAGAACAATATCCATCGATCTCATTTGCATGAAGTCATCGATGTTGATTATTTTACCACCTTTAGGTAATATAATTCAATATTCCAATCTATAAGCACTGGGTATATATATACATACAAACACACACACTTCTAGAGAACGATCATAATTCGATACGAAAAAGAGACACATGCATTATCCAATGAGGAATAAAAGAAGGAGGGTATAGTTTGTACAATAATAGAATGAAGATGTCAAACTAATACAGAGTTAGTTTAACAGTGTAGAACTTTATTAAGTTAATTTAATAGTATAAGACCCTACTAATTTTTTTTAGATCTTGAGTTTAAGTTCTAGAGGAGATATATGTGTTTAGAAGGATAGCCACAGATTTTAAAATTAAATTAGTCAGTTGATCAGATACTTAGTAACAGGATAAAAAAAAAAGTCAGATACCGACTGATAGTATAAAAAAAAAAAAGAATGAAGATGTCAAAGGAAAACAAATTAGAATTTAAGGAAACAATAAAAGAAAGTGTTTTGTGCTTGAAGATGGGTAAGTACCATGAATCCTTATGAGTGGACGTGATTCTCCATAATTATATATGATTAAGGAATCAGAATATATAAACGTTAATCGACCTGATGTTTCGAGAGACAACCAAATAATATAATTAATTAATTAATTAGTGACTAATAAGAGTCAAATATAGAGGACTAAACCTAGCAGCAACTACAAGGCGATTATTATTATTGTTAATGTATATGGAATCTATATATTTATTAAATAATTTTTATTATTTATTGGTATAATTTTGGATAGGCGTACCGAAGTTTGCAAGCGATGGAGGATTGTGTTCGAAGAATATGAACTTATCCGGTAGAGAGCATTTAAAAAATGATAAAGCACCTTGATTAATGTAATTTAATTTCACTTTGTCACAGAAGAAGAAATTAAAAGGTAAAGGAGAATATATTTAAATTACAGAGAAAAACAAATAGTGGTGAGCAACAGGGTATAGGACGACGACGTTCGTGATGAGTACATTTGGTTCAGATCGAGGTTTAGATTTTGATTATAATTTTGAGTCTTTTTAATTATAAAAAAAAACTATAGGTTTGCATTTTAGACACTACTTAACTGATGGGAAATTAAAGATGGCGAGCTATATGGTTTAGAGCAGAAAAGTGATATGATGACTTTTTTTTTCTGGATTTTGTTCAAAGATTTGCATGAATGAGAGAGCATATATAAATACAAAGCAATCTCAAGGTTTGGCCTATAGTTTTAATTAATTAATTAATTAATACAACACATTGAAGCACACCGATATCTAATGGCTAGCTAGAACAAGAAAACCAGAACGTACCATTCTATTGATTATTTTGTGAATTTAACACTTGTTTTCATTGTTATATAGTGCATTGATTTCTAGTTTGAGAGTTTGAATATATATATATATATATAATTTGATGTTATTATCAAGTATGTAGTTTCAAAATTCGTGGTTGTCTGTTAGACTAATTTTATGTTGATATTTTATTAATATTCTTTAGCAGTATTATATTATTGATATTAATTATTTTTTATAAATATTTTTAGTTTTTAATTAATTAGATGTTTTATTGCCTCCCTTACCTTTCGTACCTGCTTAAATAACCGTTCATGTTTTCATATGTGGATATATATATATATATATTTAGTTATGCATGGTAATATATATTTTCTCTGTTTTTTTTGGGGGGGGGGGGGAAGGGAATTAAATTAATTAAAGAGCATCATGTCAATTTCAGGGCCATGCATGAATATGCTTTTGATAAAAAGTTAAGTTCTGCTTTTGATGAAAAGTTATGTTATATAAATATTTTAGTCTAACAAATTTGACCCCTAACATTTATATATTCATATACAGAGAAAAGTGATATAAAGAAATTTTATTATATATAAAATACTCCTCTAATTATAAATATAAGACATATTTTATATTATAATTTTACATAGTTTATATTACAATTTTATATTATAATCTAGATCTTATATTTAAGATTAGAAAAATATATATCACACGTTTGTTTTACAATTATAATCTCTTTTTTTATTTCTCTTTTTAAATCTCTTATATATATAATATAAGTTAAGTTTTATAAATATAGAGAATTTACTTTCAACATCCTTTAACTTGCTGAGCTGAACTTTCTAATTAGAACTGGAATGTGTACCTTCCAACTTCTAACAATAGACTTAAAATTTATAAGAATGATCTGATAAATTTTTATACATATCGATTATTGATATTTTATAAATTTTATATACACAGAGTGTCAATACTCTAATTTAGGTCCTTATTAACAACATAATTTTGAAGGGGAGACTTTTTCCAATTTTCCCATAGTGCTTTGTATTATTCAAATGTTAAAATATCATCGCTATTTTCTAAGATTACCCTTCAATTGCAATCAATTTATCTTAATTTAGATTAATTTCTTTTTTAACCTATCTCTACCGTAGAATTAATAAAGGCATTTATTAAAAACATTGTGTTTCTTTGGCCATGAACTCAACACAATTCTGATTGAATTAATTTGCATATACTTATTAATGAGATTAAATTTAACAGAAGGTGTTAATCTTTCAAAATGAAGCAAATTAAGGTTTAAGTTTCGGCAGGGAAAAATACCGACACTCTTCATGTATGATCCCAAACATGAATTATTTGCAAATAGTTTTAATAAAGCCTTATGTGCATTTTAGGTAAAAAAATATTAATAAATTTTAAAATTTTACAAAATACCTTATAATGTGTTTGGCAGAAAAACCTTACAAGTTAATTCATTGGACTTTTAAAAAGAAGGTGTCATAAAGGTAAACAGAGTGAGTATTGCGTGATATATGTTAGTAACATCAAAGGAAATATTTTTTCACACAATTATATTTTATGTTTAATTTATATGTTACATATAACCTTGAAAGAATTTATATTACAATATACAAGCTATTAGACAAAGTTTTATTGTTAGTAAAAATAGTTTCGATAAACCAAGTCTTAGCAAAAGGCCCACAAGGGCATATATTGGATTGTATCTCTTTCTAGGAAAGTTCCACAATTAATTAAAAATATTAATAAATGTCTTGTTAATAAGAGTCCATATAGATAGTAAAAAATAAATTTATGTTCTAAACTATAGCATTGTACCTTAACCTTAGTAGGAGATTAGTACCGAACCTGCTTAAACTTTGATATACTAAAAAAATTTAATAAATGTCTTACTCAAGCAATCAATGCATTTTAGCTAACTTTGATGAGCCAATTATCAATGACTATAAACGCCTATTAATAACTTTATATAAATTAAAAAATATAAATATAATTAAAATTAATAAAAATTTTAAAATTATCCTAAATAAAGTTTTTTTTATAAAAACCTATTCTTTATAACTAGAGCTGGTAAAAAGATCCAGTTACCTCAAAAAAGGGGGCTCAGGTTGACAAAATATTAGCCCGCAGCCCTCCCCCCTCAGTCCACCGGTCAGCTTTTTTTAAAATAAAATTAATATTATTATTTATTTTACTCAAATGTTACTTTGAATACTCCTATTATCGAATACTAATAAAGATGATTACTTATTTATTAATATATGTTGACATATTATAATTGATTAATATTATATTAATGCTTATTTAGATTTATAGTTATAAAATTTAAGATTTTTTATAAAAAAAATAAAAAAATTTAAGAGTATAACATTAGCAATTTTTTTATTATGCTAATATAATATTAAAAAATTGTATTAGTATTTTAAAAATTTAAAAATAATTTTTTAAAAATATTAAAAAAAAGTGACGGGTTGGCGGGCCAACCCGTCACTAAGGGGGTGGGTTCGGGCTACACAAATTGCTTGCTTTAGCCTACGGGTTGTGACATACTACCCGTAACCTGCGAGCTAACTTATTTTTCTAGTGTTTATTAGAACTAATATATGTTGTAGTTGAAGTGGTTTTTGTAAGTTAAGTCCTGGAAAGGATGCCACGTTGGGTGGCCTCTCCTTCTAGGAAATTTCGGCATAAATGGGAAAAAGGAAGAAGTCTTACTTAAGCAATGACTACATTTTTAGGAATTTTGATGAGTCAAATGTGAATGACTACAAAAGATGTTTTTCCTCCTACAACCTGGCCAATAATTACATTTCGTGTGATCCAAAAAGATTTGGAAACCTCCTAAATTCAACATGCATGTTTGAAAGCAAATTAGTAATAACTAGGTCCAATGTATATGAATTGAATGTCAAGGGTTAATATTAATTACTTATTATTTATAAGAAATGATGTAGCAATAACATGGATAAAAGTGATGAAGACAAATTATCACAGATTCATTAAACATAAAAATGTCAAAAATCAAACAAGAAATCAAAAAGGTGAATAGGTGTTCAAGATTTATGTAGAAACACTTGAAGTAAATTCCACGATACAGAATATAACCAATGGTTTCAAATACGGTATCAAAAATTTGAGTAATAATTGTTGTTAGGGATAACTGTGGAAGATCAAGTTTTTTTTTTTTTTTTTTGTAATTCTTTAGGCCACTCCGTGTCCGGACCTTTTTTTTTTAATTTATTATCAAATATTCAAATAATCGACTAATTAAAATTAAAATTTTATATAATAGGATTTTTCCACCAAAGATGTTTTTAATAAGGTGAGACTCGAACTTCAGTTCTTCTTACTTTATAATTTAATTGATCTACCACTAGATTAAATATCCATGAATAAATAAATAAGTTATTATAAACGTGTGGTTTTTTGTCTCCTTCCAGGAAAGTTCCACACAAAAATAACAAATTAAATGTCTTCCTCAAGCAATAAATGCATAATTTGGGTCAAATGTCAATGACTACAAAAGATGATTTTCCTGTAAGCTAGCCAATATTCATACATTTCATGTTATTAAACAAACAAAGTTATGCTTAAATTCAACATGTTTTAATAACCAATTATGACCAATGTATGAAGAATTAATTGTCAAAGGGTTAATAGTAATTAGCTATCATAATTAAAATATTGCCTCCGATCTTTATTATAAGATCTATTTAACTAATTTAAGTATATTAATAAAATTAATTTAGTTAGTTAATTGTAATAATTATATAGTAATTTTTCTAAAATATCCTCCTTAATCCTATGCATTTGAACTATCCTTGATAGAAATTCTTTTAAATGATATAGGGATATTTTGAGAAAAAAATTAAAATTTAAGGAGACAACCTATATTAGAATCTTATATTTATAATCAAAATATACTTATTATTTAACTTTTATATTTAAGACCAGAGATAGTATATTAAAAAGTATTCCTCTAACTCTGAAATAGAAGATTAGATTGTACCCACAAAAATATAGAAGATTAGATTCCACATTATCCAATAACTAATGATTTTAAATAAGGTATTAAAAATTTGACCAAAAATTTAATTGTGGTTGTGATGTGATAAAATTAATATATAATAATTATATGGGAAAAATTAATCTGTTGGTCATTAAATTATTGATTCCCTTATTATAACTCAAACTTCAACTATAACTCTTGGTATCTTAATCTTTGAACTTTTGACGTATATAAAACCCTGTCTCTAATTTTTTTCACATTTAATAATTTAACCCTTTTAATATTAATTTATTTTGAGTCATCAAATAATTATCTTACATGGCAAAAAATAGTACTTAATATTATTAAAAATTACAAATGTGGGCTCCAACTTAGCTCATCATGTTTATTGGACAAAAAAAATTGGGGAAAAGAAGCATCTGGCCTGATTTTTTCACGGTCCATGGCCTGGCATTAGCGGAGGACTTCCCCAACATTGGGAACGCCATCTAAATGGGTTGAAGAAGTAGAGGAGGGACCTATCGTCGGTAAGTTCAACTAGTGAATAGGTGAGATATACGATCATTTGAAGCGTGTTCAATCTCTAGGGAGTACAATTTTATTGTGGTTCCAGTCGCGGTGTTTGGGAAGACATCGTAAGTGACTAGATTTACGTCTGAGAGTAATAAACGGCTCGCCCTGCCCGATAATAGTATTGCCTAAGAAGAAGAGAGATTTTACCCTGTGTTTCGATCATGGGTGAACCCAACCCTTTTCTAAAAAAATTTATATATAAAAAAAAAAGAAGTAGAGGAGGGAGAGATGCCCACAGATCTTATGTGAAAATTTCTAAAATAAAATTGCAAGAGGAAAGTATATTTAAGAGATAATTTAACTTCAAAAGCATTATGTACACAAGGACATACTTACCATTTCCAAACTCACATTTAGTTGGAGGAAGAAGGTATTAAGAGAGAATGACATCTAGATAAAAAAATAAGCATATGATAAAATGGTCCCACAAAATAGCCTAATATTAAAATTATCCTAAAAGATTTACATTAAATTAAAATTTTAAATCAATAAAAATTTAATTCTTCACAATATAACGAATTAATATTCTAATTTCTAGTTCGATAGAATTTTAAAAAAATGTCTAGTACATAATAAATACAAACTCTAGTGGATGACAACTACTACAAAACAAAAGTAGTTAAAGAATTTTAACTTAGTAGCAACCTAAAGTTACCCAATTGATGAGACCTATTTGTATGTAATTATTTTCTATTATTTTAGGGTCATTTTATAAAGTTTTTGAGCTTATATTACATATTATTTGATTATATTGAGTCCTAGGTCATAACATGTGATTTTGTGCTAAAAATAACATTTTGATTATTTATTTGTGCTTTATAATTTTGATTGATTTTTAAGAAATTTGGTGTTACAAACATTTGATCTTAATTGTAGAAAATTGAAAATTAATTAAAATCGGGAGTAAATATGAAGAATGCCAAAAAAGGCCCTAAAGAAAAGCTACCAAGGACTAAAGAATTACTAAAGCAAGACCTAAATTAATATTAGAAAAGGACCTAAGGGTAAAATTGCGCCTCTATTAAATGTGTACATCTTAGTTTCAGTGAAAATTTCCTTTAGTCATGGCGGACGGTAACAGAATTCGTAGAATCGCGTTTTGGGCTGAAATTTTATCTTGGATTTAACTCTAACCCTAATTTTCACACTTAAGCATCATTATTAACCTAATTTTTGACCTAAACCCTCAAGTTTAAGCCACCAATTCATTCATTTGTCATTAAATCACTCCATATACAATTCTAACCCCAACACACACTCTCCCTTATCTTCTTCAATAACCATCACCATTCCTTTCCACTTTTCTTCACTTCCTCCATGGCGGCTATGTTGATTGAGATGGTGGTGACAATATCAACTCCTATGTGTGGCTAGAGGACTTGCTTCTTGAGAAATATAGCTTGGGATTGAGTTCTAGGATTTAATGGGCAGTTATTTTGTTTCAATATATGTTTTCTCTATATATTTTAATTTCTTAGATCTAGGTTGAGTCCATTTATGTATTGAGACTAAGAGTTGTTGTTTTTTGAATGATTCCATGAATTGATTATTGTAATTGGATTGATTTTAGAGCTTTTGATAATATATATTTGATTATGTTTGTGATCACTCCATTGTACAAGTGTATTAATAGATTTGTCGCAATATATCCATGTGTTGAGTGTGAGTTTACTGTATATTTGATTGAATTAGTGTTATAGCTAGGCATTTGTTCATAGAAAATGAGTTAGTTTTTTTGAATTAATCTTTTTACAAGTTAATTAACTCTCATGATTAATTGAACTAGGATAGTCCAAATCTATTCACAAGATATTTTCATACATTTATATTCCAAATCGATTTTCATTCCACCTATTTCTATAAAAACCTAACATTATCTATTCCTCTTGCATTGTCCTAAAGTTATTCTCAAATGAATTCTCAAAACCCCCCTATTTATATGCTTTCTAAAAAGCACTTAGTTCATTAGGATTTTAATAAACAAGGTTCCTAAATAAGTGAATGACTTGCGGTTGTGAGTTATTGCAATCTTTAGTAATTACAAATATTTTGTATATGAACTCTCCAGGCTAACCGCGACGAAAAGGTTCCCATCACCAGTGATAGCTTTACCATTATCAACAATAACTTGTATGTAAGGACAAGTATATAAATGGTGGAAGTTTTGTCGCCCAATGACCCTAAATTCATTCCTTAAATATTTTTTTTATAAGAATTTTTTTAAAGGGGTTGGACTCATCTATGATCTAAAAGTATGGTGAAATCTCTCTTCTTTTTAAGGCTAAGTATTGCGATTGGAATTACAATAAAATGATACTCTCTAATAATCGAACACGCTCTAAATAATCGTATGTCTCACTCTTTTATTAACTGAATCTACAAACAATAAGTTTCTTTAAATCTTTATTAAGTATGATGTTGTGAATTCCAACTTTCTCTAAATTATATATTGAGGGTGTGAGTTATAGGCCTTATGGCAAAAAAAAAATAGAGAGACAATTATACAAATAACAACTTTCCTTAAAAAAAACGAACTCAACACAAATTAGTCTAATTGATAAAAAGTTAATTTATAACTTATAAGTCGTAAGTTTAAATTTCGCTGTTAATATAAGGATATTATTGATAAACAAGCAAGATTTGAGAACTTTATTAATAAAAAATATATAAATATTTATATAAGTACTCTTTTAATCTAAAGTTATAACTTTGGCTCAGTGAACTTTTAAAACATAATTTACTTAAATTTTTCTATATAAAAAAAATCGCTGTAAAGGAAATTAGTTTGAGAATTTTAACTGAATGGCAACTTAAATCATATATTTACTATTATTACCAATAACAACTTCAATTATAATATAATATTAAAAGGGGGAGCTTCCCATTCGACAATTTGTAAGAAATTTAGGGAAATGTCTCCCAATAAAACTTTCATTAGTGAGAACTAGGAAGGATTGAATCAATTTTTAAACCACACAAAAACTATTGCTGCTCTATAAATTTTATATATACTCAAACTCTAATCTAAGTCTTTAGTAAAAAAAAAAAAAAAATTCAATTGAGACTTTTTGGCAATTTTCCTGAGAGCCTGAGACTGACAGAGAGGTAGGCAGCGACAATGAGCTGAGCTTCAGACATTTCGCTGTCACTGTGATCACCATTATTCAGTCCCCCGCAACAAAAACCAAATATGGCGTACTCCGATCAGCAGCCCCCGACCTCGGCTGCTGGCGGCGGTGTACGCAACAGCAACGGCAATAGATCCTCCAGAAGAACTGCCACTAAACGTAAGGCTGATAAATCTGCTTCTGTAAACAATCTCGAGCCCCAAAAGCTCGCGGCAACCATTTCCTCACTGAGTTCTACTGCTTTTTCCTTTCTCCAACAGAACGACGTTGTCCTCCTTCCTTCCCAAACTCCGCTTCTGGAATCCCTCCTTTCTTCCACATCCCTCTCTCTCACTAGATTACTCTCTCTCCTTCCTAAACCCTCCGATCCTCTTGCTCTGTCTCCGACCCCTCCATTGCTTCCTCAATCACAATGCTGGTTCCATCTTTTTCTTTCTTCCTATTCCACCGATGATTCCATGTGGCTCGACGCCTTCCATTTGTTCAAACCTTCTTTCACTCATCTTCTTAATCTTCTCTCCCCTTCTTTGGGCTCTGCGATCCCTAAAATTTCTCCCGATTATGCTTTAGCTGCCTCGCTCTTTCGCCTCGCCCATGGAGCTAGCTACAAAGCAGTGGCGAGGCGATTTGGGATCGAATCTGCCGTTGCATGTCGGGTGTTTTACCTTGTTTGTAAGGCAATCAATGAGAATTTGGGGCATCTGTTTGAGCTTCGGAAAGGATTGCTGTGGGCTTTGGGTTGAGATCACTTCCAAATTGTTTTGGGGTTGGCGAGGTTCAGAATTGATGGTGAGCTATTGGGTAAAAATGGTTGCCTGATGCTTCAAGCATTGGTGGATTACGAAGGGAGGTTCTTGGACGTGTCGGCTGGGGGGCCGAGTACCATGAAACCCGAATCCATTTTGCATCAGAGCAAGCTGTATTCGGGGGTAGAGGAATCCAGAGAATTGTTACAGGGACCTTCGTATAAGCTCAACGATGGTTGTTTGAGCCCGCCGTATATTTTGGGAGATTCTTGCTTTCCCCTTTGGCCATGTCTTTTAACACCTTATAACAGACTGAATGAAGGAGATAGTTTTAGCTCAGCAGAAAGGGCCTTCAATTCTGCTCATAACCAGGCTATGGGTTCGGTGGGATCTGCATTTGGGAGACTGCGAGCTAGGTGGCAGCTTCTATCAAAGCAATGGAAAGAAGAGTGTGTTGAGTATTTTCCTTTTGAAATTATTACTGGGTGTTTACTGCACAATTTTCTGATTAAGTGTGGCGAGTCAGTGGCAGGAGAATTTGCAGAACATTTAAACGAAGAGGGTCTTCCTTTTTTTGAAGAAGTGGTAGATGAAGTTGCACAGAGGATAAGGGATGCAATAGCTTTGCACATGAGTCGGGTAAACAACGAAAGATGAATGACAGAGCTATGGAATCAGGCGCATTTCTATTTCTATGTACATAATTGATGGATTGGGAAAGACTTCTCTGTCACTTATTTGTGAATCACGTTTGGTTTCACTCATCATCTTCTCATATCCATGGTGTTGCTATGTCATGGAGGTTTGATAGAATCATTGAGTTTCTGAAACTGTCGAACTAGTTAACAAAACTGAGCAGTATGATATCATCATTTTATTCGTTTTGAAATGTACGATAATGTTGTATCCTATTTATATATATATATATATATATATATATATATATATATATATATATTTTGTTGAAGACATCTAGAAAACAATGGCTCCATTTGTTTCCTTAATATATTAAGTAGAATTTACGAGAGATGGCTGGGCATATATTCAGTTGAGTGTACCTGTCTGATTTTCCTATATAAGTTACCTTTCAAAAGGAGAATGTTCAACTCAAGGAGCAATGAAACATGGCTTTAGTCGTTGCTTCTTGTTTCTGGATTTTGCCAAGCTTTTTGGTTTTTGTTTTTTTTGTGAAATTGAACTCAGACAGCTTTTACTCTTTTATATTTATCGACAATTGTGTTTAAGGAGATAAAACCAAATAACAACTGGTTCCAATCACTGAAACATAGCTTTTTATTTTTTTTGACCGAATGGCTTTGGGCAAATCTAGTTCATCTTTGTAAACAATGTATTACCATCATTTCATAAATTGTGGGCTTAAATATAATTTTTTGTTGCATTTTAACATTCCCTTCTGCTAGGAGAGATAACTGAACTTGGTTTGTGTGACTAGCATTAACATTGAGTAAGCTCCGGTATGATTGGCCCAAAAAATATCCCAAAAAACTAGGATATTTAGAGAAGCAGGCATTTGCATACAAATAAAAACATGAAGGCTTCTCCCAAAAGAAGAATAACAAGAAATAAAAAGAAAAATAAGAGCTTGTTACCTTGCAAAAGGAACAAGACGACTGCACATTTCTTTGTTAGAGACTCTCCCTTTTCTCCGAAGATGAATCTTCAACTAGACTAAACATACATGATACTACAATTCATTACAAGAAGAGACTTGAGGTGGCTTATGAGAGTGATAATGATGGATATTTATGTTGACTTCAGGGTCCTTCAAAATCGTAATATTTATAACTCAAAATTGAAGCTTGGCTGAGGAGCAGTTACTTGCACAATTGAAGAAGCAAGATAGCATACTCCTGCAACCTAGACGTGATGAATTATTCTGTCTCATTTGAATGACTCTAATGAACTCATCTGCACCTAAATCTCCATCTCTGTTTGCATCAAACACATGAAATATGATGTCCACCACATTATCTGTAATTGTCACCCCACATACCTGCATTTATATCATTGTCAGAAATCGCCAATAATACATGTTGTTTGAAGTTGTGGAGAGCCATTAGGATATTTGGAAAGTTTCAAGAAGGGAGGAGAAGAAATTCAGAGAGAACATTTTAAGAGTATGGTAATCAAAAATAGAAAAAGAAAACAAAATTCAGGAATATCGGGAATACTTGTCAAATAGAAACCACTTGTAATATCTATTTTCAGGATTAACTTAATGTTAGCTATATTTGATGGCCCAGGAAGGGATAAGCAAGTACTTGAGATGCTGCTCTCTGGAAATCAGTTTTGGTCAAGGCCCCATTTATTTTCCCATAGCTGAACAGGGCCAGAGAGAAGGACTGCAACTTCTTGCGCAGTTCTGCAAAGGCTTTGAATTCCTCAAATGTAATTCTTATGTCCCTGAGATGTGAGTCATTCTCTAATTCATCAACTAGATTCAGCAGCTTGTTTACATGATTGATGTCGGCAGATGCAACCAAGGACAGCCCGAAATCTCTGGCTGAAATGCTTCCTCTTTGATTGTAGTCATAATGGGAGAACTCTAACCGCAATATCTGCAAATCACATTATCACATCCCAGTGATACTGATTGAACCAGAGTTATTCATCTTATAACATGAAGGTTGGTCATTACAAGGGGGCGTATGCACGGAGTTAAAAACATCCTCTCTTTGATATACACTGATATCTTGTTTAGTTTGATCCTACACATACCTCATCATGCAGGTCTCTCAAGAATTGGCCAAATTTCTCAATATTCAAACAATCCTTTCCGTCTTTGCCAAAAAAGTACTGCAAGAGACCCCCATCTTCTACACCAGTTACATCCCCTTTTCTGTGCTGACTTCGCATCAAGGCCATCACTTTGTTGAACTCTTGCTTGTCTATATGCCTGCATGAGCAAGATTTATACGTCCAACAAATTACAAATTCATGAAAAACAACAAATACATTGAATCACCTAACTTTCTTGATGTATTTCTGCAACCCTTTTAACTTTTGTCTCTAGGCAGAGCAGCAAAAATAATCTCGTTTTCTTTTACCCTTTTCAATAAATAGGAGTAGAAATTGAATCTTTAACGTAGGACACAACTCAATTCTAATTGATGTTATGGGAACTTAAGTCTAAAAGTATGCTTCAATTAATAGTTTAATCACTTGAAAAAAGTGAGGCGACGTATATGACACTCAAGAATATCCGTTGTTCTAACGTGATTGGGAAGACGCCCATAATTGAGTTATCTCATTCTCATCATCATATATAGATAGAAAAAAATGATTGTATTCAACATTGTCTAATTCTTCAAATAGCACACAAAGCACTGTCCGTGGCAGTTTATTAGCATGTTGCCATATGTACGAGTGTTGTAGATGCATTGTGAGGGTACAATATGCTGAAGCTCAGTGCAGACTGTAGATTGAAACAAAAAACTGAAGCTTTTAGTGGGAATTGTTTGTAAATGTCTTTTGGATATGATTTCTCTGAAGGAAGAAGATTTAGACTTACCCATTATTGTCAAGGTCAAACATTTTAAATGCCACTTGAAAGCCGGACTCTGGGATGCTCAGGAGAGTAACAAAGAACATGTACCTGGCGTCAAGGATTAAAAACAGGTTCGCACTTCAACTCTACTCATTAAGCAATGAACAATGAGTCATATTATGTACAGCGTTTGTTCAACATGAAGCGACACTTGAAATTGAAATCACAATGTGCTGAACAGGTTAAAGAAGAGAGAAAGACAAGGAAGAAGGGAGTCTCACTCTGGAAAAGAAATGAGACCATCATTGTCAGTGTCAAAAAGCATGAAGAACTGAGAAGGAGGACAACTGAGGTCGCCAGGATGCTGGTCTCCCCGGAGATAACCCTCTCTCACACGAGACGATCCTGATGGCGGAAACACGGGCACCACCGCTCGCATCAAATCGGCTGGCGTCATAAACACCTCACGACTCCCTGCTGTTCTCACTGATGCAAAGTACTCAAAAACCTGAAATTGTTCATGCATACATACATGGTAACCTCAATCACTGAATTGTTCTCAGACATGGGATGTGTCTTTGCACTTTTTACTCATAGACACATGAGAGCAAACTTGTTTTTTCTCCGTACTTTTCTTGGTCCCCTGTCTCTACCTGGAGGATCTTTCACTTGGACAGAATCCTAGAGCATAGTTTTTTTTCTTGCCGTGTAACAAGTGGATCATTTTCATTCTTTTTAGTAGACTAGTATTTGATATTATAATGGTTTAGAATAGATTTTACTGTAGGTTTATTATTCACTCATTTTTTTTATTTTAAAAAATAATGTTAATATGATCCATTCGGTTGATTGATAAAAAAATGAATTATTTATTATGTCTAATATGTTTATATTCAATTTGAATTATAATTTTTTTAATAAATTTTGATGTTGCATTAACAATTTGGTTTCATTGATATACCACAATCAATAATGGTAACCACTATATCAAAATCATTCACTGGACTCTAACATGTGTAAGATCATTGTATTATATATAGAGATTGTGTGTAAGGAAATTCTGAAGTCGTTTTATTCGTTAATCTGCATTATATGGTTTATCCGAATTAATTAATATGACTAATTGTATTAATTTGTTTCAAGCATTCATTAATGAGATTGATTACCTTTTCATGGGGACTTTGCAAGCGAATCCGTTTTTCATATTTGAAAAATACTCTTCTCCTATACGTATCTGGAGCCAAAAATTAAAAAAAATAAAAATAAAACACACTACAAATATAAGTAGTTATATATATAATGCATATAAATTAATAAAAAAATATTTTGTATCTCAAGCAATTCCAACAAATATCCCCATATTCACAATTTTTTCCCTTTCTCCCTATGGTATTCAGAATATTTTTTTTCATTTGCGTGTATGATATGGTGCTTCAATCGAGACTGTATTTTATCTCTCTCTCTCTATATATATATATATATATGGGTATGTTTGGATACTACACAAACCATGGTTTTAGAAGCCCTTTTAGACAAAACCTTGGTTTAGAGAAATTTTAAAACAAACAGTCATATTTATCCATAAGTGCTTTTGGGCAAAACCATGGTTTTGAATAAGCTATTAAAACTAGCTTTTTCAACAGTAAAAGAGCTTATGGACTATCCAATTACTATCTTACCCCTACTTTTTCTTACACCCTCTCTCCTCTCTACTACTTTTTCTTATACCCTCTCTCCTCTCTCCTACTTTTTCTTATACATTCTCTCCTCTCTACTCTCTACCCTCTCTCCTCTCTCTTCTCTACCTCTCTCCTCTCTCTTACTTTAAATCAAATCATACCCTTTTTGGTAATTTACTAATATAAAAAGTCATTCTAAAAACAACTATCCAAACACTTATTTATTCAAAACCACTTTTTTTCCATAAACTCTTTCCTAAAAGCCCTTTTTCATAAGCTGTCCATAAACCCTTTTTTTTCATAAGTCCTTTTTTAAAATACTATCCAAACAGGCCCTATATGTATAATGAAGATGGAAGCACTGGAAAGGAGAATCAGAATGTTATTTTTTTTTTAAAAAAAGAACAGAGAAGTGAAAATATTTACCATTGAAGAGGAAGGTTTTTTTCTGAGGTTCATACTGTTGTTGAAGCTGATTCTCATCTCTTGCATTAGCAAATGCCTGAACAGAATCCTCACCCAAGGAATTAGAAAAATACCAAAACCCTAAGGCAGAGCCAACCACGGCAAGCCCCGAAACCGTCATCAAAAACTTATCAAAGTCCGTTTTGTCACCATCCCTGAACCCTCCAACGGAGGCGCCGGTGGAAGTTGAGGTTGAAGATGACAATGTGGAGGGTTGTGATTGGCTGAACAAGCCCCTTGCACTGATAAGGGGTCGAATGGAAGGGAGTCGATGAAAAGAACGCTGAAATCTTGTGAGAGACGTCCAAGAAAACATACTAATGTAGGGTCGAGATTCTAAGACCTTTAAGATATCAAAATACAAAACACAGAGAGGGAGAAAGACTTAGAGGCTTGAAGGAACAAGAACAAGAAGAGAGATTAATAGGACAAAGAAGTGAGATCTAATATGGATGGACTAGAAAATATGTAGGGAGTTGGCAGTTTATGGTCATGAGAGCTTCACACCCAAAATGGAAAATACATGTTTATTTTATCTTCTTATCTTCAATATGATTATATATATATATATATATATATATTGGATAACATGATAATTGTCTCTTAACTTTTTTCTCTCTTCCACTTAAATAGAGAAGTCAAAATGGAAAAAGCAAATCAAATTTAATTTGTGCAATCCAATTGATAGCTAGAGGTACTCATGAATCAAAAATATAAAGCTAACTATTTCCTTAAATAAGAAAGCTAAGAAAATAGAGAACTAAATAGGTTAATTTGCAAATAGGAAACTAAGCTAGAAAGCAAGAAAGTAACTAATTTGATTATAAAATCCTATTTGGCCATCCAAAATTATACTCTAATTTGCTGTCCTCATCATCAACTTCTCTTTTCCTTAATCATCCATTTGAGCTTGAATGAACAAGATTGAAGTCACTTTTGCCTCCTTGTTACGCCGTAGGAGGGAGCAAAACTGACCCGATATTGAAACTAAATATGAGGGCATTTCGGTCATGAAATTTTTAATCCTAGGATTAAAATTGAATACCATAGGGGTGACGGTGTTGAGTAATACTTTTTTTTTGTTACAAATTTTTTGGAAAAGGGTTGGGCTCACCTATGATCCAAGGGCAGGGAGAAGTCTCTCTTCCACCTAGGTAATACTAATATCGGGTAGGGCGAGCCGTCTATTACCCTCAGGCGTAAACATAGGCACCCAGGAGTTAGGATGTCTCTCCAAGCGTCACGACTGGAACCATAACAAAGTGGTATTCCTAAGAGATCGAACACGCTTCGAATGGTCATGTCTCACCCCTTCTCCAGTTGAACCTACGAACGATGGGTAATAATACTATAAATATGATATTCTGTAATCCCAAGTATACAAAAATCTCTCGTACCAAACATATTAAATTGGGTTTTTTCTAATCCTAATCACAATCTCAACCTCCCGATCCCACATATCGAACGGGGAGTAAAAATTAAAACTAAACTAAAAGGGAAAAAGTTAATAAGAAAAGAAAAAAGAGGAAGCAAGAGATATTTAATACATCTTGCTAATATCATAATTACGTGTTACTCAACTTGTTCTTATTTATAAGAGACCAGTTGGCAAACATTGAAATGTCTATAAACACACAAAATTGGCACAAATTAAGAATAATCCAAAATGTTAAAAAGGAGAAAAAACCAAACAAAAGACAAAAAGAAAGAACTTTTGGCCTGTTAAAAGTGAAAGATGTGTGAATTGGTGAAAGCAATGATTTGGTATGACAGTTTTGTTCATATTTCAGAATTTGTGACAGCAGAGACTGATGGCACACACTATTAATTGTTGTTCACAACACACACCATTTGAATGAACACATTCATTGCAATTGCAAGCATCTTATCATAATATAGTTAAAGCATTGAGTATAGAGGCAGTAACCTGATCTCTGGTTTCTTTCCATCTTTATACCTATCTTTACACCCCTTTTTGGCCCATTTCTACTTGTTACCCTTTATGCCTCCCAATTTATTTTATCTTGTTATTTGGAGCTTCAAATTTGTGTGGTTCTTACTGAGTCTTCTATATATATATGGATGCTCCTACACCACAAACACTACCTTTCCTACACAATTACCAATGCTTGATGCTTCTCACCTCTATTGAATATTTATGTGTTTGGATCAATTTGGATTGGTAGATATATAGAGCCAAACAAAAAACAAACAATTCAAATACTCCCTCCTCTGAACTTATTTATAAGACCTTGTGCACTAGTCCTTATTCTTAATACAAATTTTATGAAACATTTACCATTCACTTAAAAAAATGTCAGTGTTTCTTCTATTCTACTATTAGATAATGGTCCACCAAATGAACCATTCCAACTAAAAAGGGTAATTTTGGAAAGTTGCAACAAAATTCTCTTAAACTTTATATATCATGTGGGAATAACCCCTAAACATTTAAAACTCTTATAAAACTCCTTGAGTTTTTAAGTCTGTGAGAATAGTGAGAATCCAAGTGGGGGAGGAGGGGTTTGAAGAATTCAAGAATGGGTGATTAGTGCAGATGGAGTGTATATAGACAAAGAGTAGCAAATTGGGGGAAGTAGGTTACCAAATTGATTTGCAATAACTACTTTCCGTTGTTAAGGGTCCCTTTGTCTTCCCACTCTGTCACATGGCTTGTGGACCATCCTCAACGGCCCATATCGTTCCCTTTTCCCTTCGGAAAAATGACACTTTGGGATGGATGGCCCCCACAATAACGACATCTTCAATTTTTATTTTTTTCATATTAGATTTATCTTTAATTGATAGAGACTAATTTTTTTAAACGTAAAAGTTACTTTACCTCTTTATAAAGTCTTTTTTATTCACATATAATTAATAAAGATTAATATAGTTAATAAAAAATTGACTTATAATTTATAAAAGAAAAAATGATAAAAAAAGACTATTTGAAATTCAAAAGGACAAAAAAGGCTTCTGAATTTTAAAAAAGATAGATTGGGTAGGAAGCTCAATCTGTCATTTTTAAATTACTGTGCAGAGTTGCAAATACTATTATGGGAGTTGCAAATACCATTGGCAGATTTGCAAATAGTTATTTGCAAATTTGAGGTAAATGACGAAATTGTACTTTTTGTAATTCTGTCAATGATATTTGTAACTCTTGTAATGGTATTTACAACTTTGCTAATGGTATTTATAACTTTACTAATTATATTTGAACTCCTATAATGGTATTTGCAACTCTGCCAATGATATTTGTAACTCCCATAATGATATTTGTAACTCTCTACAGTAATTTGGAAATGACAGATTGGCCTCCTGCCCAAGCTATTTTTTTTTTAAATTCATGGGTCTTTTTTATCCTTCTAAATTTTAAATGGTCTTTTTTTTATCATTTTTTCTTTATAAAATTATGTGTTTAAATTTTATTATTAATATAAAAAATTTATTAATAGACTATTTATAAATATATCTATAAATGTTGGAGATATGTTTTGACCTATCTCATATAAATTTTTTTTTAGAAAAAAAAAAACTGCTCACATACGAGTAAGCCTAAGTTCGTTTCTTTTTTATCTGCTCGCCTCTAAATTTACATATAGCAAATTCTTGATTTTTCTTCTTATTCTCACATACGTTCTTAGGTAACATTTTAAAATTTTGGAGTAGCATCAAAATATCAAATAATTATTCATTTTATTTGCTATCAAAGTAGATCATTAGCCCATTTATTTCGGGTCATTATCATTGATGTCCATTTATTTCAGTGCTGGCACCAGGTCAACGATTAGATTTCACCATACCACTTTTTGGTACCTATGTGGTAATTATTTAGTCCCACTTGCCAAGTATTCGTAGGAAAACAGATCAAACAGTACAGTTCAATGATAGTTCAATCAAATAAAAATTAAATAATTTAATATTTTTGAAGTAAAGTTTAATGTTTGAACTAATTTCTCCTGAGAAAGAGCAGAGTCCTTCTTCTTACATTTATATAAGGGTTAACATTTTAACCTTTAACTACTTATTTAATTTACAAGAGCTCATATCATTATTCACCTCAAACTAACTTTGTTTTAATTACAACATTTGAAGATTATACTATTCTTATAGTAACCTTAAATTCCTAATTTATCCCTCAAATCTCTTTCCTTTTTCCCTCCATTTCAATTTGTTGAACCAAACACATATTATTTCTTTTATTCTATTTATAAATTACTTATAGCATGCTTCACATATATAATAAAAAACTTTAACTTTCATTAATTTTGTCTTAAAATTTAAGTTTTTAACTTTATCCTTATTTAATATACATGATTAGAATACAATTAATAAAATAATAAATGAACGATAAAATTATATATTTATATAAAAAAATATAATAATGTAACTTATAACTAACATTTTATTCTCTCTTATAGGTGGAGACGGGGAGAGGGTGAGAGATGAGGAAGAAGGACTAGAGGAGGAGTAGTTACTCCTTCTAGTTATTTTTATAAATAATATTATCTTTTATAGGGGTGATCTTATATATAAATAATAAATTGTGTTTGTCTAAAAATTTAATGTATTTTTTCTATCTTTACTCCTAATTAATTAGATGTATTTTTCATATCTTTTTTTTTCTATATATTCTATATCATCTCTTTTACTACTCATTCTCTCTCTCATATATCATCCTCCTAAATAAAGATATGTTTGGGAGAGAGAAATTATTTTTCTCACACATTTATTATTTTTAACTGATTTTTGTATTATTTGTTGTTTACAAAACAAGTATTGTTTTATATATTATCAAGCAATGAGAGGAAGAAGGCAGACCCGTGATCCGAGAATTAGGCCTCCTGTTCCCAAACTAATCTCTCCATTATTCAATCATTTATTGGTCGCACAATGTTTTTTTTTTTCATAATTTGTCAGCACACACACAAATTAGGAATTAATAGAAAAACGTGTATGAAGAATGATATGAAACCCAAAAATGTCAAAAATATGGGCACACACACTATCACAGTCTGGTGTCACTGTCAACCTCAACTACTTTCCAAACCTCCATTAAAACACCATTCGCTTCAATTTGCTTCATCCAACAACATCTCTGCATAAATATCACTCCCTCCCTTTTACCCTCTCCCTCATTTATACCCTTCTCTTTCTCTCTCAATTCCCCATCCATTCATCTCTCTATCTCCTTATCTTCTTCTTCCTTATATAACCCCTTTCACTATGCCTCCTCCTTCTTCCTCATCTCTCACCCTCATCCACCCTCTCAACAACCCTACTCCGCCGCCGCCTCCGCCGCCCATGGACTGGTTCTCTTGGCTCTCCAGAACCAACCTCGAACCTTCCCTCATCTACGACTATGGCGTCACCTTCGCCCGTAACCAGCTCGAGCTCGAAGACGCCTCCTTCTTCAACCATGAGTTCCTCCAGAGCATGGGCATCTCCATCGCCAAGCACCGTCTCGAGATCCTCAAGCTCGCCTACAACGACGACGACGACTATGCCCTCCATCATCATCGTCGTCGTCGTCCCAAGAAGCTATCTAGGGTCATCAAGAACTACATCAGAAAATGCGTGAGAAAGCTTGTTCTTTTCCGAGAAGAAGACCGTTCTTCAGATCAGAAAGACTCGCCCGCCGGCCCACCGGAACCCAAATGGCACTACCACGAGAAATGGCGGGGCGCCATGGAGAGAAAGCACGTAAGCGAGGAGTTTCAGAAGCCGGTGACGGCCATGAATAGAGCAAGAAGCATAGCTTTGTCTGGGCCTTTAGATGGAAGGATGATGACGATGAACGAGAAGGTGGTGAATACCAACAAGATGTTGAGGCTTTCTGGGCCACTTGATGGCAAGAAGCATGAGAGATTACTGTACCCGAATCGGAGCCCGTTAGTGAGCGGCAGGCCGATGACGGGCCAGGTCAATAGCCCAAGAACTTCTGGGCCTTTGGACCCAAGATTGGTGATGATGGAGTGCAAGAGCCCAAGGCTGAGCAGGCGTTCTTCAGATGCAAGACCGGAAAGCCCATTGAGTTTCAGTCCCTACTTGAACAAGACAACAAAAGGTGATTTCGATTTTGATGAGGATGATCACACACTGTGGCCTACCTTGTTCCAGGATCTGAAACCAACTTGATATTGTTTTGTTTGTTTGGTTGGTTGTTGCCCACTTTTGCTCAGAGAAAAAGTCAAATATTTAGGAACAGAGCAATAGAGAAGGAGTAGTAGAAGTAAGCTGAAGTGACGATTATTGTTACTATTTGTAGGATATGAAATATGTGGTTATTTTGTATTGGTTTTCATATCTCTTACTTGCTCATTCTGTTCACTTGTACATACAAAATCGTCAAAGACATCTTTTCAATTGCTGAGAAAATGGTTGGTTCCATTCAGAGAAGTCAATTGTATCAGTTAAAATGTTTTTAGGTGTATGTATATATATATATATGTATGTATTGGTTGGTGACATTTTTTAGCCTGTTAGGTATTCATTCATTATAGGAATCTACCTGTTTCCCCGGTATTTACTCCAGAAAGAGGTAAAATGTTTCACATGGGCCATTATCTGATTATTTCTTCCTTTGTTTCCTTTTTTGTTTAAAAAAAAAACTCTAGACAGACGTCTGAATTTCATCAACTAAGTGTCTGAACTCTAAAGACAAGTTTGTGTGCCCATGACCAGAAAATCCCTGTTGGGAGACTCATCTACTATAATCAGGTGCGCGACGCGAGTCGAATTCGGATGTAGTTAGAGCAAAATTCCGGTAAACCGAGTGGGCAACTAAAAAAAGAGCTGACAACATTTTCTTTCAAAGTAATACTAATAATAACTTGCACCGAATGAGTCTATCATGAACAAATGCTTTGTGGTCTACTCTGTTATTGTTATGTGATTTCCTTTTTAAGTTTTCAAAGACTAACATTAGCACTTGAGCATAGGATTTAGAGTTTGAATTTACGTGAATACGGCTTTGAAAAACTATCCCTTAATTCCTCTTATCAATACTTAAATCAGATAATTATATAAATAAAAGAGTAATAGCCATATCTCATGTACTATAACCCCCAGAAGGCTCTATACAGCATCAAATCCCTGTATATACCCAAGATTTAATGAGCAAAGGCCTAAAATCCCAAAACTGGATCAATAAAAATGTCCAAATATCAGTGATTTACCAGAAGACTAAATAAATATCTTAAATATCCCGAGTAACCCATACTTAATACTCCTTAAGCCTACTACCTATCACACCCATTTCCCTCTAAGTACCATCTTTTAGCATAACATTCATACTAAAACAACCATTTTCCCAGACCAAAACTCAAAACTCAGATTTGTGTGTGTGTGTGTGTAAGGCTGACGTGGCAGACCAGGAATCACAAAGTTCTTGAAGGAACTATAGATTGCTCTGACTGATTCAATGCTGAACCTTTGTCTCAATTACTTTACTTTAGTGAAGTGAGGTTTGAGGAAGCCTGAAAGAACCACCAGAATAAAGCATTTGGTAAACTGGTTTGATCCTGAAACTGAGGATGATGCTCAAAATGGAGCCAACAGCAGAAACAGCAGCCAAAACAAAGAAGGTTAGTCCGAAGCAATTTGGTCCCAAGCAGGAGGCTCCTGAATCAAACAAGCCTAGCCCTAGACCATGCTGCTGTCTTGCAGCCTCCTTGTCGTATACTCGCCCTGCTAGCAGAGCCGAGAAAAGGAATGCGCCTAGAGGGTTTCCCAATGACATGAAGTTGTAGAGCAAGCCGAAGTACTTCAACCCGAAAAGCTCAGAGACCGTGGGGATCATAGTGGAGAATTGCACGCCATAGCATACGCCGAGGAATGCTACTGCAAAGAAAAGAGTTCCCTTTACAGCATATGCAAATATGAGATATGAGATTGTCATTATTATCTGTGTGCATGTCATCCAAAACGTCCGGGGGATCATTTTCGTCCTGAAAATCGTCGACAAAGTAGAATCAACGACTTAATGACGAGAAATGTCTTCTCTTTTTGCCACCTAAGTTAACACCCTAAGGACACAAAGATCATTCATATATAAACTTGATGTGTTCGATCACTTTAAGTGATATTTTACTTTGTCTTGTAATATATAAACTTGATGTGTTCGATCACTGAAGTGATATTTTACTTTGTCTTGTAATGTTATAAGGAAGGTTGTTGAACAGATTAAATTTATGTTGAGATCTTCACATTGTGTTACTGATAAGAGCTTGAAAATAAATAATTTACTTAAGATGCATAGTATGTAACTGACCTCACAAAGTGTTCTGAAACAACCCCTCCACAGAGGCGACCGACGAAGTTGCAAAAGCTGAAAATTGACAACAAGATTGAGGTATCTTCCACGCCCTGTGCGATGCCTATTTGCGCGAGATTGTTGAGAACTGTAACACCAGAACCGACCCCAACGAAGAAAACCAAGAACAGGAGCCAAAAATCAGCCTTTATAACGGCCTCCTTGAATGTGAAATCTTCCCCTCGCTTGGGCCTCCTCTTCTTCGCTGCTCCTTCGCCCTCAGCAAGAAGCATAGCCACTTCAGATGAATCGTCGGCGTCATAAAAGCTCCCAAAGGTTGCTGATGATGAAGATGTCAAGAGGGGTTCTGTATTCTCATCCTTGCCTTCTTCTTGAACTAGGCATTCCGATGATCCAACTCGCGGATTAGATGTCTGTGGTTTGCTGCATTTTCTAGGAAACAAAGTCATCTTTACCGGTATCGCGAGAGGAGCCATGATAAGGAGAATCATCACAGCAATCAAGACATAGGAAGATTTACCACTTAAGGGAAGAACATTACTCAATGCAGTAGTTGAAATAAGATATAGACCCAAGACCACACTAGAGCATTGGATGAAAGCGAAATGACCATGTTCTGCAGAATCATCGCCCGAGGCCGGAGTACAAGGCCTTATGAGAAACATAATGCTGAAGCATAAGGCAGGAATACCAATGGCAAGGAACAAGAGGAAGTTAGAAGAAGAGTTTTGAAGCACTATGCTGTAAATTTCAGTGAAAACCGCGGCGCTGATACCGCCATAACCTTTGAGAATTCCAGCAACCGTGCCTCTACTCACGGGGAAGTTTCTCATGTTGGTCACAAGAACAGCAGTGCCTAACCATGCATTACTGTTGGTGGCAATAGAGAGGGCAATCCATAGCTGCAAAACATCATAAAAGCTGAAACTTCAATAAGTTCATATTATGAACTATGAAGGACCATTTTTTATTTAAAAAGCTTATGATTAAACTCCAGACCATTTAAACATAACAGATCAAGTTATAAAGACATTTTCTTAGATTTTTCACAGAACTTTTCTCTGGATATTAGTGAAGACATATTTAAATCAAAGATTCCAAGCAACAAGTGACCAACTTAAATTCAGTGACCCACTGCAAATTTCATTAAAATTGATCAATTAGAAATACCCCGTGAGAATTCATATTAGTAGCAATATAATGCAAATAAATACCACATCTGCAATGATTGATCACTATAATAAAAAACCAGATCATATAAACGAATCAAAACCACAAAAAGGGGGGCATTAAATAAAACAGTTGGTGATCATCAAATCAAAGAAATTCAAGCTGGGTAAAGCCAAAAAGCAACAAAGAACTTACCAACCAGAAAGGAAGTGACTCCACAGTCTTACTAACAGCAAGCCAGAGAACACCATAACCAAAGAAGGAAGCAAGGGCACCGATCAAAAGAATAAGCCAAGGTGGGAACTTGTTGCAGGCAATGCCAGGAAGCAAGCCAAAATTCTCACCAAAGTCATTAGCAACACCGAGCAAAGTAACCTGACGCTGGTTAAAACCCAGAACCGATTTAAGGGAGTGAGAATAGAGAGGAAAAGCGTACCCATTTCCTGCTGCGATTTGAACACAAACCGCAGCTCCAAGGCCCACCCATGGAGGCCGAGACCCTCCTTTCAGAGCGACCATGGAATAGTTCCTCAATGACTGAATATTACAGATGTCAAAATCAACCTTCTTGATGATTTAAGCTCACAGTGACGTTGAAGAAGCAGAGGGGATGAAAGGTTGTATATATAACGTAATGAGCAAAGAGGAGAGAGAGAGAGTGGGCCACCGGAAGGAGGGAGGGTGACAAGTTTTGTTAGTCAGCGCGTGGACATTAGGGTGACTTGGCGCTTGCCATTTGGATTAACGTCGGCGTAGGCCAGGTTTTTCCTATTACGTATGATTTTGATTTTGTCTATATAGCATTTGTAAGTGAGGATTTGTATCTTTGATTGATATCTAATAAAAGAACTTTCTGAGAAGCTGAAAATTTTGCACTACAAAATTTATTGACTCAAGTTACTTGAAAATATAAAATATTGAGGCTATGCAACTCATTTTTTTTTTGGCATAAATCTTCCTCAACCATATGTAAAATAGAGAATAGTTAAACAAGATAAGTTATACACGATTAAAGAAAAATTATTTTACTATTGTATTTGATCTTTAAACAAATTACAAATAGTTTTAAATAATAAATTTTATAAGGAGATATTTTTTCAGCAAATTTTTCAGAAAAAAAATGTAGCCTTGAAGTTGAATTTATAAATAATACGGAGTATAATTTCCTCTAGTATTTGTAGTTAAATCCATTTTGTTTGCTTTGATAATTATATTGTTTTGGTTTCTTCTAATCTGAATCTATATTTTTCTCAGTTTCTTACAATATGATACTGCTATTATTTTAAAAGCTGTCATTACAACAAATATTAAAAATACAAATATATATATATATATATATATATATATATATTAGCAGCATATTCATATTTTGCTTCATAAATTTCATATAATATCCGATCCCTATTTCTCGGGGTGATTTTAATGGTGTCACAAGGAGCATCTCATCATGCCACCGTCACCCCCCTGATTCCATGATTTTGGGATATTGTAGGATGGCGAATTTTAACTTACTTGGTAGTTTAATTTTTTTTTTATACAAAATTTTTTTAAAAGAGGTTGGGTTCATTTACAATTTAAATGCAGGTTGAAATTTCTCTTCCTCTTAGATAATACCAATGTTGGGCAGGATGAGTTGTCTATTACCCTCAAACGTAAACTTAGGCACCTATGAGTTAGAATGCCTCTTCAAATGTCGCATGTCTCACCCATTTACTAGCTAAACCTACAAACGATGGGTACTTCATAGTTTAACCTTATAAAACCAATAGGCTTTAGTTCAAAGATTTTTAGCCACTTAAGTATACAGTTTTAAGTTTAAATTAATGTGAATATAGTAAATATCATTATAAGAGTTATTCCAATTAATCTTGACACTATTTGAATCTAACCAATCAGATAATCATATAAACTTTATAAAAGTAAGGAACTGCACTAAAATTTTATATAAATAATACTCTATTCGGTCCTAAATATAAGAGTTAGATAGAGAGTCTATTATAATCCTAAATATAATATACAATCAACTTTATCTCTTAAAATTATAATTTTTTCCTACAGTACCCTTATATGATTACACATATTGAGGTGATTTATATCAAGAGTAGCTCAAATATACATGATTAAATGAGGTATTTTAGAAAAATTAACATACAATTATTATAAATAACTAACTTAACTACTTTTTTTAGTCTACACAAATTAGTTAAGTAGATATTATATTAAATATTAGAGTTAGTAAATTATATATTAATTGGATTAACTTTCGTTGGTACTTTATACTCCTCATATCCTTAATATACGATCTAATTGAAAAGTTGATCTTGATCTTAATTATAAGATATATTTTTTATATTTATCAACTTTTTTTTTAAATTACCCCTATTAATACTCCTTTCACAATAATCAAGTAAGAGAGAGAGGAGTTTAGGGAGATGATTATGATATTTTAAACAAAATACTCTATATTAATTAATTTAACTAATTTATGTACTCTAATCAAATTAAATAAATATATCATATATTAAAGAATAGAAAAAATATACATAAAGATTCCCTCTTTATATATCTTGGCAGGAATTATTTAATAAGGGAAAGATATGGATTGTGAGACCTAAGATCTATTTGGCGTTAAAGACACTCCAAGAAATCTTTGAAGAAATCATGTCAATTATATCAAATATCAATCAACTATATTTTTTAAATTTAAAAGCGGCATACTCTGATCTTAATAAGTTTTTAGAGCTGAACTCACACAAACTTTTTATTATAAAAAGAAAAAAAAGGAAGAAAGATAAAGGCACGAAGGGAGGGAAGATATATCAAATATCAAAGAGTGACATCTTGAGGAGGAAAAGCAAAGGTAATATTTGTTATGACGGTCAAGTTTGGTAAAGAAAAAGCATGCAACTTATAATGTTGACGTCGAAAGCAAATGTGATGATGATGCTAAATGGTGCCCTAACTAATCAAAGTTGAATTTGAATAACTCATTTTTGAGGAACAGCCAACCTATTTTACTCTCACATCAGACATAACATGCTTTAATCATTAAGCATGGATCCCCCTCAGTTTTTTTTTTTTTTTTATAATATAATCAGCACACGAAGAGGGAAGACAAGGTAGAAAACAGCTTTTGTTGGGAAAGGAATGAACTTGCTTTTGTAATTATGGATTTGCTTGTGTGAGTAAAATCATTTTTTTCCATATAATAAATAAATATTATAGCTATATACTTATTATTTTCACTTTTAAATGTAAAATTTACATAATTAATTTGAGTAGATTAAAGAAGTTAGGTACTAGAATTTTTTATAGGTAGATTGTGTTTATAGAGAGATTGAAAGGGATTATTGAATTGGTGTAAAGTTTAATGAAATGAAATTTTACGATATGATGCTACAAAAAGTGGAGGATTATTTCAATCCATAGAACATGGAAAATGTAACCAATCACCAACTTCATTTAGCCCACTTTCCACTTATTTTATGTAAAATTATGCTAAATAAACGGTTATTCCTTAATTAATTAATTAATTAATTAATATTAGTTTATTCCCTCCCTCCCCAAACATAGCCTTTTTTCATTTTCAAGTGTCTTAAACTTGTCAGCTTATTTTTCAGGTTGTTATATGTATAAAAATTGAGATTTAAACCTCCAACTACTTGTTTAAGTGACAAGAGTTGTTACAGCTCACGCCAACTTAAGTTAGTAGTTGGAAACTTTTTAATTAAGCCAATTTTGTTTTTATTCTGTTAACATTTTCAACTTCTTCAAATTAGCTTAGGATATTATTAAAATTGAAAAACTAAATATAAAAACAGCTTTCAAGATCTTCAATTCTCAGCCTAGGAGTCTAATATGTTCGGCTTTTGTACTCTCAAAATTCAGAGACAGCAACACTTTTTTTTTTGTTCCGTAATTTTTAAAAAATGGGTTAGATTCACCCGCGATCTAACGGCAGTGCGAAATTTCCTTTCTTCATAGAAGATATAAATATCGGGTAAAGCGAACCGTCTATTACCCTCAGGCATAAACCTAGACACCCAAGAATTAGGATACCTCCCCAAGCGTCGTGATTAGAATTACAACAAAGTGATACTCTCCAGAGATAGAATACCCTCTAAATAATCATATATCTCACCTCTTTATTAGTTGAACCCGAGTAGCTAGCAACACTTTTCTTTTTTTTTTTTATACAAGCTAGCAACACTTTCTTTCTCAACCTATCTTCTCATTGTTTAACCCATTAATGTTTTGGGCCTCAACCAATCATATGTTTTTATATAACAGAAAAAACAGAAGAATTTTTTTTTTATAATGTCTAGACAGTATTCACAGTGGATAAATATAAATTAATTTTTTTAAAATATAAAAATTATTGAAGTATATATTACCTCTTCTAACAAAATATTTTTCATGCATATAGCATGATTCTAACTTAAAAATATCATATTTAAAAAATCTAATTATCTATCAATTGTGTCGGATTTTGTGAATACAAGAAAAAAATTAAACTATGACCTCTTATCTCTCAGAGTGTGGACCAAGATAGCTAATGTAGCCTCCGTACTCAGCACTCCCATTCATTTTCTTATTGAACATGTGTTGACCATTTTTTTTTTATATAATCTGATAGAAAAATACTGAACATAAAGGAATAAAATCTGAAGGAAAAAAAATATTTGCTCTATTTAGCCTACTAAAAAATTGCTTGTGAGGATAATTGGTCAACACATATATCTAATCATTCCCATTATAAATTTTTTCTACCAAATATACTAAGATAAAAAATATTCTTATCTTATTTAAAACAAACAAAACACAGGCAGGACAATAAGTAATACTTTCTCTTACTCTAAATATAAAAATTAATTTAGGATTTGCCTTACTCATAAATATAAGACCTCAATATATTAAGAAAAAAAAATATAAATATATTTTGTCTTCTAAATTTATATTCAAATTATCCTAAATGTATAATATAGATAACTAATTTATAGAGATTAAAAAAATAATTAGTTTAGTTATCTAAAAAAAATGTGTTGATTTTCCTAACTTCCCTTGATAGAAAACCTCAATAATATGCGTGCAATAAATATAGAGGGTTTAAAAAATAATAAATTTAAAAAATAAAATAAATTAATATCTTATATTTAAAATTAAAATAAATCTTATTATTAATTCTTACATTACGATCAACGGAGTAATTTTCTTCCAAACCATCTTAATTTGTGGAGATGTAGGTTTATTGGGCTTACTAGCCTTTGGGCCGTATTTGGGCTTATTGTAACTTGCCTAGTCTCTTGTCTGTTTCATGGGCCATATAAGTAAGGCAGATTGCCCATTATATGATGTACTACAATACAATATTATTAATGAAAAATAATGATGTACTACAATACAATATTAAGGATGTAGTCGGGGCAAAACTCCAATGAATCGGGTGGGTAACAAAAAAAAAATTCAGCCTCTTCGTTTCTTTTTCCATCAATATAAATAAATAATAATTTTTTAATATATATTCCACCTGAATATCTCATAAACTCAAATCCATAATTAGATGTCTTGAAACAACAGTGCGACATATATGAAATATTCCTCTAGTCCTTTAATTATGAAGTTAGCAAGTTAATTTTATCTTAAATATAATATATATTTTTTATATTTATTAATTTTTTTAAAATTATTTCTATTAATATTTTTTTAATAATAATTAAGTAAGAAAAGGGAAAAGAGTTAAAAAATGATTAAATTATTTAAAAATATATATATAATATTAATTAATTTTTTAATATCATTAAATAAATTATATATTAAGAATTGGAAGATTACTTAAAATAGTAAAAGAATTAATGAGTCACATATGAGTGGGATGAAGAAACGAAACAAAACCAAATGAATCCAAATCCAATGCCTCTTTCGCTACCAAACAAAGGAATGACTCATTTCCAAATCTCTGCCAACTCATAGCCACAAATTACAATAATGTTAATGTAAAATGCTCATGTGCATTCATTGTACATACTTCTATCTCACTCTTCCTCTCTCATCCTTTTCTCTCTCTCTCTCTCTATAAAAAAAATCATATGAATTTCAGTTTATAATATCTAAATAGATTAAAAAAGAAGCGTGAGAGTGTGTGTCTCTCTCTCTCTCTATATCATATGTTGTATGTGTAAAATACATACAAATTAGCAATAAAACATTTTTAATATTTAAATTTGTAAACGAATGACTCTTAATTATTAATGAGATATAATATGCATAGTAACATTGAACTTTTATACTTTTTAGATTTAATTTCTTCAAATTTAGGCCATATATAAAAGAACAAGTGTCATCACCCTACTAATTAAATAAACAATTCATCGAAATTTAATGATTATTTATATATGACTCCTATAGTTAAGGAATACACAATTTACCATTGTTAATCTAATAGTTTAATGAACAAAATATATACTTAGATTTGTTTTTTCAAAAAAAAAAAAAAGGCTTGAATCATTGATGAGAGACACTTGCACATGGTCATATCAAAGATTGAACTCTCGACTGTCATCCACATGGTCAGATCAAGGAGGAACCAAGTGGGCCCACTTTACTTCTTTTATACCTATTCATTATAAATGTACTAATCAAATCATATAAGAGAAGAGACTAATCTTTGGTAAAATAGGGAATTAAAGTTTAAAATTTTATTAAAAAATATATTAATATTTAATATTTTATAATATTTTAAATAAGGTTATTTTTTATGTTTAATAGAAGAATATTTATGTTTAAAAAATATATATACCCATCAAAACTCAATAAGAAAACTTGATCCTTCCATGGCTTTTAGTTCATTTTGAAATAAAGGAAACTCCAATTTACTCCCAATGAAATTAGATATAATAGAATAGGCTAATCTTTTAAAACATAACAAAATAATTAATGTTTAAATATTTATTAAAAAAGAGATTAATATTTAATATTTAATAGTATCTCAAGTAAGATTAGATAATAGAATGACACATGTAGTTATCATAAAAGACAGCTCCGATCTACTATGATTCAAATTAAATGAAGAGTTTTGGACAAAACACTCTTGCTTTGGTAGTCTCTGTGTTTGACCCTGGCCCCACATCCCTCATGACCAAGAAACATCTTTAAGAAGGCAAACTGTGCAATGACACAGGAACTGAAATATGGGATTTAAACGTGAGAAAGTTGAAAATGCTTTAGTTAAAGATGAGAGTGTTCTTTCAAGTGGGAAATTTCCCCGGTCAAAGCATCATTCAATATTTGCTTTTCACTTCACGAAACTACCCTCCCTTAATGGAGAAAACCATGTCATCATCCATATTCCATAGTGCTATAGTTTAGCAATTTGTAACAATGATATGAAAAAAAAATTATGGATCACATCTTTAAAAATGAAAGTATATAAAAAGTAAAAAAATAGAGACTAAGGTTAACATGCTAATGACTTTATAATTTAATAATATGAAATCTCTTGTATGAATAGGAAGTAACGGATTTGATATTCCTTATGCTATTATTATTTATCCTTCTAATTTAAAATAGAAAGTTAACAAGATTACCTATACTCAAAATAACTTTATCATTATTAACAAAGATTTGTTCGATTATTGAAGAGTTAGCTCGTTATATATAAAATTATAAGTTTAAATTTTATTGTTGAGAATACCTTGTTAGTAGGTAATCTGTAAGTATTTCTATAAACACTCTTTGAGTTTAGAAATATACTCTAATTCTAATAAATCCTTATGATTTAACTCACATAAATTTTTTATTAAAAAAAAACTTTACAAGTTATACAATTTTAAAACAAAAACTTATGGAACATTCTTATACACAAAATTTCAATAAAAAAATAATCAAATCCCAACAAACCATTTCCTTGTCTAGAGTGTTGTATGTGGTAGCAATTAACATCTCCTGACTAGAATGATGTAATTGAAATGATGCCGTGGGATTAAACTTAAGTACTTTAAACCAAAGGCAAACAGCAGGTGGGGTGGCGGGGGGACCTGTATTCTGGACAACCTAGTAACACGAGTAGTGATGATGATCTCTGTTGTAATTAACAATGAGAAGCGATCTTCCCTTTTTCTGGTAATGAAGTGACTAAATATGGCCCATGAGTGTGTATACTTCATAAAAGAAAACCTAGGTAATGGCTGTGTGAATCAGTGAAGAGCAGACAAAATATGGGGCAACGGTTTAAAGCAGGGAAAAGGGGGCTCCAATCTACATGTAAATTAGCCAACACAGATCACCAAGGCAACAGCTTGCACTATTTATATAGCAAGGGCAGAGAAGTGCAATTGTGTTTAAGAAAGTTTTGGTGTGGAAGAGGTAGGTATCCAGAATTTTTTTTTTACTTAATGTTATTTTTAAGTGTTAAAAAAAGTAATATCACCTACTTTTAACAGTTAATATTAATTTTTTAACGATTAAATTGCTAGATGAAAATCGAACCTTAACCCTAAGAAAAATATAGAACAAATTGGAAATATGATTTGGCTGTGTGGGAATATTTCATATGGAGAAGTAAAAAGAAACAGGGGAAAGCAGTAAGCCTGTCACTTGTGCGTGTGTGAACATGGAATATTTTATTTTATTCATATTTCTCCCTTGTTGGTGTTGTAGAAAATTGGAATTCTGGAAAATTAAGAAGGTTTGGTGAATTGGATATGGATTGAGTTTGAGGGACACCCACATACGTCGTTTTCGTGAACTCATCCATCTTATCTATACCTATCCTCTGCTTCCCCAATGGCCCACTCGCACAACTACTAGTCTTCGATAAGTCTCAGCACGCTGCTGGAATCCAATTCGGCCTCCACTGTTACTCTCTCAACTGTACTGCACTAGCCAACACATATACAACTGGATAAAATTAGGGCCCCTCTCACAACCCCCCATGTCCTCCAAAAGAGATTATTCATTTCCGTCTATAGATTGATATGGTAAACGACCTTATTTTTATAAAAAAAAAATATAAATTTAAATATAAAAATATATACTAAAATAAAGGGCCTGTTTGGATAGGATTTTAAAAAAGGGCTTATGAAAAAAAAGGGCTTATGGACAACTTATGGAAAAGAACTTTTGGAGAAGAGTTTATGGAAAAAAAGTGGTTTTGAATAAATAGGTGTTTGGATAGTTATTTTTAGAATGACTTTTATAGTGGTAAATTACTAAAAAGGGTATGATTTGATTTAAAGTAAGAGAGGAGGGAGTTAGAGAAAAGAGAAGAGAGAGGAGAAAGGAGAGAGGGTATAAGAAAAAGTAGGAGAGAGGAGAGAGGGTGTAAGAAAAAGTAGGGGTAAGATAGTAATTGGATAGTCCATAAGTGCTTTTACTGTTGAAAAAGGTATTTTAAATAGCTTATTCAAAACCATGGTTTTAAACCATAGTTTTGTCTAAAAGCACTTATGGATAAATAAGCCTATTTATTTTGAAATTTTTTCAAACTGAGGTTTGGGCTAAAAGCCCTTTTGAAACTGTGGTTTGGGTGTTTTCCAAACACACCCAAAACCTTTTATGTTCTACGTTTTAAAAATAATTAATATTTTTTATTAAATATAATATTATGAAATGAAATCCTTTTATGTTCTACATCTTAAAAATAATTAATATCTTTCATTAAATATAATATATTCTATATTCTAGTCCTGTATCAATTAGAAGTTCAGTAGAGGTGATGAAAGTTGCTTGGACATGATTTTAGCTGGTACTATATGTTTATGGGCCTGTTTAGATAGGATTTTAAAAAAGAGCTTATGAAAAAAAAGGGTTTATGGACAACTTATGGAAAATGACTTTTGGGGAAGAGTTTATGGAAAAAAATGGTTTTGAATAAATAGGTGTTTGGATAGTTATTTTTAGAATGACTTTTTATAGTGGTAAATTACCAAAAAGGGTATGATTTGATTTAAAGTAAGAGAGAGGAGGGAGTTAGAGAAAAGAGAAGAGGGGGAGAGAGGGAAGAAAGGAGAAAGGAGAGAGAGTGTAAGAAAAAGTAAGAGAGAGGATAGAGGGTGTAAGAAAAAGTAGGAGAGAGGAGAGAGGGTGTAAGAAAAAGTAGGAGTAAGATAGTAATTGGATAGTCCATAAGTGCTTTTACTGTTGAAAAAACTATTTTAAATAGCTTATTTAAAACCATGGTTTTAAACAATGATTTTGTCTAAAAGCACTTATGGACAAATAAGCCTGTTTGTTTTAAAATTTCCCCAAACCGAGGTTTGGACTAAAAGCCCTTTTAAAACCACGGTTTGCAGGCCAACCAAATAGGCCCTATATGTTTCATTTTTATTTTGCTATATGTTTTACAATTTATATATGAACATCTTTTTTATTTTGATGTGTTCTTAGTTATTCTTTTCAGCTTTTCACCTTTTTCTTTTGGTAGGTTCCATCATTTTCTATCTTTTGGCAAATGACTGTCTGTTTCATCCAACTCAATCATAAATTGCATTTTTCACATCAGTCCACCGCCATGCAAGCCTCCAGCTTTATCTTGGTTAGCATCTTTGATGGAATGCCTACGAGCCTGGGGTCCACCTTTTCCATCCCACCCTTCTGTTTCTCTCTCTCCTCCCAAACATGAATTTTCTCTGTCAGCAAATAATAATCTCCTGCAAAACAAAGACCACTAATCCATAATCAATATTATTAAACATAAATAATAATAATTAATTTCCTTAAATCTCAACAAATAAAAGAACAGTTATAATACAGATATCAATTCACAGAAATATTGACGAGATTAGTATTCAACTTGACCCCCCAAATGCAATGAACAACGAAACGAAAAACACCACCAACGGCAAATATTGATGAGTGAAATTTATGCAACGAATTATTGGAAAGAATCACCGAGTGAAGAAGAGCGTTACTGAGCATTTGAAACGATGAAAATGGAAGCCGAAGGTGACGACGAACAGAGAGATTGCAGAGGAATAAAAAATGGAAGCCGAAGGTGACGACGAACAGAGAGATTGCAGAGGAATCAAAATAAATTTAGGTTAGAATAAGTTATTTTTTTTAAAATCTTAGTTATGTATGGAATTTGGTCCAAAAGCTAACAGTCGCAATTAATGGAAGTTCCTGACTACTATTTGTTGTTCTATATAAGTATATATATTCAGTCCTCTATCGGATTTCGGTTTCCGGTAAACAAAAAAAGGTCCGTGCCGAATCTCTTCCTTGCAGATGGCAGATCTCTAACGGTTTTTCCAGAACCCGACGCCAACTTTCTCGACCGGAAATTCTCCGAGAATATTGAGAAATCGAAAGATCACTGAGTAGCTACCCGTGCCATTGATCAAGAATCTTCGGCCCTGGACATGACAGAAAGCCTACTCGGTCTCGGCCGGAAATCGCCTCGCCTTCTCTGCTGATGCGACGACGGCCGAATCAACGCAGCCAAGGCTCTCTTCACTATATCCCCTTCCACGCCTCCTATTCTCACCACCGAGTTCGTCATCGCCGATCTGCGCTCGTTGAGCCTGTTTGGCGAATACGGAGCCACCGAATTAGAGCTGAAATTCTTGTGAAGGCTGCATCGGAAGGAACCAGGATGGGACGTGGGGGAGCACATACAAGTTCGCTTCTGCTGGCTCTGCCTCTTCACAACCTGGCCGGAACTAGATGCGCCGGCGCGAGGTATGACGGAGATGGAGCGGTTCGGAGAGGTGGCACGGTCGAGGGAGAAGCGAACGGAGGGAACCGAGGAAGACGGGCCACAGAGGTTGACACGAGTGGGTGAGATAGAACGGCTGAAGAAGCTAGAGGTGGAAGATGCGAAAGCTGAGGAAGACGAAGAGGAAGACGGAGAACAGCGAGGATTGCAGAATCTGCCGGAAGGAGAGAGAGAGCGAAGCACTGGTCCGCTCGATTTTCTAGAAGATGCCGCCATTTTCGTCTTTGGTTACAGTAGAGAGAGAAAGTTGAGAGGGAGAAGAGGAGAGGGAGGGAGAGTTGTTTGGGGTTTTAGAAAAACCCGGGTTCGGCTATCTTGTTTGGCAAACCCCGCTTAACTTGAGGTATGTATTTATAGGAATTTTGAAGTGAGTGGGTGAGATTTAAGGGGGAGATATTTTCAGTTTGGGGTATCTACTTAATAAGTGTGTCAATGACCCCTTGGATTTTTCTCGTTAGTTATGGGTGTGCCTCATGTAGACACGTGTTTTATTTAATTAATTAAAAATTCTTGAAATAAAAAATATTTCTCATTTCTCATACAGATTAATTAGTGTCCAAAATTATTAACCAGCTCAAATTCAAATCAAATGTCATATGCTATATTGGCCAAAAGCACTATTATCATTTATAAATATGAAACAAAGTTAAAAAATTAGGAAAATGATAGAAAAGATTATGAAAAATGATAAATGTTAAAATATGATAGTTATTAATAAAAGATGAGCATTACCAATTATATATTAAGTATTATTAACATAATATACTATTTTAATATTTATTATTTTTTAAAGTATTTTTTTGTCATTTTTGTTAAAAAAATTTAAAATATCCATGAGATTAATTTTTCATAAAAAAATAATATGTAAGTTACCATAATTTTATTTTATTTTTAATGAAGTCTTTATATTTTTTTCATTTTATTGAGTACTTGTAATTTTTGTCAATAATAGGTAGGTCTTTATACTCATAATATATATAAAAAATAATATTAGTAGTAGTTGATGACACGACTCTCACACTCGGCATACATCTCAATTAATTTTTTATATGGATTTAAAATAAAAATAAAAAACTAGATTACTGATTATAAGTAGATGCAATGAGATGATTATGAGTATAGTATTTTTTTATTTTATGTTTATAATAAATACATTTTATTCTCTCATTTTATTTTAAATAACTTCTTTTTTATTTTTATGTGATAATTTACATGTTACTTGATTAGCATGTGCATCTGTCCAAACTAACATATTATGAGTATAGGGACTAATACATATATCCAATAAAACTCTAAGGCCTCAATAAAAAGATAAAAATTTATTAGGATTTAATAAGAATAAAGTAAAACTATAAGAAATGGTAGATTAATTTTTTTATTTATTTTTTATTAGTTAAGTAGGAAAGATCCAGTAGCTATAACTATATTGATAGATAGAGAAAAAGTAGTCCACGCATATTGGATTAGAAAGAGAAAGAGAATGAAGATTAGAATGGAAGAGGAAGAAAACAAAGGAGTACACGTAGAGGCCATGCAAGTGTGAGTGTGTGGGGACTCATCTTTTCAATTATTATCATTATCTCCTTATCACACTTTCAATTAACGCTATTCAAATTCTAGTCTCATACATGCATCTTCTCAAACTCTGATTTCTATCTTTCTTAATTTTTTTCCCTAAGAAAAATAACCAACATATGAATTTATGAAAAGAAAACTAATTATAACAATGCCACGTAGGTTAATTTCAATGTGATTCATTTTTTAAATATCAATAAATTAAAATTAAACTTGCTAATCTTTTTAATCCTAATTGTATGAGCTAAGTGAGGGATTTATTTTAATTCTAATGGCAAGAACTTAATATATATTTTTGTTTCCCAAATTTCATTGTTATGAGAGTTAGAACTATATGTGAAAGAATAAAATAAATCAAAAATATGTTTTAAATTATTCATAGGCGTTAGGTCAAGTGGGTAGAGTTTCGGCTACTTGAGAGAATGAGGTTTTAAATTTAAATTCAAGTAAATGTAAAAAATATTTTTAAAATAATTATTTTTAACTGTGTCCAAACATACTCTAATCTAACCCGACTAGATAGTCATATAAATTAAACAAATACCCACATAAATGTTTGTATATATATCATCAGTAGAAGATAAACATGATTAAGTGGTGATAAATGGAGATGAGGATATTTGTGTTAGAGAAGCGTCTGGTCAATGAGTATTCGTATTTAGTTTGAATACGCAGTGTTTAGTGCTAATCTACGCCACGTCTATTAGGCTGCGTGATGGAAACAATTCATGCGACTCGCCTACTTAATTAATCTCTTATTAGCATCATTTATTTAATTAATAAAAAACCAAAACTTCATCTCCAAGATGCTGGATTCCATTATCTTTTTTTTCATCAAGATGCTGCATTCCATTATCAATATCATACTAATTATATAAATAATTAGGAGCATGAAAATAATATGATAATATTCATATTTTAGTATTCATGATTATTATTTTTTATGTGCTTCTATCAATAATGAGGGTTACAAAATTTGTCATTATTGAATGTTGACTTGAACGCCAATTGTATAATCGTCATAAAAGTAATGTGGTCATTGAGTATTTAATTAATTTCCATTTCTTTAAAAAAGGGAATCCCCAATTAATTATTACAAAGTAGCCACCATTGAAGGGTATGAACTTAATTAAAAATATGTTCCTTTGTTTTGGGACCTTCAACAATGTTTTTCCTTAATGCATATAAAATGTGGTGTATATGTACATTAAGACTAATTAAAATAAGGATAAAGTTAGATCCAATACTCTAAACTAATTTTAAATGTGTAATTAATAAGTATTTAAAGCTATAATCAACCCTCAGAACTAAGTTTAAAAGTACAATAAGCACTCTAAAATATTTAAATTGATACAATTTTATCTATTTTACTAACCAAAATATAAACTTTCGACTGATCTATGCCTGATAAGCATTTTATTTTAACATATCATTATTTAAAAAGTTACATATATAATATTTTAAAAAAAAAAGCGCAGAACAAATCTTGAAATTGATATTGTAAAGAACTTGTATATGAAGATTGAGTAATTTTATATTTTATTCAGTGTATTTTTTAAACAATATTACATATGTAATATTTTAAATAATAATGTGTCAAAAATAACAAGCTTATGTAGTATGGATAAGATAAAAGTTTATGTTTCTATTAGTAAAGGAAAAAAAATGTACCAATTTAAATATATTAGGATGCTAATTGTATTTCTAAAATTAGTCCTGAACCTTTAAATATTTTAAGGTGATATTTACATCTCTAAAATTAGTTCGGGGCGATGGATACAACTTTATCCCTAAAATAATTAGTAGGTAAATTGGAAAAATTGGGGGAAAATTCCCCATTGAAAATTTTTCTGTTAAAGAAGAAAAATGAAATTTTGTTAGAATACTTAATGGCAAGGGCGGATCTACATGAGGGGTAAGTGCCGCCTCTCTGTCTCTGTATGTCGATATTTTAATTTTATCCTCAGGCTTTTTTGTCATCCTTAAGAGTTAGATCTTTAATTTGATCTATTCAAACTCCAGCTTCTTTAATTTTTTAGATTCGATTTCTAGTTTTAAAACTGATTATTTGATTTGATTCAGTATGTGAGAGACCCCATTCCTCTTGAAAATATTGATTTGTAGAACCACTAAACACGTCGCTTTCTTCGATAAACCATGACGGTGTTATTTATGTTAGATAATAAACATCTCAAATACATAATAATCAATCTAGATTATCATATACACAAAAACAAGATGCAGCGGAAACATTAAATTACCTCTTGCCATTGCTTTGTTGATCTAACCTCTGAGAAAATCTGGAATGAATCAGGGATACCTGTGAATCAGAGAACACTGTCAGATGAACAACAGGTTCTTCCAGCTGGTGATTGGGCACAGTGATGGCAACTGTGGAAACTGCCGTCACCAGTGGGGAACCTTCGAGAGGGAGCAGAGAAGTAGGTCTCGCTCTGGACTCAGAGAAAGCAGTACTGAATCAATTGTTTTGTGTTGTTGTTTTTCCACCATCAGGAAAACAACCTTAAATAAACTGAGTCCCCAACCCACCTTGGACCGGGCCTAATGACTACGGGCCACACTCAGAAATATTTATTAATTATCCTAATTAATATCTAAATAGGTTATATAATTATAATAAATATCTTACATTCTCCCACTTGGCCCGTATACTCAATGTCATTGCCCTGTCTAGGTACACTGATGTCATGCTACAAGAATCATGGCGATAAGTCCCCTATGATCGAGTATTACCTTCCATGTATTACAGGTAGCACCATCACTTAATGGGTGTCACAATATACATGAACTCAATGTTCATTCGGTTCCTATCTCAATGTTTATCAATTTCAACAGCACAAATGTATACAATCACAATTTGAAATGATAAACCACAAAATGTAATTTCATTGCTCATACCTCCACTAATCAAAAGTTGGACGAAGTCCCATATGAGGTACATGTGTCACAAAGACGTTCGGCTTCAATCTTTTCGTCAAAGGATCAGCCAACATATCCAATGTACTGATGCGTTCAACGGAAACCTGGCCATCCTGAACCCTTTCTCTCAAGCAAAGGAATTTAAGCTCGACAAATTTGCTTCGACTTTTATTCCTTTTATTGTTCGCTATGGCCACCGCAGCTGCGTTATCACAGTACATTCGGATTGGCTTAGAGACTGAATCCACAATCTTAAGCCCAGCAATGAAATTCCTTATCCAAATAGCTTGTGAACTTGCTTCAAAACACGCGATATACTCAGCATCACCGGTAGAGGGAGCTGTTAGAGTCTGCTTAGCGCTTCTCCATGATACAGCTCCTTCTGCCAACAGGAAGATGTAACCAGATGTAGACTTGTTCGTATCTACGCATCCTCCAAGATCTGAATCTGAGTATCCAATCACGTCCAAACTGTCTGTTCTTCTATATGTGAGCATGTAGTGTTTGGTGCCTTGTAGGTACCTAAACACCTTCTTCGCAGCCGTCCAATGTGCTTCCCCAGGATTACTTTGGTATCTTCCCAACATACCCACAGCAAAAGCGATGTCAGGTCTTGTACAAACCTGTGCATACATCAAACTTCCTACCGCTGAGGCATATGGGACCCTTTCCATCTGTTTCTTTTTAAGCTCGGTTTCAGGACACTGTTTTAGACTGAATTTATCTCCCTTTTCAATAGGAGCCACGTTAGATGAACAGTTCTGCATCCTGAATCGTTCAAGGATCTTGACAATGTAAGCCTCTTGAGATAAGCCTACAAGACATTGGGTTCTATCTCTATGGATCTTTATGCCAATGACATAAGATGCCTCACCCATGTCTTTCATGTCAAAACTCTTAAACAAAAACTGCTTCACCTCACGCAATAAACCCAGATCATTGGTAGCAAGTAGAATGTCATCCACATACAAAATCAAGAATACGATCTTGCTCCCACTAGCCTTGTGGTATATACAGTCATCCATGATGTTCTCAACAAAACCAAATGATGTGATTACTTCATGGAACTTCAAGTACCACTGCCGCGAAGCCTGTTTGAGACCATATATTGATTTCTTCAACTTGCATACCAAATGTTCTTTCTCTTCTGCAACAAATCCCTCAGGCTGTTTCATATTGACTTCTTCCTCCAGTTCACCATTGAGGAAAGCAGTCTTCACATCCATTTGGTGCAACTCCAGATCAAAATGTGCAACCAATGCCATGATGATACGGAACGAATCTTTCTTAGATACAGGTGAAAAAGTTTCATTGTAATCAATTCCTTCCACTTGAGTGAATCCCTTAGCAACCAACCTAGCCTTGTATCTATCGATGTTACCTTGTGAGTCTCTCTTGGTTTTATAAACCTATTTACAGCCAATGGCCTTAGACCCACTAGGCAACTCTACAAGTTCCCAAACATGGTTGTTTGCCATGGAATTCATTTCATCAATCATAGCATCATGCCACAACTTAGAGTTCGCACTCTTCATAGCCTGAGTGAACGATAAAGGATCATTCTCAACACTGACATCACAGTCAACTTCAGCAGAATACACTACATAGTCATCAGGTAATGCCGATCTCCTTTCTCTAGTTGACCTCCTCAATTCAACCGCTTGGGTTAATTCAGGTTGCTGAATAAGGACATCCTCTATCACATCTTGTGGCGGTTCCACTTGTGTGATAGGTTGATCATCCGGTATGTGTCCATCTTGTTCAGCATCGTCAACTTGAGCCACAGGGTCTACATCACGTTCAATGTCAATCCTAACAGTAGGAATATCAATCCCAACTGTAGGATGATCATTAACTATCGATGTCCCCTCATGAATGACATCAGTGGTTCGCTCTATGTGATCATCTAGTAGACAATCACTCCCACTAATCACATCATTCTCAAGAAACTTGGCATTCCTAGACTCAACAAACCTTTTAGAAGGTGGAGGACAATAAAACTTGTAACCCTTAGACTTCTCCGCATAGCCTACGAAGTAAGCTCTAATAGTCTTGGGGTCCAACTTCTTCTCTTGTGGATTGTACACTCTTACTTCAGCAGGACAACCCCATACCTTGAAATGGTTTAAACTGGGTTTCCATCCTTTCCAGATTTCAAAGGGTGTCTTGGACACTACCTTTGTTGGAACCCTGTTTAATATGTATGTGGCTGTCTTGAGTGCTTCCTTCCACAAAGAAGATGGTAGTTTGGAGCTACTCATCATGCTCCTAACCATATCCAGCAAGGTCCTATTTCTTCTTTCAGCTACACCATTCATGTCAGGTGATCCAGGCATAGTATATTGGGCTACTATACCTTGCTCTCGAAGAAAATCAGCAAATGGACCTGGCGCTTGTCCTTCACTAGTGTATCTGCCATAGTACTCACCACCACGGTCTGATCTCACGATCTTGATTGGTTTCCCAATCTGTTTTTCTACTTCCGCTTTATATTCTTTGAAAGCATCTAGTGCCTCACTTTTATTATAAAGCATGTAGACATACATGTATCGTGAGTAATCATCAATAAATGTGATAAAGTACTTTTGACCATGTGCAGTCAAATCAGGGCAACAAATATCCGTGTGTACAATTTCTAGCAATTCAGAACTTCTCTTAGCCCCTTTATGTGACTTATTGGTCTGCTTACCCCTAATGCAGTCCACACAAGAATCAAACTCCGAATGGTTCAAAGATGGAAGAATTCCTTCTTTGTTTAACCTTTTGATTCTATCAACGGAGATATGTCCTAATCTCCTATGCCACAGGCTATAAGAATTCTCATCGATGACACTTCTCTTAGTACCACGCGAAACAGTAAAAGATTGAGGCGAGTCAGAAATAATTTTAAATAAGCCATCAATCATAACTAAATTTGCAATAAAAACAGAATCCCTTTTCAAAGTCATGAGTTTCTTAGAAAGAACTAAATGATAATCAAATGGAATGAGTTTTGACATAGAAATCAAATTCCTTTTGTAAGAGGAAACATAAAACACATCATAAAGTTCCAAAACATGATTATTTGAAAAGGTTATGCGAAAAGTTCCAACGGCTTTCACAGGGTCTCCCTTCCCACTGCCTGAAAGGACAGTTTCCTCATTGGGATGTGGAGGCCTGCTTGACAGAAAGCCCTGCGTGGTAGTCGAAATGTGGATCATCGAACCAGTGTCAATCCACCAAGTGTCATCATTAACGCTAGAAAAGTTAGATTCAAAAGTAACACACGATGAAAGCATACCTCTCATCTCCATTACATGTTGCCTCACACTGCCAATACCTGTAAGCCTCTTAGCACATAATTCAGACACGATGGCACCACCCACCTGCTTGTCTATCAGCTTGAATTGCTTATCTAAGGCTTCTAGGTATCCTTTGGCTGTGTCGCTCTTAGGGACTGCTTCCCTAATGCTTCTGGTGATCCTTTGTTGCATAAACAGAAGAGATGAGCGGTTACTCCGCTCCCACAAATTATACCTTTCCTTTGCCTTTCTATCATTGGAGGCATCATCAGGTCTAGGAGGTTGTTCACACCTCAAGGCATAATCCAAGTCCAATAAACCAAGCTGCAGCAAAACATCATCTCTCCAGTCAGCATAGTTGATGCTGCCATCTAAGATTGTTTTGTTGCTCACATCAGCCATAATCCTGGGGTTAGCAATTGGTTCTGCAAAAATAGAACAGACAAATATACAAATAAGCTCACAAGTAAAAATTGAAGCAATCACAAGTCACTGTGCCATGTATGCATGCTTAACTCAAATGTAGCACGCAAGCAATATAAATACGTATCACCAAAGTCTACCTGTGGGCAAAGACATTGGCATAGCATGTATTTATCTCAAGTGATGGGACTAGAACGCATTTGTAATTAACTAATACCTGTGGGCTACTTAGAAAATAACAAGGCCATTCTATCCCACCCTAATTAAATGTACAATTATGAGATATCTACCTGTGGGCAAAGATAAATCATAACTACACATTTAATTACAATTGATATCATAAATCCATATGTGATTAATGAATGCATGCAAACAAATTCAATAAACAAGGATGCTGTGGCTACTCCTCAAATAATTGCATGCTAATCACAGATATCATTCATGTGCACTGAAAATCCAAATGTGCATAATATAATGGAGCAATTAATTCTCCCCTAATTAAATGTACAATTATGAAATATCTACCTGTGGGCAAAGATAAATCATAACTATACAATTAATTACAAGTGATATTTTAAATCCATATGTGATTAATTAATGCATGCAACAAATTCAATAAACAAGGATGCTGTGGCTACTCCTCAAGAAATTGCACGCTAATCACAAATATCACTAACGTGCATATAAATCCAAATATGCATAACATAATGGAGTATTTAACAAATTAATTTAATCAACAAATGTGACTAATTTAATCAACAAATGTGACTAAATAACTTAATTTAAATTCTCCCACTATTTCATGCACCCAAAAAAATGTTTAATAAATTAATTTCTACTCAAAAGGTTTTTACAAAAATTAAACAGTTAATTCAATTGCCAAAGGAGAAATTACTACACAAAATAGGCAATTAAATAACATAAAAATTAAAATTTGTAAACACCTTTTTCAAATATTAAAATAATAGAGAAATTAATTTAAACATTTACAGTGCATATAATAGTAATTAAAATATTCTGGAAAAATCAAATTAAATGGCCAAAATAATTTTCTGAAAATAAAACCAAGTGGCCCATACATAAAAGTCTAAAACAGAGCCCAAAATAATTTCCAGAAATAAAAAAAAAAACCAAAAAAATCCAAGCCCAAAACTGTTTTCCAGAAAAAACACAACAACAAAAAATAATCAGGCCCAAAAACTGTCCGACCCAATAGCATTATTTCTTTTCTGGAAGCCCAAAACGTAGTACGGTACAGCAGACATTAAAAAAAATATTTTTTTTTTTCTGCAGCCCAAAACCTCATCGGCCCAGCAGCAAAATATTAACAAAAAAATGCTGCAAGCCCAAAACTGTGACGGCCCATTAGTCAACAAAAAAACTGTAGCCCAAAACAGTACGGCCCAACAGAAAAATTTTGCACTGTACAGCCCAAATGCGAAATGGCCCAGAAACTTTTTTTTTTTTTTTTAACAATAAAACCATTTCTTCGGCCCAGCACAGTAGCCCAAAACGCAAATTTTTTTTTTTTTTTTTTTTAAAGGTGACAGCTTCTCAAGTGAAACGGTGCGTTTTGCTACAGGGCCAAAACGCACCGTTTCGGGCGTCAGCTACGTGAGTCGGGTTGACCTAACCCGACTCACAACCCGAATCAGAAGCAGCGTACAGTGGCCGCTATGCCACTCGGCGACTGTGACGCCGGTGAGGTTCCCCAGCGATGTGCGATTGTTCTTGCGGCAACCTCGCACTCCTATTTCCAGCGACCTCTCTCTGTAACTGCGGCGGCCATCACAGAGAATCTCATGGCGGCTCCGTGTCTGTTTTGTGGGCAGCTTCTCGCGGCGATCCAATGATGAAAAGGCAAAACACATCGCCGCCTCCATCCCTCTCTGAAACAGTCATAGACAACGGCGAAGACGACGGTGACTTTCGCGACCCAGCCATGCGACTTCTTATGGCGGCAATTTCACGGTTCCAGTGGTGAGGAGACTGTACGGCGACTCCTCCTTTCCAGCCACTCTCTCTCTCTCGACGTCGGTCACTCCTCGCCGTACAGAAAACAAAAATGGTCAATGAATAAAGAAAATAAAAATTATGATTCCTGGATCCCATATTCTTTTCCAAATAAAGATCAATAAGCAAGGTAAGGTGATCTTAAACCAGGCTCTGATACCACATGTTAGATAATAAACATCTCAAATACATAATAATCAATCTAGATTATCATATACACAAAAACAAGATGCAGCGGAAACATTAAATTACCTCTTGCCATTGCTTTGTTGATCTAACCTCTGAGAAGATCTGGAATGAATCAGGGATACCTGTGAATCAGAGAACACTGTCAGATGAACAACAGGTTCTTCCAGCTGGTGATTGGGCACAGTGATGGCAACTGTGGAAACTGCCGTCACCAGTGGGAAACCTTCGAGAGGGAGCAGAGAAGTAGGTCTCGCTCTGGACTCAGAGAAAGCAGTACTGAATCAATTGTTTTGTGTTGTTGTTTTTCCACCATCAGGAAAACAACCTTAAATAAACTGAGTCCCCAACCCACCTTGGACCGGGCCTAATGACTACGGGCCACACTCAGAAATATTTATTAATTATCCTAATTAATATCTAAATAGGTTATATAATTATAATAAATATCTTACAATTTATTCATGGGAGACTTTTCGATAAACCACATCTAAGATTCTAATGAATAGTATAATTTGTTGCAAGATTTTATATGTATACTCTTTTTTAAATATCTAAAAAATATAAAAAAAATATGGTTATAGGAAAGCATATATAGAAGAGAATTTGGATTTTAAATCTTTATATTTTTTTCTAATATCTTAAAAATCCTTTTTGATTCTCAAAAATCAAGCTATATATATTCTTTTAGAAATTCAAAAAAACCCAATTAATTTTGTTGCCCGATTAAAGTTATATATTAACCTAAAACTTAATTTTACACACCTCTCAAACACTCATTCTCTCTTTCATTATGAGATATCGTTTTGCAACTTTTTTTAAGAGTTTTTTAATGTCTATTAAACAAACACATGATTATAAAAATTTGTTAATCTGCTCAATAATGTGGAAATATAAAATGTTTGGTTTACGGAAAAAGTATAATGAAATATAAAAGGCATGTGGTACCATGAGATCTTGAGGCGTTTCTTCAACTGATTAATATATCAAACTTTCAATCAAAACCAAATTTGAATCAACACAAAACAAAAAAATTGAAACTTTTAAATAAATTAACACTAATAAGAAAGCAATGAGAAAGTCTAGGGCTAGTAATCTCCTCTCTCTCTCTCTCTCTCTCTCTATAGATTCAATATCTGGCAATTTTTCACTCTCCCTTTTTTCATGCAATTAATGTTATATATTGTGCATGTTAGTCAATTAGGATTAAGCGCTAACCAAACATGTGTTTGAGTAGTGCTCACTCTAGATGAGTGATAGCTTCTAGAGAATCACAATAACAAAGATTAAATCCTACAAAAATACCTGCAGATTGTTCGGATGGAATCCAGATATTTTACCCCATTAATCAAACAAGTTTCATTATTAAAATAGAAATTATAATAAAAATTGAAGTTAGAATTAATGTGGGCATCATGTTGAAAGATGTTGCAACCATGTTGACGAATATGAGCACATCAAAGCTTGTGGACACACCATTTTGAAAAACAAAAAAGAAAAAGAAAAAGGCACACGAATCTCAAAATGAACCATATATTCTCCATTATGGGACATCAAACACCAAAGCATGAGGAGGGAATATAATCTGATTCCATATAATTAAAAAAATTTGAGATTCCATATAAAATAATTAAGTTATTATAACTTCAATGTTCTATAGTTTCTAGAAACTCTTTTTAATAAAAATTTGAAAAGACCATCCATCTTTCCTAAGTTGCAAGAATAAAATATTAAAATAATGAGGCGTGTGGGGGGAATGAGTGGGATCACCATTATTTAATTATCTACTTTAAAGACGAACAATCATTAGGGTCGAGTCTGAAGGCATATACATAAATATATATGTGTAAATATTATTACCTAAAATAAATAGTAACAATAATGGAAATATATTGGGATGATCTAAAATCTGGATACGATTTGTTTTGTTTACACTAAAAAGCTTTGTTGATTTTCTCCATAAATTATGATTGTTGGTTTAATAGAATCCACATCACATGGTTTTGCTTCTACATCAACTGCTTCAAGCACAGGTGTACCATTTTGAGGTAAAAAATATTTAATTAAACGGTTTAATTGATTATATTCTATTATTCTTACTTCAAGTGACTTATATTAAGGTTGTCAGAGTAGAGTTAGATCAACTAAGCTATAAGTTGAGTTTGAAGAATATAAGTTTAAATTTTAAGAAGCCTATTTATTAGGAGGGATAAAAACCCTTTATACTTTAAATCTCAAAATAACAAAGATATTCTTGACTAGATTTTTTTTAAAGAAAAAGATTAGGGTTGGATCGGCCGGTTTGACCTGTCCAACAAAAAATTGGTCTATAATTCCATCTAGACATCTATTAGAACAAAGAGAAAAGTGAAAAGGGCAAGAATAAGTCAAAACCGGTTAGAACGGATGAAAAACTAAGAATAATCTATTTTTTCTTAATTTTTCAATAACTTAAAATTATATTATTTTTCTGAGTAAATATTTTTTTAATTGAGATCCTCAATTGGAATTATTTTTTCAATGCATTTTGTTTTTTTATAAAGATGATAACTCATTGATCATTGATGTTGGGGCATCCCCATACACAATGTCTACCCTTTTCATTACATAAGAAATGAAATCTTGGAGCTTCATCAAAATAATGCTATGGACAAGTTGTTTTCTTTGATTCTGACAGATTACAATCTTCTACTTACTTTGCAAACCTAACTTTCAAAATTAATTTTAGGGTAAACTACTTTCTTATTCCTCAATATATGTTTAAATTGTAGTCCTTTTTTTACTGTAAAAGACATATAAATTATTTTTAGACTAAAAAATAAAGCTCACTAAATTATTCCTCAATATATGTTTAATATTATTTATTTTCGTTGTAAGATTATAAAGTTTTGAATAAATTACATATTTTATTTTAAATTTTGTTAAAATTAAATATACTTCTCTACTAGTTTATAAACTATTTGGACGCTATTAACAACCGATTAGTCTTATTTATGAGAATATAAATCCACAATAGAAGAACCTCCTACTTCTGAGTAATTTTTTGATTTAATTTGATTTTCATTTCATATCTAGCAAGACATCCATTAACCTACATATACATATGTTATATTCCAAAATAAACAAATGAATATAAAAGTAATATTTTCTCAAAAATATGAAAGTACGAATGAAAATAATTTTTTTTAAATTAACGTTAATAAAAAAATTAATAGAATAAATTATAACAAAAATTTTAAATTTAGATAAAAATGCCATGTAATTTTTTATTTCATCTAGGTCTATGCCCTTTGACTGGAATTTAAAGAAAAATATTTTCTTAATCAAAAATTATATTTTAATTTGGATTATCTATATATATCTGGCGTTAGTAGCAATCGACTAGTCAAGGAGCACAATAGGAAAACCTCCTTACCTCCAATTTTATATTTTAATTTAGTATAAAATTGAAAATTGATTAATTTTTTGACTATCAAATTTTTCATACACTTTTCAGTGCTTCTTATTCTTATGTTATATAAGACTTAAATACACAAAATTTCCCTAATTTTTTTTTGTTAAATACACATAACCTCTCTAGCCTTAGAGTTTGGATAAAAGCAAGGGAAACAAATGAGTAATAAGGATATGGGTGGTCTTTAATGGAGTCAAATAATTCTCCCCAATAAATGGGCTCCAACAAATATTATCATTTTGTGGATTCACTACTCGATGAAATATAACACTGATTGTTTAGATTTACGCATGAAGGTATCACCTAGAAGAAAGAAATATTTTACCCTGTCATTAGATTGTGGGTGAGTCCAACTCCTTTCTAAAAATTTTTGTACAAAAAAAAAATTATTCTTCTAATTGCATGTACCAATTAAAATATTTTGAAAAAAAAATTATATTTAGTGGTATACTAAGGTTTAAATCTTTTTTATGAGAGGTATTCATATTTAATACTCGTTAATACTTTAAATAGAATTATCTCTAATACAAAAATATACATGCTTAACAAAAGAAAATGAAAAAAAAATCTTTGAATAGATAGTTGTGCCAGACCGGCTCAACATTAGCCCTATATTTATTTTTCACCAACACTAATTCATAGGGAAAGGATTCTGAAGTTGGAGTTTATGCCCCCTAAATATATACAGTGACGATTGTGTCAAGGTTTGCGTTTTAGTGCTCTCATTTTGTGATTATTGGTTCTCACAGTATTATAGTGAGCTGTTTCAATGGTTGGCATAGAATAGTATTTAATATAAAATATACTTAATTAGATAAATTAAAAAAATAAAATAAAATATTTTTTTTTTAATAAAAATGCGTGGCCAATGCCTATCTATTCTTCCATTATCATTGGTGGGATAGAAACTCCCACACAATCTCTCCACGAGTATGAGTATTCCTGCAATTTCTCAGGTGGCTCATCGGAAAAACACTTCCACCTTACCTGAATCAAAACTCAAATTCGCTTGGTAATCTGCACAGGAATTACTTTCTCTATACACATGATGAAAAAGTACTCTCCTAAAACAAACAAGTTCCTTTCTAATTGCTTTCAGCAAACTAGACTTTATACAATTTCCATCCCCAATATTTTCTAAAATCTGTACAACAGATATAGAATCACACTCAATAATCAAGCAACAAGAATTCAAACCTGCACGCATCCTCAAACATATCTATTAGTTTCTTTACAATATCATATTTAATTATATATATTTGAACTAATTTTGATAGAAATCCCCTTAATATGTTGTATCTTATAGGGATATTTTAGAAAAAACTATAATTTTGAGAGACAAGTTAGATTAAAGTCTTATATTTATTATTAAACTAAACTCTTTATTTAACTCTTATATTTAAAGTCAAATAGAGTATGTATAAGCTATTCGTCAAAGGCTTTGTATATCATAAGATTATTGTATCAATATGTTAATGGTCTTATAATCTAATAACATTAAAATTTTCCTATAAATGAAATGCCGTACGTTGAATTCTATTTGTTACTTTAAGCCATTAATGCCTATTTCTTTTAAAAAAATCTTGCATCAATTTATAGAATTTGGGCATGTCTTTGACCATATGATGAAAATAATATAAAGATGAAAACAATTTATCACACACAAACGTTACTGGAAAGATTTACATACACAGAGACTACACATATTTTTATCAAATTTTTTAATATTTGTATTGAGTTGTATTTTTCTTTGACCTTTTTAAGGAATTGTAATTTAGGTCTTAGATGTTATTATTAATATATTATGTTTTTTTAGTAATTTTACTTTTTTTAAAAGAATTTAAAAAAATAAATATGGGTCAGGCCCCGAACCTTGATAATAAGGGCCGGGCTTTGTAAGTAGTGTTCTTTTTGGGAAAATGGGCTTACAAGCCCATGCTATTAGGGGCCTAATCTATTAGGTTCGGATCAAGTTGGGCCATAATAGACTGTTATTAGTTTTTGGGTGTCTAGATTTAAGTCTGAGGATAATAAATAATTCGTCCTACTCGATATTGGTATCGTCTAAGAGGGAGGAAGACTTCGCCCTACCTTTAGATCGTGGGTGAGCCCAACCCCTTTACAAAAAATTTTAGTATAAAAACATATATGCTAAGCATATGCACATTTTATTTGGACTATTTAGATTTTCTTATTTTTATAATTGAATATCAACAATTTTTAATTATAATATAGAAAAGTATGAAATAGCATCAGTCTTATAAAAAACAATATTTTTAATTAAAAAACAAAAATAAAATAATAAAATTTAGACCACCTAAATTTCATGAATGTTGTTGGCCCCCATTCTTGGTGAAACTGAATCACATGGTCTTTGTTTGTTAGAAGGTGATAAAATTTATTAAAAAAAAGGGATTTTTGTTTAAAAAGAAAAGGAGAAAATAATATTTCCGAGTTCCGGCCCATCAGAAAAGATTCCACAATTCTGTGAATATACGAACAACAGGGGGTAATGCCATTTAGTATTAGTATTCCCATCAAAATTTTCGAAACAGGGTCCACTGTGTCGTCGTTTATCCTCATGACCCTATTGTCGTTTTGGGAAATGCAGAACGACAAAAGTGCCTCTTCGTCAGGTCTTTCCCTGTTTTGAAACGGTATGCAATGACGTTTTTGCCCTTCATCCTGCCCTCTGATTTTTAGGCGTGGCACAAAGATTTAATCGCCTTATTTGGGGGCCCCATCCTTCTCAAAAAGAGATATTATTCCCATTGTGTCGAAAAAATGTAAATATATATCACAACTTTATTTATATATAACATAATTTTTTGAATTAATATTTATATGTAACTAAGATATCATTAATAAAAGAACAAAAGCTTATAAAAGTATTTATAGATTGACCACAATATCAATAAGGTCTTTCATATAAACAGTTAGATTTAAACTTACAATCTTATAAATTATAAGATAACTTTTTATTAACTGGATCAATATTTTTTTAGGTAAAACAATTGGACCGATCTTTGTTTACAATATGAACATTTGCTATTTTACTATTGTTAATTATAAAAGTACGAATGTATACTTATAATTTATCCACGAACTTAATATAATGAATATAAATAATTTGATCAGAGTTTTACTTTAATATAACTTAAGTCATATTTTTTATTAACACTAAATTATAACTTTAAGATCAATACAATCATAGAAAACCATATTATTTACAAGCTTAAAAATTGTAGCTAATTTAAGTTGGGTATAAATACATAGGGCCAACTTTAGTTTTTGGAATTTTGGACAAAAATTTGAAGTATAAGAGATTCCACATCCTTAAATCAAGATATACGAGTTCTAGTTAAAAAAAAAAATCATGTTAGAAAATCTTTAACTCAACTCAGCTTTAACCTAATTAGCTAAAGAATATCAACGAATAAAAATTATCATAGATGGCAAGAAACGTACTTATATCTTAAAAGGGCCTAAGTTCAATTCTCTCTATAGTTGTGAAGACTTCTTTAATAAACGATCTCATAAGTCCTTGTAAGTACTCTTTGAACCTTAGGGCCGTACCTTAGTCTTAGTGAGGGACCAACATGCCGAACCTACTAAACTTTTTTGTATAAAAAAAAGCTAAAAAATATCAAATACAAAATAATTCATCATAAAAAATATTGCTCCTATCCAAAATGTATAAACTAATTGGGAGTTAGTTCTATTTTAAATATAACACTTCAAAGCACTTTAACTCTGTATTTATCATTTTTTTAAAATTAATTTATTTAATTTATGAAATATATAATCTAATGTCATATAAAAATATTTTAGGTAGATCATGTCATATTTATTACAACTAATTTATTAAATATTTTTAATCTACCAAAATTAAATAACCATATTGGAACAATACAAAAAAACCAAATAATTTTACATGTTTTATAAGATATTAAGATAAGAAAATTTTATCTATATTCAGTTAGTATAAATTTAACAAAAAAAAACTGTTATAAAAATGGTTAATTTTTTACATCAAAATTTTCTATGTAGGCATTATAAATTTTTACATATTTTTTTATAAGACCTTATCTTCACCAGAATTTTGAAAAGTTCAATGAACCCCTCAGAGATAATTGAACTATGATCCAAAATTATCGCCAACATGTGCCAAAACCAAAACTTTCCCTAACTAAGTGCTCATTCATACACACACACAAATTAGAGTTATAGCCACAAGTACCACTTCCTATATTACTCATACTCTCAACAGATTTAAACACCTCTTCAATACAAACAACAAATACCCATTAACATATGTGAATCAAAAATCTGCACAGCATCATTAATTCAAATGTATCCATAGTCTTCTCGCAACAGTAATAATGCATGATCATCATGTCTGTCTTCAAGGGGCTTTATCTTCTGTCATGTGCTGTTTGGTGTACACACGATGCCTCCTCTCTCTGGCATAGATGACCCAGAAGATCAAGGACAGCATCACCGCGAGAGATACTATAAGTAATCCAAGGTAGATCCACTGGGTGTATTTTCTGAGACCTGGGCAATGCTGGCCGCTGATGTCTGAGAATGTTCTACGGACAAAGGTGCAGTCTTCGAGATCTACTAGAAATGGCCCGTAATGATATAGACCGTAGGTCAGATTCCCCGCGGCTGCCATTTGACCGTATATGGTCGGAGTCATACGGCCCGGTGTGTTGCAAATGCCAGCAGCTGAAACCTGACAAGTATAATTCTTCCATACCTGCTTAATACATAATTTGAATGTGAGACAACCGTTGTGTTCATGTTGGAGTAAAATAAGGGAAAATAAAAGGCCTAGCTTCTTTCTGAATGCATTAATGCAAAAAATGCTAAGAATCCAATTTGAAATGCATCAGACAAATAACAAGGCAACTTTAGTGGGTTTCTATTAGGTTCTTCATTCACATCATAAGTAGAAGATATCTTTCCCCATGCAAAGCATCAGAAAAATAATAAGTTCAAAAAAATGTGACAATGGAAGATGAAATGAAATTTTTTTCAAAGATCATGCCCATTTCTCTATAAGCATAATTTTGTAAGAGCCATACTGTTCATAACTTGTAAATAGTACGGATCTTATAAATTTCATATTTTATATTGATGGATATGGAAAAGCTTTTCTGAAGGTCTGAAGGATATGTCATGTGATTCTGAGTTATAAAAGTAGTATATATTAAGCTATATTTTGCTGACAAACCTGAATGCAAGAGAACACACCACAACATATGTGAATTTTAACCTTCTACTATTTCCAACATATAAATCTACATTTGAAAATCTTAAAAATGGTCTTTACCTCAGTGGCATTGTCCAAGACAATTTCCCCAGCTGCACACTGCCTATCTGTGAGATCAGGATTGAATGGATTGCAGAGAGCTGGCATAAGGGGGCCTGATTGATTGTAGTACAAAGGTCCCGCACTAGGTGGGAAGTTCCGGTTCGTGACATTGGAAACAACCTTGTCAATTATCTTCCCGATTTGGAATGTCACATCCTTGGTTCGAGTCAATGTTTCCTGCGCAGTAGCATTATCCACACAAGGAAGAATATCATCCAAGGCTGTATGAGCAGTAGGGTTCTGCACCCACTCATCCATGGCAACACAAGTATCTGCCACCGCACTGAGCAAATATGCCAATACAGTAAGTTTTCATATTATCTAACCTAGCATAGGTTATGTAGCAAGTCTGTAGTCAGATGATATTAAAAAGCACTCAAAATGGGCGTCTTTTGCAGTAACTTCACAATTAGAAGATCTGAACAGATATTAGTGACTATCTATTAGCTGTCAAAAAACACAATAATTATCTATGTTTTTGTTTTATCCATTCATATGGAAGATGAATGTTCTATGTTTGAATACAAAGCAGCATGAACTAACAATATTGATCCAAGTCTTCATTTGTCTACAAAAATTTCGTCATCCCATCTACATTTTGTGGTGATGCTCTGTTAAAATAATTTCCATTTCTTAAAAAGTATAGCTGAGCACTAAAATTATGTGGTAAAATATTCTAACTACAGACCAACCTCACTGTGAGTACCATTATCAAATTTCATCAACAAGGATAGAAACACTATTGGCATAAGACTAGACTAAGCAGTAAGAACAAGTAAAATGTTCTAAGCAGATGCAGTTCACTGTATCAGATCAGGGAACATTAGTTTGAAAAGTTTCCTTGCAGGAAAATGCTTATAAATCTAGGTTTGCACTAAATTTAAAAGACAAAAAGATCAATCAGTACAGCAACAAGAGTGGAGTCTGCTCTCAGCAATTCATGTCCAGAAGAACATTTATTCCGGTACTGTGACCAGAAACTTCCAGATCCTATCAAAGCTAAGAACTGGTGATTTTATAGCAATAAGATCATACCTACAAACCATAACAACTAACTAATCTGTGAAGAAGTTAAATGATAATGATTATAAAACAGTTCAAACAGCATATCCAACAATAGACTCCCAATTTTTTTTTTTCTTATTCAGACATTTTGACATTGTTGAACATGAAGTCATTGATTTCCTACTATAATTTCAGTTATCTGTTATGTTTCTTGATGAAATATGATAGAAAAGAATAGACAAAGGAAGAAGAAAGATTTAAGAGGCTCGAAGAAGAAGAAGGGAAAAGGGAATAGAAGAGAAGAAGCGTCTGCGGGGAACTCTGATGCAAAGTATTACTGAAATGTCATCTTTCCTATCCGTTAATCAGGTATAGACTTCCTATTTATAGACAATTGAATTACCCCCCAAGTGTACTAACGAATTACCGTAACTACTTATGTTTACGGTGGTAAGACCAATTAGTATAACAATACCCCCCCTTTCAAACAACCCTTGACCTCAAGGGTTGGGAACTGAAAACTCAAGGTACTGTTGTTGCAGACCATAAAGAGTAGTCCAAGAAGCTTCTTTTTCTGGATACCCCCTCCATTGTACCAACACCTCAGTAACAATGCGTTTCTTCCTTCTCCCTACTCTAGTAGCCAATATTTTCTCAGGATATAGGGAACTAGGAACAGAAGGGAAGTCAATAGGAGGATGTCTTTGCTTCACCCTAGGATCAGGACAGAGTTTAAGCAAGGACACATGAAATATAGGATGAATTCTACATTCACTTGGCAACTCCAATCTGTATGCTACAGGCCCAATTTTTTCTATAACCTTATAGGGTCCATAGAACCTAGGAGCTAACTTCTGAGTACTTCTAGTTGCTGCAGACACCTGTCTGTATGGTTGCAGTTTTAGGAAAACCCATTGGCCTAATTGGAACTCCCTATCAGACCTCTTAAGATCTGCTCTTTGCTTCAGTGTTAACAGCATTATGCAGATTGTATTTCAGAACCGCTAACATTCTTTCCCTGGCTTCAAAACTCCTGTCTAAAGCTTCAATAATAGCTGTCCCGGGAATGTAAGGAGAATAAATTGGAGGCTTCTGACCATATAATAATTCATATGGTGTCGTTTGTGTGGATGTATGGTAGGTGGTATTACACCACCATTCTGCCAAAGGTAGCCACTGATTCTGTTCCCTGGGACTCTCCCAACACATACATCTTAAGTAAGACTCTAAACATCTATTCAAAACTTCAGTTTGGCCATCACTTTGGGGATGATAAGCAGAAGAGAGTTTTTGTTCAATTTTTAGAACCTTGATAAACTCCTTCCAGAAATTACTCACAAAGACAGGATCTCTGTCACTTATGATTTTCACAGGTGCCCCATGAAGTTTGTACACTTGCTCAAGAAAAACCTGAGCAAGAGAAGAAGCTGAAAATGGATGAGATAAGCTAAGGAAGTGAGCATACTTACTCATCCTATCAATTATAACCCAAATCACCTCCTTTCCATTAGATTTGGGGAGTCCTTCAATAAAATCTATGGATATACTTTCCCAAACTTTACTTGGAATGGGCAGTGGTTGCAGCAATCCAGGAGAAGCCACAGTTTCATACTTACATCTAGCCATGTATCACATCCCTTCACAAACTCTTCTACTTCCTTATGAAGATTTTTCCACCAAAATAAGCTACGAATTTTCTGGTAAGTAGCATTAATTCCCGAATGGCCTCCTTGAGCACTAGAATGGAGCCATTCTAAAACCTTCTGTTTTGTAGTGACAACATTACCAACTACAATTTTACCATCTTTACGTAATATGGATCCATCCCAAGCAAACTTCCCTAAGACCCCGTCAACCTGTTGCTTAATATCAGTGAGCAGTGCTGCTATTCCAGAATCAGTTTCCCAAGAACCTTTAATCAATTCCAGCAACTCTGGGGAACCAGTATCAAGTGTAATCTGCAAAATTTGTGAACCATGAAACCTAGACAGACTGTCAGTTGCAGAATTATCACTCCCTCTTTTGTATTGTATCTCATAGTCATAACCCATCAACTTAGCTATCCAGTACATCTGAAAAGGTGTCTTGAGTTTCTGTCCCAACAAAAACTTTAAACTTTGTTGATCAGTTCTGATGCTGAACCTACCCCTCTCCAGGTACTGATGCCAATTTTCCACAGCTAACACAACAGCCAATAACTCCTTCTCATATATAGACTATTTCACATGTTGGGGAGCTAAGGCCTTGCTGAAAAAAGCAAGTGGTTGACTTTCTTGCATGAGAACAGCACCAACACCAGCTCCACAAGCATCAGTCTCTACCACAAATCCTTTTGAGAAATCTGGCAGAGCAAGGACTGAGGCATAAACTAATATATCCTTGAGCCTTTGAAAGGCTCTGCTGGCCTGTTCTGTCCAACAGAAAGCATCTTTGTGTGTAAGTAAGGTCAACGGCCGAGCTATTTCTCCAAATCCCTTAATAAACCGTCTGTAATATCTTGCCAAACCAAGAAATCCCCTCAACTGCCTCACATTCTTGGGCTCCGACCATTCCATAACTGCCTGAATTTTCTTGGGATCGGTTGCTACCTTGCCATCAGCAATAATATGCCCCAAATACTCAACATTATGGGCAGCGAAAGTACATTTACTTTTCTTAACGAAGTATTGCTAATTCCACAAAATTCCCAGCACAGTCCCCAAGAGCTGGACATGTTCCTCAATAGACAGACTGTAGATGAGAATGTCATCAAAGAATACCAACACAAATTTGCGAAGGAAGGGCCTAAAGATGTCGTTCATTGCTCCCTGGAAGGTGGCTGGAGCATTAGTTAGACCAAATGGCATAACTAACCATTCATAATGTCCTGAATGGGTTTTAAATGCTATTTAAAAACAATCTTCAGGAACCATCCTTATCTGATGATACCCCGCCCTCAAATCTAACTTTGTAAACCATTTAGCCAAGTGCAGCTCATCTAATAGATCTTCTACCAATGGAATGGGGTACTGATTTTTTATTGTGCATTTGTTCAACTCCCTATAATCGATGCACATCCTCCAGGTTCCATCCTTCTTTTTTACCAACACAATAGGAGCGGAAAAAGGTGAGGAACTCTCCTGAAGCACCCCCTGCTGCAGTAACTCCCTAATCTGTTGTTCAATGACATCTTTTTGTTCAGCAGAATATCTATAAGGCTTTAGATTTATGGGATTGGTTCCCTCCCTCAGTACTATAGGATGATTATGGCCTTGCCGTAATGGTGGTAGCTCCTGGGGCTCTCTAAACACATCCTCATATGTTTTCAAGGTTAACTGTACTCCCCCTAATTCAGTCTCACCCCCTTCCTGCACTGCAAAACATTGACACTGATCCCCTCTTGAAGGTCACAAAAGCTGCACTAGAAACATTCGTTGATCGCCACCAAAACATCTATGCAACTGTGTCACAGGCCTTACCTCCAGTGCCTTAGGTCCAGCCGCTTGTAACTTGCATAATTTTCCCTTGTACCAGAAATGCATAATCATCTGATCGTACTCCCAATAAGCATTCTTGATGGATTTGAGCCACTGTAAACCAAGCACGATATCATAGGTATTCAAATCAATAATTCTGAGGTTACACTCGAACTCCAATCCTTGCATTTTCCATTTGAACCCTTCCCAGACTCCATAAACCTTCAACTGACCTCCTCCCGCTACTTGGACAGTAGAAAGATCTGTACTCTGCTCCTTCCACCCTAACCTTCTTGCCAATCCCATATCAAGGAAATCATGGGTACTTCCATTATCGATTAAGACATAGATATTCCGTGTCCCTATGCTCGCCCCAATTTTCATCGTCCTTCCTGTATCATCGCCATTAATTGCATGTAGAGAAATCAATGGGACAACATCATCACTCCCCTCCTCATCATGGCCGTTAAATTCTTCACCTTCCCCATCAACTACAATGAAATGCAATTGCATCCTCAGTCGTTGGGCACAGCGATGATCACGGGAGAACGGTTCATGGAAAAAGAAACATAGATTCTTTGCTCTGTGTTCAGCTTCCTCTTCTGCCGTTAGCATCTTAAAAGGCCTACCATAACACACAGATGTCTTGGAGGAAGACGCGCCTGCATCTTTAATCAACAATGGGGTCGAATTGGCTGGGTGAGAGGCCCCGCCAGTCAAAAGGGCATTTTTGTAAGAATTTTCCCTGGTTACCGATGTCGGGGGCCCCACAACTTGTTTTCCTGCTTTCTCACTCTTGTTCACACGATGACCTATCGCTATTTCTTGTACTCTGGCTAGCCGTCGAGCCTCTACGAGCGTCTGTGGGTCAAACATCAAGACTGAATCAGCGATTTCTTGTTTCAGTGCCCCAACATAGACGTCCACCAGATACGCCTCAGACAAATCCAACCTGGCCGCAATTGTGTCAAACCGGACATTGAACTCTGACAACGCTCCCTCTTGTCGTAAGTGCGTCAACTCAGTCATGGGTTTCTCATACGGAGGACCAAAAGTTTTCCGAAGTAACTCCGCATACTCCGGCCATGTGGGCCGGTTGTCTCCCCACCTGCGCTCGACGGCCAACTGCCACTCAAAGGAATCACCGTCGAGATTCACCGCCGCAGTGTCCATCTTCACCTCTTCAGGAACATTCTCGAGACGGAAGTATCTTTCGCACTTCAAGATCCAAGAGTGTATATTCTTGCCATCGTATCTTGGAAATTCCATTCTTGGGCCTCGGGGGCGTCACCGGTCTTCTGTATCCCCATTATTCCGATGATGCCCATTTCGACTAGAGTTGCTATGTGTAAGATTACGCATTTCCTAAGTCAAAACTTGCAATTCCTGCCGGAACGTATGCCCCATATTTTGTAATTCATCGTGGAACCCCAGAACTGTCTCCTGAAGCTCGTCCACATTCTGCAAGCGTTGCTCAACATTCTGCATTCGAACATCCATCTTCTTGACGCCCTCTTGCTTCCGGGTCTCCACCATCCAGTGCGGCGTGACATAGGTCCGAGGACAGTGAGGCTCTGATACCACTTTTTATGTTTCTTGATGAAATATGACAGAAAAGAATAGACAAAGGAAGAAGAAAGATTTAAGAGGCTCAAAGAAGAAGAAGAGAAAAGGGAATAGAAGAGAAGAAGCGTCTGCAGGGAACTTTGATGCAAAGTATTACTGAAATGTCATCTTTCCTATCCGTTAATCAGGTATAGACTTCCTATTTATAGACAATTGAATTACCCCCCAAGTGTACTAACGAATTACCGTAACTACTTATGTTTACGGTGGTAAGAACAACAACAACAACAAAGCCTTATCCCATTAAATGGGGTCGGCTACATGGATCATACGACGCCATTGTGCTCTATCAAAAACTAAATCCTTAGTTAAGTTATTGACTAGGAGATCCCGCTCAATGACCTCGTTGAGCGTTCTCTTTAGCCTTCCTCTATTCCTTTTAACTGTGCTCCATACGATTTGATCCACCCTCCTCACTGGCGCATCCCTTGGCCTTCTTTGTACGTGTCCAAACCACCTAAGACGGTTCTCTACCATTTTCTCCTCAATAGATGCCACTCCAACTCTTCCCCGTATTTGTTCATTACGAATCTTATCTTTTCTTGTATGCCCACACCTCCATCTCAACATCCTCATCTCAGCTACCCCGACTTTATGCTCTTGCTGTCCTTTTAAAGCCCAACATTCACTCCCATAAAGCATTGCTGGTCTTATAGCAGTGCGATAAAACTTTCCTTTTAATTTATCTAGTACTTTCCGATCACATATAACCCCAGTAGCCTTTCTCCATTTAAACCACCCAGATTGAATTCTATGATTAACATCCTCCAAAATTTCACCATCCTTCTGTATAATTGATCCCAAATATTTGAACTTATCTATTTGTGGAATAACTTGATCTCCCAATTTGACCTCCAAGTTATTTCTAACTTGCCTCTTATCAAAATTACAATGCATATATTCAGTCTTGCTTCTACTCAGATGAAAACCCTTCAACTCTAAAGTACTTCTCCATAACTCAAGTTTAAAATTAATCTCTTCTCTCGACTCTAAAGTACTTATGTTTACGGTGGTAAGAACAATTAGTAATTTTTATAACATTATCATAAATGCAACACATTGTCAAGTGGTGTTAAGTTTTACTCATATGATCTGCCCTATTGCAAAGCTCTATGCTGACTTCTACATCAAGAGTATTAAATAATTCTTTGTAAGGTCCCTAAGATTCTACCAATCATCCAACAGTTCTACATTTCAAACTACAAAAACATTAACCAAGACCCCAGAAGTTTGTTCCAAGATGAAAAGCAAAATATCTCGCAATAATATTGACAAAGGAGTACATCCACAATGACATTATGGTAACCAAATGGGAACTTACTTATGAAGAAAGAGAAATACACCACACACGATAAATGTTCCAGCCACAAGAACCCATCCAAAAATCACCAAACTGCAGCCATAGAAGAAACATCATTCATCAACTGGACAACTATAATCAATCACAAAGCCGTGAACCGTAAAGGGATGAACAAGCCAGGAAGGGGAGAAAATAGAAGATAGTTCAATCAATATGACTTACAAGTATACAAGACATTGCAACCCAAAGATGGAAAATACTGCAAAATGGTTTAAGAACAATAACACAAGAATATAAGATAAGATTTTATGAATAACCTTATGATAAAACATTAAAAGTAAAAAACAGGGAAAACTTACTGAACCCAAGAAATACAAGAAAGAGCATAACAGCTGCAATAATAATAAGAGCTAATCTCCTACAGGGAACACAAAAGATGCATGTTAGCGAAAGGTACTTTCAATTCCAGTTAGTAGTGATATCAGAATTGTGCTTACATTGCATCAAAACCTTCTTGTATTTTTTTAGAATTTTCCTGGGTCTTATTGGAAAGAGTTGTAGCAGCAGATCTAATTTTCGTTTGAACATCATCAATGTTCCTCTGAACATCGGATGGCAAATTTCCCCTGACCAATGTACAGGACGACACATCCAGCTCTAGCATAATTACAAAGATAAATTTAGGAAGTCACAAAATGTCAATTCAAGCATGGTGCACTATAAGGTTTCTTTTTTAGAAGATAAAGTAAGAAGAGAAGAGAGATACATTGCTGCCAAGGTGAAGAAAATGAGGAAGATCAAGGACAAAGCATAAGCTGTTTGAGAATAGCCGTAAGGTTCTCTTGGACAACAGCAACGACAGAGACAGATAAGGAATAAGCAAAGCCCAAAAAGCACGAACCAAACTACAGCAACAACGAAGAAGGGGACCGCAGTAAAAACAACTGACTGCACCAAATAAGAACAAAATGAAGTCAGTGAACCCTATTCATACAACAGATAAGGTAAAGATAAATAAATCAGAGATAAAATTAGAACCAGATGAAGAGTAGGCGTTCTGGAACTCTAGTACCCGTAATTATCAGTAAACAAGTCAACAAAATATGATCTAATTTAATGGTTTCAAAACATGACCGAACAGAATCATTACGATTAAACCAAGGCCAGAGTGCAACTTTTCATCAATTTTCCTAGAAAAAGCTACCCCTGTTTTTTCTGATGAAAAATAGGATGAGATAACAAATATCAATCCTTCACTGATTTTAGAAACAGATGACGTGGTGAGGAAAAAAAATCCAGAAGCAGGACGAGATAGTAAAGAAGAAATGAAAGAGAACTCACGGCAATATAATGCTTGTTGCTGATATTCCAACCACCAGTGTAGCGGTTAAAGTGGTCCAGAGGATCTTTCCGGCGAGTTCTTTCCTGAGCCAACACGAGAGAACTATTGGCCGTTGTTTCATTGGCCAGTAATCTCCTCGTCTTCCACGGCAGCACATCAAAATACTGACTTCTACCAACAATTTCCCCACCATCTTCTAGAAAAATCCAAATACCAACTTTTAAAAAAAAAAAAAGATTCAATCTCGAATTAAAAAGATATGGGAATGTGGAAAGCAAGAGAGAAAATTACCTGGAAAATGCTTGGAAGGTGCGGTCCCAGAGGCGGAAACAACAAAGAGGAAGAAGAGGGAGAAAATAAGAAGAAAGAAAGAAGGGTTTGATCTAATGCGCAACATAATGTAGGTGGCGGTGGTGTTCCTTCTTCTTCTTTTTTGGAGAGAGACACAGAGGAAGAGGACGAGAGAGAGAGAGAGGAAGCGAAGGTGAGAAGAATGAAGGAGCTATGGCTATTTTAGTAACGAACGCGGATGAAATCTTCGGCAAACGTTCCCCATAAAAGGATTAAGGGTAGGGCCCCTCTATTATACCGTGTCTGGTATTTTTCTGTTTGACCAAAATACCCCTCTTCTTTTTTGTTTTCATAAATTAGTACTCTTTTGCTTTGCTCTTTCGATGTGTACAAGTTATATAACGCCAGCACCGTCTGTCGAAACGATTGCCCCACTTAAGCCATGTAGCCCCCTTTCCTATAAAGATTTTTTTTGCATTTATTTGATTAGGGAAATGCACGATGGGCCGTCTATTATAAAATCAAAGAGATCGTGACCAAAATAATGCTTCCAATTTTTTTAATATAAAATTTAATTAATTTTTAAATAAATTAAAAAATTAAATTAATTAATTAATTATATTTGAATCAAGTATTTAAAACAAATTTATATTATATATTTTTTAATTTATTCAAATCAGTTAATTAACTTTTATATTAATAATAATTAACTGAGTTATTTAATTTTATTAATCTATCTAAAAAAGTTAACTAGTTTTTATATTAAGAAATAGAGATAGTAATAGAAAAAGAAAGAAATTCTAGGAATTGCGGATTAGAAGTCTCACTTTGAGAGGAAAATTAATGAGAAAGTGTTGAACTACTAATATCATTTAAATCATGGGAAGTTTTCAGGTCAAAAAAGAATCAAAGTAAGTTTAAGCTCTGAGGATATAATCATATTAAGTACTTGGTGGTTGAATTTTGGAATCTTTTGTAATCCTAAATTAGTATAGATTCCCATAAATCATCTTATTAAATTGGGATAAATTTAAAACATAGAATGTCCTAAGAAAAAAAATAATGACCAAAATGAGAGGGAAAATAGAGTTGATGAATAATTAGGCACATTTTCATTTCTTTTGTTGTTACTTTTTTTTTCACTTTATGCTAATCACCATATAAGGGTTGATCATTGCAGCTTAATTAAAAATTTGTCTGTAAGAATAACAGGGGTTAATATTAGTCTCTCATAATATAGTAAATTAAAATTTAAATCATCGTTTGAATAAATATTTGTATTTATTATTTGATAGTATTTTAAATATGATCATCTCTAATAAAAATATATATATGTCGAGCAAATAAAAAAAATTGTTTGTAGACCTTTGATTTTTGTCATGGGGCAGAAACAACCATTATATGTGTCTCACCTCATATTAAAAAGGTTTGTTAATTAAAAAAGAGAAATAAATAAAAGAATTGTTAATTTTGAATTTTTTATTATCAATAAGCATCCAACTTGGACTTTCTAGGTCAAAACTTTTGGGATAGACCAAACGAGGACCAGTTTCACTGGTAAAAAAGTTGTTAACTTTTGTTTCCCATTATAACGAGACTGTTGGAAATTTTTAATATTTGATTAAATGAATATCAAATTGAAATTAAAAGAAGAAGAAGAAAAAGAAGAAAAAGAAAAATGGCCCCAAAACCTTTTTTTTTTCAATCTCCCTCTTTTCCTTCATTTTTCTTTCCTTCTTTAAAGATTTGTTAAGGATTTAATTAAAAATTAGTTGAACCTATATAAGGGACTAGCAAATTTATGTTTTCTCATATTAATATTTGGCATAGAATTTGGCCAAATTAAGAAAGTGGAAAAGCAGCTGAATGATTAACGAAATTAAATAAAATTTGCTTTAAAAATATCTAATACTCCTTTCACATATATATTTAAAAAAAAAAAAGAACGACATAAGAGCAACAAGTCCCAATTTAGCTCCGACTTCAAAAACAATTAACGAAAAGCAATCTAAGTACGTGTTTGGCACCACAGTTTTAAAATAGATTCTGAGGTAAAATTTCGGTTTAGAAAATTTTTACATAAACAGTAATTTTTGTTGAGAATTGATTTTGGACAAAATCTCAGTTTGAAACCTAAATTTTAAATAAGCTACTGAAAATAGCTTTTTCTTTGAAACCTAGGTTTTAGATTATCCAATTACTATTATATCCTTACTTTTTCTTACACCCTCTCTCCTCTCTCTTCTCTTATCTCTCTTTTTCTCTCTCCTCTCTCCTCTCTACACTCTCTCATCTTTCTTCTCTATCATCTTTCATCTCTCTTACTTTTAATCATATCATACTCTTTTTAGTAATTTACCAATATAAAAAGTGATTCTACTACTAATCATCCAAATATTTTTATTCCCCAAATCTATTCTTCTCAAAATCTATTCTACCTAAAATCTATTCTCCAGAATTTATTCTTCCCATAATCTATTCTCTAAAAGCTAATCAAAACACACCCTAAGCCTGAAACGGCAATGATCCGGAAGGACAATTCGAACATCCCGCCAGCGCGCCTGGAGAGAAAGGGCATTATGGTAAATAAATATATGCGACAGGCACTGCATTAAAGAAAATATTATTAAATTAAATAAGCGAAAACAAACAAACAGAGCCTATTAGATTTTGACGCTTCATATTCTGGGACTGTGACATCTATGTGACACGTGGAATACAAGATTTAATTGTTATATAAATAAAGTAATATAAATAAGAAATCCCTTCTTTCAAACATGATCTCACGTTTTCTTACTCACCAGACTATAATTTTAAAAATCAATAAAAATTATATTAAATAACTAAATTTAGAAATTAATTATTAAAATGACCCTCAAATTTACTACTCTCATAATGCAAATTCACCAATTGAATTATGAGTATTCTTTTTGTTTCAATTAAACAACACAAATTTATAAATGAAACAACGAGTTCTTATCGTTAATGATCTTTGGAAATAAAATATTTGTGAATTTAATTCTTAGGCATAATATTAATTGAATTCTTATGATTCAAAATTCATAATATTTTGCTAAACAAATTATAATTTTTTACCAGCAGATTCGTATTTTATAATCAATATGTGAAAACATGATTTTTTTTATCATTTAATATTGATAATGATCATTTTCTGATAAAAATATTGACACTGATTTTATAGATTGGTACTGATAATTTAAAATCATTAAAAGTAAACGAAAATTAAATATAATTTTAAGTATTATAAATAAATATAAATTTTGTCTAATTGTATTTATATCAATAAAAAGTTATAATTTTGAGTGAAGGGCTAAGTACTTAAATTTAAGTATTGTGAATGAAATAGTTTCTCTCCAATTGTGATATAAAAATATAATTGTTTTTAGAAATAAAAAAAAAAAAGAAATAGGATTATTGAATTGTTGACCATGGGAAGCATCTCAATATGAGTCATTGTCTGAAGAATCTTACAAAGAGACACAAAACATTTTCTTCACCTTCATTTTTTATTTTAAAAATATTAATTTCTGTATTTTTTTAAATAATCTTCAACGCTGCGTGTTGAGTTTTGATGCAATTAAAATTTATGCCTATTTAATTTGCTGTCTTATTTGGAAACTCTATTTTGCCCACATTTGTCGTCAATTCAATTCAAGTCCCTCGTTTAATAATTCGAATGAAAGCTGTATAAAGCGTGAGATTATTTATTTATTTATTTAAGTTGTCATCTATATTTTAATTTGCATGGGGCGATATATTTTGAAACAAAATAAGGTGATTTAATTTTATATTTGTAATATGTATAAAGATTAAAAAAAACTCTAAAATAAAACAAGTCCTTATTTATTATATGCACACTACACAAGTAAACTTTTTTAAAAGTAAAATATATTATATTTCTTACCCGATAAAAGTTAAGAGAGTTGAGTCTCGTGAGCTCGTTAGGATTAGGTATACTTCTAAACTTAAATAATATTTATAAAAATATTTATAAATTTTTCACTAACAAAAATTTTATATTGACAATGGGATTTGAACTGATCATGACTTATCGGTTATAAATTAACTTATCACTAATTGGACTAATTTTTATTGGTAAGTAAAAACATAATGTTTGGATTTTAATTTTTTTAATCAAGGTTTCTACTAATGGTAGTACTGACTAACCCTTTTCCCACAGGGCATTTGGATTTTAATTTACGTGGGGATTAAGCATTTTGAAATAACAAATTCTTTTATATATTTTTAACATACACAACATAACAAAATTTAAAATAATTTGTATGAGGATAAACAAAATTGTTTTTTTTTTGTATATATATGAGGTAGAATATTCTAAAATAATTTGCATGAAAAAAAATAAATTATTATTTATATTATTAATATAAATAGGGTAACCTATTTTAAAGTAAAACAAATTGTTTATAAAAATTCTAAAACAAACTATATATTTAAAAATTTTAATTTACATTTTTATAACAACTTATAGACTAGAATAAATTGTTGTCTATATTTGAGTATAATCCAATAAAGAAATTTTAAAATAAACTAATTTGTTTACATTTTTATATAAATAAAATCTTGTTTATTTTGATCTTCTAATCACTAAAAAATCCCTGTAAAACACACCTCACAGAAAATAAAAAATATATTTATTTATGCTTTTTATTGTTATATAGCTACTTATATTAAAAAAAATTAAAAAACATAGTAGCTATTTGCAATTACTAAAAAAATTTAAATAAATATATTTATTTTTCACTTGTCTTTTTTTTTTAATTAAACTTATTAAAATCCTTTTCCCTTTCCTTTTCGCTCTATTTTCTCTCCATCCAAAATCCAAACCCAATAGAGGATTGATATCCTCATGCATTGTTGGAGTGTAAAATGTAGTTGTTAAAATGAAGGGATTATTGTGCTTAAACTGGTTAATTAATTAAATAAGTTTAGGTAAGAGGTTAAGAAGAAAAGTTGGGAGGGAAAGTGAAGAGGACATATACAAGAGTCAAAAGGAAGCGATGAAATCAATGCTCTCTTAATTTGCTTTCCTTAATTTTTAGGTATCTAAATTTATGTTTAAAGGTAATAGACGGCTCGTCCTACCTAACATTAGTATCACCTAGGAAGAAGAAAGATTTTCTCCTACTCTTGAATCATAGGTGAGCCCAACACTTTTTTTAAAAATTATTCATGAAAAAAAAATTTGCCTTCCTTACTTCTTTTGGTAATGTCGGCAGCAGCTGTGTATTTGACTCAGCTTCATCATTTCATTACTATTATTATCTCTTACAACTATTCTACTAGTACCTACTAAAATTAAATAAATCTTTTTTCCCTCTATTCTCATCCTTTTTTAAAAAAATTATTTTAACTATGGGAAAATTTCATATGAGGATCGTTGTAACAATTATATTCCCATTTGCTAACAAAAAAAAATTCTAAAACATCACTGCAGTTTAATGGGGTAAACTGAAATTGATTTTTGAAATAAAAAGACGATGTTGCCACTAAAATATAAGGGAGTCAATAAGAAATGTACGAATATTAACAATAAATATAACAAAATTAATAACAAAAATTAAATTCAATTTTGTGGGTAAAAAGATATTACTATGCTTGCTTTCTTTTTTGGTCATAAATTACAATTACAATTAGCAAATTTATATCAACACATAAGGGGATTTACAACATATAAAGGGAAATAACAACTCATACTTTACATCTTAATTCCTTCAGTGTTGTTGTAAATGTGGTAATTATAGTTATAAATTAGATTAGGAATATGAAAAATAGGAGTTATTGATTTCCTTATGTGTTATTGTAAATTTACTATTGTAATTGTAAATTAGGGTAGTAATATGGGAAATAGGAGTTCTTAATTTTCTTATGTGCTGTGTTGTTGTAAATTTCCTTATTGGACTAGGTAAAAAAAGAGCAAGGGCGCTAATGTCTTTTCATCCACAAAATTTAATTTAATTTTTATTTTAGGGTTGCAATGAAATTTCAGAATTTTTAGGGGATAAATGGAAGTTAATTTGCTATAATGGTCCTCAACTGAAATTTTCCCTTAGAAAAAGTATCTTGTATTTGGAGTCCCACGACGGTTATTCTTTAGATTAATTGATAATATCAATTAAATAATGTTACGAAAGAAGTTATTCTCTTCAAAAGAATAATGCATATATTATATTAGCAATTACGGGTATGAATATAGCTTTGATCTAGTTCCAATCACATTATCTAAATTTCTTTCATATTTCTTTTCAAATAAGAAATTTAATCGCTAACCGTGAGGACTTTTTTTTTTTACAAGAATTTTGAAAAATAGGTTAGGCTCGCCTATAATCTAAGGGCAGGGCGAATTCTCATTTTCTCCTAGGCGATACTAATATCGGGCAAGATGAGCCATCAATTATCTTTAAGTGTAAACTTAAATACCTAAAAGGTATGATGTCTTCCTAAGTCCGCGACTAGTATTACAATAAAGTGATACTTTCTAGAGATTAAACACACTCTAAATGATCGCATGTCTTATCCCTTTGCTAGTTGAACCTACAGACGATGGGTGTAAGCGTGAGGACTTAAACAAGAAACCAACCCTCTTAATTGATTATAAATTATTTATTTATTTAGGGTTTGAATTAGCTTGCTTGAAACGTTGAACTTAATTAATTAAACATAACAACCATTTATCTTAACTTTCTTTATTATAAGACTATATATTGTAATATAACTACGTGGTATTTGCATGTGCCCCGTTATTCGTGGAATATATGTTTTTCTTCTAAATGGCATTTTTGTCCACTTAGCATATCTTAACTTCATTTGTATTCTTCTTAGTACAAAAAATAAGAACAACGTCATTTGTACTCGTTGGCTCTATAAAAATGAATTCCTGAAAAATATAGTTGGAATTTTCAAGTAATCTGTATTGGCAAGAGGTTCATCTCTCGGAATGAACCTTGAAATTCTTCTGGATATGTAGTTTGGCAGGATAATTGGTCCTTGATTGCCAAATTTCAACAATTTCATACGTGTACTGTTCATCCATCCTTTTTGAACCGATTTGCTAGTTCTTGCATTAGCTCTACTTTCTTTGCTTATTTGTAAAACATTATTGGTATTTATAATATCATTTTGTCTTTTTATAAGAAAAATAGTTGGAATTTTCTTAATCATTATATGATTTTAATGAACAAGAGGAGATGACAATTCAACAAGGCTTATCCTTCTTTTGCTTATCTACCCTAAGAGATCAACACGTTTCCATGAAAAATATTAAAAAATTTGATCTATCGATCGATTTAAAAGTAACAATCTTGTTATCATATAAGATGTTTTATGTTTATCATCAAAGAGATATAATTTTTAGAATGTGTTGGGTTTAAAGAGAAGGCTTATGCACAATGAGAAGTAAGAGAGTTGTAACGTAGTCAGAGTTAAGAATTTAGAGGCCAACCAAAATAGAATAAGAAAAGTTCTTGCTGTATGAAAGATCAATACAACTGGCGAGCAAGGTCATAGATAAGGGCGGAACTAGGGGAGGAGTAAGGGGCGGCCGCCCCTCCCGTTAGCTAGGATTCCTCTATATCTCAATGTTTATTCAAATTATTATATTTATAATATTATATTTTCTTCGATTTTAAATATAAAAGTTATATAGATATATATTTTGGTCATAAATATAAAATTTAAATCTACTTTATTTTTTAAAATTATAAATATTTTTTTAAAATATCTCTATATGATTACACATATTAAGGGGTTCCTATCAATAATAGTTCAAATGCACATAATTAAATAGGGTATTTTAAGAAAACTAATACACAATCATTATAATTAACTAACTTAATTAATTTTTTAATATACCTAAATTAATTAAATATATATTATGTTAAATACTGATGTAGTAGTTTATTTATTTATTTGATAAAAAATTGTTAAAATATCACCCCTACTTCCAAATTTCTGGTTGCGCCACTAGTCATGGAAGTCGTTCGCAATGGTTAGTATCGCAGGAACTAGACCAGAGAGCAATGGGTTCTTGCCAGAATCGCAATTCTCGACGCCGATTATCCCTGAATGGAGCTCTTCAAGCTTGTTCCGGATAGTTGTCAATTTGCCGGGAAAGCCTTGACTGAATGGGAAAGAGAAATCAAGGAAGACATAAGCTTGACAACTCAAGGGATCCTGGAACCTCCAGCAAATTCTAATCTGTCAAAACTTTCCCACCTCCCTCTTCACCCATTTCTTTGTTCTTTTCACTGGTTTTGAAACAAACTCATATCCATAGTTAAATCCCAGTGAATATTTGATAGAAAAAATATAGCTTGGTGGATGAGTTGTCCATGTCTCCCGTCCCATTCGAGACCAGGACATCGTTGGGACAAGATGGGACATGACAACTCATCCACCAAGCTATATTTTTTCTATCAAATATTCACTGGGATTTAACTATGGATATGAGTTTGTTTCAAAACCAGTGAAAAGAACAAAGAAATGGGTGAAGAGGGAGGTGGGAAAGTTTTGACAGATTAGAATTTGCTGGAGGTTCCAGGATCCCTTGAGTTGTCAAGCTTATGTCTTCCTTGATTTCTCTTTCCCATTCAGTCAAGGCTTTCCCGGCAAATTGACAACTATCCGGAACAAGCTTGAAGAGCTCCATTCAGGGATAATCGGCGTCGAGAATTGCGATTATTTTTTGTCATTTAGTGAGACAGGACATATTATATCAATCTCGTTCCATCCCATCTCGTGAATATCTTTAAATCTAACTCAATCAAGAACTGATTTAGATTTAGGGAGAATTAAGAAGAAGCTTCATAAAATGGCAATTGCTCGCAAACACTTTAAACGTTAATAGTAGAGTGGTTAGGGTTAGAATGAGTGAATGACACCAAACCAAAAAAAAAATTTAAAAAAAAAAGATCAAACATGAACTCTAAAGAGATTCACGGAGGAATGAATCACCCACCAAAGAAGCTTCATAAAAGAGAGAAGAGAGCTAACATGAATTTGTAGCGATTCTTGAAAAAATGGTTCATCAAGCAAAAAACTTAAAGTGATTTTTAGGAAAAATGATGAATCTCTAAATAAAATAAAAAAAACTCTAAGTGATTCTCGTAGAAACGAATCATAAAACAAAGAAATTCGAATTATTTTCAGATAAATAAATCACTAAACAAAAAACTTGGTGAAGAAATGGAGTGATTCTGAAATACATGAATTAATAATAAATTAAAAACTTAAAGTGATTATCAAAAGAATGAATCAATGATAAATTAAAAACAAAACACTTGGTGAAGAAATTTCACCTTATTTATACAAGTTATAAACTTTTCATATCGGGATTAAATAACATGATAGAAGTTATAAAAGATATAAAGCTAATTGTACCACCAATTTTTTTTTTCCAATTTTAAGAAAAAGTGGTGCTCATTGTTCAATAGAGCTTAAATCATTGAGAGTTTTTGTAAAGGAAAAAAATGATAATTGAGGAATTATAATTTATACTATTAATAATAATTAAGGATCTTAAACATAAAATTTTTTGAAGTCATAAAAATAAATTATCACCGTTATTTTTTAAGGACTTTAAAATATGTTATTAGCTTTATTTAATTATCATTAATATATAGAAATTATGAGTCCTTAATGACTTTTTTTTTCTACTTTTTAAAAAGTAAATTAGTGGTTCATTTGAAAAATAAAGGAGGCACGATGGAATCAATAATTGATGGTGGAATAATTTCTTTGTCTGATAAATGGAAAAGGGGATTCCTAATTAAAGACAGGGTGCATCTGATTCAATTTCTGAGTGCCCATTAAACACAATTAAATAATTTTCCAATTAATTAATTAATCAAAAACTCAAATTGAGGATTTGTTTGAAGTGGCTAGAGGTATATTATATATGGATGATTCCTTTGGTTTATGCATTTCACAAAGTTGCAATTAGAGTTTATATTGCATATAATTAAAGCATGGGAAATGTAACGCTTTTGATTTGAACTTTGTGTTTTGAAAAAAAAATCATACTAAAATAACTTATTTTGATATTTAGATTTAGAAATTTTTAAATTTAGATTATTTAAAGTATATGTTTGTCCCTTTAATTTTATATCAAATTTTAGTTTAGTCTCTTAATAAGTTTATAAAGTATATTTTTGGTTTCTTAATGTTTAACAGCCTTAGTCTTAATAACAAAAAAATGTTAATTTATTAACTTTAAATGATAATTTTATAATTAAATTGTGACATATTATATTAATCTTTAATGTATGTAAAAGAAAAAGAAAAAAATCTAGTGATGATATCGTCTGATCTAAACTTTTAACATCAACAAATCATATTTAAAAGTATAAAAATATTATATCAAAGGATTCAGTATTTACTAGGGAAATCATTATTTAAACTTATCAAGCTAACATTTTTTGTTAATTGATTAATTTTTGAGTGCTTAGATTTATATATGAGGATAATTGATGACTAGTCTTACCCGATATTGATATTACCTAAGAGGAATAGAGATTTTGTCTTATCCTTGAATCGTGGGTTAGTCTAACCAATTTTTAAAAAAAAATTATATATTAAAAAAAGACAAGACCATAATCCGCCCAATGAGATTTTGAGAACAAATCCTTTTCTTTTTACATTTGATTGATCCCAACAAAATCATATCACATGCTAACAGAGATAGATTTAGCGGAAGGAAAGGGTTAGTCTTATATAATATAATGAACCAAAATTTAAATATCTTATTAAAAGAAATATTAATATTTAGTGTTTGACAGTATCTTAAATGTGATTACATTTACCATGAGAATCCCTATTTTAAAAAAAGATCTGATCACACATCTACATTCATTAGAATTAATTAGGAAAATGCATTTATTAATTTGCACACTCAAATATAATAAAATCATATATACTTTAAACTTTCAACTATCCATCATACAGCGTCCTTGCATTAAGCCCCTAGACCATTATAAAAGTTTGTTCACAAAAATTTTCTGTTTAAAGGTCTCTAACTATCAAAATTGAGTTTTGATCCTAAAATTTGGATTGTGTCAATGCTTGCTCCTCATCCTACCATAGATTAAGATCATCTAAATTCATTTACAAGCTCCATATTTAATTATTTTTTTCTTTTAATTGATTAATGTTAAACCTTTATACCTTTTTAAAAAATAATGATCAAAATATTATCTTTAGTTTACATTTTACTCATGTTAAAATTAAAAAAATATATATGATAAAAAATTTAATAAAATCTGGATTGATCAATTTTATTATGTGATTAATCAAAATCTAGGAAGTACCCCATGCCATGGATCCATCTTTGGTCCATGGATCCATCTTAGGTCCTTTGCTGTTGTTTCAAAATGGAAAAACTATCTGTATAAAAAAAAAATGGAAAAAGTATCTTGACCAATATTTTAAAATCGAAATTTTGTGTACACACTGAAGCCCAACTTTTACTTATCCTTCCTGGGCCAAAGCACAAGAATTGCAAATCTTAATTTTTATTCATCTTAGATATTTGATTATTATTTTCTAATTAGAGTTAGACACATGTAATAAAAAAGAAGATTATATCCCATAAGAACACAAGTTCAATTTTCTATACCGTTGTGAGGGTTCTTTTGATATACGATCTCGTAAGTCTCTTGTAAGTACTTTATGAACCCTAGCCCTGCCTTGGTGGTGGACTGGTACCTAACCCACTTAAATTTTATTGTACAAAAAAAAGATATTTGATTATTTTCCTCTATTTCCAATAGCTACATAAAATATCTATCTCACACTTAGGGCCTGTTTGGTTTCAAATGAACCTATGGTTTTAAAAGCCCTTTTAGACAAAACTTTAGTTTAAATTTTTTTTAAAACAAACAGTCATATTTGTCCATAAGTGCTTTTGGGCTAAATTATGGTTTAAAATAATAGTTTTGAATAAGATACTGAAATTAGCTTTTAGAATAGTAAAAGAGCTTATGGACTATCCAATTATTATATTACCTCTACTTTATTTTATACCATCTCTCATCTCTCATCTCTTATATCTTTTCTTCACCCTCTCTCCTCTCTCTTCTATGTCCTCTCTCTTCTCTCTCCTCTCTCCTCTTTTTTCTATTTTCTTTATCTCTTTAATTTCCTTTCTTCTACTTTTAATCAAATCATACCCTTTTTAGTAATTTACCAATATAAAAAAATCATTCTAAAAATAACTATTCAAGCACTTATTTATTCAGAACCTTTTTTTTTCATAAACTCTTTTCTAAAAGCCCTTTTCCATAAGCTATCTAAGTCCATTTTTTCCATGAGCCTTTTTTTTAAATCTTATCCAAATACACAATAGTACAAAATATCTCCTCCTCCCTTCAATTTTGTTAATCACACACATATTTTCTTTCTATTGTAAAAATTACAAAACAGTGACAGCATATTTTTGTGAGATACAAGAAGGATATTTTGCCAACAATAGAATAGTCTCTGTGAGTTTATTAAGGGAAAATGATATATCTCTTCAAACTAAATTGTTATATACACAAGAGTTAGAATTCAAACCCCAACCATTTGCTTGCAGAGTCTTTCTAGCGTCATTTTTAGAGATAAAAAGATTAAAAAGAAGAAGAAGCTATTTGCAGAATCTTTCTAGTTCAAACTTTAACTATTCACCTTTTAGTTTATATACTAGAAATCCAAACATCTTTATACCTTCTTCCATTTTTGTCTGCCTTGTCCAAATGTTTTTTGATGAAGAAAAAGACGTCCATGTTTTCGGGTAACCTGGAAACTCAAATTTCGGGTAGCCTCTACGACTCGTCGGAGTCTCTGTGCCTCAGGTAATGAACATAATGGTGAATACGAACAATGAGATTCCCTGCAAGTACTGGAGGAGGAGGGGCCAAGAAGTTTTGATTTGTTCAGGAAAAGAAGAGAGGGAGGCCGAGAAAATATAATTCAGATGGGAAGCTGAGGGTGACGTTGTATCAGGGTGCACCATCACAACAAGGTTTTTCTTTGTCCCCAACTTCATCTTATGAATTCTCCTCCAAAAGGGGTTGAGGCGGACAAAGAGCTTTGATGCCATGAAAAAATATTGAAGGGAAAATGAGATGAAGAAATATTGTAGGGAAAATGACTCACTTGCTATGAATTGATATGACTGAATGGTATATACACATAACGTCTGAAGAATAATATAATATCTATATCATATGCTATCCCAATATATCATTATAACACTACTAGAAAATAGACTTTTTAAACTGGTTAAAAATGAGCTTATACACTGGACCTTAGTCTGGTGTAGAAACAACCCGTGTAAAAAGTCTAATATTCTACACCGGTTGTATAACTAGTGTAAAAAATTAGCTTTTTTAAACCGGTTTAAAAAGTAATTTAAAAATTAAAAATTAAAAAAATCTAAAATTAAAAAAACTCTAGGTTCAAATCAAAGAAGCTTCTAAACCAGTTTCACTATTAAAGTACTGAAGTTTTTTTCTTCCTCATCACAAATCTGAAGAAGGAGAGTAATGAGGAAGAATAACTATATATAAAATACAAGCAGAGAACAAAAAAGAGGAAGAAAGAAAAAACCAAAGAACCTAGAAACGAAAATCCAATTATATACACAGAAATGAAAACCCAGAAACGTCATCACCTAATTGAAAATATCACAGAAATGCCGTTACAATTCCTCAGGCTTACCTGCTCAAAAGTGAACAAAAATATATTTAAACAAAATTCAGAAAAAAGAAATAAAAAAAAATAGGCACCCACCATTACAGATCTGGGTCTTCTTCTCTGACGAGCTTTAGAGGCGAGAACGATGGATTTCAACAATAGATAATGATGAGTACGGGTATGGGTCGTCGCATATCTAAATCTTCTTCTTCGGCAAGCTTTAGATTGTGTGTTACGAAAGCAGAGTTTCCTGTCACCATATATTCTCTCTTGTTTAGTTTTCTTCATGGACGACGATATGATTTGTGAAGATAGGGAATCACAAAAACTAGGATCTTTTGTTAGATTTTTAATAGTAAGGATATTCTACACCATATGCCATTCTATTAGGTGTTGAATATTTTATTTTTTACACCGATCACGTGTACATCAGGTGTAAATATTTCACCCTTATTTACAAAAAATGATATATCTCATTTCTTTTACACTGGTCATGTGTACTTTAGATATAAATATTTTAATATTATTTATAAAAATACCACCGCTCATTTTTTTACATCAGTCAAGTGTACATCAGGTGTAAATATTTTACTCTTATTTATAAAAATACCACCGCTCATTTTTTTACACAAGTAATGTATACATCAAATATAAATATTTCGTCCTTATTTATAAAAATACAACGGATAATTTTTTTAAATCATTTTCGCGAAAACTGGTTTAAAAAATGAGTTTTAGAAAGCCTATTTTATATTAATGTAATAATATTTACAATAATACAATGTAAAATCCCTGCAATTGAAGTGATAAATGTGAAGTGCATACAAACAAATCATCTATATATTCAAAATATCAATATATGATAGACAATTTATAGCAAATCATATTATTTATACAAGCTAGGGACATAATATAATTGAAAAATGATATTAGGAGATGTTAGATCCTACTAAGAAATAACATTATGATGCTGAATGTGCTACTTTATTTTTATAACTATTTATAAGTTATTTTTAGCATATTTTACACGTATTAAAGAAAATTTTAAATTTATTTAATTTTATCTTAGAATTTAATAATTTTTTAATTTTATCCCTTTTTAATATATATTATACTACATAAAAATAAAGTAATACACTAAAAATAAAGGATAAAATTATACATTCATATAAAAATTTAATGATGTGATTTATAAATAGGTTCAGAAGAGTATAACAAAAGAAATAATTCTAATTATTCTTGCATCAGGAATAAAAAAGGAGATTGCTTGATTCACAAATTAAACCTGGAAGAAGTTAAAACACAGACATCATCATTATTAATACAGAGAAAAACACACCTCCCTTTATATGCTTGACTTGTTCTTTGTCTATATATATACCAAATTCTCCTCCCTTCTCCTCCTTTTCAGAATAACATCCCCGTGTTTCAACATAAACAATCATTAATGCCCCCAAATTACTTCTTTTTTACACTAATCCTTATTAATTAAACCCTCAATTCTTTGGCTATATTAATTAACTATACAACAACGACCATATATATATAGGTTTAGTATTTTCAGAAAGGTTTAGGTGTAGTGTAGCTATACTTTTTAACTTTACTAGGTTGTGTTGTTGTGTAGTGTACTGTAGTAGTAGAAATATATATAGAGAGAGAGAGAGAGAGAGGGTTGCATGTAATGTATGTAAGCCTTTTTGATATGGTCAAGACTGAAAACCGCAATTCATGACTGAGAAGAAGCATTTAGCAACTATTATTATAATCATCGTCTACAGTACTCAACTTTTTTTTTTTTTATCAAAAGAGAAAAAAAAATAAAAAGGAGAGAGCGTATTAGAATATTGTGCAGACCATAACTCGGAATTGGGAATCACGTGATGCCTTTAAGACAAAACCCCCGACCAAGTGATTACTTAATTAAACCCCAAAATCTTCAATTTCGAGAATAGAGAGAGAAAGAACTTTGAATAATTCATCAGTCAAAATATCATAATTTTGACGGACCCCAAAAAAAAAAAACAAAAAGAAGAAAAAGAAAAATTGTAGGAGGTAGTAGGAGTAGGGTTTTCTTCTTCTGGCTTTTCTTTTTGTTGTTCTTGTTTTTTTTTTCTTTTCTTTGTAGTTTCTGGTGGAAGAACATGATGATGAAGAATTATCTAACAGAGAGGAGATCTATGGGGGATGCCTTTTCTTCTACTGAAGCTAGTGGCCATGTCTTCGTCGGAGACCTTATTATTCGCCGCCATCAGTCTCGCACACACGTTCCAGGCACTTCTCTTCTTCCTCACGATCTCAGTGCAGGCCATGGAGCTGTCCGAACCGGAAGACGCCGAAGTGCACGAGCTCATCATCGGCTCATCGCCGTCGAAGATGCTCGAACGAGGTGTCTCTTTGGTGATCATGTCTTCGTCTCCCATCGCCGCCGCCATGGTCATGTCTTGTGGCATCAGAAAATCTGGACTTAACTGCAATGAGTTGCACCTCCTCAAGTATGGTGACAGATCCTTGTAGTGTTTCAGCACAAAATCCACCTATATGATCCATATCAACATATATACATCACGTTATTACTTAATTCATCTTTGAAACAAGCTGAATTCCGCTAGGGTTTGAAAATTGTTCTTTTCAAAGACACAAAGGATATGAAAATATATTTTATATATCAGCTCTCTGCAAGTATGTATCATATTGTCTCAGTGAGATTTATGGTTATTATGAACTGCTTGAAGCACTATATATATACACACACATACCCAGAATTCAAAATTGTGCGAAAAGACATGAGAGAGATCATTCAAGGGGCCCGACGACAAACCTTCTTTTTGAAAAACTAGTACTTTTGAAGGGCTTGATTATGGAATTTATGTCTAATATGTGATTATTAATAGACAAATTATGTGGTGTTGAAGTATAATTTGAAGTTTTATGTCATCTCTGATCGATAAGAATATGGAACACGATAAAACTGTATTGAAGTATTAATAGGCCTCCAAATGGAGACTCTAATCAATTAAGTAAAAGAACCAAACTGGAATTATATTCACATCATTATGGTATGAGAGAATTTTGTGCGTGTATATTAATAATTGTACCTTACAACTGAGAGAACAATGAATGAAAGGTTCTTGGAGACTTCTATCACAGGAAGTACAGTAATTTCCCGAGCCCTTGAATTGCCTGTTTTGAGGTCTCTTCTTGATGAACACCACCTTAGCACTATTGATTGTGTACGCCTATGTATACGTGAATTAGAATCGGTTTCAGATTAATGACACATGAAATTCCACAAAGGAGACGTTGAATTATTGTAGGTTGAAAATTGAAGAAACCTGAACATTGGAGCAGTCGATGAGTTTCTGAAGATCTTCCAATCTGACAACGTCGTGATAAACATAACGACGAACCTGAAGAAGCCTATGGAAACGATGAGAAGGTAAGCAGTGCGGGCAAATACTAGTGCAACAATCCAAACAGCATATGTTCTTCTCATTCTTCTTTGAATTCTCATGGTATGAACATCCCACAAAGAACTTCTCTATGTACAGAGCCTCCAACCAAGCTGGCTTCTCATATCCCTACATATAATCAGACACATACCATTCAGAATTTACAGACAAGAAGAAGAAAGACGCAAAGAAAGAGGGCAATTCTAAGTAATTATAACCATGATGATCATGTACTGGAAATGAGACTTGAGAGAGAGAGAGAGAGATTCGAAGGCGAAAGAGAAGGAAGAAGAGAGTATTTATGGAGGTTCACTAGAGAAAGAAGGAGAGAGGGAAAGGGATATATTTATTTCTTGAATTGGTAGACAACAATTTGTTTCTAATATTATGAGAGAGAGAGTGATATATATATATATATATATATATATATATATATATATATTTAGAGAGGAGGAACGTGGGCGCTGTTCCCGTGTCTCCCATTCTCTTAAGGGCCTCACAATCACATAACTCTTAAACTATTCTCTGCTCATCTTCTTGGCTTATGAGCTTTTTAGTGCTAAACTAAACTAATCCCCTCCTTGAACAAGCTTCCCTCTTTTTTTTTATTTCCTTTTTATATATATGTTCACCTCCCACTTGATCATTTTCCACCTTGAATTGCCAAAATCACTGATATTTATTTATCTTCTATACGGCTTCTTCCACTTTTCAATTATTCTTGATCGTAAGAAAATTTCAGCCCTTTTTTCTGAATTCTGATGTATGATGTTTATGATGATAATGAACTTTGATGTTATGTATGTATGTATAAGTGGAATCAAAATCATGTCTGGCCCTTTCTGATTATCTGAACAAGCCAGCTTGAATTTGTTTTTCCCAGCAGAATTTTAAAACCTAAATGAAAAGGTGACAAGGCTGCAGTTTTAGTTGAGAAAAGCATAACAGAATTTTAGTCACTATACCTTTAATTAGTTTATAAATATGATGCGTTTCTGAACATTGAATATCTCAGTTTGTGCGGTTAATAATAAGAATTGTGCGTGTGTGTCTTACTTCAAAGCTAAGTAATTAGATCATCAACAGCATCATATATAGAGGTAAAGGCATAGGAAAAAAAATCAGAAAAAATTATTACGAGATTTCAAAGAATAAATATAATAACAAAAAAATTTTAGAATAAGTGAGAAGCATAAACTCATTATTATTTTCTATACTAAAATTTGTTATTACATGCTAATCATTTATTATAATTTTTTTTGTAATTATATTCTCTCTTTAAGAACATAGCTAGCTAGAAGCTACTATGATTATTCCAGCTTCACATTTTGACTGTTATGCATGAAGTTAAATTTTTCAAATTAATTAATTGGTTTTAAAGGGTGGTTTAATTTGTTAGAACTGTATAATTTATAATTGTATAAAAACACATATTATATAAAGAGAAAATAAGTGAAAACTGACACTTTATATTGTTATATTATTCATTAAAGTAATTTTTTTCTTTTTTAATAATAAATTTAATTTTAAAAATCAAATAGCTTTCTTTAGAAAGGAAATAGGAAATTAAAACATGGGAGTTAGGATAGTCATAGTTTGCATATTTAAATTAAAACATTTTAAATAGGAAATTAGATTCTTAAATTAAAATATTTTTGTGTGAATTTTAAATTAAAATATTCTTATTTTGTACTCCTAGGTTTTAGGGTTGATTTTTAGGCCCTCTATGCCCTCTATGACCGACAATAAAAGTATTAAACATTTTTGGAATTTAATGTTATTGCTCTCTCTCTCTCTCTCTCTCTCTCTCACACACACACACACACACACATTCACACACACGCTTAAGTGTGTGTTTGGCAATTGGGTTTAAAAATCGATTTTTATGCCAAACCTCAGTTTTGCCAAAATTCAGCCAAACACCATTTTATTGTTGACAATCGATTTGTTTTTAAAACCACGGTTTACAGGGTAAAACCGTGGTTTTGCAACAATTTGCTGGGTGCCAGATTGTTGGTAAAAAATGACCGTTGAGGGTAATAATTGCAGTAATAACTCTCTCTCTCTCTCTCTCCTGCGAATCTTTTCTCCTTTTCCCGACTCTTCTCCTCACTTTCCATTCTGAACTGCTTCTCTTCTGGCTCGCTTTCCTCTCCGCGTCTTCTGTGTGCGATCTGCTGCGAATCTGGGGTCATCACTGCCATGGTGTGAAGCGTGAGAGTCCTTGCTTGTACTTCCTCCCGGCCTACGCCTGTTGCCTCCGCCACCGCCGAGCTCGCCGCTGAGTAATCGCACGACATCGCGGCGTGCGGCTTCACTGTTGTCTGTCCCGATCTGCTCTCCCAGCTCCGTCTGAAGGCATTCTGTGCCCCAAAATTACTTCCTGTCGTGCCATCGCGTGAGAGTTCATCTCTGCCGACACCCTGCTTGCGTGGTCAGGATTGGTGGTCGGGTCCGTGGATCTGCACTTTTGAGCTGTCATCCTCTTCCCTCGGCGTCGATCCCCATCGTCCTGCCGTCGTTGGTGCTCCGACGCCCTAACTTGCATACGTCGTCCACTGCTTTAGTCGTTCACTGCTTCAGCACAGAACAGGTAAACAATTTCCTATTTTGAAATTTCGTAGTTGCTGTTTGATTTGCGGTTTGCTTGCTGTTGGGTGATTTCTAGATTCATAAGTGTCGATGCTTCTCTGTTTGTTCACTTCCTGCACTGCATTCACTTCCTGAACTGCCCTGTGTGCATAGGTGCTGTTTGCTTTCCGGTATGCTTGATCTGTGTTGGATGATTTCTATGTTCATAGGTGCTGTTCATATCTGTTTGAGCAATTTCTGTACTTCCCAGTGTTCATATTACAGCATCTTGTGTTCTGAACTGGCCCTGTGATCCCGCGTTGTTAGTGTAAAAAATGAAACTTTGCACGTGTAGCTGGCCTTTACTCTGTCCTGTGTCCTGTAAGAAAGCCCTCCTTCCATGTATGCTTGATTTCTGTGAGAAAGCCCTCTTCCCTTGTGCTGGCTGATTTCTGAACTGCCTTGTACAGGACACACATAATTGTTGAATTGGGTCATTTGAATCCCAGTGTATGCTTGATGTCTGTTGGCGCAAAAGTAAAGGGTCTGAATATGATGTGAATATTGTGGATGGTTGGTGGCGATTGTGAGTTCCTTGCAGGAATGAAAATTTTGGGTTAGCAAAAATTAATTACTTCACTTGTGTATAGCATTATGGTGAAGGACAAATGTAAAGCTTCGTGGGATGCTAGCAGTACTAAGGTATTTATTGACCTTTGCATCGAACAACTTCGCAAGGGTGAAAGGAAAGGTACTGTGTACACAAAGAAAGGATGGGCCAACATTGCTGACGGGTTCACAGCACAGACTGGGAAAGTCTATGAAAAAATGCAGTTTAAAAACAAGTATGACTCGATACGAAAGGAATGGCAAGCCTGGAACAAATTGATTAATGAGACAGGGGTAGGATGGAATACGGAGAAGAACACAGTAGAAGCGCCAGATGATTGGTGGGAGAAGAAAAAATTGGTATGACAATGAGATTTGATGATACGATATATGTTCAGCCCATGTCACATATGATTGTCGTTTATGTTTGTTGTTATGTCTGCAGGAGAACGCACAGTACGAAAAATTCAGAACGAAAGGGCTATCGTTTCGGCCAGAGATAGAGGAACTCTTCAGCAATGTGGCAGCCACAGGCCCAAGTGCATGGGCACCATCATCCATGACACTTCCAACAGCAAATACGACAGTATACGACAATGATGCGGCCACGGATCTGTAAGAAGGGTCAGGAGATAGCGATGAAATTTTGCTGGCTCCCACTGGCATAAGTGGGGATATCAATCGAATGACGTTTAACGCATCTCAAGGGACCAGTGGTGAAGGTAGCGTGCGGGGGAAGGAGCCAGTGTCTGGTTGCGGGTCATTAGGGGTTAGGAAGGCGAGGGGAGGGATGAAGAAGAAGCACAAGGGACCTGCCTCAAGTAGGATAGCAGATTCACTCAGTCAAATTGTCGATTTAACTCGGGCAGAGGTGGAACATGCTCACAAAAGGGCAGATGAAGCATCTGCCAACGTACCATCCATTACGGCAGTCATGAAACACCTAACTCAACTTGATGAAGTAATCGCTGATGATGATTGGTATGTACGATGCATAAAACTGCTGCTGGATCCCGCAATGAGGGAAATGTATGCTTCACAAATGGGGATGAAGAAACAACTGTTACTATTTTTATGCCATTATTGCTATGCAGATTGAGACTGTTTGCACGGCGTTAATGTTATGTCGATTGAGACTTTTTTACAGCTTTATTGTTGTTGTGTAATCGGAATGCTCTCCGTGCTTCTGTGTGGACTTAGTTCCGTATTGTTATATCGATGGACATATTTGTTATCGCAAGTTTATTTATATCTGTGTGGATTTAGTTTCGTGTTATTACATCGATGGACATATTTGTTATCGAAAGTTTATTTATATCTGTTCGTGTTATTATATCGATGGACATATTTGTTACCGATCACCTTCTTTATTGACATTTAAAATTAAACATTAATGTCTCCGTGCACAGGTTAAAATAGATGGGGGACGATAATAGAAACTTGACAGAAGATTATAAGCGACGGGTAAAGAGGCTTAAACAAGTTGGCGTATTGGTTGCCAGTTATGCAGCGCAATACCTGTCTAAAAACCCAATGCGCACTAGTGATCTCACAGGGTCCAAATGGGTTGATGAAGTATTATATGGTCATCCGAAGCGTTGTTTTGAACAGTTCAGAATGGAACCACGTGTGTTCTGCGAGCTTTGCATTGCATTACAGCAACTAGGTCTTAAGGAAAGTCATAACGTTTCAATACATGAAAAGGTTGCGATATTTTTAAATATTGTTGGACATGGGGAGACCAGTAGGATGGTGCAAGAAAGGTTTCAACACTCAGGAGAGACGATTCACAGACACTTTCATGATGTCTTGTTGGCTTGTTGTGGACTTGCAATGTCACTCATCAAACCCCAGGATCCAACGTTTCAAAATGTGCATAGCAAGATCAAGCTTGACCGTCGATACTGGCCATTTTTCAAAAATGCGATTGGAGCAATCGATGGCACACACATTCCTTGCGTTGTACCTGCCAATGAACAAACGAAATATATTGGTAGAAAGGGGTTCACGTCGCAAAATGTAATGGCGGTGTGTGATTGGGACATGTGCTTTACCTTTGTCTTGGCTGGATGGGAAGGTAGTGCCCATGATGCCCGTATATTCAGTCATGCATTGACAACTGCTTCCATGAATTTCCCTCATCCACCTCAGGGTATGTTTCTGATACATTCAACCGGTTTCTCTTAACATGTGAGTACAATTAGTGAAAATACTAACCTCTCTTTCATGTAGGTAAATATTATTTGGTTGATGCTGGTTATCCAACACCAATTGGATATCTGGGTCCATACCGGCGGGAGCGTTACCATCTCCCTGATTTTCGACGTTCATCTAGACTGGTGAACCCTAATGAAGTGTTCAATTATGCTCATTCAAGTTTGAGGTGCACAATAGAAAGAACTTTTGGAGTATGGAAAAATAAGTTCGGCATTTTACAACGCATGCGCAGCTACGACTATGAAACGCAAGTTAAGATTGTCTGTGCAACGATGGCGATACATAATTTCGTTAGAAGAACCTCTATTACTGACCCTGATTTCGCGCGAGAGGACGAACACGATGATGAGCCAACGCAAGATGATGATGGTGATGATGAATATGACTCTTCACGAATACCTGTATCCATCACCTCTTCATCTGAAATGGCTCGTCGTCATGATTTCATACGAGATCAACTTATTTATTATAGACAAGACTAATAGTTTAAGATTGTACATTTTTCTGATGCACCCGGTATTTTCTAAGTAACGATATGTAATTTGACCTTATCATTAATCTAAAATTGTCACTTTAATGAATCATAATAGTAAATATTTTTAATTTCTACAGACATAATTTCTCTTGACTATATACATTTTTAAATTATGCACGTAAGGTCTAAATTAAAAAGTACTATTTAAGGGGGGAAATTTAAATGAAGGTGAATATTGAAATTTTCTTCCTACCCCAACACATATGTGTATGTTTTATTGTTAAATCAACTAAATAAAAATTTATAAATAGAATTTATACCTTATGTAATTATCATACTTGTTTATGTCCTTTTTGGTAAATTGTCAATAAAAAAAGCTATTCTGCTACTAATCATCCAAACACTTATTTTTTGCAAAATCAATTTTTCCCCAAAATCTATTCTTCCAGAATCTATTTTCCAGAATCTATTCTTCCCAAAATCTATTCTCCAAAAGCTAATCCAAACACACCCTAATAGTGTAAAAATTCTCATCACTAGATATATTCCACCTTTTTTGTACATTTGAATTATTAGTTTCAAATTCCATGTTGTAATATTGTTCTCCATATGAGGAGATATGATAACTTTTGACCGATATCGTACTATTTTCAGAGTTCCTATTTAAGAACTCCTTTCTTTAAAAAATATCAAAGTGAAGTTTTTTATTGGTCATCAGAACCTTCTCACAATAATAAATTCTTTTTAAGTTTACTTTTTAAATTGAATTCACTGGTGGGTTTCATGATGATGGGAACTATTTATATTTATATTTGTAATTTACCTTTTGGTTGAATAATCTCAATTCCTAGAAATTAATATCACATTGATATATGTCTCTAACTCAGAAAAAACATAAAAAAATCAGAATTAATTGCATTATAGATTAATAAGATGTTTAGGTTAATTTCTTATTTTATTCTGGATATATATATGACTTTCCTTCGTTTGATTGCTAACCCTGAAAGAGATGAAACAAATGAATAAACAGTAATGGAACAATGCATGAAGACAATTATTAGGTCGTCTTCTACAGTAAGCCTCCACCCTAATTAGGGCATGCAAAAGACAACTTTCTGCGGGAATGACATTCACCTAGACATGTTTCAGGAACACGCCAGAATGCTGAGAATGTTCTTGCAACTTGGGACAATTCAAATCCATGTTCTTTACATCAAAACAGTAATCACATCAAGTATAATGACCCAATTTCATTTAACCAATATCAATAGCTAAAAAAAAATAAAGCGGGCTGTGATTGTGAGAGCTCGCAATTTAGGTTAAACTTGATAAAAAAAATCGCTCAGTGCACAAAACTCTCATCTGAGAAGCCTTATCCTCATAAATAGAAAGACTATTTTTAAAATATAAACATATGATCTTCATATCACATGAAGTACTAGAGATTATATAAATAGTGGTATAAAACATGCATGCATGCTTTGATTGATTGTCGTGAGATGGGAAATCCAAGGGGACCAACCTGCTGATCAGTTTGATGGTTACGTTTTTGTCAGTATGGAATTCTTAGGGGGACCCCAAGAAAAGAATCGATGATCTTCAGCTATTAGTTTTTTTGTTTTAATGCTTGTACGTACACTATTTCACTAACAAGTTGCTTCCATTAATTCTCTTTTTGATGTTAGGAAGGGTCACATAAAATTGGTTTATATGTTGACCTAATAGCTAGCAAGCCAATTTTTTTCCATTATTAATAAATCATGTTTAATTAGTTAATTAATTACTCAGAAAATGAAATAAAAAACTAGGGTTTTCTTAGTGATATTGATATCTTTGGATGTACTATATAGTATATATGAAATATCTCATCACGAGTCACAACATAAGATCTTAGGATCAATAATATGCATGTGTAAGATATTTTTCTCGAAATAAAAATACAAACAAACAAAACAAAGGATATATCATGATATACATGGCATGCACAAGTCATATTATTTACTTATTAAAGGATCCATGATACCAATTTGGACTCTACCACTGCTGTGTATATTAATCATTGTTATTTACTTATTAAATTATGAAATATGTTTATCCTATCATTTAATCTATCTCTATGTAATACACAATTTATTTATGGGATATATAAACGTTGTGGCTCATTTAGTTCATGAAAAGTACAAGCTCACAACCTATTTATATGATATGCAATATATATAACATAATTTTTAAAAAAATTAAAATGTGTGCAACAAATGAAAAACTAATATAGCAAAATTTGAATTTTAAATAAACATTTTAAATTTGGAAGGTTAATATTCAATATTTATAAATTATTATTAAAATAATAAATTATAATAATAAATTAATATACAAGTTAAAATTTATTTAAATAGTTCAAAATTAGTAAAGGGGAAGTTAGGGAAAAATCAATTTGTAAAATCAAGCATGAAGTGCAAAAAGTTCATCCTATGATGATCTAATTAAATGAGAGGAAATAGATGAGAAAGAAAATGGAGTTGAAAAAAATTAAATAGAGATTAATTAGGTTATGCATGATCCCACATCCCTAGATTATAATATTCTTTTTTTATAAAAAAAATTATTATGACGTCTAAAAAAAGAATATAATAATTAAAAATTTTTGAATAAGTGAATAGCTATAAATATATTATTTTTTGTATCAAAATATGTTATAATTACATGTTGCTCAAGTGTTATAAATTATACAAATTGTATTGGTTGTAACATGATTAGAATGAACAAAATTGATAGTGAAAGATACAATTATTCACATAGTTACAGATCAACAAAACAAAAGAAAACACAAAGGAAAGGAGGAGAAGGTATGGAACAAGACACAAAGGAAGAAGATCCCTTGTTTCTGGGGGGAATCAAACATACTTATGGGAGACATTAATTCAACCAAATCCCACTAAAACCAATCACTCACTGTTGTCTTTTAATAATTTTGTGACAAAACACACACTCACAACATCGTTTGACAGACAGGCACAACTCATTAAAGCACTATCCCTCCAACGTTTTAAGTAACAAGGGGCTTGATTTATTGCTAATTTTTAGGACTTTGCTTCTTTCGTGTGACTCTAACCTCACTCCAATAGTTTTTCTTGGGCTTTGTACTACAACCATCAAATCATCACACTATTCGTCTTTTTTTTCTTCCCCTTTTACCCTTTCATTTTTTTTTCTCTTTATTTTTTATTTTTTATACAGTTATTATTATTATACTATATATTAGATCAATATTGCGCGAGGCTTTAATTTATTTTGTATCTTTCTTTTAACCTATTTTTTTTAATTGATAGGGTTTAAACTCTTCACCTTATTTAAAGAGAATTGATGAGTCTTTTACTTGCTATATTATTGGGTTTATGTCTCCAAACATGTTTTTTTCCTATAAGTTTCAAATCTTCAACCTTATTTAAAGAGCATTGAGCTTCTTTCACTCGATCAAATCATTATCATAGATTCAAATGGATTTTTTATTTTGTAATTATGCATTTATGTATTTGAAGAGAAAATGACACAAAAAAGAGTAAAAGTATGTATGATGGTGATTTATCTTCTTTACATGTGTTCTTATCTTTGTTTTTCCTCTGCACGTTTCTATTTCAACACATGATCTTCAAACTAAATATTAACTTTAAGTGTGTATATTATATTTATGCCTCTATAATTTAATTATCTGTGTGTGTGATAGTAGCAGATCCAATCGTTTATAGTTTCCTGTTTAATTAATTTGTTCAAACTACATTTTTTCTTGACAATTTTAATGAAGCATTTTATCATTCTAAATTCTCTCAATTTAAAATTACATGATGATTATATTGAGTTAATATTGAGACTATTCATTCGATATCGGTGAAAAATAATGGATTATTCTTAAATAAAATTTTTAAAAATGGACTAAATATAGCTAATAGTTGCTAAAATTAAAATTAATTGTTTCCTCACTTAGTTGAGTTCTATATAATATATATATATATATATATAATTTGGCATGCATGATGCGAATTTTATTTAACTCTTAACCCATGCATATGAGAAATGAAAACTAAAAATTTATTAACCCTTGTTAATCATCAAATGAACTAGCTAATTCATTTATATATATATATATATATGAATCCTTTGATGTATGGTAATGGTTTTAAATTAATCCCCATTCACGTGAGATCATAAACAATGGCGTGATAACTGACAATGAAATATAACGACAGTTTCAACAAAAAAGCATTTTTTTACAAATAACAATCGAACAATTAATTAATTAATTAATTAAGAAATGAGAGAGCACCCAGTTTTGAGTGATATCTATAATTTAATTCAATTTTGTTTTGTTTTGTTTTTAGTTTAATTTTCTCAAGAAAGTTCTCTAGGTAGGCCAGTCCTAAAGTCCTAACCTAGCTAGTTTGGTAGAAGAACACCTTTTAAGACTTCTACTAAGGGGTACGTTGCAATATGTGAAGAGATTCGCAAGAATAATTTCCACATAATGGTGGCTAGAATATTTTTTTAAAAAAAACCATTAATTAATTTATTTATTTTGAAGAGATTCCCTAAAATAATTTCCTCGAATAGGATAGATTTTATATTTTACTCCTACTACTATATACTCTTTTACCAATTTGACTAGCTGTCGCATGAATTGCAGCATATAATGTGGAAACAAAAAACCTCAAACATAAATCAAACAATCCTTTCAACGAGGTGTTGGTTAAAGCTTGTTGAGAAGGCGCACTTATTTAAAAATGTGAAAATCTTTTAAACTCTAAATTTTAAATTGAGTTATACTCTTGATTAAATAAATAATAACTTAAATAATCCTAGAGAATGATAAGAAGAAAAAAAATATCTATATAATATAGGGGTTTGAATTCTATCCGTTTAAAAGAAAATAAAATCACTGACAAGTTGTTAGTTGAAGTGATATGATGCGATTTCATTTTCGTAAAGAGATAGACACAAATTTAAATATTAAGAAACGCACTTATTAAAAAAGACGTAAATCCTTTGTGTAATAAGTTTTAAAAGAGATTATACTTTTGACCAAATTAAAAAAAAGAAATTATTTTCTTAAAAATAGCTAATTTAATTAGTGTCACCATCATTTTTTTATATACAAATAAATAACACAACTCCTTAAAATTCTATGAAAATGTATGAAGTAATCTCTAGTTGTTTTTTTAAAATTTAACTTACTTAGGTTAATTGAACAATCATGAAAATTATCTTTTAATTTAAAATTAAAAAAATCCAACCGAAAATTAACATCTTGCGGGATCAGCACCGGCCAACGGTAATAGGTCAGTGCAAGTGTGGATGCTTCATACCTGGTTATTGTCCCATTAAAAACGAAAATATCTAAAAAAAATGTAACCCATCAAGAAAGGGGAAAAAAAACTAGAATATAATATTGCTTTGAAAAAAAATTAAAAAAGAACACAACACAGCCAATGAAAGAAAAGTTTACTTACCGAACGAAAAGAATTGTCACCCCCACGTGCCATGAAAAGCACAATGGTATCATATGCTGACTAAGGAACTCACGTGCAAGGAATCCTATGTCATTTTTCTTAAATAAAATAAAATACCAGTCCATTCATTAACCAAATAATTAACAAGCTTAATCACAAATTAAAGGAGCAAGAAACAGTCTAGAACAACTTTCTTTCATCAGCCGTTATGTTTCTAATATGACTATTTAATTGGGTAAAATTTAAATATTGTTACAAACTTAAACTCAAAAATTTATATCTAAACAGCCAAAAACCCCAACACTTAGACCAACTTATTAGTCAACTTGTACGTCTCTAAAGTATGTTATTACTACTCCAATATAAATAATTGTAAAGTAGATATTTATTAAGATAACCAATACATATTTTTTCAAAATTAATTAACATATATAATTTTTTTATAAAATATATGAATTAGTTAACTAACTTCTTTATTTAAGACTAAAAGGAGAAGTGATACTTTGATGTTTTTTGAAAATATTATAGCTAAAATATGTTTCGTATTTACATGAAATTTTAAATAAGTTATTACGTTTGACTTGTGAATAAATTAAGTGCACTTTCTATACTTTTTATATTGATGATTTATAGGGGTTATATTTAATTACATTTGTTCCATTAGTGTTAGATAAATTATGCTTCTATTCGTTTTGTTTTAACAATATGATATAATCCTTTCTAAAATTAAAGTTTTGACTTGATAAATGGGTTGTTCTCAAAAATAAAAATTATTTAATTATTTCTATAATCATATTTGAAGTAAAACAAATTTCAGATTGAATGTTATAATCATCACAACTTTGGATATATAACTTGGGCTGAAATTTTAATAAACAAGTAATAGCATGCATATCATAATGAAATTAATTAAGAGAGTAACAAATATTTGAAGGCTGTTTCCCATGAGAGAGAGCATAAATCAAAACAAGACTCCTCACATGATAGAATGCTTTGTGTATATACGAAATAACCAAATTTCAAAACATATACATCGAGACAATCACATATTTTCATTATAATGTCCTAAAATATTATAGCAATAAAACTAAAGATCATTAAGTGTACATAAGAAACTAACCATTTTATATTGTCAATCAATAATCTTAATCTAAGCTGAGGTGGATCCCAATTCTAGGAAAATTTTCTCTTTTCTTTATTTTTTTTAATTCATAAAATTATAATTTAAGACTTACCTTGCAGAACATCAAGTCTCTTACGTTCCAATTGGTATCTCAACATATATGGGCATGCATTGCACATGTATGCATGCATGTATAAAATGAATACTCACATCTCATTAGACGTTTTTACAACATTTAAAAAAGAATTTTATCCTGATTTCGTAACATTGTAATTCAAGGTTATGCTTGCCTTTTCCATTAAAAAAAAGGAGAGATAATTACTATGACATCATAAAAAACAAATATAATTACTAAAAAAATTTAAAATAGTTATGAGCAGTTATATACTTATCATTACATGTTGCTTGTTAAATTTTTTAGTTATTACTTTCTCTTTTGAGCCCTTATATTAATTTTTTTTTAAAAAAGTCTCTATGATGATGTGATGCATGTGTCTATGTATGTATGTATGTATGTATGTATGTATGTATGTATGTATGTGTGCTCGTGTGTGCATATATTAAAAAGGAAGAAAGCAAAGAGAGAGAAAAGTGGTAGAAATAAGAAGGGCGGTCAAAGGTCAAAGAAAGAGAAGGAGTGAGAAATGATGAGGGAGGTGGGTCAGCGGGTGAGCCGCACGAGGGGATCTATCAGCAAAAAGGGCAGGGCATCAGGGCAATTCTAACTCACTCTCACTTTGCCTCTTCCTTAATTAATCTTTTTTATTAGTCTTATTTTATTTAATTAATTAATTAGCATTTTTAGGTAGCCACTTCCTTCCCACATGTCCTATGCTATTAGCTCATTAGTCATTACCCTTATTATGTTTAAAGGGCATGTCACGTGCTTAGCCTTTTCCCCAAAGATCACCACAAAAGGGTGGCCACTGATGCACAGATCTCATTCTCACGTGGTCACTTTGCTTCTTCAACACCAATATTATTAAACAAATATTTATTTTATTCTTTAATATAATAATTAAATAATTAATTTATGAATATTAAAAAAATTAATTAAATTAGTTATTTATAATAAAAACTTGTTAGTTTTCCTAATATAACTTTTATAATTAATCATATGTATTAAAATTATCTTTAATAAAAATTTCTTTAATATATTCAATTAATAGGAAAATAATTTTTAAAAAAAATATAAATTTAAAAAATTAAATAAATTTATATTTTTATTTAAGATTAAAATAAATATTTTGTCCAATTATATTTAGAACCGAAATGAATATCAAATTCTTCATTTAATTTTAATGTGTTACTTCATTGATCATTAAGATTTTGGAACATGAATCATTTTTGGAACATGAATCATTTTAGCTAAGTTCGGCCGACCTCTGTCAATGGGCCAACCTCAATCAATTTGGTTTAGTATAATTCATTGTATATTTAACATGCTGCCTAGGTTTACGTCTGAGCGAGGTCTCGAGTTTGAGTCTTGACATATATAAAAAATCTCCGTTGAGAGACTCACCCACTATAGCTAGGTGCGCGACACGAGTCGGATCCGGATGTAGTTGGGGCAAAGCTCCGGTGAACTGGGTGGGCAACAAAAAAAAATATGCTGTCTAAGTTTAAGTCTGAGGGTAATACACAGCTCACCCTAACTGACATTAGTATCACCTAGGAGGAAGGGAGACTTTGCCCTATCTTTAAATCGTGGGTGAGTCCAACCCCTTTCTAAATATTTTTTTACCAAAAAGAAATGCTATGTTATCTATCAACAAAACTTGATACAGCTAGTAAATGAATGTGTCTTTTAAATATAATATTCTGGATTCGAAATAGGTCAGTGTGCATGAAAAATATTTTGCTGGGTAAATAAAACTCACTTCGATGATCTTTATGTCTATAAAAAATTAGTCTCTAAGTTATCGGTTAGAGAATATCGCTTGATTTTTACTAAAAAAAACATACTATGTACTATCTCATCTCTTCATCGAGAGCCAACAAGGTCATGTATTTGATTTGATTTATGTGAGTTGTGTTACAGAAACTCAACATAAGAACATTGGCAGATTTTTTGATCTGAGAATAGTTACTTATTTTATTTATTAATTTAAGATCTTTACATTAGCAGCCGGATTTGTCTTGTGTTGGCGATTGTATCCAGTTCATTCTAAATGAATTAGGCCTTAAGTCTAATTAAGCAGATGGCTGAGGTAGTTTTTCTTTATTATTTAAATAAACAAAAGAAAAGATTTATTGAAGTTTCAGTAACGATCGGGGAATGATTCATTAGATATCTAAAGATCTGAAGGAATTAGCTTTTAGTTGACTGGTAACTTCCAAAAAAGAACTCCTCCATTCATAGAAGACTCTCTTTCCTCTCTTCCTCTACTGTATTTGTCGTGTGGCATACTCGATTCAATTTGTGATTCAGATTCGCATGGGCAATCTATAAACACCCAATTAAATTTACAAGTATGCCTAAAACCTTCAATTTGAAATTAACTTATAGTGCTCTTATCTTTAATATATGATCTATTTAACTAATTTAATTAGATTAATAAAGTTAGTTAATATGTCATTTTTTTTAAAACACCTTAATAATTTTTCTTAACTAATTTGATTATTATTGAGGGAGTATCAATAGGAGTAATTTGAAAAAAAAAATGATAAATATTAAAAATATATCTTATATTTATGACTAAGATTAACTTCCTAATTAGATCTTATATTAAAGACGGAGGAGCTACTGGTAACATATGTGTCACATATTTATGAATTAGACCAACCGCTTTGTTTGATCCACATGATGATCGATACTTACTAATGTGGAAACCATCATCGTTATTGGTACTTGTTTTGTGTTTGTTGTTGCTTCATCATTATTAGCGCCAACTACGCACACACACAAGAACTTAGTCTGATAAAAATAAATAGAATGATAATTATAATCCATGAGAGAGTCTCGCTTTAAGAGCATACCTCACATATTTATAATATCTACATCAAATTTTACTACTGAAAAAAAAGATTTCTACACTGGTTAAAAATAGGCTTTTATACCGGATATTGATTCGGTGTAAAAATAACCCGTGTAGAAAGTATGATATTCTACACCGGTTATATAATGGGTGTAAAATATCAAATTTTTAAACCGATTATTCCATACAACCGGTTTAAAAATTAATATAAAAATAAAAAAAAATCTAGAATAAAAGAAACAAATCATCCATGCATCTAGATACCTTATGTCATTATACAAAATAAATATATGAATAAACTTCTCGTTTCATACAGTAAAGCATCAAAATAAGCAAATTACTCATTATTGCGAGCCAAATCTGTCGAATCATACCTCCAAAAACTTGAGGCAATGCAGATATTTCTTTTCCAGAATGACTAGCAGAAGATACTACTTGCCACATGGCTGCGTAATAGTGTATTTAGCCTCAAAGTGGGAACAGAAATAGATTTATTTAACCTGAACTTATTCCCTATCCTTATTCCCAAAACAACAGTAGAAAAACAAAGTTAACAAGATATTGATGAATAAACAATTACAAATACAAGACATATATTAAAGAATAACACAAACCAGAAACATCTTATAAATCAGTAAGAGATATGAATATATGCAGCAGCAACAACAAAAACAAGCTAAAAATAAGTCATTCAAACAGAACTCTGAGCATTTTTCACGTATAGATGAACTAATATTTTCGATGCCTTCGATTGCTGGAACGCATTTATCAGACTCGGAAAGAACCATCCTTTTCCCTTTGCTGACGGCTTTTGCTCCCAGTTGTCTCCAGAGTCTGACACCACCACTGACCTCGACCTCATCATCATCGTCGCCGTCCTCATACTTGCATCCACAACCGATTCCCCTACTAATACGTTCCTAGGATCCTGATCCTCTTACACTTCACTTCTATTGTTCTTATGCAGCTTGAACATTGTCCAAAATGATCGCGTCGACCTGCTTCTGTTTATAGCTGGAGATTCATCGGTGCTATCGGGATCGAAACCTCTACTGCTGCTGGAGAATCTGGACCGAGATTGGAGAAACGTGAGAAGGTGGCGCAGCAGGAACAGGGGCAGACAAGGAGTTGATGAGGTTATAAATTAGGGTTTCGAATGTGATCCTTTTTTCCCCCTAAGAATTACACCGGATAAAGATATAACTGGTGCAAATATGGTATATCTAAAATTTTTATACCGGTTACATGAGATATTAGGTGTCAATATTTACACTGCTCTTTTTGTTTACATCGGTTATTTATATATCCGGTGTAAATATTTTACCTTTATTTACAAAAATACCATCGCTTTTTTCTTTTACACCGGTCATGTGTATATCATGTGTAAATATTTTACCGTTATTTATAAAAATGACATTGCTCTTTTCTTTTATACCGGTCATATGTATATCCAGTGTAAATATTTTATTCTTATTTACAAAAATGCCACTGCTAATCTTTTTAACATCGTTCCCGCAAGAACCAATTTAAAAATAGGGCTTTAAAAACTATATTTTGTACCTGTGTTTTATCAAACGATGACTTGTTAGAGAGAGAGAGAGAAAGTCTAGTCTAATGAGATATATATTCCCCGTATATAGTTGATGGGAATACTAATTATACTAGTTGATCGATCTCCATATTGTGTCAAGTGTGAACTGATTAATATATATCTTTTGACTTAATCTAATTAAGGGAGGAGGTGGAAATAGGTTACGTCAAAGTTAGACTTTGCATGACTAAATTGGTTTAACCTATTCATAAAAAACGACTTGATTATAGGCTTGAGCATAACCTTTTAGCTAAATATGTTAGATCAAGACAATTCAAACTCTGGCTAAACAGATCTAACCAATTTATATACAAATTATTGGTTATATGTTTATGCTGGACCCTTTTACTAAATATGCCAGGTTGTTTTAAGCAAATAAGTTTGGTCTATTTAAGGGTGTGTTTGGATCAAATTTTAAAGAATAGATTCTAGATAGAATATACTATAGAGAATAAATTTTGGGTAAAATAGATTTTAGAAGAATAGACTTTTTGGTAGAATAGATTTTATAAAAAAGATTTTTTGGTAGAATATATTTTAGAAAAATAGATTTTAGGTAGAATATATTTTAGAAGAATAGTTTTTGAGTAGTTAGAAGTTGTTCCCCTAACTTATACCAAAACTATGATTTTAGTAAAACAAAATATTGTAGATAAAAATTAGTGTTTAGATAGTTAATTGGTTTTGGTGAAAAATTGATTGTGAAAAAAATTAGTGTTTGGATTATTTATTGATTTTCGTAAAAAATTGATTGTAAAAAACGTGAGGTGTTTGGATTATTTGATTAAAAATCATGATTTTGATATAAGTTAAGGTAAACAACTTCTAACAATCAGGGTGTGTTTGTATAAACTTTTGAAAAATAGATTTTTGAAGGGAGAATAGATTTTGGGGAAAATTTATTTTCCCATGTAATTTATTCCAAAACCATAAAATGGTTTTGGTAGAAAAATATATTATAAAAAAAAATTAGTGTTTGCATAGTTTATTAGTTTTAGTAAAAAATAGATTATGAAAAAAATTAGTTTTTGGATAATTTATTAGTTTTCGTGAAAAATTAACTGTGGAGAATATGCAATGTTAAGATTATTTGATCTAAAACAATGGTTTGGATTAAAAAATATTTTTTCACAAAATTTATTCTATCAGAAATTTATTATTCTAAAATTTATTTTTCCTAAAATCTATTATCTAAATACTAATCGAAACACACCTTAAGTCAATAGGATTAGTTGAAAACTTGATCAACCAGCCATTTTTGCTGAATAGGTAATGTTATAGGCTCTTGATAAGCATGTCAGCTTGATTTCACCCCTAACTTAGTCGTAAGTGTTCTTTCTAAGAGTTTTAATTAGCCATTTATTACACCAAAAAGTATATACTCACTCCATTCATAATTACAAAATTTTTGAAGGATGTGATTCTAGAAGACAAAATTCAGAGGTGATCTATAAGATAATTTACAAAATTTTAAGAGTAATCAATAATTTTTTATAGAATTCCCCTAATCAATTAATAAAAAATTAGCCCACTTTAAAGTAAAGTTAAAAATAATATGAGCCAACGTAGGAGTAAATTAGATAACTTTGTTTTAAATTCTAATTTCCTTTATTCACACGGGATGAAAAGTGAAAAAAATAATTAAAAGGAATTTATTTTAATTAATGTTAAAATTAAGTTGTGAAATTGCTTGTGGAATTAAACAGTAGGCCGACATTGGGATCTTAGCATTTTGAAATTAATAATTTCGGCTTCCTGACATTACACAAAACAAAAGATGTGCCTTACTTTCTAGAGTGGATACTTATTTTGTGGTTATTTGTCTGTTTATAAGCAAACATTAGTGCAGGTTGGGCCATTTTTGTTCCTCTTTGTAAATTTAAATTTCCAATATCCTAACAATATCCTCTAATTTTACTATAATACTCATTTTGATATAAAATATATTTAACTAATTTAATTATATTAAAAAAATTAATTAATTTAGTTAATATAATATGTATTTTTTAAAATATTTTGACCATATTTTTTAATTCTCTTCCTCCTTTTATTATTTGATTATTATTAAAATAGTATTAATAAATATAATTTATTTTAAAATTAATAAATAAATATAAAAATATTTTTTAAATTTAGGACTAACATCAGCTCTCCAATAAATTTATCTAAAGTAGATTTCTACTATATATATAATTACAAGTATTTATTTTCTATTTTATTTTTTCACAGATTAAAACTGTAAACAAAACTTGTATAAACTGAAATCAAAGTTCAACTTTCAAATTATATCATTATATATTGTACAAGTAAAATCTTCCTATACGGCCACTATTAATTTTACTATTTATATTAAAATGTGTGCACTTGTTTAAATTATTTTACTATTTTACCAATAATGGCTAGATACATTGAAGAGAAGGAAAAAGAGACACACGAATTCATGATTGATTGAGAGAGAGGTTGTGTTGTTAGTAAAGACTTTCTCACAATGTCTCCGGCATTAAGATTCTAATTATAAAATATTCAAGAAGCTTTCGATAAGATTCACTCCTTTTTTCTTAATAAAAATTTTATTGGAGTTGGGTCTCGTGAATTTAACTCAAAAAATATTTATATAGGTATTTATATATCATCTACCAATAAAAACTTTATATTAAGAGTGAGATTTAAACTTATTACCTTATAAATTATGAGACAATTTTTTATTAACTAGACTAATATTTTGTTAATACTACATCTGATCTTAATAATAATAGCTAGTTGACATTTTAGATAGATTAAAGAAATAAAATAAATTAGTTAATTATAATTAATATAATAATTAATTAACTAATTTAAGTAAATTGAAGAGTGTATAATATGAATTCATTTTAAGGGGTTAGGTTTTATTATAATTAACTGATTTATTTAGTTTCTTTACTCTATCTAAAATGATTAACTAATTCTTCTATTAAAGACTGGATGGAGTATTAGATATTAATTGTAGCATGGTATCACACTTTGAAATTGTGACAAGTAATTTACTAAATCTTATTCTACCATAATTGAATCTATAACTTTCTATTTATAAGAGAGTTTTCACCGACCACACAGGAGTATTGGCCATTTGATTAATTTTTAAAAGTGGCTGTTGAAAGACAAGTTTGATCGAGGCTATGTTCTTAATTTATATGGCACATGTTTCATATATATATATATATATTATATGGCATTTGGGTTAAAGTAAAGTGCTCTTTTTAGAATTCTTTAAATTCGTCTTATTTGTCAAGAAAGGCAAACTATATGATGTGATAGAAATTAACGCTTCCTTATGAATGAAGAAGGCGTGTGTCAATTTTCCAAAGGATTTTTGTCTCACTTTAATAACATATATTCCTAAACAAATAGGGTCGTCCAAAGTGAAGAAACACAAATACATGATGATCTCATAAAGATTAATGAGAAGAAAAGCAAATGGGCTAGAAGAAAATTTAATTTAATTTATGTGGTTTGATTATATATATATTTTTGGTTCTCATACTGAAATTTGTTTGACTTTTAATTTAGTCCTAATATTTTTTTTCTAAAAAATGACTAGTTCTCATAAAAGGCTACACTAAGTTCACCTACAGCTCATAATTTTCTCCGGATTATAACTCAGCTCATCCAGAATTTACATGCATGGTTCTTTTCACAACTTATCCAAAAACGATTATAACCAAGGGTAAAATATATATTTGATAATTCATATTTTTATAAAATTTCATTTTTTAACGAAAAACGTTGACTTTTTAAATTTAAGTGATAATTATGTAATTAAATACTGATAAAATATATTTATATATAATTTTTTTAAAATCATATTATATTTTATATTAAATAATTAAAATTTAAACATATTTTATTAGTATTTAATCGTGTTAATTTTTAAGGACTAAAAATATATTTTTAAAATTTAAAGAATTAAAATAAAACTTGATATAAATATAAATAAAAAAACATATATTTTAGCCATACAATGAAATAATCAAAGGTAGGTTCAGTAGGGTTGCTCTTAGTTGGCAAGGGAGCTTGATACAATAAACTCACAATTTTCTCATATCACTCCTACAAAGATTAAATTCAGTATGCGCACGCTATAAGTTCAGAATAATTCAATTGTTTCTATTATTCTCTTTTTGTTGTCATATATTGTTCTTCTCTCTTCAGGCTCTTCTACTTTGGTATCTTTTTTAACATTGAAGGTGCTTCTTCAGATTGGATCCAACGTCTACTTTTATTTTATATTTAATATTCATTTAATTTTTAATATAAATTCTATTTATTGAACTAATTAAGACTACATTATTTTCTTTTTGCCACTAATTAATGCTACGGCATACTCATATATATATCATTATAAAGTCCACTTATAGAAAAAAGTTTGGATCCCAAATATAAGTCAACTTAGATATTATTAAGAATTGTTTTTGAATTTCACCCTTATTTAATTTTTATTGAAAAGAGAGAGAGAAATTGTAAAAATGATTTGTAAATGTAGAGAGATATAAGAATGAGATTAAATTTAAAAAATTCTATCAATTTAAGACATATTTAATTTAATGACTTAATTATCATTTTTTAATACGTAAAAATTAGTTAAAATAGATTTATAATAATATATGTATATTAATTAATACTCTTTCGTGCCTTTAATATAAGTCATGTTCTAAAACGCTCTTATAGGTATAAAAACAAGTCACTTTGTAACAAAAATAACATTATTTTTTTTCCTAAAGTGTCCTCATTAATTGAATTGCTAAATCACGTACAAAAAAATTAAATGTAATTAAAATTAGTTGATTTCAATTAGAGGATAATCTTGTAAAATAGTGATAATTTCTTCACAACTTTCAGGATATCCAAATTATTTTAAATAAATTTTTAATATGTATTCAGGCCAAAAAAATATTTTTTCAATATGTATGAAGTAATTAAAAGTTATTTATATCAAGGACGTATAAATATTCATTTCAAGTAGACAATAAATTTATATTCCATCTAATTCTTATTATAAGTCACTTATAATTAATTTATAAGTACTAATAAAAGTAATTAAAATTATTAAATTTATCTTAAAACTTAAATAATTTCTAATATTAGCCTTAATTAACATGTCGGCCGTGTCGTGTTTGGAATTAACCATAGATAGATCGCTTTAACTTCATTCCTGCCGAAGCGTGTTTGGAATTCTTGATTAGGCCCATGCTCAGCATTGAAGACAAAATAAAAATCCAAATTAAATTAAAGCTACGTAGAACAAGAAGCAGAGAGTCTGGACAAGAAAAGAGACAAGCAATTCAATTTTTAAAACTAAACATAATAAGTAATTCTCCAATCCTTAGAACTTAGAAGAGACATAGTGAAAAAAAGACGAAAAGAGCATATGAAAAAAGCCAAGGAAATTGTGAAGAAGACAAAAATAAAGTTAGATTGGTATCTTTGGAGATTTGTGATACAAGGAATCATATATCTTTTGAGTTATATTTCTCAAACCCTATTTATAAGATAGAGTGAGATTTTTTTTTTGTTATACACGAGAGATAAAGTCTTTTTTATCATATTTATAAATTATATTATTAATTTTTTTATATAAATATATAATTTTATCATTTATTTATTATTGTGTAGACTGTTTATAGATTAAATATGAATAAAGTTAATGAGTTGTTAAATTTTAAAATAAAGTTAATAAAATTAAAAAAATTCCTTGGTTCGGCTGAAACATATACTAAAAATAATTTATAAATAAGATAAATAATATATGCAAACATATATATATATATAGTCAACGAGGCCATCTTGGAACATTGTATGAGAGGCTGCCTCTCAAAATCCTCCCATCAAACCCAAAACTTGTACTTTTCACAAAAGTAAAAGGCAACAGTTTTTATATTTTTATTATAAAATAAAAGAAAATACAATAGAGATTTAGGATGAGAAAAATAGGAAAGACAAGAGAGAATTAGAGAGAAAGAGGGAGTAAGTATTATTCCTTCCATTCAACCTTATATTCACTTGGTATATGTCCACTATTTATAGGCCACAAGTCCTTAAATTCTATTACAAGAGTTACACAAAGAATAAATCTACATAATTATAGAATATTATAACATTTGAAAGTTATATGTATTAATCAAAGAAAACTTTTAAGAGACCATTTATTTGTAGGTTACATAGTTTTAGTGTAGAATTCCAAAAGATAACTTAGGAAGTTATAGACATCCACACTTAATATTGTAATATTCATAACACTCTCCCTTGGATGTCCATAAATAAATATTATGCCTCATTAAAACCTTACTAGGAAAAATCACGTGGGATAAAAACCTAGTGAAGGAAAAAGAGTACATAATATATATTGAAGCTGCCTCGTTAAAAACCTTACCAGGAAAACCCAATAGGATAAAACTTTGGTTAAAAAAAAAAGAGTACAGCATGATCTTTACTCCCCCTGATGATAATATCAGCTTTTCGACATTACTTTCTCAATAGAGTGTGCTATTTTCTCAAATAGATTATTTCTAATATTTTTTTAGTATATCTTTCTTAGTCGAACTATACATAATGCATTGTCATCATATATTTTTTTAACATATCTTTTGGATATATTGAATTATTAACACACTCTTCACTTGCTTTATGCACTCAAATCTCAATTTTATTATCAATTTTATAACTGCAACAACTTAATTTTGCAAATAAAAATATAACATGCAATACCAACACAATATATAAATATAATAGAATAAATATATAGGACTTCTGGTCCATTAAATTTAATATATTTTTATAGACAAAATTATCATAGAAAAAAATCTAATTATTATAAATTTTTTGTGTATTTAACTCTAGACATTTTCTTATATACTTCAAGAATTTTAAAATCCTTAAAAGATTACCATAGAATAAATTTCGCTATTAGTGAGCTATATGCATAGTTTATAATAATGTCGATCATACGCCTATTTTATTTTCTTATACAATCAGATTAATAATATTTGTAAAAATTATTACCTCAACCACAGAATAATATTTCTCATCATAATCATAATTAGCTTTTGTAAAAAAAATTATTTTATTTTCACATAAATATTTTTATACTTTATATTTCATATGTTTGGACTGTAGGTCCATAATTTTCATATATTGAAAGAATATAATTCTATTTTCATTGCGTCTTTACCCTTTTACTTTTCCTTTTAGCCAAATATTTTTTTTCCTGTCTACTTCATATGACAGATTTATATATAAGATCTTCATTTGATCATGTGATATTATTATCAAAATCGTTGTCAACAATTTTATCTTTTCGATTCCATTTTTCTTATTTTGACATAACTTATTGAGATCTCTTTATTACATTTCAAGTACCTTGATCTCTTTTGAGGTTTTTGTAATTAATCATGTCTTAGCACTCTTTTAGAGTACCTGCCTCCTCAATATGATCATCTTAATTACATGTTCCTCTATTTTCAATATTATATTTAGAACTTATTAATGTTTAATACTTCATGCATGTCTCACTTTCATTTATACTAACTGGATAATTTTCAACTGAAATTTTAGGTCAGTAATTAAATCTAATAGATATTTTATAATATTTTATGAATACAATATTTGATGAACTTCTGGTTCATATCACTATATTTGAGGATATACCTTTAGTAATAATAATAATAATAATAATAATAATAATGTATTCCATTTGTTTCTCTTCTCTACCTACTCAATTTCTCCCCATCATATTAGGGAAACTTTGTCGAATGACAATCAACTAATCATGTAGCATAAACCTTATAAATCTATTTGTTTCTTTTAGAAACATCCTTGTGTTTCATTTAGAGACAAATAAGAAAGAGGTTCTTACCCAACATTGATCTCAACTTTCTTTAAATATCCATCTATGTGCATTGTGGTGGATCAATATTTTAATATACATTGCACATTTAAAATATATGACTCCTGACCAAAAGCTATTTTTATTGGAAGAATTTTATGGGTTTGATATGTATATGTGCCGTAACATATCAAATCAAATATGCCAATAATGAAATATAAATCTTGTTCTTATAAGCATTGATCCAGTTACTTACGGAGGCATTAATAAATGATTCTCATATTCTAAAATTTATGCGCTCAACAGAATGATTATATTTATTCAAATAATCTGCAAACTTCTGGTTGCAAATCCATAATAATCTCACATGTAACCATATTATAGATGCATCTATCAAATTTAGTAAATTTTTGTATGGCTTATATGCTTTTGAATGGGCTCATATAATATGAATTTGATATATTTCTAGAAATGTAAAAATCTATTATAAATAATAACTAGTAATATTCTCATAATCAATTTTATTTGAGAACAAGCAACATATATGATTTTTTAAATTTTATAATATGTTAGCTATTTATGAAGAATCTTCTGGTTCTTCAATGGATATCAATATATAATTTTCAATAATTTGTTAGATCATATATATGGTCTATTATGATCAAACAAATTATGCTAACAATACATCTGTTTGGATTGGTAAACTTCTGGTTTACTATAGCCAATAATGAACTTTTCAGTTTTTATAACATATGACTGATTTACAATCTCAATATGACATTCATTTTTAGGAGATCAATTAGACTTTTATGAAGATCTAAGCAGAATTTCATCCAATATTGGTTCACACTTGTATACCAACTATCTCCCTCAAGTGTGAGTCATCAATATGTTTTTATTTTTCATATATTTCATTAGGAAGTCTAGATGCTTCTTACTTTATATACAGTCATGGATCTAATATAGATCTATGAGTCATAATTTTTATTATCAATCATCCCTAAGAAATATATGTATTAGTTCTTTAGGAACTATTTCAATTTTTTTGTCACATAAGTTCTTTAGAAACTATCATATATTATTACATTACTATATAATAGGATTATTTATTAATAACATACTTCAACATATTGAAAGTATTATAATTATTTATGATGTTTAGGGGTATGGTGGAATAAGATCCAATATATCATCAACATTATAATACAAAATAATAAATAATTATGATATTTATATTTTTCTTTCAAATTATCTCAACTATTTTAGCATCTATAAATTTAACTACTATTGATCAATACTTAAGTATCTAATATAAATAACTTCAGATATTACTAATCATGTATGAAGTAAATTAATAGCCAATAACTCACATAATACACACTATTTTTTTAATATTTGTTTGTATCAATGATTAAGTTAGTCATCAAGTATAAAAATTACCTTCAACTAATGGTCATTCATCCAAAATTCTTGCATGAGTAATGTTACACTGAGATCAACTATATCCAAAATAATTAAAAATATATCGCTTACTATAGATAATTTCTAGAACTTGAATAATGAGATTAACAGATAATAACTCTTAGGATTAGTATTTATAAATATTAATATCCATAAAATAATAGGTTGACTTCCAATGTATATAGTTTATACACATTATATAAATATTTTACTAAAAATTAAAGCACCACCAACTACTTATAATAAGTTCTCATTTAAATTTAACATAAATATATTATTTTTGTTTTTCTCTTAAATGTCATAAGAAAACCAAATTTAATTCTAATATGTATGCCCAATAATTTGTCATTTTAAAAATGAAAGTTGAAAACACCTCTCTTAATATTAGAATAAGATACTAATAACATATATAAATATATAATTGTATTTGAATCAATGTAATATTTATTATAGTTGTATTTGAATCAATGCAATATTTATCACTCATCAAATCCAAATATAAAAGATCATTTAAAGTGAATTTTTGAGATACTATATACAACTCATTTGCAATATTCAAAATATATTATGTAGACTAAGTCAAACACTTAAAATTTATCACCAATGAATCACAATAAAATCAAACTAATATTGAATAACATCATACGAATAAATGAAAAAAATATGTATAATATATATCATCAATTTAATTTGTACACAAATAAAATAATATGTTAATATCACAATATGACCACTAATAATTTCTCTCACACAAATTAATCATAATAAAATTAAACAATAATAAAAATTAAATATTATATAGTCCATAGTCTTCTGGGCTTATATTATTTTCTTTTGGTAGTTTCTCCACAACTTATTGTATTTGGAGTATAATTATTTTTTACCTTTTCTACAAAATCTCATGGTCATTTTGGTATTATTGTCAATTTTGACATTTAATTTCAATAAATTGATGCCTATTTGTCCATATAACTTTCGATCACATTTTAACATTGCCTTTTGTCTAAATGACTTCTAGTCATATTATAACATTTGTTTCCTTTTCTTTTTTTCTTTTTATCTATTTGACTTCTGGTCATATTATAACATTTCTCTTTTGTCTATATGACTTCTGATCAAAATTACGGTTCAATAGCCAAGACAAAATATTATCAGCTATCAATTGTCAATCTCTCCAATATGATGTGATGGTTATTACCACTCTTATATATGTATTTCAATAGCATATCATTATCAATTTCTCAAAATATTAGTCTTCTAGACTATAACAAAAACTTTTAAAGCTATAAAGCTCGAATCATTAGCCTTCAGGGCTTATATAATTATTACATTATCAAATTGTCATAATATTTGTCTTACAATACTAATTATTAAAATTAAAAGATAATCATTTACCATAAAAACATATCAATAGTGGCTTTTTGCCATCTAATTAAAAAAATTAAGAATATTATGGCTACTGGCCATTTAATAATATAAAATTATAATCTCTATGAAGAAATATGCGAGATATATAAGAGATAAATAAATCTATTGAAATATAAATTAATATATATATATGTAGAGAGAGGGCAATATATAAATATAAATATATCAATTTAAATGAGGGCAAGAATAATATAAGAACGAAATAAATTAAATAAATTTAATTTCATAATCAAATAATATAAGGAACAAATAAACCCAAAATCATATAAATTATATTATATAATCATACATAATACTATATATTATGTATCATACACACATATACATACAAATATATATATATACATATACATATATATAAATATATATAAACCAAACAACATAAATACAAACCCAATAAAATAAAAGAAATTTGTAAATAGCATAAATTATACATGTGTCAATTATCTATTATTCCATATTATTTTTATTATTTTTATTTATATTATCTATATTTATCTTTTTTTATTGTCATTTTTTATCTTACTATTTATTTTAAGATAAAAAAATGACAATAAAAATGACAATAAAAAAAGATAAATATAGATAATATAAATAAAAATAATAAAAATAATATTGAATAATGGATAACATAAAAATAGAAAAATAGATAACAAACAAAATAATAGCATAATATGAGACAAATAACGTGATACATATAGATAATAAAATATAACAAAAATAATTAAAAAATAATAATCAACATATTCAATATAGTAAATATATATATATATAATTAAAGTTGTATATGATAACTGAGTAAAAGAAATATTTATGTAAAAAAAGTATTATCATATACCATAAGAACATATAAATATATAAAAAATTCATACCTTAAATTTTTTGAGCGAATTCGTGCTGATAACGTGTTATAAAATAAAGAAAAATGCAATAGAGATTTAGGATGAGAGAAATAGGAAAGACAAGAGAGAATTAGAGAGAAAGAGGGAGTGGGTATTATAACGTATTATAAAATAAAGAAAAATGTAATAGAGATTTAGGATGAGAGAAATAAGAAAGACAAGAGAGAATTAGAGAGAAAGAGGGAGTGAGTATTATTCCATCCATTCAAACTTATATTCACTTAGTGCATGTCCACTATTTATAGGCCACAAGTCCTTAAATTCTATTATAAGAGTTACACAAAAAATAAATCTATATAATTGTAGAACATTATAACATTTGAATGTTATGTGTATTAATCAAAGGAAACTCCCCAGAGGCTATTCATTTATAGGTTACATAGCTTTAGTATAAAATTTCAAAATATAACTTAAGAAGTTATGGTCATCCACACTTAATATTACAATATTCCTAATACGTTTTGCTTTGTTTTTGTTTTTTTTCTTCCTTTCGACTTCTCTTTCCTTTTTATTTTTTATTTATTTTCTCTCTTAACCTATATATTTTGATGCAGTGATTATTTTGAATATATTAAAAGTTAAGTTAACATTTAGACGTTCCAGATGTAATGTTGATTTTTCAAGCTAGGCGGCAGAGAAGTCGCCTTCTTAAAAAGTTCAATTGCCACTCATATATCACACACACACAATATATATATATATGACCGCGTTCCATGTTTATGTACTCCTCTTGTTTCTAATGAATCCTTCTTCTATGCTACTTCTGTTCTCTCTCCTGCTTCCTTCTCTCTTTCATTCTAAATCTCAAGGTAAGTTCAATCATTCAAAACCTTCTTCATTTCTCATTTATATATGTCATATATACACACACACAAAATTACGATGAAATCCTAAAAAATAAATATAATTACAAAAAAAATTTACAATAAGTAAATAACATGTATGGACTACTTGTCATGTTTTGTATCTAGTACTTATCATTATATACTACTAACTTGTTAAGAGAATTTTTTAGCTATTATATTTATTTATTAAAACGTGATAATAATTTTTTTATATATGTTAGAGATGAAGATAGATTTAGTTTTCTGATATATATATGTGTGCGCGCGCGCCTAATCTGGGTTTTGCATGTAGGGATTCGCTTATTAGACGAAGGGTTTTCAAAGGATATGCAACTTAAACATCAAGTAGGTTATAAGCTTATGATTATGTATATATGGTTATGTATCGCTCATTATGCGTTTTGACATGAATAGAAGCTTTCTATCGATCAAGATACAGAATAGTGGTGGCTGTGATCATGAAGATGATGAAGCTAATCTCTGCAACCAAGTACACAACTATAGAAGTAGAGCAGGTTCCATAAAAGGGGATAGGGAAGGAGAGGAAACAAAGGGGAATTGGGTGGCTACTTCCTTGAAGCACCATAAAGAAGTTGCAGACATGGCTGACATGGATTATACTGCAGCAACAAGAAAGCCCCCAATAAACAACTAGAAATAAGATCACAAAAAAATCTTAGGTCAGGAGATATATACACCCCCCCATAAATATTAATTAAATTGTACAGAAATGTCCCTCCATTTCAATCGACGCCATTTACTTATAATCTTATATATAGAATATAAAACAACAATTGCTATTTTGAAACAAAATTTAAAACTTTAATGAGTAATAATTTGAAATGGAGGGGGGAGTACATCATATAGTCAAAATTAAATTCAACGTTGTTGTTTGTTCTGTGGAGTCATGAGTATTAATTAGGGTACCTAGCTATAGATAGCTAGTTAGGTAGCTCCTTTGGGTTTTGATATGTGTTTTTTTTTATTAGTTGCTGAAATTACGAGAAAAAGTTTGAAGAGAAAGTGATTTTGGTTTCATTACATTCATTGAATATTTCGTAGCGTGACCGTCTTCGGAAAATGATTCTGTCCAATCTTCTCTTTTCATCTTAGTTTCTCTTCTTCTAACCAAAGATTAACATTTGAATAGTTTAAATTTAATTTGATTTTTTACAAAATACTTTTTCTATCTTTTAATTACAATTTTAAACTATTTAGATCAAATTGTAATAGTTTGAATTTTATAAAAATCAAATATCAACCGTTTAAAAATTGGTCTAATGGTCAGAAAAGGAAGAGAGAATCCTCTCTCCCTACTCTCTCATAATGTAGTTTTGCTCTATCTTATAGTAATATGAATGGACTTTGAATCCTTTGAATTTTTCTCACTTATTATTGCTTTTTCCATGAATTATGATGTCCTCTTTTTCTTCAAAATAAAAATCTCATGCTACTAATCAATTAGTTTATAGGCATCCAAATTATTTTTTTTCCTAAGAGAAACTTATGCACAATATTTTTTTTTTATTTCTAATATTAACAAACGATTACACCTAAATCTTTTTAGACTATCCATATGAATTGCCGAAAGAGGTGGGAAGAATTAGTGTTTAAGTTATTCAGAGTCAAAACAAAAAAATACCAACTTGATTGTATGTATAGAAAATATTTTATTGATGGAGATAAAATCTATTTCAGTAATCTATATACCTTAGGAGGATTAGTATCTAACTATCGGCTAGGGATACTATTTGGACTATACTTTTTTTTTATACAAGAATTTTTGAAAAGGGGTTGGACTCACCTACGATCCAAGGGCAAGGCGAAATCTCCTTTCCTCCTAGGCGATACCAATGTCAGGCAGGGCAAGCCGTCTATTGTCTATTACCCTCAAACGTAAACCTAAGCACCCAAGAGTTATGATGCCTCCCTAAACACTACGACTGGAACCAAAACAAGTGGTACTCTCCAGGGTTCGAATAAGCTTTAAATAGTCGCATGTCTCATCCTTTCATCAGTTGAACCTACATATGATAGGTTGCTTGGACTATACTAAAAAATAAAAGTTATCTATAAAGACAAATGGGCCCAAGGCCCTATTTTATTTGTCCTACTAAATAAATGGGCCTCACTAATTAATTGGAGGTTGTCTTCATGTGGGCTCACTTGTACTACAATAGTTTATATGTAGTGTGGTTCCTCATTGCAAGCCTACACAAGTTGTTCAGACCCATCCATAGGTACAAAAATACAGTCGGTGGTAAATTCAAAAAATAAATATAAATTTAAAAAAAGGGCATGAACTTAAAATGATTAATTACTATATACTCTTGGTCCTAAATATAATATTATTTTAACTAATTTATAGATTTAAGAAAGAAGTTGTTAAGCTGATTATTTGTAATTATTATGTAGGAAATTTGTAACTTGTTTTTTTAAACACAACCCTCACATTGAATTTTTTAGAATAAAATTATCTAATTGAGTCAGATTCAAGTATTGTTAGATCCAATTAGAGGTTATTCTTCAAAAGACGTTTCTTGCATTTAGGTGAAGATCTTTATAAACGAAAGCCCAGGCCCAGATGAGTGTTTCTTACGGAACTCACCTATGAATGGCTCTAATTTTTAAGCCCAAACCGAAGCGAAATAAATTGAATTTATTAAGGCCCATAAGTTTAAAGCAGATCGAAACAAAGAGAACGATGGTCCTCAACTACACCAAAAAAAAAAAACGAACGATGGTCCTCAAGCTTCAATGCTTCATCATAAATCTGGCTAGGGTTTCCTACTGCGGCTCTCGCTCACTTTGCATTTCGCAACTCTGTTCCCTAGCTTAGTCCAAGAGCTTCAAGCATGGCGGAACAAGTACATTCAGATCCTTAATTCGTTTTGATTGTGTCGATAATTCTTATCTTTCGATCTCTCATTCATTGAATTTTTGGTTTGTTTTTTCTTCGGCAGACTGAGAAGGCTTTTCTGAAGCAGCCAAAAGTTTTTCTAAGGTATAGAAATTTGATATGAATAAATTTATTTATCAGTTGTTTTCTTTTAAGTTTGCTGTTGATGCGTTGCTGTTTTGTTTAATTTGTTTGTGGTTGCTTCTGCTTTTGAAGCTCGAAGAAATCTGGGAAGGGAAAGAGGCCCGGAAAGGGAGGGAATCGTTTTTGGAAGTCTATTGGACTTGGATTCAAGACTCCCAGAGAAGCTATAGAAGGTTTTGTCTCTTAATGCTGTCTTCATATCTATGAAAATCTACATTGTGTTGTTGCCTGTTTTACTATTTATAAGGTGATTGTTGTGGCTATGGATTTCGTTTGATATATCTGGTAAATTTTATTGATGTGAGTTGATCATAAATTCGGGTACTGTTTCAATTTCCGATTTGGTTGCATAGTAAGTATATTTTTGTGGGTTGAAGGTTGCATAGTAAGTTTTAGTCTCAGTTGCTGGTTATTTATCGTCCCTTTCTCTTTGTAATGCCATTGTAACCTAATGCTACATATTGCAATAGTCTTCATACCTGACACTGCTGAAATTAGCTTGTACCATCCTTATGTTGCATCGAATGTCCTGGTTTGCTTGTTACCAGGTTAAGTAGTATTATGAATGAGACATGATAGGAACGGTATGACTCTATATGCCCTCGAAATATACTGAAAATAAGACTTTGATAGAGCCCCCTCCGCCGGCCATTAATGGCTTAGCTTGATGCAGAGTTTGTGGATTTGTTTTCTAGTTTCAGCACCGTTGATCGTATGTTATTATTCACGTTATTGTTATATTCAATGTGAACGATTGGTAATTTCTCCATGCATTGGTTTATATGCGCTTCTACTTATGGAAGGCCTTTGCATTTTTCTTTCTTTCATACAGGAACCTACGTTGATAAGAAATGTCCCTTCACTGGCACTGTTTCTATTAGGGGTCGTATCCTAGCTGGCACTTGTCATAGTGCTAAGATGACTAGGACTATTATTGTTAGAAGGAACTATCTTCATTTTGTCAAGAAGTACCAGAGGTATTCTCTTTCGTCTTGCTGTTATGCTCATGTTTTATGTGGCTTTTGCACTCTTGGGCTAGCATAGTTTGTAATTTTCATATGTTTTTCTCACTTCTGTCTTATCAATATTTAGATATGAGAAGAGGCACTCAAACATTGCTGCTCACATATCACCTTGCTTTCGTGTAAAGGAAGGAGATCATGTTATTATTGGCCAATGCAGGTTAGAATTTTTGGGACAAACCTTTTCTGTTTGCACTAAATTCAGGATATTATTGTTGTGAAATGTAAATTACTGGTACGGCCATAATATGGTAATCCCTGATTGGTTCCCTTCATTTTCATTATATTTTTAGGCCACTCTCAAAGACAGTGAGGTTCAACGTGTTAAAAGTGATCCCAGCTGGATCTTCTGGTGTTGTGAAGAAAGCATTTACTGGAGTGTGATATATGATTATTAGTTATGTTTGTAGGGCGGTACGACCTTTGTGAGTTTGGAGCAGACTGTATTTTAAGCATTTTGTTTTTGAAAGTGACTATAAACTAATTTAATCAATTTTGGTGCACTTTTCTGTTTTTGATCTATGAATGTCTAAATGCTGAGGATTATGAGCTTTTTTTTATATACAAGATGGTTATTGAATTTTAACTATTGTGAGTCTCATGTGTTGCGCAAAGTCTAAAAATTAAGTGACATTTATGCATGGCTCATGAATGGTGCGGTTCATTAGATTTTTATTTTTGGGAATACAGTTCACTAGAATTTTATATTATACATAGATCTATTGATACCCTACCACTCTAATATGACTATGCTATGCTGGGGGCTACTATGTTTCGGACCAAACAAACAAGATTGAGACATGGTAAGTTTGGCTTCTCCATTTTTTTTAAGCATAGGTATGCATCTCTTCATTAGATGTAATTTTATTTGAGATACTGTCACCTATTAAATGTGTGCATTTTTCCTAATGATGATTTGAATATTAGTTTATTATGTTGTGAGGAATTGGATACTTTCGACCAAGCCCTATTATGGCGTTCCTTAGTCCAGAGCTCCATCCCTACCTTAATAGAAGTTGGGCATAGGCTAAGAGCTTCATTTATCTGTGATCTTCTTCAGAATTTCTACGACTGTATAAAAGATTAAAAAATACAGGGAGAAGGAAACGTAGATTAAAGCACAAATTTACTAAATAGTTAAAGCATAAACTGTAGTTGCTTCTTATAGATCTTGTCTGCTGTTTGTGAAAGAGATCCTAAAGGGTTTCGATATGGGAAATTGATTTTCTTAAGTTGTACATATTTTAATTTCTTTTATTTGGGGAAAAAGTATTTTAAATTTTTTAAAATGATATGGGGAGTGATATGGCTTTGTCTTTTTAAGCATATAGTTAAGGGTGTAATTTTGTCGTTACTGTGCATGATAAAAATTTAGTTGGGAAGGGTTTGTTTTTGCATTTAGTTAGTATATTTCCCTAAGCTATTCAAATCTAACTATTTAATTGTTAACCCAACCAATCCACATGGCGTTTCATTCATCCTAAGTGGTGTGGGTCATTATACAACAATGAGACGCCAAAACAATATGAGAACCTTGTTCTACGTTTCTTTTCTTAAAATAGCGCTTGACTTGCCCGCAGGCGATGATCTTAGAGGAGGGTTTTAACCGTTTAAGTATAAGATTTCGAGTTTAAATTTATGGGAATGTAAATGTTAATTTTATGAGAGTTATCTTTAATTAGATCTCGAATATAATCTAATTAAATAGTTATATAAAAAAAACAGAGTGTAACTTTATTGATTGTTGTCACACCCGGATTGGCTATCAAATCGACACGTGGACACACGAGAAGGAGCTTTACGGATCTCACCAACATTTGATTCAAATTTAGAATGAAGATTTTATCAATTTTGTAGAAGTCAAATGGGGGAGGTCACACAATCCAATTATGATTGAACAAGTCACTTTTTTGCCCTGTCCAATCATATTTCTATTACTTAGCCTTCAAAATGCTTGCAATTTTGCATCATTATGACCAATTAAATTATATTTAAGAAAAAAAAAACATGAACCCTTCATGATCACCTTCTAATATTTTTTTTAAATATATTTGAGATTTGACTTTTCCATTATTTTGTTCCTTTTATACTCATTTATTACCACAAAGCAGGGCCACACGTGATCCATGAATTCACACAATAAATATTTAAATTGTGGCTTTGCCCCATTCTTCTCCTTAAAAAAATCTCATCTTTTATTTAATTTATTATATAAGTTTCAATCGCATTTGTCTATTGTGCAAGTGTTTATTTAAAAAAATATTTTCTGTTTTTCTACCGGCTAAAGAATTATTTTCTTGATTGCCAACTTAAACGTTATTCTTCTCATGTGGGCACTTCATTATTTTTTTCCTTTGATGCAAATGGAGAGAAATTCTACCCTAGATTGAAGGATCGAAATAGGGGAGAATTCATTTTCATAATGAATATTACCTCTAGACTTCTTTATTAGAAATAAATGAGAGTTTTTTTGGTCTAAATATAAGGAATAAGGAGTATTATTAAATTAGCATGATTGGATATACAACCATCATGTTAAACAATAAAAGACGTTTTGAAAAATATAGATTTAAAACATATTATTCATGGTTCGAAGTTAAATCTTACTCTCTAGAAAACTATTAACGTGTTAATCCTTTACTCTTGACGCATTGACCAATTGTTAGATACTCATTTTGTTCTTCAAAATTTTTATTTAATGTACTAAGTCACCCGCATAAAGCGTTAATCATGTCTTGGAATAAGTCATTCGTCTCTTTTTTTTAATGTATTAACCCTTATGATTAACATGCTAATGAGCTTCTTGGTTTATATCCATAATTGAGTTGTCTACCTTAATGAATTAACCCCTTTTCTCTAACGCATTAATTGCATCTAGAGTTTTAAAGTTTGCTTATGGATTTTACTTAACACTTTAATTCATTTCTCCTTTAACAAACTTTGTGGTCCAATCTAGTCTTTGATAAACTCTTGTTTTAATTCCCAATTTTGACTTAGTTCCACCTCTCCATTACACATTCTCTTAATAGTTATATTTTTTATATATATTTATTGTCTCCAACTAATTTTAATTAATTTTTTATTAACATAATTTAATTAATTTATTTTATAAAGAAGAAAGGAGGGAGTAGCTTTCCTTCTAATTTTTGAAGTCACCTAATTCACACTATTATCTAAATCCAACAAAACCCAAAAGAATAAATAAAGAAAAGGTGGTCAAAAATTTGGGAATTGCTAGATGAAGCAACCCCTAAAGTAAAACGCGTGCACCTGCTGCCCCTCTCAAGAAAACTTTGATTAATTATATAAATTAATAAATTAAAAATGCCGTTTTCAATGCTCAGATTTTCAAGAATTTTCGTACAAATGAAAAGATTCCCCACGCCAACCCCACTATAATGGAGGGACCTTTATTATTTTTAAACGCAATTAGCTTTCTATAACATTTTCCTCGTTTACTTCATTTTCTTATCCGTATATTTAGTATTATGAGAGAGGTTTTGATAAAAGTAGGAGTAGAAGTAAAAATAAAATTATAGTAGAAATAAATTTTAAAAATTTATTTAATATGTTAAAAATGAGTATAAAATTGATGTATATATTTTTTATAATTTAGGATAAAATTGTCTAAAATATTTTTTTATAATTTAGAAAGAGTTAAAATTGTCTAAAAATTTTATAACTTAGAGTAAAATAGTTCAAAATATTTTACTTCCACTTCTCCCATCTTATTTTTTAATTTTTTTTTATAAAACTGAAATATTTTAAAATATTAAAAATAAAAATAGTAATACTTTTTATTATATTAAATAAAAAAAATATTTGATTCTACTGATATTTTTATTTCCATACTAGATAGATGTTGATCTCACTTTTCTTTACGCGTGTACTCCTTTCTTCTACCATTCAAATTCAAACCCTCTCGCAACTAAACATAAAGAAAATAATCACATACTTTTATAATTAATTAAGAGCTCAAATCATCATTGAATGGAATAAAATGATTTAATAAATACAAAATAATGGTTAGAATTAAAAAAAATATAATAATAAAATAGTATATGAGATTTGTGTGACAAGTCCAAAACAAATCCTTACTGAATCTTGTGATTAATAATTAATAAATGAGTGCTTATGTCTTTAATATTAGAAATAATATATTTGCTTGAAAATAATTTCAATTTTTTTTGAAAAATAATTAGTTAAACAAATAAATCACTTACTTTTTAAAAATTTAAATTTATAAATTCGAAGAAAAATTATAAAAAAATATTGATTGGAAGAAAACGACCCCTAGAAATTTAAATTCAACAAACCTTTTAAGTTTATATTGCATATTTTTTAATGCAATAAAAATTAAATGCAATGCTATTGGTGGGTTTTGATGGAAAGATTATTAAAATAATATTTGGCTAAAGTATTTAAATCTAGATAATGAATCAACCAAGTTGGTTAAAAGTCAACTAAATGGATTAAATAATTATGAATCAATTTTAACATATAAAATTAATCTATATTATTTGATAATATTAATAAATTCTATATCAAATTTAAAAAAAAAAACTAAACTAACAATTTCACGAATTCAACAATAAAAACAATAAAAAATATTTTTCACGAATTCAATGAATGACTAGATTTTAAAAATCTCTGTTCGTTTGTTTTTGGCTTGATTTTTGTTAGATAACTAAACAAAATCTCATTCCCTCACTTTTATGGACATTTTATGATTTACATTGCAACTAGATCTGTTCACATATCTTTCTCAAATCCAAATCTATGAAACTATCACACGAAAGGTAGCTTTTAGCATGAGATTATAAAATATGGAACAAAATCATCTCTCTATTTATACATATCGATTCTTAATATATAATATAAAATAATATTTATTTTAAATATAATATTTATTTAATATATTTACCAAAAAAAATTTAAATTATGATATTTTTTTAGTAATAATTAAATAAAAAAAAGAAAAAATAAATTAAAAAATTAAAATATTTTTAAAAAATATCATATTAATTAATTTAAATAATTTTTTTAATTTAATTAAATTAATTAAATATGTTATATTAAATACGAAGAAAGAGTATATATGTAATTTTATTTTTGGTAGTATGGAAAATAAATTATCTTCGAAATATCAAAACAAGCATCCTGGTTGGTACAATAAACTAAGAAAAAGACATGTCCAATACTCTAACCAACAACTAAAACCAAAGTCGCCCCATAAATAATATTATAAATACTAGCCAACCAATTAATTTTCAGCCACGTTTCATTAGAAATATCTTAATCTTACCCGTTCTCCATCATTTTCAGAGTCTCGAAATTACTATATACTTGCACAGCCCCCGCCTTCTCCTTCCTTTTTTCCCCAACATATTCGCGGAATTTTCTCTCTCTCCTCCATAACCCCTCAGAACAGAATTATATCCAAATCTCTGTCTCTCTTTCTCTAACCTTTTTCTTTTGCAGACCTACTGCAAGTTGTTTGTTTGACACCATGCGTGTGCAGGACGCGGAGCAAGTTGGTGAAGAAGAAGTGGAGACCCATGAGAGCAGAAGGGGGACGTGGCGTTTACATTGTGATTTCTTGCGTGCCCAGATGGAGAACTGGGAAAAGGAGCCTCCTTTGACAACTTCCAGTGTTGGAAATTCGTTCCCTGTAAGTTTTTGCTTCTCCGATCCTCCGCTCTTTCTTGATTTCTCTTGTCAAATGGGTTATAGCTCTTGGGCCTTTTATTGGATGGCTGTGTTTCTCTCTGTTCTTGTTTTGTTTGTCTTTGATTTATTATTGTTCTGTGTTATTTAGAGTTGGTCAATTTTTCTGTGTCAAGTCATAGATTTTCTTCTAGTTGTTTAGACTTTTTTGTTATTGATTCTACTTAATGTTCTTGGGCAGAAGAGCAGCTTATCCATTAATAAAATAGGAATATGCTACAGTCAACATGTTCCATGATGATGCCTATCTATTGGTAATAGTTTAAGTGCTACAGGAATGTGGCATGCTTTTTGATTAAATGATCCTTGTCCCTTTGAGATTCCTGTCCTTGCTAATTTTATGATAATAATCTGTTCTAAAGTCTCTGTGATATCCTGTAATTTCTTGGTTGGGACTATCAAAAAGCCTTGCTGAAGATATAAATTGACTTTCTCTCTTTTAGCATTTCCTTTTCTACTTGAGTCTTAGTTCAATCTGCATAACTTGTTGGTGTTCTTCATCCGATTGTGTATCTGAGATTGATTGGTCTTACTTTTGATGATGGCGCTCAAGTTATGCTGAACATCTTTAATTAATTTACTTTTTCTTCATTGTTTATGGCTCCTATTATTTTTATCATTTTGTCTAAATTCTTTTTCATTCTTCCTGTGGCACATTCAGCTGGAAAGCATAGGTGAGGATACAGTGATTGGGGACAAAAAACAGACATTGATGAAATTCGTCCCTGTTCTTCGGTCCGGCAAGTGGTCAGATATTGGAGAGCGTCCTTATATGGAGGACACTCACATATGTATTGGAGACATGGCCAAGGAATTAGGGTATAAAGTTATCAGTGAGGAAGCAGTTTCCTTATATGGAGTAAGCCACCAAACTAATTATACTAAATTCGGTTGCTGTCATGAATTTCAAGTTAATTCTTTGATCAACATCTTATTTTGTGATAACATTAAGAATTTTTGGCATTCTTCATCTATCCTGAAGTTTGGGATTAGACACCTATATATGATATTAAGAATCAAAGCTAACACTTGATGGACATCTTCCACTAATTGATAACTAGCTGGTCTTTATTTATTAACCACTTGATTAAAGATTCAGTACTAGACTTGCGTTTTTCTTTTCCATTTTAAGAAAAGATTTTAAGTATGAGATTAGGACTTGTCTTCTTCCTCTTCTTGTCATGCTCCTCCTACCTTTCCTTAAATAAAAAGAGTTAATTAGAAATCTGGTTGTTATTTTACATATCGATAGAGACTTGGAAGCATGAGATATTAAGTTTCACATTGAGTAGGATGGGATGCTCAAATGGGTATTTAAGTGGGTTGATTCTTCTACCTGTACCGCTAGCTTTTGGAGTAGGGTTCTCCGTCCTACTTAGTTAACTATCACATATGCAACTGAAACAAAATATTTAACTGGTCTGCACGTGTTGATAAAACCAATTGGTTGTGTAACTTTTAATCATGAGAAGAATGTGAGGAAGCATTCAGTTAAAGGGTGTCTTAGTGCATAAGGCTTTCATCTGGTGAGATCTGGGGAGGGATAGATATACGCAGCCTTATCATTGCAATCAGAGAGGCTGTTTCCTTAATTTGAACCCTTGACCTTCAAGTCACATGGTAGCAATTTTACTGTTGTTCTAAGACTCACCCTCGTGAGGAAGTATTCAGTTATTGGGGGAAATTAATTTACTTCTCCAATATGATTTTTTTCCATTTACAAGATTTGTTAAGGAAGATAGAGTTTCTTCTTCCACTTGACTAAAAAACTATTAGTTCTTTTAGTCTTTTTGACTTGCAGAATATGCACCATTTGATGATCAGATTTTGACATGTAATGGCAAAAAAAAAAAAATTGATGTGCAGGTATTTGATGGACATGGTGGTGAGAGTGCTGCAAAATTTGTGCGCGATTATCTGCCAGGAGTGATTGTAGAAGATGCTGACTTTCCCTTGGAGATGGAGAAGGTAGTGACAAGTTCATTCTTGGAGACTGATGCTGCATTAAAGTCTCGTTCACTTGAGTCTTCCATGTCTTCTGGTACAACTGCACTAACCGCCATTATACATGGCCAGTAAGCTCATGTCTCCACTGTTCCTTTGTGTTCATAACAGTGCTAATATATTGTCTTTCACAGACATATGTTTAATTATCTAGATTGCTCCTATTTATCTGATTAAAAGTAAATTATCTCATCAACAATTAATCACATTCATTGTACTCCCTAAATTTGCATGGCACGCTTGAAAGAGCTAGAATCTAGCAAGTGCTTAGTTCTTATATCTTGGCTATGAGAATTTATTATTGTGTTTGCACTCTATAGCCCCCCCTCCCCCCTCCCCTCCCCTTTTCTCTCTGTTCAACACTCTTCATCAGATGTTGAGTAGCAGCAATCTTGTTTCATTTACTTTTATGAGCCTTTTTGTTCACAGAATCAAAAGAGAGAAAAAATAATTTTTTTATGTTTATAGTTTTGACTCAGCTGCAACTCAGCCCCTGAACTTTAATTCGGGACAATTCAGTCTATATAGTTTTGACTTGGTTGTATCTCAGTCCCTATAGTTTTCTCCCTAACTTATACAAAAACATGGTTTTCTTGCAAAAAATTTATTGTGGAAAAAAGAGTGTTTGGCAGCTTATGCTAAAACTATAATTTAGGTGGAAAAATTGATTGCGGAAAAAATGAGGGTGTTTGCATTGTCTTTCCCAAAACCATGGTTTTCTCTCCAAGACCATGATTTTGGTATACATCCAAACACGCCTAAACAGTTGGAAAGGAAAGATGCATATAGTTGAGTAATGATTATGGGAGCATGATAGACAGCATTTCTTTCAATGAGATGAATTTTAAAACGGAATGTCATCATTTTGTGGCACAGGTCTTTGCTTGTAGCCAACGCTGGGGACTGCAGGGCGGTGTTGTCCCGATGTGGAGGGGCTATAGAAATGTCCATAGATCACAGACCCATATGTACCAAAGAAAGGAAGAGGATTGAATCCTTAGGTGGATTTGTTGATGATGGTTACCTGAATGGCCAACTTGGTGTCACGCGCGCTCTAGGCGACTGGCACCTCAAAGGAATGAAGGAAATGAGTGAAAGAGGACAACAAGGAGGTCCACTAAGTGCAGAGCCAGAACTTAAATTGATGACATTGACCAAAGAAGATGAGTTCTTGATAATTGGGAGTGATGGAATCTGGGATGTGTTCACAAGCCAAAATGCGATCGATTTCACTAGGAGGCGGCTTCGAAAGCACAACGATGTGAAACTTTGCTGCAAGGAAATGGTAGAGGAAGCCATAAAGAGAGGATCAACAGATAACTTAACTGTCGTGATGGTCTGTTTCCACTCAGATCCGCCGCCACCCATGGTGGTTGAAAGGTTAAGAGTCAGGAGAAGCATTTCAGCTGAGGGACTTCAGAATCTAAGATCTCTGTTAGAATCATAGGAAGATTCCCTGTGAAGCTGCTGTTTTCTTTTTTCTTTGAGCTCTTATGTATGTGTGTGTATTCAAGCATCCCACAGAAAGTGCCTTGCAGCTGCTGATTCTCCTCATTGATGCTTATCCGAGCTTCTGAGGAGGATGGAGAAAGAACAGTGAGTTGCCGTGATTCTAAAGAGATTGTTATCGTGCTTGTTTGGATTAGCGATTTGAAGTTTCAATCTGATTTTGTCAACCGTGATTTAACGGTTTACAAAGTAAGTATGTAAGAAGAGTTTTGTCGCATGAACGTACTTATATCCAAACAAGCACATCATCTTGTTGAAGCTATTTTTCTCATTGTTATTTGGAAAACCGGATGGAATAATGTGAGTTGTACAGAGGTTGATTACACAAAAGTGAGGCTTTGTAATCCTGTGTTTCACGGGTTTAAAGTTGAAAGCATTTGTAAATAAACTGTCAATCTGTCAAACTTTGATTGAAAAGTGGGTACAGAGAATAGAATGTACCATTTAATGAACAATTATTAGTTCTTAAGTACCTTGGTGGATTGAAATAGCATTCAATTAGCTCATCTGAATCAAATCATTCTCTTATTATACAGTTTTCTTTCTTACAATGGCAACAAAGAATGACAATAATTGTCAACAATGAAGCTAATATGAGAGTTAGCACATATGATAAAGAAAGTTAGTATAGATGATAATAAACCTCTTCGTATTTTATAAAGATGTGGATTTGATTTTTGTTGCTGTTATAAGGACTCTTTTAGTAGACAATTTTATAAGTCTTTTATAAACTCTCTTTAAGCTCTGGAGTTATATCCTGGGCTTGATGGAGATCAGTGCCAAACTTATTTAAATTTTTTTATAATAAAAAAAATTGTCATGAATGAAGCTTTTCTGGTTTCAGCACTTTCATTAGTATGATATTGTGTGCAAGGCTAATACTCTCTATATCATCTACATAGCTATCAAGAATCAAGGTGGCAAAGTGAATTAAAAATACCAAAAAAATAATATCGTTCCCTTTTAAAAAGAAAAATTAGTGAAAAATTCCTATATAAATTTTTTTATATTTAGAGGATTTAATATTTTAAAGAATTTATTTATAAAAAGTACTAGTACTTGGTATTCCTATATAAAATAATATACGCTAATAAGATTTTCAAATAAAAAAATGTTCACCCATTTTCTCATATAAGAATGATGGTTAAGAATAATTTTTATAACATTCATAATTTTTTTGTATTTGATGGTATTTGTAATTTTTTTAAAAAAGATTTATATAATAAAATTTCAGATCGCGCCACTGAAAAAGTCGTTTGGACCGGATGGGTAGCTTTTATCATTGTTTTGTTATTTCTGCTTCTAGTAGAGAATAAATATGAGTTACAAAAAAAAAAGATTTAATTATTTAAAAATTCAATAATAATTAAGTATACGATGACAAGTTTAATTGTAAAAAATGACTAAATGTTTATATTCCTTACTTTAATTTTATTATAATTAAATCTATTTCTTTAGGAATAATTATCCTTTTATATTTCAAAATTCTAAGACTCAAGATTTATTTATATATATTAAAAAAATTGACTCAGACTTGTACTATTTCTTTACGAAATGAGATAACGTGCTATTCGGGCCAAAAAGTTATTTTGATAACTATAGAAATATGCATTCTTATTTTCTTACCGAGAAAAAACGAAAACAAATAATGCAAACAATTCCTTCTTACAAATAATTTGACTATTTATATTGAAAATATTACATGAAGATATAACAAATGAATTCTTTTAAGTATTATTTAATAAAAAATTTAAAAATATGATCTTAATGAGTAAGTGCATACATATTATAATATTTCTTTTTTTTTATATTATGATTCATTTATTTATGTATTGTAATTTAAATAAATTTTTTTATTATAGGATAAGTCTGATAAATACTTGGAAATATACTTTTAATTATGACTACTGCTTATACAATTAAATATATTTTCTAGTTTTATTTGTATATACTTAATAAATTATTTTACGCAAAATGACTCATAAAATTTTTAATATTCATAAGATCTGCAAATCTCTACAATTCAGAAGCTAACAATCTTATCACCAAAAAAAAAAAAAAACGAAGCTAACAATCTTACATTTCTAGTTTTGTCTTTGAAAGAATGAAACAAAATAAATTTGATTCCATAAAATGTCGTTTCTTTGATATTATACGTGCTTTTGGGATACGGTATCTTCAATGTGAATAAGATTTGGATAGGAAATAAATTTATTTTTATTCCGAACACTAATAAATTTTTTTCAGTATTTAAATTTCAAGTTAGAGAAAAATTAAAATTGATTTTTTCTACTCCCAATTGTAAATTTAATAGAATTAAGAAAAAAATTATAAAAATTTATTTTTAAAAAATTATGATAACATGGAGTTTGATATGTTTTTAAAAAAAATTCATATTAATATATAAAATATATTATGGTTTTTGTTCATGTGTTGGGGGCCCATTTAATATTTTTTTTATAGTGTTTTATTCTATTGGTAATTTAAAAAAGAAAAACTGAGAGAAAAATGAAATAAGACAAAATATTTGTTACCCAAAGTCAATTGGCTATGCCCTATTCAATACGTTAAAGTTAAAAAAGTTTCATTGATGATAAACTATTAAAAGTTAAAATCTTATTTCATCAATTATATGACTCAATTATTTGTCTTTTTTCTGGCAATCTTTTTAATAACCCAAAAAGTTTCACTTAATTTTATTTTTTAAAATTTTACTCCCATAGCTTCACATAATTTTATTATTAATTTTATCTATAGTTTAATTTTCTCTATTAATTTATTTTATATCTAATTTATTCTAATTTAAATAATTTACGGTATATTAAAAAGTATAAAATATAATTTTTTTTGAAGAGAATAAATTTAATTATAATCAATTAATTTATTTAGATTCTTTAATCTATTTAAAAAAGTCAATTAACTCTTATATTAAAAGTTAAATAAATATTATATAATTTTATATAATATAATTTAATTATTAAAAATTAAATTTTTTTAAATAAATAAGTAATAATACACTATTTATTATTAATAAATTATTAGTTAAAATAATAAATATGTTTTTTTATTATTAGATTTTTTAACATAATAAATAATTCTCATAATTCGGGGGAGTATAAAATCGAGTTACTTGGAAATTGGGGGTAGTTTCTTGTACGAAATGTACAGAAAATAAAAATTGAATTTAAACGCTCCTAGTCGGTCGTCTTCCATATTCCACGTCAGCACTATACGCTTCTCTAAGCCGCCATTACCGTTTCTCTCCCTCTTCTTCATTCTTTCTGCAATTTTTCTTCTCTCCTCTCTATCTCTTCCAAATATGGGTGGTACCAATAGTCGACACGTTTCTCGCCCTTCTTCTCGCCGAGTCAACCACCCCAACCGCTTCCGTCTTTCCTCTCTTCTTCCCTGCGGTGCCATTTCTTCTGGCGCTACTCATGAGGTACCTCTTTCACAGTTTTTCCTTCTTCCCTATTTCCCCAATACCCATATACGCAAATTTAACCATGGCAAAGACTCTGTTAGTGGGCTTGATGGATTCGAGATTAGTCCGTTCGACCCAATTTTCGATTGGGCTAGATGATAGTGCAACTTGGCGATTCCCGAGGCTGTTCAGATGAACTTTAATGGTTTCCGGAATCACTTTAATTTTATTACTTTAAATGATCCTGTATTATCCTGATCATGGATGAATGAGTTATTTCTATGTTGTTTGATGTGATGGGGGTGTATTATGAGTCCGCTAGTTTCTGAATTGGGTAATCAGGTCTAAATCGTATATTCATGATTGTTGGAGTACATGATAGAAGAGAGATTACATAGAGTTTCAACGATATGCAGTTGAAGTAGTATGGAATCTAGTTTTGGTTGAACTCTCTATATAACTATATTAATGATTTCTGTTGGGATTTGACGTATTGCATTCTTAAATTGATTGAATTCACTGAATCATCTAAATCTCTGAAGATTTAAAATTTATATTTTTACATGATTCTAGATTTTTAATCAAACTCTTGCTCCATTTACTTCGTAGTGGTATTCCTTCGTACTCACTAAATTTATGACTTATTATATAAGAGTCCCTCGGTTGATATCCTATTGTGCATCAATGATGTGCTTGTAGAATCATAGTAGTTTCAAGCGATGCTTGTGAGGAGACAAAATTATAGTGTGGCTTGAATTTCTGTGCTGAACCTTGTTAATTGGTCTCAAGTGAAAATTTTGAGGAAATCCTATTGTGAGGTACTGAGAGAGATTGATACCGAAAGTATTTGCTTGTATTTTGATTTTAGATTGAAGATCATCCAACTGAACTTCTAGTAGACTCTGCTACAGACTTAAATGAGCAAGTTCAGAAAGTTACAGAGGAATCATCTTTATCACATTCGTCAGAAGCTAGAATTAGCAGCTCACGTGCTGAAACTGGAACCTCCTTTGGTAGCACTATTCAATCCTGTGAGAATGCTAATCTTCAAGATTCTTCCAGAAGTGTTGCAACTAGCAATCAGAGGGAGTGCTTGTTTAAAAGAAAGGAGTTAGTTCCTCCTCATGAGGTAAGTACTGATCATAGTCATAATGAATTTTATAGGGATAGCAGCAACACAGCTAGTACTTCCTTTGTAGAACAGCAGTCTTCAGATCCAGTGTCTGTAAATAGTTCTGCTAACAAGGATGAAGTTAACAATATTGATAATTCAGTGGATAGTAGTATCCCCCGAATATCTCATGAGACATTGCAACTAAGGAGTTCATCCCCTCAAGTGTATGAAGACTCCAGTTCTCGTGGAAGTCATGTTGAGAGTCACGGCAGTGCAGCTACAGCTTTCCAGAATTCTGATTCAAATCCAAGTTCTCAAGTTTCAGATATTCCAGTAACTTCTCTGTTGCAAGAAAATGAATCTCATGAAGAAACAATGCCTCCAAGTTTGGGGTTTCTTGTTCCCAACAGGGAAAGAGGACATGTGAATGAGAGCGTGCTTCATGTTGATGTGGTTACTACATCTGTCAATACTTTGTCTCATAGCAACTCTGATGCCATTGATCATAGTACCAGAAGAAGTGGTAGGAGACAATTTTGGGATGCTTTTTCACATCGGAGTTCTAGAAGGTTTCGTATTTCTCCAACCATTGTCTTCTCAGCCGGTGATCCTGATGACCTAGCATCTCAAGACCGATGGCTTCTTGATTTGAGTAGTGGTTTCTCAAATGATGAGGTTGGGGAGGATTTTGAATATCTTGGCAGCAGAATCCGCAGATCTAATGCACGAATGCTGCGCTCAAGATCTCAGGTGATTCTCAATATTTTTAGTATAAAATGCTTTAAATTGCTTTGCTTACCCACTTGACTTTGATAGCTGGATTTTTGTTCCCTTGTGTATATAGATCTGGGAAAGACTTCGTGATGGCCTTAATGAAACTGATCAGTGGACTAATTCTTGTCCACTAGGACTCCACCCTGATGGCAGGTGTTTCTGTGAGCCTTTCTCCTTGACTGAGGAATCTAATACCCGAGCAAGCATGTCCAGGATAGTCATGCTTGCAGAAGCTTTATTTGAGGTTGTGTCTTCTCTCAAGTCTCAACTATGTTAACTTTAAGTTACAATTAATTTTAGCGCATGGATCCTTTTTCATCAGTTTGAATTCTGCATCTTGATTTGTTTGCGTTTTATTTTATTTCTTCGTAAGTTCCTTTTATTGTTTTTTAGGCCTTGATAATTCATTCTACAGGTTTTTTGGGTTTCTTTAACTATTTTTGGCCCTTTTCATTTATCTTGGGCTGCTATGTTCATGACTTTTTTTTCAGGAGAAGCATTTCCCCTTTTTGTTTACTTTCTAATACCGGATATTTGTGTCAATGCTCAGTAAACTCTTGTTTGTGTAATTTTATACTTATGGGGCGCAAGTTTTTCTTCTCATTTATGCTGATGTTCTTAAACATATTGTTGGGGTTCATACAGCAATGGATTAATGTTCTATTTTTGTATGGAGATCAAGATGAGTGACATGCTTATCTCTATCCTGTTCATTAAGAATGGATACAATTGAAACTCCAATAGAATGAAATTCCATATTTCAAACTTGCAATATGCTTGAGTTCACGTCATCATGAATATTCAGGTTGATTGGTTTTGTAAAGATACTCCCATATAAAAGTGGGTCGTTATAACTTTCAACCTTTTTGTTTGTGGCTACTTGTGTAGTCATGTTGTTACACTTTATAGGATAAAAATCAAGCTGTGATTCACTAATACTTTTAAGTGATCTCTATATTATATAATAGTAACTTAAATCGAAGTCTCTGATATTATGCAAGTGAAGCCTGCTGAGATTGCGAAATGGTGGTTAGTCTTTGTTAGTTAGTATACTTTGTGCAGCCATAAAACTTGTTTCATCAATAGATTATATAATGGTTTAAACACATCCATATTCTATTCAACTGTAAAGAGTCTAATTTGTAAAATGTTGGCAATTTATCTATTGGCTGCAGTTTTTAGATGAAATTCATCGCCAACCCACACCATTTTCACTATCTGTGGCCTCTCTCCCAGCGCCGGAATCAGTTGTTGACTCTTTCCCTCTGAAGTGTCACAAAACGGTTGACACAGCTAATGGTGGTAATAATACTGAACAGTAAGTCTCTTTGTTCCAGCTGTGAAATTACCTTAAATCAATAAGTGTGAACAAATTAGGTCAATGGACAAAAAATCAAGCTGGAAATATGTCGTAGAAATGATGCATGTATCTGTAGCAGAAACAAACCATTGAACATAACAATGTCAACCAGAGAATTGATATAACAGTCTTGCCATAAATCTCATCATCACAAGTGACAAATACTTTATAACTATAGAAAATATTTAGCAGTTGAGGATTGTTGTATTCATCAACTGCTGCTTATGATGAACAACTTGCTAGATGTCACATATGCCTGGTAGAGTACGAAGGAGGGGACAAAATCCGTGTTCTGCCTTGCAATCATGAGTTCCACATGGCATGCGTTGACAAGTGGCTTAAGGAAATACATGGGTATTGTCATTGAAACTTGATTCTTCTTTCTTGTATTTTCTTTCTTAATTCTCATTATGTAAATAATCTTATTCCGCTCTCCTCATTCCCCAGTATATGTCCTCTCTGTCGTGGAAATGTTTGTGGAGAAGGGTTCAACGAGTCTTCAGCCTCATCAAACACAGAAGTATCACCAAACTGATGTTGTACATACATATGAATGTAAATATTAGCTTCATTTCTCCTCCTTGGTAATGATACGCCTAATGCATCTTACGGTGTTTGGATATGAAATTGTATATGAGATTGTAACTGAATTTTGTTATGCTTTTCCTGAAGAACTTGTTGTTACATAGAAATTTACTTGAAGGAATGCAGAAGCGGCAGGAAATTCACTTTTAGTTTCGTGATGGACCTTTTTTGTGTGCGCCCATGTTTCGGTGCTGTGATGGAGTAAAAATGTATAGAGATTACTGTGTTTGGATATTCACCTGCAAAACTGAAGATAGCAAATCCAATCGTTGGGAAAACTGGGGTTAGGAAGATGATTTCAGTTTTTTGAATGGAGGTTTAAGAGAAGCCAAACGTGGTTGATGAGTAAACTGAAGTCCAAACTTGCACTCAAGTTTATGGAAATTTTTTTAGGAAAAAATAATTTGAGAGACAGTTTCATGATTAAATATTTTTTCTAATCAAGTTTTTATAGTTTTATATGATTTTTAATAAGGTTCGTGTAGTTTTTTTTTTCTTTTCTTTTTTTTCAAATTCTTATAATTTCTCCTGATTTTTGCTTAAATCTTTATAATTTCAGTAGGATTTGATAAAAAGAAAGAAAACTACAAGAGACTTAATTAAAAATAAGTGAAATTATAAAGACATGATAAAAAAATTAGAGGGGTTTAATTAAAAATTAAGTAAAACTATAAGTACTTGTGTATTGTTATGGAAATAAAGGAAATATGAGAGATTTGGGATGAGAGAAATAAGAAGGACAAGAGAGAATTGGAGAGAAAGAGTGAGTGGTTCTCATTTATATTGTTATTCACAATGTGTGTATATCATCCTCTATTTATAGAATATCAAGATTAAAGACTAATCTTAAAGAGTTATAAGTACATAAAGAAGGAAATTAAGTAACATAATTATACAATTAGAAGTTAATGATAATTAATATTAAGACCCTTTAATTTGAGAGTTATAAGTTATAATGTCATTCAATATGAAATAAAATCATAAGAGACTAAGAGCATCCACACATGATGTAATATTTATAACATTCCACCTTGGATTTTCATAGATAAATATTGTGCCTCATTCTGTAGGACAAAAACCTAGTGAAAAAAAAGTACACAATATATATTAAAGCTGCTTTATTAAAAATATTACCAAGAAAACCTAGTATGATAAAACTTTAGTTAAGAAAAAAAAAGTACATCATGATCCTTACTATTCTAATAATAATATCACATTTACCTCACATTATGATAACATTAATTTTACCACCGGAGATGACAATATTACTATTCATTCTTTCATATGAACACAATGTACTAGTTTCTCAAACATATTATTTCAGTGCCTTTTTAGAATATATTCCTTTTATCAGAACTATGCATAATATATTGTCATATTTTTTAAGTATATTCCTCCAATATATCTTTTAGATATATTGAATTATTAACGTACTCTTCATTTGCCTTTTGCATTATGAAAATAATAGAAAAATTATCCTAAAAATTATCATGATATATTTTGCATTCACATGTACAATTTATTCAGAACAAAAGGATCTTATATAATATTTTGTAGAACTATCATCTCAAATATTAATTTCATTATCCATTTATGTAATTGTAGGAACTTAATTTTATCAATAAAATTAAAACATGCAATACCAACACAATAGGTAAACATTATAATAGAATAAATATATGGGACTTCTTGTCTATTAAATTTAATATATTTTTATAGACAAAATAATTATAGTAAAAATCCAAAATTTATGAAACCATTGGATATTCAACTCTAGAAAATTTTCTTTATATGCTTTAGATATTTTAAATCCTTAAAAGATTATCATATAAATTTTATTATCTAATAAGCCATATGCATAGGCTATAACAATATCTATTAGACACATATTTTATTTTTATATTCCATCAAACTATTAATATATACAAAAATTATTACATCCACCACAAAATAATATTCCTTATCATATTCATTATTAGCTTTTGTGAAAACCTTTATTTTCACATAAATGTTTATATATTTCATAATAATTTTATATCCCAAGTGTTTGAATGGCAGATCCATAATTTTCACATATTAAAATAATATAATTATATTTTCATTGTGTCTTTGCCATTTTAATTTTTCTTTTGGCCAAACACATTTTTTTGTCTACTTCACATGACAAATATACACACAATATTTGATCATCTGATATTATTATCAAAATTGTTATTGATAACTTTATTTTTTCGGTTACATTTTTTTTGTTGTGACATAACTTATCAAGTTTTCTTTATTCCTTTTCATGCACATAAACCTCTTTTGAGATTTTTGCAATTAGTTATGTTTTGGCACTTTTTTGGAGCACATGTCTCCTCATTGTAATCATCTTAATACATGTTCCTATATTTTCAAGGTATATTTGAAACCGATTTAATTTTTTATGCTTCAAGCATGCCTCAATTTCATTTATATTAATTGGAGTATCTTCAGATAGAATATGAGATTTGATAACTCTCATAGTCAGTAGTCACATCTGACAGATATTTTATAATATTTTATGAATGCAATATTTGATAAATTTTTAATTCATATTACTATATTTGAGGATCTACATTTGATAGCAATAATGTATTTTATGTGTTTCTCTTTTCTAGCTACTCAATTTCTCCCCCTCATATTGAAAAAATTTGTTGAATAACAATCAACTAATCATGTAGTGCAAGTCTCCTAAATCTATTTATTTTCTTTAAAAACATTCTTGTATTTCATTTAGATACAAATAAGAAAAAGGAAGTTCTTATCCAACATTTATTTCAACTTTTTTTTAAAGATACATTTATGTACATTGTAATGGATCAATAGAAATAAACATTATACACATAAAAAATATCTAGCTCATACCCAAAAGTCAATTTAATTGGGAGAATTTTGTTGGCTTGATGTGTATTGTAACATAAGAAATCAAATATGCCAACACTAAACTAAAAATATTGTTCTTATAAGCATTAATCTAACAACTTATGGAGGCATTAATAAATGATTTTGTTGATATATAATCTCATTAGTCACTAGTGTTATTAAGAGAGTTTTTTTAGGATCACATCTTTTAAAATTTGTGCACTCAACATAATGATTTATTCAAATAATTTTATAAACTTTTGGTTGCAAACTAATTACACATGTAACCATGTTATAAATATCTATCAAATTTATTAAATATTTGTATAGTTACATGTTAATTGAATGGGTCCATATATAAATTTAATATATTTCTAGAAATATAGAGATCCATTCCAAATCATAACTAGATATTCTCATAATTAATTTTGTTTGAGAACAAGCAGTATATGTTAATTCTTATGTTGACTATTTATGAAGAATCTTCTAGTTTTTCAATAGATGTTAATACATAATTTTTAATAACTTGTTACATCATCTATATAATGCAGGATGATCAAACAAGTCATGCCAACATTATATCTATTTGGATAAGTAAACTTCTGATTTACTATAATCAACAATAAATTTAATTTTCATAACATATGCTGATTTACGACCTCCATATGATATCTTTTCTTTTTGGAGATCCATTAGATTTATATGAAGTTTTTTGTCAATTTTTTTGTGTTAGTTATTCTGGAACTATTTCAATATGTGTTAGTTATTCTAGAACTATTTTAATTTTTTTGTCACATAGTTCTTCAGGAACTATCATATATTATTACATAACTACATAATTTTAGTATTCATTAATAATATGCTTCAATATATTCAAAGTATTATAATTATCCATGATGTTTAGGGGCACAGTGGAATAAGATCCAACATATCATCAACATTATAATATAAAATAATAAATAATTATGATATTTATATTTTTCTTTCAAATTGTCCCAAATATTTTAGTATCCATAAATTTAACTACTATTGATCAATAATTAAGTATCTAATATAAATAATTTCAGAGATTACCAATCCTATATCAAGCAAATCAATAGCCAATAACTCCCAGATATACACATCGCCAATAACTCACAAAATATATACTATTTTTAATATTTGTTTGTATCAATCATCACTTTAATCATCAAATAAAGAAATTAAAAATTACCTTCAGTGGTAATTTATCCAAGATCCTCGCATGAGTAATGTTACACCAATATTAAGATTAGCAGATAATAACTCTTAAGATTCGAGCCTATAAAATAATAAATTCCCATTCAAATGTCACATAAATATATGATTTTTTTCTTTTTATCTCAAATGTCATAAGCAAACCACATTTAATTTTAATATATATGCCCAATAATTCATCACTTAAGTTGAGATTAGAAAATAATGCTAATAACAAATATAAGTATATAATTATATTTGAATCAATCCAATATTTATCAAACTCATTAAACCCAAAAATATAAAAGATCATTTAAAGAGAATTTTAATTTTGAGAATAAAATACAAACTGAACATATCGTTCTAAACTTTTTAACATTATTCAAGATACTATATCACTTATTTACAATATTCAAAATATATCATGTGGATGAATTCTTACATATTGTATAAATGTTTAATTTTTCTTGCTTGACAAGAAATTAGTTAGAATAAAAAAGAAACTTCAAAAACTTATAATAAAATTTATCATCAATAAATAACAATAAATTCAAACTAATATTAAATAACATCCTACAAATAAATGAAGAAGATATGTACAACATATATCATCACATAAATGGCACAATGTATTATTATTAATAATTACCTTTTAATTAATTTGATATACCATTCCTAGCATTTAATTTTCTTGAAGTTTTATATGTTTTTGGTACAATAGATGACACAAAAACAGCTGGAACAAGTAAAATAGATACAATCACCTCGAATACAAATATTAAGAGAAAAACTATAACATCAACAATATCAAGTATCACTTGATAATACAATTGGTATGTTTTAGTTTCATACAATTATTAGAACACTTACACATATTACAATGTCAATCAAATATATAATTGCAATAAATCTAAACAACAATAATAGAAATTAAGAATTAAACAACATGTAGCCTTATATGCATGCTTAAGTTATTTCATTTGGCTTGCCTCTGGACTTATGATTGTTCCTTTTGATATTTTTCTCCATAACTTATTGTATTAAAAATATAATTACTTTTGATATTATCTATAAAATCTTTGGTCCTTTTGGTGTCATCACCAATTTTGACATTTAATTTCAATGAATTGATGCATATTTATTTATATAACTTCTAGTCACATTTTAACATTTACTTTTTATCCATATGACTTCTAGTATTATAATATTTTGTTTCTTTAATTATATAACTTCTAGTAATCTTATAATATTTGCTTATTGAATTATCTCCCTCATAGTTATATATATTTTTCTTTTAGTAGCACGTAATCAATTTCTCTAAATATTGGTCTTCAAGACCATAGTAAAAAAGTTTCAAAGCTACAAACTCTTTTGTGTCATTTGATGTTTAAATCATTAGCTTTCAAAGTTTTTATTTGTAATCATTAGATCATTAAAATTGTCATATGTTATATGTCACAATATTTTCTTTATCATGGTTAGAATCATAAAATGGTCTTTTATCAAATAATCATTATTAAATCTGATCATATAATTGAGAATATTGTGGTTGCTAGTCATTTAATATATATATAATAGAAGAGATAAATAAATCTATCAAAATATAAATCAATATCTATATAGGAAGAAGAGTATCGCAATATAAATAATTATATAACAATTTAAATAAAGACAAGAATAATATTATAAAGAACTGAATTAAATATAAACGATAAATAAATCTATAATATATAAATCATATTATATAATCATATATAATACTATTGTGTAATATATGAAAAAAGAAAAATGAGGTGAAATAAAAATGACACATAAATATATAAGCTGATAACAAAATTAAAAAATGTATAGAAAAGAACAATAGCATAAATACATAAGAGAACAACATAATACGAAGCAAGTGTATAGAAATAAAAATTACACATGAAAATTGAGTAAAAGAGTAATTAAACAAAGGAAAAGTAATATAGAGCATTATTAGATATGGTATAAGAACAAATGAATTTACAAAAAGTTCATACCTCAAATTTTTTGAACGAATTCGTGCTGATAACGGAAATAAAAAAAATGCAAGAGAGATTTGGGATGAGAGAAATGAGAATAACAAGAGAGAATTGGAGAGAAAAAGTGAGTATTTCTCATTTATATTATTATTCCCAATGTGTGTGCATCATCCTCTATTTATAGTACACCAACATTAAAGACTAATCCTAAAAATTTACAAGTACATAAAGAAGATAATTAAGCAACATAATTGTACAATTAGATATTATAGATAATTAATATTAGCTACCCTTCAATTTAAGGGTTATAAGCTATAATGTTTTTAATGTGAGATATAATCCTAAGAGACTATAAATATCCACACACCATGTAATATTTATAACATATATTATTTTTTCTAAAATTTTATGGATGCATAAACGGATAACCCCAATTTCTACAGATATGTCCATAGGATAGGACAAGAGGAATTTGGATTCTTTTACTTGGAAGAACAAAAATCTTCCTCAGTTTCTACAATGGAATATGGATACATAAAAATTATATATCTAAAGTAATAGTTATAATTCCTCTTTGGTCACAGAGGAAGTTTATTCGTCATCATTCAGGCCACAATCATTCAGTTCCACTTACTATGAGAAAATGGATTGATGTTACTGCTGCGAAATGGGTTGTTATTATTATGAGCAAACAGATTTGGGTGAAAGTTCTCTCCATCTTCCTCATCAAAGTTTGTCCAACGTTTTGGGTTGGTGCTGCGCTTTTCTCTGGCATTGCTTCTCATGTTTTCCATTTCTCCAACATGCTCTTTAAATTCTTTCTTCACCACTTCCAACACTACATCTCCATATTTTTCACACCAAGACCTTCACAAACTTTAAATATATCACATATTACAATAATACGAGTACTAATAGTAATAGTAATAATGATCATAATACTACTACTTTATAAACTATCATGAAAACAGCTCCAAAATGGTATTATTCAATCATAAACCTCTCGATAAAGTGTAAGTCTAATGAAGCTAAACACCAGACAAAAGGAAAACAGAAATTCCTCCCTATGCTTTCAAGAGGCATAGGTTATCCTAGCAACTACACATTATTTCCATAACTTCCAAATCAAACCACCCCAATGATACACACTCCCCTCCCCTCTAGTTGTCAACTAGAAAATCCCAAAAACACCCCTCTCACATACACGGTCTATGCCAATATTCAAATATTGGGCTTCTTCCTATGATATGTAAATCTAGGCCATATGTGAGGGGGTGTTTTTAGGATTTCCTAGTGGGGAGGAGCGTTTGTATATTGTATTGGGGTGGCTGATTTGGAAGGCATGGTGGAAATACTGAGTATTGCTAGGAGAGTCTGTAACTCTCGAAAGCATAGAGGGAAGTTCCTGTCTTCCTTTATCCAACTTATCCCTCTGTTAGACCTACACTCCTGGAGAGGTTTATAATTGAACAATACCATTTTGAAGTTGTTTTCGTCACAACACATGACATTGATATCAATTCCAAATTAAGAAAGTGTACACTGTTCAAGATGCATGAAGTCTTGCCATACTCGCAAGACTTGCAAAAACCCAAATCCAGGCTAAGAAGATTGGGGAAAAAGTAAACCTTTTTGTTGTATATATATATATAGCTGCAGTTTATTATATATATGGAAGTAACCCAACTTAAATTGTTCGGTTAGTTGGGGATGGCAGAATGGGTTGCTTCCTTTTCTATATGTCAGTTACGCAACACGTTCTAAATGAGTGCAAAAGTTTCACGAGCATAATTGTTACAGCACTAATAGTATGAATAGCCGCAGAGTTTAACTTCACTTATAATTTCAAAAACAAGGAAAAATTGGAAAAAAGTCCTTATTAAAAATTCATTAGTAAAACGGACTTGAAAAATTTTTATAGACAAAAATTATAGGTACTTTACAAATTTTGTGGGTATAGAGTACCGATACCTGATTTAGGTCCTCCTTACCAAACCAATTTTCAATTGGGGACTTTTTCTAATTTTCACAAACAAGGGAACATTTGTCATCGACTGAGTAAAATTTGGGAAATTTTTTAACCGTTTGTAGCATTTAGCTCAAAAAGCCCCCGCAAAAATATAAAGTAATAACATAATAGATTAATGGTATACCTGAGCAAATACTGTGGCCCCTAAATACTGATCTTGTTCAGAGCAAATGAGAGGGTAAGATAAAGCATAAAATTAGCAATTAGTTTGTTCACTTACTTTGGAAAGTAGTTTTTCAACTCTGCCTTGTCCACGGGAAGTTTTGTTGAAATCTCTTCCATTTGATCATTCCTGTTTATTCAACCCCAAAATCAGAAAACATATACATCATCATGTAAAGCATTGGTTTGCTAAAATACTATATATGTATATATATCCAAAATCAGCAATGAAATGGATTATTGTAGAGAATACATACGAAAATTGAAGACTTGAATTTGTAGTACTCAGTTCTGTCTGGATTCTTGACAGTTCTTTCTTTATCTTTTCCCCCAAAACCTATTCATCACACACAATAAGTGGTTCAACAACTGGAAAAAAAAACTACGGGATTCAGAGATTTTGATGAAGATTCAAGAACTAAATCAAACCTTATCTATGAAAAAATCAGATGGTGAGCCATCAGAATGCAATTTCTTCTTAATCAGCTTGGTGTCTGGTCCTTCCCCAAGAGTTCTTATGGTGGCTTGAGATGAATGTGTTTCATCTTCTGATTCACTCTTCTTCCATTTTTTGAAGCCATCAAAACCCCATTGATGCTTTTTTGTTGCTTCAGGACCATCTCCTCCTCTCCGTTCCTTCTGAAACATACTTTTGAATGGCTTCCTCTTTAGCTTTTCCTTTTCCTTTTCCTTTTCTGCACCAGAGCTTTCCTTCATGGGTTCTTCTTGGGGTCCACTTTCCTCCATAAGAATTGATCCCTTTGAATTCATTGATTCCATACCCAAAGAGGGAGATTCGAATATGCTCTTCTCTGTTCTGTTCCTTCCTGTTTTGTAAGCAGAGACGAATCCGAAAACAGAGGACGCTCCTCTGATATTCTTTGATTTGTTCTTTGAGTTTATGTTCTCTTTGTTCATAATTGCTTGTTCGTCCTTCAAGTCAATCACCGACCATTCTTCTTCTGAACTCTCCTTAGTCATCGTCTCTTTCGATCCAGAAAGGATCACATCTCTGGCTTCAATCTCAGCTCCTTGAACAGCCAATCTCTGAAGCAACGGCCTCTTTGAAGAATGGTACTCTTCCTCAGAAATGCATTTCGCATAAAGAAGCTCCTAAAATCAAAACACAAAAGGGTATTAATTTAATTCAAGATTTGACCCTCTTCGTGAAAAACTCAGTTGACTATAAAGTTTGAACCTTTATATATATACCTGCAAGAAGAGTAATTTATCCCTCAACACGACGTGGTGTTCATGATCTGGTGGAGAAGCGATGAGTTTCTCGAGCAAATTTATTCTGAAAGCAACAACCTCAGATTCAGCTACGATTCCTTCTTTGTGAAGACCCATGAGATTCAGAATCTGGTGGAAAGAGTCTTGCTGCCATTTGAGGTTGTCAGATTGCAGCTTCGACAGCTTCAGCTCCGACGCCGGCAAACACCGTTTCTTGAAGCTGAAAGGGAGAATGGTCTTGCAGAGAGACGTAATGGAATCTTGGAGGGTGGAGTAGTATGTGGGTGTGTAAGAGTACACCATTTTGAACTGTTGTTACCAGATGGTGAACGAGAGAAAATTGCTGAGAGATTTGACAAAAGAATGAAGCTTTTTTCAAGAGTAATCCAACCTTATTGTAGGTTTTGGGTTTTGAGTGTCAATTCCATGAATGAAGAGCGTTTTCTCTAAACGGTTCTTCAGGAGGATGGGTTGGGAATTTGAATTAGGGACGATGGGCTCTGTCTCGAGAAAACGGTCACTTGAAGCTGAAACTAGCCGTTGGAGGTGAGGTGGCCATTCACATGGGACCTCATAGCGGCGTCGTTTTAAACAAATAGACGTCTTTTTTGGGAAAATTGCAATGAAATCCCGTTGAAAGAATATAATTGGAGAGAAATCCTATGAAATTATCTAACGACTATAAAGTTCTAAAAAACATGTGATTAATTTTTTAAAGTTGTGAAATAATAAAATTATTCCTTTTTTCTTACCCCAGTTATCATTACTTAATATTTGAATTGTTATTTTTTCACTCACTGCTTGTTATAATTCTTTCTCTCGGTAGTTATCATTCATTTTCTTTTGAGTTATTATTTTTTCTCACCCACAGTTGTCATTCTTTAATATTTGAGTTGTTATGTTTTCACCTATTAATTTAAGAATAAATACCCCTAGTTGTTATGTCTTCGTCTATTAGTTGTTATTTTTTACCTACTTGCTTATTTTTAGTCCCCCATTAACAGTCTCCCTCTCCTTTTGCCTAAGTGCTCCGCAACAATGGTAGAGAAGAAGAAGTCGCCGTCGCAGTAACCCTGCGACTTGATCTCCTTCAGCAAAGAAGTGTAGCTGACTCGAAGCAGCTCGTCGTCGAAGAGGGAAGGAGAAGCGTAGAGGGGTTCATCGCTTGTAATGGAATTGGGTCTCAGATCGCGTCGCTCTACCCTCTCAGATCCAACCATTGTCGCTCTTCCTTCTCAAATTTGTATCACTCTCTCCCTCTTAGATTCACGTCGCACTCTCCCTCTCATATCCAAGCTTGCAGATCTATGACCACCGCCGACAAGAATACCATGAGAAGATGAGACTAAGGGAGAGGAAGATGGAGGGAGTGGAGGCTAAAGAAGGTGGAGAGACGATGAAAGCTATCTTCTGTTGCCCTTGCCAAAGTTGTTGTCGTCTTCTATCATCCTCGTCGTTGTCGTTATAAAGTACCTAGGCAGAGAGAGAGGGAGGAATGACAAATCAAGGACGAAGGAATGACAACTCCTAGATAAAAGAATATCAACTAATAGTGGGTAAAAATATAACTCAAACATTAATAAATGACAATTGGGAGTGAGAAAAAAACAACAACAGGGACAACTCTATCATTTTACATTTCAAAAAATTAATTTTAAGTCCCTTGAAGCTTCACAGTAGTTTGATGATTTGACAGAACTTTTGTGCAATTACTTTTCTTTCATGGGACTTAATTGCAATTCTCCTCTCTTTTTTGAACAAAAGAAAAACAAAGTACATAAACATTGTTATTTGTTAGGTAATGTATTTGGTCTTGATCTGGAAAAAGAAATTACTCGTACAAATATTGGGATTGAATACCTATAAAGTATTTACCATGCGTATTAAATACTGTAAAATTTGTTTGGATATAAAAATACACATAAAATTTTTAAAATGGTATAAAAATATCACAATCATTAAAATAACTTCACATATGTTACTTTTACCCCGAAAGAAACTTAATAGCCATCACAACTGACTTAATGATTGTGATATTTTTGCACTATTTTAAAAATTTTATGTGTACTTTTATACTAAAAAAATTCTATAGTATTTAATGCGAATAAAATAATACATCATGTATAAATTTATACCTTAACCTTTTAAAATATAAAATAAAAAATATCAACTTATTTAAAATTTAATTAAAAAATATAAATGTATAGAAGTATATATATACAAGTAACTCTAACATTTAACACTTAATAACATACCTCCTTAAATTTTTAAGTCTCTGTATTCTAACTATTAATTATATATCTCCCCAAATATTTTTTTTAGGATTAAAATGTGTCTAGCATATCAAAATAATTTTAATAGTATAATTGACACTTTAAACTATTTAAGAAAAAAATAAAACCTTAAAATAAATTTTTAAATGCAATTAACATCCTTCATTAACTTTTGTTAGAATTTTCATGCAAGTATATCACATGAGCTTTTCTTTTTTCCCATGTTATTCTTTAAATACTAGTTGTGAAAATAATCTTTTTAGAAAAACAAAAAGTAGATGAGGGAACTGGGGGGAACGTAGAAGAGTTAGGGTTCACTTAGATTGGAACTGAAGCTACGACGAAGAGGGAGAGAGAAGGCTTCGACGGAGCTGTGTATTGAAATTGCTCCATAGAAGACGACAGAGGTGCGTGCTGAAATTGCTACATTGAAGACGACTGGGGTGAACCTATGCCTGCTAGCGACGACCAACTCGTGTGTTCGACCTTCTTCTGCTATGAGTTAGAGTCTTCGATGGCGCAATCCACCTTATCGTTGACGGCCACAAGCAGAAGCAGAAGAAGAGTCGCCTTAAGGGTGACGGAGTTCGGTGCAGCAACATTGCCGTCATCTGAAATTTGGCAAAGAAGAGTAAATTAATGCGATAGGAAATTTGTTGGGTTATAGTGTATTTAAGGGAGAACAAATTTTGCTTTCAAGGTTCCGATTCCATCCACCTAAATATCTATTTTCATCCAGCCTTTCAATGATCTGATTATAGATTATAGTTCTTTTCTTTTGCAATTATATTTTTGTGGAGTAGAGATTTTGGTTTGATTTTGAGCAGATGATTTGCTGATTTCAGCAGGACAAATCTCTTATTCTTCTTTGCAAATTATTCTACTTATGAAAATGTTGAGAATATTTAAGTTCTCTTTATCAATCTTCAATGTATGCATCTAAATTTTCATTATGTTACACTCCTTTGAACTTCACTTCCAGATCCCTCTTCCCTCTTCTATTTTGCAGTCTGTTGTAACAGAAATTGTTAGTGGAGGATGCTAATTGCACCCAAAAAAATCACTGTGTGCAATTAGTTTAAGGTGCCAACCACTAAAATTACTTGCACCACTAAAGATACTTCAGGCGCGCCTTAACCTTATTTTTTGTACAGATATAACCTCCACAAATTTTGAGATATATGGATATAACCCATTTAAACTCTAAGCCATATGTATGGATAAAAAATGGACAAAATTAATAACAGATGAGTTATCCATGTAAATGTAAGAGTTTGAAGGTTTATTGTTTCAAAGATGATGAAGGTTATTGTAGTGATACATACATGACGTAAAATTCATGAAATTTGTGTATAATTTAGCTTCTTTTTCTTTTTTATATAACTCCATGGACCAAATGCTTCAAAATCAAAGCTTCATCATTTCGTCACATTCAGAAACTCTGTTCGGATTTAGTAAACATTCTCAAAAATGAATGGAAGGTCCTGATCTAATTTACAAATCAGCAAGAAACCTATCAATTCATCACCACCATCCCAAATTCCTTCCAACAAGAACTACAAAATTGCAGAACTTGAAAGGGATGATGGATTGATGATGATGATGATGATAAATCTAGTGAGAAATAATAATGGAAGTTCTGCAACATGGGCAATAACTATTATTTTTTAGCCATGGCTCCAAGCACACAGAATTTAGCACAATCCTCTTGATCTCAAGCCTTCCCAGCTTAGTCTCCTCCAATTGAACATCATTATTGACCCACCACTCTTCTTTGTTCCGTACACGTCTATCTGCAACTCTGCTCTTCCTTCTCTGCTTTTCTTCTTCTCCTTCATGTTTTGCCTGTTAATCAATGGCAAGTTTCATGATTAAGTATAGAAAAGAACCATATTTTCATATCTGGTTTGCTCATAAACTAACTTATTCATTGTCATTTTTTAATTACAAGATTATTCATCTGGATCCTAATATGGTTGAGAATTATTGTTTGTTTTTGCTGCTTTGTTGTTTATTAAAAAGTATTTATTGGCCTAGAAATAAAAAGAAATTGATCAATCTGTTAGCCTAGAAATAAGGGGGGGAAAATCAAATTACAAACAAGTAGCCTGGGATGAATGGATTTGGCAATCTACCAAAACAGAAGGGGGATGGATTTTTCCTTGTCTGGATCTTTGAAAATACTGATCTTCCGACGGAATTCAAATAAACGTACGAGCTCTGAAAAAGATATAGACTAATGCAAATTTTTATTAGTAGTTTGAACTTAAACAAAAAAATTAAATAGCTGTTCTAGTTGACCTGTGTTTGTACAATTTTGACTCACAAATTCACCAACGTCATCCCTTTCAGTTCTTAGCATCAGTAGGCCGACCTAATAGATCAAATTATATAGACTTTGGGTTTTTTTCTCTCTCTCTCTCTCCTTTTGTATTTCTTGAACTCACATAGTTTATGTCGAGAAACTTCACAAGGATCCTCTGGATTCTGATTAACGAAGAAGAATTATGAAATACCTTTTGTTAGATGATTTCATCTGAGCTGATCTTAATCTCTCATTCAATCTTTCTTTGGCTTCTCCGGCTGCTCCGGCGAGCTTCTCATCTGTGCGCGCCTGGTATAATACGCTTCTTTGCTGTTCAATTTCCAGATTCAGATTCTAATTAAGCACGAATCACAAAAGCACAGCTGTAAATCAAATCAAGCGAGACTGAGAAAAGAGAAACGAGTACGAACCTGCAGAGAAGAAGAGGAATGAAGGAGTTCGTGTTTGCTTGAATATAAACAGAGGGAAGATCGTCTGGTGAAATTAGGGCAATCAGAGGACGCCCTGCTCTGATGGAAGCGTCTCCATCGGGCAGATTCAACTCCAGGAAGCATGCCAGCCATCGAGACTGAGAAAAGAGGGAAAATCGTGGTTGTTTATGTAAATGGAAGACGAAGAAGGAAAGCAGATTGGTTCGATAGAAAGCAAATTGAAAGAAGCTGAAGGCAACAGAATAAAAATACTAATTTCGATTATTCGGAATTGCAAGTTAAATAATGAGAAGAGACGGAGAAAGAAATGAGGGAAAATTTACAGAAGAAAGAATTTTAAAGAAGAAGACAAAACAATTGAGAAGTTGGAGAGGAGGAGGAAGTTTCCATGAAGGTGAGCTGGGTGTCCCTCCCAGGTAGTTTCCATGAAGGTGAGCTGGGATACCAGGCAGCTACCCTTTTCTTAAAAAATATATATAAATTATTAAACAACCACTTTCAATCATATACGTACAAATAACGTTGTAACAACTAAGGGTGTGCATAGGCGCAGGGCGGAGCAGAGCTACCCCGTGCCCAGTACTCTGCCCGAAAAAAGTATGGGTTATATTTTATAGTTCGATACTCGGCCCTACCCGATAAAAGCCCTAACTATTTTAGGCTGGGCATGGGCGGGCTGGGCATGCCCAAATTTTGATGTCATGCTCATGTTATAAAAAAACCCTGAAATTATAAATTTATAAAATAATACCATATTCATATGTCTTTAAGACTTAAATAATATCCATAATTCACTAAGAATAAAGTAACAAAAATATAATAATTAAATTCTTGAAATACATTGCATGTAAAAAAAAGCCTTGAAGTCTAAGTAATTTACAATTGAAATTTTGCATCAATCTCCCTAATGTTGACAAATATTAAGCATCTGAAAAAAATAAAATAAACAATTATAATTTGTAATGTAATCAGATGATTAAAAAAGTTTAAAAAAGAAAAAATTAATATAGTTATAAATATTAAAAGATACAACTTACCTACTTAACTACTCATATTTTTAAAATAACCCTCTAGTCATCAGTAACTATCATATTCTCCCTTATAAGTATAGCATTTAGGGGGGAAAGTAAAAAAAAATAAAAGAAGTGGTGCTCATGGGCAGGGCAGCGCAGGGCAACCCCCTGCCCTGTGCCCAGCCCGAAAAAAGTATGGTCTGAATTTTGTAACCCGATGCTCAGCCCAGCCCTATATTTATCGGGCTGAGCAGGACTATTTTAGTACGAGTTAGGCTAGACATACCGAGCTATGGGCTTTATGCATAGCCCTAGTAACAACCATAGGCTTCTAAATTTGTACGAATAAAATTGTTTACCCCTCGTCATCATTATAAGCGTATTTATAACTTATTCCCATATGTTAAATAATACATAAAATCTACTTTAAATTGATAAAAAAAAATAAATTTGTCTTCATTCAAATTTTTATTCTCTCTATTTTTACTAATCATTATTTTCTCATTCTTATCTTTCTCTTTTTTTAATAAGAATTATATAGATATAAAATTAAAAAAAATAATCATTAATAATTTTACGAGTGATTTATATTTAAAATTAAAATTTTATTATAAATAACTTATAATAAAGATAAAAGTTATACTCTCTTAAATTTTATTTTTATATATATAACCTCCTGTCCTTTACAAATTTTAAGTTATATGTAGATAAATAATGAACATAACTAATAATAAGAGAATTATCTAAATGATTGTAATAGTTTATATGAGTTCCGTAAGAAATGAGAAATGTTATTTATATATGATATAAAGTTTAGAGCGTTAGATATGGTTTAACTAGAAACAAATGTACATGAATGTTTGTTAGGTAATGTATTTATTTGAGCTTAATTGTGAAAAAAAAAAAGATTACGCGTATAAATATTGGGATTGAAAAAAAAAATCTTTACCTTAAAATATTGCATTTTATAATATAACGGAAAAACAAAATCAAAAACATCCAAACTATATCATATCAAAGTATACTGTGAGGAATCAATAGCAGTTAGATCTAAAAGAAAGGATTAGTCATTTATAATGTGAGAAATTAAAGCTTGAATTATCGTTTGAAGAGATATTCACAATAAATATCTGACAGTATTTTTAATAGAGTTACTTCTAATAAGAAAATACCTATATTTAATAAAAAAATTATACTATTATGAGGAAATGAAAACTAAAGCCATGAAAGGAAAGAAAATTTGGATTAGTTGCAGAGTCAACCAATGCCTTCCCGGTCCCTTAATTCCATCTGAAGCTAGTTCATTAGCTTGTTGGATATTCAGCTTAGTACATAATACTGATAATAGCTTTCGAAAGATATAGGCTGATGTTTGAACCAAGGGCAAAGCAGAGCGGGCCAGGAGAGAGGAGACATGGAGATTTTCAAGAGTGCCACGTTAGCTTGTCATGTATCATTTTTTTGGTCAAAAATATTTATTTATCAGTCAAAATTAACCAACAGTTAGGCCCATTTATCAAGTAACATCAAATTTTGATAGATTGGGATAGAGATTAGGAATGAGTCTTTAAAATTATATTTGGTATGAAATAATATTTAAAAAAAATAATTTTATTTTTATTTTATAATAAGCTATTAATTATAAAAATATCATATAATACCTTTTATCCTAAGCTCTAAAACTCTTCTCTGTCTTCCCAAAATTCTGCTTCTCTTGGCTGTCTTCCCAAAATTAAGAGCAGCGGCAGCAACAGAGGAAGTTGGAGGTTTCTGACAAGAGGAAGTGGAAGAGGAGGATTGGGATCGAGTAAGGGTGGCGATCACAAGAGGTGGAAGGTCGATAGGGCTACAGTAGTTATTGCTGATGTAACAATGGCAGTGGAATTGCTACTACAAAGGAATCGGTGGTGTAGCTACTGCTACAGGGAAACCCTCAAGTGAAAGCACATCTTCGTCTTGTTATCGTGAACAAGGCTTCACTGTCTTATTCTATAACCAAAATCACAAATGGTGGAATAACAGAAAATCAATGGCGAACAAAAGAAGAAATCTGCTTTCCTCGATAAGAATTGATGCCTTTGAATTCATTGATTCTATACCCAAAGAGGGAGATTCGAATATGCTCTTCTCTGTTATGTTCTTTCCTATTTTGTAAGAAGAGACGTAGCTAAAAACAGAGGATGCTCCTCTGATATTCTTTGATTTGTTCTTTGAGTTTATGTTCTCTTTGTTCATAATTGCTTGTTTGTCCTTCAAGTCAATTATAAACCATTCTTCTTCTGAACTCTCCTTCGTCATCGTCTCTTTCGATCCAGAAAGGATCACATCTCTAGCTTCAATCTCAACTCCTTATGTGAGATATTTATTATTATAATATAATTTATTTAGATATTAATTAGGATAATTAATAAATATTTTTAAGTATAGCCCGTAGTTATTTGGACCTAGTCTAAGGTGGGTTATTAGCTTAGTTTATTAAGGTTAATTTTCTTATTGTGGAAATTAATTAATAATTAATAATTATTGATGATATTTTCTGAATCCTACAGCGATAACCTAATTTCTTTGCTCACTCCTAAAGGTTTCCTACTGGTGATGATAGTACACAAGTTGCCATCACTATGCCTAATCACCAGTTGGAAGAACCTGTTATTTATCTAACAGTGTTCTCTGATTGTCAAATCTCTGAATTAAGGTTCTAGTTCTTCTCAGATCAGTTAAGCTAATAGTGAGAGGTAACTTTAAGTCTTCCGATACATCTCATATAGGTTTTATACTTATATATGTTATAATCTGGATAGATTATGTTATGTATGAGATATTTATATTTTAACATGTGCCATCAAAGCCTTGTTTGAGATCACTCTTGCCTTTCTTGTTAATTTATAGTTCTCATGAATAACAATCTAAGATAGAATATGGGATACAGGGACCTCTAAAGATCATATTTGTTTTATTTTGATCTTTTAACCACTTGTTTTTCTGTAAATGACGAGAGAGAGGTCGTCAGAAAGAGAATCACCACCATGAAACTCGCTGAGAGAGCGAGAGAAGCGAATTCCTTCTTCAAGTCAGACTCGCCGTGGAGGTCACTGGAAACAGGGGTGTGTGTCGCTGTGCAAGTCACTGCAAGGTCACGCAATATCGCCACGACAGCTTGCCAGAAAGCATACAACAGTGCGTTTTGGCCATTTAATTTGATTTTTCAGAATATTTGTTCATTTTAATTTTATATGTCCTTTTAATAACTATTACATACACTGTAAATATTTAAATAAAGAAAAGTTAATTTTTTCATTATTTTTTTTTATTTGAAAAATGTACTTACAAATTTTAATTTTTTTTTGTTATTTAATTGCCTATTACGTAATTTTTTTTTTGGCAATTAAATTAACTATTTAATTTTGTAAAAACCTTTTGAGTTAAAATTAATTTATTAAATATTTTTTTGGGTGCATGAAATAGTGGGAGAATTTAAATTAAATTATTTAGTCATATTTATTGATTAAATTAATTTATTAAATACTCTACTAAGTTGTGTATATTTAGATTTATATGCACATTAATGATATTTATGATTAGCATACAATTTTTAATTGGTAGTTACAACATCCTTATTTATTAAATTTTGTTGCATGCCTTAATTAATCACATATGGATTTAAAATATTAATTATAATTAAATATATAGTTATGATTTATCTTTACTCACAGGTAGATATCTCATAATTGTATATTTAATTAGGATGAAAATTAAATGCTCCATTAAGTTGTGTATATTTATATTTTTAATGCATATAAATGATATTTGTGATTATCGTACAATTTCTTAAGGAGTAACCATAGCATCCTTGTTTATTGACTTTGTTGCATGCATTGATTAATCAAATATGGATTTAAAATATCATTTGTAATAAAATATACAACTATGATTTATCTTTATCTACAGGTAGATATTTCATAATTGTACATTTAATTAGAATGTGATAGAATGTCCTTGTTATTTTCTAATTAACCCACATGTATTGAAAAAGTACAAATATATTTTAGTTCCATCACTTAAGATAAATACAGCTATGCTAATGTCTTTGTCCACAGGTAGACATTAGTGATACGTATTTATACTGCTTGTATGCTACATTTGTACTAAGCATGCATACATGGCACAATGACTTGTGATTGCTTTAAAATCTAATTTGTGAGCTTATTTGAACATTTATCTATTTTTATTTTATAGATCCAATTGATACCCCCAGGATTATAGCTGATGTAAGCAACAAAATAATCTTAGATGGTAGCATTAACTATGCTGATTAGAGAGATGATATTTTGCTGCAGCCCAGTTTCTTAGACTTGGTTTATGTCTTGAGGTATGAAAAACTTATGAGGCCTGATGATGCCTCCGAGGCAAAGAAAATGTATAATATGTGGGAGCAGAGCAACCGCTTATCTCTTTTGCTTATACAACAAAGGATCACCAAAAGCATTAGGGGAGCAGTCCCTAAGTGCGACACAACCAAATGATACCTGAAAGCTTTAGATAAGCAATTCAAGCCAACAGACAAGCAAATGGGTGGTGCCATCATATCTGAATTATGTGTTACGAGGCTATAGGTATTGGCGGTGTGAGGCAACAGATAATGAAGATGAGAGGTATCCTCTCCTCGTGTATTACTTTTGAATCTAATTTTTCTAACATTAATGATGACACTTGGTGGATTGACACTGTTTCAATGATCCACATTTTTACTACTATGTAGGGCTTTCTATAAAGCAGGCCTCCATATCCCAATGAGAAAGTCCTTTCAGGCAGTGGGAGAGGAGATCCTATGAAAGTTGTTAGAACTTTTCGCATAACCTTGTCGAATAATTATACTTTGGAACTTTATGATATTTTTTATGTTCCCCTTACAAGAAGAATTTGATTTCTTTGTCAAAATTTATTCTATTTGACTATCATTTAGTTCTTTCTCAGAAACGTATGACTTATTCAAAGGATTCATTTTAATTGCGAATTTAGTTGTGATTGATGGTTTATTTAAAATTGTTTCTGATTCACCTCAATCTTTTTCTGTTTTGCGAACTACTAAAAGAAGTGCCATCGATGAGAATTCTTATATAGCCTGTGGTATAGGAGATTAGGACATATCTCTATTGATATAATCAAAAGGTTAAATAAAGACAAAATTCTTCCATCTTTGAACCATTCAGAATTTGATTCTTGTGTGGATTGCATAAGGGGAAAGCATACCAATAAGTCACATACAGAGGCTAAAGAAAGTTCTAAATTGCTAGAAATTATACACACGGATATTTGTTGCCCTGATTTGACTGCGCATAGTCAAAAGTACTTTATCACCTTTATTGACGATTACTCACGATACATATTTGTCTACATACTTTATAATAAAAGTGAGGCACTAGATGATTTCAATGAATATAAAGTAGAAGTAGAAAAACAGATTGGAAAACCAATCAAGATCGTGAGATCAGACCGTAGTGGTGAGTATTATGGTAAATACACTAGTAAAAGACAAGCACTAGGTCTATTTACTGATTTTTTTCGAGAACAAAGTATAGTAGCCCAATATACTATGCCTGGATCACCTAACATGAATGGTGTAGCTAAATGAAGAACTAGGACCTTGCTGGATATGGTTATGAGCATGATGAGTAGCTCTAAACTATCATCTTTTCTGTGGAAGGAGGCACTTAAGACAGCCACATACATATTAAATAGGGTTCCAATAAAGGAAATGTCCAAGACACTCTTTGAAATCTGGAAAGGATGGAAACTCAGTTTAAATTATTTCAATATATGAGGTTGTCATGTTGAAGTAAGAGTGTACAATCCACAGGAGAAGAAGTTAGACCCCAAGACCATTAGAGCTTACTTTGTAGGCTATGCAAAGTGGTCAAAGGGTTATAAGTTTTATTATCCTTCACCTTCTAAAATGTTTGTAGAGTCTAGGAATACTAAGTTTATTAAGAATGATGTGATTAGTGGGAGTGATTGTCTACTAGATGATCACATAGAACGAACCACTGACATCATTCATAAGGGAACGTTAATAGTTAATGATCATCCCATTATTAGGATTGAACGTGATGTAGACCCTGTGGCTCAAGGTGATGATGCTTAATAAGATGGACATATCCCAGATGGTCAATCTATCACACATGTGGAACCATCACAAAATATGATAGAGGATGTCCCTATTCAGCAACCAGGATCAACCCAAGAGGTTGAATTGAGGAGGTCAACTAGAGAAAAAAGATCGATATTTCTTGATGATTGAAGGGAACTGGAAGACAAGCAGTAAAAATTAACTTTAAAATTTTTTTAGTCCCTTCCAGGATCTACCGATTGTGTTTAAGTCAAGGAGTAAAAGGTGTTACCTTCGGTATTCGAATTATTGGTGGCTCAGGGATTCTGACGTTCAGGATGCCTATGCTCTCTTTTTTATTGCGAGAAGTCAACAACTTAGATCGGTTTCCTCTACCGGTATCCGCATGAACAGCATTCCAATCACAAACGACGTGCTAGCGCCTCTTGTCCTTCTAGGATTTTTCTCGAGAATCCGTCCTCGCCGTCTCTATTTTGGTCATTTCTTATCTGCAAACCTTTTGCACCCTCACTCCAAGAACCCTAGTCCCTAATGTCAAATATATAGGATGCTATCAGTGTTCTGAGGGATATTAGATTTTGGAATTAATCCTAAATTAATTCCGAAATTAATACAATATCACATATTGCGTAATCTGATAAAAAATCAATTAAATACATATATGGTTTCTTGTATTAAATCTGTCCCACGGATTTAATTCACCTATTCATTTAATTGAAAATAAAGATATGATAGAATTATATTTGATTTATTCTCATAAACCAAATTTGAGATATCATATCAATTTAAATTTCAAATTCAAAGTGATAGAGATTTAATTTATCCTTATAAATTAAATCTTATAAATATCTCCTATATGATATAATATATATATATACAAAATTACATATATACATATATATACACGTCCACCCTAGATTATTCATTGAATCTGGACATATCTTAGATTCAATAAATCTAGACATCATAGCTCATATTAAGCTATTTTGTGTACGACTCTGTAGGCCTATATGAAGTTGGCAGTGGGCCATTTATTATACTGACTCACAAGTCGTAAGCTATCTCTAGCAAGACATCATGACTACCCAAATCATATGAGGATCGATAAACGATGTAACCTTTCATACAATCATATCACGTCCCTTTTATCACACCATATTTTAGTCATGGATAAGGCATGGAGAACGTCATCCTCCTGTTCCTGACCGATACTTTCTCGATCGCTGAGTAGTCTGACTATAGAAATGGAACTACCTTTCCATTATAGTATGGCTATACATTTCTCAGACTCACTCATCGAGGGGCCCAGTAATATCTCTCTACGAATGTGAGGGATAAATTCCATCTTAACCATTCACATTCCTCCTCATGAAAAATCACTAAGCCTGAATATAGTCTTTATGATCACTCAATCAAAAGTAACTTTTGACTAGGTCAAACCTGAGCTTTTATCATGTAGGAATCCATGATGATCTCAGGTCAAAGGGCATAGTGACATAGTTTGTATGTGAGAGAAACTTATGACTTAACCCATGCAGCTCTCTTATAGCAGGTCGGTCTAACACCTTATACTTTTACACGTGCCTATAACTTTGATTTATATCTCTATACATCTTCAAAGTCATATTGGTCTTATTTCATCTCTGCTCCCTCATAGATGACCGACCAGGGATATTTAGGATAAGATCATGAGTTATCCAATGATGGTTATCACAGTAAACATGCAAATAATATGATAACATAATTAAGAAATTCATAAATCAATAATATTTATAATACAATGATTGGCCCCTAAGGCACAATTTCCAACATCCTCCCACTTACACTAGGTACAATCATTAATTTGCCTAATTCCCATTGACCTAACATGACACTCATGCTTTGCCTGCACAAGCAGCTTTGTTAGAGGATCAGCAACATTGTCTTCTCTTGCTACTTTGTATATTTTTATATCACCTCTGTCGTTGATTTCTCTGATGAGATGAAATCACCTGAGTATATGCTTGGTCCTTTGATGTGACCTAGGCTCTTTGGCCTGTGTAATGACACCGCTATTGTCACAGAATAAAGTTATTGGATCTGAGATGGTAGGTATGACCCCTAGTTCAGTAATGAACTTCCTGATCCAAACAGTTTTCTTAGCTGCATCAGATGCTGCTATATACTCAGCTTCCGTTGCAGAATCCGCTACAGTGCCCTGCTTAGAGCTCTTCCATCTTACTGCTCTATTATTCAGGAGGAATATGTATCCAGACTATGATTTAAGGTCGTCCTGGTCAATTTAGAAACTTGCATCTGTATAACCAGTTACACAGAGCTCATCATCTAATCCACCATAGACCAAGAATAAGTCCTTAGTCCTTCCTAAGTACTTAAGGATATTCTTGACAGCAGTCTAATGGCCCTCACCAGGGTCCTGTTGATATCTGCTAGTCATACTTACGGCAAACGAGATATCCGGTCGAGTACATAACATGGCGTACATGATAGATCTTATGGCCGAGGCATATGGAACCTTACTCATGCGACCTCGCTGATCATGTGTACTAAGACATAAATCCTTGCTGAGGTGAATACCATGAGACATGGGTATGAAACCCCTCTTTGATTTCTGCATACTAAACCTATGCAGTATTTTGTCTATGTATGTTCTCTAACTGAGTCCTAGAAGTCTTTTAGATCAATCTCTATAGATCATAATTTCTAGGATGTAGGTGGCTTCACCCATGTCTTTCATCGAGAAAGGCTTTCCTAACTAAGACTTGACAATCTGCAAGGTAGGAATATCATTCTCAATAAGTAGGATGTCATCGACATAGAGTACCAAAAACACAACTATGCTCCCACTAACCTCTTGTACACACAAGGTTCATCAATATTTTGAAGAAATCCAAACTCTTTGACTACTTCATCAAAATGATGATTCCAACTCCAATATGCTTTCTTCAATCCATAAATAGACCTTTGAAGCTTGCATACCTTACCAGAGTCCTCAGAACGCACAAACCCTTCAGGTTGTGTCATGTACACATCCTCAACGAGCTTTCCATTAAGGAAGGTTGTCTTGACGTCCATCTGCCATATTTCATAGTCATAATATGCTGCAATGGCAAGGAGGATTCTGATTGATTTAGCCATTGTAGCTGGGAAAAAGGTCTAATCATAGTCCACACCATAAGTTTGAGTAAATCCTTTTGCAACCAGTCATGCCTTGAAGACATTTACATTGCCATCCATGTCAGTTTTCTCTTTAAAAATCCACTTGCACCTAACGGTTTTTAAACCTTCAGGCGAGTCGACTAAGGTCCAAACGTGATTGTCGTACATAGATTGTATCTCAGACTTCATGGCATTAAGCCATTTTTCAGACTTTGGTCCCACTATAGCTTCTCGATAGGTAGTTGGCTCATTATGCTCAATGAACAACACATCACGATTGTCAGAAATCAGAAATCCATATCTCTGAGGCTGAAGTCTTACCCTATTAGTTCTCCGTGGACCTTGCGTGACTTGAGGAGTCTCAACAACTTGTTGTGAGTCTTCTCTATTTTCCATCTGCAGTTCTGTGGTGTCTTGTGGCTCTCGAACTTCTTCGAGGTGTACCTTGCTCCTACTAGTTCTTTTAGAGATAAATTCTCGTTCGAGAAAGATACCATTTCTGACAACAAACACTTTCTTATCAGCGGGGTTATAGACAAAGTATCCCTTGGTTTCCTTAGGATATCCTACAAAAAGGCACGTTCAGGATTTATGTGCTAATTTATCTGAGGCTTGTTGCTTAACATAAACCTCACATCCCAAATCTTGAGAAAAGACAAACTAGGTTTTCTCCCAGTCCATATCTCATACAGAGTCTTTTCAATTGCCTTAGATGGAACACGATTCAGTGTGAACGCAGCTGTCTCTAGGGCATGGTCCCAAAAGGACGGTGGAAGATCTGTTCGACTCATCATGGATCGAACCATATCTAATAGTGTTCGATTTCTCCATTCAGAAATGCCATTCCATTGTGGTGTTCTTGGAGGAGTCAATTGTGAGACTATCTCACAACTCCTAACATGATCAATGAACTCTTGGCTCAAATATTCACCACCTCGATCAGATTGAAGGGCTTTAATTATTTTGCCAAGGTGGTTTTGTACTTCATTTTAAAATATCTTGAACATTTTAAAAGATTCTAATTTATGTTTCATTAGATAGACGTACCCGTATCTACTAAAATCATCTATGGATGTGATGAAGTACGAATAACCTCCTCTGGCATTTGTATTCATCGGTCCATACACATCTGTATGTATGAGGCCCAACAAATCAGTGGCTCCCTCACTGTGCCTAGTGAAAGGTGACTTTGTCATCTTTCCTAACAAGCAAGACTCGCAAGTATCATATGATTCAAAATCAAATGAGTTGAGAAATCCATCTTGATGAAGGTTAGAAATGCGTTTCTTATTTATGTGGCCCAGACGACAGTGCCAAAGGTATGTCGGATTCAAATCGTTTGGTTTGACCATTTTGGTGGTTATGTTATAGATATTTCCATGATTAGGTTGTTCCAAGTTTAATATATAATGATCAACATGCAAATCACCATGAGCATAGAAAATATCATTACGATAAATAGAATATCTACTATTCCCAACAATGGAAGTGTAACCTTCCTTATCCAAATAAGAAAGAGAAACAATGTTACTACTCAAAGCAGGAACATAATAGCAATTGTTCAAAACTAACAAAAGCCCAGTGGGCAGAACTAATTCATAAGTACCTACAGTTAAAGCAGCAACCCTTGCTCTGCTTCTAACTCGTAGGTCAACTTCGCCCTTCGTCGCTTCCTACTGTCCTTTAGACCCTGCACATTTGTACAAATATGAGAACCACATACAGTATCTAATACCCATGTAGTGGAAGTCTATAACATAAATACCTGAAGCGATAACCCCTCTATCATTCTTGTTCTTTTTCAGATCTTTGAGGTAAAGCTTGCAATTCCTCTTTCAATTACCAGGTTCATTGTAGAAAAAGCATACTCCTTCCTTTGGAGGCTTTACCTTCTTTGGTGCAGGCTTGGTTTTGGGCTTGCCTGACTCTTTGGTCTTATTTAATGAGCCATGACCCTTTCCTTTGCCCTTGCCTTTCTTCTTCATACCCTTTCCTTTCTGAATCATCAAAACAATACTAGGCTTCTTCTTAACACTCAGCTCAGCAATTTTAAGCATCCCATGCAGTTCAGAAATAGATTTCTCCATGCTGTTCATATTGTAGTTCATGACAAACTGGTCATAACTTTCTGGGAGTGAGTTCAAGATCAAATCCGTAGCTAACTCCTGGCTCATGGGAAATCCAAGCCTCTCAAAGTGATCAATGTACCTTTTCATCTTTAAGACATGAGTATTGACTGATGCACCTTCAGCCATCTTGCAGGAATATAAGGCCTTAGTGGTCTCATATCTTTCTTGCCTTGCTTGTTGCTGAAACATTTCCTTGAGATGCGCAATCGTCTCATAAGCCTTTGGAGCTCAGAAACCATGGTGGCAAGCATCAAGCATTCAACATCGACAGAGTTTTCCTTATGCTTCGTGTAAGCGTCTCTCTGAGCTCTAGGAGCATTGGCTACTGTCTCCTTAGGAATGGATTGATCTAGGATATGTGCATTTCTTTCCTACTTGAGAACAATTCTCAAGTTCCTGAACCAGTCAAGAAAGTTTGTCCCATTGAGTTTGTCCTTCTCAAGGACAGATCGCAATGATAATGTAGCAGTATTACTAGTCGTCATGATTCTATAATTAAAATATGTAATTGAATTAGCAATCTCCCACTAAATAAATAACCCTTAATGTAATAATTAGTGGGTTAAGATCCATATTTGTCTTAAACTTAAGCCCATTTTGGCATGACGCTTAAAATTAAGTTATTTAGGTAGGTAACACTTTTACCAATTACATCAAATATAACTCGTAGATGTTCATGGGATTCTATCATCATATGATCCAGCATGTTTTAATCCCATCTAATGCCTTGAGACCTAAAACTGTTTTGTTAATCTTAATTAAGTCAAACAATAACAAACATATGTGAGCGATCGAGGTTTTGACAAGTGTTCATAAATTGACGGTATTATGACTTAAGATTTCATTTAGAGGGCTTAATTAACTATCTGGTTTACAAGAATGCATGTATCTCGGTTGTATCTCATACAAGTAATATGCATATAGAGCATACATGCAGTGATATAATCATAAGATGCATAATTTTAAACGTGATATAATATGGCTTACCTATCCTAAGTTCCCTCAAGCCAATGAGAGGAGCTCTCTAATAAAAAAGAAAAATTACATAAAGAAACCTCATTTTAACATTTGAGGGGAGTGAGATGAGAAGAGAATATACATCGAAAGTAAATAGAGGAAGGCACGACACGTAGGCCGTATTTAGAAAAATTACAACACTTGTAATCTAGAGCCATATTATTCACCATACCCAAACATTCAAGAATCAAGATTCATATTATGTGAAGGGGAATAAATGTTACAAAACTAAAACATTCATACATCAAGAAAGGCAGTATATGTTACGATTATGTTGCGTTATGACCAGGTAGCCACGGCAGTCCCGAGAATTTTTTTTTTATAAATAATCAAGAATCGTAATCCAGTTTTCTTAGATCCCCGTCAATTTTAATTGATCAAAATCAATTAACATACATCACCGATTTACACATAATCGCACACATAGGTAACGAACGATTTCAGTTTCAATTCGGATTCCCTATATGCCATACATAATCTCATACGTTCATGACGATTTTCTTCGCACAATGATTATACAATATGCATATTCAATTCGAATTATAGAAATAACTAGTCAGACATACCGCACATGTTATCATATGATCGACCAAGAAATTTAACATACATCATATGTATCAACAATCAAACCTAACTTAAACACAAAACGGCATGGCTCTGATACCACTGAAGGGAACTAGAAGACACGCAGCGGAAATTAACTTTAAAATTTTTTCAGTCCTTGCCAGGATCTACCGATTGTGTTTAAGTCAAGTAGTAAGAGGTGTTACCTTCGGTATTCGAATTATTGGTGGCTCAAGGATTCCGACGCTCGGGATGCCTATGCTCTCTTTTCGGTCGCGAGAAGTCGACGACTCAAATCGGCTTCCTCTACCGGTATCCACACGAACAGCGTTCCAATCATGAATGGCGTGCTAGCGCCTCTTGTCCTTTTAGGATTTTTCTCAAAAATTCGTCATCACCTTCTCTATTTTGGCCGTTTCTTATCTACAAATATTTTGCACTCTCATTCCAAGAACCCTAGCCCCTAATATCAATATATAGGATGTTATCGGTGTTCTGAGGGATATTAGATTTCAAAATTAATCCTAAATTAATTCTAAAATTAATACAATATCATATATTACGTAATCTGATAAGAAATTAATTAAATAAATATAGTTTCTTATATTAAATCTGTCACACGGATTTAACTCACCTATTCATTTAATTTATAATAAAGATATAACAGAATTATATTTGATTTATTCTCATAAACCAAATTTGAGATATCATATCAATTTAAATTTTAAATTCAAAAGTGATAGAGATTTAATTTATCCTGATAAATTAAATCTTATAAATATATCTTATATAATATAATATATATACACGAATTTAGATATATACATATATATACACGTCTACCCTAAATTATTCATTGAATCTGGACATATCTTAAATCAATGAATCTAGAATTCATAGCTCGTGTTGGGCTATTTTGTGTGTGACCCTGTAGGCCCATATGAAGTTGGCAGTGGGTCATTTACTATACTGACTCACAAGTCGTAAGCGATCTCTAGCAAGACATCACGACTACCCAAATCCTATGAGGATCGATAAACGATATAACCTTTTATACAACCATATCACGTCCCTTTTGTCACACCACATTTTGATCATGGATGAGGCATGGAGAACGTCATCCTCCTGTTCCTGACCGATACTTTCTCGATCCCTGAGTAGTCTGACTATAGAAATGGAACTACCTTTCCATTATAGTATGGCTATACATTTCTCAGACCACTCATCGAGGGGCCTAGTAATATCTCTCTACGAATGTGAGAGATAAATTCCATCTTGACCATTCACATTCCTCCGCATGAAAAATCACTGAGCCTGAACATAGTCTTTATGATCACTTGGTCAAAAGTAACTTTTAACTAGGTCAAGCCTGAGCGTTTATCATGTAGGAATTCATGATGATCTCAGGTCAAAGGGCATAGTGACATGGTTTGTATATGAGAGAATCTTATGACTTAACCCATGCAGCTTTCTCATAGCGGATCAGTCCAATACCTTGTAATTTTACATGTGCCTATGACTTTGATTTATATCTCTATACATCTTTAAAGTCATACTGGTCTTATTTCATCTCTGCTCCCATATAGATGACCGACCAGCGATATTTAGGATAAGATCATAAGTTATCCAAGGATAGTCATCATAGTAAATATGCAAATAATATGATAACATAATTAAAAAATTCATAAATCAACAATGTTCATAATACAATGATTGGCCCCTAGGGCACAATTTTCAACAATGACTACGTAGTGTATTCTGCTGAAGTTGACTATGATATAAGTGTTGAGAATGATCCTATATATGTTCACTCAGGCCATGAAGAGTGCGAACTCTAAGTTGTGATAAGATGATATGATTAATGAAATGAATTCTATGGCAAACAACCATATTTGGGAACTTATAGAGTTGCCTAGTGGGTCTAAGGCCATTGGCTGTAAATGGTTTTATAAAACCAAAAGAGACTCATAAGGTAACATTGATAGATACAAGGTTAGGTTGGTTGCTAAGGGCTTCACTCAAGTGGAGAGAATCGATTATAGTTAAACCTTTTCACCTGCATCTAAAAAAGATTTGTTCCACATCGTCATGGCATTGGTTGCCCATTTTGATCTAGAGTTGCACCAAATGGATGTGAAAACTGTATTCCTCAATGAAGAACTGGAGGAAGAAGTCTATATGAAATAGCCTGAGGGGTTTATTGCATAAGGTAAGGAACAATTAGTATGTAAGGTAAATAAATCAATATATAGTCTGAAACAGGCTTCACGACAGTGGTATTTGAAGTTCCATGAAGTGATCACATCATTTGGTTTTGTTGAGCACATCATGGATGCCTGTATATACTACAAGGCTAGTTGGAGCAGGATCATATTCTTGATTTTGTATATAGATGACATTTTACTTGTTACTAATTATCTGTGACTATTGCGTGAGGTGAAACAGTTTCTGTTTAAGAGTTTTGTTATGAAGACATGGGTGATACATCTTATGTCATTGGCATAAAGATCCATATAGATAGAACTCAACGTCTTGTAGCCTTATCTCAAGAGGCTTACATTGTCAAGATTCTTAAACGATTCAGAATGAAAAAAATGTTTATCTAACGTGGCTCCTATTAAAAAGGAGATAAATTCAGTCTAAGTCAATGTCCTGAAACTGAGCTTAAAAGGAAACAGATGGAAAAGGTCCCATATGCCTTAACGGTGAGAAGCTTGATGTATGCACAAATTTGTACAAGACCTGACATCGCTTTTGTTGTGGGTATGTTGAGAAGATACCAAAGTAATCCTTGGGAAGCACATTAGACAGCTACAAAAAAGATGTTTAGGTACTAACAAAGCATTAAACACTACATGCTCACATATAGGAGAATAGACAATTTGGACGTAATTGGATACTTAGATTCAGATCTTGGAGGATGTGTAGACACGAATAAGTCGACATCTGGTTACATCTTCCTTTTGACAGAAGGAGTCATATTGTGGAAAAGCGCTAAGCAAACTCAAACAGCTTCTTCTACCGGTGATGCTGAGTATATTACGTGTTTTGAAGCAAGTTCACAAGCTATTTGGATAAGAAATTTCATTGATGGTCTTAAGATTGTGGATTCAGTCTCTAAGCCAATCAGAAGGTGTTGTGATAAAGCAGTTGCGGTGGCCATAGCAAAAATAAAGGAATAAAAGTTGAAGCAGTTTGTCGAACTTAAATTCCTTTGCTTGAGAGAAAGAATTCAGGATGGCCAAATTTTTGTTGAACGCATCTGTATATTGGATATGTTGGCTGATCCTTTGACGAAAGGATTGAATCCTAACATTTTTCTCACACGTGTACCTTATTTATGAGACTTCATCCTTCTTTTGATTAGTAGAGCTATGAGCAATGAAATCAAATTTTATGATTTATCATTTCAAATTTGTGATTGTATACATTTGTGTTATTGAAATTGATAAATACTGAGACATGAACCGAATGAACATTGAGTTCATATATTATATGATACCTATTAAGTGATAATGCTACCTATAATACATAGAAGATAATACTCGATAAAAGGGGACTTATCGCCATGATTCTTGTAGCATGACATCTGTTTACCTTAACATGGCAATGACATTGAGTATACGAGCCGAGTGGGAGAATGTGATATATTTATTATTATAATATAACTTATTTAGATATCCATTAGGATAATTAATAAATATTTTTGAGTGTGACCCGTGATCATTTGGGCCCAGTCTAAGGTGGGTTATTGACTCAGTTTGTTAAGGTTAATTTTCTGATGGTAGAAATTAATAATTGAGAATTATTCATGCGATAGTTTCTTAGTCCTAGAGTGATAACCTAATTTCTCTGCTCACTCCTAAAGGTTCCCCACTTGTGATGTCAGTACACCAGTTGTCATCACTGTGCCTAATCCCCAGCTGAAAGAACCTGTTGTTTATCTAACAGTATTCTCTGATTGACAGGTCTCTAAATTAATGTTCAAGTTCTTCTCAAATCAGTTAAATTAATGGCGAGAGGTAACTTTAAATCTTTCGCTGAATCTCATATAAGTTTTATACTTATATATGTTATAATCTAGATAGATTATGTTATGTATAAGATATTTATATTCTAACACCATAAATTGCCAATCTCTAAAGCAATGGCCTCTTTGAAGAATGGTACTTTTCCTTAAAAATGCACTTCGCATAAAGAAGCTCCTAAAATCAAAACACAAAAGGGTATTTATTTAATTCAAGATTTGACCCTCTTCATGAAAAACTCAGTTGACTATAAAGTTTGAACCTTTATATATATACCTGCAAGAAGAGTAATTTATCCCTCAACACGACGTCGTGTTCATGATCTGGTGGAGAAGCGATGAGTTACTCGAGCAAATTTATTCTGAAAGCAACAACCTCAGATTCAGCTACGATTCCTTCTTTGTGAAGACCCATGAGATTCAGAATCTGGTGGAAAGAGTCTTGCTGCCATTTGAGGTTGTCAGATTGCAGCTTCGACAGCTTCAGCTCCGACGTCGGCAAACACAGTTTCTTGAACCTGAAAGGGAGAATGGTCTTGCAGAGAGACATAATGGAATCTTGGAGGGTGGAGTAGTATGTGGGTGTGTAAGAGTACACCATTTTAAACTGTTATTACCAGATGGTGAACGAGAGAAAATTACTGGGAGATTTGACAAGAATGAAGCTTTTTTCCAGAGTAATTCAACTTTATTGTAGGTTTTGGGTTTTGAGTGTCAATTCAGTAAATGAAGAGCGTTTTCTCTAAACGGTTCTTCAAGAAGATGGGTTAGGAATAGGAATTTGAATTAGGGACGAGGTGCTCTATCTCGAGAAAACAGTCACTTGAAGCTGAAACTAGCCGTTGGAGGTGAGGTAGCCATTCACATGGGACCTCATAGTGGCGTCATTTTAAACAAATAGACGTCTGTTTTGGAAAAATTGCAATGAAGTCCCGTGAAAAGAATCTAATTGTAGAGAAGTCCTATAAAATAATCTAATGATTGTGAAGTCCCAAAAGACCTAGAATTAATTTTTTTTAAAGTTGTGAAATGATGGAATTGCCCCTTTTTCCTCACCCCAATTATTATTCCTTAATATTTGAGTTGTTATTTTTTCACCCACTGCGAGTTGTTATTCTTTCCCTGGAGTTGTCATTCTTTTTTCTTTGAGTTGTTATTTTTTCGCCCACAGCCATTTGTCATTCTTATCCCTAGGAGTTGTCATTTTTCTCCTTTGAGTTAGTTATTTTTTCACCCATTAATTTGAGAACAAATATCCCCAGTTGTTATATCTTTGTCTATTAGTTGGGTTAAAGTGCATTTCAAGTTTTATGTCACTAAATTAGTAGCAAATCGTGGGTTTTGCCTATGTATGTAATTGCTCAAGTTGCTCTATCTTTGGAAGGATTTTCAACCATTGGAATTTGAGCTTAAGCAAAGAAAAGTGCCTAATCAGTGAAGAGAGGCTAAGAGTTAAACTTAATAACTTGGAATCTAGATTGAATTGGCAAGTTTGGTTGCCATATGATTTTCTTTGCTTTTGGCTGAGGTTGTCGAAAACAGAGGCTCTTTAATCTGGGTGGTGTTTATCAAAAACAGGGATATTTTTAGTTTGTGGTCTGGTTCTTTGGAATTAAAACTAAAAGAGACTAAATGGGTTAACAAAACATGCAATTGTTGCATGTAGACAAGTGTTTGTGATTGTATGCTAAATAGTTTCCATCACAAGTGGTTTACTGAAGTGGGGTTATCGAGTTTTGGGAGCTTGGTTGCTACAAGTTGAGTCTTGAATAAGAGTGCTCAATAATATGGCTGGGAAATTAAAGCTTAATGGGTAGTGTGTGTGAATATGGAATATTTGTGTGCTTAAGTGTGTTTTTTGAATTTGAGAAATAATTCCAGGAAAGAGAATTATGGTTTGAAGTTATTGTTCTAAAGTGTCGAAGTTGAAGGGTGTAATGGCACCCAAGAATTCATATTTATGTATTATATGGTATAAATTTAAGAAAAGGATCTAAGTGTAGCTAAATGTTCAGTTGGATACATAGTTATATAAAATATGAAGTAAATTACAGAGTAAGCATGAATGCTGTGAGCTTTTCTTCTTTCTTTATTTCGGTCAGTGAGGTTTCCAAAGAAGAAAATTAAGTTGCTTAAAGCTCTTGATGGATTGAAGGTATTTTAGTTTAAAATAAATATTTTGGGTGTTAATTGTGCTTTTACATGCTAAGATGAGGGTGAAAGTAAGCCTAAATACTGCACAAATTTCTGATATAAAGGCCGTACATTTGGGTTCTGTTTAGGAACTATAGAATCCAAGTTTTAAGACTGAATTATGGTGCAGGGAAGTCCAATGGTAATTAAGAGTTAATGAAATAGAAAGAAATATGTGTGGTTGTTAACCTAGACAGAATATTAATTTTTGAGTAAGATTTGGAAAATAAATATTTTATGGCAGGAGGGTATTATTCGGTTATCATAATGGTACTTTGGATGGGTACCTAAATGCTAAAAAGGTGAGAGTCTAGTATGTAGATAGATGTATGAGTATGTGTTAATATAGCATGAGAATAAGTTAAAGTTGTTAAACATCTATTAAAGCTGAAATTTTGGAAATAAAGAAATATGAATATATCTATGCCCTTGCCTAAGATAAACAATAATTTAAAAAAGAGTGTTAAAGAGAGTTAGGGGTTTAAGGGAGTTAATGAAGATATAAATTATAAGTGGAAAGGGATTAACCTACCTTTATATAAATAATTGTATGTTTTGATATTTTTCCAAGCCACCAAGGCGAGAAAAAAATATTGGAAAAGTAAATTTGGAAGAAAGGTAACTAGGTAGTAACTCTTTCTCTTCATAGCTGTATGTATTAATTCTGCAAGTTTGTTTTGTGCCATGGTATGACATGCGTAAAGCATAGTTACAATCTAAGATGATTGGTTGCTCGTAAAAGCTACTATGCTTGGGTAAGAGTACCAGAATGATTGGTAGTTGCTGAGAAAGTACTGTTTCAAGTATCTATAAGTACATGATAATTGACAACATTTATGTTGGTTTGAGATATTACCTGATTTATTTTGCATGTTTTTTATTGAATTATGCATATATGCATGAAGGATTGAATGTTACTGCTGAGATTTTTTGATACGACCAGGACAAGTGGCTCAAAGGGCGAAAGGGCAATTGTAGATGAAGTTTAAGAAGATTGGAGCTGAAGCAGTTATATGAGTTGATTTGTTAAGTTGTTTTAGAAACCGGGCCTTAGAGTTTATTCAAAGTTTTTAAACATAGTTTATGAGTTTAAACCAACGTTTTAACTTTAAAGAAAAATTTGTTATAGATTTTTAACTTTCTCATAAAATTATATTCCTTTATAAAAGGGAAGACATAAGGTGTTTCCGTTGTCAACTGGAAATCACATGTCTATGCCAATATTCAAATATTGGTCTTCTTCCTATTATACGTAAATCTAGGCCATGTGTGAGGTTTTTCTAGTTGACAGTTAGGGGAGGGGAGCGTGTGTATATTGCATTGGGGTGGTTGATTTGGAAGGCATGGTGGAAATACTGAGTATTGCCAGGAGAGTCTGTAACTCTCGAAAGCATAGAGTGAAGTTCCTGTCTTCCTTTATCCAATTTATCTCTCCGTTAGACCTACACTCCTGGAGAGGTTTATAATTGAACAATACCATTTTGAAGTTGTTTTCGTCATAACACATGACATTGATATCAATTCCAAAATAAGAAAGTGTACACCGTTCAAGTTGCATGAAGTCTTGCCATACTCGCAAGACTTGCAAAAACCCAAATCCAAGCTAACAAGATTGGGGGAAAAGTAAACATTTTTGTTGTATATATATATAGCTGCACTTTATTATATATATGGAAGTAACCCAACTTAAATTGTTTGGTTAGTTGGGGATGGCAGAATGGGTTGCTTCCTTTTCTATATGTCAGTTACGCAATACGTTCTAAATGAGTACAAAAGTTTCAAGAGCATAATTGTTACAGCACTAATAGTATGCATAGCCGCAGAGTTTAACTTCACTTATAATTTCAAAACAAGGAAAAATTGGAAAAAATTCCTTATTAAAAATAGTAAAAAGGACTAGAAAAATTTTTATAGGCAAAAATTATAGGTACTTTGCAAATTTTGTGGGTATAGAGTACCGATACCTGATTTAGGTCCTCCTTACCAAACCAATTTTCAATTGGGGATTTTTTCTAATGTTCACAAACAAGGGAACATTTGTCCTCGACTGAGTAAAATTTGGGAAATTTTTTAACCGTTTGTAGCATTTAGCTCAAAAAGCCCCCGCAAAAATATAAAGTAATAACATAATAGATTAATGGTATACCTGAGCAAATACTGTGGCCCCTAAATACTGATCTTGTTCAGAGCAAATGAGAGGGTAAGATAAAGCATAAAATTAGCAATTAGTTTGTTCACTTACTTTGGAAAGTAGTTTTTCAACTCTGCCTTGTCCACGGGAAGTTTTGTTGAAATCTCTTCCATTTGATCATTCCTGTTTATTCAACCCCAAAATCAGAAAACATATACATCATCATGTAAAGCATTGGTTTGCTAAAATACTATATATGTATATATATCCAAAATCAACAATGAAATGGATTATTGTAGACAATACATACGAAAATTGAAGACTTGAATTTGTAGTGCTCAGTTCTGTCTGGATTCTTGACAGTTCTTTCTTTATCTTTTCCCCCAAAACCTATTCATCACACACAATAAGTGGTTCAACAACTGGAAAAAAAAACTACGGGATTCAGAGATTTTGATGAAGATTCAAGAACTAAATCAAACCTTATCTATGAAAAAATCAGATGGTGAGCCATCAGAATGCAATTTCTTCTTAATCAGCTTGGTGTCTGGTCCTTCCCCAAGAGTTCTTATGGTGGCTTGAGATGAATGTGTTTCATCTTCTGATTCACTCTTCTTCCATTTTTTGAAGCCATCAAAACCCCATTGATGCTTTTTTGTTGCTTCAGGACCATCTCCTCCTCTCCGTTCCTTCTGAAACATACTTTTGAATGGCTTCCTCTTTAGCTTTTCCTTTTCCTTTTCCTTTTCTGCACCAGAGCTTTCCTTCATGGGTTCTTCTTGGGGTCCACTTTCCTCCATAAGAATTGATCCCTTTGAATTCATTGATTCCATACCCAAAGAGGGAGATTCGAATATGCTCTTCTCTGTTCTGTTCCTTCCTGTTTTGTAAGCAGAGACGAATCCGAAAACAGAGGACGCTCCTCTGATATTCTTTGATTTGTTCTTTGAGTTTATGTTCTCTTTGTTCATAATTGCTTGTTCGTCCTTCAAGTCAATCACCGACCATTCTTCTTCTGAACTCTCCTTAGTCATCGTCTCTTTCGATCCAGAAAGGATCACATCTCTGGCTTCAATCTCAGCTCCTTGAACAGCCAATCTCTGAAGCAACGGCCTCTTTGAAGAATGGTACTCTTCCTCAGAAATGCATTTCGCATAAAGAAGCTCCTAAAATCAAAACACAAAAGGGTATTAATTTAATTCAAGATTTGACCCTCTTCGTGAAAAACTCAGTTGACTATAAAGTTTGAACCTTTATATATATACCTGCAAGAAGAGTAATTTATCCCTCAACACGACGTGGTGTTCATGATCTGGTGGAGAAGCGATGAGTTTCTCGAGCAAATTTATTCTGAAAGCAACAACCTCAGATTCAGCTACGATTCCTTCTTTGTGAAGACCCATGAGATTCAGAATCTGGTGGAAAGAGTCTTGCTGCCATTTGAGGTTGTCAGATTGCAGCTTCGACAGCTTCAGCTCCGACGCCGGCAAACACCGTTTCTTGAAGCTGAAAGGGAGAATGGTCTTGCAGAGAGACGTAATGGAATCTTGGAGGGTGGAGTAGTATGTGGGTGTGTAAGAGTACACCATTTTGAACTGTTGTTACCAGATGGTGAACGAGAGAAAATTGCTGAGAGATTTGACAAAAGAATGAAGCTTTTTTCAAGAGTAATCCAACCTTATTGTAGGTTTTGGGTTTTGAGTGTCAATTCCATGAATGAAGAGCGTTTTCTCTAAACGGTTCTTCAGGAGGATGGGTTGGGAATTTGAATTAGGGACGATGGGCTCTGTCTCGAGAAAACGGTCACTTGAAGCTGAAACTAGCCGTTGGAGGTGAGGTGGCCATTCACATGGGACCTCATAGCGGCGTCGTTTTAAACAAATAGACGTCTTTTTTGGGAAAATTGCAATGAAATCCCGTTGAAAGAATATAATTGGAGAGAAATCCTATGAAATTATCTAACGACTATAAAGTTCTAAAAAACATGTGATTAATTTTTTAAAGTTGTGAAATAATAAAATTATTCCTTTTTTCTTACCCCAGTTATCATTACTTAATATTTGAGTTGTTATTTTTTCACTCACTGCTTGTTATAATTCTTTCTCTCGGTAGTTATCATTCATTTTCTTTTGAGTTATTATTTTTTCTCACCCACAGTTGTCATTCTTTAATATTTGAGTTGTTATGTTTTCACCTATTAATTTAAGAATAAATACCCCTAGTTGTTATGTCTTCGTCTATTAGTTGTTATTTTTTACCTACTTGCTTATTTTTAGTCCCCCATTAACAGTCTCCCTCTCCTTTTGCCTAAGTGCTCCGCAACAATGGTAGAGAAGAAGAAGTCGCCGTCGCAGTAACCCTGCGACTTGATCTCCTTCAGCAAAGAAGTGTAGCTGACTCGAAGCAGCTCGTCGTCGAAGAGGGAAGGAGAAGCGTAGAGGGGTTCATCGCTTGTAATGGAATTGGGTCTCAGATCGCGTCGCTCTACCCTCTCAGATCCAACCATTGTCGCTCTTCCTTCTCAAATTTGTATCACTCTCTCCCTCTTAGATTCACGTCGCACTCTCCCTCTCATATCCAAGCTTGCAGATCTATGACCACCGCCGACAAGAATACCATGAGAAGATGAGACTAAGGGAGAGGAAGATGGAGGGAGTGGAGGCTAAAGAAGGTGGAGAGACGATGAAAGCTATCTTCTGTTGCCCTTGCCAAAGTTGTTGTCGTCTTCTATCATCCTCGTCGTTGTCGTTATAAAGTACCTAGGCAGAGAGAGAGGGAGGAATGACAAATCAAGGACGAAGGAATGACAACTCCTAGATAAAAGAATATCAACTAATAGTGGGTAAAAATATAACTCAAACATTAATAAATGACAATTGGGAGTGAGAAAAAAACAACAACAGGGACAACTCTATCATTTTACATTTCAAAAAATTAATTTTAAGTCCCTTGAAGCTTCACAGTAGTTTGATGATTTGACAGAACTTTTGTGCAATTACTTTTCTTTCATGGGACTTAATTGCAATTCTCCTCTCTTTTTTGAACAAAAGAAAAACAAAGTACATAAACATTGTTATTTGTTAGGTAATGTATTTGGTCTTGATCTGGAAAAAGAAATTACTCGTACAAATATTGGGATTGAATACCTATAAAGTATTTACCATGCGTATTAAATACTGTAAAATTTGTTTGGATATAAAAATACACATAAAATTTTTAAAATGGTATAAAAATATCACAATCATTAAAATAACTTCACATATGTTACTTTTACCCCGAAAGAAACTTAATAGCCATCACAACTGACTTAATGATTGTGATATTTTTGCACTATTTTAAAAATTTTATGTGTACTTTTATACTAAAAAAATTCTATAGTATTTAATGCGAATAAAATAATACATCATGTATAAATTTATACCTTAACCTTTTAAAATATAAAATAAAAAATATCAACTTATTTAAAATTTAATTAAAAAATATAAATGTATAGAAGTATATATATACAAGTAACTCTAACATTTAACACTTAATAACATACCTCCTTAAATTTTTAAGTCTCTGTATTCTAACTATTAATTATATATCTCCCCAAATATTTTTTTTAGGATTAAAATGTGTCTAGCATATCAAAATAATTTTAATAGTATAATTGACACTTTAAACTATTTAAGAAAAAAATAAAACCTTAAAATAAATTTTTAAATGCAATTAACATCCTTCATTAACTTTTGTTAGAATTTTCATGCAAGTATATCACATGAGCTTTTCTTTTTTCCCATGTTATTCTTTAAATACTAGTTGTGAAAATAATCTTTTTAGAAAAACAAAAAGTAGATGAGGGAACTGGGGGGAACGTAGAAGAGTTAGGGTTCACTTAGATTGGAACTGAAGCTACGACGAAGAGGGAGAGAGAAGGCTTCGACGGAGCTGTGTATTGAAATTGCTCCATAGAAGACGACAGAGGTGCGTGCTGAAATTGCTACATTGAAGACGACTGGGGTGAACCTATGCCTGCTAGCGACGACCAACTCGTGTGTTCGACCTTCTTCTGCTATGAGTTAGAGTCTTCGATGGCGCAATCCACCTTATCGTTGACGGCCACAAGCAGAAGCAGAAGAAGAGTCGCCTTAAGGGTGACGGAGTTCGGTGCAGCAACATTGCCGTCATCTGAAATTTGGCAAAGAAGAGTAAATTAATGCGATAGGAAATTTGTTGGGTTATAGTGTATTTAAGGGAGAACAAATTTTGCTTTCAAGGTTCCGATTCCATCCACCTAAATATCTATTTTCATCCAGCCTTTCAATGATCTGATTATAGATTATAGTTCTTTTCTTTTGCAATTATATTTTTGTGGAGTAGAGATTTTGGTTTGATTTTGAGCAGATGATTTGCTGATTTCAGCAGGACAAATCTCTTATTCTTCTTTGCAAATTATTCTACTTATGAAAATGTTGAGAATATTTAAGTTCTCTTTATCAATCTTCAATGTATGCATCTAAATTTTCATTATGTTACACTCCTTTGAACTTCACTTCCAGATCCCTCTTCCCTCTTCTATTTTGCAGTCTGTTGTAACAGAAATTGTTAGTGGAGGATGCTAATTGCACCCAAAAAAATCACTGTGTGCAATTAGTTTAAGGTGCCAACCACTAAAATTACTTGCACCACTAAAGATACTTCAGGCGCGCCTTAACCTTATTTTTTGTACAGATATAACCTCCACAAATTTTGAGATATATGGATATAACCCATTTAAACTCTAAGCCATATGTATGGATAAAAAATGGACAAAATTAATAACAGATGAGTTATCCATGTAAATGTAAGAGTTTGAAGGTTTATTGTTTCAAAGATGATGAAGGTTATTGTAGTGATACATACATGACGTAAAATTCATGAAATTTGTGTATAATTTAGCTTCTTTTTCTTTTTTATATAACTCCATGGACCAAATGCTTCAAAATCAAAGCTTCATCATTTCGTCACATTCAGAAACTCTGTTCGGATTTAGTAAACATTCTCAAAAATGAATGGAAGGTCCTGATCTAATTTACAAATCAGCAAGAAACCTATCAATTCATCACCACCATCCCAAATTCCTTCCAACAAGAACTACAAAATTGCAGAACTTGAAAGGGATGATGGATTGATGATGATGATGATGATAAATCTAGTGAGAAATAATAATGGAAGTTCTGCAACATGGGCAATAACTATTATTTTTTAGCCATGGCTCCAAGCACACAGAATTTAGCACAATCCTCTTGATCTCAAGCCTTCCCAGCTTAGTCTCCTCCAATTGAACATCATTATTGACCCACCACTCTTCTTTGTTCCGTACACGTCTATCTGCAACTCTGCTCTTCCTTCTCTGCTTTTCTTCTTCTCCTTCATGTTTTGCCTGTTAATCAATGGCAAGTTTCATGATTAAGTATAGAAAAGAACCATATTTTCATATCTGGTTTGCTCATAAACTAACTTATTCATTGTCATTTTTTAATTACAAGATTATTCATCTGGATCCTAATATGGTTGAGAATTATTGTTTGTTTTTGCTGCTTTGTTGTTTATTAAAAAGTATTTATTGGCCTAGAAATAAAAAGAAATTGATCAATCTGTTAGCCTAGAAATAAGGGGGGGAAAATCAAATTACAAACAAGTAGCCTGGGATGAATGGATTTGGCAATCTACCAAAACAGAAGGGGGATGGATTTTTCCTTGTCTGGATCTTTGAAAATACTGATCTTCCGACGGAATTCAAATAAACGTACGAGCTCTGAAAAAGATATAGACTAATGCAAATTTTTATTAGTAGTTTGAACTTAAACAAAAAAATTAAATAGCTGTTCTAGTTGACCTGTGTTTGTACAATTTTGACTCACAAATTCACCAACGTCATCCCTTTCAGTTCTTAGCATCAGTAGGCCGACCTAATAGATCAAATTATATAGACTTTGGGTTTTTTTCTCTCTCTCTCTCTCCTTTTGTATTTCTTGAACTCACATAGTTTATGTCGAGAAACTTCACAAGGATCCTCTGGATTCTGATTAACGAAGAAGAATTATGAAATACCTTTTGTTAGATGATTTCATCTGAGCTGATCTTAATCTCTCATTCAATCTTTCTTTGGCTTCTCCGGCTGCTCCGGCGAGCTTCTCATCTGTGCGCGCCTGGTATAATACGCTTCTTTGCTGTTCAATTTCCAGATTCAGATTCTAATTAAGCACGAATCACAAAAGCACAGCTGTAAATCAAATCAAGCGAGACTGAGAAAAGAGAAACGAGTACGAACCTGCAGAGAAGAAGAGGACTGAAGGAGTTCGTGTTTGCTAGAATATAAACAGAGGGAAGATCGTCTCGTGAAATCAGGGCAATCAGAGGACGCCCGGCTCTGATGGAAGCGTCTCCATCGGGCAGATTCAACTCCAGGAAGCATGCCAGCCATCGAGACTGAGAAAAGAGAGGGAAAATCGTGGTTGTATATGTAAATGGAAGACGAAGAAGGAAAGCAGATTGGTTCGATCGAAAGCAAATTGAAAGAAGAAGATGAAAACAACAGAATAAAAATACTAATTTCGATTATTCAGAATTGCAAGTTAAATAATGAGAAGAGACGGAGAAAGAAATGAGGGAAAATTTACAGAAGAAAGAATTTTAAAGAAGAAGACAAAATAATTGAGAAGTTGGAGAGGAGGAGGAAGTTTCCATGAAGGTAAGCTGGGTGTCCCTTCCCAGGTAGTTTCCATGAAGGTGAGCTGGGATACCAGGTAGCTACCCTTTTCTTGAAAAATATATATAAATTATTAAACAACCACTTTCAATCATATACGTACAAATAACTTTTTAGCAACCATAGACTTCTAAATTTGTACGAATAAAATTGTTCACCACTCTCATCATTATTGTAAACTTACTTATAACTTTTTTTCATATGTCAAATAATACAAAAACTATGTTTTAAATTGATAAAAAAAAATTGTCACTATTAAAATTTATATTCTCCCTATTTTTACAAATCATTATTATCCCTCTCTTATCTTTTTCTCTTTTCAATAAGAATTATATAGATATAAAATTAAAAAATGTCATTAATAATTTTAGGGAAAAAAAATCTTTTGAAATTTAAAAAGATAAAAATGACCTCTAAATTTTAAAAAAGACATATTGAGTATGAGGTTCAATCTGTCATTTACAAATTTCTGTGCAGAGTTGTAAATACCATTATGAGAGTTACAAATACTATTGACAGAGTTGCAAACAATCCTTTGTAAATTTGAGGCAAAAGACGAAATTACACTTTTTACAACTTGGCCAATAGTATTTGTAACTCTTGCAATGGTATTTACAACTCTTGTAATGATATTTGCAACTTTGCCAATGGTATTTACAACTCTAACAATAGTATTTGTAACTCCCATAATGGTATTTACAACTATGTCAATGGTATTTACAACTCTCATAATAGTATTTGTAACTCCCATAATGGTATTTAGTTTCTGCACAGAAATTTGTAAATGACAGATTGGGCCTCCTGCCCAATCTATTCTTTTTAAAATTTAGAGATTTTTTTATATTTTAAATTTCAAAAGATTTTTTTTTTGTCTTTTTTCCATAATTTTATGAGTAATTTATATTTAAAATTAAATTTTTTTATTATAAATAACTTATAATAAAAACAAAAGTTGTACTCTCTTCAACTTTATATATATATAACCTCGGGTCTTTTACAAATTTCAAGTTTTATGTAGATAAATAATGAACACGACTAATAATAAGAGAATTTTGATACAATTGTAAGAGTTTATATGAGTTTCTTATTAAGTTAAGAAATGAGAGATGTTATTTATATATGATATAAAGTTTTAGAAGGTTATGTATGATTTAGCTAGAAACAAATGTACATTAATATTTGTTAGGTAATGTATATATTTGAGCATAATCGTGCAAAAAAAAAAATTACGCGTATAAATATAGGGATTGAAAAAAATATTACTTTAAAATATTGAATTTTATAATATAACAGAAAAACAAAACCAGAAACATCTAAACTATATCATATCAAAGTATATTGTGAGGAACCAATAGCAATTAGATATAAAAGAAAGGAATTAATCTTTCATAACATAAAAAATTAAAGTTCGAATGATTGTTTGAAAAAATATTCACATTTAATATTTGACAATATGTTGAATAAGATTACCTCTGATAAAAGGATATCTATATTTAATAAAAAAATTATACTATTACAAGAAAATGAAAACTAAATCCAGTGAAAGGAAAGAAAATTTGGATTAGTTGCAGAGTCAACCAATGCCTTCCCGGTCCCTTGATTCTATCTAAAGCTAGTTCATTAGCTTGTTGGATATTCATCTTAGTACATAACACTGATAATAGCTTTCAGAAGAGATAGGCTGATGTCTGAACCAAGAGCAGAGTGGGTGAGGAGAGAGGAGACATGGAGATTTTCAAGAGTGCCACGTTAGCTTGTCATGTGTCATTTTTTTGGTCAGAAATTTTTATTTAGCAGTCAAAATTAACCAACAGTTAGACCCATTTAATACGTAATACTAGATTTTAATAGATTGAAATAGAGATTAGAAATGAGTTTTTAAAATTATGTTTGGTATGAAATAATATTTTTAAAAAATAATTTTATTAATTTTATTTTATAATTAGCCATTAATAATGAAAAGATCATATAATACCTTTTACCCTAAGCTCTAAAACTCTTCTTAGTCTTTCCAAAATTATGCTTCTCTTCGTCGTCTTCCCAAAATTAAGAACAGCGGTAGCAACAGATGAAGTTGGCAGTTTCTGACAAGAGGAGGATTAGGATCGAGTACGGGTGGCGATCACAAGAGGTGGAAGGTCGATGGGGCTGCAGTAGTTGTTGTTGATGTAACAATAGCGGTGGAATTGCTGCTACAAAGGAATCGGTGGTGGAGCTGCTGCTGCTATAGGGAAACCCTCAAGTGAAAGCACATCTTCATCTCTGTCTCTCTACTTCTCTTTCTCTTCCTTCCGTTATCGTGAACCTAGGGACATGAACAAGGCTTCCACTATCTTATTCTATGACCAAAATCACAAATGGTGGAATAACAGAAAATCAATGGCGAACAAAAGAAGAAATATACTTTCCTCCATAAGAATTGATCCCTTTGAATTCATTGATTCCACACCCAAAGAGGGAGATTCGAATATGCTCTTCTCTGTTATTTTCTTTCCTGTTTTGTAAGTAGAGACATAGCCAAAAACAGAGGATGCTCCTATGATATTCTTTGATTTGTTCTTTGAGTTTATGTTCTCTTTGTTCATAATTGCTTGATCGTCCTTAGAATCAATTACCGACCATTCTTCTTTTGAACTCTCCTTCGTTATCGTCTCTTTCAATCCAGAAAGGATCACATCTCTGGCTTCAATATTAGCTCCTTGTGTGAGATATTTATTATTATAATATAACTTATTTTATATCAATTAGGATAATTAATAAATACTTTTAAGTATGGACCTTAGTCATTTGGACCCAGTCCAATGTGAGTTATTGACTTAGTTTATTAAGGTTAATTTTCTAATTATGAAAATTAATAATTAAGAATTATTCATATGATAGTTAATGAGTCCCAGAGTGATAACCTAATTTCTCTGCTCACTCTTGAAGGTTCCCCACTGGTGACTGCAGTACACAAGTTGCCATCAATGTGCCTAATTACCAGTTAGAAGAACATGTTATTTATCTAACAGTGTTCTCTGATTGACAGGCCTCTGAATTAAGGTTTTAGTTCTTCTCGGATCAGTTAAGCTAATGGCGAGAGGTAACTTTAAGTCCTCTACTGCATCTCATATAGGTTTTATACTTATATATGTTATAATTTAGATAGATGATGTTATGTATGAGATATTTATATTCTAACATGTGCTATCAGAGCCTTGTTTGAGATCACTCTTGCCTTACTTGTTAATTTATAATTCTCATGAATAACAACATAAGATAGAATATGGGATACAGGGACCTCTAAAGATCATAATTTATTTTATTTTGATCTTTTAACCATTTGTTCCTTTGTGAATGACGAGAGAGAGGTCGTCGAAAAGAGAATCACCACCATGAAACTCGCTGAGAGAGCGAGAGAGGCGAATTCCTTCTTCAAGTCAGACCCACTGTGGAGGTCGTCGAAAACTGGGGTGCATGTCACTATGCAAGTCGCTACAAGGTCACGTGATATCACCGCAATAGCTTGCTAGAAAGCATAGAATGGTGAGTTTCGGCCATTTAATTTGATTTTCCAAAATATTTGTTCCTTTTAATTTTATATATCATTTTAATTACTATTACATGCAATGTAAATGTTTAAATAAAGAAAAATTAATTTCTTCATTATTTTGATTTTTTGTTATTTAATTGCCTATTACGTAATTTCTCCTTTGGCAATTAAATTAACTTTTTAATTTTATAAAAAACTTTTGAGTTAAAATTAATTTATTAAACAATTTTTTTGGGTGCATGAAATAGTGGGAGAATTTAAATTAAATTATTTAGTCACATTTATTAAACTTATTGATTAAATTAATTTATTAAATGCTCCACTAAGTTGTGCATATTTGTATGTATATGCACATTAATGATATTTGTGATTAGCATGCAATTTTTTAAAGAGTAGTCACAACATCCTTATTTATTGAATTTTGTTGCATGCCTTAATTAATCACATATAAATTTAAAATATCAATTATAATTAAATGTATAATTATGATTTATTTTTACCTACAGGTAGATATCTCATAATTATATATTTAATTATGGTGAAAATTAAATGCTCTATTAAGTTGTGCATATTTGGATTTTCAATGCATATAAATAATATTTGTGATTATCGTGCAATTCTTTGAGGAGTAATCACAACATCCTTGTTTATTGACTTTGTTGCATGCATTGATTAGTCAAAATGGATTTAAAATATCATTTATAATAAAATATAAAGCTATGATTTATCTTTACCCACAGGTAGATATTTTATAATTGTATATTTAATTAGGGTGGGATAGAATGACCTTGTTATTTTCTAAGTAACCCACATGTATTAGAAAAGTACAAATGCATTATAATATCTTTGTTTACAGGTAGACATTGGTGATACATATTTATACTGCTTGCATGCTACATTTATGCTAAGCATGTATACATGGCACAGTGACTTGTGATTACTTCAAAATCTAATTTGTGAGTTTATTTGTACATTTGTCTGTTTTCATTTTACAGATCCAATTGATACTCCTAGGATTATAGTTGATGTAAGCAACAAAACAATCTTAGATGGCAACATTAACTATGCTGATTGGAGAGATAATGTTTTGCTGCAGCTCAGTTTCTTGGACTTGAATTATGCCTTGAGGTATGAAAAATCTCCGATACCTGATGATGCCTCCGATGACAGAGAGGTAAAGGAAAGGTATAATATGTGGGAGCAGAGCAACCGCTTATCTCTTCTACTTATATAACAAAGGATCACTAGAAGCATTAGGGGAGCAATCCCTAAGTGCGACACAGCCAAAAGACACCTAGAAGCTTTAGATAAGAAATTCAAGATGCAGATAAGTAAATGGGTAGTGCCATCATGTCTAAATTAAGTGCTATGAGGCTTACAGTTATTGGCGGTGTGAGGTAACAGATAATGAAGATGAGAGGTATCATTTCCTCATGTGTTACTTTTAAATCTAATTTTTCTAGCGTTAATGATGACACTTGGTGGATTAACACTGGTTCAATGATCCACATTTTGACTACCATGCGGGGCTTTCTATCAAGTAGGCCTCAACATCCTAATGAGGAAGTCCTTTCAAGTAGTGGGAGAAGAGATCCTATGAAAGCCGTTAGAACTTTTCGCATAACCTTTTCGAATAATCATGCTTTGAAACTTTATGATATTTTTTATGTTCCTTCTTACAAGAGAAATTTGATTTCTATGTCAAAACTTATTTCATTTGACTATCATTTAGTTCTAAGAAAATTATGACTTATTCAAAGGATTTTGTTTTAGTTGCGAATTTAGTTGTGATTGATGGTTTATTTAAAATTGTTTCTGATTCGCCTCAATCTTTTTCTGTTTCGCGAACTACTAAAAGAAGTTTATCGATGAGAATTCTTATAACCTGTGGTATAGAAAATTGGGACATATTTCCGTTGATAGAATCAAAAGGTTAAATAAAAATGGAATTCTTCCATCTTTAACCTATTTAGAATTTGATTCTTGTGTGGGCTGCATAAGGGGAAAGCAAACCAATAAGTCACATAAAGGGGTTAAGAGAAGTTCTGAATTGCTAGAAATTATACACATGGATATTTGTTGCCCTGATTTGACTGCGCATGGTCAAAAGTACTTTATCGCCTTTATTGACGATTACTCACGATACATGCATGTCTACATGCTATATAATAAAAGTAAGGCACTAGATGCTTTCAAGGAATATAAAGTAGAAGTAGAAAAATAGATTGAGAAATCAAACAAGATCGTGAAATCAGACTGTGGCGGTGAGTATTATAGTAAATACACTAGTTAAGTATAAGCACCAGGTCCATTTGTTGATTTTCTTCTAGATGAAAGTATAGTAGCCTAATATACTATGTCTGGATCACCTAACATGAATGGTGTATCTGAAAGAAGAAATAGGACATTGCTGGATATGGTTGAGAGCATGATGTATAGCTCCAAACTTCCATCTTCCCTGTGGAAGGAAGAACTCAATACAACCACATACATATTAAATAAGGTTTCGACAAAGGCAGTTGAAGGGAATTGGAAGACACGCAGCGGAAATTAACTTTGAAAATTTTTCCATTCCCTGCCAGGATCTACCGAATGTGTTTAAGTCAAGTAAAAAGAAGTGTTACCTTCAGTATTCAAGCTGTCATTGCGACCTCCATATCCACTAGTCGTGACTCTTCGCCTCTGGAGTTTTAAGTTACGACCCACTCAGCTTCTAGTCTCGACCTATCGCCTCTGGAGTTTTCTATCATGACCTCCTCAGTTTCTAGTCGTGACCTGTCATCTCTGGAGTTTTAAATCGCGACTTCCTAAGCTTATAGTCACGACCTGTCGTCTCTTTTGGTTTTCTAACGTTCAGGATCCCTGTATGGTCGTGACCTAAGTGTCTACGCGTCGCGACTTGTCGTCGTACCTGGTGCTCTCTTCTCGATCGTAAGAAGTCAACAACTCAGATCAGCTTCCTCTACCGGTATGCACATGAACAGCATTCTAACCATGAATGACGTGCTAGCGCCTCTTGTCCCTCTAGGGCTTTCTCAAGAATCCGTCATCACCGTCTCTATTTTGGCTGTTTCTTATCTGCAAACCTTTTGCACTCTCCTTGCCCCTTTTTGTCTCTTCAAGAACCCTAGCCCCTAATGTCAAATATATAAGATGCTATAGGTGTTCTGATTAGGTTAAATTTCAGAATTAATCTTATATTAATTAATACAATATCATATATTGCATAATTTGATAAGAAACTAATTAAATAAATATGGTTTATATTAAATTCGTTCCACAGATTTAATTCATATATTCATTTAATTTAAAATAAAGATAAGACAGAATTATATTTGATTTATTCTCATAAATCAAATTTGAGATATCATATCAATTTAAATTCAAATTCAAAAGTGATAGAGATTTAATTTATCATTATATTATATATCTCTTATATTATATATAATATATATATGCGAATTTATATATATATAACCACCCTAGATTATTCATTGAATATGGACATGTCTTAGATTTAATAAATCTAGACATCATAGCTCGTGTTGGGCTATTTTTTGTGTGACCCTGTAGGCCCATATGAAGTTAGCAGTAGGCCAGTTATTATACTGACTCACAAGTCATAAGCGGTCTCTAGCAAGACATTACAGCTACCCAAATCATATGAGGATCGATGAACGATGTTACCTTTCATACAACCATATCACGTCCCTTTTGTCACATGATATTTTGGTCATGGATGAGGCATGGAGAACGCCATCCTCTTGTTTCTGACCGTTACTTTTTCGATCCTTGAGTAGTCTGACTATAGAAATGGAACTACATTTCTATTACAGTATGGCCATACATTTCTCAGACTCACTCATCGAGGGGCCCATTAATATCTCTCTACGAATGTGAGGGACAAATTCTATCTTGACCATTCAAATTCTATCTCTACGAATATGAGTGACAAACCACTGAGCCCGAACATAGTCTTTATGATCACTCGGTCAAAAGTGACTTTTGACTAAGTCAAAGCTGAGCGTTTGTCATGCAGGAATCCATGATGATCTCATGTCAAAGGGTATAGTGACATGATTTGTATATGAGCGAAGCTTATGACTTAACCCATGCAGCTCTCTCACAGTGGGTCAGTCCAACACCTTGTACTCTTACATATGCCTATGACTTTGATTTATATCTCTATATATCTTCAAAGTTATACTGGTCTTATTTTATCTCTGTCCCGCATAGATGACCGACCAGGAACATTTAGGATAAGATCATGAGTTATCCAAGGATGGTCATCACAGTAAGCATGCAAATAATGTGATAACATAATTAAGAAATTCATAAATCAACAATGTTCATAATGCAATGATTGGCCCCTAGAGCATAATTTCCAACAGCAGTATCCAAGACATCCTTTGAAATCTGAAAATAAAAGTAAGACACTAGATGCTTTCAAGGAATATAAAGTAGAAGTAGAAAAATAGATTGAGAAACCAAACAAGATCGTGAGATCAGACCGTGGCGGTGAGTATTATGGTAAATACACTAGTGAAGTATAAACACCAGGTCCATTTGTTGGTTTTCTTCTATAGCAAAGTATAGTAGCCTAATATACTATGTCTGGATCACCTAACATGAATGGTGTATCTGAAAGAAGAAATAGGACATTGCTGGATATGGTTAAGAGCATGATGTATAGCTCCAAACTTCCATCTTCCCTGTGGAAGGAAGAACTTAATACAACCACATACATATTAAACAAGGTTCCAACAAAGGCGGTGTCCATGACAACCTTTGAAATCTGAAAATGATGGAAACCCAGTTTAAATCATTTCAAGGTATGGGATTGTCCTGTTGAAGTAAGAGTGCACAACCCACAAGAGAAGAAGTTAGACCCTAATATCAATAGAACTTACTTTGTAGGCTATGCAAAGAGGTCAAAGGGTTATAAATTTTATTGTCTTCCACCTTCTAAAAGGTTTGTAGAGTCTATGAATGCAAGTTTCTTGAGAATGATGTGATTAGTGGGAGTGATTGTCCACTAGATGATCACATAGCGCGAACCACTAACATCATTCAATAGTTAATTATCATCCCATTATTGGGATTGATATTGAATATGATGTAGACCCTGTAGCTCAGGTTGATAATACTGAATAAGATGGACACATACTAGATGGCTAACCTATCACACAAGTGGAACCACCACAAAATGTGATAGAAGATATCCCTATTCAGCATCTTGGATCAATCCAAGAGGTTGAATTGAGGAGGTTAACTAGAGAAAGAAGATAGGTATTACCTGATGACTACGTAGTATATTCTGCTAAAGTTGACTATGATATAAGTGTTGAAAATGATCCTTTAACGTTCACTCAGGCCATGAAGAGTGCGAACTCTAAGTTGTGACATGATACTATGATTAATGAAATGAATTCTATGGCAAACAACCATATTTGGAAACTTGTAGAGTTGTCTAGTGGGTCTAAGGCCATTGGTTGTAAATGGGTTTACAAAATCAAAAGAGATTCACAAGGTAACATTAATAGATACAATGTTAGGTTGGTTGCTAAGGGCTTCACTCAAGTGGAGAGAATCGATTACAGTAAAACTTTTTCACCTGTATTTAAGAAAACTTCATTCCGCATCATCATGGCATTGGTTGCCCATTTTGATATAGAGTTACACCAAATGGATATGAAGACTGCATTTCACAATAGTAAACTGGAGGAAGAAATCTATATGAAACAGCCTGAGAGGTTTGTTACAAAAGGTAAAGAATAGTTGGTATACAAACTAAAGAAATCAATATATGGTTTGAAACAGGCTTCACGATAGTGGTACTTGAAGTTCCATGAAGTGATATATCATTTGGTTTTGTTGAGAATATCATGGATGACTGTATATACTACAAGGTTAATGGGAGCAGGATCATATTCTTGATTTTATATGTGGATGACATTTTACTTGTTATCAATGATATGTGACTATTGTGTGACGTGAAACAGTTTCTGTTTAAGAGTTTTGATATGAAAGACATGGGTGAAGTATCTTATGTCATTGTCAAGATTCTTGAACGATTCAGAATGAAAAACTATTCATCTAACGTGGCTCCTATTGAAAAAGGAGATAAATTCAGTTTAAGTCAATGTTCTAAAACTGAGCTTAAAAGGAAACAGATGGAAAATATCACATATGCCTCAGCGGTGGGAAGCTTGATATATGAATAGGTTTGTACAAGATCTGACATCATTTTTGCTGTGGGTATGTTAGGAAGATATCAAAGTAATCCTAGGGAAGCATATTGGACAGCTGCAAAAAAGGTGTTTAGGTACCTACAAGGCATTAAACACTACATGCTCACATATAGGAGAACATATAATATTGATTTAATTGGATACTCAGATTCAGATCTTGGAAGATGTGTCAACACGAATAAGTCTACATCTGGTTACATCTTCCTATTGGTAGAAGGAGTTATATCATGAAAAAGCGCTAAGCAAACTGAAACAGCTCCTTCTACCTGTGATGCTAAGTACATTGCATGTTTTGAAGCAAGTTCACAAGCTATTTGGATAAGGAATTTTATTGTTAGGCTTAAGGTTGTGGATTTAGTCTCTAAGCCAATCAGAATGTGCTGTGATAACGCAGTTGCGATGGCCATAGCGAACAATAAAAGGAATAAAAGTCAAAGCAAGTTTGTTGAACTTAAATTCCTTTACTTAAGAGAAAGAGTTCAGGATGGCCAAGTTTCTATTGAACACATCAGTACATTGGATATGTTGGTTAATCCTTTGATGAAAGGATTGAAGCCGAACATTTTTGTCACGCATGTACCTTATATGGGACTTCGTCTTTCTTTTGATTAGTGGAGGTATGAGCAATGAAATCAGATTTTATGATTTATCATTTTAAATTTATGATTGTATACATTTGTGTTATTGAAATTGATAAACATTGAGACAGGAATCGAATGAACATTGAGTTCATATATAATATGATACCCATTAAGTGATGATGCTACCTGTAATACATGGAAGATAATACTCGATAAAAAAGAGGCTTGTCGCCATGACTCTTGTAGTATGACAAAAGTTTACCTTGACCTGACAATGATATTGAGTATATAGGCCAAGTGAGAGAATGTGAGATATTTATTATTATAATATAACTTATTTAGATATCAATTAGGATAATTAGTAAATACTTTTGAGTGTGGCCTGTGGTCATTTAGGCCTAGTCTAAAGTGGGTTATTGACTCAGTTTATTAAGGTCAAATTTTTATGGTGAAAATTAACAATAGAGAATTATTCGTGCGATAGTTTCTGAGTCTTAGAGTGATAATCTAGTTTCTCTGCTCATTCTTGAAGGTTCCCCACTGGTAGCGGCAGTACACAAGTAAACATCTGAGTGTGGCCCGTGGTCATTTAGGCCCAGTCCAAAGTGGGTTATTGACTCAGTTTATTAAGGTTAATTTTTTATGGTGAAAATTAACAATAGAGAATTATTCATGCGATAGTTTCTGAGTCCCAGAGTGATAATCTAGTTTCTCTGCTCATTCTTGAAGGTTCCCCACTGGTAGCGGCAGTATACAAGTTGACATCACTGTACCTAATCACCAGGTAGAAGAACCTATTGTTTATCTAATAGTGTTATCTTATTGATATGCCTCTGAATTAAGGTTCAAGTTCTTCTCAAATTAGTTAAACTAAAGGCGAGAGGTAACTTCAAATTTTCTGCTGCATCTCATATATGTGTTATACTTATATATGTTATAATATGAATAGATTATGTTATGTATAAGATGTTTATATTCTAACACCTTGAACTGCCAAAGTCTGAAGCAACAGCCTCTTTAAAGAATAGTACTCTTCCTCATAAATGCATTTAGCATAAGGAAGCTCCTAAAATCAAAACACAAAAGGGTATTTATTTAATTCAAGATTTGACCCTCTTCATGAAAAACTTAATTGACTATAAAGTTTGAACCTTTATATATATACCTTCAAGAAGAGTAATTTATCCCTCAACACGACGTGGTGTTCATGATCTGGTTGAGAAGCGATGAGTTTCTCCAGCAAATTTGTTCTAAAAGCAACAACCTCATATTCAACTACGATTCCTTCTTTGTGAAGGCCCATGAGATTTAGAATCTGGTGGAAAGAATCTTGCTGCCATTTGAGATTCTCATATTGTAACTTCGATAGCTTCAGCTCTGACGCCGCCAAACACCGTTTCATGAAGCTGAAAGGGAGAATGGTCTTGCACAGAGACATAATCGAGTCTTTGAGGGTGGAGTAGTATGTGGGAGTGTAAGACTACACCATTTTGAACTATTGTTACCAGATGGTGAACGAGAGAAAATTGTTGAGAGATTTGACAAAAGAATGAAGCTTTTTTCTAGAGTAATTCAACTTTATTGTAGGTTTTGGGTTTTGAGTGTAAATTCATTGAATGAAGAGCGTTTTCTCAAAACGGTTCTTCAGGAGGATGGGTTGGGAATTTGAATTAGGGACGAGGCTGAAACTAGCCATTGGAGGAGAGGTGGCCATTCACATGGGACATCACAGCAGCGTCATTTTAAACAAATAGAGGTCTTTTTTGAGAAAATTGCAATGAAGTCATGTGAAAAGAATATAATTGTAGAGAAGTCCTATAAAATCATCTAACAACTGTGAAGTCCCAAAAGATTTAGGATTAATTTTTTAAAATTGGGAAATAATAGAATTGCTCCTTTTTTCTCACCCCAGTTATTATTCCTTAATGTTTGAGTTGTTATTTTTTCACCCACTGCCAGTTATTATTCTTTCCCCTGGAGTTGTCATCCCTTCTCCTTTGAGTTGTTATGTTTTCTCACCCACAGTTGTCATTCCTTAATATTTGAGTTATTATTTTTTCACTCGTTGCCAGTTGTTATTTTTTCCCCAAGAATTGTCATTCTTTCTCCTTTGAATTGTTATTTTATCACCCATTAATTTGGGAACAAATACCCCCAATTGTTATGTCTTCGTCTATTAGTTGTTATTTTTTACCCACTTGCTTGTTTTTGGTCCCCCGTTGAATACCTGTAAAATATTTCCCATGCGTATTAAATACTATAAAAATACACATAAAATTTTTAAAAGGGTATAAAAACATCATAGTCATTAAAATAACTTCACATATGTTACTTTTACACCGAAAGAAACTTAATAGCCAACACTACTCTAACTTAATGGCAATGATATTTTTGCACTATTATCAAAATTTTATGTGTACTTTTATACCTAAAAAACTTTATGGTATTTAATGCGCATGAAATAATAGATCATACGTAAATTTACACCTTAACACTTTAAAATAAAAAATAAAAAATATCAACTTATTCAAAATTTAATTAAAAAATATATAAATATATAGAAGTATATACAAATAACTCTAACATTTAAAACTTAATACAAACCATCGTAAATTTTTAAGTCTGTGTGTTCCAACCATTAATTACTACTCTGACTTAATGGCAATGATATTTTTGCACTATTATAAAAATTTTATGTGTACTTTTATACCTAAAAAACTTTATAGTATTTAATGCGCATGAAATAATAGATCATACGTAAATTTACACCTTAACACTTTAAAATATAAAATAAAAAATATCAACTTATTCAAAATTTAATTAAAAATATATAAATATATAGAAGTATATACAAATAACTCTAACATTTAAAACTTAATACAAACCATCGTAAATTTTTAAGTCTCTGTGTTCCAACCATTAATTATATACCTTCTTAAATATTTTTGTAATATTAAGGTGTGTTCAGTATCTTAAAATAATTTTAATAATACAATTGATACTTTAAACTATTTAAGGGGCAATTAGCATCCTCCATTAACTTTCGTTAGAATTTCTATCCAAGTATATTGTCACATCCTTACTTTTCTAACTTCATCTTCTCCAAACCAGTACCCTATTATGTTTGGAAAAGGTAGGGGTGAGATTTTTTGGGGAATCTCAGTAGCAAACGGTACCATTCAATGTATACAAGATGAATGTAAGTGCATGACATGTGTTTCCTTTATCTTTCTTTAGCTTCATTTGCATACTATCATGCTCCATGCCTATCATTACTATGCATAATCATAAACTCATAAAGACAGAGCATATATCATTCAGCATCATCATCACATATCATAATCATATTAACACACAAGCATATACATCAAGCATACAAGAATTGATAAGTTCACTACCTTGCATGTAGCCCTTCCTTTAGTCCTTAACCTTTGATCTGAGGTTCCACCTTTTCATAGGTCAGAGCCTATACATAGCATAATAATATTTTATTATGATCTTATCTAACATAACTCCACTTAACTCAAGTTTATCTTGAGATAATACCCCTATTCTGACCATTCCCTAACTTTCTTTATGTCCATGGCTAACCTTATAGAGAAATATTTCTCTATTTTAACTATCTAATTTATAAGAACAATCCTCTAATTTATTAGAGTAGGGACTAGAATAACTTACTTACCTTATTTCTAAACTTACCGAGTCCCTAAGCTCCTTGGATCGCTCCTATCTCCGCCATAACTCCTTCTTTCTCTTCCTTTCTTTCTTTCTCTCTCTCTTTCTCTCTCTTTTCTTTCCTCTTCTCTTCTTGCTTTGGCCGTGGTATGTGAAATGAAGTGAGGGGGTGAGGGGTATTTATAGGGGTTTAGGGTATTTATAGGGGGAGGTGGAATGGATGACTCAGATCGCTTAGCTTCCTCAACAAGCTTCGCCTGCATCATCATGATGACATCATCAAGGGACACCTCACATGCTTAGGTGGCACAATGGTGGAGCCCTTGGGACACCTCACCAGCTGACTCATCGCTTCTAGAGAATTCCAAAGTCTTGTCCCGAAATGAACGGCTGAGATAGTGCCATGTGTCCTTAGATTAGTGCCATGTGGTATCTTGATGGATCCCATGAGGACACCTTTCACGCCACCTCATGGCTTCCAGATAAGTCCAAAGCTTTATCTGATCAATTTCCCGGTTATCACTTCAACCGGGTCACTTTACTTTATTTAAAGCTCACTAAAATATTATTTTAATGTCACTTTAACTCACATAACCATTGGGCCACTTTTTCGTACTCTTTGGAATGCTATATTGGGTCTCTAATCAAGTTCAAGTACTATGATGGCTCACTTCCCAAGAAATATCCCTTGACAAATTACCAAAATACCATTGGTTCCTCTTTATTTACTTTAATGAGTCTTTGGGCATTGTTGTCCTTTCACACCTTATCAGAGTATTCCCTGACCCTGGTCAACTATCCAGATAACCTTTCTTGACTGTCTATCCTTAGTCAAATGACCAAAATACCCTTTACTCATTCTTTACTTATTTTATAACACAGGGATATTTTCGTCATTTTGCACCTTTTTCTGGACAATGGCCCCTTTTATCAGTGAACTGGTATCATGAGCCTGGGCCTCTGTGTGACGCCATCTAGGCTCATTCAATCCTAATTTGCTTGCCAATTAATTTTTCAATCGAATATCGGGCGTTCGCGAACTCCCGTCTAAATTCACTAAAAACTGAATAACTTTTTCTACAGAACTCTTTTCGGGATTCTGTCAGTTCCTTGACCTCTTGGCTTCACAGGACACACATTCCTGTAATTTTTCACTCATATCTGAGGTCCAGGAGATTTGATAAAAATTTCAAATAACTTTCAGACTATTAGATAAATTTCAGCTATCTGAAACTCTAATAAAATTTTTATATTAGGCTAGATTAACCAGCATCATTTTCTCTATCTACTGGTGAAATTTAAGACTGAAATATTTTCGAGCAATTCTAAGCCACTTCCGGCTCAACTTTCTATAATTACCATTTTGCCCTTGGAATTTTTTTTTCTTTTCAATTAAATCCCTTAACTTTTCATAATTACACTTAATGGCCCATAACTTGTATCTACTTTTATTTCATACCATGAAACTTTTAGACTTTTCACTTTAGTCCCTTTCTTTTCCAAAATAACCATTATACCACCTAGGGACTTTCACTATTTACATACAAGTCCCTGTACTTTCACTTATTTGCAGTTTAGTCCCTAAAAATCCTCTATATGTTTTTGAGACTTCTGCTCAAAGGGGTCTGGTAACCTATATATTTCAGACTACTTTCTGAATCTCTGAGTTTAAAAATTTGGATGTTACATATGTCACATGTCACATGAGCTTCTCTTTTTTTTCCCATGTCATTCTTTAAATATTTTTTAAATACTAGTTGTGAAAATAATTTTTTTAAAAAAAAACAAAAAATAGAAGAGGGATCTGGGGTGAATGTCGAAGAGTTATGGTTAGTTTGGTACGGAGAATTTAGGCGGAGGGGAGGGGAGGGGAGAGGGAGGGATTTTTCTCCCCTCCCCTTGTTTGGCTAATTAAAACATCTAGGAGGGGGAGGGAAAATTTTTTAAAATTTTCCCTCCCCCTCCAACTTTACTTCCCCTCCAAAATTAGGAAAATTTGAAGGGGAAGTATAATATTATTATTTTATAATATTAATATACCCATAATTTTTTTAATATTTTAATATTACTCCTATATTATATTTTATTAAAATATTCTATAAAATAATATAAGATAAATTTGTTTATATAAAAATATTTTTTCTCCCTTTCCTTCTTGAACCAAACAAGGTAATATAGAAATCCCTCCCCTCCCCTCTTTTAATGTTAATCCAAACAAAGTAATAATAAAATCCTTCTTCTTCCTTTCCTTTCTTTTCCCTCTATTAAAATCCCTCACATTCCCTTCCCTCCGTAGGGCCAAACACACCCTTAGGGTGTGTTTGGCTCAATGGAGAGGAGGGATTTTAATAGAGGGAAAGGAAAGGAAGGAAAAAAGAGGGATTTTATTATTACCTTGTTTGGATTAACATTAAGGGAGAGGAGGGGAGGGATTTTCATATTACCTTGTTTGGTTCAAGAAGGAAAGGGAGGGAAAATACTTTTATATAGACAAATTTACCTTATATTATTTTACATAATATTTTAATAAAATATAATATAAGAGTAATATTATGATATTAAAAAAATTATGGGTATATGAATATTATATAATAATAATATCACACTTCCCCTCCAAATTCCTCCAATTTTGGAGGGGAAGTAAAGTTGGAGGGGGAGGGAAAATTTTAAAAAATTTTACCTCCCTTCCTAAATTTTGTAATGAGCCAAACAAGGGGAGGGAAGTAAACCCCGTGCCAAACAAGCCCATCGAAGAGTTAGGGTTCACAATGATTAGAACTGAAGCTGCAGCAAAGAGGGAGAGAGAAGGCTTCGAAGGAGGTGTGTGCTGAAATTGCTCTATGGAAGACAACAGAGGTGCGTGATGAAATTGCTCCATCGAAGACGACTGAGGTGAACCTGTGCCTGCTAGCGATGACGAACTCGTGCGTTCGACCTTCTTCTGCTATGAGTTAGAGTCTTCGATGGCGCAATCAGCCTTATCGTCGACAGCCACAAGCAGAAGAAGAGTCGCCTTAAGAGTGACAGAGTTCAATGCTGCAAAATTGCCGTAATTTGAAATTTGACAAAGAATAGGAAATTGTCATAGGAGATGACAGCAATACGATAGGAAATTTGTTGGGTTATAGTGCATTTCAAGTTTTATGTCACTAAATTTGTAGCAAATCGTGGGTTTTGGCTTATGTATGTAATTGCTCTAGTTGCTCTATCTTTGGAAGGATTTTCAACTGTTGGAATTTGAGCTTAAACAAAGAAAAGTGCCTAATCAGTGAAGAGAGGCCAAGAGTTAAACTTAATAACTTGGAATCTAGATTAAATTGGAGAGTTTGGTTGCCGTATAATTTTCTTTGCTTTTGGCTGAGGTTGTCAAAAACATAGGCTCTTTAATCTGGGTGGTGTTTATCGAAAACAGGGATATTTTTAGTTTGTGGTCTAGTTCTTTGGAATTAAAGCTGAAACAGACTAAATAGGTTAACAAAACATGTAATTGTTGCATGTAGACAAGTTGTTTGTGATTGTATGATAAATAGTTTCCATCACAAGTGATTTACTGAAGTGGGGTTATGGAGTTTTGGGAGCTTGGTTGTTGCAAGTTGAGTCTTGAATAAGAGTGCTCAATAATATGGATGGGAAATTAAAGCTTAACGGGTGGTGTGTGTGAATATGGAATATTTGTGTGCTTGAAGTGTATTTTTGAATCTGAGAAATAATTCCAGGAAAGAGAATTATGGTTTGAAGTTATTGTTCTAAAGTGTTGAAGTTGAAGGGTGTAATGGCACCCAAGAATTCATATATATGTATTATATGGTATAAGTTTAAGAAAAGGATCTAAGTGTAGCTAAATGTTCAGTTGGATACATAGTTTTAAAATTGAAAAATAATTTTAGAACCTGAGGTTTAAATTGAAAAATAATTGAAAAAGGATTGTTCAAATTTTGAGGAGGCTAAGTGACTAAAATACAAAGTTTTTGTGCCTAAAAGTTAGTAGTTATATAAAATATGAAGTAAATTACAGAGTAAGCCATGAATGCTGTGAGCTTTTCTTCTTTCTTTATTTCGGTCAGTGAGGTTTCCAAAAAGAAAATTAAGTTGCTTAAATCTCTTGATGGATTGAAGGTATTTTAGTTTAAAATAAATATTTTGGGTGTTAATTGTGCTTTGACATGCTAAGATGAGGGTGAAAATAAGCCTAAATACTGCACAAATTTCTGATATAAAGGCTGTACATCTGGGTGCTGTTTAGGAACTATAGAATCCAAGTTTTAAGACTGAATTATGGTGCAGAGAAGTCCAATGGTAATTAAGAGTTAATGAAATAGAAAGAAATATGTGTGGTTGTTAACCTAGACAGAATATTAATTTTTGAGTAAGATTTGGAAAATAAATATTTTATGGCAGGAGGGTATTATTCGGTTATCATAATGGTACTTTGGATGGGTACCTAAATGCTAAAAAGGTGAGAGTCTAGTATGTAGATAGATGTATGAGTATGTGTTAATATAGCATGAGAATAAGTTAAAGTTGTTAAACATCTATTAAAGCTGAAATTTTGGAAATAAAGAAATATGAATATATCTATGCCCTTGCCTAAGATAAACAATAATTTAAAAAAGAGTGTTAAAGAGAGTTAGGGGTTTAAGGGAGTTAATGAAGATATAAATTATAAGTGGAAAGGGATTAACCTACCTTTATATAAATAATTGTATGTTTTGATATTTTTCCAAGCCACCAAGGCGAGAAAAAAATATTGGAAAAGTAAATTTGGAAGAAAGGCAACTACGTAGTAACTCTTTCTTTTTATAGCTATATGTATTAATTCTGCAAGTTTGTTTTGTGCCATGGTATGACATACGTAAAGCATAGTTACAATCTAGGATAATTGGTTGCTCGCAAAAGCTACTATGCTTGGGTAAGAGTACCAGAATGACTGACAGTTGCTGAGAAAGTACTGTTTCAGGTATCTATACGTACATGATAATTGACAACATTTATGTTGGTTTGAGATGTTACATGATTTATTTTGCATGTTTTTATTGAATTATGCATATATGCATGAAGGATTGAATGTTATTACTGAGATTTTTTGATACAACCAGGACAAGTGGCTCAAAGGGCAAAAGGGCAATTGTAGATGAGGTTTAAGAAGATTGGAGCTGAAGCAGTTATATGAGTTGGTTTGTTAAGTTGTTTTAGAAACCGGGCCTTAGAGTTTATTCAAAGTTTTTAAACATAGTTTATGGGTTTAAACCAACGTTTTAACTTTAAAGAAAAAATTGTTATAGATTTTCAACTTTCTCAGAAAATTATATTCCTTTATAAAAGGGAAGACATAAGGTGTTTCCGTTGTCAACTGGAAATCACATGTCTATGCCAATATTCAAATATTGGTCTTCTTCCTATTATACGTAAATCTAGGCCATATGTGAGGGGGTATTTTTAGGATTTTCTAGTTGACAGTTAGGAGAGGGGAGCGTGTGTATATTGCATTGGGGTGGTTGATTTGGAAGGCATGGTGGAAATACTGAGTATTGCCACGAGAGTCTGTAACTCTCGAAAGTATAGAGTGAAGTTTCTGTCTTCCTTTATCCAATTTATCCCTCCGTTAGACCTACACTCCTGGAGAGGTTTATAATTGAACAATACCATTTTGAAATTGTTTTCGTCATAACACATGACATTTCTAAGCTTGATATCAATTCCAAAATAAGAAAGTGTACACCGTTCAAGTTGCATGAAGTCTTGCCATACTCGCAAGACTTGCAAAAACCCAAATCCAAGCTAACAAGATTGGGGGAAAAGTAAACCTTTTTGTTGTATATATATATATATATAGCTGCACTTTATTATATATATGGAAGTAACCCAGGCCAACTCAAATTGTTTGGTTAGTTGGGGATGGCAGAATGGGTTGCTTCCTTTTCTATGTCAGTTACGCAATACGTTCTAAATGAGTGCAATAGTTTCACGAGTATAATTGTTGCAGCATTAATAGTATGAATAGCCACAGAGTTTAACTTCACTTATAATTTCAAAAAAGAAAAAAGAAAAATTGGGGAGACGTCCCTATCAAAAATTTCATTAGTAAAAAGTACTTAATAAATTTTTATACGTAAAAATTATAGGTACTTTGCAAATTTTGTGGGCATAGAGCACGGATACTCTGATTTAGGTCAATGAGAGGGTAAGATAAAGCATAAAATTGGCAATTAGTTTGTTCACTTACTTTGGAAAGTAGTTTTTCAACTATGCCTTATCCACTGGAAGTTTTGTTGAAATCTCTTCCATTTGATCATTCCTGTTTATTCAACCCCAAAATCAGAAAACATATACATCATCATGTAAAGAATTGGTTTGCTAAAATACTATATATGTATATATAATCCAAAATCAACAATGAAATGGATTATTGTAGAGAATACATACGAAAATTGAAGACTTGAATTTGTAGTGCTCAGTTCTGTCTGGATTCTTGACAGTTCTTTCTTTATCTTTTCCCCCAAAACCTGTTCCTCACACACAATAATTGGTTCAACAACCCGAAAAAAAAAAAACTACGGGATTCAGAGATTTTGATGAAGATTGAAGAACTAAATCAAACCTTATCTATGAAAAAATCAGATGGTGAGCCATCAGAATGCAATTTCTTCTTAATCAGCTTTGTGTCTGGTCCTTCCCCAAGAGTTCTTATGGTGGCTTGAGATGAATGTGTTTTATCTTCTGATTCACTCTTCTTCCAATTTTTGAAGCCATCAAAACCCCATGGTTGCTTTTTTGTTGCTTCAGGACCATCTCCTCCTCTCTGTTCCTTCTGAAACAGACTTCTGAATGTCTTCCTCTTTAGCTTTCCCTTTTCTTTTTCCTTTTCTGCACCAGAGCTTTCCTTCATGGGTTCTTCTGGGAGTCCACTTTCCTCCATAAGAATTGATCCCTTTGAATTCATTGATTCCATACCCAAAGAGGGAGATTCGAATATGCTCTTCTATGTTCTGTTCTTTCCTATTTTGTAAGCAGAGACGAAGCCGAAAGCAGAGGATGCTCCTCGGATATTCTTTGATTTGTTCTTTGAGTTTATGTTCTCTTTGTTCATAATTGCTTGTTCGTCCTTCAAGTCAATCACCGACCATTCTTCTTCTGAACTCTCCTTCGTCATCGTCTATGTCGATCCAGAAAGGATCACATCTCAGCGCCTTGAACTGCCAATCTCTGAAGCAACGGCCTCTTTGAAGAATGGTACTCTTCCTGAGAAATGCATTTCGCATAAAGAAGCTCCTAGAATCAAAACACAAAAGGGTATTTATTTAATTCAAGATTTGACCCTCTTCATGAAAAACTCAGTTGACTATATGGTTTGAACCTTTATATATATATATATATACCTGCAAGAAGAGTAATTTATCCCTCAACACGACGTCGTGTTCATGATCTGGTGGAGAAGCGATGAGTTTCTCGAGCAAATTTGTTCTGAAAGCAGCAACCTCAGATTCAGCTACGACTCCTTCTTTTTGAAGACCCATGAGATTCAGAATCTGGTGGAAAGAGTCTTGCTGCCATTTGAGATTGTCAGATTGCAGCTTCGACAGCTTCAGCTCCGACGCCGGCAAACACCGTTTCTTGAAGCTGAAAGGGAGAATGGTCTTGCAGAGAGACGTAATGGAGTCTTGGAGGGTGGAGTAGTATGTGGGTGTAAGAGTACACCATTTTGAACTGTTGTTACCAGATGGTGAACGAGAGAAAATTGCTGAGAGATTTGACAAAAGAATGAAGCTTTTTTCCAGAGTAATTCAACTTTAGTGTCAATTCAATGAATGAAGAGCGTTTTCTCTAAACGGTTCTTCAGGAGGATGGGTTGGGAATTTGAATTAGGGACGAGGTGCTCTGTTTCGAGAAAACGGTCACTTGAAGCTGAAACTAGCCGTTGGAGGTGAGGTCCTATAAAATTAAGTCCTATAGAGAAATCCTATAAAATTATAGAGAAGTCCCGTAACATTGCAATGAATTTCCCAGGAATTAATCTAATTATAGATAAATCCTATAAAATTATCTAACTTCAGACTGTGAAGTCTCGTGAAATAACATAATTATCCCTTTTTTCTTACCCTAATTATTATTCATTAATATTTGAGTTATTATTTTTTCATCTACTGCCAATTATTATTTTTTTTTTTAGAGTTGTTATTTTTTCTCTTTTGAACTGTTATTTTTTCACCCATAACTAGTTGTCATTCTTATCCCCAAGAGTTGCCATTTTTTCTCTTTTCAGTTGTTATTTTTTACCTACTAATTTAGAAACAAATACCCCACTTATTATGTCTTCATCTATTAGTTGTTATTTTTTACCCACTTACTTATTTTTTATCCCCTATTAAATACTTATAAAATATTTCCCATGCTCATTAAATACTATAAAAATTTTTTTGGATATAAAAATACACATAAAATTTTTAAAAGGGTATAAAAATATCACAGTCGTTCAAATAACTTCACATTAGCCCTGAGCAACGGGCGGGGTGGGCTGGCCCGATGGCCAGCCCGTGCCCCGCCCGTTTATTTTTTTACGGGCACGGGCTAGCCCATGCCCGTGCCCTAGCCCGTTTAAGCCCGTATTAAACGGGCTGGGCTGAACCCGTTTGGGCTGAACGGGCATGGGCAGCCCGTTTGTCAAAGAAAAAAAATATTTTAAACCTATTTAAATTTCTAATAACAATCAATACTCACAAATAAAATAGTGTACATCAATAATAAAATAATAATAATATACACATGATATGATTATTCATCCTAAAATCACAACCTTACAAAATATTCATTCAAATATTCTAAATTTAACATTATTAGTTTAAAAATTTTACAAACCTATAAAATTTCAACCCAACAAAACTCCATCTTCTATAAAAATAGTGAATAAATATTATAATCTTTGCAATTTAAAATTTAACAACTTTAACAAAATAGTAAATATTATAATTTATTTAGTAAAAAAATTATTAAAAAAATATATATACATAAACGGGCGGGCACGGGCAGCCCAATGGTGTGCCCGTAGCCCGCCCATTTAAAACATATAGCCCGCCCATTTAAGCCCGCCCGTTACGGGCTTAATTTGGGCGGGTCCAAACCGGGCAAATATAAGCCGGGCCCGGGCGGGTACACCGGGCACAGGTATTTTGCTCAGCCCTACTTCACATATGTTACTTTTACGCCGAAAGAAACTTAATAGCCAACACTACTCTAACTTAATGGCAGGGATTTTTTTACACTATTTTAAAAATTTTATGTGTACTTTTATACTTAACAAATTTTATGATATTTAATGCATATGAAACAATACATCATACGTAAGTTTATACCTTAACCTTTTAAAATAAAAAATATTAACTTATTCAAAATTTAATTAAAAAATATATAAATATATAGAAGTATATACAAATAACTCTAACATTTAAAACTTAATACAAACCACTTTAAATGTTTAAGTCTGTATTCCAACCATTAATTATATACCTCTCTAAATATTTTTATAATGTTAAGGTGTGTTCAACATCTTAAAATAATTTTAATAATATAATTGATACTTTAAACTATTTAAGAGATAATTAGTATTTTAAATAAATTTTTAAATATAATTAGTATCCTCCATTAACTTTGGTTAGAATTTCCATCCAAGTATATCACATGAGCTTCTCTCTTTTTCCCATGTCATTCTTTAAATATTTTTACATACTAGTTGCGAAAATAATTTTTTTAAAAAACAAAAAATAGAAGAGGGATCTGGGGGGAATGTCGAAGAGTTAGGGTTCACACAGATTGAAACTGAAGCTGCAGCGAAGAGAGAGAGAGAAGGCTTCGAAGGAGGTATGTGCTGTAATTGCTCCATAGAAGACTACAGAGGTGCGTGATGAAATTGCTCCTTTGAAGACGACTGAGGTGAACCTGTGCCTACTAGCGATGACGAACTCGTGCATTCGACCTTCTTCTGCTATGAGTTAGAGTCTTTGATGGCGCGATCAACCTTATAATCGACGGCCACAAGCAAAAGAAGAGTCGCCTTAAGGGTTATGGAGTTCGGTGCAACAATATTGCCATCATCTGAAATTTGACAAAGAAGAGGAAATTGCCGCCGGAGATGACAACAATACGATAGGAAATTTGTTGGGTTATAGTGCATTTAAGGGAGAACAATTTTTGCCTTCAAGGTTCCAATTCCATCCACCTAAATCTCTATTTTCATCCAGTCTTTCAATGATTTGATTATAGATTATAGTTTTTTTCTTTTACAATTATATTTTTTTGGAGCAGAGATTTTGGTTTGATTTTGAGCAGACGATTTGTTGATTTCAGCTGGACAAATCTCTTATTCTTCTTTGCAAATTATTTTGCTTATGAAAATGTTGAGAATATTTAAGTTTTCTTTATCAGTCTTCAATGTATGCATATAAATTTTCATTCTATTACACTCCTTCAAAATTCACTTCCACATCCCTCTTTCCTGTTCTTTTTTGCAGTCTGTTCTAACAGAAATTGTTATTAGTGGATGCTAATTGCGTAAAACTTTATTGTGTGCAATTAGTTTAGGGTGCCAACCACTAAATTTACTTGCACCACTAAAGCTACTTCAGGCGCTCCTTAACCCTATTTTTTATATAGATATAACCTCCACAAATTTATATATGATATAAAGTTCAATGCACATTAATGTTTGTTAGGTAATGTATTTATTTGAGCTTAATCACGCAAAAAAAAATTACGCGTATAAATATCGGGATTGAAAAAAAATATTAACTTGAAATATTGCATTTTATAATATAACGAAAAGACAAAACCACAAACATCCAAATTATATCATATCAAAATATGTTGTGAAGAACTAATAGCAGTTAGATATAGAAGAAAGAGATTAATCCTTTATAATATAGGGAACCAAAGTTTAAATTATTATTTAGAGAGATATTTATATTTAATATCTAATAATGTCTTAAATAGGATTAATTTTAATAGGAGGATATCTATATTTAATAAAAAAATTATACTATTATGTGGAAATGAAAACTAAAGCTTGAAAGGATAGAAATTAAGAGCAGTGGCAGAACAGAGGAAGTTAGCAGTTTCTGACAAGAGGAAGTGGAAGAGGAGGATTGGGATTGAGTACGGGTGGCGATTACAAGAGGTGGAAGGTCGATGGGGCTGCAGTAGTTGTTACTGCTGTAATAATGGCAGTGGAATTGATGTTTCAGAGGAATCAGCGGTGGAGCTGTTGCTACAAGGAAACCCTCAAGTGAAAGCACATCTTCATCTCTCTCTCTCTTCTTCTCTCTCTTCCTTCCGTTATCGTGAACCCAAGGACATAAACAAGGCTTCTGCTGTCTTATTCTAGAACCAAAATCACAAATGGTGGAATAACAGAAAATCAATGGCTAACAAAAGAAGAAATCTACTAAGCAAAAGAGGCGGGAGAGAAAGAGGCGTGACGGTGGCAACGACACTGGGAGTTGACGCAGAGTGGCGGTGACGCATGGTGGAATAACGAAAATTGAAAGGGGAGGCAGAGGAGGGTGCAGACGAAGGCACAAGAAGAGTGGTAGACGGAGAGAGTGATGGTGGCAGAGATTGGGGAAAATGAAGGAGAATGATGGATGAAGAAGGCCAGTAGTTCACGAGTGGCTTTGACTTAGGAAAGAAGGAAGGATATTTTTGTCTTAACAAACTTTAATCCCAGGACTGAAGATGCAATATTAAGGGGAAGGTGAGATTGCCCAATCCTACCTATATGGTATTATCCAATCTTAAAGATTACCCAATGTTACATATCAAACAGCCCTATTTAGCATTTTCCTTATCTATTGTCAGTCCCAGGCCTTCAATATTGCTTACCAATCGTGACTTTAAGGTATAACAACATTATTCCTATCTGTAAATTTATGGGCCCATATCGGTATGATTTGTAAACTTTTAAGACAATATTGTTCCTAAAAGGAACTTCCAAATACCTATAGCTTTTCAGCAAAAAATTTTAGAGTAAAATTAGACTTTAACCTTTAAATATATTTCCTCCATTTTAAAATATAAGTTTAAGAAATGAAATTAATACAGTAAAATATTGATGACATTATATAATCTTGTCCTTAATTTAATGCATGAAAACATCTCCACATTACTCATAATTAAGGCATACTAAGAAAAATGTTAATAAATATTGCTCTAGACAGCTAAAAAAACATAAATTGAAACAAACATTTTCTTTTTAGGAGACTTATATAATGAAATGGAGGGAGTAGAACATATTGACCAAACTTGCTTCTAATTAATGTGTTGAATAATTTAAAGTTATTGGAGTAAATATGGGAATGATATGTAAAATGTTAATAAATGTTGCTTTGAACTTCTAAAAATACATATAAAATTGAATAAAATCTTTCTACCAAAAACACCTACATTTAGAAACCAAGGGAGTCTTACAAAAAGATTTAGAATGATTAGGTTTCCAATCGTAATCCAAACAAGCACTAAAGAGAGGTGACATCCCATTCCATGCATGCTAGCTCACTATCTCAACTCATTTTTTTTATTTGATTATATATATAATTTCTTTTAAAATTTAGGATATAAAAAATTATTTATCTCAATATGTATATTTTCTAAAATTTAAATTTATATTTTTTTTTTACAAATAAATTTATTTATCACCTTAATTAATAACTTATTTGATCTCAGCTCTCCCAATTCTATTTGTGAGTATAGCTTGCTAATTTCATAAAAGACAATGAAAAAAAATTGACATTGTTATTGTTATTTGATAGAGTCTACACAATCTACCTGCTATGAATGAAGGAAATCCTAGTGAATCTAGACGAAAAGGATAGAATATCCGACACTAACACAGTACAGTTAGTCGAAGGTGAATATACTCACTCCACTCCAATTATTTTTTTGTTGTTGTTTTTTTTTTACCTTGTTTCAAAATTACTCCACCTCTCAAACTCGTTGGGGTATTTTGTTAGCCCAAAATATTTATTAGTCACTTTCTAGTCATTAAATGTTGTTTTTCTAAAACGTTCCTTGTCAAATAAAAGATAAGAAAGAAATTTGAAATTCACAGAGAAAAAAGTTAACCATATTAAGTAAGAATAAAATTAAAAAAAATGTTTCGCTATAAATTTAATTTATTCAACCAATATTATTGATTTATGTAAGATTGTAAGGTAATGGGTAATAGTGCTATTTTTTTAAAAATTCCAATACTTGTTTAGTTTTTTTCAGGTACACATTCGTTCAACTATCCACAATTATGTCGCATTCTCTCTCTAAATCACTATCCTTCTAATTCTTTTAAAAAAAAAATCAGCATCTGTTAGTTAGACAATATTTTAATTTTCTCAACATAAAGATCACCGGATATTTGTTTAAGAGACATATTTATCATGTGTGCCATGAATTGTTAGTTGTTAGACAATTTTTTCCTTCATTAAATGTACAAACATGCTCTTAACGATGACGTTACCATGTTCTTCCTGCCAATTGAATCCTCCCACTTTTTGGTTAAATGTATACCAACTAACCAAGTCTCCAGAAGTATATCAAATAGGCAAATTTTATCACACAAGATAATTTATTAATGCAAGACCAAATAGAAATATTTTTCTTTACATAACCGAATGGACCAAATGCTTAAAAACTTCTTTGTCATTTCGTCACATTCAGAACTCCGTTCGAATTTAGGAAACATTCTCAACGAATGGAAGGTGCTCTGGTCTAATTTGCCAAAAAAAAGAAAAACAAGGTGCTGATCTAATTTACAAATCACCATCCATATGCCAGATATGTTAAACAAGACACCTATCAATTCATCATCACAATCCCAAAATCCTACCAACAAGAACTACAAAACTGCAGAACTTGAAAGGGATAATGATGATGATGATAAATCTAGTGAGAGATAATAATGGAAGTTCTGCAACATGGGCAATAACTATTATTTTGTAGCCATGGCTCCAAGCAGCTGCAATGAAACCTGTGAGCACAAGGAAGATGGATCAGTCTTTCCCCAACCTGGAATGACTCCAAGCACACAGCACAATCCTCTTGATCTGAAGCCTTCCAGCTCAATTTCCTCCAATTGAACATCATCCTTGACCGACCACTTTTCTTTGATCCGTATACCTCTATCTGTAGCTCTGCTCTTCCTTCTCTGCTTTTCTTCTTCTCTTTAACGTTTTGCCTGTTAATTAATGGCAAGTTTCATGATTAAGTACAGAAAAGAACCATATTCATATCTGGTTTGCTCATAAACTAACTTATTCATAATTATCTTTTAATTAGTACCGATGTTAACTTTACAATATTCATCTGGGGTCTAATATGTTTGAGATTTATTGTTTGTTTTTGCTGGTTTGTTGTCTATTAAAGTATCTGTTGGCCTAGAAATAAAAAGAAAGTGATCAATCACTTGGCCCAGAAATAAGAAAAGAAAACAAATTACAAACAAGTAGCCTGGGATGAATGGATTTGGCAATCTACCAAAACAGAAGAGGGATGGATTTTTCCTTGTCTGGAACTTTGAAAATACTTATCTTCCGACGGAATTCAAATAAACATAAGAGCTTTGAAAATTATTTAGCCTAATGCAATTTTTTATTAGTATTAGACTATCAGTTAGTTTAAACTTAGAAAAAAGAAAAAATTTGAAAGAATAGCTGTTCTAGTTGACCTGTGTTGTGTTTGTACAATTTTGCCTCACAAATTCACCTACGTCATTCTTTTCCGTTCTTAGCATCAGTAAGCTGACCTAATATAGAATATAGATCAAATTATATAAACTTCGGGTTTTTTTCTCTCCTTCTGTATATCTGGAACTCACATCGTTTTTTTCTCCCCTGGATTCTGATTAATGAAGAAGAATTACGAAATACCTTTTGTTAGATGATTTCATTTCGGCCGATCTTAATCTCTCATTCAATCTTTCTTTGGCTTCTCCGGCTGCTCCGGCGAGCTTCTCATCTGTGCGCGCCTGGTATAATACGCTTCTTTGCTGTTCAATTTTCAGATTTAGAATCTAATTAAGCACCAATCACAAAAGCACAACTGTAAATCAAAGCTGAGAAAAGAGAAAAAAGAGTACGTACCTGCAGAGAAGAGGAGGAATGAAGGAATTCATGTTTGCTTGAATATAAACAGAGGGAAGATCGTCTGGTGAAATAAGGGCAATCAGCTGAAGCCCCAGTCTGATGGACGCGTCTCCTTCTAGCAGATTCGACTCCAGGAAGCATACCAGCCATCGAAGACGATCGATAATTTCTCGGGAAAATGAAGATTCGTTCGATGTAAAGCAAATTGAAATAAGATGAAGACAAAAGAACAAAAATACCAAATAGGAGGTGGGAGACAAAATTGAGTGATGCTTCGATGTTTGAGATTTGGCGCAGATAGAGAGAGAGAGAGAGAGAGAAGAAACCAGAATTGCAGGTTATAGAATGAAAAGAGAGGGAGAGAGAAATGAGGGAAATTTTATAGAACAAGAGAAAATGGTTGAGAAGTTGGAGAGAAGGAGGAAGTTTCGATGAAAGTGAGTGTAGCAAGGTAGCTTCGTTTTAGAGAAGCCCATCATAACTGATCCTAACAACAAACTGTTGAGAGTCGGCTATTGAGCCTTGACTGGCGTGAGCCTCTAATTGCAACCATAAAAACAAGACGTTCCTCTATGTAAGTAATTTTCACGCTTCCTACTAATAATCTTGTATTATCATTCTTGATTAAAGGTATGTTTGGATTAGTTTTTAGAGAATAGATTATGGAAAAAATAGATTATGGGAAGAATAAATTTTGAGAAAAAGTGATTTTAAAAAAATAAGTGTTTAGATAATAATTATTTTCAAAATGACTTTTTGTATTGGTAAATTATTAAAAATAGTATGATTTTATTAAAAGGATGTGAAAAGAGAGATGATAGAGAAGAGAGAGAAAAGAGGGTAGAGAAGAGAGAGGAGAGAGGTATAGAGAAGAGAGGAAAGATGAGAGATAATAAAAAAGATAGAAGAGAGAGAGGAGATAGTGCAAGAAAAAGTAAAAGTAAAATAGTAATTGAATAATTCATAAATTTTTTTATTCTGACCAGTTTATCTGAAACCATAGTTTTAAACCATGATTTTGTCCAAACTGAGATTTTGGACAAAAATTGCTGTTTGTTTTTAAATTTTTTCAAACCGAGGTTTAGACCAAAAATCTTTTTAAAATAATGATTTGGGGGTTTCCCAGACACACACTAAGTGACAAATAACTACGAATTTTAAAATTAGTTATACTATTTTTTTAGACATAACTAAAATTATATTCAAATTAAATCAACTAAGCAAATATATCATGATGGCATATAGGCTTAAAGACATAGGTTTAAAGACATCTGGCATAACCATCCAGGCCAAGTATGGATCTAAAAGATATAATGGAATAATACATAGATAAAAAAATCTCTTATAAATTATAGGGTATTCCTTTATTTTATTCAATTAAGATTTTTTTAGATAAAGAAATCTCTTATAAATTATAGGGTATTCCTTTATTTTTATTCAATTAAGATTTTTTTCTTTTTTTTTTTAATTAAGAATTAAAGGGATTCCTTATTGGAAGGGAGATAAACTACTCAAAATTTTCACATTTCATCTCTTGTATGTAATAATTGATAATTGAATAAATAATTCAAAAAATTTTAAATATGTAGTCATAGTAGTTACTTAGAGGTATATTCTCATGATCCAAACTAATGATTGTTAGTAGCGCTAGATATCAATAGATGCCAAAAAAAAAAAAAAAAGTTATTTCATTTAGTCTTTATTATAAAGTATCAACTAACAAGTGCTTTTGATCCTTTTTATACTTTAGTTTTAAGGAGAATTTTTTTATTCATGCCCATATTTATTAAGGATAGTGGAAGAAAGTAAAAATTAATATAATGATGAGGTTTGGTGTAATTAATAAGGATAATATTAAAAATTATTTAAATTTTAGAATAAATTGAATGTTTTTAACTACTTTTATTAGTATAAGTGAATTAGCTAAAAATGATTTATAATAAAGATAAGATAGAGTAAAGACACTAAATCACTTATAAATTTTGAGTAATTTTAAATATTACTCTTATTAACTACACTAAATTTTATTATCATATTAATTTTTAATCTTTCTTACTTTCTATATTATATATGGGCATGTATAAAAAAATAATGGGAAAATCCCAAAAAAATACAATTTGAATTTTAATATTTTAAATCAATTTGTTTACTATACGTTATAAGTTATTTGACTATTTTTGTAAAGTAAATAATAACATATTTTTGTAGTAATTCTTGATTTGATATTTTTTAAAAAAAAAATTCTTAAAAATAATTAATACTCTTTGAAACTATAAGTAATTGTTTTGTAAAAATTATCAAAAACCCTTGTTAGTTACTTACTTACAATAAGGACCAATAGCAGTATTATGATTATTAAAATACAATTTATAAAAAAAGTTTAAGAATGAGAAAAATATACGTTTGTGAATTCACTAAGAAACAACAAAATCTAAACATCTCCATTCAAACCAACACTTGTTAATTTAAGTTAATGTTTTTCCATCATGATTTATTTTTAATACTTTAATAGGTTTAAGTTAGGTGCATCCATGTTAGCCATTTCATCGTAAAATACTATTAATCATTTTAAGAGTTAAAGTATAATGTTGTCCATAAAATTTTCACGAAATAACTGTGGCTATCTAAAAAAGATTTTAAATTAATATTATTTTAAAAACAAAATCATACTAACTATTAAAAGCATACTAACTATTAAAAAAATTAACGCTACTAGTTAATATTTTTAACAGTTAAAAATAATATTATTTTTTTAAATACTTTCGAAACAATATTTATTTAGAAAAAAAAATTAGATACCCATAATTTGTAGATAAAAATTTTTAGAATAAAATTATAGTTTAAACCTTATTTTAAATTCCGCATTATCACGTGTTCAACTTCCTCAATATATAGAGCATCAAGAGGCATCCTATTCTACGATGCTGTCTCGTGATTTCGTTATCCACACCAACATAAACATAAAACTGGAGAATTGTCTAAACAAGTTGAAAAGAAAGATTCCTAAAAATCAGAATAACATGTCTTAAAGAAGATTGTGAAATATTCTTAGGAACAATTTGGTCAAAAAAAATATTATTAGAAATCAGAATAACATGTATTTAAAAAAAAACAGAGAGAGAATTGTCCAAAATTCTAGATTAGATTGATCATATTGGTTTATTAGTTTATTGGTCGTATCAACTAATTTAAATTGAATTTTAATACCATAAAGAGTAGGAGAAAGAGGGATTAATTAAATGTACAGGAAATTTTTTTTTTCACATATATGATCATTTTATATGTCAACATCTCTCTAATTTTAGAGATATTGTTTTAAAAGAATCATGCATATAGTATATAGGTATTATGGGCTATATAATATTTTAGAGACCCTTTTATTTCAAAGAATTTATTTATTTGAGTTAAGGGTGTATATAGGCAGGGTTACGCAGGGCAACCCTCCTGCCTAATACTCTACTCGAAAAAAATATGGGTTATATTTTACAGCCTGATGCCCGGCTCTACCCGATAAAAGCCCTAATTATTTTGGGTTGGGCATAGGTGGGCTGGGCATAGGCGTGCTGGGCATGCCCAAGTTGTGATATCATGCTCATGTTGTGAAAAAATATGTAATTATGAACTTCTAAAATAATATCATATTCATATGTCTTCAAGAGTTAAATAATATCCAGAATTCATTAAGAATAAAACAACAAAAAGATAATAAATAAAGTCTTAAAATCTATTGCATATAAAAAAAAAGCCTTAAAGTATAAATAGTTTATAATTACAACTTTGCATCAATCTCCCCAATGTTGATAAAGATTAAACATCTGAAAAAAATAAAATAAATAATTATAATTTATAATGTAATCATACGATGATTAGCAAAGTTAAAAAGAAAAAAGAAAAAATTAATATAGTTATAAATATTAAAATATGTAACTTACCTATTTGACTACTCATATTTCTAAAATGACCCTATAGTCACAAGTAGCCATAATATTCTCTCTTCTAAATGTAGCATCTAGGAAAAAAAAGTAAAAAAAATAAAAGGAGTGCTCATGGGCAGTACAGGGCAGGGCAGCCCCTGTCTGGTGTCCAGTTCGAAAAAAGTATGGGATATATTTTATAACCCGATATCCAACCCTGCCCTATATTTATCAGACTGGACAGGACTATTTTATTGCGAGTTCAAGTGGATATACCGAGTTACGGATTTTATGCACACCCTTAATTTGAGTTATTCAAATTCATTAAAAGATTATTTTCTAATAATAAAAAAAATATACGAATTTGAATTTGAAGGCTCGCTATAAATTGTTTACTAAAAACACCCTCATAAGTTGAGACAAAATTAATGCAAACTCTGTCAAGTCAAATGATCTTCTAACAAAATTCTTACAACATCAATAGAATTTAAACCTACTTTCTTATAGAATATAGGTTAGGTTACCTCTTTATCATTAGATTAGCCTTTCTTAAAGTTAGAAGATCTTTTTATCTTAAACGAATTTTATTATTTCTACTTCATATTGTGTGGTAGGTAAAAAGATCAAACCCATATAATTAATATGGCATTTTTTTAATTTAATTAAAATTATGACGGTCATTAAAAATAAAAAATATTTTTATGAGAGTTATCTCTAATTGAGTCTGACAATATTAAAATTAAATAAATATATCTATTTAAATTTATTTTTTAAACAAATATAATCAAAGTATAAATTCTCTTGGATAGACTTCATAGTAGTATTTTTTTTATAAGGACTTCATAGTATAAATTTTAACATAGTGAATGTGACACTTAAATTATTTAAGGAAATAACATAACAAAGGTAAATTCAATTTAAGGGACTTATCTATAAATATAGCCAGAAAATTTGCTAAAACATGGTGTGAAGATCCATGAGAGTGTCATTTATGGCAAGTGCAAAAAGATGAAATTGGCCCTAAATTTTTTTATGTACAATCCAACGTTCTAGATTTACAAATTAACCTTGTTCTTATATTTACAAATCAACCTCTTAGATTTACAAATAAATGTAAGTACCATGCTATGAATGTAAGAAGTTGACTTTTAAATTTAATAGGTTAATTGTGTTTAGGGAAAAAATAACTTTTAATTCTCAAATTTTCTTTTCTTAATTATTGATTAGTGATCTGGTTTTACATGTTCAAATTATTATAATTTATAAATTAAGATTGTTAAAGAAAGTAATTGAGAAATAATGCCTCTCCTAATTATTTATAGACATTATATTATATTTAATTATTTATAGACTCCCAATGATGTTGGACCAAAGTGGTTACCTGATTCATAGAGGATCCTGCCATGTGAGCATTTATTTAGAGGTATGTAGAGAAAATCTGAAAATGTAAAGTGCTAGTGGGTCCCTCTTTCGTGTGATAAATAATTTAAAATAAAAATGATAATATAAACAATTAAAAAATGAGATGAGAGTATCACATTTATACCATTAAAATAAGAAAAACAGTGGGAACCTGATATGTCAATCAATATAATGAGACCAGAAAAGTTGCTTTATATAAAAAGAGCAATACACTCGGAGGGCACTTATATAGAAAAGGAAGGAGATAACACCTGCATGGTTACCCACTTTAAAAGTAAATATTTTCATTTTATTTTTATCTATATATTATAAAATTTAAAAGGGAAAAAGACCAAAAAATAGTTTCTGAAATTCAAAATTTTAAAAAAAGTATCTAAATTTATAAAAGAATAAATTGATTACAAGTATTAATATGACTTTTTAAAATTTGAGGGAGAAGACGACATTGTTCTTCTCCTTTTTCTCTTTTTCTCTGAGACCCTTCTTACGACTACGCCGACCATGTTGGTGCTATCAACTGACTCAACTATTATATCACATCAATGTTGGTGATGGTGCAACCAACCCTACCATTCTTTTAGTCTCGAATTGGAACAGAAGCTCGAGCCATTGGACGAGCCGTGTCTGAATCATCGTCCCCAAGAACCCCAAGAAGTAGAGTCAACTATGTTTTCAAACCAAGCCTTGGACGGGCTCTCTCCGTCATAGCGTAATAGTTTCTATTATAATAGTCTGATTTTCGTTGACACCCGAGGCGCATCGATAGAACAAGACAACTTGTATGGAGAGTTCTATCGATTTTCAAAGCATTTTAAGACTATGTTAGCCGAGAGGTTAAACGCAAAAGGAGATGTTAACGTTTTAGGTCTAGATTCGAGGGTACTTGTTCCTGTGCCTGAGGAAAACCAGATTCCTTCGGTTGTCGTTACTCCGTGATGGAGTTCGCGGGTGAAGGAGCTGGTAAATCTTCGAATTGAAGATGACAGGTATTTTCGCGACATCATTAGAAGGACCAAGATGATTTATGATTCGTTGCGTGTTTTGGAGACGGTGGAGGATGAGAAGAAATTCGATCTTGCTAGCGCTAAATGGATGCAAGGTGATTTAAGGGCTGCCTCGTTGGTTAGATATTGACTTAGCTACATGTCTCACTTGTAATTATTTGGGTCAATTATAACTCGTGTAATATAATTGATAACTTTTATAATAATTTTGACCACCTTTGTTAAGATATTTATTACTCTCTTTAATAATTTAGTTGTAAGTAATTAATTAGGTTAATTACTACTCGTGTAATAGGATTTAAAACTTTTGTAATGATTTTAACTACAGTAGTGAAGATATTTACTACTCTCTTTAACAACTTAGTTACAAGTAATTACTTAGATTAATTACAAGACGTGTAATATGATTTATAACTTTTGTAATAATTTTGACCACCGTAGTAAAAATATTTACTACTCTCTTTAACAATTTAATTACAAGTAATTATTTCGGTTAATTACAACTTGTGTAATAAAATTGATAGATAAATTTTATAATGACTTTGACCATTTTCGTTAAGACATTTACTGCTCTCTTTAACAACTTAGTTGCAAGAATTTATTTAGGTTAATTACAACTCGTATAATGGATAAATGGAATTTATAACTTTTATAATTATTTTGACCACCGTAGTGAAGATATTTACTATTTTCTTTAACAACTTAGTTGCAAGTAATTATTTGGGTCAATTACAACTTATGTAATGAGATTGATAATTTTTTTAATGACTTTGACCACCCTCGTTAAGATATTTACTACCCTATTTAATAACTTAATTATAAGTAATTACTTGGGTCAATTACTACTCGTGTAATGGATTTATAACTTTTGGATCAATTTCGTCTTTTTTCTTAAATTTTGAAATGACATATTGATACTTATGACTAATCTAACATTTTATATATTCAAATACTATTTTTAGAATTTTGGAATTCAAAAAGTATTTTCTGATCTTTTCCCCAATTTAAAAATAATGTTGCAAAACTGATCAATTTTGATACATTTTGCCATTTAGAGGCCATCTCATATGCCAATCTTCTATTTCACATGATATAATTTTAAGAAGAATAAGATTTGTGGTTATTCCTTTATATGTGATATGGTAAATTTCATTTATTATGCCAATTAGATAAGAATGTAATTAAAATAATTATAATTAAGAAGAGTCTATGTTATTATTATTTTAGAAGGACATTGGTGTTGATTCATCTTAAGAGTGAAAAAAATGTAAATTAAGTTTGACTATTGTTTAGTTATATTTGTATCATAGTATTCAAATTCAGTTCGAGTTAATTGGCTAGACCAATGAACCAATAAATCAGTTCCTTAATTAGCTTAGTCAAGAGGTTTGGATAGGCCTGCTAAGTTGGATTTTATTTTTTTCCTCCTGAACATGAAAATGGTATTGTTTTGAGTTAAGAAATTAAAATAGCATCCGTAAGATATGTATTTTAATAACTTTATTTTGATGGATTATGTGTATTTTAATTTATACATAAATATTTTATTTATTTAATAATTTAAAATTTTTTATTAAAATATTACTACTATTTTTAAAATTATATATGAATGTTTTTATATATTTTAATTATAATTTTGTTTACTTATGTTTAACTACAAATTTTTGAATCACTGATTCAATCGGTTGAATAACCAATTTAATTTTCAGCATTTAGTTTGCACATTGGAATAAATCTATAAAGTAAGATTAAAGTAGGCAATTATATATTAATCAAACAAATGTATCTTTTCTGAGCATAATTTAGTTGGGTATTATAGACATATGAACAAATTAATCTTTTAGTCTTTTAAGTTTTAACTCAATTATGACTCATTCATTTAACTATAATTTGATATAATTTAATCTCTCAACTTTTAATTCGGTTAAAACTCAGATATTAATTTTTCTTCATTTAATAAATGAATTCTTATCATATACAACTCACCTTGACATATCATCCAATCATCCTATGTGGCAAAATACACGCTGGCTTTCCAAACAAGTTCCACATCTCATCACTCCACACTCCCTCCCCTGTTTTCCGAGGTACTGTGGAAGCCCCCCTTGTTTGAGAGTGTGAGTTTTTTTGTTTGTACAACAAATTTTAGAAAAGAGTTAAGCTCACCCATAATTTAAGGGTAGGGTAAAGTCTCATTTTTTCATAGGCAATATCAATGTTAGGTAGGATGAACCGTCTATTACCCTCAGGCGTAAACCTAGTCACCCAAAAGTTAGGATACCTCTCTAAACGTCGCGACTGGAACCACAACAAAATAGTACTTCTCAGAAATCGAATACACTCCAAATAATCGTATGGCTCATAAATTACCAGAAATATGGGTGGCCATGAGATGATCCAACCCTCTGAAACTCTGCTTACATGTTTCAAGTTTTGCTTCCATGTTCTGGGTTTATTCATTTGGGTTTGATGGGTGGGTGACGAAACAAAGGGAGGTTGAGAGCCTGCTGCTATTTAGGGGTATTCATAAAGCCTGCGGCCTAATATATCTAATTGAGCCCGCAAAAAAAAGATTCTACCCAACCCGATAAATATAGAGTAAGGTTGAGCATCGGGTTATAAAATATAGTCCATATTTTTTCAGACAAGATACCGGATAAAGAGATTGCCCTGCCCAGCCTTAACCGTAAATACTCCTACTGTTATTGATGCTAGGGGATGAGGTCCCAAAATTCATAGCCTAGGCCTGTCCGGGTCAACCTCTTAAAGAAGAAAATATCACAATTCAAGTGAACAAGGCAAGGCCACCCGAATGCCTGAAAATTTTTCATTCCTAGAGTTTGAGCATTATGCTTCTGGGTTTATTTTTTTTATATACATAAATTTTTTGAAAGGGATCAGGACCACTCACAATTTAAGAGTAGGTTGAAGTCTCTCTTTTTTTTAAGTAATATCAATATTAGGCAAGACGAGCCGTTAATTATTCTAATGCGTAAACTTAGATACCTAAGAGCTAAGTGACTCCTCAAGCGCCACGACTGAAACTATAATAAAGTGATACTTCTCAAATATCGAACATATTCTAAATAATTGTATATATCACCCTTTCGCCAACTAATCTAATATAGGATGTTCGATATTAGTCTTCCACTAAAAATAGGATATAGTCTCAAAGCTCAAAAAAATACTTGTAAAAAATTGATGAGATTATTTATTAAAAGAGTCATGGTACAACGAATGCTCAAAACAAATGAAGGCAGAAATATTAGGAATTTAGGATATCAGAAGCCCAAAAACGTAAACAGCCCTTCCAAACTCTGACAGTTTTGTCTGATCTGAGCAAAATTTACCAGACCGGATCACAGCGATGAAGCCCAAGAATTGGAAATCAGGAAAATTGTTTGGAGGGTTGGATCGTCTCATGGCCACCCAGTCCCACTTGATCGTCTTGCTCACCTCAATTAAGATTCTTCTTCGTCGCTTGTTGCCTGTACTGGGTTCGTCCGTCCTATCGTCTTCTTTTCTCCCTCTTCTCTGTCTTCTCCAGTCCCTTACTTTGATTACGTGGAGCTGAGTTGAAAGTGATCTAGGAGGACTGAGTTATAAGTAACTGAGTCAAAAATTGAAGGAACTAAAGATTTTCATTCAACTTGCTTCATTAATCATGGATACTACAGAAAACTTGTGATCTTTGAAGAAACGATTTTGTACAGTTGGGGATGTGGTGGACTAGGGCAGAAAGAGAGAGAATGGAAATAAAAATTTCACATTTTTTTTGTTGCCCACCCGGTTCACCGGAACTTTGCCCCGACTACATTCGGATCCGACCCGCGTCGCGCACCTGGCTATGGTGGATGAGTCTCCCAACGGGGATTTTCTGCGTACGCCAAGGCTCGAACTCGAGACCTCGCTTAAGTAATACCGAGCCGCTTACCACTCGGACCAACCCCCATTGGTAACAATTTCACATTATTGGATCCAAAAATCAAAGCTGTTCATAGTACACTGGACTTTATATATACAGCCCAACTCGTACAAATAACATAAACACAAACCTAATTACCTCTGACCCCAACAACTATTTGGCCCAAACTATTCACTCATCTCTATATTTCCCTAAAGTTGGAATCCAAAATATTGCAGGTTTACGTAGCCTTCTAGCATAGTGACATAAAAGCTAAGTGAAAGATTATAGGTTCAATTCTATTTGTAATCTTATACTGCTACATTTTCAATCCTGAAATCTGTCAATGATACCAACCAGACTACCACCCTGTATTTGGCCTCAGCTGAAGATCTGTAGTTTGTTTATTCGATTTCTATGCTATCAAACAATGTTGAGTTTAAGGTTTATTTTTTAATTAAATCTTTCAATCTCTACAAAAAATGCTATTTGTATCTTAAGACATTCGTTGAACAAGAAGAAGAAGACAATATGACGTACATAGTTTTTGCAGGGAAAAAGTAATTAACATTAGCCGGTGATCAAAGTACATTCAAATTAGTGAATATGTATAAAACTAATCCATTTCAACAATTCACATCGTTTAATGATGAAAAAAGACTTACACCACATGAATTTTTACTCACACTATCCTAAAAACTAAAAGCACTACTCATAATCAATCAATTAAGTCTAGTTGAAAGAATTAGTCTCTTATAATATGATAAATTTAAATTTAATTTTTTATTAAAAAATTTATTAACATTTAATGCTCAAAATATACTTAGCCGAAGAAAAAAAAAGTAAAACTCATTGTTTACCAAAAAAGAACACCAAAAAGCAAGAGTCTTTTTATTTTAAACAAATTCATTATAAAATTATTTTTCTACTTTGATTCATAAAAAATTGTCATTATAATCAAAATTAAATATTGGGCCTCAATTTATTATAAGTTTTATATTTTATAATAATATTGATGATATTATTGTTGAAAATTAATTATTTTTATCCTCATATTTATTTATTTTTATGGCTAAAATTTTTTATCTTGAAATTTATTTCAAAGCAATGAAGGGAATATTCTCTCTAGGTAAGCACTGGAGAAAGAAATTTGACGGTTACGCAAATGGCAAGTTGCAACTAACTGGTACGATATTTATCAATGTGATTGACGAAAATACCCCTCCACAACAACCCCCCACAAGGCGTTTCGATTTCGAAACTTCCATCCTCCTCGCGACACGTTCCGGAACACACGTTTCCCTTTTCGCCATTTCACCCCACAAGAATCTCAGAACAAAAATCACAACGCTGTATTTTCCCAAGTCCCTTTTACACTCGCACATCCACTTTCCTTCTTTTCGTCTTCTAGATCTGCGTCCATGGCGGACGATCAAGCTCCTGAATCGCCCCTCTCCTTCAAGGACAAACTCAGATCCTCATTATGCTTCTTGTGCTGCTTCCACCACCACCAACCCGACGACCACCACCGCCACACGGTGAAGCCGAAACTGGTTCGGAGCTCATCGCTGCAGCACAGGCCTTCCCACTCTTTTGATCTCCCGCACCTGAAGGAGAAGTGCAGCAACTTCATCTCCCGAATCGGACGCCACCGCCGGAGGCATTCGGCCGATTTCCATTACGATGCGCTCAGTTATGCTCTGAATTTCGAAGACGATGCGATGGACGAAGATAGACCTGCGGGCGACTTGAGGAATTTCTCCGCTAGGTTGCCCCTGTCTCCTCCACCCAAGGTGTCTTCGGATCTGAAGACGTCAGGGAAATCGCCGCTCTTGGTCGATCTATAATGCGTACTGTGTGATAAGTCTTGCGTGAGATCTATAATGTGTTACTGATTCTGAAACAGAAAAGGTTATTATATGGCATGAATTCGCGGCGGCGGCGATCCTATCAGACGGAGCGGAGCAAGAGCAAAGGCGAAAGGCTGCTGAACTTGATGTTTGAGGTTTTTCTGTTGCTTTTTAATTCTCTTTTGTTTCTTCGTCTTATTATCTGGCTTTGTGTAAATTGTGAATGCGATCCACCATATATGCAGAGGAATAACGAAGCAAAAGCAAAAACAAAAAGGGCAAAGAACGAAGAAAAGAAATTGACCATAGTCAACAAATAGATTGAAAAAAGTGTATATTTTTTAGTATTTGAGGATCAGCTGGCTTTAATTTTCAAAGAACTTTTTATTTTTCTTATATCATACATTTATTAAAAAAAATCAAAGATGAAAACATTTCAAAAAGCAATAAAAGTTATGCATATAATCTATAATGCTGGTATTGGATGCATGATTTTCCAGAGCATTAGCGGATCAAATTATTCATATTGAGAGGATTTAAGACTTCAACTTCTTTTTATCTTTGTTTTTGGCAGATGTTAATTTTGCAATAATATATATTTATTCGTTCATAAAAGAATGTTGATTTTTTTTTCTGGGCATGAGATCCATGATTATTGGTTGGTGTCAGATCAATTTAGAAAAGTAATGGCTATGACTATGACACGACACTGAATAATAACATAATTTTGATAATTAACAAGCTTTATATATGAAACCACTTCATGCAAATATTATGTGCTTCATAACTATAATTTTATTCCAATGAATACTAAGTCCAATTCTAGTTCTCTATGGGGCCTCAAAAAAATACTATGGTTGGAGGTGAGACATATCATCCACTCAATTGATACATATCATCCGTGAGTTCAACAAATAAAGAGGTGAGACATACGATTATTTAGAGTGTGTTCAATCTTTGTGAAGTATCACTTTATTGTGATTTTATTTACTGTGTTTGATGAGATATCCTAACTCCTAGGTGTTTAAATTTATGCTTGACGGTAATAGAAGGCTCACTCTATCTAATATTGGTATCGTATAGAAAGAAGAGAGACTTCATCTTACTTTTAAATCGTAGGTGAGCTTAATTATTTTTTAAAAATTTTTATAAAAAAAATAACTAATAAATCGATAAATTAATTCTTTAGTAATAGCATCACGAGTTTTAGATGGAATTAACTAAATTAAATTTTATATATTTTTTATTTTTGTCAAGGAACGACATTGTATAAGAGTATCAAGTAAGTATGAATACGATAAAATTACAATCAATGATTAAAATATTATTATTCTACCTTATTTTTATGAACATTCACTTTTATAAATAAAGGATATTATATTGTTAAATTACAATAAACCTTAAAATAATCCTTGCTTTACAAGTTCAACGTATAATTTGCCAAAAGAAGAAATATCTTAAAATTGGGAAGCAAAATCAGCAAAATGCCAAAAGGAAAAAAGAAAAAGAAAAGGACAAGCGTATAATAAACAAATAAATAAATAATTTTACGTGTTATGAATGATAAATCTATTCCTTAATTCACAAGATTCTTACTTCATTATCCAAACTGGGTAGCCTGAAGCCATGAATACACGTGGACTTTCAGGGGGACCCTTGCTTCAAACTTCTTAAATGCAATTTAAAATATTAGTACTTTGGGAATCACAAAGATTATTTTAGAATATGATATTAAACATGTGGTGGATATCCTATTAAATTTTAAAAATAATATATTCAATTTATTAATATTACATATATATACAGTCTTATAAAATTATTTTAAGAGTTAAAAATATAACATATATCCAGAGAATAAAATAAATTTACAAATACGTTGGTAAAGGATTAGTTAAATAATTCAATAATTTTATATGATTGTCCTCAGCATTTAAAAAATCTTATAATAAAAGAGTGTTTATGATTTATCCTCCCATAGACTAATAGTTTATTGGGTAAAGGTGCATCCAGCACCCCAAATTAATTTTGGAGGAGCAATTAACACCCTAAAGTATTTAAAGGTGCAATTAGCACCCTGAACTATTTAGAGTGTGTTCAATTTTTTTAGTTCAGGGTGCTAATTGCACCTTTAAATACTTTAGGGTATTAATTGCTCCTCCAAAATTAATTTGAGGTGCTGGATGCACCTTTACCCTAGTTTATTTTAACATTTAACCCCCTCTTATACCAAAAAAAAATATTGGTACTTGCTTTTTGGGCCAAACTAAAATATTGGCATTCTCGTTTATTCATTTCATTCATACTTTATGATTATGCCATTTCATATATTTAATTTAGATTTTTTTTCCCCAACAAAACCATAGTTCTCAGATTTTATTTAATTATGTACTTATTTGAACACAAAATTACATACTTAGATTTTATATTATGTAAAAATAATCCATTTAACTTTTAAAATTTAATAATAAATTTTCTTAAGCTTTCAACTATATACAGATAACACTCAGTTATCAATTACTCGTATACCTTATAATTTTTTTATACACACAAATAGATATGCATATAAATTAATTAGTAATAAATTTAAATTCTACTACTAATATAGAGACTCATTGATAAGCGATTTATAAATATTTTTATAAGTACTCTTTAACTTTGATTACAGGCTTAATTCTAATAAATTTTTGACTCAAATTATTTAAACTTTTCATATAAAAAAGAGAGAGAAAAAGAGAAAAAAGCCAATGTGAATTTTAAAATGATAATTTGGGTATCTGAATATCTAAAATGACAGATTGGATATGAGGTCCAATATGTACTTTACAAATTTAGAGAAAAATACCAAATTACCCTAGACTAAATGAAGAGTATAGTATGCCATGAATGTGAAGAAGGAACCGTTCTTTCTTTATTTTTTTCTCCGTCAGAATCACCTGGACGCAAAGCCACCAAATCTCAACAGTATCGGTGGGCGAAATTTTTTTCGGAAGTTATAATAACTAATTTTCCCAGAAAATTTTTGCTGCCTTTTTTTCTAAAAAATGTCTTAGTCTCCTCCATCAACCCCACCGATACCCCGCCTCTCCACCCCTAAGCTTGCAGTTCGTTTTCTTCCTCTGCATCATCAAACATTGTAGAAGGCATTCATTTTCCTACATATTAGTTCATTTTGTCCCTTCTTCACAGTACATTCTCTCCCTCTTTCTTTGAATGGCTATTTTATTGTTGCATTTAGTTCTTTATTCTATTTTTTTTTTCTTTCTTGCATGTTAGGTTATTCCTCCTCCTTTTGTTTACTAGGATTCATTTTGCAAATTTTTTTACTTCAAGGTTCAATCCAGCCATTATTACTAAGGATTATTGAAGGGAAGATACTGAGCTTGTTTATGGCTATGTTGAGCAAGAGGATGTAGACAAGAGGTTGAGTTACAAAGAATGAGGGGCCTTAATTCGATCTTCGGACCCCTAGTGCTTTCATTCCCTTGCTTTTCATATTCATCTGTATAACTAGTGAAAGTTATTGAAGATTAAGGTTTATTTTTGTTCAAAGAAAACATAAAACCTAGCCATTTTTGTATTTTATTGCATTCCCTCTGTCAAGGGATATAGATACTGCTTTAATTACTCTTGCATTGGCTTCAGAAACCAATGGGGGTTAGATGGAACCGATTTGGATTATAGTTCAAAATATATATGACGTTGATTTCTTTGTGGGAATTTTAAGTATGTTGGTCACTGAACAACGAAGGTGATTCCAACAATTTGTCTTCTTTCTTTGTTTTTTTATGTGCAAGCCATTTGTTGTACTTTGATTAACAATCCCTTTGAAAAGCAAGGTTAGCTTGTTGGAATTCTGAGGTAGAATAACATTTGATCCTTACAGAGCTTTGATGAATTGGAATCCAAATGATGGTAACCCTTGCAAGTGGTTGGATGTTCATTGTATTGATAGTAAAGTTCAAATTCTGTAAGTTTCTCTTTAGTTTTCCTCATACACAATCCACCAGAGCATAATTGTTACTTCACTTAAAGACAAATATTTGTAGTTGTACTTGTTCTTAATGTTGTATGAAAATTGTTTTTGATACTTATCATGTCTAATGCAATTAATCTTTTAAGAATAATATAGCACTTATTAATGCTTATAGGATATCTCTTCTTCTGATAATTTTTTGTAGTGACTTAAACTCCTTATCTTTGGAAGGGACATTCGGCCCAGAGCTTGGGAAACTTGGTCACTTAAAATATCTGTAAGTATCATTCAACTTGTTTTTGTTTATGTGTTCTTCAACAAAATACATGTTAAATGGAAGTTAGATAAAGCCAGTTGAGTTCTAAGTTGAAATATAGTGAAATATTTGAATTATGAAAGATAGATGATAAAATAAATACGACTTAATCAAAGTACTATCCCTTTCTCATCAATTTATTTTTTGTAAACTTCATATAGTGGATATGAGGTGCTATATATATATCTTGTGTCCAGAAATTAGTATATGTGTCCTTTAGAAGTGTTCTTTTTTCTTTTGGCAGGTTCTGTCATTTCCATCATATTCAAGAAATCTGAAATAAAATTTAGATTTGTAGTTAGGTGTGATTCTGAATTATTGAGTTTCTATTTTATTCTAAGATTACTTGACTTATGATACTATCAATGTAATTGTTCTTCTAATAGAAAGTTTTAGTATATTAACATTTTCCTAGTTCTTAGTTAAGTTTTATATGACTTACCTTGCATCAAGGATGCAAACATCAAATCAATCGCTTGCAGTAGTTTAACATTATGCTTTGTTTTTACTTCTTTATCTTTCCACTCCCATCTTCTATGTGATGTGATTTCTAAGTGTGTATTGCCTCTTTCATCTAAATATGCAAAAAAATTGATATATCCTTTACTAATTTGTTACTTCAAAAATATGGTTAATTTTCTCTCAATTCAATCAACTTATTACTTGTGTTATTGGTAGAATGCTATGTAATATGAAGACTTAATCTTTCCATTAGAATTGACTTTTTGTTATTCATATATTATTAACTTATTCCATTGTCTTATTAGTTTAGTTGTTCATGTACTATCAAAACATATTTACTATCATGTAGTTGTTTTAATTTGTTATTCTCTATCCAACTACCTTTTTTATTGTTTGTTGGTAATCTTCCTTTATTTTTTTTAAATTATTAGATTTAAGACCTTGAATTAAAAATTTTGGGTTCAAAAGGGCTTCCAATTTCTCTTAATGTCTCTAGAAATTATAGTAAATGATAAGGGAGTGAATTTCTATAAGGATGTCAGCATTTTCCTTTTCCTTATATGCTTACTCCACAGATGCAACAACTAACATAAAAACCTTCGAAAATATGAAGAGTGTATATTTATTTAGTCTTTCAGTTATTATTATCTTTCTCCACTATTCCACTGTACAGCTTTAAAAATGTCACTTGTCGATTACTAAAGCTGTCTTATTTTTGTTTGTTTAGTTTAACTCTTCCCATCTTGTAACTCCAGTATGAACTAACATGTTAAGTATCTTTCATATAACCCCAATGTGCATGAACAAGTTATATGGATTTGTTGCTACACCTGTTTATGTAATTTACTATGGAGTGGTTGTCTATGCAGAAGAGACTATAGGGTACATGTATTGATTGGTTGACAAAATAGGATTCAAATATAACACTTGACTATGATGACGAACATGTTACAGAGTTTAGACGAAACCTATAGTGATAGCTAGTAAATCACGAGTTCAACTCAAGGCGAGAATTTGTTTTAAGCCTACTTTCACAAAGCGAGACCGCCATATTGAACAAATGATATTTTAATTTTTGTAATGCCCAACTTTTATAATATTACATTTTTGGAAAGTTCAGTCATTGACCAACTGATGTTCAAAGTTAGTCAATCACTTTTCAGTGTTCGTCTTATGTACTATTAAATTTTGTAATGACTACGACTACATTTTATAATGACTTTATACATATTTTTCCTTTCACATTTACAACAATGGAATTGTAACATATTGCCTTCGAGTTTATAACTTTAATAATAACATTTACAATTTTAACAATAACATTTACAACTGAAATTGTAACCTATTGCTAATGGGATTTGCAACTCCTATAATGGCCTTTATAATTTATATAATAGGATTTGTAACTTCAACAATGGGATTTGTAACTCATGCAATGATATTTATAACAGAAATTATAACCTATTGCTAATGGCATTTGCAACCGTCTAATGGGATTAGCAACTTAGACAATGGGATTTACAACTCCTGCAATGACATTTACAACAGAAATTGCAACCTTTTGCTAATGGGATTTGTAATTACTGTAATGGGATTTACAGTTTCAACAATGAGATTTGTAACTTCAACAATAATATTTACAACTGAAATTGTAACCTATTGCTAATGAGATTTATAACTTCTGTAATAGCCTTTGTAACTCGTCTAATGGGATTTGTAACTTCAATAATAGGATTTGCAACTCTTGTAATGATATTTACAATTGAAATTGTAACATATTGTTAATGGCATTTACAACTCGTCTAAATTTATAATTTGAACAATGGGATCTGTAACTCCTGCAATGATATTTACAACTGAAATTGTAACCTATTGTTAATGGGATTTGTAATTCCTATAATAGGATTTGTAACTTCAATAATGACATTTATAACTAAAATTGAAACTTATTGCTAATGGGATTTGTAACTCTTGTAATAACATTTGTAACTTATATAATGGCATTTGCAACTCTTGCCATAACGTTAACAACTGAAATTGTAACATATTGCTAACGGGATTAATAACTCATGTAATAAGATTTACAACTTTAACAATGTGATTTAAAATTTTAACAATGACGTAGAAAAATAGAGCCTTTCAGAGGGAGAAGATGGTCAAACATCAAATTGTGTCAATTCTTCAGTTTCTAAAACCCAACCTTTCTCTCCCCTCTTACTAAATCTCTTAAATTTAAAAAACTTCCTTCATTCTCCAGATTTTGATCCCCTTCCTCATTCATTTTCTATTATTTATTTCTTCCACTAGTTTGCTTTAATTCAACTTTCCCATATTTTCTACTGTTTTTCTAGGAGGGGTGGGGGTATCGGTGGGGTTGATGAAGGAGACTAAGACTTTTTTTAGAAAAAAGGCTGCAAAATTTTTTTGGAAAAATTAGTTATTATAATTTATGGAAAAAATTTTGTCCACCGATACTGCTGGGATTTGGTGGCTCTACGTCCAGGTGGTTCTGACGGAGAAAAGAGTAAAAGAATAATGGTTCATTCTTCACATTTATGACGTACTATACTCTTCATTTAGTCTAAGGTAATTTAATATTTTTATCTAAATTTATAAATAATAGATTGAGCCTTCTGCCTAATATATCTTTTTAAATATTTAGATATCTAAATTATTATTTTAAAATTTACATGGATTTTTTTTATTTTTTTTTAAAAAATCATTAAAAAGGTCCATAAATAGAGGGCCACATGTTAATGTTGCGAAAAATAATGAAATGATGTGATGTTGCGTATCGGTTTTCATCAATTGTCTTCAATCTCCATGTGCCTATATTAATATAAGGGTAGACGTGTGTCGAACACGACAACTGAAATAATTTTAGTAATACTATTAATATTTAAAAATATAATTAATATTTTAAAATATTTTTTTTGGATGTCATTATTATTTTTTATTAATTTCTATTAGACTTCCGTCACACCCTCTCCACATAAACATTTTTTTTATTTACACATAATTATTTAAATTTAACTATAATTTATTTTTTATTAAAAAAGTCTCAAATGACAGATTGAAACGAGGAAGAGAAAAGGTTGGGGTTTAAAAATTTCAAGCCATCCTATGAATTTAAAATGATAGTTATATAATTAAAAATTAATAAAATAATATTTTTATTTTAATCTTCTTAATATAATATTTTTTTATTTTATAATAGGCATTTAATTTTATAATTATCATTTTAAAGTTGTTAGTCAAGTTAACAATGTCAAATTTAAAAAATTAAAAATATATTTATTAAATTTAAGAGATTAAAATAAAATTTAATATAAATATAAAAAATTAAATGTACACCTTAACTTTTAATTGATTTTATTTTATTTTTTAGAGATAAGTTAAATAAAAACGGTTGTTCACCCCAAATATCTTGCACATAGAGGAAGAAATTCAAACACAAACAACAACACATAAATCATTTTGGGTCAAAACTTGAATTCCTACAAGTAGTTAATAGTTAATGGGTCATCTAGTGCCCGTTTAGATTAGCTTTTGATAATAGATTCTGAGAAAAATAGATTCTGGAGAATAGATTTTGGAGAGAATAGATTTTAGGGAAGAATAGATTTTGGGAAGAATAAGTGTTTGGATAATTATTTGAAAATAATTCTTTAGAAGGTAAATTACTAAAAAGGGTATAATTTTATTAAAAGGAGGAGAGATGAGAGAGATAGAGAGCAAAGATGAGAGATAGTAAAAAAGATAGAAAAGAGAGGAAAGATAGTAGAATAATATAATTTATTTATTCTATTATATATTAAAAAAATGGCCATGATAAGGCGAGGTGATTGGTGGAAGTGAGTGGTGGGTGGTGGAAATCGTGTGGGAGCGGAAAGGTATGAGGGGAATGATAAAATGCCAAAAATCACAGCTGCTGCATATTGTCCAAAACCATAGTTTTGGTGGATAAAACTATGGTTTTGGAAAAAAATTGATTTTGGGTATAAATTAGATGTTTGGCTGAAACTAGGGGTGTGCATGGGCAGGGCTGGGCAGGGCAGCCCCCCTGCCCGGTGCCCTGCCCGAAAAAAGTCTGGGCTGCATTTTGCAGCCCGATGCCCCGCCCTGCCCGATAAAAGCCCTAATCATTTCGGGCTGGGCATGAGCGGGCTGGGCATGCCCAAATCGTGATACCTCGCTCATATTGTGGAAAAAAATCTGCAATCATGAACTTATAAAATAATATAATATATATGTCTTCAAGAGTTAAATAATATCTATAATCCACTAAGAATAAGGTAATAAAAAGATAATAATTAAAGTTTTGAAGTCTATTGCATATATAAAAAAGAAAGATTGAAATCTGTAGGGGTCGGATATCTGTAGCGGTATTGCAACATCAATAATTGAATGCTTGGCAAGTAAAACATATGAGCAACTTTGGTATCTATGTAAATATAAGAGTTATGTTCAGTACTTTAAAAATGAGCAAGGAGAGTTGTCAACTAAAGTGAAAAGTGTAGAGTTACAAATAGAATAAGTTAAGAAAAAAAATAAGATTATAAATAAATAAAATAATAATATATATATAGGGCCGGGCCAAATGGGCAGGGCGGCATACTATGCCCAGTGCCCTGCCCTGCCCGACATTTGGCCCGGCCCGGCCCTGCCCAAATATATTTTGGGCGACTTTTTCTGGGCCGGGCTGGACAATTTTTTACCGAGCTCGGGCGGGCGGACCGAGCTCTGGGCATTGTGCACACCCCTAGCTGAAACGTTGTAAAACCAAAACGGGCTCCTACTTGCGTTATCCAATTTTTGGTCATAAAATGTAATTTTGTCGGGCTCCTTTCAAATTAAGATTTTGTTTTGGGGTCCATAAGTAGTTGATGCCATAAGGTCCCTTTGCAAATTAGAGGTTCATCATTTTATTGTGAGTCGGTTGCGACTTGAAAGAATTTTATATTTTAAATTGTTTACTATGTTTTTCCCTCAATATTCAGTAATCGATATTGTCAAATATAAATAACATGCAAAATTCTTAACCTAAGTTTTTCTGTTCCGAAATTCAAATCATTAATCTTGAAGGGCACATTTGATTTGTTATCCGCTATAAAAAAATTATCTTTATTTACACAAATTTAAACAATAAATTGTTGACATTAAATTTTATCATTATTCAAAAATTTTAAAAGCGGATTTAGAGAGTAATTGTCACCTAAAATGTGATTGTAACTTCTATCATAATACAATTTTAAAAGTCACTATACCACACAAAATTATTATGCTCTCTTTGTAAAAAGAAAATTTACACGAATGATCAGCCGATTATAATATTAAAATATATTAATTTATTATATTTTAATTAAAAAAAATTTATACGATATAATATTTGTAGAGTAGGGAAACATATGTTTTAGAAATCTCGGTTGAATCCCACTTATATAAATTAGGTTATTAGTGTTTATCCTATTCAAATGAGAAAGTTTACATGACATCATATGGTAAGTTTGTGTTGGCTTTGCCACGTAGGAACATGGTTTGTTAAGCTAAAAAAACAAACAAAACAATGCGTATAGTAGTTTCGTTCCTTAATCCAACAAACTATACATATAAACGTGTATGGCAAGTAATTGGATGACGATGTTTACGTAACTCACCAACTGGTAATGATAAAATTTCCCCATTTATAGGAGTTGGTCTAATTTCCCACGACAAATTAAGTAACATTATTAAACAATTAGTACTAATAATAATTATTAATAATAAAATTCGAAGCTCCAGAATCGTCTCAGGTTTCCATTTAAAATCACTTTTTCACTTTTCCTGACTCAAAAGGTCGTGTCTTTCTTTCTTTTTTGGAAGAAAGAAAACTTGTCTTATCTTATCTCATATATCAAAACGCGTATGATGAATTGTCGTTTTGTGCCTTATTGTTTTTCCATTATCTTCTTCTTTTGGAACATCATCATAATTATGACTCATCTTCTTAAAAAGCACAGAAAAGGGTGAAAACCGCGTATGATATTGTTGCGCATCTTCCTACATTAATAAGCTTAATTATGTTTGTTTCCTTCTTTGTTCTTTTTATTAACCAATCTCTTTAGAGAATGAATTAAATAAAGCACTAACTCACATATTCTCATCGTCCCACTTATCCATTTTACAATATATTTTTAATTAATTTATATATATCAATACAAAAATTAAAATTATTAAATTTATTATAAAAATTTAAATAATTGTTAATATCGCCTTTATTAATTATACCAAAAACTCTATCGTATCTTTATTGAATATGAATATATATAGAAAAATTTAATACTCACTAAAATTATTAAAATATCTTATAAAACGTATTAAAAATACTCTCTACTTAGTTAATAAAATATTTTTTTTTAATTTTAAATATAAGAGTTAATAGATAAATTTATTTTTATCTTAAATATAATATATCAATCTATTTTATTTTTTAATTTTATAATTTTTTTAAAAAAATCTATTGATTATACACATATTAAGAAAAAATTTCATTAAGAGAATAATTTTCAATTCAAATAATTAAAAACAATACTTTTAAAAAATAAACACAATTTTTAAATAGATAACTAATTAATTAATCTTTTTAAATTTTATGAATTAGTTATCTAATTCATAATTAGAGTAGAATTTATTGGAAAGATGAAAGCTTAACTTTTCATGAAAATTTGAGAAGCAATTTTTGGAGTAGAACATTTTGGTAATTGTGCTTTCCGAATATTTTCTATTAATTTCTAAAATACTTTTTATAATTAAACATCTTAAGCCCATAATAAGGATATTTATATAATTAATATTAAAAATGAAATTAAAAATTTCAAGAAAGGAAATATTAAATAAGAAGGGGAGTTAAACCTCCTAAGAATTTAATTTTCTAAAAAAAGTATAGTTTGTGGGAATTAACTCTTGGGGAAGTACGAGAAGTGAAACTGATGAGCGATCCCAAAATTCTTTAAAGTTTCAAAGATTGTTAACTTCGCTTATAAGCAACTGAATCAAACAAATAACCAATTAACACGTGTAAGACGTCATTTCTATATATAAACCTAATATTTGACATTATCAAAATTAGGCTTAAACGTGGGCTCTAAATAGTTTATATTTATAATTTTTTAAATTATTTGTCCATATCATACTATTAGTTTACCTATTAATCCACTGATAAAAGAGTAAGATATACAACTATTTAGAACGTATTCGATTATTAAGAAATATTATTTTGTTATAGTTTTAGTTGCGACGTTTAGAGAGACATCCTAATTCTTGAGTGCCTAAATTTATGCCTGAGGGTAATAGACGGCTCATGCTGCCCGACATTAGTATCGCCTAAGAGGAAAGGAGATTTTGCCTTACTTTTATATCATGGTGAGCCCAACCTATTTCTAAAAATTTTTATAAAAAAAAAGTTTACCTATTAATTATTTTAATGAATAGTTTAGCTTGAGAGATCAAGATTTAGACAAGGAATAATCAAGAAATTGAGAAATGCAAGGGTAATAGAAATTTATTAGGATGTGGGAATGAAGACTTTAAGAGAAATTTTAATGATAGTTTTGATATGATTTGCAATATAAGCTTCTTTGATAATGCACTAATGATGAAAATTAGATTAATTAAAATTAGGTCAATTACCAACCGATCCATCTTTAAATTTTTAGTGAATGATTAAGTTGTAACTACTATTTTCTTATATGTTAAATGTTATGAAAAATAAAAGAAGCATATGATAATAACTAACAATAATTAAAAAACTATATAGCAAGGAAAAGATAATTGGAGGGAAGAGAAATATAAGAGAATATTTCTCTGCCAATTAAACAATAAATACTCTTATTACTAGTGAAATATTCTTCATACGATTTAATTTAGGGTAAATTTTGATTATAAAAATAAAAAATTATTTTATTTTGTCATTTTTTACAACTGATTTATCTAAATTATGAATTAGTATATAATTTAATAATTTATTTATCTTTTTAATATATTTAAATTAAATAAATAATTTTTTATTAAATATTAAGTCTAATCATTCATTACAAGTGTACGGTATAAATTTACAATGCAGGTGAGGTGGATGGATGCATACAAGAAAAATATATGCTAATAAATAATTTAGTTAAAAAAAAAAAAGCATTCCTTTCTTGACCAACTACCAAAGAGTGGCACTAAAACTCCCAAATGCTCCCAAATTTACTTTTTCTTGGTTTCACACCCACCCAAAAGTTCAATAGATTCTCTGGATATTCCACTATAAAATAATGTAATTGGAATGGGTGTCTTATCCAGTCAATAGTAATGAAGAAAGTGGTGGGGTTTCCATGTTTCATGGTTAGTTTCTAAGAATTTAATATGTCTTTATCCAATCCCATTCCCATGCCTAACTGGCCCCACCACTCCAACTGATTCTTAACGATCAACTACCATTCCCACTTTGACTCTTGACTACCGACTTTGAAATACCTGTTTTTAGTATTATTATTATTATTATTTTGAGAAATATAATTCAAACCATCATTCTTGCTTTTTTATATTTCAACTTGCAGCATATTTCTCTCTCTAATTAGACCAAATTAAGGGTGATAAATTCTACTCAAATCACGCGCATTTCACTCTCAAACTTTTTAAGACTGTTGTTTGAATAATGGTTGGCTTCTCTACATATTATTAATTATTTTGACGCTTTAGAGGATATTTATGGGTTAATTACGATTATATTTTCTATTAATTTTTTGGGCCAATTTTTTCTATTAAAATATGTTGTATTGTTCTTTTTACAAGAGATAATAGTATATATTTCCATTAAAATAAACATAAAAAGATACAAAACTCAAAAGTGTGGGTAAAAAAAAAAATAAAGCCTTGAAAAGTTTACAACCAAACAAACCACACCATCACTATAAAAAAAAAATCAATAAAATTTGAATACTAGGAAGTATCCTTATTAAAAAGATTTTAATCTTAACGTTAAGTGTCTAATAGAGATTAGGTCGAAGTCCAAAATGATTTGGCAACATTATGTATTCATACAAAAAAAAAAAATCAACAAAACACAAACTTCTCCTCACCCAGCAGAAGCTAGGAAAGGGATACAAAGATGAGAAAAAAAAACTCCTACCACCCCAAAAAGATTATACAAATAGAGAGGGTGGGACTCGCATAGAGGTGAGAGGTATCTCTTTAAAAAATATGTTATAGTTTTTTTTTATATAAAAATATTTTAGACAAATTAAGTTCTAAGAATTTATCATGGTCCCGGCCTACCTTTTAGTTTAAAAAATATTTATAAATATATTTATAGATCGCATTATTAAAATTTTTAAATTGATAATAAAATTTAAAATCATAATATAATAAGTTGTGAGCTAACTTTTTATTAACTAAATAAATTTTTGTCGGCATAAAATATGTTATATTTGATTTGTAAAGAATGAGATAGAGATTATTTTAGAGTGAGTTTTTAATATGATAAAACTTTTACTCGGTTCTAATTATAATATCGTATTAGTTTTTTTTAGAGATTAATAAAACTAAATAAATTACTTAATTATAGTATATGTTATATAATATTTTTAAAATGAATAATTTATAAGCTAAATAAATTAATTTGATAAAAAAAATAAAAAATAAATACATTAAAGTGATTCATTTAATTTTTTAATTTTTCTAAAAAAAATTAATAAAATTTTATAATTAGGATAGCAAGTAATAATACGGTTGTTCTATGGGTTTGGAATGTCTGCTGTAACTTTTCATACCTCCTCTCTACATCATCTTACAATTGGGTTTATAACTAGGGTTAATTTCTATTTTCTAAATTATTATGAGAAGTTGTTTGTGAGGATATACAGGAAATAAAATAAAAAAAAAAATGCTAGACTCTAGACATTTTGAGAAAAGTAAAGCGGTGGGGACTGCCTTATCCATTTGCTCCTTCGTGGCACCTTCCCTTAGTAACTGTTCAGGTCTGTTAGTTTGTTATTTTTGTTTAACAAACTAAATTTATATTTAGATATTAAATACATAATCACTTCCGTACAAAATCTAATTTATATCCCACATCATTCTTCCATTATAATATTCACCTATCATTAATTAAATTTAAATAAAAAATATATCTTTACTCCTTTAATTTTATATAAAATTTTAATTTAGTCTATTAATTTTATAAATTTTTTTAATCTTTTAATCCTGATACTATTAACAAAAAGATGCTAATATATCAATCAGTATCACTATAAAGTATAAAATTTATTAAAAAATTATACTATTAATTACGATCATATTTTCTATTAAGTTTTTTGGCCAAATTTTTCTATTAAAATATTTTGTATTGTTCTTTTTGCAAGAGATAATAGTATATATTTCTATTAAAATAAATATAAAAAGATACAAAACTCAAAGTACGTGTAAAAAAAATAGTTTTGAAAAATTTATAAACAAATAAATAAAAAAATTAATGAAATTTAAATATTAAAAAGCACAGTTATTAAAAGAACTTTAATTTTAATGTTCAGTGCCCAACAAAGATTAGGTCGAAGTCCAATAATTTTTTAATTATATTATTAATTCGATCTTTAGTTTAACTAGTTGAAGAGACCCGATAACCTTTTTTATTGACATTTATTCATACTTTCAAATATTACATCAATCACTTGATTAATTTCTTGATAATTATAATTTTTTTAAGGATCAAATTGAAAAATATATATGATGTTTTTAAAAAAAATAATAATAAAAGGCTAGTTGCCCTGTGTCATTCATTTGAGAAACAAGGAAGAAATTAGCGACATAGGTTTCGTGAGGAGAGAGAGATTTGGGAGTGGAGATACGAGGGCCCAATATCAATTAACAAACACGTCATTTTCTGCCTCAAGCACCTCCTTGGCTCCTTCCCTCATCAAAATCCACTCCCTCAGATATCCCAATTTTCAAACTTGAGAAGCACTTCGCATTTGCATGAAGCAGTCCACGTGCCTTCTCTCTCTTCTCTCTCTCTCTCTTCCCTCTGCAATGTGCAATCTCAATCCCTCCCCCTCCTTCCTCCTTCTCTCTTCTTCCTCATGCCGTTTCGAAACACATCGCCCCGACCCCACTTTCTGTCACTTTCCCGGGAAAATTATATAATATATATACCACTCCCTGAGTTGATTACGCGATTCATCTACAGCCTATACTGTGTAACTGAAATTGGATTTAAACAATAGATAAAAAAAGAAAGAAATAAAGAATGGAACGCTGATTCCCGCTATTAAGCACGGTTCGGAGAGCGAGTGTGGAAGGGAGTGCCAGAGATTGTGAAAACGAAGATTCTATAAAAGCCTTGATTTGAGGGTGACTCGCGGTTACCTGTTGTTGCCATTTGGGGACTCCACCGACTCACCTTTCCTCCCTTGTCTCTTTTTTCCCCCTCCATCTTATCACTATTCTACTGCGCCGTTCAATTTTTTTGGTATTTGATTTCTCTTTATCTCTGTTTCATTATCCCTGTTTCTCTGAATTTTGTCAGATATCTTCCTTGTTTTGCTCAATTTGACTAGGGTTTGTCTTACTTTCCTGGATTTCGAACCTGTATATGAATGTGGCAATCGATCCCTTTTACGCAATCCCTAGGATTCGATTTCAATCCATTTTCTTCTATTTTCTGGGGTTGATTTTGATGTTCTTTTGATTTAATCTCAATAGCTTTCTTACCCATGGCGTTTGACCAAAATTCCGTTCCAAAAGATCTGCGACCGTTAAACGTAGCTCGAACTATGCCTGACGAGCCTCTCATTGTACCGGCGACTACCATGGGTCGAACGTTAGAATGCTTTCCTCCAACTTCAGCTCGTGAGATCGGTAGCCCAGCGACTATGTCCATTTTTTACCCGGCACAGGTATCTGATGCTGGGCTTGTTGGTGTGGGGTATGGAACTATGTCAACGGGTCCTACTTCCTGGTGCGTTCGTCCAAGTGTGTCAATTGTGCATCCGGCCATGAGTCCTAATGTTGGGTATAACTGTAGTCCTAATTTTGGCAATCGGATTGCTGGTAGCAATGCTGTTGATCTTTCAAGCAGTGTCGTTGCAAATGGACCTGGTTATACCACGATTCTGAGCAACTGGTCTGGGGGCAGTGGCTTGGATAGGGCTGGAAACGATGCAGTTAACGGGTATGGTTGTAGTTCTGGTCAGGGAAATAGAATCATTGGCAGTGCCATTTCTAGTGATCAGGTAGGCAGTACTGCAACAACTGGGTTCGGTAATAGCCCCACTCAGCGGAATGCAGCCGATCTTGCGAGTGATGAGGGTGGGGATGACTCCGTGTCAGGGAGAAAAGTAAAGTTTTTATGCAGTCACGGTGGGAAGATTCTACCTAGACCTAGTGATGGGATGTTGAGATATGTTGGAGGGCAGACTAGAATAATTAGTGTGAAGAGAGATGTGAGCTTCAACGAACTGATGCAAAAGATTGTTGATACATATGGTCAACCTGTGGTTATCAAGTATCAGCTCCCTGAAGAGGATCTTGATGCGTTGGTTTCAGTTTCTTGCCCAGATGATCTTGAAAATATGATGGATGAGTATGAAAAATTAATAGAAAGATCTTCTGATGGTTCAGCTAAACTAAGGATTTTTCTGTTTTCTGCATCAGAAATTGATGCTCCTGTTGCGGGGCCGTTAGTAGATCTACGTGATAGTGGGCAGAGATATGTTGAGGCTGTGAATGGAATTACAGATGCAGTCAATGGTCGGCTCACGAGGAAAGGGAGTATCACAAGTGCAGCTTCAACCCAAAATTCAGATGTTAGTGGGGCTGAGGCTCTTGATAGTTCTGTTGCTGGTCCAGGGGATGCAAGTGTAACACCATCATCTTGTGTGTTATCACCCAGAGACAATGTGGCAGCTTCTCATGACACTGCTGCAAAGTTGGTGGTGGCAGATCAAAGTCCAAGAGTATACTCAGATGCTTCTGCAGTTCTGGTGGGCACGCAAGTTGCTATGTCTGGTCCAGCCCAGCCTTCAGCTTTCCAGAATGAGGTTGAACTAGAAAAGTCTGTGCCTTTTACTTTACAGCAACAGCAATTTGGAGTGCAGCAATCTGGAATGGACATTTTACCTCCTACACCTTATGTGCATCCTTTTGTTGATTCACGTCAGGAAGTTATGAATCATGCAGATTATGTCCAGCTGCCTCCTCAGGGGGGTTTCCCAAATTCTCAACATTTAGGGAAGCATGGGCCTGCCTTTACTGAACAGCAGTTCCATGATAATATTCAATCTTTTGTTCCACACCAGTTCATCCCTGCAGTGCCAATGACAATGACTCCATCAGCTTCTCATGTTAGTGCAAGACCAAACGTTCCCCAACCATTGATGCAACCCCAGCAAATTCGATTGGACCAATATAATGATGAAAGCACGTCAGGGCCAAAGATCATCCAGCTTCCTGTTGAACAAAACTACAATGCTTACCCAGTTCAAGTTCCTTCTGTTGTGGTTGCTGGTAATTATGGTTGGGTTCAGGTTCCTCCACAAGAGAATGTTATGTTGTCTGACGGTTTGTTACCTCAACAACAAGTAAGAATCCCTGAGAAATTCCAGAAAGAGGAAGATTGTTATATGTGTCAGAAATTATTGCCTCATGCACATTCAGATCCTTTGGTTCCAGATCAGCGGGATGGTGTTGCAAGTTCAATTTCTGATTCAATCCTGAGCTATCATGGTCTCCCTATGGAGGAAAACTTACAAGCTCAAGCCACAAACAGGGTGATGGTGACTTCACCCTTGATGGATGGTGCTATTGAACAAGGGATTGACACCAAATCCAGAGTCGTTAGCAAAGTGGAATCTCCCAGGGGAATACCTTTCGCTAATGCAACAGGCCTTTCTTATAAGCTTGAGTCTGGGGAGAGGAATGTTATACAAAAGCCTGCTGCTTTTGATTATCTGAGGAGTCCCATTATCTCCGATGTGTTTGGAAAGGCAGTAGATAGCCAGTCACCAACTGATGGGTTCATGGGGACGGCACCACTGTCTTGCCTAGATGTTGTTGGCCAACAAACGGTGCCACTTGAAAACTGGGTTAAGCAGGATGTGCTAATGAATAAACCTGTTTATAGTGATACAACTCCTGTTCAAGAGTCCCCTACTGAGCATACAAATGAATTTGTTAACTTGGTCTCCCAGCCGGTGGAATGTAGTCAGATAGCACAAACATCTGTTTGGGACATTCCTGAGTCAAAAAGTGGAAACCTCCTCAAGGATGATAATCTTCCATCTGTCAGGTCTGGAGATGTGCAGAATTCTTCGAACTCACTTTTCAGTAATCAGGATCCCTGGAATGTACACCATAGTACGTACTTTCCTCCTCCAAGACCTAGCAAAGTTCCTTCAAAGAAAGAAATATATTCTTCTAAGGATCACTTTGGTGAGGAATTGACCGGTGACTCTGGGGAACAAAATTTAGAAGCTCAATTGGAGGATAGTCTTTACCAGCCATTCAAACAGAGTTTATATTTAGATCATGGCTATTCAGCCAAGGGTCTGTAACTTTTTTTAAATTCCTAACACACACATATGTGTTAATATTATAGTTTGATTGTTGTTTTATAGTTGTGGATCGCATAACCATTATCTTGTTTCTTTAATGAAGGCTCAGCTGAAGACCAGATCAAACAAGACCTTCAAGCTGTTGCTGAGGGTGTAGCTGCTTCTGTTCTGCACCCAAGCACTCCTAGTCCTGATTTACATGGTAGAGATGTGTCCAGTCAGGAAGACGTTGGAGATGTAGATGATCTAAACAGATCTAAAGCTTTGGTAATTTTCTTTACTTGTTCCTCAATATGTTTGTTATCTCCTGTCTTGTAATTGCAGAAATGATCTCCAAATTAACGTTTCCACCCCCTTTTTTCGTGTCATGGTTTCATTACAATTAAAGGTATAATTATATATACAATCCTTTTTAGGATGTCAAGAGCAAGCTTCCAGAAAAGCCAAATTTCGGCATTCCTTTATCAGATGGTCTTGAAGGATTGCAGGTTGATTTTCTTTTTGGGGCTTATACTTCACGTTCTATGCTTTCATGTTGTTGAATTAGCAGAGCTGACACGTTGCTTTTGGTTTTTTGGTAGATTATAAAGAATTGTGACCTTGAACAGCTGAGAGAACTAGGTTCAGGTACCTTTGGGACTGTATATCATGGAAAATGGAGGGGCACTGATGTGGCAATCAAGCGTATTAATGATAGGTGCTTTGCTGGAAAGCCTTCTGAGCAAGAGCGCATGGTCTGGGTCTATCTTATTATTGATTATAACTTCCATTTTTCTGAATTCATTTCCTGACTAATAAAATAACCTTGTTAGTTAATTCTTGGTTGATGCATCATACAGAGGACTGACTTCTGGAATGAAGCAATCAAACTTGCTGACTTGCATCATCCAAATGTTGTAGCATTCTATGGTGTTGTGCTTGATGGCCCAGGAGGTTCTGTGGCAACAGTAACAGAGTTTATGGTCAATGGTTCTCTAAGAAATGCCTTGCAGAAAAGTGATAGGTAGTGTCTTCTTATAATTTTGTGTGAATTAGCATCCCCCGATCCCTCAATTGATTTACTTTACCTTGATAAATGTACTTTTTCCAGAATTTTAATAAGTTTGATACTAACGTGTTCATATCAGGAATCTTGACAAGCGCAAGTGCCTTTTGATTGCATTGGATGTGGCATTTGGTATGGAATACCTGCATGGGAAAAATATTGTACACTTCGACTTGAAAAGTGACAACTTGCTAGTGAATCTCAGAGATCCACACCGCCCAATATGCAAGGTTTATAATATGGTCTATTGAGTTTTGGAAGCTTGTTTCTTTTTCATTTTATGTGGTTTACTTGCATTATAAACATACACACACAAATCACTATAATAAAATTCAGAAATCACAAAGGCATTGATACAATGCAATGGCTGAATTGGAAGGATCTTGAATGGATGTTGCAATTACACATGGTCCAGAGAAGTGTCAAAATATTGGGTATCACATGGTTGCTATGGTGGTTGGGTTCATTGCATCCTGATGCAACCTGGCTATTAAAAACAACATTCTCATTTTCACTAGGTGTTTCTAAATGAATTAAAACCAAAAATGGCTCATGAAGTATTGTTTAGGTGCAGCTTTTAGAATAAATACTTGATGTTCAAACTGCAAAGTCATGTATTGTGAAAGAGTTGCACCGGTATAATTGGATCTGTAAAAAAACATGGATAATAAACATTAAGGACTGATGGCATTTGTGGTGTCTGGGTACTTACTTTTCTGTCCAGAACACACAGATAGTGTGGTCATCTGCACAATAAAATTTTTCAGTAGATCTCATGTTATCAGTTCAGGATACTAGTGTTATGGATCATGGGATGTGTTTCATTTTCTTTTCTTTGATTTGATACTTATGATGACACGCTGTTCTGTGCCACTCTCTGTTTGATACTTGCTGCAGTATTGAATATGGATACATTTTAATAATTGGGAATGATGACTAAATGGTGACTTGCATTAACATCTAGAACAATTGATTTAATTTGGTTAGCTTTTTATTATTGAAAATTATTGATTGTGCTGCTTCACATAAGGCCCATTTTATCCTTAGTTTGATTGCATTTGTGAAAACTCCTCCATAAGATCGTGAATATTGTTCTGAAATTAGTTTTAATTTTGCACTTTCCAGAATTCTTTTGATTTGTTTTGCAACCTGATGAAGCAACGGGGGCTGGTTCACTTTCGGTTACTAATGTTGAAAGTGACTCAGCTTAAAGATTCATATTAGGGTTTAAAACATGATGCTGTTGAAGAAATTGTTTCTTTTTCTTTTTGCTCCTTTCTTTTTTTGTTTTTGATAAGGGCTCCTACTTTTATTCTTCTTGTTTTTCCCTTCTCAATCTTAATTTAAGGTTGAGATACTCTATTTCTTCCTTGTATCTGTATTTCTTTTTATTGTTTTGTTATCTATGATGTTATGATGGTCACATTATTCGGAGCAGGATTCAGATGATCAAGGAAAAGTAGTGTCTGAGATTCATTACCGAGAAAATGTTGTTAGATTACCGCATACAATCAACATATGAACTTCAAGATGCTTAATTTCCTGTTCAATTGTGTTCTGAAAATGCATTAAATTGGATAAAAAATACGTGAACAGAAAGAGGAAGAAATCTGAGATGAATCTTTCTCCAAAATTGAAAATAAACTTGAACTAGTGAAGTCCGTTGTTCCAATTGTAAGAGAAAATAGTCAAAACTCTCAACCAAGTTCTTCCAGCTTTTCTCCCCTGCTACTTTGTTATTTGCTCTCTTTCTCTTCCCTTTGTTACATGATTGACACCTTTAATGTTTAATATTTCAGACTTTTAGGTTGAATTGTGCAATATTAGGTACAACGTATTCCATCAACTGCTTCATCAATTGCTTTTAACTGATTTTTAGCGTCAATGTTGTGTGCTTCTCATGGTACAACAGCACTATTATTTTCATGAAGCAATTGAAAACATTAATTATTCCTTTATATAACTATTCTTGTCAAGCTGCAATCTGTCTTCACACCTGTGCTTCTGATAATACCAGGTTGGTGACTTGGGTCTATCTAAGGTGAAATGTCAGACACTGATCTCCGGTGGTGTGCGAGGAACACTGCCTTGGATGGCTCCGGAACTACTGAATGGAAGCAGTAGCCTTGTTTCTGAGAAGGTTTATGCTATGACTAAATTATTGATCTTTTCTGGTGAATACTCTAAACTTGAGATCTCTCATCTGATATTTGTTGTGTTAGGTTGATGTGTTTTCATTTGGTATTGTGATGTGGGAAATCCTCACGGGAGGGGAGCCATATGCTGATTTGCACTATGGTGCTATTATAGGTATTGTGATGTTTTAGTCTTTGCTTTCTTGCTTTCAGTCATTGAGCTGCTTGTGAGTTATTTTTCTTTGCACAATTCAGGGGGTATTGTGAGCAACACTTTGCGACCTCCGGTTCCAGATTCCTGTGATCCAGAATGGAAATTGCTGATGGAGCGTTGCTGGTCGTCAGAGCCATCAGAGAGGCCAAGCTTTACTGAGATCGCGAATGAACTACGCTCTATGGCATCCAAGGTTCCTCCCAAAGGACAAGCTCAACAGCAGCAACCCTCTGCATTGCAGGCTCAAGTACTGAAATGAACCCACACCAATTGCTTAGAACTTCTGTGTCTGCTTTGTGTTTGTCTGTCATCATTGTGAAATTCATTATGGGTAAGGTCGAGTAGTAACTCAGTTCGTCAAAAAAAAAAAAAAAAAAAAAAAAGACAAAAAGAATGAAGGTTTAGTTTTATTCCGTAGTTTCTATTACATTTCGTCCTGATTCCCTCAGTGAACATGCCAGATCATTTTGGGGCCACATAGAAGGAAATGATTTTGCTCATATATTGCTTTTGATATTACTTGTAAAGAGTCCTTACTGTAATGAATTTTTATAGTTTTTTTTTCACCATTCAATGGTATTACTATATAACTATTTTGTGAGATATATATATACATACATATTTCTTTTTTGGGTTAATTCTTTACTTAGTGAGTTTAGACTATTTCTTCAACACCCCACGGGAATTATTATGGCTTTGCAATTTGGTGTTTATTCAAACACTTCAAATACAGACAGTACATATAATTTAAGCCGGCCAATTACAGGTCAACACTAGTATTCCTATGATCAACAATATCATTTTGAATTGTTTACTAATAGTTGCTTCGAGTGAAAGAAATTTGATATTATTTTTTAAAAGAAGTTCAACAACACTTAAAAATTGTTATTAGCTACAGTCGAGTTGAAGAGTTTGATTCCCTTTGGATGAATTTGAGAGTTCCAACTTTGTGCATGAAAATAAATCATGCTAAGAAATATATTTTTAAGTGCGCATGATAAAGTTTGATTCTTTCTAACTTAGCACATAATATAAACATTATATGAGAAAATAAGTAATATTTGATATCATATCATATGGTTCCTTAAAAAAAAGAAAGATGAATGTAAAAATAATAAGCTTTATGTGTATGTTTTATGTTATTGTCCCTTCTCAATTGTCGTAAGAATTTGCCTTTAAAGGGTATGATTATATTATATCTAGTTGTTTGACATGTGTTCATCTTGTGTTCAAGCGAAGACATATTCCTTGGAACTCTCCGAAACTCAAAATTATTGCAGAAAAATTTAAAACTATTGATAGCTAAGCTTTGGTTTTCTTAGACATTTCCTCCTCTTAGCCTTGTATGTCTTCCCCTAGACTCCTATAAAATGTTTCCTCTCCGATAAAAAAGGCACCATACAATACATTCTGTGTTTGTCCATGAACATGTCTGCTTTTGAGGAGAGGCCACTGGTGGAACACGACCAAGATTTCTATGAGTACGAACAAGTGGGCGGGGCCTGGTGTGGCTGTTTCCGAGTTTTTGGTTACAGACGGTGGCGGCAGCAGCACAGGGATGATGACGATGGAGGAGGAGGAGGATGGCTGATGAGCAAGTTGAGGAAGATGAAGGAGGCTTCAGAAGTAATTGCAGGGCCTAAATGGAAGACGTTCATTAGAAAGATGAATTGCAGAAATAAGCAAAAGAACAACAGGTTTCAGTATGATGAACATAGCTATGCTCTTAATTTCGATAGCTTTGCTCTTAATAACGAAGATGAAGACCTGGACTTCCCTCCTAGTTTTTCCTCCAGGTTCACTGTTCCAATTCGCCATACTGAATCTTGAACACTTTTCAAGATTAAGATTTAATTTGTTCGATTTATACATATATGTATTGTTTATTCATGCAAAGATCATTTTGTTTTTATGCCCTACGTTTTGCTCAATTTTCTCCAGTTTCATCTTCGCCTGCACCACAAAGTTATGATAACAATGCTGGGAAATGCAAAAGCTACTCTCTAACAGATATAGAGTGTATCACATGTTTTGTTAAACAATGTTAAATTTTTCTCCCAATCTTTAGATCAAGCTTATTTGTATACTAAATTTCATGAAGGGCAACCAATACGCTAAAATGGAGAGATTGCATCAATCACCGGTGTTATGGATTGTGATGTCAAGCCCATCTAATCATAAGGAAGCCGTGAGTCAATTATTGAAAATAAAAAAGGTAGAGATTGGAAATATTGTGAGACAGTGGGATATACTTGTGTCTCGTGGTGGCATTAAGGTCTGGGAGCATCTTTTGTGCAAGTGTTCGTCGAGAATCTTTCCATAAATGTTGGAGCCTTCTACATGTGTGCAAGAGGAACCATCCAATTATTGCCCGTTATAAAACCAATATCCCTTGAAGACATTAATTAGCCTGTTTGGAAACCTTTCAAATGATTTCATAAACACTTCTACAATAAATCAAGCTTACATATTTATTTAAAATCACTTTTAAAAAGCCTAATCCAAACAACCTCTGCGTTTGCGTGCTGATCATTCATTCTGGTTAGATTAGAGGGTTCCTCCTAGACCATGTTTGTTTGCATTAAGTGCTCTTTTGCCTGCATGACACATCTAGTTCTGAACAAACCACAAAAAATCTAACATATGAAAAGGCAAACAAATGGCAATCTTTGTTTGATCATTATGGTTAGTTGACCAAAACCAAAGCCAACTGAACTATATTCCAATTATGATAAGCATTAGTCTTAAGGCCTAATAAGCTACCAAACCGGCATGATCGAGAAAAAGGACAATAATTAGTGTTAGTGGAACAAAAGAAGCAAACCTTAGCATTTGTTAGGTACGCAGAATTCCTTTAACAAGAATCTTGATGTAGATTCAGCTTCCAAATTAAATATCACAAGTAAGAATCTAATTCCACCGGAGGCCATAGTTTTATAACTAAAATTACTTCTTAAATGTTTAATGAATTCTCCAATAGTGTTTACTAAATCCTTATAATGACAAAGATGATCTTGAGAGCTAGATAAACTATGACAACCGAATAAAATTTGATGGAAACTATTAAATACATGGTAAATGTACAATCAGTACTCAAAATTTATTTTAAAAGTACAATTAACACCTTAAAGTATTTAAGGACTAATTTTAGAAATATAATTAACATCCTAAAATATTTAAATTGTTATAATTTTATCCTTTCCTGAACAAAAAAATATGAACTTTTATTAGATACGTGTTACATATATAATTTTTTTTTCAATACATGGTCACATGACTTAATAAATTGTAATAAACAAATTATGAAATTTCTCACTCTTTATTTATAAATTCCATACAAAATCAATTTTAAGGTTTATTCAGTACTCATTTTTAAATAATATGACACATGTGACCTTTTAAATAATAATATGTTGAAATAAAAAATTTACATAACATGGATGGAACGTAAATTTATTTTTATAAGTGAAAGGACGAAATTGTATTAATTTAAATATTTTAAGGTATTAATTGTATCTTTAAAATTAGTTCGTGTGTTAATTGCACCCTTAAATATTTTAGGGTACTAATTATTCTTCCAAAATTAATTTAGGATATTAGATATATTTTTTACCTTTAAATATATGCATTAAAAATATCAACAAGTTCTTTTAAGTAACAAGGGATTTCTCCTCTATCAATTACGAGACAAAATATATTATAATTGATTAATTATTTATAAATTATTATAAATTATTAGTTAAAAATTTAAAATATTATAGAATTAGTTAATATAGTTTTTGATTAATTACTATTATAAAATTTAAAATTTTTTAAAGATCAAAGTGATTTATAATTATTATGAATAATTATTATAGTTAAAAATTTTAAATATCATAAAATTAGTTAATAAAATTATTAATTAATTACTATAATATAGCTCAAAATATTTTAAAGATAAAATGAGATTATTGATTAAAATTTATAGATAAAATAATTAAAAATATTGAGTCGAATCAATTCATATTATTTTTTAATTAAATTAAATATTATAAAATATTAAAAATATCGTAATTTGATTGATGGATTGATGATAGTTGATAATTGGCCTGTTTGGATAGGATTTTAAAAAAGGGCTTATGAAAAAAATGGCTTATGGATAACTTATGAAAAAGGGCTTTTAGATAAGATTTTATGGGAAAAAAGTGGTTTTGAATAAATAAGTGTTTGGATAGTTATTTTTAGAATGACTTTTTATATTGGTAAATTACCAAAAATAGTATGATTTGATTAAAAGTAAGAGAGATGAGAGAGGTAGATAAAAGAAAAGAGAGAGGAGAGATGGTAGAGAGTAGAGAGGAGAGAGGAGAGATAGTGTAAGAAAAAGTAGGAGAGAGGAGAAAGAGTGTAAGAAAAAGTAGAAGAGAGGAGAGAGGGTGTGAGAAAAAGTAGGGGTAAGATAGTAATTAGATAATTTATAAACTCTTTTACTGTTCAAAAAACTAGTTTTAATAGCTTATTTAAAACTATGATTTTATCCAAATATACTTATAGATAAATATAATAGTTTATTTTAAATTTTTTTTAAACTAAAATTTTACTAAAAAAGATTTTTAAAACCATGAGCTAGAACAGGCACCAATAATGTAATGTAATATACTTGAAAATTCGTTAAAATAAAACACTATAATTTGGCTATGGGTTGTAATATAATCCCTTCCAAATTGTTTATAATGCGCCTGAAAAAAATAACCTTTTGGATCAACCAATTCTCACGGCTAATTTCAACCCTAACACCTAAATCCATCTCCAGCAGAAGTAGCGAAGTGGTGTTGCGAGGTGAAGCCACTGGTAAGCATATCCCATTTCCAGCGAAATCGTTTTTGCTTCTGATACTGCCTCCTTGTGCCTGTTCTTCCAAAATCGTTCTGTATGTTCTCGCCGCTCGAAATATTTCCACTTGTGCTTCCTGTTCGATACCGTGTTTTTTGTTTTTTGCTTCCTGCTTCCATTGATCATGCTTATGCTTCTTTGTGTTTGTGCTTATGATTATATTTCCATTTTTGTTCCGCTTGTGCATTTACATATGTAGTATAAATTTTGGCGGCATTACTTGATGCTTCCGTAGCTTTATGTTGCTGCTTGGATTATAAACTTGAACCTGTGATTTGGTGTTGATTTTTGCATGCTTCTGCTTGTGTTTTGATTATAAATATGGTTCACTGCATGTGGTGGCTAGACATTGTTACGCATATGGAGATCATTTTTCGGAAGCTTCTGCATTTTGGGGTGTTACGATTATAAAGATTTTAAATATGCTTCTGCATATGCGTTTGGAGTCTGTACTGTTTTTTAAGGGACAATTGGACCTCTGGTATCACAATCGTACTATCATTACATTCCTTTTCATGCTTAACCAAACAAATATCTTCACTTTTCTTTCTGTCTTTTTTATCTACTAGTCATTACATTACATTACATTTCTTCATTTAAGTTTCGAACAAGTAACCAAATAGGCCCTATGTAATACATAATTATATGTTTTAACAATCATTTCTTAAAAAGAGTATGTTTTTATAAGTTTATCTTCTTCAAACGAACTCTGTTTGCATCTCATCATTCTTAGTCTTTTGTGAAAAAGAAAGACGGTTTTCCGTTTGAAATTCATTGTGAACTGTGTTTTCTTGTGTTTGCAGTTTGAACTGCTGGTGTTCTGTTTATTGTACTTATATTTAAATTTGATTGATTACAAATAAATATGGCTGCTTCCATATTCAACCTTGATGTTATGGTTCCTAGTTGTTGACACATTTAGAAAGGAAGAATTATGCATTTGAACTTTGAATTATTACTTTGCCAGTGTAATTTCTTGAGAAACTGAAAGTGATGATACATAGCCAACCATAATGCCCCGATTGTCCTATCTAGATATTAAGGGGGAAAAAGTGTAGCTGATTATGTGGTCCACGTTCTTTATGTGTTCAATCATAACACCTTTTCTGAAGCTTCAAACAATGCATATGATGATTTTCATCCTTGTTATAAGTTTATTATGGATGAACCAGTGCCTTAAACGGTTTCATGACTGGTCCTTTTTTAATAACTTGGTCTCCCCTGGTGCAGTGCACGGAGTGCTTGGGAACCTGCTGTCTTCCTATAGTTTGAGATGGCAGAAGAGGGTGGAACTGTCACTAAGGAATGCGAAGAGGACCAAAAACAGAGAATTGAATCAGAAAAGAGCATGGCCCCTTGGGAGCAACACTCAGCTGTGATAAGCCTCCCTCGCTTTGACTACACTGCTCCCTCTTCAATTCTCCAACACTCCCATTGTGGCTTTCTTGTCACTTGTACTATCAGTTACTTCCCCTTCTGTCCCTTTCTCCTACTCAGCTAAATTTCTTACATCATACAGCTATCGTGCAGACACATCTTCAGTTTCTTGTTTTCCAATTAAGGGTTACTTTTTGCATATCGATTTTGGTCTTACAAATCTGCATTTATTTCCTAAGAATGTTTGTCCTACATTTATGAGAGGGACTACAGACTACTAATAAGAACGTTTGTCCTATATGTATGAGAGAGACTACAGACTACTAAGTATCGTCATCTTATGTATGAACAATGAAGTACCCTATGACTTTAATAATTATTATTTAATCTCAATAAGCTTGCAATGTACGAAATGTTTGTATCTTGGTGCTCATTTACCTAGTCTTCGGTGGGGAAGCTTTAAACGGCTTGGTTAAATTTATTCTTTTTCATTGTGTGGTATGGTGGTGATTTGCAGCTTTGCCTGCTATTTTTAAACAGATAATGTAAAGAAGCCCCATCTTCAGTCAAAGGGGAACCATCTACTATCCATTCTCTTGTGATTGGAATGAAATCTATGGCACAATAAATAACTCTTAATTCCTCTTGCAATATTATTAGATTTAGGTTTTATATATGCTTATGTTTTTTGAATAATCATTATTGTTTTCTCTACAGAGAGGGAGAAAAGTGCTACAAAGGAAGTATTGTCTATCCTTGAAAAGGTATCCTTCATTACCCTTTCAACATGTTTCTAAATTTACTTTGTTATATGACATTCACTGTGTAAGAATAGGTTTTCTTAATGCAAAAAATTGTTGTATGCTTAGATTCAACTTGCAAGACAAAAAAGCTTCCGTGGGCTTGCTGCTCTACTTTATTCATAGGTCTTGATTTGTATACTTTGGAATAGGAAACAGATAAGGTAGATGTTGATGGAACCTAGATGCATTTTGGATTATTAATGTTTCAAAGGCTGGGATCAACCTGTGCACAGTGTAAGGTTAGAGGAATGAGCTCAGGAAATTGCAGATAGCAGTCAGAGCTTAAAGAAAAATAATCGAAAGGACTATTAACTCACCTTCCTCCTACTCTTCTATCCCCTCCCTATATTCCATATATTTTGGTATCGGAGTTAGTCTCAATTCCCTTGCCCTTTTGTCTCTCTCTTTGCTAACGTATCCTTTTGTTTTTTCCCCTTTTTTCTTCTGATATGTTTGGGGCTGATGGGTCATACCAGGCCCATAACCTCTCCCTTTGTTTGGGCTTGGGATGGGCTATGAAACATAGGCGGAGTTCTAAATGAAATAAAAAATACTTTTTATTTTCTTATTTGTTTGGGGCTTACGTGATTGTAAACAGATTATACAATGGCATAAATTATCAGACTGTCTGAGTTCTCTTTTCACTGTGGCTATGTTCATGATTTACTCAACTGAAGATGATTGACAAGTAAATTAGTTTAGCTTTATGTTTACTTTTCTCCTTATACACCTGGGGATGTAATTTTGTTACAGTATGTTCGTCCCTTTAAAAATGGAGGTTATGATGGTTTGGACAGCCATGACAGAAACAGTACTGTGAAGAGAAGGCGGATGTGCACTGAAGATATTGGCAGAGAATGTTTAGACTTGGAAGAAACTAACTCTGACATTGTTAACTCGGACGAAGGTACTTATTCCACAACCCCCCTCCCCCCTCTTGTTATTTCCTTTTGGAGTTTAGAGTTATGACTGAGTTTTAGGTTTACTGAACAGTCTTGGGCTAAGTGATGACAGGTAAACTATCAGAAGGAACTCACGTAAATCCTACAAAAGCAGAGACAAGCTCTGCTGGAGCTTTTGACCTTTCGTTAGTTAAGCTAACAAGGAGTGGGTTGCTTCTTTTTACCTTTCCAAGGAATGAGTTGGTTGACACTGTTGATATTGTGTCAAATATCATTCAATCTTTGGAGTCGGGTACAAGTTCCCCATCGTAAGTAAAATGATTCATTTGAATTTTATTTGTTAGATTCTTTATTTTGGTAAGAGAAAATTTTTGGTGAGTTAGGTTATAGTGGATCATTGGGATAGGACATGTTTGATGACTCATGAGCGCTTATAGAAATATTTCTAAAGGAGGTCTTTACATCAGTAATAGTGTGGGTATGGGACTGATCCTTACCATCTGGATCAACTTCTTTTGGATACTAGTTGTTCTGGTAAGTTAATGACAGTATAGGTTGCAACTTCTTTGTGTACCTTTTCCTAAATGTTCACATTTTATTTTTGGATGAAAAATGGTTTGTTGTCATATGTTTCATTGTCTCTGTTGTTGAAGGCATTTTTGGCTCCTTAAATTTTGGCTGAGATTAGTCACTAATTCCTTTTCTGGGACTGGTACATTGTCGTTTATAGTTTGATTAATACAAAACCCAAGTTACATTGCCATTTTGCTTTCTTTTCTGGTCTCTAATGTTGTTTGTCTGAGTGAAGATAACTACGTCCTAACAGAAACATGCTAGCATAAAGGCAGTTCTTTCCCTTGTTCAGATATTGTGATTATATGTGTTCACGAAAATGTTCAGAGATGAAATTGCTGTAATATACGAGGAAACCCTTTAGTTATTGATGTTAGTACATTTCTGTTTTGGTTTTGATAGAGGACTTCCACTTTTCCTGCAGTTGGTGCCATCGTATATTCCCTATCCAAGCAACCTGTCGTTTGAATGAAAAGGAACTGCAGGAAGTTGTATCAGCACTTGTTAAAAAGTTTGTGGCCGATAAACAGGACCATCTTGGACAACCTCTGAAGGTACAATTTTCCTGAATCATAATTAACCATTTTCTGTGTTCTTGCAACCTTTAATTTTGATCTTTTGAATATTAATTTGACAAATTTCATCATTTAAAAACAATTGATAATTATGATGTGTTTTCTCAATTCTCCCTCTATCTTTGCATACGGAGAAAATCTAATTTCACCTTGTAGTTTGCGGTTGGCTACAACCGAAGAGGAATCGAAGAGACAAAGTTACTGAAAGGAAATGCAGATAGTTCCGGTGAATATAGTTTGTTGGACCGTAATAAATGTTTTGGCGTAGTTGCTTCGGCTGTCAGGAATGTTGTAGAAGATTCAATAGTGGACCTCAAGTGTCCAGAGGTAAAACACAAATTAGTTGCTCAAATGTTCTATAGTTATCAGCACACAGCAGTCTCAATCATGGACTTGGATTTAGTTAGTGGCAGATTTAGTAAGAGGCAGCAAGAGTTCATCCTAGCCATCCGTTCATAAGCCCACAAGATTGTGCCATTTTCATCCTAGTTTCTTGTTGGTCATGTGTTGCTAGAATGGTTGAGATGAGCTTTTGACGCCTTTTACTCCATATGTCTCTGATTCATGTCATAAAGATCCAATAGAGTTTTACATTAGCAATCGAGAGCCTAACACAACTCTCCTCATTTATTTGAGCTTGGGACTGGTTATAAAACATAGGTGGAGTTATGACATGTTGATGGAGCACAATAATGCCATGCGACTCATGTAGCCGATCCTACCTAGTAGAATAAGGCTTGTTTTTGTTGTTGAATTTAAATCCTCTCTATTATCCAAATTATCTAAACATAACCACTGTTGTTGCAGCTCTCCATTCTTATTGAATGGCTACCTCTCTCTGGATTACCTACTGGATCATTAATTGTTGGTGTTGCTGTTCTTCCCAATTACGTTGTTAGCACAAAACCTCGACTCTGCATCAAGGCACTGACTTCCAATACCAAGCAAAGTTCTGGACCGAAATAAGTAGAAGGACTTCAAATTCTCACTTCAACATAACTTCAGCCTCAAGCAGACGCTTTATGCAGGTTGATTATCTTCCTGGAAACATCTTATGGGTTGCATGTGTACTATTCCCCTCTTTATTTAGATTCACCCATTTTTTATAGGTCGATTTTTTTTTTTGTACAAAAAAGTTTAAGTGGATTTGGTACTGATTTTCTATCAAAGCTAGGGCCCAGCCCAAAGCTCAGAGAGTACTTATAAGGAACTTAAAAAATCGTCTACCAAAAGAGCTCTCATAATGGTAGCAGGAATCGAACTCGCTTCTTTGTAGGATGCAGGCCCGTTCTTTATTATCTATGCTAACTATCATTGACTTTATAAGGTGAATCTTGAAGCATGTTTAAAACTTATATGGCTCTCTATTTTGACAGTCCTGTTTCGTGTTGGGTCTTCCTTCTTTACTTGTAATTATATAGATAGATTTCTACCTCTGAAGCTAGAACCCAACTAAAATCCTGAAGCAGGGGAACCGAGAATCTAGTTTCTAGAGAGAGTCAATAGTTTTATTTTTGAGTCAAATAACTCTTTAAATGTGAATGACTAGTGACATAATTTGAGTTTAATGAATATTCTCATATTTGCAGTTTAGGAATTGAGCCATTAAGGAAGATGACTTGAAAATGCGCAAAGTATGGTCTTGTTTGACTTTTTTTTCTCGAATAATGTTTGATGAAATCTTTATAAAGATGATTTTGATAGCAAAAATAAGTTATACTAACCAAATCTATAAAATCAAAATGACTATTTATAAAATGATTAATTTTTACGATTATGATAACATGCTATATGAAATTAAAAGGATCCATAAATGTTCAAAAGTGATATGATTGAAATTTCATGTAAATTTACTTGGTATTTTTTTTAATACAAGGCCATGGAAATAATCTAGGCAAGGGGGATGTCAAGGCATGTGAAAAACGTTAAAAACCAATATTTGCCTCATAAGGAAGGATATTAAGAATATGGCATTTGTGTCCCCGTGGTGCGAGTCAGTCTCTGCTTTTATTAGCTTTTATAAAAACATGATCAAAGGTGTGATCTAATTACGCCTGATAAGATTCCTACTTTTTTGATTGTGCTATTTGGAAGGTGATTTAGAGAATGTTCACGTTATGAGATTAAGGACACGTTTGATAGAAAATAGAATATAAGGTAATGATAATTATATGGGTTTTTTAGTATGATCGATATTGTAAGAATTGATCTTCAATCTGAGATATCTTGAAGTATAACGTGATTGTAAGAGGCTATTGGTGTCATGATACAAAAGTTAAAGGAAAAAAATCATCCTAGGAAGAGGTCTAGAGATAAAAAACAATGATATGTTGTCAATAGTTCTAAACATAGTAACATAAAAGCTTTTCTATAAATAAAAATGAGAGAGAGAGAGAGAGAGGATTTTGAAATTAGAAATGACAAAAGGGGCACATCGAGCAAGGGAAAGAGAGGGAAGAGCCTGGGAAGGGGGGAAAATGAAGAGATTTGCTCAGAGAAAAAGAGAGAGCAAAAGACAATTTCATTAAAAGTAAAATGAAAATAATACAGACTATTATTAAGTAAAAACCCTATGAACTATTAAAACTTGAGACTCATATAAGACATAATTGACAAAAATATAAACTCTAAACTAAAGGACAAGAATACATAAAACTCAAACTAAAATATATCAATAACCTGCATAGAAATAAAGGATTCAAACAAAAGGTATAATACAGACGTTAATTGAAAAGCTACACCAAATAAGATAATAAAAGTTTAGAAGGAAATGATGAGGTATAAGGATATAATTATAAGTATTTAAAAGGATGCTTAGATTTAAGTTTTAGAGTAATTGACAGTTCATTTTATTTAATATTAATATTGTTTAAAAAGAAGAGAAAGTTTATTTTATTTTTAGACCGTGATGGGCTTAATTTTTTTTAATTTTTTATAACAAAAAACAAAAAAAAAACGCCCAAAGAAGCTTACTAGCTCACATGAAGCCCAAGACGATTTTTTATGGTCATTGAGCCGAGATGTGGATGTTTCTCATGTTTGTGTCTGAGAGTCTACGTATTGTGTACCAAAGCCGCAAGATACCTATAACTGAAATTGCAATTCCAGTGTGAATGTAGGCCCCACCCCAGCTTTCACTTCTCAATCTCAGCCTACTCTTCTCTCCACCGTTCCTTTCCATGGACTTGTTTCCTTCTTCACCTTCATGGGCTTCTCTGTAACTCCCCCATCTCCTCCGTTTCTCCTCTCCTCTCACCACCACCCTTCACTCCGCACCTCCCATCCTAATCCCAATTCCAAAATCCTCCTCAATCGCCGCTCCCTCCTCCTCCTTTCCACCTCCACCTCCACCTCCCTCACCATTCCCTTCGCTCCTCCATTCCCAGCCACGGCGGCCGCCGACACCACCAAGCCACCGCTGGACACCACCATCACTGACCGCGTCTTCATGGACTTCAGCCTCTGCCCCAATTACTTCCTCCCCACCCGAACCCTTGGCGATAATTTCGCTTCTCTCTGCTCCGAATCCATCCCTTTGGGTCGCATTGTGCTTGGACTTTACGGCCACCTCGTCCCCGTCACGGTTTCTAACTTCAAGTCCATGTGCGTTGGATCCTCTGGCTCTTCCTACAAGAACACGCTCGTTCACAAAATTTTTCCTGGCCAGTACTTCCTCGGGGGCCGCCAGGGACGGCGAGACAAAGGCGAGGTCCAGCCGCCTTCGGATTTGGCGCGCAACACTGAAACCGTTGATTCCAAGGCGTTTTCTCTGGCACATTCCAAAGCAGGTGTTCTTTCGCTTCCTTTGTCGGAAAATGACGAGGAGGATGAGTTTAAGCTAGATCCGAATTACCGAAACGTTGAATTCTTGATCACGACTGGACCAGGACCTTGCCCCCAGCTCGATAATAAAAACATTGTTTTTGGAACAGTGCTTGAAGGTAATTTCCCAGATTTAGTTACTTTTGTGGCCTTAATTCTCGTCATAAGGACTGGAATTTTATCGACAATGTTCAAGAAGCAGCAGCTACCAAGTCTGCATTTCCAGATGTTAAGCACGATGATGACTTGGTTGGTCTTTTAATTGTTAAATTAATTGTGTAATATGAAATGGTAAACATAAGTTGAATAGAAGTAGCATAAATCATTAAAGCTAACATAACATATATAAGCTTCACTGTTGGAATTTTATCTGACAGGTTTTTTCAATTCCTTCTCTTGTCCATGAGCAATGTGATAAGCTGTTTTTATCTTCATCTTGGCGGTTTTTGTCAGTTAATCGAACAAAAAACGCATCAATCACATTGGAGTTCAGGAATATTCATCTAATCTATATTCACTCTTTAAATTAATTAGCTACAAGAAATCTTAAGAGTTGGGCTTCTATTTTATTTGCTTTCACTTCTTGTCATCATCTTTCACAATCATCTGCTATTAATGTGTTTTCTATCATATTTAAATTGAACTAGGGCGCACTTTGTGTAGAAAGATTTTTTAATTTTTAAATTACACCCACTAAAGGGTAGTTCTATGGTTGTTTGCATCATCATTATCGTGTTGAGGACTTCCTGTTGAACTTAATTTTGGAGATTCATTATTTCCATCTCATGGCTTTCTAAGAAAGTATCATCAGGCAAAGTACTCCCCCGGTCCTAGTTTGTTTATTAAGGACCGGATGAGTACAATTTTAACTTATTTTGCAATCACTTTTCTTTTAATCTTCTTGGAACACTAAAAATGGCGTTTAAATGTTGAAATACTTCATTGTAGAAGGGATGAATTAGATCATTGCATTTTGATGGCCATCATGCTTACCTTCGAGTTGAATGTGACTGCAGGTTTGGACATCATCACTTCCATAGCTGCAATTCCCACATACCAACCATCTGAACGAATTCGCCAATTCAATGATTTGGCTGAGTTTTTTGGAGATGAAAGGGCTCAGAATGCTCGTGCCATATGGAACAGGCCTCTTAAAACTGTTTATATTAGTGACTGTGGAGAGCTACAAGTTGCAAAGCCTTCCCTTTCTCCTTCTCTTCCTTAATTTTCTTTTCTTGTATATATTACATTCGAGGAATCCATATAACTTGTCAATTTGTAATCTTACTTTGAATATTCTGAGAGGGAAAGACAGTCCAAAGAAGATGGTAATCAGGAATCAATTCAAAGAAACTAAATGAATGAATTGAAAGGTACCTTAGTGCATTGTTGTAAAGTTGAACAACATGAGTACCAAATATTCTTGTTGTGAAGAGCTGGTAGGATTGTGATGCATAAATATGTCTATTTACTGTAGATTATTAGAATTTTTTGTAATATTTAATTATTTATTAGAAATGCTATGAAGATGGTTATGTGCCATTAAAGAAGAATCCTATTCAAGCAAAACCAGGTTTGAGCGTTTATCTCTTGCATATAATGATGTACCTTCAATTATGTTCGGATTGAGGAGAGTGAAGGAAAAAGGAAAGGCATGTTTCATTCAGATACTTCTTCTTTTTGACTTTACCTTTTTTTTTTTTTAATTACAGCCTTTTCTTTTATTTAGGTCTAAATAAAACTTTTCCTTCTCTTCCCTTTTACATTCTATTTCCACACATACTCTTGATAATTTAGTCTAGCTGCTACGTTGTTGTTCTGTACAACTTCATTGTCATTAGATTTATTGGCATGTAATACAAAGATACAAAAAGAAAAGAAAAGGAGCAGATGATATACTCTATTCTGTGACTGAACTCTGTTTAGTGTTTACTTCTACCTCACTGAATTGTTGTTGACTTGGGTGGAAGATTTTGAAGCTTTCAGGGAGAGGCAACAATGGTTCCCAGAGGTTCTCTTGGTGAAGCTGATCATCCTTTTCTGGCAAGCAGTGGCAGAGGAACCGCTCTTCAACTTGTGCAACGCACAGTTGCAATTCTTATGGTATGGCCTCCTCTCAACCTCCATGTTCTGCATCGATAGACTTCCATCAAAGGCACAACGAAGCATCATCATTTCAACTGATTCAATCCCCATACTTTACTCTGTTTCTCCTTCACAGTCTCTGAACGGAGGTATGCAAAAATGAGATGGTAAGTTGAGTGTTTGAGTGTTACTGAGCTATTTACCTGGTCTGGGGTCCGAGTGTTTATATAGAGAGAGAAATGGTATCAGGATGCATAGTTGTAATCGATTGATATTTTGGGTCTAGAGAAATGGACACAAATTTGAAGACAAACAACGTTTAGTTTTTACCGAAGAAGAGACTGAGTTGAGTTATGCACTCAAAATTCACCTCTTAAACGGTGGGCTATTTGATTTTAGGCGTTTTGATGGAGACGTGTTTATAGCATAGGATAGGCATGCTCCAAAGAACGTGTCCAGGAGCCCGAACCCTGTTTGCTCCTAATCTATGCGTCATCATTTTGTCAATATTCTTATAAAGAGAGCCAGAATGAATTAATAAAAACTAGAGGGAACCTATGTTTGCACATAACTTAGCAAAGCTAAATTATACTGTTGATAACTAATCACTATTAAATTTTTTGACAATTTTTGTAGATATATTTCATTGATACTGATGATTGGACAACATTATTCACCATAATAAAAAATATTGACAACATGGGCTTGATTTATCATGTAACATTGGATGTACTCAATTAGGTGTGAATCCCATGCATTACAATTGCGACGAGTCATATTATCTAAGATGAGTTGTATTATTTATGACTTCTAATAGTATGATTTTCTATGGATTATATGTATAGCTATTCTGTTTTGTTTTCAGTTTCAACACAAAGGTATGCTAGAATGAGTTGGGAAATTGAGTGTCATTGAGCAGTTTGTCTGGTCTGCTCTCTGTGTGGTATATAGGGAGAAATGTTGTTAGGATCCATAGTTGAAATCTGTAGATATTTTAGGTCTAGAGAAATCGAGACAGAGTTGAAGACAAATAACGTTTTTACCGAGGAAGCCATAGGTTTGTTATTCTGTGGGATTTCTAGTTTTGGCGTTTGGACAGAGACTTGTTTATACAAGAGGCTGCTCCAAAGGACGTGTCCACCAGCCCTCCCCCGGTTGCGGCCATTCTGTAAGTCATCGTTTTGTATGAGCCACTATGACTACGTGTTTTGTCGCTGCATTTTACGCAAATAAGAATGGGAATGGGAAAATGAATAGAAATAACTGTAAAACTATGTTTGGTATGTCAATAAAATGCGACTATAATTTTTAATTTATATCTATAAAACCCAGGCTAACCCGGCCGGGTAGACTGGTGACTCAGTGAATTTGATTAGATTGGTCAATCAATCAACATGGGATTAATTCAATTCGGTTTAGCAAAAAAAAAAAAAAATCGGTTTACCAGTTAACTTAGAATGAACATGAGGTAACGTTGGGTGGATCAATTGGGTTGCATCGTCCCTCCTGAGAAGTCAAAGCTCATATAACCTTTCTCGAAAGCTTGAATAATTTTATAAAAAAAATTAAGTTTCTCATTATCACAGTACATATCCAAATTTGAAAGAATAAAAAATGAATGTTCGAGGTACATTTTGACCAACAGGGTTTGGAAACCAAGGTTTGAATCATGCGTAAAGAGATATTTAATATTTATAATATTTTAAATATAATTATCCTTAATAAAAAAATATTTATACTTAAAAAAATATATTTATATTATAATATTTTATATTATTCCTCCCATCTTAAATATAAGAGTTAGTTAAGAGATTTATTTTAATCATAAATATAATACATTAATTTATTTTATCTCTAAAATTTATAATCTTTTATCCCCAAATTATATATCCCTATTCCCTATTAAGGGTGTGCAAGATACCCATGACCCGGTAAGCCCGCCTGAACCCACACAAAAAATGTCTTGCCTAACCCAGTAAAAAATAACCCAATATAAAATAGGCAATTTTAAGCAGGGCTAATATTCAGGCAGGGCTGAGCATCGAGTAGGGGTTGCTGCCTTGCCCATTTTGCCTTGCCAGCTGGTTACATTTTTACATATCAAAATTTATAGATTACATTATTTCACATATAACGAATATGATAGATACTGATGACTAAAGGGTAATTTTATAAATATGAGTAATCAAGTAGATAATTGCATCCTTTAAAATTTATAACTAAATTAATTTCTTTCTTTATTTTTTTAAACTTTGCTAATCATCATATTTTTTTTTCAGATGCTTCATCTTTGTCAATTTTAGGGAGATTAATGCAAAGTTAGAATTATAAATTACTTAGACTTCAAGGCTTTTTTTTTAATTTTAAAAATTTAATTACTATCTTTTTGTTGCTTTATTCTTAATGGATTATAGATATTATTTAACTCTTGAAGATATATGAATATGGTATTATTTTAGAAGTTCATAATTATAAATTTTTCTCACAATATGAGCAGGGTATCACGATTTGGGTATGCCCAACCCGCCTATGTCCAATCCGAAATGGTTAGGGCTTTTATCGGCAGGGCCGTCAATGGGCTATAAAATGTAGCCCATACTTTTTTCTGGCAGAGCACTAGACAGGGATTACCCTACCCAGCCTTGCTAATATACACCCTATTGATTATTGGGAGTTTCGATTAATGAGCTTGTTCTAATACAAATAATCATATTTTTTATAAATAAAATCTCAATAAATTAAATTAGTTATTAAGGAGTATATATTATTATTGTTGATTTTCAAAGAAAAACAAAAATCTACATAAAAAAGTGAAAAGTAACTTATGTGGTAAAAGACTAAAAGGTTGGGCTAGGGGTGTGCATAGATTATACCTGACTTTTTTTTTTTTTTGATACATGATTATACCTGACTTGGTTAATCATCAACTCTATCTTTGGTTTGGAGAAGGCATCCAACGGAATAAGATAGCCCGTGGTTCAATCAGGTCCAGTTTCAACCTAAGGTTAAGCTAGACTAGACTTGGTCCATCAAACTCTAGACTAATCTTCAGGACTTCAATTTGCTTTTTTCTTGTGTGTTTTATCTTTATGGGAAGCAAGATTTTAAAACACAATTAAAACAATAAAAAATATTTATAATCACATAAAATTCATCCCAAAATATTAAAACTTAATTATAAATTTATAAGAATCTCCATCAACATTCAACAAAAAATAAAAAGCAACATCCAAATTACAAAATATTTAAAAAAATTCATCTGGGTTATACCAGCCCAGATCAATTGATCTAATCACTTAGGGTGTGTTTGGATTAGCTTTTGGATAATATATTTTAGGAAGAATAGATTTTGAGAAAAATAGATTTTGGGAAGAATAGATTTTGGGAATAGAGATGTTTGGATGATTAGTAGCAGAATCACTTTTTTATATTGGTAAATTACTAAAAAGGATATGATTTGATTAAACGTAAGAGAGAGAAAAAATGATAGAAAAGAAATGGGAGAGAGAAGGGAGTGTAGAGAGGAGAGAGAAAAAGAGAGAGAAGAGAGGGTGTAAGAAAAAGTAGGAGTAGAATAGTAATTGGATAATCCATAACCTAGGTTCCAAACAAAAAGCTATTTTCAGTGGCTTATTCAAAACTTAGGTTTCAAACCGAGGTTTTGCCCAAAATTAAGTCTCAACAAAAATGACTTTTTGTGTATAAATTTTTCAAACTGCGATTTTGGCCAAAATCAATTCTTAAAATTGATATTCAAACACACACTTAGTCTAGAACCCAATACAGCCCAATTAACTAATCTAGTATAGTCTAGTATGATTTTACCATAGGGCTTAGTTAGACTAGATTAGACCAGACTAGACTACTTCAAATTGGACCAGACTACCGAGTTTCTACACACCCTTAAGTTGGGCTTAATACTAAATTTGCTCCATTTAACATCACTATATTTTTTTTAGATAAGCCTATGTTATCCATTGCCAAAATAGTAACTAATCTCTTTGTACCGTAGATTTCTTGAAAGAATTTTAGTACTAGCTATGAGACTCTCTCTATACACACCGCCATAGATCAAACTTCTGACTAAATGCTTAAAAAATCTAACTAAGTACTAACTATGCTGAGCCTCATAATTTAATAGCACTATATGTATATTCATTATATGATGGATCACACTTAATGGACCAAAGTATCAAAAAATGGCTTATAGATATATCAATAAAACTCTTGATAAATTTGATACTATCTCCAATTTTAATTATAAGAGTTAGTTAATTTTTTTAAATAAATTAAGAAAATTAAATTAAGAGTTAGTTGATTAATTTAGATAAATTAAAGAATGTATAATATAAATTCATCTTGACATGTTAAATTTAGTTATAATTAATTGATTTATTTGACTTGTTTAATCTACTTAAAAAAATTAACTAATTAGGAGGAGCTAGCATTACAAAATATGAACCATTGACCACGCGAATTGGCCCTTATATATTATTATTCAAAACATGGAACAACAACGAATCAGAAAAAAAAAAAAGAGATATAATGGATTAGTTAAGAGTGGGTGATCTATCAAAAACGAAGTTGTTCTTCAAAGCCTCGAACAAAACACCCACACATACACATACACATACATTGATCAGTGTATAACTGTTCAATCTTCCTCTTCCAGATCTGTCAATCCCATTTGATGATGATGAAGAGGCCTACATTTTCCCATCAGAGAGCTAGCAGAAGAAGAAGGAGAAGAATGAGCAGACGAAGCAGGAAAGGCCAAGCAGCTCTCACTCCATGCCCTCCTTAACGGATAGGACAAATTCTTGCTCTTCCCCCTGTGGCTGCACGCTGCTTTGGGCGAGGACGACGACGACGATGACGTTTTATCATGAATCGCACACCCACAGTTCCTGTGGTACGGCCGCCGTTGCACATCGTGATCGTGCCCCGATATACACCCTTCATATACGCCTCGGAAAAACCCGTCCGCGGCGGAGGCGGCCATTGCTGATGAGCTGAAGAACAAGAGGAAAGAGAGAGAAGATAATGGACGAATGAATTTTTGAGGTGGCTCATTGAATTGGTGTGTGAATGAAGATGAATTGGAAGCACCCAGAAGATTTGTTTATGAAGTATTGATATAATAATGGTGGGGGATATATATATATTGATGGGGGAAGTGCTGTGGGCAATAAAGAGGAAGAAGACGATGAAATATTAAATAATGAAGTGAAGAACGACTTGGGCCGGCATTCACTTCCTTGTTAGACTTTTTTGGCCCTCGTGTTTTCTGCCGTTTCATGCGAATGCCACACGACATGACAACAACCATTATTCCCGTAAGCTCGTAGCTGGACTTATTAATTAATAGATTATATAGTATTTAATATTTTAATTTTAATTTTATATATATTTAATATGTTAATTTTGTTTGTGATATAATTTTACTCATAATTTTTTATATTTGGTGCAATTCTTAGTTTATAATAATCAAATAAGGGAGGGAGAAGTTAACGAAGATGATTAAAATATTTTAGATAAAATATCCTATATTAATTAACTTTTTTAGTATAATTAAATATATATTATATTAAAAATTAGAGAATGAAAAATAGATCAAGTCACTCTTTAAATAGTTTGGGAGTAGTTATATCACCGGCACCAGGCCTCTTATGACCACCACCTATAACAATGGGAACTTGGGAAGGGATGAAACTTGCTATTTTATTAGCAAAAACGCATATTAATAATTAAATAAAAAAATCGTTTCAATTTAATTGCCGGGTGTTGCAATAAAATGTTAAAATTGATTGGTGCTCAATTGGAAGGCTTCAGTGGCCCCTATAAGATAATTAAAGAAAGAATAAGTACTTTTTTAGGAAGAATTATATCGGGGTCTTTAATAAAAAATTTAATTATCCAAAAATCCTGTTGATAATTAAAAAGTTAACAATAATAAATTTTAGTGTATAAATTAATAATAGATTTATATTATTTAAAATTTTTTAATAATTAATTCTCTCATAAAAGTTTACATTAATTTCCTTTTTTCAACGGCCACCGAAATTAAAGTAGAAATAAGCGTGTATAAGGGAAAAAAGAAAACAAAAAGTAGGAAGAAGTTGACACGTGAAGTGAGGAGCGATTGAATCCAGGCGTGGATCATGATTCTAACGGCATAAAACACGTCAAAGCTTCAGCAGTCCTTAGATTAATGTGCAAATTTATCAATTAATTTCTCATAAATGTTCACCTAATATTATAATCTTCACTTTAAATGTAAAAATGCGCATGAGAGTTTTAAAATAGTATAAAAATACAACAGCAGTTAAATTAACTAACGTTACTATTTAGCAAACATAACGTTAAAAAAGATGGTATAAAAATACTTATAAAATTTTTAAAATAATATAAAAATGTGGTGGCAGTTATTAAAACAATGTTAATTCTTTAACAAATAGTGGCAACAATATTTTTGGATGGGCTATCAAAGCCGATGTAGAAAGAGTGACTTCTTGCACTAGTTAACTCGAGGGGAATATAGACTCCGAATGAGAGATATATATGTTCCATAGTCGTATCTTACTGGATTCCGATTGAAAAGAATATTCAATATTAGGTCTACCACATTGTCAAATCTATTTGCATGGGCCATCAAAGGTGAGACCCTTCTATATCCAAGAAGAATTATAAAGCTTATTAATAATCTCTCAAGAGTGATAATATGTTAATGATAAGGTTTTGATGAATATGTTTTTTTAATTTTTTTTATTTATAAATTTGATTTTGAAAAGATGAAGTGGATGTCATATAGACTAGTCAATTCAGTATATTTAATCAAACTAACAATCAAATTGAACATGGATAACGGTTGGAAAAATATTAAACCCCAAAATAAATTTCCGGATGCCCAACGCTCCCGAATGAAAATTTTTGAAGTAATTTTGTACCTTAACAAAAAATAAAAGATGACATGGCCACATAAGCATATTAGTCAACTGACGGTCAAAATTAATTTTATATAACAATCATGACAAAAATACTATATTTTAAAATTTCTAGGGTTACATTGTAAAAAAAAAGGTTTGAGGGTGCCATTACCTATAATAAAATTTGTAAGGCGTATTAGTTTTTTACACAATACTTTCAGTCAAAACTGCCTTTTAACCTTATATATAAAAGAAAGGGATAAGTTGAAATTAAAAAGAAGAGTATTGAAGGGTGAGAAATAGAGCATATGGTGAAGAGAAGGAGATTCATAAATGCCATGCTGCCAAATAATTTTAGATGAAGTGAGAGAAAATGCAAGAATTTAATTAAAGGTAATTTAGTATTTGTACATTTTTATAGTTTTCCTCTAATTTTGTTTTTCCCATCTTCCTCTAATTCCAATATACTAATAACATTTATGAATATTAATCATTCATGAACTCCTATATAAGCATGTAAGAGTGGAATATGTGTTATGAATTCAACTTTCTCATACCCTTTTAACATTGAGAATTTGAATTGTACATACGAATTTGATTCATTTTGTTCAATTTCTATAAAAATTGACTGTCTGAATTTTATTTTTAATTAAAACTAGAAATTACTTTAAAAAATCACAAAAATAAATATAAAATATTCAAATCAAATAAGAGTAAACTCTCTAATAATAATGGTGATTTTTTATATATCCATCCACAATAAAACCCATAATAATGGTTAAAAGATATTAAATCCCTTTCTAATATCAATTCTAATCTCATTAGCAAATTATTTTTACTATTAGTGAAAAGAATCACCATCCCAATCAATAAAAGCTGATTCAATTAATAAGAATACGAATCATTTTTCATGAACTTGGATATCTGAGCTCATATGATGAGCAACATTATTAATGAATATTCTTACAAGAACCCATAAGCGTGGTGGGAAACATAGGGTTTCAAGGGAACATCTTCAACCAACACCACACAGCAATAAGCTCAATCGCCTTGCAACAATCAAGCTCAAACTTACTAAAGTTACCACTCGAGTGCCAAAAATGTCACCAATGCAGTCTTGCATGCTCATTAGAGACGACCAACACTGTTCAAGATCTTCACCCCATTGAATCGAAGAAGGAGGAGGAGGAGGAGGAGAAGAAGAAGAAGATGAAGAAGGTTCTAGAAAGTTATTACGATAGTCTTTGAAACCTGGTACGTCTTCTAGGAAAGTCAAGCATTTTGCTTCTTCTTCTGCGTAGGCTTTTGGGGCGACGTCGTTCAGAAGAATTGACAGAAACATTAAAGTGGCTAATGCTGAATAAGAAAGCACTGAGAAAATGTTTGAGGTTTTGGATCCTGCCATGTTTGATTTGATTGATGGCGGTGACAAAGATATGCTTTGTGGAGGATTTTATAAATGGGAAGAAATTAATTTAATGTTACACACCTCATCAGTTATTCCATGGATGCCATGCAATGAAAGAAGAAACAAGCCATGTTGAACGAAAACATTTGTTGTGTTAGGTTACTTCCTTAATTTATTGAGTACATTTATTAGTTTTCTCTTATAAGTATAGAAACAAACCGATTATACATAACCGTTTTACATGTGTCGCTTTTGGTGATCCCTATTTGAAAGTATAGATGTCACCACAGCAAATACCAAGACAGAACAAAGCCAAATAGACGACATTTTATTCCAAACCAACACTAAAAAAAACAAGCAAATTTACAGGACCACACTATGATATCTTTCTTTACCAGAGAACACGGCAGGTTATTTCACGAATCTTGTGAATACAATCCCCAGCAAAAGCAGAGAATGAGATTCATTCTTCTCCACCGGAGATCTCAATGGCCTTCACGTCAGGTTTCTTAACCTCTTGCTTTGGAACTGTCACAGTGAGAACCCCATTTTCCATGGAAGCCTTCACTTCGTCCATCTTCGCATCCTCCGGCAACCTGAATCTCCTCATGAATTTGCCGCTGCTACGCTCTACGCGGCGCCATTTCTCGTTCTTGTCTTCTTTCTCCACGTTCCTCTCTCCGCTTATCTGGAGTACCCTGTCGTCTTCAATCTCCACCTTCACCTCCTCCTTCCTCACCCCTGGAAGATCCGCCTTCAACACATGGGCCTCCGGAGTCTCCTTCCAGTCGACCCTCGTGTTCACGAAAGCAGAATTTTCCGAAGATGAAGAAGAGAGAGGGAAATCTTTTAATGGATCCCACAGATCGAGAGAGAGAGAATCGAAGACGTTGCTTCGTCGGCCACCAAAGAAGCTTGGAATGAGCGACATTTGAATTTTATCGGCAGTTGAAGAACGATGATGGAACGTGATCAATCGATGAGAGATTAATTGTGATCGCTACTTGACTTGAGTCATGAGAGGATATGATGGGTATTTAAATTGATTTAGGGGAATAACGTAGTACTTTCACGAGATATCTATCAACCATAGATTTTTCAAGAAGTTTCTGAAAGTGCATCGACCGTCTTCAGCTTCGTCCCCAAGGCAAGAAGCGTCGAGAGAATAGATGATCTCTCCGGACATTTCTTTTTTTTTTTGGTAAATTTTTTTTTAGAAAGGAGGGGTTCCGGACATTTCTGGTTTTGATATCAGTTCTTCGTACTTTTTTTTTTCATAAAAAAAAGTTTTGAAAAAAATTGAAACTAGGGGTGGTAATGCGGGCCAACCTGCCGAAAATAGGTTAGCCCGCCGTGGGTTGGGGTGGAGGCGGGTTGGGGAAACCCCAACCTGAGACTGCCATGGCGGGTTGGGTTTTTTTTTTTAATTTTTTATATATAATTTTTTAATTTTTTTTCAACTTTTTTTTTAAAAAAATTACATATGTCAATATTAATTAGATTCGAATCATGTCTTAGGTCGTCAAAATATTTGTTTAGTCAATTTTGTCACTATCTATAGATAAATCTATCACAAAGAAAATAATAATAAAATAAAATAAATATATATAAAGAAAGAAATGACTCAATGAGATAAAGTTAATATAAATTAAGTATAATGTCTCTTGTTTAACTAAAGCTCTTAAATTAGTAAAGTATAAATGTGTAATATAAATAAAAATAAAATAAAATGGGCTACGCCGCGGGTGCGGGTCAAAAAGACCCGCATCAAAGTTGGCGGGTTAGCGGGTTGGGCCCGTGAGCCCAACCCAAATTACCAGCCCTAGTTGAAGCATACTTTTATTTTTTTTCTCATCAGTTCACCGGAGTTTTGTCCCAACTATATCCGTATTCGACCCGTATCGCGCACCTAGCTATAGTGGATGAGTTTTCCAATAGGGATTTTCTGTATACACTACGGCTCGAACTCGAGATCTCACTTAAATGATACCGAGCCGCTTACCACTCGGACTAATCCCTGTTGGTAAAGTTTAGGCATATTTTGTTTTTTGTCCACCCCGTTTTATCAGAGTTTTATCCCGACTATATCTGGATCCGACCCGCGTCATGCACCTGGCTATAGTGGGTGAGTTTCCCAATAAAAATTTTTTATATATACTAAGGCTTAAACTTAAAATTTTATTTAAACGATACTAAATCGTTTACTACTTTAATCAACCCATTAGTAGTTTAGGCATACTAATATTGGCAGAGTTCTCTTTATTTTCTGGACCTGAATCTAGTTTATTATTTTAATGCTCCTTTATACATTTATTGGGCCAGAAGCCCAAAATGAATCTAGTTTGTTCGCCTCCATCCTCTTTCTTTGTTTTTTTGGTTGTGTGCATGGAGTATCCAATTTGATAATTAAAGACTAATTTTTAACAAAATATTTTATTTTTTTTAATAATTTTTTTTTCATACACATAAATTAATTTAAATATAATATATCATATTTAAAAATTTTAATTGTTTATCAACTATACTAAACTTTATTATTTCTTTCTATTTGTGTTTTTTCTCATTTGATATAAACTTCCCTATCTATTATCAATAAAGAGTGTATTCTGATTAAAGAAAATTTAAATCCTTGATATAAGTTATATGTAACTAATTTAATTATATTAAGGAAGCTAGTTAATATAAAATATTTTTTTTTAAATATTATAATTATATTCTTTAACTCTCTCTCATTGATAAATATAAAAAATATATTTTATATTTAAAATTAAGATTAATTTTTTAATTAATTTTTATATTAAAAATTAGAGGAATATAAATAAAACCCACGTAAAGATATTTGTATCAATATAAGGTGTGATCAAAGTCTTATAACCTAATGGAATAAAAGCTACCCTCTAAATGAGAGAGAAGTCATGATTTCAATATCATTTATAATCTTATCTACTCATTTTAATTTAAAAGAAAAAAATAGCGTGCTATCAAAACCTCAATTTTGACTAAAACAGTAAAAGAACTGCTTTCATTAAAACTCTATCCTGAACATACCACTTGATTAAAAATAAAGGAAAATTTACTGTATAGTCCCAGAAATAACTACTAAAAATCTTTAGAAATTTTTATATAATTAAAAAGTTCTTAAGGTATTTTAGGATGAGAGATTCTATTTGTGAAATTACCTGATTAACCTTATTGATTAAAATATCCAAGGAAAAAGAAGCCAGTTCGCGTGCTCTTCATCACCGTTCTGCTTCGTCTCAATTTCCAGTTTTCTCAATATCCATTGCTATCTTCAGGCCTTCCATCTTAGGGTTTACAGAGTCAGTACCAGTTTTCGACGCCATATCCTGTGACGTCTCCATAGCAGAATTTTGTAGCGCCATATCGTCAGTACTAGTGCTAGCTGAAATCATGTCATCCATAGGTCCATCCCTGGCTACTCTTTTGATTATACAAGGCCTCATCAGTGAATAAACATTATTTCAGTAAACTGGAGATTCTCCTTGGCTCCTAAATTCCTTTCTAATGAGTTCCTTGATGTGAGAGTGTTTTCTTTTCTGTTGGTTCTTTATTACAGATTAGCGCTTATCATCATGTGTGTCATTCAAATGCTGTATTGACAATGGTACATTAAATCAATATCAGATGAGAATGAGCTTCTCAGGGAATGTAAAACAAGAGTTTACACAGCTGGGTATTCAATCCCCAGCCAGGATGCTTAGTTGTTGCCTTGCAACACACCATTTACAGTTGTGATATGACTCTCGATTTGATTTTCTTTTCACTAAAGAGTTTTACAAGAAGAACAAAGGAAAGTTAAAGTCCCTTGAAATGGTATCCTAGAATTAAAAGACTTTGTTAGTTTTTCTCATTAACATGTGATGTAGCATCAGTGACAAGTATTGAAGGTGATGGAGAATTGAATGACAAGTATCGTAGGTGACATATTTATATGGTTACTTCTTCTTAGCAATTTAGATTGAATTTCCAAACGTGTTACCCAATTTAAAATCTTACATTTATATGTTATTTTTTCAGCTAGAGAAACACTTTTTAAGAATGGAAGGTAATGGAGATTTTGGTGTCATTTCCTCCTACACTTGGAGTTAGATGCTTGATGTGGCTTGTGACTCATCGAAGAATTTACATGATGATAAAATGTTATCTTTGCTATTAGACAACTAGTAAATTGAGAGAGAAATATAGATGGATAACTTATATTGTAATTAAAAATGATCTTATTTGTAATTTATTTGAGATGCTAGTATATATTGTCTATATATATAAATATTGATTGTTGTCAATAATATATTTTTGTATTTTTTGTTATTAACTAGATTATAAATATTATATCAGATTCTATATAATTTGAAATCATGTCAAATCAGAATATATAACTTGAAATGTGATTGTATTATAATTTTAAATCAAATTTTTAGTAACAAGGAATTAACAAGTGAGAGTGTCTGCATTAACAAGTTAATGTGTAAATATTGACAAGTGATTATGCTAAAATTGATAACTCTCCTTATATCATTATATCATATTAACTCTTAAAAATCTAACAAGTATCATTATAAGTTCATTAAGTTAAAATTAAAATAAATAGCATAAAATATATATTTATATCAGATTTTTTAAGGTTTAAGACTTATCATTAACAACTAAATTAATTATATTAACAACTATTGCGGTATATATTAACAACTAATACTAATATGCATCACAAGCTTGTCATTGACAATTAAACTAGCTATATTTACAACTATCATGGTATCTATTAATAACTAAATCAATAAGTGAGAGTAGCTTGATAAATTTACAATTAGAGTTTTTTACCCACAAGTCTCATCAGACTTTAAAATAGTTTGGATATTTCTTGAGACTTTTTAGTAATAAAATAATTTCTATGGGACATCTAAATAATTTTTCCTTAAATAAACACCCTCCAGATATAAAATCACGTTATTTTTAGTAAAAGTATTTTTGGGTTACCCTCACATGTGCATTTTTAGGGAAAATGACATGAAAAATTTTTAAAAAATGATAAATATTAAAATATGATAGTTACTAATAATAGAATAAATATTACTAACTATAGATCAAATATTACTAATACAATATTTTATTTTAATATTTATCATTTTTTATGTTATATTTAAAAAAAAAAATAATAGCAACCCTTTCCCAGAATAGCAACGAAAAGATTCGCACTTAGTCGAGTTAAAACAGAGTGTCGGTGGGAAGAGTTACATGAAATTGAACATTTTAATGTACTAAGAGCAGCCAAGAGTTAAAGAAATCAAATATCAAAATAAGTTCAATATATTATTCCTTATATATATATATATAAAATATTAGTGAATCTGGTGGGGCCTACTTGATGGTGTTAATGTCTTTGTTTATATGCTGCGGCAATCGAAAAGGAAGTCCCACCTGATGGCACTCCACAAGACAACAATGAACAAAATATATTTTCTGACTTTATTATGGATTTTGATCCAGATCATCCGAGGCACCCATAAAAATATGCATACAACAAAATTAAATAAGCACACAATTCAATTCCAACTTCAATCCCCCATCATTTTTATATGTAATGCCAGTTAAGATTGTGATATCCCATATCCACCGATCCAATTACACCCTTTTCCCCCCCTACTCACCCGATATCATACTTTTTTGTATTATATTTTTGTATTATATTATCATGTATGTATGTGAGTAATCAATTAATCTGAATTAAAATTTTGTTATTAAAATATCTCTCCCCAAATGTTTTTTAAACAATATGAGATTCAAACATAGTTCCTCAACTTTGTGATTTAGCTGGCCCACCATGATACTAACTATTTTCAATTTAAATTAATACTATTATTAATTTATTGTAGTTCTAATCATGGAGTTTGGGGAGGTATCCTAACTCCTAAGTGTTTAAATTTACGTCTGATGATAATTGACGGCTCACCCTACCCGACATTAATATCACCTAGGAAGAAGGGAGACTTCGCCTTGCCCTTAGATCGTGGGTAAACCCAATTCCTTTCCAAAAATTTTTATAAAAAAAAATATTACCAATAAAATTTAGCATAACTGGTAGATAGCTAGATCTTTTAAACATGATACTTTAAATTCGAACTAGGGCATGCGTATAAAAAAAACTTTATTAAAAGAAATAAAACTCACTTCGGTAATCTTTACGTTTTGAGAGCATTAATCTTTAAACTATTAGTTAGAAGGATACCGTTTAATTTCTAACAAAAAATATTAACACTCTTACTGTATGTAATTTCCCCTCTTCTTGCATATATATATAAGGAGATCAATAAAACCAGAACATTATTGTAAATATCAATTCCAATCAAATTTTATATATATTGCCCATGGCTTGTAAATGATTACAATTCCTTAAACTTTCTATATGTATATTAAAATGACAAGGCTCATGGTAATCGCTTGAATGAGTTTAAAAAATAAAATAAAATGCAGGTGGACCCTTATTGACACAAAATTTTCAAAATAAGTTTTATTATTTAATATTTATGTGATTTATTATCAACTTTATATTTTAAATTGGCGTTTATAATGATAATTTATTTATATTGATTATTTTTATGGGGAACTTAACTTTTAGAAGGGGATCGAGCTTTTTGTTGTTAGACTTTTTTTCAATATTTGTATAAAATATTTTTATTTCACGATCAGATATGGAAATGATTTAACTGGGGAAGCAAAAAATATATATATTCTTCACAGAGAAGAAAAAAATTAATATTTTGATGAAGGAGGTGATTGGATCTAAAGCAAGGAACACGTGAGTTAGAATGATGACGTCAACTTTCAAATAATGAAAATTATTTGACACCCAGAAAATGAAAAGTCATTAAAAGCCGTTCTCTCAAGAAATTAAACAATTTTGGTTAATCTCTCTTTATCGCACATTGCATCTTTCAAGTTTCAATGCAAATTTAAAATTAAAATTGACTAAACTACATGGAATCTTCAATGTTAAGTTATTATAGGTGCTTTTTTCCACGTGCCATTGGTCCAAAAAGGTTTCATTTCTAAATTTGGCTGATGAATTTCTTATTTAGCTTCCAATTTATTACATAACTTTGGCCCAAATAATTATGTAAACAACTTTTCTTATCTTCAATTTCATGAATTAACTATCTGAATTTGTCTGAAGAAATTAAAAAAGTTTTTGTAATTTTATTTTCATATTTTAAAACATTATAAATTAAGAAATTATTTAAACATGAATTAACATTAACAAAAATAAACATATCAAAATGTATAATAAAAATATTAAAAATATCATACTATATGTGATCTAATTTAATTTAGACCCTTTTTAACTTAATTTAATTTAGACTTTATGCAAGGCATATATCTTACATTTTAATTAGGGAGAATGACACTAAGGTATTATATAACCCTATATATTATTATATATCGTGTGATACATTCAACTCAACAAAACATTACCAAAAAAAAAAAATATTTTGAGCGTCATGTGTACATATAAAGAATTTTTAGTGGATCAATATTAATGGTAGTAAATTAAAATATTGTATTAAAAATATTTAAAAGTGGGTTCTCATATGGCAAGAAAAAAGTGGGCTATAACAGCAGAGCTTTCAAACTTATTTATATCTTAGTTTATTATTATTATTAAAAAAGAAAATATGCCTCCATGTGTCAATAAGAAAATTTATCAATGGTAGCCTACCCCAGTGGTTTGACATTAGCTATTTTTGAATTAAGATTTTAAGTTTAAGTATAAGTTTTATGTATGAAAAAGAATTGTCAATAAAAAATTTTACACACATGCATATAATTCGATCCTTGTTGATTTGCATTAGTAAATACTACCGCCAGTTCTTAATTCATGAGATAATTAGGAGTTAAATTTAATATTTGATATAAGATCTCAATTTTTTTTATATTTATTATTTTTTTAAATTAATTTATTTTATTTATAAACTGATATATAATTTAATATTATATAAATATTTTGTAAAAATTATATCATATATGTTATAATTAATTGATTAATCCTATTTTTTTAATATATTTAAATTAATTAAATAACTTGCTAAAAATTGGGGAGGGAGTATTAAGGTAATGCTACTTTTTCAAAGATTGATTGGCATATTTGGCGAAAATTGAAAAGAAAGGAAGTAAGGAGATGAGTTAACCGTTCTTTATTGGTAAAAGCAATACGTCACGGGTCAATAAAGCAACACGGCGTTATGCGACTTTTGGCTAAAAAAATAAAGAAAAAACATCTCTCTCTATTTTTTTATTAATATATATTTGTATAATTCTTATTTAGGCCTAATTTTATGTAACACAGGGCTTCTTTTATCTTTACTCAAGCCTGGTTCCGCCACTTCTTCTTGTTCTTGAGGGAGGACCCTTAAGAGCTATCAACGTCAAGAATTGACTGTGATTTCAGTCTCAATATTTTAGAGAGATATCTTAATATTTAAGTATTTAAATTTATATTTAAAGATAATAGACAGCTCACTCTGTCCGATATTAGTATCGTCTGAGAGGAATAGAGATTTCGTCTTACCTTTACATCGTGGATAAACCCAACCCCTTTTTAAAAATTCTTATATAAAAAAAAATCAATAGTTACCAATATGAATTAGTAGCCTATTTTTATGTATCCGTTTATCTTATTTAATAATACATTTATCTTTTTATTAAAAAAAATTCAACTTATACAAATTGAAGATAATACACAGAATTAAAAAAATAAACAGTAAAATAAAATAAGTTTGTTAGAGCTAAAAAAATCGAGTCAAAAAACTAGAAAATAAATAAATTATAGAATCAAAATTCAAAAGTATTTGTTTTTGTAAGCAATGAGGAGTTTGGCATCCTTGCATCTAGAAATAGCGTGGAAGAACCGGAAGGTGTTATTTCCATGTCAAAATCTTCACAAATACCTAACCTTTTTCCTGGTCAAAGACTTTTCAATATATTATAATTATGGTTTTCATTTAATTTGTTATACTTCTACAGATCTACTATATATCCTGCATTAGTCAGAAATATCTAAGCTGGGTTTAAATAAGGGAAAATTAAAGATAAATTCTATATAAGAAATTTAATTACCAATAGGTCCAATTCTTTTTGGGGGTATTGTTTCATATATAAAAAAGAAAAATTAATATGAAAAAAATGAGATTAATTCATTTTTATAAGTTTTATTATGTTTTTATTACTATAATTGAACTATGTCTACTTCATTTTTGTTTATTAATTTTTAATAAAAATGCAATAATCACTTTTATGTGCACTCTTAGTTCTTTTTTTCACTTTTTTTTCCTAAAAATTTTGTGTAACAAAATACTTTCAACTTACCATATGTTTTCTTTGTTTTTTTTTCCCAATTGCCGAAGGGACCTTTCAATGGATTAGATTAAAATTAAATTCTTATAAATAATTTTATCAAGTTCTCAATAAAAACATAATATCTAAGTAATTTGATGCTTAGGCAACCCGAAAAAGAAAAACATTTTTCATGTTTTGTTATTTTAAAAACAATATGCATGATTGCTAAGGCTGGTGATGGGCATCACAATTGGGTCCATTAAAATAATAGAAAAACAGAAAAACAATGAATATTAAGCTATAAATATATGTATATAGAATTTTTAAATCATTAAAAGTTTAAATTACACAAAAAATTAATAGTTCAGAATTTAAAATAATTTTTTTAATTAAATTCCTTAAAATAATTTTTCAATCTAAAATTGATAAAATAAATTTCTCCTGTTTAAAATATTCGACCATATTTTTTTTTAAAAAAAAAAAGAGAAAACATACCTCATGCAATGTAAGGAAAAATCAATTAACAATTTGAATTAAATAATATCTACAAAGAGTTCTTCGAGAATTAAAAAGCTATACAATTTGAGAACAATATAAGTTTTATTAATACGAAACCAACATAAACTAATAAGCTTGATTAAATCCACAATCCCATTATATGATAAATAAAAACACTGTAAAAAAGTGTGGTAATCATATTAATCGATAGATGATTGTTTATTTGTTCTAATAATTTTTCTCACACTTTGATAATATACAAATCAATGATACAAAAAAAATGTACTTTCAATAAATGATAGGAGAAAACTTAGATCAAATTTGTTATACATTTTGTAAGTTATCCAATCTCATTTTACTATATATCATATTTTTTAATATTTTTATTCAACTTAAACTCACATAAAAATAGTACATATAACAAAATGTGATTAGAAAATTTAATAAAATGGATATAAAAATTTAATGTAAGTATTATCTTAAACGATACGGGTGAGCATTATGATAGTAATTAATAAAATAATATATTGCAATCCTTTTTTGGCCACAATAATAGATTGCAATCCTAAAAAATAGAATTATATTAAGTTGTATTTTCTTATATAGGGCTCGTTTAGTTTAGTTTATAAAGAATATATTATAAAGAATAATTTTTAGAAAAAAATAATTTTAGATAAATAAGTGTTTGCATAGTTATTATGAAAATAATTTTTTTTATAAATAAATTATCAGAAAGGCCATGGATAAAATGATAGAGAAAAAAAATAATGATAAAATAATCATTACGTAACCCAAAGATATTTTTTATACTCAGAAGCTAATCCTATAAATTTATCCGAAACTATGAATTTAGACTCCAAAACTATAGTTTAGTCTAAAAATTTTTCTAGATATTTAATAACTATTTTTTATTTTTAAACCATAGTTTTTAGGAAAAATCAACAGGCACATAGATTACTAATTGAATCTAGTTCAGGTGAAAGTGATGAACTAAAACAATTGGAAGTAACGACATTGATGAGCTAGCTCATTAAATGCAATTCACCTTTTCTTTTATTAAAAATAAATTTCTGAATAATTTTAAATCCATTATTTATAAGAATTTTGCCTTAACATTGTTAAGTATCTATCAAAATTTTAAGACAAATATAAATGATCAGTTTGGATAGATTTTTATGTATTTCTATTGCAAGTAGTGTTGAATAATTAAATTTGACTCTCCTGATTTCTATATGAAAACATAAGGATGACTCATAATGTATAGTGATTTTTTTAGTGGGGCTATTCATATGGAATTATTCATATGCACATTTTTTAAAATTAAGAAAAAATATTTTTTTCTAGATAAAATATTATTTTTAATGTTCTTATTTTACATTTACACTTCACCTTGTTTTAGCAAAAACGTGATGTATGTTGTAGAGTAATATCATTTCACATATCTTATTCATATTCTTACACACACACATCATATTTTATTTATCATTTATTATGCAAAATATCTCCTTAATTAATAACTTACTAAAAATGTCTAATAAATAGTACTTCCTTCTTTTTTTAAACTTAAATTCATGTTTAAGTCAAGTTGCTAGCTAAACTGACAGACAATAATTTAATGGTTAGTTATCATTAAATTAGAGTCAACCTAATTATTATTAAAATAATATAATTTAATTAAAATATATAAAAGAGTTCATATGTAATCTTAAAAAAATAATATTTAAATAAAAAGATACCCTCTCCTATCCCTTTTATAAAGCAATATTCTTTTTTATAAGAGTGATCCTATGTATAAATAGTAAAAATTTAATACATTTTTATATCTTTATCCCCTAATTAATTACATGTCTCTCTCCATTCATTCTCTCTCATATATTTCCCACTTATTTTTTCTTCCGGCCATCATCCTCATAAATAAAGATATATTTAGAAAATAAATTATATTTTTGACATATTTATTATTTTTAATTAATTTTAACTAACACTCTGATCATCATGATTTAAATAGTTGTTACTTATAAAAAGAGCTAGAAGAAGTATTAATCTACAAGTAAAATGTGACATTCATTTATAAATGGGAGAATCCTAATAAAATACTCTTGAAATACCCAAAACCTAACTAAAGCCTACCCTTTTAGTTAATCTGCCAAGAGACATTATTAGAGATTTATGAATGTTGTTAAAAGACTAAAATACTCCCATATATTTTGAGGTCTTAGTTTTTGTAAAATTAGGATTTTTCAATAAATTGGTAATTGATGCACACAATTTATAACCAAACTTTTTCTATGGAAATTTATAAATTACTAAAGGGATTATAAACTACAAATAGTTATTTGGATTATGTAAAAATTACAGGTGATAAAACGTTAGGTTTTAAGTTTAAACAATGAAATCCTCCAATGATTTTAACTTTCTTCCAACCTATTATGTTAAGCACAGTTATTTATTTGTCATCATGATCAACTGATGTTGAAGTACAGAAAAGAAGAGATGAAATGAACAAAGTTGCAAAATGATCAATTGAACTGCAGTTATTTCACTTGATCAGACCAACAAATTCTGCAAAATTGTGCCTTCTATTTTCTTTTTAAGTAATAACATTGTGATTATTTGATCATAATTTAAAAATCCTAGCTTGGCCTCTTAGCTTGATTAAGAATTAATAAAAAAATGTAGGCCATATTCAGATTTTGGGTATTACAAAGGGATTATATTAAAATTCTCCTATATGAACTATATATAATCTAATAAAATATAGTTATTAAAACATAAATTTAATAGATTATTACCTTTTTTATTAAAAAAATAAAATGACATTGTTCCAGGCTAAATAATGAAAAAAAATATATAATATAATTTTGTTAACTTGTCTAAAATTTTTAATTAAGCTGATTAACAGACTGATTTATTCTAATCAGCCGACTTGGATTGAATTTTTTGTATGAGGATTTAAATAATAGCGCTCATACTGAAAGACGTTAACACTCAATTGGGAATAATTAAAATTGTTTTGAGCACCACACGACGAGTGTGAAATAATAAATATAAATAATTAATTAACGCAAGAGGTGGCGGTTTGTCCATAATTTGGACATGAGGGGTATAATAGTCAATTCAGGAAAAAGCCATTACTCGCCATCACCGCAGCGATATGCTCCAAAAGTAAGCCAACGTTATAAATGGGCAGGGTCTCACCCCCTTCGATGTTCTATTCCATTTAGATTCGCAGAGCTCGAAGATCTCGTTTGATGCGCGTTATTCCCATTCTTCACAGAGATCATCTCTCAAATTTCTGAATCTCTGGCTTTGTTTGGGGTCAGTGAAATTCTTACCTCTCTCACAAAACTCCTGTTTGCTTCCTGTTTCTAGCTATATATTTTGATTTGATTCTGTTCTCATTTCTGTAGTAATTTCAATGCTTTTGCATCTGCATGTGCTCTGACTTGAAATTATAGTTGGAGCCAGATCATTTTTCTTACGAATTTTCACGCAATTGGTACTTGGGTTTTCAGATCTGATACAAAACTCCCATGATTCGTCCAATGATGCTTTTCTCTGATCAATTTAGCTTGTGGGTTTTAGCATTGTGCTTGATAATTCAATCCGCGTATGGGTTCTATCTTCCGGGAAGTTATCCCCATAAGTATGTGATTGGGGATGAGTTGTCGGTGAAAGTGAATTCTCTGACCTCAATTGATACAGAAATACCCTTTAGCTATTACAGCTTGCCCTTTTGCAAGCCTTCGGGCGGCGTTAAGGACAGTGCTGAGAATCTCGGCGAGCTCCTCATGGGAGATCGGATCGAGAACTCACCTTACCGATTTAAGATGTACACAAATGAGTCGGAGATATTCTTGTGTCGGTTGGACTCATTGTCGGCAGATCAGTTCAAGATCCTTAAAGAGAGGATTGATGAGATGTATCAGGTTAATCTGATCCTTGATAATTTACCCGCCATTCGCTTTACACAGAAAGATGGATACTTCCTACGATGGACTGGGTACCCTGTTGGTGTCAAGATTCAAGATGCATACTATCTGTTTAACCATCTCAAGTTCAATGTTCTTGTCCACAAATATGAGGAACCCAATGTGGCTCGCGTGATGGGAACTGGTGATGCGGTTGAAGTGATCCCAACAGTTGGTAAAGGGGAATCAGAACTGCCTGGATACATGGTGGTTGGTTTTGAGGTGATACCTTGCAGCGTTATGCATAATTTTGATTCAGCTAAAAACTTGAAAATGTTTGACAAATACCCATCACCTATTAAATGCGATCCGTCCACCGTAGGAATGCAGATCAAAGAAGGGCAACCACTAGCCTTCACCTATGAGGTCACCTTTGAGGAGAGTGACATCAAATGGCCATCCAGATGGGATGCCTATTTGAAGATGGAGGGATCAAAAGTCCATTGGTTCTCAATCCTCAATTCTCTTATGGTGATCACTTTCCTTGCTGGCATTGTACTTGTGATCCTCCTGAGGACTGTTCGTCGTGATCTAACCCATTATGAGGAGCTTGATAAGGAATCTCAAGCACAGATGACTGAAGAGTTGTCTGGTTGGAAGCTTGTTGTGGGGGATGTATTCCGTGCTCCTTCTAATCCTTCATTGCTATGTATAATGGTTGGAGATGGGGTTCAGATTCTTGGAATGGCTGTGGTGACAATTTTGTTTGCAGCTCTTGGATTCATGTCACCAGCCTCTCGGGGAAATCTCATCACTGGAATGCTGTTTTTCTACCTGATACTTGGTGTTGCAGCTGGATATGTGGCAGTTCGCCTTTGGAGAACAATTGGCTGTGGTGATCAGAAGGGCTGGTTTTCAGTGGCATGGAGGGCGGCTTGTTTCTTCCCTGGCATTGCGTTCTTGATCCTTACAACCTTGAACTTTCTATTGTGGGGAAGTCACAGCACAGGAGCCATCCCATTTTCACTCTTTGTCATACTAATTTTACTCTGGTTCTGCATTTCAGTTCCCCTCACCCTTATTGGAGGGTATTTTGGTGCCAGGGCCAATCACATCGAGTATCCAGTCCGAACCAATCAAATTCCTCGTGAAATCCCCGCACAGAAGTACCCTTCATGGCTGCTAGTCCTTGGTGCTGGGACCCTCCCATTTGGAACCCTGTTTATTGAGCTCTTCTTCATCATGTCCAGTATTTGGATGGGCCGTGTCTATTATGTGTTTGGGTTCCTCTTAGTTGTTTTGATTCTGCTTGTGGTGGTCTGCGCCGAGGTCTCTTTGGTTCTGACCTACATGCATCTGTGTGTGGAAGACTGGAGATGGTGGTGGAAATCATTCTTTGCTTCTGGTTCTGTAGCCATATACATCTTCTTGTACTCCATAAACTATCTGGTGTTTGATCTCAAGAATTTGAGTGGCCCTGTCTCTGCGTCTCTGTACTTGGGATACTCTCTCTTCATGGTTCTAGCTATCATGTTGGCTACAGGCACAGTGGGATTCCTCTCTTCCTTCTCTTTTGTGTATTACTTATTCTCTTCGGTCAAGTTGGATTGAGTTGCAGACTGAGATTGCCAAGAAATTAGCTCCTGAGATAACAGATTTTAATTGGAGGAAACCCTGTGGGAATGTTCAAGTAAATGTTACTTCATTTCTTCTGATATGGGGGAGAAGTATTATTACTTTATTTCATTTTCAGAACATTTTGTTAGCGAACTTAGTATGTTATACAACAATAATTTCATTGTTTTGCTTAATTCATTGTTAGTTATATATATACTAGCATATTCTGGAGGATATAGTATTCTACTTTGCAGCAGATGTTGGAGATGTACTGCGTAATCCTGTTTTATATGACCTTGCATTCAAAAATTACAATGTTGATCATGTGGGGATAGGTGTGAGCTCTTATGATCTGGCAACATGTATAACCTGATAGTACTTTTTTTTTTAAAAAAAAAATTCTGTTTTCCCCCCATTTTGAAGTTTTTTAATTTGAACTGGTAGTTTATGTCAGCGTCGACAAGCCTGACTTGTTAAAGCATTAAAGGCTTTAACTTTAATTTTTGGAGAATTATATTAGGTTCAAAAGGGTACAATAATGACAGTTAAGTTTTTGACAAATTTGAGTTGAAAAATTAATTTAAACAACTGTAACTAAAATCAAAGTCTAAATTGCAATTAAGGTACTTAGCTCCGGATGTAATTCTTAATTTGCAACTAATCTAAATTCATATTTACAAATTATTTTTCGGATGAATTTTTGTTTTCTAAGAATTTTTTGGTTAAGAAGCTGTCATTGATACTTTATTGTTTTTTTGAAAGAATTATTGTGCACTAAATAATTTAATCTTTAAAAAATTTTACCATAAATGAGCGTCACGCAATCTATTATTATTTTCTATATTAGATTTCATTATTACATGGTATATACTTATTATGAGATTTTTTTAAAGATTAAATGGGTTACATGGAATTATATAATAATTCTCTCTATTTTTAAATTTTTTTTGAAAGAATTTATTCTGTTGTGACCTTTGTGTTTCATTCTAGGGTTAGGTCCATTATCCATTTGTTACACCTAACTTTTTTTTTGTGATGTGTTCGTTTCTTTGTGTTTTCCGGTTCTTGAACATGGGGCGATCTTTCAAACTAGGCCATTTTTGTTAATTTTTGTTAATATATATATATATATATGATATCCCTTTAGCTCTAAATATAAGATCTAATTTGTAGTGTACCAGAGGAATACCATATTCTTTCAAAAAAAAAAAAGGCCATATTCGAATGAGTTCAATTATACTTGAGATATTGTCAGTTATTAAATGGTAGAGCTGGGAAAGCGGGCTGGCCCACTCAAAATGGGCCAGCCCGCTTTTTTTTTTAATTTCAATATTTTTTAAAAATTATTTTTAAACTTTTAAAATACTAATAAAAATTTTCTAATGTTATATTAGCATAATAAAAAAATTGTTCATATTATACTCTTAAAAATTCATATTTTTTATAAAAAATCTCAAATTTTATAACTATAAATCTAAATAAATATTAACAAAATATTAATCAATTATTATATATCAACAAATAAGTAATCATCTTTACTAGTAATTGATAATGGAAGTATTCAAAGTAATATTTAAAATAAATAAATAATATTATTAATAATTAAAAAAAAGGGCTGGCGGGCCAAGAGGCAGCCTGCCCAAAAACGTAATCCGTTTTACCAGCTCTATTAAATAGGAGTAATCCTATTTGAGATAATCTTGATTTACCACGTTATGAGGGATTAACCCTTTTCGCTAGACCTAACTCTTGTTGGTTGAATGAGTTCAATTTTTTTTTTGGTAAATGAGAGGGCTTGACTCTCAGAATAACCCAAAAACTAAACTATAAGGGGATTGACTCCCAAACACTCCATATCAATTAGCGGCCTCAAGTGTGAAGGGCAAAAATGTAATATTGCTGTGTTAGTCAAACCTTCCTTAGCAAGGGTATCCACAAGTTTATTCTGCTCTCTAGGTATATATTGAATTTTTAATTCCCATGATAACTTTAGTAGGACTTGTATCTGCGAGACCAATAAGCTGCATCTATCAGCGTTCAGATTTGATAACATCTTAACAACATTTAAGGTATCAGATTCAAGAATAATCTTTTTAAATCCTAGATCTGAAGCTAGTTTTAACCCTTTATAAACAGCCAATTCTTCAATTTCAATCACACTGTATATACCCAATTGATTTGTAAATCCAATAACCCAATTTCCTGAATGATCACAAATGACTCCACTACATCTTGCCTTACCATGCGATACAGTTAGGGATCCATCAACATTTAACTTGATCCATTCGAACGGGGGATGTTGCCAAACATTTTTATTTGATAGCAGGAGATCATTAGGCATATAAGGTTGTTGACTCTGCACAAATCCTTTCCATGTTTGCATAATAACCAAATAAGGGTCTAAAGGCCTGGAAAATTCTTGATCAAAAGTAAATTGATTACGCCACTTCCAAAGGGTTCAAATAGGCACCCCTAGATATACCCTAATTAGAAGTACCATCAGCTCCTAACTCCCTTTTAAGATTAAAAGCAAATCAATCTTTTAACGAAGCTATGAAGAAGGAAGAATAAAACTTGGCATCAACTAACCGATTCCACAGTTGTCTTGTATAAGAACAATAATGTAGTATATGCAAAATATCTTCTGTGTTCTCCCTATAGTATTGACATAAAGTATTAGTTGAAGACCATTTACTTCTCCAATCATTGGTCGGAAGTCGATTATTAAATTCAATCCACATGAAGACTCTAATACGCTCCACACCCCTCTATTTCTAGATGTGTTTGTAAGTAGAGCTCAAATGATGCTCAGCTTACTTTTCAATAAGATAATAGGCACTTTTAATAGTAAAGAAACCCTCATTTGTAGCATTCTAAATCATTAAGTCATTTCCCGCCTCCTCCATAGTTGGTAACATACTCTTATTAATCGCTGGAATGCCTCACTTGGTATAATATTAACAAGTTTTTAGTAATTCCAAATCCTAGAATCGACCCATTCCACTACTTTACTATTTTTTTCTTCATTTATAAGTGGCCAAAGACACATCTCCTTTAAGCTTTTATTAGGAATAGCTACTTATCTGTAAAGAAATTAACTAGTTGCCCATCTCTCTGCCATCTTGTACCTAAATTGACTATTTCTTGCTGTTGTGAAATGAACTTCCACATAGCATAATCCTCTTTTCTTGCCTCAAGTAAATTGTCTTCATTTCTTAACATATATTTATGAAGAAGTACATCAATCCACAAGCCTTTGTCTCCATTGACAAGTTTCTATGCAATTTTACATCTACATGCACGGTTGAAAGATCTTAACTTCTTGAACCCTAGACCCACTCTATAATTTAGGGCTAACAATTTGATCCCATCTAATGGGTAAAAACCATGTGAACTTTGACTATTCCTCCATATAAAATTCTTTTGCAATCTTTCCACTTCCTGACAAATAGAGGTTGGAACTTTAGACACTTGCATAGGATAAATAAGTATAGAACTCAACACAGATTTGACTAGGGTTATCCTGCCAGCCATAGAAAGTGTACTCTCCTTCTATGTAGCAAGTTTAGATTTAACCCGATCAATGATGTACTAGAAAGTGTCCATAGTTTCCTCCCTCTGATGATTAGAAAACCTAGATACTTTCCTATATTCACCAAAATAGACATTCTTGTAAAGCTACTAATTTTTCTTCTAACAATACCATGAACCTTTGGTTAAAAGAAGATTGAAAATTTGCTTTTATTGATCTTCTCCCCATAGGCACGACAAAATTTATCCAAACAATTCATCATACACTTAGCTTGTTTTTCAGATGCCACTCCAAAAAAAATGTCATTTGCAAACATAATATGAGAAATATAAGGTCCTCCACTAGTAATGAAAATTGGTTTCCAAGGGGCATTCACTATCAGTAATAATATAGGATAATCTATCCATACAAAGAAGAAACAACAAAGGTGAGATAGGATCTCCTTAACAGAGTCCTCTTTTAGGGTAGAAAAATTTATATTGGGAACCATTCTATAACAAATTATAAGAAACGGCTCTAACACAACTCATAATAAGATTGATAAAGTTAGAATCTAAACCAACATCATTAAGATCCTGTTGAAGAAAGTCCTATCTAATGCGATCATAAGTTTTCTCCAAATCAATCTTTAAAGCTATTAACCCAGTCTTACCTATAGCTTTCTTTATTGTATCCATTATTTCTTGGCCAATTATAATATTGTCCTATATGTACTTGCCTTTTATGAGATTTGATTGAAAAGGAGAAGTAATATCATCCATAACCTCTCTTAATTTACTAACAATCACTTTAGCAATACATTATAATGCATCTTTCACATAGCAATAAGTCTAAAATGGCCAATCACCTCAAGCTGATCCCTCTTTAGTATAAGAGAAATCAATGTCCTGTTTGCATTAGACTCAAATAACCCTCTCTCAAAAGCATTTTTCACAAATTTGTAAAGAGAGTTACTTACTGTAGTCCAATTAGCTTGGTAGAATATTGGAGAGAAACTATTAATACTAGGAGTCTTATATGGCTCCATAGAAAAGATAGCTTCCTTAATCTCTTTATCAATTGGCAATTTCCCCATAATAGCCAAACAAGCCTTAGCCTGCTCAGGGAAATTAGTCATAGTATGTAAATTATAGGAATTCGATGACAAATCATTATATAGATTCTTAAAATAATCTATAGCCATATATAACAATTCAAATTCATCATCTATCCAGTTCCTATTATCATCTTTAAGAGAAATAACTCTATTTCTCCTTCTCCTCATATTTATTTTTAAATGATAATATCGTGTATTTTGATTACCTTTAACAATATATTCTATGGCATTTTGAAACCACTTAATTTCCTCTAATTTTAAAATTTCATCTAATTTAGATAGTAAATTATTTTCAAGAGATTTTAAAAATTCAGAATAAATATAGGCTGGAGAACTTTGTATACCATTCAAGTAAGACTTTTTTCTTTTTTTAACAAATCTAAAAATATTTTTATTCTAATAAACAAGATTATTACTTAATTTTTTCAAGGATTTATTTATTGAAATCGTCTTATTCCATCCAAACATCATCAAGAAATTGTTTGAAATTATCATGTACGTAGCCTCAAACCTAAAAGGTTTCTATTTTCCAACAAAATAAGAATTTTGTTCAATTTTATTTCTTCAATTTTTATGAACTCACACTTTTCTCAGGGCCAAAGTTTTGTCCAATGTTTCAACAATTACAGGCTATAAAAAATATTCATCCGGTCCTTAATGTATAATTTAATTAAATAATTGATCTTAATTCTAAATATAAGATATATTTTTTATATTTATTAATTTTTTTTAAATTACTCCTATAGATACTTTTCAAACAATAATCAAATAAAAGAGAGAAGGAGGGAGTTAAGAAAGATATTAGGGTATTTTAGAAAAAAAAATCTCATATAAATTAATTTATCTAATTTCTTTAATCTAATTAAATTTATATATTTCTGTTGCAAGAATTTAAGTGGTTATGAATAATTAAATATGACTCTTCCTCATTTGTATGTGAAAACATAAGGATGAGTGATAATGTATAGTGACCCCAATTTGGGCTAGTCGAATGAAATTACTCATTAAGCATTTCTTTTGCCTGAAAAAATAGAATTTTTATTTTAAATATATTATTTTACATTTGCGCTTCACTTTGCTTTAGTAAAAGATTGATGTTCTTTTGACCAAAAGTAAAAAAAGATTGATATAGAGCAATATCATTAGACATATCTTATTTATCTCCTTGTACATACAAGCAGGAATAGGAGTATTTTATTAGGCAAACTATTTTATAAGCACCTATATTTTTTTTAATTTTTAATTTAGTATTTATAACTTTTTTCCTTATTAAGTTCTATAATTTTTTTTTCTATTAACATCATTAGCTCATGTAAATTTACCCTATTCGAACTGTCTGTCTAAATACAAAAGCTAATTATGCTAATAAAATAAAATATCACAATTTATTAAAAAAAATAGGTACTAAATTAAAAATTAGAATACTTATAAAATAATTTCCCCTATTTTATTATCTAACATGATATCCATAATAAATAAACAATTAAAAATGACTGATACATTAATTTTGAATATGATAATTAAAAAAGTAAATGTTGGTAAAATTACAGAGTCGTAAAATAAAATAAATGTGTTTTTCGGCAAAAAGTAAAATAAAATAAAAGTTTTTGATATAAGTTCAATTACGGAATTATTCAATTTGAAAAAAATTGCTTTCCCCATCGAAAAAAAATGAAAAAAAATTCTTTGAATTTAATTAATTTATATCAAATTAAAATTATATTTAAATAAGATTGCTCAAATTGAAAGACGTTAATATTATCACATTAATTACTTGAGAATCGTTAAAATTGTTCCTAGCACCGCACGAAGAATGTGAAGTGGCGGTGCCGGTATGTCCATAACTGAGAAATGAGGGACATAATAGTCAATTACTCGCATGACCACACAGCTCGAAAATCACGTTTGATGCGCGTTGTTCCCCTTCTTCACAGAGACCTCTGAAATATCCGTCTTTCGGGTTTTGTTTGAGGTCAGTGAAATTCTTAATCTCTCAAAACCCTATTGTTTGCGTCATGTTTAAGCTATATATTTTGATTCTGTCTTCATTTCTGTATTAGTTTTAATGTATCTTCATTTACTCTGGCCTGGGAATCTATTCGGAGCCCGAGCTTTTTTTTTCTTTGATTTTTTTTTTGAAGAATTTGTTCACTCATTTGGCATCTGGGAATTTCAGATCTGATAAAAAACTCTCATGATTCGCCCATAGATGGTTTTCTCTGAACAACTTAGCTTCTGGGTCTTAGCATGTTGCTTTATAATTCAATCCGCATATGGGTTCTATCTTCCGGGAAGTTATCCCCACAAGTATGTGGTTGGGGATGAGTTGTCGGTGAAAGTGAATTCTCTGACCTCAATTGATACAGAAATGCCCTTTAGCTATTACAGCTTGCCCTTTTGCAAGCCTCCCGGCGGGATTAAGGACAGTGCTGAGAATCTCGGCGAGCTCCTCATGGGAGATCGGATCGAGAACTCACCTTACCGATTTAAGATGTACACAAATGAGTCGGAGATATTCTTGTGTCGGTTGGACTCATTGTCGGCAGATCAGTTCAAGATCCTTAAAGGGAGGATTGATGAGATTTATCAGGTTAATCTGATCCTTGATAATTTACCCGCCATTCGCTATACACAGAAAGATGGATACTTCCTACGATGGACTGGGTACCCTGTTGGTGTCAAGATTCAAGATGCATACTATCTGTTTAACCATCTCAAGTTCAATGTTCTTGTCCACAAGTATGAGGAACCCATTGTGGCTCGCGTGATGGGAAATGGTGATGCAGTTGAAGTGTTCCCAACGGTTGGTAAAGGGGAATCAGAAATGCCTGGATACATGGTTGTTGGGTTTGAGGTGATACCTTGCAGTGTTATGCATAATTTTGATTCAGCTAAAAACTTGAAAATGTTTGACAAATACCCATCTCCTATTAAATGCGATCCGTCCACCGTAGGAATGCAGATCAAAGAAGGTCAGCCACTAGCTTTCACCTATGAGGTCACCTTTGAGGAGAGTGACATCAAATGGCCATCCAGATGGGATGCCTACTTGAAGATGGAAGGAGCAAAAGTCCATTGGTTCTCAATCCTCAATTCTCTTATGGTGATCACTTTCCTTGCTGGCATTGTACTTGTTATCCTCCTGAGGACTGTTCGTCGCGATCTAAACCATTATGAGGAGCTTGACAAGGAGTCCCAAGCACAGATGACTGAAGAGTTATCTGGTTGGAAGCTTGTTGTAGGGGATGTATTCCGCGCTCCATCTAACCCTTCATTACTATGTGTAATGGTTGGAGATGGGGTTCAGATTCTTGGAATGGCTGTGGTGACAATTTTGTTTGCAGCTCTTGGATTCATGTCACCAGCCTCTCGGGGAACACTCATCACTGGTATGTTATTTTTCTACATGATACTAGGTGTTGCAGCTGGATATGTGGCAGTTCGCCTTTGGAGAACAATTGGCTGTGGTGATCAAAAAGGTTGGATTTCAGTCGCATGGAGGGCGGCTTGTTTCTTCCCCGGCATTGCCTTCTTGATCCTCACAACCTTGAACTTTCTATTGTGGGGAAGCCACAGCACAGGAGCCATCCCCTTTTCACTCTTTGTCATACTAATCTTACTGTGGTTCTGCATTTCTGTTCCCCTTACCCTTGTTGGAGGGTACTTTGGTGCCAGGGCCAATCACATCGAGTATCCAGTCCGAACCAATCAAATTCCTCGTGAAATTCCTGCCCAGAAGTACCCTTCATGGCTGCTAGTCCTTGGTGCTGGGACCCTCCCATTTGGAACCTTGTTCATAGAGCTCTTCTTCATCATGTCCAGTATTTGGATGGGCCGTGTCTATTATGTCTTCGGGTTCCTCTTAGTTGTTTTGATTCTGCTTGTGGTGGTATGTGCCGAGGTCTCGTTGGTTCTGACCTACATGCATCTGTGTGTGGAAGACTGGAGATGGTGGTGGAAATCATTCTTTGCTTCTGGTTCTGTAGCCATATACATCTTCTTGTACTCCATAAACTATCTGTTGTTTGACCTCAAGAATCTGAGTGGCCTTGTCTCTGCATCTCTGTACTTAGGATACTCTCTCTTCATGGTCCTGGCTATCATGTTGGCTACTGGCACTGTTGGGTTCCTCTCTTCTTTCTCATTTGTGTATTACTTATTCTCTTCGGTCAAGTTGGATTGAATTGCAGACTGAGATTGCCCAGAAATTAGCTCTCGAGACAACAGATTATAATAGGAGGAAACCCTTTGGGAATGTTCAAGTAAATGTTACTTTATTTTTTCTGATCAGGGGAAAAATAGTTACTGCACTTCATTTTCTGCACATTTTGCTAGTGAACTTAGTATATGATACAATAGTAATTTCTTTGTTTTGCTAAATTCATTGTTAGATATCTCTATACAAGTAGCATTGCCTGAAACGCATGGTTTTAAGTTCCGTCCCATTCTGAAGGATACAGTATTTTATACTTTGCAATCCTTTTTTCTATGACCTTGCATTCAAAAATTACAATGTTGATCATTTGTATGGGTGTGAGCTCTTATGATCTTGTAATTTGTATAACCGGATGGTAACTTGGTTTTCAAAAAATTATTATGTTTTTTTGTTGATTTTTTTTAATTTTAACATTTTTTCTGTAGTCAGTTCCATTCGGGCTCAGTAAGATGAGGACAAACCTCGTATCGTTTTTGGGTAGCGTTGCCTTGCATACAACATTGATAGAGGGCATCGACATCCAATCTAACCCATTGTGGATTTGGTTTTCTCCAAATTAGTTGCCAATCATTGTGCTGCTTACCCAAATTCTCTTAGTATATAAAGATGGCATAATTAGTTTAATCCTGTCTTTTTGAGCTTCTAGGTATTTACTAATTATATGAAAAGTAGACTGGAGAGATGGCAACCAAAACGACATGAAGTCTGCATAATTATGATATAGTTTATTGCTTTTTAATGTTATCATGTTGCTCCTGTCTGATCTGCCCCTTCCTCATTTGACATATTATTATGGTAAATATCTAACAAATCTATAAGCAGTTCTTTTCTAATCAAATTGTGCAATAGGCACCAAGCATTAGTAATGGGAAAGTAGGGGAGGGAGACTTTCCCTTCCCTCGACCCCCCCCTCCCCCACCCAACTTGGTATATTACTACCTAATAACATTTTATGAAATGAACTTAAAATTAATATTTTTTTATTAGGGTCAAGGTATAAAAATACTTGTGTATTTTTTTCCAAATTTGCAACCGGCGCTATAGATTTGTAGAGAGAGTAAAATTACATATAGCGTGTGTTTGGATAAAATTTTAAAAAAGGATTTATAGAAAAAAAGGATTTTTGGACAGTTTATGGAACAGTGCTTTTATAGAAGAGCTTATGGAAAAAAGTAGTTTTGAATAAATAAATATTTGGATAGTTATTTTTAGAATGACTTTTTATATTGGTAAATTATTAAAAAATGTATGATTTGATTAAAAGTATGAGAGATGATAGAGAAGAGAGATGAGAGAGGGTAGAGGGTAGAGAGGAGAAAGGAGAGAGATGAGAGATGAGAGATGAGAGATGATAGAGAAGAGAGAGGAGAGAGGGTGAAGATGAGAGAGGGTAGAGAAGAGAAATAAGAGAGGAGAGATGATATAAGAAAAAATAGGGGTAATATAGTAATTAGATAGTCCATAAGCTCTTTTATTGTTTCAAAATCTAGTTTCAGTAGTTTATTCAAAACCATGGTTTAGCCCAAAAGTACTTATGGACAAATATAACTGTTTGTTTTAAAATTTCTTCAAACCAAAATTTGGGTCAGAAGCCCTTTTAAAACCTAGGTTTGGAGGTTTTCCAAATAGGCCTTTAGTATTAGTTTGGGAAACTTCTAAACTAAGATTTTAAAATGGCTTTTGGTCTAAATTTTAATTTAAAAATTTTTTAAGACAAACAACCTTTCTTATCTAAAAGGCTTTTGGAGTAAATCATAGTTTAAATTAAGATTTTGGATAAGCTACTGAAATTAGTTTCTGGATCAGTAAAAAGTTTATGGACTACTTAATTACTATTTTACTCTTATTTTTTTCTTACACCCTTCTTTTTTCTCCCATCTTTTTTCTCCACCCTATCTCCTCTCTCCACCCTCTCTAATCTCTCATCTCTTTCCTATCTTTTTTCCACTCTCTCTCATCTCTTCTCTACCCTCTCTCATCTCTCCTCTCTTTTTTCTTTTTTTTCTCCACCATCTGTTTTCTCTTTTCTCTCATCTCTCATATTTTTAATAAAATTATATTCTTTCTAGTAATTTTCTAATTATAAAAGTCCTTCTAGTAATAACTATTCAAATATTTATTTATTCAAAACTATTTATTTTTAATAAGTTTTTCTCCAAACATTTGTTTTTAAAATTATCTAAAAATTATTTTTTTATAATTTTTTTTAAATTCTTATCTAAATCGGCTGCTAAACATTTAAAAATGGAGAAAAAACTTCAAAACTCTGATAGAAGTTTATTTTTTTGTGGAGCCCACGATATTAAAAAAAATAAAAATACCTAGATATTTTAATTGCCAACAAGCTTTTCACCGGCAACAAGCTTTTCACCCATACCGTCGGCGTTCTTCTCACCTGCCCCGGCAAGCTTCTCATCCCTACCAGCATTGACGAACACCTTCTTCTAGATCTATCACGCACCGTGAGCTATATCGAGCTTCTTCTGCTGAAAATGCGATTTCCAACTTCTCCAGCATCTTCTTCGTCCGGTGACGTGTGTTGATCCCGAAGGTGGTGTTGATAAAATCTGCAAAATAACTTACGACACTATATATTTTATAATCTCTACATAAATTAGGCAACTATACTCTTTAAGATTAAACGAACTCTTTTATATATAATAATATAACTGACATAAGATGATAGAACTCATCGAAACAAATTATATAAAAAAATATATTTTAATAATAATTTGTTATAAATTTGTTATTAACTTTTTTTTTATAAACTTTAGAAAGATAAGAGGTATACCTTTTATATGTATGTCTCTAAAACTTAAAAATCATATTAGAATAATGTTTCTTTTTTCAATATACTCTTACACAATTAAGAGTCATGTCAAAAAAATATTTTTTTTATAATATTTCTAACAATCTCACACATATGTTAAAAAAATTATTAATTAAATTATATATATAGATATAATTATTGTATCTAATAATATTATGAACTATAAATCAGATTTATATTAATAATATTTAATATAAAGAGATACTAATATATCTATAGACTGTCAACCAGCACTTTTTGGCAAATATCCACATCAAAGTCAAATAGAATATAATGTATATTCAAAATCTATAAGATCCAATAAAGTGACATTTACATTAAGGGAATTGTTAATCCCAACGCATGAAACTGTTGACAACCCTTCTTATTTATATACGACTTCTAGTCTCGCTCCAAAAAAAACTTCCTTTACCTTTTCTGTTATGGAAGTAAAAATAGAGATCTAGTGATCAAATATAAATTTCTCCTAAATGATCTGAGAATGCTCAAGGCAAGACAAACATGGCCCTAAATCTGCACCAAATTTTTGTTCACTATCGAATCAAATCTACACACATAGTACTATGGTAAACGGGGTGGATGGCCAGAGGAAATTGCATAGATTGTAGGAAGGAATAAAGTCTTAACCCCAAGAATCAATGAGGAGCACACACAATCATGAATAATGTTAGGTTTCAATCATGAACCGCACCACAGGTTAATAGCAAATCCCATGTGTGGCCAGTCAAAGTAGAATGAAAAACTTGTTTCTTTTGAATCAACCAAACAAATTAAAAAAAAAAAACTCCATCACCATGTCCTCACAAGATTAACATGAAATATCTCGCGTTTGAGGACACTGTCTTTAAAGGATATTTTATAATATCTCAGTAAATTAGAAAATAGTACTCCCTAAAATTAAACGAACTCTTCCTATAAAAATATATGGTAATATAACTAATAAAAGATAATAGAACTTAACAAGACAAATTATATAAAAGGAAAAAGATTTCAACTAAATCTTTTATTAACAATTCTTTTTAGAAACTATAGAAGGATACGAAATATATCTTTTATATATATATCCCTAGAATTTAAGAGTTATTTTAAAAAAATAATTTTTTTTGACATACCCTCACATAGCTAAGAGTAGCATAAAAAATATGTTTCTTTGACACTCTCACGTAATATTTACAATATTTCTTTAACAGTAGTAAGCCACCTGTCACGTGGCCATTACCCTCTCCCCATAAAACCGGTTCGTACAGGGTGTGCAGCGCCACGCTTATATAGCCCAGGACCCCTCCACACCTATCCGATGTGGGACTCCAACAGTCACCCATGACATTCTCCCCCACCCAATCCTGTGACGCCCTCGTCACAGTGGGGGCCCCCTGCCTACCCCACACCTTCGAGGGTCCCCACACCTCGAGGGGTGCTTGGCGGGACATCGGAGTCGGAGCGGGTCGGCTCTGATACCACTTGTCACGTGGCCATTACCCTCTCCCCATAAAACCGGTTCGTACAGGGTGTGCAGCGCCACGCTTATATAGCCCAGGACCCCTCCACACCTATCCGATGTGGGACTCCAACAGTCACCCATGACACACCGCTACCCCACTATCTCCATCTTTTGAACTTCACCCTTCTCCTCAGCGAAGGCCAGCTCCTGATCTTCTCCAGCAGCTTGTTTTTGTGTTCGCAATCCTCCTTCACAGATCTCCGTGGCCCGCGTGTTGCTGATCTATTCTAGTTCTCAAGCTTCCATGGTTCGTGATTTCTGTTCACCCATCGACAACGGTTTCAATTTTGATTTCCATGATCTCAAATGATTCAAATGATTATGGTGTTGCGATTGATTCTGAAACCTTGTAGATGTTTGCTTTTTCATTTGGCTAAAGCTCGATTGGTTTTTGCATCTGAGAAGAACCATGATTTTTACTTCTGCGTTATTGACCGCGGGTATGGTGGTGAAGGTGGATCTCACTACTCCTGAGGTGGAGGTGCTTATGACGACAGCTGGAGGAACTAGAGTTGATCAAATGTCGTTATTATCTGTGGTTAGAGTTCGAGTTCGAGTTCGAGGGATGTGTGGGTCGATGGTGGAATTTCTAAATTCTGTTCTCGTGGTTACTTTCGGTTGTGGTTCTGGTTTTTTGAACTCTGAATTGTGAGCTGGTTGTTTATAAACGATCAATATGGTCAGAAATTTAGAATATATTAGATCTAAGATTCAGAAATTCTGTTCTCATTTTTTGCAAGACTATTTGGATCAAGAAGATTAAGAAAATGAAAACTTCTTTCATCCTCATCAATGTTAGGAATAATGGGGATTTGATTCAAAATCTTGCCCGGGCAAAGGATCATGCTTCCTCATCACAACACTTCTACCCCTTGTCTCTTGGAAAGATCTTAACTTGGACAATAAGTTATTCCAACATATTTTGTTGAGTTGGTTGATTTTTCCCCTCAGTTCTGAGTTAATTTGACCATCAAACTAGTTTACCAACTTTTATATTTAGAGGTTTAACTGATAAAAAAATAAAATATATAATTATTTAGAACTTATTCGATTTTTAGGGTGTATTACTTTGTTGTATTCTAGTCGCGATATTTAGAGAAGTATCCTAATTTTTGGATGCTTAAGTTTACGTATGAGGTAATTGTCAGCTCACTCTATTTAACATTAGTATCGTCTAAAAAGAAGGAATATTTTGTCCTATTCAACCTAACCTATTTTTAAAAAAATTTATATATATAAAAAGAACTTTCACATACAAAAGTTTAAATTCAAACCCCTCCAATCCAATGCTGTTGATAAAGGTAAAAAGAAATAAAGTATACAACTTTACAATTGTCGTAACTATTTATGAGACACATTTTTGAGTTCACATGTGCATCTTTATAAATGTGTGCCACTCACTGACCCCCACGATTGGCTCCAACCATTTGCCTCGCACATTTATTTTGTTGAAATGTAACACTTTAGTCTTTGCTTTGGTAATTTATTAATTAAAATAATTTAAAACTTAAATACTTAATAATTTTATCTTAATTCATTGTTTTTTATTTCCATTGTGCTTCATGGAAGAAATGTTTAAATTTTAACTATTTAGCTTTAGATGGAAAATAAACCCCTAAAATAAATTGGCCAAAAAGAAATATCACCAACCCTTGTTTTGGTTTCCTAAGTAAAAATGAATTGATATCTTATTATTTTTTATATTGCTAAATTAGATTTGATCATTATAGAACTTAAATAAATATAACTCTTAATATAATTTATTTTATTTGCAAAGTTTAAAATCATAATTTTATTTAAAAATATTGAATATTCTATTCCATCCAACCATTGTTATTAGGGGTGAATAAAATCAAACTGAAACTGCAAATTAACTAAATATTTCAATTTTTCAGTTCAGTTTTTTTTTTTTTTTGTTTAATAGATATTTAATATATGATTTAGTTGGCCTATTGAATAAATATCTTTGATAATCAACAATCATGTTAACAAACGTAGAACTATACCATAAATACCTCTATCATTCTTTTTCATGTAATTAATATATTTGATGAAAGTACAAAATGAAAAAAAAAAAACAAAAATGATATTTAACTGTGTCAAATCAAATTTAGGTTTGCTTTAAAACACCAATACCTAATTAAGCAATAATCTGCTAATGTTATTGCATTAATATCTCCGTAAGCTGTAGTTTTAGTTGAAACGACACTTCCTCTATGCATAATTGCCTGAGTCCAACCGTCTGGGATTCAATCTCTAATAAGCTCTCAATTTTTGAACTGCCAAATTCTAAAGTCCTGTGCAGTCATCCCACTATTGAAAGCGACGTCGTTCAAACTTCTGATAGTTTCCCTTACCTTCAGGAAATAATAAAAATTATTTTAAGAAATGACCCAAATATTAATTAAATATTTCCTTGACAATTTTGAGTCCTTATATCAATTATAAAAACTCCTTAACATCTCATAAAACAAACATTAAAATAAAACTGTGATACTGTATTATATTATTACACAAACTCAATTTTCTTTCTCTATCTACATATTTATAGCCTTATAAGACCCAAAAAAGTTACTCTTCGATAATTAATATAAAAATTAATTAATTTTTTTATATAGATTAAAAAAATTAAATAAATCAATTAATGATAACTAATGTAAGAGTTAGTTGACTCATTTAGATAAATTATAAAATGTGTAATTATTTTGAAGGAATTGAATTTAATTATAATTAATTTTTTTAATTTTTTTAATATTTTTAAAAATTAACTCTTATATTAAGGATTAAAAAAATATAACATAACACTGACAACATAGGTAGAGTTTAACAGAATGGATTACTCTATCATAATGTGACGGAACAAAATTCAAATCCCCATTAAAAAAATGCTCATATTTAATGCTCAATAATATTTTAGACAAGATTGCCCTAGAGTAAGAAAATACATATGCATATAAAAAAAACATTGACAAATGGGAGCTTGGTAAGATTGAAGAATTGATTTTTCTTCTGGAATAAAATTAAAAATTCAAATAGAAAAAACTACTTTTAATTAGACCTCATACTGTTTTGATATTATCTTATATCAAAATAAATATTAATATAAAATATGAAATAACAATATGGTCATTAATTGAATAATTCATGAATTGAGATCGTAGTGCGCATAGATTCATTAAGGTTCAAGTAGTGGGGCAAACCTAATTTTGCCGGCTAGAAGAAAGTAACAGATTCCATTAGGGGTGTTCATAAAGCCCGCGACCCGGTATGCCCACCCGAGCCCGCGAAAAAATAGCCCTGCCCAGCCCGATAAATATAGGGCAGTGCTGGGCATCGGGCTGCAAAATGCAGCCCATGCTTTTTTCGGGCTGGGCACCGGGCAGGGGGGTTGCCCTGCCCTGCCCATGATCACCCCTTTTTTTTATTTTTTTTTATTTTCTCCGTAGATGCTACACTTAGAAGGGAGAATATGATAGTTACTAGTGACTAAAGGGTCATTTTAGAAATATAAGTAGTTAAGTACGTAAGTTATATCTTTTAATATTTATAACTATATTAATTTTTTTAACTTTATTAATCATAATATGATTACATTACAAATTATAATTATTTATTTTACTTTTTTAGATACTCCATCCTTGTCAACATTTGGGAAATTGATGTAAAGTTGTAATTATAAACTACTTAGACTTCAAGATTTTTTTATAGGCAATGAATTTTAAGACTTTAATTATTATCTTTTTGTTACCTTATTTTTAGTGGATTATAGATATTATTTAACTCTTGAAGACATATGAATATGATATTATTTTAGAAGTTTATAATTGCAGATTTTTTCCACAACATGAGCATGGCATCACAATTTGGGCCCGCCCAGCCCGCCCATGCCCAGCCCAGCCCAAAATGGTTAGGGCTTTTACCGGGCAGGGCCGGGCATCGGGCTGCAAAATGCAGCCCATGCTTTTTCTGGGCAGGGCACCGGGCAGGGGGGTCGCCCTGCCCAGCCCTGCCCATGAACACCCCTAGATTCCATCAGCCACGTACGGACCAATTGGGTGAGATCGACAAAATCTGAATTAAATAATTAATATCTGAAAAAGGAAACACATTACACATGGCAGTTGGCACTCCAAGTCACCAATGATTCATAAAAGGTATGATATTTTCACACGTACTACTACACAACAATTCTTTTTTCTGTTTAAATATTTATTATTTATAATAGCAAACAAGAAAAAGAAAAAGAAATATAGCACACAGCTTTTCTCTCCCTGTCCTTCCCCCACAACAAACAGACACTCACAAAATTGGGAAACTTGAACTGAAACCAACCCAACTCTGCAAAAGAGATGCAATTAATTAATAATTAATCAATTAATATTATCATCATTAATACACAAAATACAATTTATAACAAGTCATATTATTGGTAAATGATTAAATATTATCAATACGATTCATTTCCATAAAAATGCAAAGAGGAGCTTATCTAGTTTTGCCGCTAATAAAGGCAATGAAATAGTGAAATTTACAACAAACAGGATAAGATCCAAAAAATCTGATTCAACATTAAAAAGAATACACGTGGCACAAAGGTACGAACGACTGATTCATAGCTGTCGTCATTAACCTCTTAAACAAATCATGAACCTAAAATTAAAAAAATCATTAATCATTTACTTCCCCTTCCGGTGTACCTGCCTGCACATGCACTGCATTCATTCTAATTTCCACCATATGCTAAATTCTTGAATATTCTGTAATATCTTGACCCCTTTTTAAAATCTTGCGTCATTCAGAGGACTTCCCGATCCAATACAAGGCCATAAAATTGGGAACACCCCCGCATGAGGCCATTATCAATTTTCCAAACTCTTCATGAGTCCCTTGAAACCCTGAAAAGAAGATTAAAATATGAGAAGATAGAGAAGCCAGCGAAGACTGAGTCATAAATTGTACAGTTCCGTTGTATTAAAAACAGAACCAAGCATTAGTCCTGATTTTCTGTCCAGAATTGGAGTTTTCGCAAAAGTCTTCCCCTTTTCTCTAACTTTATCTGTCTCCGAACATGGATAAATTGGAAGCAGTATGGGGATAATCTCTTGAAGTCTGAAGAAGAGTCGTCTCTGAGCTTTTTTGAGGCAGAAATGGCAGGAGGGGCATTTGCACAAGGTACTGTGGCGAAGGAGAGAGCAGCGCAATACAAGGGGAGAGTTACAGCTTATGTCGTCATCAGCTGCATTGTTGCTGCCATTGGAGGATCTCTCTTCGGCTATGATATTGGGATTTCAGGTTCTTTCTCCATATTCCACTCATAATCACCGGTTTTAATTTATTCTGCGATTACAAGCTGGGAAAGAGAGATGTTGAACAGAAGATAATTGTATAACGCTTAATATCTGACAGAAGAATGGGCAGGGAGGAAAACCCAGTTATTAGTTGGTGTGAATTAAAAACATTAAGATGCAAAAGAGAATGCAGATTCTGAAATACCTAACTTTGCCTGTTCTGTGATGTGCTGTATGCATGTAGACATCATGCTTGATTCATTTCTGGAACCTTTTTTCTCATCACTACTTGATTCCAGATGATGCAATCCCCAATTAACGTCATATAAACTTTTGAATTAAGCATCCAAGAAAACAAAGCAACAGAATTTAACTAAAAGTTTGCAGATTGCTTCTTACTTGGATGTTGGTTGAAGAAAGGGAGAGCCATTCCTTTTATATTGAAATTTCTCTGATTCTTGTTTAATGGCTAACAGGTGGCGTGACTTCCATGGACGAGTTTCTCCAAGAATTCTTTCCGTCAGTGTACAGAAGTAAAGAGCACGCACATGAAAACAATTACTGCAAGTACGACAATCAAAAGCTTGCACTGTTCACCTCTTCTCTTTACCTTGCTGGTTTGGTTGCATCTCTATTGGCGTCTCCCGTAACAAGGAAGTACGGGCGAAGGGCAAGTATAATTGGTGGTGGAATCAGCTTTCTTATTGGATCAATTCTCAATGCAGCAGCTGTTAATCTCGCCATGCTTCTTCTAGGTAGAATCATGCTCGGTGTTGGCATTGGATTTGGAAACCAGGTAATCAGCTATACTATAAAAATAAAATCATGTCTACACACTCATGTTAGATATGATACTGCCTTGAAATCGACTAAACTCTGCAATGAAACCTTTAACAAATCTCTTTTAAGGGTGAAAATATGAACGATAATTATGTGAATGCTGATGTGAGTTTATAAACTTTTCATGAAAATTAAGGTTCTCATGTGTTGAAAGATGAAACAGTAAATGGGTCCAGAAAAGAGTGTGTTGATATTTACAAGATGATCCAGTCACATTATAAGCACCTTGTGTTGAACTTGAAAGATAACATGAGCTCCACCTCGTGGTTGTTTTGAAGGCAATTCCTCTATACTTGTCAGAGATGGCACCAACTCACCTGCGAGGTGGCCTGAACATGATGTTTCAAGTGGCGACCACTTTCGGAATCTTCACAGCCAACATGGTCAACTATGGAACCCAGAAGCTTCACCCATGGGGGTGGAGGCTCTCTTTAGGTCTAGCTGCTATCCCAGCTATTCTAATGACAGTTGGAGGAATTTTCCTTCCTGATACACCAAACAGCTTAATTGAAAGAGGGTTAAAAGAAAAGGGAAGAAAGCTACTTGAAAAGATCAGAGGAACCAAAGATGTGGATGCAGAGTTCCAGGACATCATCGAAGCAAGCGAGTTCGCAAACTCAATAGAGCATCCCTTTCGAAACATGCTGGAAAGGAGGAACAGACCAGAGTTGCTCATGTCAATTCTCATGCCAACATTTCAGATCCTTACTGGCATAAATTCAATTCTGTTTTATGCTCCTGTACTGTTCCAGACTATGGGATTTGGAAGGAATGCTGCTCTATATTCGTCAGCTTTGACAGGAGGAGTTCTTGCTTCCTCAACGTTTATTTCTATTGCAACAGTTGACAGATTGGGACGCAGGGCTCTGCTGATCAGTGGTGGAATACAAATGATCATATGCCAGGTACATGTGATTTAAGAGTTATCTTTGTGTGACTGTTTTAAAATAAAAAAGAACACCTGCCTATATTTTGCCAGGGCACGGATCAATGAATCCTCTCAATGCAAAGGATGTTCTCAAACATCAATGATAAACAACATTGTCAAACACTAATATCACATTTATTGAGCTTTGTCAAACACGTCAAACATTCAAATCAAACAAGATAAGTCTTTAGTATGAAACAAGAACTCTAGCAAATGAATAGTTCCACTTTCTAGACAGTTATTTCAAACTGCTACTCAGATAGAGAGACAATTAACTATATAATCTATAAAGCAATTGACTACAGTATCATTTTTTTTTCCCCAAATATGAACAGGTTATAGTAGCCGTAATATTGGGGTTGAAGTTCGGAGAAAACCAGGAACTGTCTGAGAGTTACTCAATAGTAGTTGTAGTTGTGATCTGCCTGTTTGTTGTTGCTTTCGGATGGTCATGGGGTCCACTAGGGTGGACAGTGCCAAGTGAGATATTCCCATTGGAGATCCGATCGGCAGGACAGAGCATCACAGTTGCAGTAAATCTTCTGTTCACATTCATAATTGCCCAAGCTTTCTTATCCCTTCTCTGTTCCCTCAGGTATGGATTTTTTCTCTTCTTTGCGGGCTGGATTACCATCATGACCATTGTAGTCTTCCTTTTTCTACCTGAAACCAAAGGAGTTCCCATTGAAGAGATGGTATTTTTATGGAGGAAGCACTGGTTCTGGAAAAGGATAGTGCCTCCTCAATTCCCAGAGGCTGATGCAACTGGTGTGTAGGGTGTATACAGTTTCAGTCATCCTAGACCAAGGTCTACAGATCATCGTGCTTTTACATACAATGACAAAGCTGATGAAACTCATGAAAAATTGCCATGCTTTTACATACAATGACCAAGGTACAATGAGATGTCTGCACATAGCCATATAATGTATTGTGTTATCATGTATCTTCAGAATTTTCCCGTTTTAGAGACTTCAAGAGTCGGCAAAAATAAAAAAGACTCATCAATGCTTTACCCATTTGTTTTATGATATAAACTAAAAATTTACAAGGCAAATTAGGTAAATACCACCATGGAAAAAATTATAATGTCTGCGAGTAAATAGAATAGATAAATATCGTTCCACGAAAATATTGAGTTTCCTTTCCCTGCATTGTGCATCTTAAACTCAAGGAAATATAGATTCAAGAGAACAAAGCAGCCTACTTAAGAAGTCAGAAGAGAAGACCCCCTCTGTCACTCACCACCTGACCACCGCCTGTCAAGTTCATAGCCCCTCTTTAATGCAAAGCAGCAACTCAGGCACAATGAAACAGAGAACGGATTCTGCAAAGCTCAAAACAAATGCTGTATATGCTCTAGCCATCGAAGTGGAAAGAAAAGCGACTTGCAACTAGATCAATTCAACTGATATCTCCAGTGGCAATTACATAGCCAAGTCATACAATTTAAATTGATTTGAATGCCTAGTTCACTTCAGACACTTAGTATTGAATGATATCAAACTACAATCCATCGATGATTTAAAACTCATAAGCGATTAAACAAGTACTCAACAACACCTACAATTAGTCATATTAGAATGATCATGGTAGTCAAAAATTAAATTTAAACCAGCCAGAATCTGCCGGACCTATCAAGTCGAATGAATAGTGAGCAAAAAGGAAAGTTTAAAGAACGCATGCTCTGATCCCAAATTGGCTATGAAATGCGATCATACTGTATCCACACTGGCATTCTAACATCATCCACGAACGATTTTACACGCAGGAAAGAAGAGAATTGCCAATAATCATCATGTTGTTTATCATCGCAAGATCCGCCTCCACAAAGTCATTAATCAATCAGAACGGGCAAAGTTTCAAAAGAATTCTCTTACATGCGCAAGGATCCATCATTTTTAAGACCAAAGTATTCCCATTAAATCCATGATTTTAGTATCCTCATTGAGAAGCAAGTTCACTTCTAAGCAAACCGAATTTAAGATGTGACAGAAACCCATATTATGTTCCAGCATTATGGAAATCAATCTTTAAGAAGAAAAGAATAAATTACGAATAAAAGAAAATGAAGGTGCCGTGAATGTGATAGAAGAAGGGTATTAACCCACTCAGAAAGTAAGCTACCTAAACGGATCTTATTGCATCAAGATTCAGAACTACATCGAGAAGAAATAGACAAAATGACGAAACCAACCCCTGAAAGAAACGAACCAACACTTAATAAGCCTCCTTCCACAAGATCTAAAAGGCCAGCATACGCACGCATCCTACAGACACAGCCTAAATCCACCATATTCTACTTTTTAAGACTAGATGAATTTACAAGAGATCTTTAGTCTCGAAAGTCGAACCTTCCGCTCTTTAACAGGTGCACTAATACTATCTAACTGCATAGAGCAAGCCCCCTTTAAGGAACTAATTATCGAATTCTCGTCACTATAAGCATTTCTTAGCATGGCTTTGAATAATACTTGATTTGCTCGCATCCAACAGCCAACCTCTTGAAAAAATAAAGGAAGCTCGTTGACATTATGCGAACGACCATCTACGTAGGAAGGAAGAACCGAAATCCTAACATCTGTCATACAATGATCAATCACCACTAGAAACTTTATTCTCCATCAACGGTATCAATCCACTTAGAGATCAAACGCCGTACGGCTCCTTATCATACCAAATCGAGCCTAAGCAACCGCCTCAAATCGCTGGTGGCTGCACCGTTCTTTCCTAGAAATCCAGGTACCGGTAATGAACTCGGAGGCGGTGACGCAACAAAAGCGGATCCGGCATATATTCCATCCTTCGAATCCGAAATCCTAATCTGCTTCTGCACCATTTCGGGGTCCGGACCCAACCGATCAGTCGATCCCAAAACCAAATCAAAACCTTCTTCGCTCTTGCACATTTTCCGGTTGTTTGAGGGAATAGCAAACACTTGGGAGTTGTGGTTGTTCTCCGAACTATACCTTTCCCCTCGCTTAAGGATCTTGACCCGACCCATAACAAGGTTAGTGGCCTGACCTCTCCCCACCGTGCATCGACCGCCATAACGACTCCGATCTCGATCGTTATGATTAGCATGAACGGCAACCGGGCTTCTCTTCCTCCGGCGACTCTGGCAGGCGTGAGAGTTAGGGATTGGAATAGGATTAGGGTTAGGTTTTCTTGGCGATCTGACAGATGATGCCTTTAGGGCTAAGGCTTCGTGGCCAAACCGACCTCGAAGACAATCTTGAGAGCGAAGTATGGCTGTAGCCATTTCCAACGAAGAGATGAGAAGAGAAAAAGAAAAATTAGCAGAATCTCTCAAATAGGAAATGCTCTAAAATGGCGTGAGAAGATGGTGGAACTTCAACGATATTTATAGGCAAATGGATCACGGGAGGGGCCTGAACGGCCTTCCAATGGTTCGTTCTTTACTAGTTCCGTGTGATGGAGGCTCCTGGACAAGGTCACGTGAGATAGACTTAAGGTCGGCTTTCCTTCTATGTTACATTTGCACCATTTGTAATGACGTGTCAAGTCGTGATTGGAGACTGCGACGGGGATTCGAGTCGTGTAAGGTGGATCTGGAGTTCAGGATTGAACCGCCTTAAGAAGGAATAAAGTTGCAGATGAGAACGGGTGCACTTGATCCATGCCGACTTTGATTTTTGTTTAGTTGCCTACCCGGTTCATCAGACCTTTGCTCCAACTATATCCGGATCCAACTCGCATCGTAAACCTAACTATGGCGGGTGAGTCTCCCAATGAGAATTTTTTGCATACGCTAAAACTCAAACTCAAGACTTCACTTAAACGATATTGAGTCATTTACCACTCAGACTAACTCTAACTCTCTTTGATAAATTTAAATCTTGATTTGCGTTTACACTTTACACGTATGATGCACAATAATTGGATAAAATTTTAAAAAAAATTATAGAAAATAGACAATTTATAAAAAATGATTTTTAAAAAAGAGTTTATAGAAAAAAAAATGATTTTGAATAAATAATTGTTTGGATAGTTATTTTTAGAATGACTTCTTATATTAGTAAATTATTAAAAATAGTATGATTTGATTAAAAGTAGGAGACAGGAAAGAGGATAGAGAAAAGAAAAAAGAGAGGAGAGAGAAGAGAGAAGGTAGAGAATAGATATGAGAAAGGGTGGAGAGGAGAGAGGGTAGAGGGTAGAGAGTAGAGAAGAGAGATGAGAGAGGAGATAGTGTATAAGAAAAAGTAAGGGTAATATAGTTATTAGTTAGTCCATAAGCTCTTTTACTGTTTCAAAAGTTAGTTTCAGTAACTTATTCAAAATCATAGTTTAATCCAAAAGTATTTATAGACAAATATGACTGGTTGTTTTAAAATTTTTTCAGACTTAAATTTTACCCAAAAAAAATTTATAAAACTATAATTTTAAATCATTCTAAATATGCCCAATTCCATTATGTTAACTATTAAATTTTTAAATATATTATTAATTAAAATATCGTATTTAATACTTGAGTAAAATAATATTTTATATTTTATTTTTATTTTTTTATAGAGAATATCTTAATTTTATTTATAATTTTTTAAATTTACTATAATTTTATTTATAATTTTTTTAATTAAAATTTTATTTTTTTTATTTTATACGTTTAACTCTAACTTTAACTTCTTGTAAACACCCCAAACACTACAAATATTACTCTATTATGTTGTTGAAGTCTTTTATTTTTATATATTTTATCCACCATCTTTAAGAACTAGTGATCAAATAAATACTATAGTCTATTCTTTCTTTCCAAGAAATATTGTTTAAACTCAATATTAACATGACAAATTCACAACGAGATCCAAAGATTTGTTTTCTTTTAATTATCATTTCGTACGAAGCTAGATTAGATCATAAATATTGTGATATTTAATAAACTAAGTCGGTTTCATCGTTACTTTTTAACTCTTTTAACATAAATATGTTTGACAAGTAAAAAGCCGAATGACCTTTTCTTACCATTTTTTTAAATATATATATCATTTTATTAAAAATAATATTATTTAAAATATTATCAGACACTAATATATTATGTTAGACTTAACTTTTATTAATACTTTCTATTTAGTATGATAAATGAGAGATAAAGAATAAAAAAAATTACTTTTTTTTATTAAAAATAATATTATTCGAGATATTGTTAAATATTAAATATGAATATTTTTATTAACATGATTTAAATTAGTTAATCAAATAAAATTTAAAAATTTACTTGTTTAGTGTTTAATAATTTATCAAAATAGATGGAATTCACTTCCTGGATCATGAAAGTCATATGTTCCATGGAGTCTAATTTATTTCTATTTTACCCTTATTTTTACAAACTTCTATCGACTAAACTTCATTATCTTCTTCCATCGCCACCATCCCAATGCCACCTCCTTTTCTTTCTTTTATAATTGGCCTTTCCTTTTATAAATGGATTTGGCGGGGGCTAGTGGATGTTTTTGGGGAAAGTGATGGATTTGGTGCTAGTTGGTGGATGATCCAAGGAAAAGAGTGGGTTTTTTTAGGAAGGATATTTTGATAATTTTATATTATAAATACATATATAAATTAGAAATTACTCACAAAAAATAAATTAATTAAAAATTATTCCCCATTTCTATATATATATATCAAACGTAATTTTAAATCTTACTTTCAAATTATTTTAATTCTACTTTTAACAAAAACTCTCTAGAACGGACTATTATATTACTCCAAAATCTTTGCCATGGTGGATGAGATGCGCGGTATTCTTGAAAATTCCAAACTCAATTGAGAAGAGAGATTTTTCTAAAGAAACGATTGCTAAAAGACCTTCTGAGGAGAGAATTAATAATATTGATAGAGAAAATGTCATTAGGCATATTATGGTTAATCTCATGGAGCATATTTAGATTTTTTTTAAAACTAAAATTTGGAATATAATATTTTTATCGTATTTATAAAAGAATCAAGTTATATCAAGGACTCTGGTTCAATTTGATGGCTCAGGATTTAAATGAATAGCAATAAAATGTTGATCAGTGATCACCATAAATATATTTGAATATTTGATATTCAATATAATTAATAACATTAGACAGAAATGTTTTTTTTATATTTGATTATACTTAACAAAATTAATATGCTCGGGAGGGGAAAAATCCCACAACTCCCTGGTCGTGTTCCTCTCTTTTGCAACAGCCACATATTGTCTCTTCTCTTATTCCTCAACAAATCACAATCAACAAATTCAAACAGATATTTAAATAAAAATCAACAGAGATATAAATTTAAAGCAAATCATTTAAAAATAGGCCCATTGTTTCAAATAATAATTTCTTCTAAATTATACAATCGACAAATATTTAGATGCTAGATGTAAAACCCAAATCTAAAATAAGAGAGAGACAAGATTTAACTCCAATCTTTGAATCGAAATTAGAAGCTAATGAGGAACCTATTTCAATCTTTGAGATATTGTCTATGTTGGCGCGAAAAGGCAAAGGTTGATGAGACGAGGTGAGGACAAAGATGAAGACAGATCTCTAATGGGCTACTTGGTACAGGGATTTAAAAGAGAGAGGAGAGAAATTTTTTTTTTTAAGTTGGATTTAAAAAAAAATTTAGAGAAGTGGGGTTAAAAGGTTTAAATTAATTTTTCTTACTCTTTTATCTTATATCTTATCTTTATTAAAATTTTATTATCCAACTTCTCCATTTTTTTCTATTTAACTCGGAATAATTTTTCCTCTCCTCCTTCTTCCTTCCTCCTTCCTCCTTCAAATCTCTCATACCAAATAGGCCCTAAAAGTAGGAAGAGATGAGGTTGATGGTGGTGTACAATCAGTAATGGTGTTGATAGTGAAGAGATGATGTTAGCAATGCTCATGGTATAGGGAGGAACTTGGTGCCACGAGGTCACATAATCATTGGCTTAAAACTATAATTTTGAAGAGAATTAATGTTTGAGTGAAAATTTCAAAGGGGAGTAATGGAGATTGATATGGAAGTAGGAATGTGGATTGTCACATTATTGGGGATTGATAGGGGAAGGTAGGAATATTGATTGTCAAATTATTGGTGATAGATAGGGGAAGGTAGGAATATGGATTTTCAAATCATAGTTGTCATCAGAATTAGTAAAATACTTTTTCGCTATTTAATATAAGATTTAATAGAGAAATTAATTTTAATTTTAAATATAAAATATATTTTATATATTTTATTAATTTTTTAAAATTATCTCTATTGATGCGCCGGTGAGGAGGGTGGATCAAACGGATTGGAGTCCGGTTAAAAGGAGTCGAGGAAGGCCAAAGAAAACGCTTAACGAGGTCATTGAGCGGGATCTCCGGGTCAATAACCTATCTAAGGATTTAGTTTTTGACAGAGCACAATGGCGTCGTATGATCCATGTAGCCGACCCCATTTAATGGGAAAAGGTTTTGTTGTTGTTGTTGTTGTTGTTATTCCTGTAATAATAATCAAGTAATAGAGGAAAAAATAATTAAAGAAGATAATTATGATATTTTAAAAAAATATATCATATTAACTAACTTAACTAAATTTTTTAATTTAATCAAATTAATTAAATATGATTATATTAAACACATTGGGAGTACCATTTAAAGCCTTGAGACCATTCAGATGCACATAGATTGGTAATTGGGTATCATGGTTTCCCTAGAGATTGCAACTGTGATATCTTTGTAAAAAAAGAAAGTGATAATAAAATAGAGAGTGTGGAGAGATCTCATATGCTATGGGATGCATTGTCTTGTAAAGCAACTAAGAGGGAGTTACAGAAAATAAGGAGGAAGTTGAGGAGACCAGAACAATGACATGGATATACTGTAAGATGAAGTGACGAGCTATTATTTACTTTTATAAACATAAAAAATTTATATTTATAATAATAATATGTTAGAGTATATGTTTGGCCTTCTAAATTTATATTACGGCCCATTTGAATTAATTTTTAAAAAAAGTTTTTATAAAAAAAAGTACTTTTAGATAAACACTTATAAAAAAAATAGTTTTAAATAAATATGTATTTGGATAGTTATTATCAGAAAGATTTTTATTATTAATAAATTATCAAAAATGGTATATAAAAAAAATAATTATCTATCATCTCACATCTCATCAGGTCATTACCTCCATTGTTTATCACTCCATCTTCTTCCTTTCCTTGTTGAACACGAGAGGAAGGAAGAGAGAGAGATGACGGAGGCTTTTTCTGCCAGAGAGAGAGAGAAGAAACTTGAAGAAGATGACAGAGGAGACCCACATACGATAGAGCTAAAGGCTTCTTCTGTAGTGATGACATTCACGATGATGATGGTTAAGAAGACGGAGGAGCTGAAGAATACAGAAGTAGTGACGGAATATGATGGGGAGAGTGACTCCAGCGCTAGAGCAGGACGATGGCAGTAGCGAAACTAGAACCATCAGCGAGGGCGAGGGCGAGAACTATTAGAGAGAGGACATTGAAGGGGAGAGGAGAGAAGTGAAAAGAAGATGGGTAAAATGGTATTTTGATACCTATAAACTTTTGTTTCCACCCAGAAGTTATTTCCAGAAATTTATGCAAAATTATAGTTTGAAACCATGGTTTAATCCATAAACCTTTTAAAACAAATATAACTATTTGTTTTAAAATTTTCTCAAACTAAAGTTTAGACTAAAAATTATTTTAAAATATTTTTTTATCTTAAACCAAAAATACACTAGGTTTCAATTTAGTCTCTTAAATTTATAGGATATTTTTTAATTTTTTAATCTTAACATAGTTAGTTTCATTTAACAAAAAATATTAATTTAGAAAATTTATAACTAAATACCGATAAAACATACTTAAATTTTAATTATTTAATACAGTTATTTTTGTATTTTAAAATTAAAAATAAACCTGCTAAAAATAAAAATCAGGAATACTGCTTGTTTGATTCAACACGTTTATTTTAATTTTGAAACATAAAAATAATTATATTAAAGGATTAAAATTTAAATATATTTTGTCAGTAGTAAATATTACGAAACTATTAGATCATAAGACTATTGTCACTTCTTTTTTTATTTAATTAAGAGTTAAAACGTAAATAATTTTTATCATTTTTAATAAGTATTATTTTTAGTATTAAAATTTATATTTTTTTTTATAAAAATAAGGTCACTTATCAACTCAAAAGGCAATTGGCATACCTTATTTAATGAGTAACATTAGATATTTATAGTTAGTATTCACATTGTGAGATCTGTAGGCTAAAGCAAAATATTCTTTTATAAACATTTTTTTAATATATTATCTTTGAAAAAATAGGACATATTCATAATAAATCAAGTGATGCAGGTAGATGCAAACACATGACAGCACACTCCAACTAGCAAGCCACAGGTCGACCGGCATATACATTATTCATTACATTATAAAGAGAAAATTAATCTATAATGTTTTAGTTTACCTTAATTTTGGATTAGACTCCTATAATAAAGTATATTATTTTTTGAGAGGTGTGTATATATTCTATATTGATATTTTAATGTTGATAAAAAATATTTTTTAATACAAAAATATTAATATTTTAAAAATAGTAACAAAATTATATTTAAGTTTTAGTTTGTTTATTCATTCATTCATCAGTCATTTATTATCATTCCAAGTGGAAAATCCAAGTCCAACCCTTGTAAAATCGATTGACTCAGTCGTTTTTATTTATTTTTTAAATGTTTAAAAAACTAAATTGCTTAAAAGGTCTCTCTGAAACTGGGCTGTTGAGGGCGACCACCCAACCCCAAGGCCATGCTACGTGTAGAAACCATGTCCGTTTCCATTGAAGAGCACAAGAAAATGAGGCATTACCATTGTTGCGGAGAGATCGACGGAAATAGAGGTATCGCTTCTCTCTCCTGCATCGTCCAGAGAACCTCGCGTTGTTCTTTGTGTTTGATTCATAGTAGCTACTTGGAATCGCTTGCGATAGGGAACTTAGAGGATGGACGCATCATCGTCATTGCCATCGCCGCCGAGCAAGTCTTCTTTTGAGCGCAGCACCACCATAGGCGGCGAAGACAAGAATTCATTTGAGTTTTTTGGTTGGGTTTATCACTTGGGCACCAATTCAATCGGCCACGAGTACCGTCACCTTCGCTTCCTCTTCATTAGGGGCAAGTATGTATCAATGTACAAACGTGACCCCCACGAGAATCCTGGCATTGTATGTTTCTTACTTTCTTTTTCCTTCCGGGCCGTTTTCATTTTTGAATATCTTCTCCTTTTCTTTTCCTGTTTTTAAAATTTCTAATTAGTGGAGGGCTGTAGAATGGTGAAACCCAAGCGATGTTGAAATTGAAATTGAAATTGAGATTATATAGTAAATAGGGTCATTGGTTAATTGTGTCTTCAATCTAATGAGGATTCAGACATTGTGAGGATTTCTGGGATGGTTCAGTGAGTGGAAAGCCATGGTTAGAATCTGCTTTCTTTTTAATTGCCCAAAACAAAGATTGTGTAAACAGCAAGCATGTAAGAAGAGGCCCTATAAGATGCTAGTCTAGCAAACAGCGAACTATTTATAACACAAAATAAGTTGGAGAGAGGGATAAGTAGACTAATAGGATCTTCTTTAATCGATAACAAATTTGTGCTTCTTGGTAACATGGGGGAGAATTGGTGCTTCTATTGCTTAAAAAAGCATTTGCTTTTTCTTTGCTGAAGGCACTGCAGAAACTAACAGGTCTTTATGTAACACTCCTATCCTAGATTTGTGGCCTCAAGTTCTTAACTAAACTGAGCACCTTTTTCCATCATTAGCCGTTGCTCAAAGCCTCAAAATTCAAGGATCACCACGAATCAGGATGAACAGTGTGACAAAGTGACTCTTTCACATGCTAGACGAATTAACAGTAGCTCTTCGATCAGGGATTATCATTTCATGAAATTGATCCAAATTAGTTATCTTCTCTCTTTTCACAAAATGCACTGAGAGAGAAAGTTGAAGAACCAAGATATTTCCAAATAATGCACGGAGCTGAAGACAAGCTATGCACACGTTTCTTTATACCCAATACTAAGTTGAGCATAAGGCTACAAGATAGTCTCAAACACTGACCTGGTTAAGAGTCATATACTAGTCAAGATGAATTCATAATGAGTTTGGCCTACTTTTCTCAGGTGACGCAAGCTCAGATGTATTTATTATGCACACAATCTATCCAGCTAACACAAGCCTTGGGAATCTTGGATTGGGTTGATCTGTTTACACAATGAAATGATTGAGAATGTTGTTGTAGCAAGAAGTAGTCTTTCATTCACCAAAATGGGGTGAAAACAGTGGTAGCCTTTTGTTCACCAATATGTGGGAAAACAGTGGTAGCCTTTTTAAGTAGAATTTAGTACTGATAGAATTCCTTAAGTTTGCATAGTACGGGAAATATCAAATTTGAATACAGGATCTCTATAATGTTTTGCTATTGTAATTTCTATCCACTACATTCAAATTAGTTGGGTCTGGAGGCAGTCAGGCTTGCTAGGTTTCCAATATCTTGTAAAACGATTTAACTATTTTTTTTTAAATTAATGTGGGTTTTAATTCTATTCATTTTTTTGGTCCCTGTTTTTGTCTCTATTTGCCCCTTACTTTCTCTCACAGTTATGCTCATTTTGTTTATGCATATTTTCCTATGTTAGAAACCTATTAGGCAAGGAGTCATAGGGCCTACACTAATGGTGGAAGATCTAGGGCACCGGAAGGTCAGCAATGGGGTAAAATATACATCTCTCTGATTACTGAATTAGTTTTGTTGGAGTATTTTCTGTGAGATCAACTCGTAACTTTTTTATTATAGTTGATTATCCTTTTAATTTGGCGCATGCTAAATATTTTCCATATTCCCCAGGATCTTTATGTTCTTCGATTTTACAATCGGTTAGATGAGGCCAAGAAGGGAGAAGTAAGTTATAGCTTTAAATTATTTCTTTTGTTGGTTGCGATGCATGGATTCTTTCCACTGCCCCTCTCCTCCCCTTTTGTTTTTGCTTGAGTACATCTGTTTTGGATAGCTAAGTTACAAAATCAATGAATCCCTACATGTTGTGGTTGTCGTTGGTTTTTCTTTGTTCAATATAGAAGTAACTTCTTATATGCACCTTTCTGCAAGATTGCTTGCGCTACGGCTGAGGAAGCTCAAAGATGGATAGATGCATTTGATCATGCTAAGCAAAAGGTATAAGAATATATCTGAAAGCTTTTGATTATGATGTGAAAGTTGCACACGTTATTAGTTTTAATAATAGTTACAATTTAAGGATGATTATGATGGAACTATTTTCATTTATAGCCTATTATCTTATATTTAGACTACTGATGTTTTGTCCTTTGTAGGCTGAGCATGAGATAACAAGAGCCAGTAGTGCCAGAGAGAGACTAAGCATGGAGACAGAGTATGCCTAATTTTTCACCTTAGATTCATTAATACATATTTTCTTTTTTGCGAACTAATACATATATTTGATAGAATAACACTAGTTTTAAGTGGCCTTTTCTGCAAACACTGCTGGTGAATTGTTGATATGAAAGCGTTAAATTTCTGACCTTAGGCTATCGTAGATAAGTTAACTCTTAAGGTTATTATTCTACATTCGTCTCAGTGCTACGGGCATTTATTTAGACTTATTTTTGTCTTACACCCATAAACAGAGCCTCCACGACACTCGTAATATACCATAACATTCATACAAGAAAAGATGTTTCTCTCTTCCTTTCTTTTTCTGATCGTCCAACATTGTATCAAAGCTTAATGCTCTGTTTCACCATCTAGGGCCTTCCTCTTCAAGCTTTTGTGCCTTTTTTAGATTCTGTAATTTTACAGAAGCCATTCTCTTTAAGCTTGAGTTTTTGTGCCACTGATATATCACCATATGCCCCCTGAATCTTCTGAATCTTGAAATTTTTTATTCCATTGAATTTCTATTGCTTCTAGAAGTTGAAATCCTCATTCAAACATTGTCTTCAGTCCACTTTCACAGTCTCTTGAGTATCTAGAGGGGATAGTGCTTGGTGATTTTGCCTTGACAACATTGACGCATAGACACCTGATTCCCATTCAGACAACGCCTACTAGTCAATGCCCTTCGCTAGAGCTCCATATGCCTTCACATGTGCCATTTGATAGAACAGACACAGTCTTCACGCATCAACATGGGATGGCGTGGGACACCATATCTCTAGCCTATCTCTAGCCACCATTCACACATAATTGATTGGCCCAAAGTCCAAAGCAGACCTTATTGTCTGTGAAGTAGACCAAGTCCCACCTGGATCCTTTAGCTAAAACTTCTCCTGCCATGGTCATACAGAAGCCTTCCTTCAGCTCATCACTAGAACTACAACACAGAAAGGTGCATTCTCTAATGCTCTTCTTGTGAGTACAGAAGACGGTTCCTCTTGGATTACTGATGCAAGTGCTTTAAATCATATCATATGACTGGAGATGCTTCATTGTTCTTTGAATACAAGCCATGCAATGATAACCATTGATAGATCTATATCCACAGTGATTGGTGGTTGAATTGACCAAAGCGATTCCAATAATCCAATTTGATGCTTACTTATCTTGGTCCTATAAGTTGAGGCCTCCATCGCACTCGTAATCAAAACATTTATTCTCGAAAAGAATGTCTCTCTTTCTTCATTTTTCTCATCATTCAACATTAACAATTGTTTTTCTACATCTGCTTTAGAAGTTAGCAAGCATTAGCAGCGTGTTTATATTCTAGTAATCCTCTCATATGTATTCCCCCCCTGCCCCCAAATTGTGCTCTTTAAAAGTTAGAAACAATAAGATTCTTGGGAATTTGAGAAGCTTGCCTTATAAATAATAATTAATCTTCAAATAATATATTATGAGCTAATTTTAATAAAGAATCTGCATCATGAATGTTGTGATCATTATGACAATAACATGTGTGATCTCCTAAATATTGATTTTGGGAAATAAGCATTTTTGATGGATTATTAGATGGTCTAACACTAAGGCTGTTCTTTTCTTTAATCATTCACAAGTTCACTTATTTTCATTCTTAATGTTGTGGAAGGATCAATCTTGAAGGACACCGGCCTAGAGTTAGGCGGTATGCATATGGATTGAGGAAGCTTATAAGAATTGGCCAAGGTAAATTCATAAACATGTTTTCATCAATGTTTTTGAAAGTAGAGTCATCATTAAATTTACTCTGTTGTGGAAGGATAAACTTTTTGGGCTAATTTTCAACTGGTTCCCATTTACATCTTTATGAGATAAAAACATGTTTGATTTTTGACCTATTTGATCAACTTTTTGGGCCAATTAAAATAGACTAGGGTTTGGTTCACCTAATTTTTGATTGAGCAGGCTGGTCTATTTTGGTTTGGAGAACTACGGTTTTTATAGTAACTGTCTATGAGGAGGTGTTTTTAGGCATCAAATGACTTAGTTGATTGCCTGCATGGGTTGGCTCAGCTGGTTGGTGGTTTCCCAATTAAGTCTTTGCATCCTATATGTGCAAGGGTGTGAATGGTTCTGCCTTGTTGCCAGTCCTCCGCATTGTGTCATCAAACTTTTTCACAATTTTCTCCATCAAAAAATTAATTCAAATTTCTCTTTAGATTTCATTTCCATTGTGTCATTAGCTGAGCCTGGTGGAGTGTCTATTTTGTTTCTAATTTCAAAAGAAACTGAAGTTACAGTGTTGCATTAATATGAACCAGAATTGAGTGGAGAAGTAGTTGTAAAACTGTGATACCGAAAAATGTATTAATGTAGGTTATAATTTTGCAAGAAATACTTTCTTTTTTTTCCTGATTGTTGGTGTATTAACTACCTTAGTGTTTTTCTTCCTTGTATACACGTCTCATTATCATTTTATACTAATAAACATTGATTGTTTCTCTTTTGCTCTTAAAGGCCCAGAGACACTCTTGCGTCAATCATCAATGGCGGCAGGTGGCTTAGATGGATTTGAAGGGGAAAGCGGTGATGCATTTGAAGAACATCAGTGGAAATGTGTTCGAACTATGAATGGTAATTTTCATCTGATGCAAAAACCTATTGGCTAGCAATATTTTGCTGCTTGATTCTTGATGTTTTCGAACTCTATAAGTTAAGGCTTCAAGAAGACATTTTTTCTAAATATTAGTAAGTCTATATTAAGAAATTGGCTAGAAGCATAATTATTTTTTATGGACTTATTCATCCTCTATAGCATGTTTTCTTTGTTCTTCCCAATCATCCTCTATTACATGTTTTCTTTGTTCATCCCAGTCCAATCTTTCTTTCCATAGCAAAGGAAAAATATTTATTTTCAGTTTTCTTTGTTATTAATTTTGAAAAGTTTTTGTGATAATATCTACTTCTGGACATGAATGGGTGATGATATTTCTGGAATTCCTGATCTTTTCCTATTAAATAAGTTATTTCTTTTCTGCAAATATCCGTGAGTAGTTATGCCTTCCCTCCCCTCTGTTATTTTCATTACCTTGTAAAAATGTTCTTTTATTGAGAAAAAAAACTCTACCATGGAAAAATATTTACTTAATATTTATTTAGGAGGAGGCAGCCTAAGTAATTAAGGTATAAAGTTTGTCACATCAATGCAAGATTTGCTGTTAGAATAGTTAATACTCCCTCCGGTCCTAAATATAAGAGTTAGATCGGGAGTCTACTTTGGTCCTAAATATAATACCCCAATTCACTTTGTCTCCCAAAATTATAATTTCCCCCCAAAGTATCCCTATATGCTTGCACATATTAATGGAGTTTCTACTAAGGGTGGTTCATATGTACACGATTAAATGGGGTAGTTTAGAAAAACTAACACATAATTATTACAAATAACTAACTTAACTAATTTCCTTCATCTACTTAAATTAGTTAAGTAGATTTTATATTAAGGACCGGCGGTAGTACAATTGTTATTGTTGTTGTTAAAAATTGTAAATCTTGCTAATATTAATCATGTTTGTACAATTTACATTTGTTTCTGTCACTTTTTCTAGATGCTTTTTTGTTTGTGGTTTCAGGTATTAGGATTTTTGAGGATGTTTCTGATTACAAGGTACGCACTCATATAATACTTGTTGGTACTGATTTTCTGCAAATTTCCTGAAATCTAGTTAGCTTTTCATTCATGCATGTATTGTGGAAAGAGCTGTGAGAATGCTTGCTTCGCTCAAACTTCATTTATTGCCCAATAATTCTTTGCACGAATGATTGTTTGCTTGTAAGCATACATTGTTTTGATAAATACTGTTTGAAATATAACATCTTTTTGGGACGCAATAGAATTGTGTTTGTGACATCTCGCTTTTTAACATTTTGTTGTAATGGAGAAAGTTGCAATTTCCCTATTCTCTCTTGTAATATTTGTTCTCTTAACATACGCACACTCTTGTAATATTTAACAAAATATATCTGGTTTCTTCTTTGACATTCTTTTTATGCTTTGTAGAATGGTAAGGGTGTCCTTGTAAAGTCTGTTGGTAATATTGATGCACCTGCAGACACTATTTTTGAAGTTCTTTTAAACACTGATCAACAACAAAGATATGAGTAAGTTGGCCATAAAAACTTCTCATGAGTATTGATGTCATACAAAAACTTATTTCTCTTCTATTGCAGGTGGGATATGTTGATGGGAGACTTAGAGCTGATAGACTCTTATGATGGGCATTATGATGTGGTTTACGGTACATATGATCCAAAATATCTTACCCGGTAATCAGTTGTTTTGGGCAATTTCTACACCAGGATAGCTAAGCCTATATAACTGCTCTACTTTGAAAAAAAAGTTTATTATTGGTCATTACAGTTACTTGGTAACTTGTCTCTAGTTTAAGGTGTGATTGTTTTAGCAAATGAGATTTATGTGAACCAGCTAATTTGACTTTCCTATTGATGACCTCCATTTCTTATAATTCTTCATGTTTGGCATGTGTGAACTTGTGCATATATTGAAGTAAATTCTTTTGGGTTCGTGCTCTAGCTGTCTCTATTTAGATGTCACCAATGAAATAGCTATGAAGTTGTGAGATTCATCTCCTCTCTACCTGCTCTCCCATTCCCTAGTTGACTTCTTAAATAGAAAATATTAATTTATACTTCGTTATTCAAAGTTCAGGTGGCAGTCAAAGCGAGATTTTATCTTCTCTAGGCAATGGTTTCGTGGACAAGATGGAACCTACAGTAAGAATGTGATTTTATTTTAATAAAATGAGAAAGAACATGATTACTGTAATTATGGGCTTAAAGCACCTGCATGCTGATATATTTTATTTTTAATTCATGCAGCAATCTTGCAATTTCCAGCTATACATAAGAAAAAGCCTCCAAGATCTGGATATCGACGCACAAAAATTAATCGTAAGAAATATTTATTTGCATAACTATTGAAACCTAGTTGCTTCTGGAGCACATATCAATTAGATTCTTCGTGTTGATTTGTTTTGAATTATTGGCATTATAAAGCTTACATGGTTGGGTGACGAAGCAATTTTGTATGTCAAACTGTTGGTTGACATACCAACGATGATGAGCAAGACGACCAGAGAAAGGCAATGTTCTGTAATTGACTCTTACATTATTCCTTCATATCTGTGTTACATATATACACATTCTGAGATCCCAAAAACAGCGTGTAATCCGGGATCATGGAATTTCAAATTATTACATAATGAATGAAATCATAATCTCCTATAATATTTCCGATAATTCCTCTCTCTCAATCCCTATGATATCTCTAATATTTACAACACAAACATACAATGTTAATTATTCCCCTTCAGTCTACTTGAATAGTTGCAATTTGCAAGTAAATGTGGAGCTGAAAGAAACTCTGGCTTAAAGCTCAAACAACGTCATACAGCAAGGACCATGTATAATTACGTTATACTGAAGCAGCATAATTCATTATAGTTGCTTATATTCAAATTCTATTAATCTTGTAGAATAGCAGTGCTTCAAATTTGTGTTTCATTAAAACTGGTTGGCGGTGGTGAATATTATGTAAATAGATTTTGTAGGGACCTAAGTAAGCCTTATGAAAATACACTATTTATCCATTTTGATGAATGTCAAGTATATGAAAATTTGAAATTTTTGCGATATGAAGATCTTTGGAACTCTATTTGCCGCCTTTCATTAGATTCTTCATTGATCATTTTAAGGCTAAATACCAGATCTCTCAGTTTGTTTCTCCTACTTTTTAAATAGATCTTCTGTACATTTAAGATCCGTTAAATAACTTTGTTTCTTCCGCTATTTAGACTCCTTTTTAAGTGAAGAAAATAGACAAGCGCTTAAATTCTTTTTGCCCTGGAAATTTAATTGCTCTTCTACTGTAATTATTTGAGCTCTTTGGTAGAATAAACAAATGGAAGAGATGACCATTTAGGCATTGACAAGTATAACACTTGTTGTATTGTATTTTATGCAGCATCTACTTGGGAGATCAGAAATTTGAACACACCTATGGGTTCAAGTGGCCCAAAGTGTCTAGTCACCCACACTCTAGAGATATATCATGCATCCTGGTACAAATGGAAGAACAGCCAATGCTCGAAATTTGAGAAGTCTATCCCTTACGCATTACTGTGTCAAGTGGCAGGTTAAGTAGTTAAACTCTTTATATCATCCTATATCTTTCTGATTTTTTTGAGTCATTGGCCTTTTCAACTATCAAAAGTCTGGTCCAAACTAGCTGTATCTAACCAATTAATTAGGCCACACAGGTTTCATGGGTCTGAGTAGCTCTTTACCCTTGCTCATTATGTGCTTATCTGGTGCCAGAGAATGAAATCTGCTAATTGCAAAATCATATGAACGAACTGGGTTGAAGTAATAATATCATTATTTACTTAAAATCGAACTTTGTTATTTGTTATTATAACTGTTTTTTAAAATAGGCCCAGTTTGGAGGAGAAGCTTTCTATTTTGAGGTGACACCGAAAGTAGGAGAAAGTAAATATTCAGCAATTCCCATATGGAATGAAGTTAATTGTAAATGTGGAATAACATCAGAAGGCCCCTTATTGATCTATCCATTTCCTCAACCAGATGCCCCAAACAACATTTAAAACTGTACATTGACACAGAACTTTGTCATCTTTATTATGACTGAAACCTCTACACCATAAAATAAAAATATTATCACAAAAAAAACCTTTATGAGTAAGTCTGATTACATAAACAAGTTGATCCTTACATGAGTTTTAGATTTCCATATTACTTTCTCGGCATGAAATGGTGCCCTGTTGAAATAAAAAGCATGTGAATATATTCTGGTGACATTTAATATTATGTTTTAAATATTGATTCAGGTATAAAGGAATACATTGGAGCTAATCCCGAAGTCCAAAAAAAAATTGCCACCAGAGTTGTTCATCCAAAACTTTCTGATGTTCCTTTGTCCGCTGCTGAATATGAAGGTGCAGTGCAGGATGAGTTTTATGATGCAATTGCTGCTGACTCATCATCAGAGGATGAAAGTGATGAGAATGGCGGTCTTGATCAGGTTTACTTGCTTTTGCTTGATAATCATTGACTTGGGGTGGCTTTTAAAAGTTGTCCTTTCTGTAAGTTCCTTAGTCGAATATCTTTTCCAATTTATCAGGAGGCAAGAGTCAAACAGAAGAATATAACTGCAGGTCAGCTTTTCCATTCATTATGTGTGATGGAAGGGGAAACTCTATTTCTTTTTATATGGCCTATCCAAGGTGCATTGTCATTTTACTAATCATTGTCTTTACTACATTAAGTGCATGATTCTATCTTCAATAGATGAATGGGATGTATAAATACAAATTGTAAATTAATAAATGTTTGTTAGTTAGTTAATAGCCGTTGGGGGTGATTAGAAGTTAGGAGCCTATAAAAGTGATTGTATGGGAAATTCAGAACTCATGCTTAATGTGAAATTCAGTTTCAGTTAGCTCTCTGTCTCTCATATCGCTCTGCCCACTGTCCTGTCTCTCTCCTCCCTCTTCTTTCTCTCCTACTCTCTTCTGATCACCACTATACATCAGAATGCTACAAGTCATTTAGAATGAGATTGAGACTTGAGGAAGAAGGGAGAAAAATCTTTAGTAAATTATGAAATTAGAATCTAATATCATAACTTAATGAAGATGGAAGAAAAATCTTTATGAACATAGGCAAGAATCTTAAACTCATACCACTATAAAGCCTATAGGAAGATCTAATAAGGAAAAGAGAGAGTATCTTGCTCAATTCTTCCTCACTAGCCAAATACTTTAGGGGAATCTCCAAAAGTCCTAAGGAATAAAACTGATATATGATTCATGAATAACTAGCTTTAAGAAGGCTAGTCTATTTATAGACAGAGATTACAATAAAATAATCAAATGAAAGTTAGAAATCCCTAAAATCTACTGGATCCTATCCACAATAATATGGATCCTTATTTGATTATTAAAATCTCTTATCAAATAAGATAAACTAATTAAATAATATAAAATATCTAAAATAACTTAAATAAGTATTTATTCTTGATATTTCTCCGACTCCCAAATTACCCATTATCTCATAATAATCGGTACTCTATCAAAGTAGTTTGAAGAAAAGATACAAAGTTAATTAAGGATTGATGAAAACCAACAATAATACCAATTATCATACATGTTGATTCCATATACATGACAGAGTCAATTGTATAAATTTTTAGTCAAGATTATCATGATTTGGAAGCTCGGTTTTGTTGATGTGTTGAATCTTCTCTGTCATTTTGGTTCTTTTGTTCTCTTTGGATTCCTTTAAGAGGATGCATTATCCTTCCCTTGTTGTTTTTAGTTTGTAGGAAGATGATGCCTTATTCTCTTCTTTTGAACTAGGTTTCTTTTCCAATAAACATCTGTTGAAGATATTAGAATTAAATGAGAGAGATTATAGGGATTGAGAAAGAGAGATTATAGGAAATTATGTTATGTTTTTGTTCCTTAATTCATTCCTGGATTATATGCTGTAAATACCATTAATTTGGGATTTCATATATGTATATATGTAACAGAATAGCTGTGCAATGAGTACAGAAGAAATATACAGAACCTTTCATTATCTCCCCTATTATATTCTTTGCTGCCATCGATATGTCAACAAAAATGGTATCAGAGCATGCCACCGGTTCTATCCACTCTTTTGCTGACGACACCGTCTTGTTCGACGGCGGGTCATGTCCCACCTTAGCCAAAAGTCGCTGGCCTTGAAGGGTCGGCTTTTTTCATTGTGCCGGAACGTTTCCCTGGCGACAATTACCTTGATTAGAGCTAGTCTATGCTCCTTGCCCTCGACAAATGGGATAGACTTGACTTTTTCCACACCGACTAGCGCCCGTCGGCGATGGAAGTCAGACAATGCCTTAGTTGCCTCATGGCTTCTCAATTCGATGCTCTCGGCCGTCCGACGTAGTTTCATGTTTCTCACCTCCGCCAAAGCCATCTGGGTCGCCGTGAAAGAAGCTTATGAAAAACGCCCGAACGCCTCTCTTCTGTTTGACCTGCGAGCACAACTCTGGACCTTCAAATAAGGCTTGCAACCTCTCAACGCCTACTACCTCGAGAAGTCGGCATTGTGGCAGGAGCTTGACCTGCTACAACACTAAATCTGGAGAGACCCTTAAGACGCAGCTGAGTATCGTTGAGCATTGGAGGAAGAAAGGTTGTTTGAGTTCTTGGTTGACCTTGACCACACCTATGATGATGTCCGTGGATGTCTTCTCAGCCAAGTCCCTCTGCTGACCATCCCCGAGGCATTTGCTCTGTTATGTGACGAAGAATCTAGTCGCTTTGTCATGCTCGCCGACCATGGAACTCCTCAGTTACCATTGACTGAGGCCTCCGCCCTCGCCACTTGTGTTGCTGAATCTGGGTCCAAAAGAGAGTGTCCTTGCATGGGCACACCAAGGACACCTGCTGGGATCTCCATAGGAAGCCCAAGCCACGAAGACCAAAGGGCTACTTAGCCGACGCCTCTGGTCCAGAAGAGATGGGCTTAGCTCCAACACGCCCACTTCAAGGCACCACAGGTCCAGTTAATGCCTCCTTCTTCAGCACGAGTCCATTTCCTGTAGGCCCAATACAGGCTAGCACAAATTATCCACCTGATCCATTAAGCATCATTCTCGAGCAGTTAACTGCGCTTGAAATCTAGTCCCGTAAACAACAACCTATTGTCAGTATAGTCCAACGAGGTAATTTTTTTAAAGCCCTTGCTACCGTTAAAGGAAAGAATACAGGTCCTTGTTGGATAGTTGACTCAGGTACTTTTGATCATATGACTGATGATGTCTTATTGTTCTCAACTTATACTCCTTCCATGTCACGTCTCACCGTTAAAATTGTTGATGCCTCTGATTCTTTAGTAGCTAGTGGTAGTACCATTAATGTCTCAGCTACGCTCACACTTCATGATGTTTTGAATGTTCCAAAGTTAAAATGCAATTTATTATCTGAGCCAATTAAACAAACGGGAACAATGTCACACTGATTTCTTTGCTACTCATTGTATATTTTAGGATCTGTTCACGGGGACGATAATTGGTATTGCTAAGGAACTTGATGGACTTTATTACCTGAATGATTGTCATCATCCAGCACCTTCGATTTGTAATAAAGTATCTCTCCCTAGAACTAGTAAGATAGAGTTATGGCACAAAAGATTAGGGCATCCTTACTTTCATTATATGTGTAAGATGTTCCCATCTATTTGCTCAAATAAAATTTTGAATTTTATTGTGATTCATATGAACTAGCAAAACACCATCGCACTTCTTTTCCTAGCATATCTTATAGCCCCTCAAAACCTTTTTCCATTATCCAAAGTGATTTGTGGGGTTCATCTCGTGTTCCTAATCGCACTCAATCCAAATGGTTCATGATTCTCATTGATGACCATATCTGAGTCAGTTGGATTTTCCTCTTAAAGGATAAAACTAAAGTTTGCCAAACGTTCATTGATTATTGTCATATGATCCATACTCAATTTGACAAAAAAATTCAAACTCTTCATACCGATAATGGTATCGAGTATTTTAATCATCCGCTTTTCACTTTCCTTAAAACACACGGTATTGCTCATAAGAGCTCTTGTCCTCATAGCCCCTAATAAAATGGGAGATTGTTGAATGTAAAAATAGACATATCTTAGAAACTTCCTGGGCTCTTCTGTTTAGTAGCACTGTTCCTACCTACTATTGGGATGATGCTATTCTCACTGCTACCTTCTTGATCAACCGAATGCCTTGCAAGCCTTTATCCTTTCAAACACCTCTCCAGGTTCTCTACCACCATTTCAACCTACTCTGCCTTGAAAATACCTTACCTCTGAGAGTCTTTAGTTGTACTACCTTTGTACACCTACACCATATCCATAAACTCGACCCCAAAGATGTCAAATGCATTTACCTATGACCTGCTAGCAATCAAAAGGGGTACAAATGTTTTGATCCTGTCTCTAAACGTCTCTATGTTACTTGTGATGTCACCTTCCATGAAATTGTTTCCTTTTATCCCTCTTCCTCGGTTCATGGGGAGAATTGGTGTGAACCTTAGACTACCCAAATAGACACCAAACCCATATATCCTCACCATGAACCTGATCGAATCTATATCCTTGGAGAAATCGTACATGAGGAGCCAAGTAAGGAGAACACTAGTTCAGGGGGAGATACCAACAGGTGGTGACAAGTTTATACCTGCAGAAACATGGACATGACAGGTAATATACATCAAGTAACTGACACAACCTAAGATTTTGAACCAAGAGTAGGTCTTGACCATGAGAATGAAAGGCAAAATGAGGACCTTGACCTTCCAATCGCAGTAAGAAAGCAACAAAGGTCTTGCATTAGACACCCCATAGAAAGGTTTGTCTCTTATCAGGCTTTATCATCAAACCATTGTGCTTTTGTATCTCACCTTGATCAAATCAAGATACCAGAAAATACAAATGAGGCCCTTGATAGTCCTGAATGGAGAAAAGCAGTGATGATAGAAATGGAGGCTTTAGAGAGCAACAAAACATGGGACGTAGTTGAGTTGCCTAAAGGCAAGAAAGCAGTAGGCTGCAAATGGGTATTTATCCCAAAATATTGTATTGATGGAACCCTAGATAAATATAAAGCAAGATTGGTGGCGAAGGGTTTCACTCAAGTTTATGGCATGGATTACACTGAGACATTTACTCCAGTGGCCAAACTCAACACTATCAGGATTCTATTCTCTCTGACCACTAACCTAGACTGGCCCCTACACCAGATGGATGTAAAAAGCGCATTCTTAAATGGGGAGTTGAAGGAAGTATACATGAGAATGCCTTCTGGATTCCCTAGGAAAAAGGAAAACCAAGTGTGCAGACTGAAGTCATTGTATGGATTAAAACAATCTCCTCAAGACTGGTTTGAGAGATTTACCAGGGTACTTAAAGCTCAAAATTATACACAGGGACAAAGTGACCACACTTTAATCTTTAAACATCTAAATGGGAAGATTGTGATATTGGCAGTATATGTCGATGACATTGTTCTCATAGGTGATAGTCCAGTAGAAATTGACAGGATCAAGAGGGCACTGAATAAAGAATTCTAAGTCAAAGACCTAGGAAAAATGAAGTATTTTCTGGGTATGGAAGTTGTTAGATCGGCAGAAGGAATTAGTATCTCGCAGAGAAAGTATATACTAGATCTTTTAAAAGAAATGTGTATGCTTGGCTACAGACCGAGTAATACCCCTATATGAGCTGATAAAATCAGTGATGCTGAAGACCTAGGGAAGGCTGTAGATATGGGGATATACCAGCACATAGTAGGTAAGTTAATATATTTATCCCACACTCGACCAAACATTGTTATGCTTTCAGTGTGGTGAGCCAACACTTTCATGACCCCAAACAAAAACTCTTGAATAAAGTTTATAGGATTCTCAGATACTTGAAGGGCTCCCCTAGGCAAGGCCTCTTGTTCAAAACATCTGACGAAAGAGATGTGAAGATGTTAATAGATGCCGATTAGGCAGGTGACCAAGATGATAGAAGATCTACTTTAGGTGATGTTACCTATGTCTGAGGAAATCTAGTCACTTGGCGTAGTAAAAAACAGAGTGTGGTTGCTAGAAGCAGTGCGGAATTTGAGTTCAGAGTTATAGCTCTTAGAATATGTGAAGGTCTATGGGTAAACTGAGTACTAGAAGAACTGAGGATGCCGATGAAACTACCTATTAGACTACACTCAGATAACATGGCAGCAATCAACATGTCACATAATCCAATCCAACATGACAAAACAAAACATGTGGAGATAGATAGACATTTCATAAGAGAAAAGATCGATGCAGGGACAATTGATTTTAAATATATTCCTTCAAAAGAACAAACAGCAGACGTGCTCATAAAGGGATTGACCTGAGATAATTTTGAATATCTTGTTGGCAAGTTAGACGTAATGAATATCTATACTCCAACTTGAGGGGGAGTGTTGAAGATATTAGAATTAAATGAGAGAGATTATAGGGATTAAGAAGGAGAGATTATAGGAAATTAAGTTATGATTTTGTTCCTTGATTCATTCCCAGATTATCCGCTGTAAATCCTATCTAATTTGGGATTCCATATATGTATATATGTAACAGAATAGCTGTGTAATGGGTAAAGAAGAAATATACAGAACCTTTCATCATCTTCCCTGCTATCTTCCTTGCTGCCATCAGTATGTCAACAAACAACATCCTTTGATAAGAAAAGGATCCTAGTGCAATTTTGTTTTGCCCTTTTGTCATGTTCATCCTTTATAGCATATTCATGCATTTTATACTTTATATTCCTGTTTAATGTTTAGAGCTTAATTATCCTTTATATGCATCATGTTCCAGTTCAAGTCCTTAGCATGTTTTATTATCTTCTGTATGAAATTTCTCTCTAGTATAAATTTTACATATTATTTTTAAGTTTGTCGATTCATCTATCTAAATTGTAGCAATAAAGTTAAGTACATATTGAAGTGAACAAAAGAACAATAAGTAGAAATGAGAAAATGTAAAAGTTCTCACCAATCAATTAAATACTTTTCATCAAAGTCTGTATTTCTTTATTAATTAGTCCATATCTATACTAATCAAGATCTCTAACCCTAAAAGGAGGAAATTGGAAAAATAAATGAAGCATGCTCATATTTGTAATTGACTTGTTGTATTTACATGCTGCTTCTGGTTTCTCAATTCCTTATTTCTTTTCATACAGCATCTCAGACTAAAGTACTAGGATTTTCTCTTGTACAGATCCAGATTCAAAGGGTCTGTTCGATGTTGATGTTACTCCTATCTCTATGGATCCAAGTGACTTCCATGGCTCGTTGCGCTTAGGAAATGATGACAAGGACACTAACTGTTGGACTTCACCAAGTAGTTGTCGATTTATGGTTAGAGGGAAGAATTATTTGAAAGATAATTCTAAGGTGAGTTTTATGTATAAGTCTTTTCATTTATCCATTAGTGTCATGTGGACATGACATGGGTGGAATCTGTCTTTCCAGAAACAAAAATGGTAGAAATGAATTTCTTAATATTAATGCCATAGTCAAATCTCGAAGCCTATTTATTGTTTGTAATGGCTTTTGATACTGATCTGATTGAGGGCGGAGGAAAAGGAAAACTTTGTCAATTTTTTCTTAGATGATAGATACTGTTGTTGTAGCACATATGCTTCTATCTCTTTCAAATTGCTTGTCATTTCGGTTGTTCCAATGGAAGAGTGAAATTGGTTTCAGGAATAGTGTTTCTTTAAACTCCGTTGAACATTTTGCAAATTTGAATTTTGAAACATGTCTTTAACTTTAAAGTCAGTTAAATATGAAGGTTGAAACTTTCAGTTTTGCACTTGATTTCCGTCTTCTATATTTACATACAATTGTATCTTATATTCTTGAGTTCTGGCTGAATGTCATGGGGATGATGTGGGTTTTGCAGGTTGTTGGAGGGGATCCTCTTCTCAAGCTCATAGCAGTTGATTGGTTAAAAGTTGATAGTACTGTTGATAAAATTGCACTGCATTCTAGGTCTATAGTTCAGGTAGATTTTCAGTTTTCTGATTTATATTTGTACATATTCACACACACCCATATACCTCTCGCTTCAAACACACAGTTACAGAAATGATGTTATTTGCATTTGTCGTCTTCTTTTGGATCAAAGTACTAAACTATCAAATAATTCCTGAATTTAACATGTTCTAGTGCAGAACAAATTTAAAGTTGTGGAAGTGTCATATTTGTACCATCATTCAATTCTTATTGGAGCTCTTGTAACTAGTCTTTCAGTTTGACATTGTTTGATTTTTAGTTTGTAGATTGAATTAGAGAGCATAGTGTGGAATAGTTTCTCCATCATTGCCAATTATGTAACGTATTTTATCTCCTGTGTGCGTCTTCCTACCCTCTCATGCCTTTATCACAGAAAATCTTTTCTTAATAGCAATGATTTTGTGTCTCCTATATATGTGCAGATTCACATCTGAACACCTCTCAAATACCTATTTTACATGTTCGGGTCTTTTCTCTCTTTTTGTCTTCCTTTGTAAGGTTCATACATACATAACATATTGTGGTAATTATGTAAATATAATATATGATTGTTACAGGATATTAGGAGATAGTGTGAGAGATATTAGGAATATTAATTCAGAGAGGATTATGGAGGAAATCTCGGTAGATCGCGGTTGATTGATCAAGCTTGTAATCTATATATTCAGTCTTACCCTATGAATGAAATAAGGCATTATTCAGGCTCCAGAAAATCTACACATATATACATATAGGTTAGAAATAATTTACAGGCTTTTTGCATGTTAGGATGTTTTCATCCCAGTAGGTGTCTCTCCTATACATACTGCAAACGTAAGACTAATAATGTGCATTTCAAATTTTGTCCGTTTTGTAGTGGAACAAGGCCTGTTGTTCTTGTTATATCTTTCATTCCTAAAAGCTTATTCTTAATATTCTGAAATTTTTTATCCTTCAATTCAAAAGCCATTACCCTGTTGTTCTAACACCACCCGATCAAATTTCAGTCCGAAGCTGGGAAAAATCTTCCATTTATCCTTGTCATTAATCTTCAGGTATGAATATCAATGTTATTATATTATAGATTTTTGTTGATGAAAAGTGAATTTAATTGTGTGATTGAAGGAAACTCTGAATTGTACCCTAAATCGTTGATTATTTTGATGAAAAATAGCTACATAAATTGGAGATCCCATGCAACATGTTTTCCAGTTAATCTCAGGATGAGAGCAAAGCATAGACGTAGAAATAAAATCATGTAATTCTGGGGTGAAAACCAAGATAACAAAGGAAATAAATCTTCCAACTATTTTCACATGAAAAAAGACACCTAAATCTGAGATGATTCTCCATATTTAGGCATTCAATATGAGAATTTATCTTTATAAGTAAGTTTCTCAAGGAGGAATATGTTTATTGCATTTCATTTCAGGTTCCAGCTAAACCAAACTACAGTTTAGTTCTATACTATGCAGCTGATAGACCTGTAAATAAAGATTCTTTATTGGGCAAGTTTGTAGAGGGGGATGACTCGTTTCGAGAAACGAGATTCAAACTTATTCCTAGTATAGTTGAGGTATGAGATTCCCAACCCAATGGAACATGTCTTGTTTGATGCCTGAAAGCATTCAGCAGTTGACAGTTTTCAATAAACAGGGATATTGGATGGTCAAACGGGCTGTTGGATCCAAAGCTTGCCTTTTAGCAAAAGCTGTAACTTGTAAATTCTGTAGACAAGACAATTTTTTGGAGGTAAAGCTTACCTGGCCCTAGCATCTTTTCCTTCTTTTTTTCGTCAACAGCATTTTCACTTCTATTTACCTTTCAGATTTGATTATGAGCTTTAGACATTTGTGCTGGGTATGATTGAATGTCAAATGAGCATGAAAAAGGTAGCCACGTTGGGCCTCTTGTATCATGAAAGGTTTTGAAGTAAAGTTTTTGCTTTTATGCATATTTATACAATATCATGTTATCTCGTATTATCTAGAGTTTTAGAATATCCTGCTTTTTCCTAATGCATGTTCATACATCATCTTCTTTGGTCATTTTATCCTTGGAATTATTATAACTGCTAATTTCTCTACTTTTTAACTTTTAAATAATTATTACACCATATTATTAAAATCCCATTCAATTTTCTGTCTTCTGCAGATAGATGTGGATATTGGATCATCGTCTGTAGCTAGAAGTGTTATTGGTCTTGTTCTGGGATATGTTACAAGCCTAGTCGTTGACCTTGCTATTTTAATAGAGGTATGTGCCTCTCTAGAAATAAAATCCATGGATTAAGTATCGTTGCGTGGTGTCATCTCTCCCTGTCCCTTGTGTTAGACTTGAGATTCTGCCAGCAAATGCTTTGGCAACCAGCTCACTGGGGCCACAATTTAGATTTAAGATTTTTTAATTAAAATGTTCATAAAAATGCAATAAGAACATATCATAGATCATTGGAGAAAGAAGAGGGAAACTCAAACATGTTTTATAGGTCATGCTTTATGCTGATGGGTTTATTATTTAGGAAAAATTGTTGAAAAATTCTCCGTTGCAAAATTTATTGTCTAAAAGTACTTAAAATTTGTTTAAAGAGCTAAGCGCAACTTATCTTTAACGGGTATAACTCTTTTTTAGCTATGTGTAAAATGAAAGACATTAGAGATTAATTTTAAACTTGAGTTATGGAGAAGTACTTTAGAGTCGAAGGGTTTTCGTCTGAGTAGAAGTAAGACTGAATATATGCATTGTAATTTTGATAAGAGGCAAGTTAGAAATAACTTGGAGGTCAAATTGGGAGATCAAGTTATTCCACAAATAGATAAATTCAAATATTTGGGATCAATTATACAGAAGGATGGTGAAATTTTGGAGGATGTTAATCATAGAATTCAAGTTGGGTGGTTTAAATGGAGAAAGGCTACTGGGGTTATATGTGATCGGAAAGTACCAGATAAATTAAAAGGAAAGTTTTATCGCACTGCTATAAGACCAGCAATGTTTTATGGAAGTAAATGTTGGGCTTTAAAAGGACAGCAAGAGCATAAGTTGGGGTAGCTGAGATGAGGATGTTGAGATAGATGTGTGGGCATACAAGAAAATATAAAATTTGTAATGAACATATACGGGGAAGAGTTGGAGTGGCATCTATTGAGGAGAAAATGGTAGAGAACCGTCTTAGGTGGTTTGGACACGTACAAAGAAGGCCAAAGGATGCGCCAGTGAGGAGGGTGGATCAAATAGTATGGAGCCCGGTTAAAAGGAATAGAGGAAGGCCAAAGAGAACGCTCAACGAGGTCATTGAGCGGATCTCCTGGTCAATAAATTAACCAAGGTTTCAGTTTTTGATAGAGCACAATGGCGTCGTATGATCCATGTAGTCGACCCCATTTAATGGGATAAGGCTTTGTTGTTGTTGTTTTTGTAAAATGGAAGACATTTGCTGCACACAGCTAAAGTAGAGTTGCATCCATTCATCCAGTTCCTTAGATACCTTTGGATAATTAATTTTGTAATGGGGGATTTTTGAGCAATTTTACCTATTATCTACTATATTTTGATTTGATTCTGTTTTTGTGGAGGAATTTTTCCGCGAAGAAAGAAATTCAGAAGAGAAAATCCTTGTCAGCTAATGAACTGTTGACTAGTAATAATGAATTAGTCAACTCTTCTTGGTTTGGTGCACATAAAATTGCTAGCACTTTCACTTCTAAAAGTATTATTTCACTTCTAAAAGTAGTAAGAAGTGATTAATGGAATTGCGCAAATAGATATTATTATTAGTGCTAAGGGCCTTGTAGTTTATTGGCATATAAGCTCAGGAGGTTGTAGGTTCAATCCTACTTATAATCTTATGCTATTAGTGCCCTTTCCTTAAAAAAAAAAACAAAATAAAAAAGATTACTAAATGTTGCCATATTTGCAGGCAAAGGAAGCGGATGAGCTGCCTGAGTTCATTCTTGGAACTGTTCGATTAAACCGTTTAAAACCAGACACTGCTGAAAAGTTAGAAGTTTGAGGTGTTTTAGCTTAAGCAAGTTGTTGGACCATACGAAGCTTCACGTGTTCTATATAAGTTGCTGAACCTTTGGAAGTTCGAGGCGTCGTGGCAAAATCTTACCTCTGGTTCGACTCCATAATCGACTCAAATCATTTTGATTTGTTTCAAGAATTCAAAATGAGAAGAAAATGATGATCTGGGTTGGTTTTCTGGAGATGCTTCTGTCTTCTGTCTCCTGTTCTTTTGTTTTTTTTAATCTTGATGCATTTGTTTCTTGTAAATTAACACTCAAAATTATAATCCATATTAAATGGCGTTGTTCGGCTAATCTCTTGTTTATTTTTTGTATGATGCAGTAAAAGTTCAAATTCAAAATCTCTTGTTAAATAACAGCTAATCAGCATCAGCCTTCTTCATTATTTGACCATACTTATACTGAATTCTATTTCTCCATTTCTCATAACCAAAATAATTATAATAATATTCCCAATAAAACAAAATATTTATGCATGCCTCTCTTGAGCTTGAAGCATCTCTATGACTCTATCCCATCGTTTTGGAAACAGCACTGCTTGTTCAACCACTAGGCAAATGATTTATAATTCATGGTTGGACTATGACTCTAATCGGACTGCTATGGATAAAATTATTATATTTTTTCAGGCATAATATAACTTTTACCCCGTAAATTTTCTCTTAATTATTAATTTAGTCTTTATAGTTTATTAAGGAGTTAAAGAAATTGAGTTGTACGGGATGAGAAAATTGTAAAAATTGAGTTGTTCCCAGTGAAAATGTAGCTGTCAAAAAATTCATGAACCAAAAAAGTTATATTCTTGCTATTTTTAATTTCGTATATTGAAATATTATACAAAAATTAAAATAATTGCACCCCCCATTCTAAACATAGAAACTAGGGTTGATCTTGATTCTTAGGATAAGATTTTAATTTATTTTATTTATTTATAATATTTATTATTTTTTAAACTAATTTATTTAATTTATATACTGATACAATCTTTAATGTTGTATATTGTTATTTTAGGAGAGTATATCATTTTTTTATAGCAACACATTGTTATTTCATATTTTTTCTTGTTTTGAAAAACATTTAATTAAAAACTAATTATTAAACAAATTTTTTATTTTTTTAAAACAAAATTGTTTTAGAAATAAAGAATCAAACCAAGCCGTCGTGTATTCTCTCTCACCTCCTACTTCCCTTTCTTTGCTCCCCATCAATTTCAGAGCATGTGATAGTGTGATTCCACGTTTAGTATAAACCTTTTTTTTTTTCTCCATACCGATGTCAGGAATCCCTTTGATCTATAGAAAAACCGTCTTCTAAATGAAAATACACGAGGTTGACGACTTTAGCTCCATCGACCCAACTTCACCAAGTAATTTCCAACTATATATAGAATTCTAAAATGCAGGATTGTGTTCTCTAAAAGAAAAGTCAGACGTCGACTAGAATAAGAAATAAACTATACTATATAAGAATTTGACACAATGCACAGTCTGCTGAGCTTGGCAACTCTAGCTTGTAATCCGAGTGGGGGCATTAAGGTGGTGGAACACAGCTTTGGCGTCGTCTGGTTGGGTTGGACGACGCAACTAGCTGGCCACTGCTTGAGGCTGGTTTCACAGAGCAGTGACAACCTCTGGCTCCTCACAGTGGAAGGTTCACAGGCTGCTGGTGAGCCTAGCTGATTGAACCATAACCTTTTTGAGCCTCATCCATGCTCTTTTTCTTACCTTTACCATTTTGACCCATATAACAGGGAGAGAGAGAGAGAGGAATATTCTCATTATCTGCAACACCAAATTACAGAAACATATCAGATTGAAAGATGAGGAGAAACAAACAAACAAATCATGCATTTAATCTGGAAAGAGCACTTAAGTAAGGATTATACTCTGTTTCAGGACTGCAATGAAAGCTTGAAATGGGCACAGAATATGAAGTGAAGCCCTTCCATCAGGAAAACATCAGGAACGTGCTTTAGGAATTTCAACTTAAATCATTGCCAATCACTGAAGGAGTTCTTGCATCATACAACTGTCATGAAGCGGCAACTTTCCTCTTCAAAGAGAGTGAGTTCTTTCAAGTTAGGGAGAATGATAGAACATGGAAGACTCCTCCTTATTAGAGTAGAAAATACTAAAATCTTACTTTGATTTAATATTATTTGTTTATATTGTTACAATTTCTCCTTTTATTATGATTATATTATAGAATTTGATTTGAATAAACGTAATTTGAAAATATTTTTTTTACTTATAAAAATACAGTTGCATACATATATATATATATATATATATCTCTCTTCTTAGGGTCTAGTTGGTAAAAGTATAATCTACTGGGCTGCTTTTATAAATGTTAATGTTGAAATTTGGCTAAGGTGTTATTTGTTTTCAAATTTTGTAATGAATTGAATAAAATTATATATAAATATTTTTTATCTATTGAATTTCTTCTCTCTCTACCTTTTTGTTCCCCTGATATTTGATATTTTTTTATCCTATAATTATATATTCAAATAACCGATTAATTTGGATCAATATTTTGCAACTAAAATATTTTTCTCTAGGGTTTTTTTAACAAGTAGAATTCAAACATAAATTCTTCTCCACTAGTATAATCCACAAACTAGACGAAGCATTTCTCCTTTGAAGTGGTGCGATTTCTCTTTTTCTCTTTTTTTTCCCCTCCTCTATTCCATGTTAAAATCTACAATAGTATAATCTACAAACTAGACGAAGCAATTCTTCTCCCTTTTTTCTCACATCCTCTAAATTAGTTAACTAATATTTTGGGAGAGTCTAAAAGTCTATGTTAAAATATTATTTCAATGAAATTAGAGGTGAAAGCTATTGACAATTTGACATGTGAGAGAATGATAAATTGTAATAGAAATAGAGTAAACTAGCACTTAATACCTTTATCTTATTTCTTATGTATAATCAATATCTTAATTTTATTTGTAGTGTAATTTTATCTATAATCTTTTTAATTTGATACAATTCTTAGTATTTAAGAAATAAGATTATGAGTAAAATTATATAAAATTAAAAATATTATGGGTAAAATTGCACCAAATTAGAAGATTATAAGTAAAATTGTATTACAAATAAGATTAAGATATTAGCCGCACCTAAAGAATAAAATCAGGATATCATGTGCTACTTTACCTATAGAAATATTGTTTTTGTAAAATATTTAAGATTATATAGTACCCAATATCCGGATCTTATTTTTCATATGCGTCTATTATCTTAATCTTATTTGTGGTATAATTTTACCCATAATCTTTTTAATTTAGTACAATTCTTAGTACTTAAGAAATAAAATTTTGTGTCAAATTATACCAAATTCAAAAGATTATGAATAAAATTATACTAAATTAAAAAAATTATAGATAAAATTATATTATAAATAAAATTAAAATATTATACGTATATAAAAAATAAAATAAAACTGGATAACTCAAATATTTATTATCATTTTTTCTTCCCTCCACTCAAGCCAAACAAAAGAATGTTTACGTTAGGGGGACGTGGGGTCCCACAAGATTGAAAAAGAATCCTCTCTAAAATTAATCACAACCTACTACTCATTGGATTCTCTCTCCAAAGCAAAAGGATAGAAGAGAAGGTATCATATTCCAAGACTTTATTCACTAATGGCAAACACCATCCAAATAAACAAACTCCACAAAGGTCCTACCTTTCTCACAAAAGCAGCTCCATAATATCCAGCTATAATACTCGTTCTCTCACTTTGAATCATACGGCACATTTTTCTTTCTCCATTTGACGGTCACAGCAAATGCTTTTCTTTCTTCTTTAGATTGGTCATTTCCTTTGCAATTTGTCCCACGACCTTGTGATCTGCAAGTTACAATGGAGATTTTCAAATGTTTGTACTTGAATCTTCTCGTCACTTCCATGTTATTCTTCATTACAGTTTTCGCGATCGATCCCTATTCGGAAGCACTTCTGAGCCTGAAAGCTGAACTTGTAGATCATGATAACAGTTTACATGACTGGGTGGTTCCATCTGGAAAAAACTCAACAAGAAAATCCTATGCATGTTCTTGGACTGGTATCAAATGTAACAAGGATTCTACAATTGTAATTTCAATAGACTTATCCATGAAGAATCTGGGAGGTGTAATGTCAGGGAAGCAATTTAGTATCTTCACAAAGCTTTCTGATTTAAACCTGAGTGAAAACTTTTTCTCTGGGAAGCTTCCTGTGGCACTTTTCAACCTCACCAACCTAAGAAGCTTGGATATCAGCAGAAACAACTTTTCTGGTCACTTCCCAGGTGAAATTTCCTCCCTTCAAAATTTAGTTGTTCTTGATGCTTTCAGCAACAGTTTTTATGGACCATTGCCTGTTGAGCTTTCCCAACTTGAAAATCTCAAGGTTCTTAATCTAGCAGGAAGTTACTTCAAAGGACCAATTCCATCTGAATATGGTTCTTTTAGAAGTCTCGAGTTTCTTCATCTTGCAGGAAATTTTCTCTCTGGTAATATACCTCAAGAACTTGGTAACCTTAAAACAGTAACCCATATCGAAATTGGCTATAACTCATACCAGGGTACTATTCCTTCCCAATTGGGCAATATGAATAAGCTTCAGTATCTTCATATAGCTGGTGCAAATCTATCTGGGCCCATACCAACCCAGCTCTCAAATCTAACAAGTTTGGAATCATTGTTTCTATTCACAAACCAGCTCACAGGACCAATACCAAGTAAATTTAGCAAAATCAAGGCTCTCAGAGATTTAGATCTTTCAGACAACCTTATTTCTGGATCCATTCCTGAAAGCTTTTCAGAGTTGAAGAACTTGAGACTGCTCAGTCTCATGTACAATGATATGAATGGAACTGTTCCTGAAGGCATTGCAGAAATGCCTTCCTTAGAAACTCTTCTCATTTGGAACAATCACTTTTCTGGAATTCTTCCACAGAACTTGGGCAGCAGTTCAAAACTCAAATGGGTGGATGTTTCCACAAACAATTTGATTGGAAGCATACCACCAGACGTTTGTGTGAGAAGAAAGCTATTTAAACTCATCCTGTTTTCAAACAGATTTACAGGCGGTCTTCCACCGTCATTATCCAATTGTTCTTCACTTGTTCGACTTCGACTTGAAGATAATTCATTGTCTGGGAGGATTTCTTTGAAATTCAGCCATCTTCCTGATATCTCATATGTTGATCTGTCTCGGAACAAGTTTATTGGGGGAACTCCCTCTGATATTTCCCAAGCCAAAAAACTTGAGTATTTCAATGTCACTAATAATCTGAAATTAGGAGGCATCATCCCTGCAAAAATATGGTCTTTGCCACTTCTTCAAAATTTTTCAGCATCTTTTTGTGGTATTTCAGGCTATCTTCCACCATTTGAAAATTGCACATCAGTTTCTGTCATTGAACTGGACAGGAACAACCTATCTGGAAGTGTCCCAAACAGTGTTTTCAATTGCCATGCCCTTGAGTATATAAACTTGTCCCACAATAATCTATCAGGTCATATACCTAATGAGCTTGCAAGTATCACTGCTCTCAGTGCTGTAGACCTATCAGATAATAACTTCAATGGCTCAATACCAGTAAAGTTTGGTAGATCTTCAAGTTTGCAGCTTCTTAATGTCTCTTTCAACCATATCTCCGGTTCAATTCCCAAAGGAAAGCACTTCAAATTAATGGATAGAAGTGCATTTATTGGGAATTCAGAATTATGTGGAACACCTTTGCGACCATGCCTTGTTTCAGTTGGAATATTCGAAAGCAAAGGCCCATGGAAGCTTGTACATATTTTGCTACTCTGTGCAGGGTTGCTCACACTTCTTGCAGCATCAGTTTTTGGGATACTTCATTTCAAACAAGGAACTAAAAGTTGATGGAAGATGGTCTTCTTTGTGGGACTACCTCAGTTCACAGCAAATGATGTTTTGGCAAGCTTGAGTGCCAGAATCTGGAGAAGTACAAGCCCCATCATCATCAGCTTCAAAAGCAGTTTTACCTACAGGGATAATATGTTTAGTTAAGAGGACTAACTGGGAAGCGACGAGCATCAAGATTGTCTCAGAATTTTACAGCATCACTAGGAAATGCAAGGAACAAGAATATAATCAGACTGTTCAACATTGCCAAAATTAGTATCTGAACTATCGTCTATATGATTAATTATCCAATGGGAATTTGGTCGAGAGAGTTGGAATGAGAAAGGACTTGAAAGCTAAATTCAAATTGAGTTGGAATCGCAGGACCTTGCTTCCTTCAGCATGAATGTTATCCAGGTATACCCTATGGACGTTTGCTTGCTCTTGTCAACGGTCAAAGTAGGTTTCTGTAAAAAGGTCATTTTCATATTTTAAACCACATGAAAATCAATAAAATTAGTATTGAAGAATAATATATAATGTCAAGGCAGAAATTCACAGGTCAGACAGCATAGTTTACAAAACCATCATTGCTTGAAGACAACCTCATGCCCGAAGTCATTAGTTAATAAACACCACACCAAATTAACTCCATATCCACAGTTCTGACAAGAAGGCAATTGTTCAGACACTTAGTAGCTTTCTGTCATTTTATTTTGAATTTATCTCTGCACTCCGACAAACCCCATCCTCCTTTATTTTGTAATCTTTTTGTCTGAAAGCTGCTAAGTTATATGCCCTTTTGTTTTGTTTTGTTTTTGTTTTTATAGCAGAAGACAATGAAAGCACAAAAGAGGAACTCTAGATGGATGTCAACTTTTATCTGATGAAAGGACGTGTAATTAAACAAGTTTGTAGTCAGACTAGTACATAAAATAATTACTTTAGTGCCCTAAAAATGTTCCCTCGATCTCCAATCCAGTTCCTAAATCATTCAAAATTTCATTTGCCTTTGATATTACACATAATTCAATCTTCGGTGACTAATATGTTTCTTCTGTCTTTTAAGAAAATCTTAATATAACTGAACTCAGGTTTAACTGTTCAATAAAAATAATTCGAAGATTTAAGTGGAACAATTTAATAGTAAACAACTAGACGATTAGGTTTGCAAAGAAAGATATCCATACCTTCTTGCTGTTAGTTTTCCATTTGTTCATAAATTAAATTCATAGAACTCTGTCCATCTAAATAAATAATTGCACCCACGATGCCAAATCAAGTTCAACGTCGGAGTCAAAAAGGTCAAGTTCAAGAGAATTTTAGAAGTTTGAGACTGCACTGTAGTAAAAAAAACAAAAAAAAAAACTTGCCAATTATCTTGAATTCTTATTAAATTGAAAACAGGTTACAACATGAGTATTTGCATAGCCTTGCGTAAAGTATCTTTCTCAAAAATCACTCATGGAGAATATTTTATAAGGACGTAAGTTGGATTTTCGTTGTCGTTATGAGGATTCTTTTGATAAGCAATCTTATAAATCTCCTATAAGCGTTCTTTGAGAACTGAGTTTTAGTAGGGGATTGGTGTCGAATCTATTTAAACTTTCTTGTAACAAAAAAAAAAATGATATCCATTTCCGAGAAGGAAGCCCAGGGGGAATATCAACTGACATGTGACAATTGTTGCATTAATAGGTTAATGTAAAAGTAGAACTAAATTCCTATAATTGAAGAAAAGAAGCAAGCCAAGCTAGAAGATAACAGACAGAATTTGAAGCTCTCTGTTGCATTAAAGGGAGAACAATCTCATACATATCAAGAAAATGCCCTTAGTTTATGAACCAGGAATCTGAAATTGGTGAAGAGGTAACTGTAGCATCTAGTTCTTGCCAAAAGTCAAATTAACAGCATGAAAACTCCATCAAAACTGTCAAACATAGAACTTACCACATCAACCAAAGGTGGGAAATTCAGGCGGCAAAATGAATGCGACAGTGGATTTGTCACCGTGCATGGTCATGGAGACGACATTCTCAGCTGTGAAATATTGCACAGGAAAAAGTAGGAAAGATAATGGGGTGTGACGAATGGGCGTTGTGGAAAATCTTAACGTTTCAGCAGAACTCAAGGACGCAAGTTTGCCACCTACCATTCAACGTTAACGATAACTAGAACTACCATTCTTCCTTTTGAGATTTTAACTGAGTCCACATGCCGCAGAAACCCCTTTTTCTCTCTTGCTCTTCGAGGCTATCATCTCTCTTTGCACACTTGCTTCAATTTCAACCCGGCCGATTCATCTCCCCAAACTCAGTCCCAACTAATACGCCATGATCAAAGGAAAACTGAAGCTTCCTGCTCCAGACAAGCCCAGGAGAGTGTTTCCCGACCGTCTGGGCAGCTTGGTCTCTGGATATGAGGGTAAAGACGACGAAATTGAAGGATCCGACTGCGAATTCGAATCGGGTAAAGAGCTGGAGCCCATTCAATCCAATGCGTTAGCATGTGACAGGGAAGGCGATGTTGATGATAATGAAGATAACGATGATGAAGTGGAATCAAAAGTTCCGCAAGCGCAAAGGCCTACTAAAGATGTAGTAAACCCGGTTTCAGTGTTGAAAGCTATAGTGATGGACGAAAAAAGATCCGATCTCGAACATGAGGTGAGAGAGTGTCACCTAGAGTATGAATTTTTGGGGCTAATTTACCTAGAGTATGAATTTTTTGGGCTAATTTACTTTGGCAATTTGCACATTTTTCTGAAGAGGAACTAAGTTATGGTGTTGTGTTTGATCATCGAACCATCAAATCTCTCTCTTTGTTCATGTAGCTTTCTAAGAGGGAAATTAACATGGACAAGTTGCAAAGAATTGCCAGCACTGGCATTCCCGATGGAGGGAGTTTGCGTGCAACAACATGGAAGGTAAATACCGCATCTTCTCGGGAGCTCTTCAATCCCACTAGCTACTTCAACTGTCATGTGGTTCATACAAGCAGCTGATTGTCCTGCTATAATTTTCGGAACCAGCTTCTCCTTGGTTACTTACCTTCTTCTCGTGAACTGTGGGACAAGGAATTGAAAGAGAGTAGGGAAAAATATGCTAAGCTCAAAGAGGAGATCCTCCAGAATCCTGTAAGTTGAATTTCCCTTCTTGTTACAATTTATATATATATATTAAGGAAAATTAATCTTTTTAGTTTTTGTAGTTTTGCTTACTTATAATTCTCATATATGTTTGTCAGCTGATTTTCTCTTGATTTTGATAATGGTCAACTTTTTGCATAAGACAGCCTGAATGTACCTGGAAGCAAGAGGGAGGAGAATCAAGTTCTGAGTTGCAGCAAGAGAACAGTGGTGATGTTGATGGAACCCTCAGGCGACATGAAATATCTGAGGAAGATCACCCTCTAAGCTCATGCAAGGCTAGTCTTTGGCGTGAATACTTTCAGGTAAATAATTTCTTCTCCATTTTGAAACCTCATCGTGTCTCTACCTACCAACCTGCATGCTAATAATGGAGTCAGTATATATATATGCATCAATATCATTTCTTCTTGTCATAGTATACAGAGATGGTAGCTCAGATAGATCGTGATCTGCTCCGTACTCATCCAAACATGCCATTCTTTTCTGGGGATTCATCGTTTAGTCACAGAAATAAGGTATCTACACTACTACAGCTTTAATAAATATATTAAAAAATGGGGTAAATGGTGTTTTTTTTAGGGAAGTATTTTTTTTAATTTTTTGAGTTAATACAATCTTTAGTCTATAAAATTTATAGGAGTTTTAGTTTTAGTCTTTTAAATTTTAAACCATAAGTTTTGGTCATTCAAGAGGTAAAATGGTCTAAATTTTTATTAAAATATAGAGATTAAACACTAATGTTTTAGATGGAAAGAAATTTGAGAGACCAAAACTTATAATTTAAAAATTGAGGGACTAAAAATAAAATGAGAGCCAACTTGATAGATAAAAAATTATATTAACCCTTACTTTTTTTAGCTAGAGGGATACGTACTAGTAGCCTGAAGTTACAAATATGATCGAACTTATGACCTCCTACTTAGGTTTTCATATTACTAGATTATATGGTCATTTGGTCCTTGACCCTTGGAAGTATTTTTCATATAGGCTATGGGCACCCTAAAGAAAATTGTGGAACAATTTAATCCATAATCTTTCTAAAATCAGTGAAATGTTGCCATTTTTTAACCGTTAATATTGAGTCAACAATAGTCTTCCAACTCACACTAATGGTTGCTGGTTTAGAAAAATTGTGCTACATTACTCTTCAATTTTCTTCATGTGTCCATAACTCCTCAAGAATACTTTCGGGACAAAAATACACGTTAACCCTTGAAAAATTAAAAGAAAATGTATTCTCTTCTTTGTTTACTTCATCTTGAAGTCAGAGATTTCAAGAGTTATCAACTCTGAATGAATGAAGCCTTTACTGTTGTTTTAACACAGGAAGCAATGAAGAACATTCTTCTACTTTTTGCAAGATTAAATCCTGCCATCAGATATGTACAAGGCATGAATGAAGTCTTGTCCCCAATTTACTATGTATTTAGTACTGACACAGACAAGGAAAATGCTGTAAGCAATATAAATTACTGCTTTGTTATGTGATCTGCACAGTAATTGTTGTTGTTGTTGTTGTTTTTATGGAATAGTTGAATTGGTTTTGGTTGTTTTCCATTTAGGCAAATGCAGAAGCAGATAGCTTTTCTTGTTTTGTTCGAATCTTGAGTGATTCAGTAGATCATTTTTGTCAACAATTGGATAACAGTTCAAGTGGTATCCTTTCAACTCTTTCCCGGTTGTCAGATTTACTAAATGTAAATGATGAGGAATTATGGCGTCATCTTGAATTTAAAACAAAGGTATACAACCTTTGACTTTGATTTACTTTCATTCACTTGAAGTTCGTTTCTTTCCTTACTCAAAGGTCTTGCTCTTAGCATATAGTTTTGGTTAAGATTGAATCTTATACTTCCTCGTCCTAAATGAGTTCTAGGAGTTGTTTAGTATGAGGGATTTGGAAGAAAAAGAAAGGGAGGGGAGAGGAATTTTTCATTAATTTTTTTTATTTTTTTATCTTACATCTTTTTGTTAAAATTTTATAATCCCACTTCTCTAATTTTTTTTTTTAAATCAAACCCATAAAAAATTTTCCTCTTCTCCCCTCCCCTCCAAATTCCTCATACTAAATAATCCTTAATGTAAGACTTTAATATATTTTGTTTTCTAAATATATAATTTTTTTCTTTGAATTTTTGATGCTGATTGTATATATTAAGAGAATTTTCTATCAAAAGAGTAGTTTCACATATAAATTATTAAAAGGGGTATTTTAAAAAAGTTAACATATTTTTTTATAAATAACTAATTTAACTAAATTTTTTATCTCTATAAATTAGTTATCTAACTGTTATATTTAAGATCGGAGGAAGTAGTATTCAACTTTTTATTCAATATCTTCTTTTCTGCTTTCTGAAATTGATGTCTTGAAACTTCATGAACAGGTCAAACCACAATTCTATGCATTCCGATGGATCACATTGCTCCTAACACAAGAATTCACTTTTGACAAAATATTGAGAATATGGGATACACTGTTGAGCAATCCTTTTGGCATACAGGTCTCTCTCTCTCTCTCTCTCTCTCTCTACCACCAGTTAAAATAAATTAGTCATAATGTGATCATCTTTCTGTAGATGTATCATCAATATCAAGTTGTTTCCTTTGCAGGATATGCTGCTTCGGATTTGTTGTGCAATGCTACTTTGTGTGAAAAGAAGAGTAATGAGTGGTGATTTTGTGGATAATTTAAAGCTTTTACAACACTATCCTGATGATATCAATATAGAATACCTCCTGAGGGTAGCTCATGATATTAGCCCTGACACATCGTCCAATTGTTTATCCATGTGATTTATACACACACCTTTTTTGTGCAACTTATATCAAGTTCTCCTCTGGTTTTCAAAAATGATTGTTTTATCCTTTATAACAAAGCATTGCACACAAAACCTGATTTAAAATTGAAGTAAATTGTAAGAACCTGCATATCAATTTAAAATCCAATTTTGTCTAAAAAAATTGTACATATGAGCTATTGATATTATTTAGAAGTTTTTCTTAATTAATATCGCTCTATAAGTGTTAAAAAATGAACAATTTTGCTATTAGCTATTAGCTATTAAAGATAGTAATAATCAAACTTTAGTTTTTTAAAAGCCATGACGACTTGGCTTATTTTTTAATACTTTCAGGGTGATATTAGTTTAAGAAAAGCTTTTGAATATTTATAATTTCTATGCAAAAACTTCTAAGATTAAATTGGATGATAACCCTTAAAAAGTTTAAACCAGTAGCTTGCAAGCTAGTGGTTTAAAACCCCTATTTTCGTGCTTGTTTTGTTTTGGGGAGGGGGTGACCACATTTTGCAAAGAAAGATATTGATACCTTCTTGTTGTTAGTGTGCCATGTTCAGAAATTGAAAGCATGTAATTCTATCATCTAAATAATTACACCCACGAAGCTAAATTAAATTCAAAGCTGGAGGGGAAAAAAGTCAAGTTTAAGAAAAAGAATTGAGAGTTAGAGCCTTTCACTGCAGTAAAAACCCCTGCCAAATTATCTTCAATTCTTGTAAAATTTTGAAACAGGTTTCAACATGAGTTTTAGTATAGCATAGTGTAAAGTATCTTTCTCAAATATCACCACCTATAGGAAAATTTCTGAGTGATCACGCAGAACCGAACTCATGACTTACAAAGTGAAGCCAATATGCTCTAATTTTGCAACAAATGATATCCATTTCCAATCCATGGACCCCAAGAACAATGCCCAAGGGGAAAATCAACGGAACTTTATTTGACAATTGTTGGATCATCAATAGGTTAGAGTAAAACTTCCATGATAGAATTAAATTAGTAGAATTTCAGAAAAGAGGCAAGCCAAGCTAGAAGATAACAGACAGATGAAGACAGAGTTTGAAGCTCTCCAAGTTCTATTTATGGGAATGAATACATTCTCATACATCACAGAGAAAAGGCCCCTAATTATGAACCAAGAATCTGAAACTGGTGAAGAGGTGACTGGTAACTATGCATACAAACTTTTTTTTTTTTTGCCCACCCGATTTACCGGAACTTTGCCCCGACTACATCCGGATCCGACCCGCGTCGCGCAACTGGCTATAGTGGGTGAGTCTCCCAACGGGAATTTTCTGCATTCGCCAAGGCTCGAACTCGAGACCTCGCTTAAGCGATACCGAGCCACTTACCACTCGGATCAACCCCCGTTGGTACTATGCATACAAACTGTTTGATCTAATTCTTGCCAAAAGTCAAATTAATAGCATGAACAATTCCATCAAAACTATCAAATTTTGAACTTACCTCACCAACCTTCACTCCCAACTTCTTTGATCCTGCCTTCGTCACTTGAGCGTGTTTGATCCCTAAAAAATATTAAGTTTCAATCGTGGCGTTTGAGAATACATTCTACTTTTTGTGTGCTTAGATTTCCGTATGAGGTAATTAACTTTAGTTTACAACCCTTAGACTGCACACCCACACCCATGAAACCACAAAATACAACTGTCAGATTCATAAGAGAAGACGCCAAAATGCATCTCATAATAACTTGAAGTAATTGGGCTTTTTGGCCAGGCCCGTTTTTCTTTTCTTTTGTATTTGGTGAATATTTGATATAAAAAGAAAAAAATGTAAATATTACGTTTGGGGAATATATGAACTATAGTATGAATAACTTTAGTAGAATTTAAATGATGAAAATTCAAACATTAAATGATTAGCTTTGGTTATGAATTGATGTTGATAATTAGAATTTTATAAATTTGTATAGATTTTGATTCGATATAGTAAGATAAATCTTGTTTGTTTTTGTGTAAATTTTGAAGTTAAAAAACCATAGTATGTTACTTGTTTGTTTTTGGCGAGTTCGTTCAAAAAGAATGTCATTTTAATTTTTATATAAAAATTCAATTTTCAAAAATATTATAAAGAAACTTTATTTCACTATCTTGCTTCCATGTAGCTTGATCTACCAGGTTAGCCAGTTTAGCTTATTTATGAAAGTTTAAGCTGTCTTTCATTCATGGCCATCTTAGAATATTATATTGTTAGATTGCTAGTTTATGTTAAACAACCCCAATGTTCAATGAAGCAGTACGAAGAACTTGTTCGGCTATTTGCTTGGCTTGTAAGCATGGGAGGTTATCGCAATTCTGTAATTTGCAAAATATTTTATTTTGTAGGAAATTGAAGGATTGGTTGTTGATAGGGTATAATGATATCTTACGATCTATATAGTTGACTCGATTTAATATGATAAAGCTTATCGTAGGAAATAGATAACTTGATATTTAGTTGAAGTCATTTGTGTTGTTGATGAAAATATGAGCATATCAGCTTCAATGCACGGCTGGAAAAAAGGCTTTCTAAATCGATTAAAAATAGACTTCTATATCGGACTTTGATCCGGTGTAGAAATAGCCCGTGTAAAAAGTTTAATATTCTACACCGGTTGTATATGACCGGTGTAAACAATCAGCTTTTTTAAATCAGCTATTTCATACAACCGGTTTAAAAAATAATGTCAAAATAAAAAAAAATTCAGAATAAAAAAAACTCTATATCCGAAATTATTTTCTTCTTCGTCACAAATCTGAAGCAGGAGGAGAGTGATGAAGAAGAATATGTACCTGTAAAATGCAAGCAAAGAACAAAAAAGAGGAAGAAAGAAAAAGTTAGAGAACCCAGAAACGAAAGAAACAAAAACTTAGATATATACGCAAAAATGAAAACCCATAAACGTCGTCACCTAATTGAAGATATCACAAAAATATCGTCACAATTCCTTTTGGTTACTTGCTCAAAAGCAAACAAAAATATATTTAAACAGAACCCAGAAATAAATGAGACAAAAACCCAAATATATATATATAAATGAAAACCTAGAAACGCCGTTACCTAATTAAAGATATCACAGAAACATCGTCACAATTCCTCCGACTTACCCAGTTAAAAGTGAATAGAAATATATTTAAACAAAATCGAGAAAGAAAGGAACAAAAAAATAGACACCCACCATCGCAGATCTAGGTCTTCTTCTTTGGGGAGCTTTAGAGGCTACAACGACTGACTTCAACAATAGAGAACGACGAGTATAGGTATGGGTCATCGCATATCTAGGTCTTCTTCTTCGGCGAGCTTTAGACGGTGTGTTACGAAGGTGGAGCTTCCTGTCACCATGTGTTCTCCCTTGTCTAGTTTTCTCCAGGGACGACGATATAATTTGTGAAGATAGGGAATCGTAAAAAATTAACGCCACCGGTCATGACTTTTTACAGCGGTCATATTTTACGACCGGTGTAAATATTTCATCTTATTTACAAAAATCCCACCGCTCATGACTTTTTACAGCGGTCATATTTTACGACCGGTGTAAATATTTTATCTTATTTACAAAAATGTCACCGGTCATAACTTTTTACAGCGGTCATTACTTTTTACAGCGGTCATATTTTACGACCGGTGTAAATATTTTATCTTATTTACAAAAATGCCACCGCTCATGACTTTTTACAGCGGTCATTACTTTTTACAGCGGTCATATTTTACGACCGGTGTAAATATTTCATCTTATTTACAAAAATGCCACCGGTCATGACTTTTTATAGTGGTCATTACTTTTTACAGCGGTCATATTTTACGACCGGTGTAAATATTTCATCTTATTTACAAAAATGCCACCGGTCATTTTTTTTAAACTGTCTCCACAGTGACCGGTTTAAAAATGGGGCTTTAAAAAGCCTATTTTTCAGCAGTGATGGACAGATATAGAAGTGAATACTTGGGATATGGAACATTAAATTAACATGTTTGTTAATACATATGATTAAAATATGCCATATACTTTTGTTTTTAATTTATCAAACTTGAGCAGTTTTTTAAATAACGCAAAATTCATCTATATTTGAGGTTTTTTAGTAATATCTTTTCTATATATATAATCATGCAATTTGCATGGAAACTCATCTTCAATCTTCTTCCTAAACTTATTATTTATGACATATCAGTAGAAAACGATTTCTCTGTACATGAAATTAGAAGAATTAATGATAGCCAAAACAAAGGATAGTCAAATGAGGCATTCTAACTATCGTCTGTGGGTTCAACTAACGAATGAGTGAGACATACGATTATTTAAAGTGTATTCGATCTCTAGGGAGTACCACTTTGTTGTAGTTTCAGTCGTGGCGTTTGTGGAGGCATTCTAGCTCCTGGGTACCTAGGTTTACGCATGATGGTAATAGACTGCTCGCCCTACCTGATATTAGTATTGCCTAGGAGGAAAAGAGATTTCGCCTTGTCCTTAGGTCGTGGATGAGTCTAACCCTTTTCTAAAAAATTTTGTACTAATCAAAAAAACAAAAAAGGATAGTCAACTGATATACAATATTTATTCAACTTTTTTTATGGTGTTTGGCATAATTGAGAGATTGTTGAGATGTTTTTGAACTTAGGGAATTGAGAAATGTGGAGCTCATAATATTTTACTTGTATTTTGAAATGTAGCCTCTCTTAAATGAAATTACTCAAATGAAATCTCAATACCAATTCACAAGTTATGATAATAACTTGTAATCATCTGTTAGATCCAAAGTTGAATTAATTGTCAATCACCCCAGTGGGGTCTCTGACATATGTGTGTAAAAACCAATAGGTGCGTGTATTTGTGTTGCCTAAGAAAAAAAATGTGCAAAAACACGTCAACAATATCTACATGATGCTTTAGGTAAACAGATAGGTCTTGTTCGTTTCTATTTTATGTTTTTATGTTTTTAGAATAATTTTATAAAATTATTTTTAAAAACAAGCTTTGAAAAGAAAAAAAGAAAAAATTGTTCTAAAAATTACATTTAAAAAGAAAAAACAAAAAATTGTTTAAAACAATCGTACTGACAAAAGGCGAGAAAAAGAATAGAGAGTATACTGATGATGGATTGAGAGTTGGAAGGCTTTGTAAGTGTAACTAATAAGAATTAGAAAAAATAACAAAACAAAACATATAAAAGCTGTTTTGAGTTTTTTATTTTAAAAAAAAAAGATTTCTTTGTTTTGAAACATTTAATTTAAAACTTATAAACAAACATTTTTTTGTTTTTTTTTAAAAACAAAATAACTGTTTCCGAAACAAGAAAACAAACAAGCTCATATATTCCTGACCATGACTAAAGTAAGAAAAAGTAGCAAAAAGGAAAATTTTCTCCCAGTTTGAGGAAGCAGAATAATCGACCGAATTTTTTCTTACAAATAATTCACAACATGCTCACAAGTCCATACTCAGTTTATCATTCATTAAGCCACATGAACATTTATTTTCAATTAACTGTTCACCAAGCAATGGCTTCATCCAAGTTTTAATATTCCTCTTGTCCTTAATATCTATTTAACTAATTTGATTCTATTAAAGAAGTTAGTTAAGTCATTTTTTTAAAACACTCTAACTATCTTTTTTAATTCACTTAATCTTTATCTTATTTAATTATTGTTAATAAAGTATCTATTAGGGTAATTTAAAAAAATATTGATAAATATGATAAATATTTTTTATATTTAGAACTAAGGTCAACTTTTTAATTAGATTTTATATTAAGGATTGGAGGAGGAATATATTGATGATTATATATATATTTGTATCAAACATGTAAACTAAGTTGATTGACTTGTTAATTCACCGAGTTACAAAATAAGCTAAGTTTAAAATAATTATGATCAAAAGATTATTTTGAATGAATGATCAATTTAAACAACTAGATTAATAGCTTAAACGTGGAAGGACTCTTTCATTTCAACATTTCTAATTAATTCTCTTTCCAACGTTTCCTTTGCGAGAGGAAAGAATCTTTTTCTTTCACTATATGTTCCCTCTGTTAAGAATTATCCTAAATTAGATAATTGAGTTAGCTTTATCTCATTTGCTTGCAATGTACATATATTTACAAAAATACTACATCAAATTACAAGAGTAATGTCTGTGAACCTAAGAACCCAATCACGAATTTAAGCATATCATTTATGAATCTTCAAATCCATGTCATAAAAATTTGACAGTCATATGTTGGCTGTCAACACAGCCCTCCTTCTTCATTTTGGCTTAGGACTAGCTAATGCGATCCATGTAGCCGATCTTGCCTCGTGGATAAGACTTGTTGTGGATCTTCAGATTCTGCAGTGAAGGTTTGACTCTTATCTGGGCGTTATTTGGGAAATTGAAGCATCATTTATGGAACAACTTGTTTGCTGTGACTGTGATGTTGAGGGTCTGTCTTCTACTTTTTTATCACTTTTTGTTGAGAAAGCTGGACTTTTAGGCAAAGGAATTGCCCCAGTTTCATTCTTAAGCATGGAAGAAACCTCCAACATTGATGGCCTTTCTACTGGATTTTCCTGCACACACAGTAGAGCTACATGCAAACATTGCAGAAGTTTGCAGGAAGAAGATGAATCTTCTAAGGATGGATCAACAAATTCCAAACCTTTACCCTCTTTCCACAAATTATAAGCCTGTTAAGATTCAACATCAAATTACTGATCCTGTTTATGTGTTTCAAAAGCAAAGCTTCAATGATGATTTGGACAAAAAATCTCTCAAGAGAAGTTCCTTAGAAGCTACTTACATATTCAAGAATGCTCAAGTTCTCATCAATGCCATAATAGCAAGTGTTCCTCTTGCTACTAATGATTTGTAAAAGTAGTACTCCAAAGCTATAAACATCATACTTCATTGAGTATGTGCCTCTTCTAACATATTCTGGAGGAACATAACCACTATATTTTGCATATAAGTAACTATTCATAAAAACAAGATGACAGTAAAACAAGATGCATTTTACTTACTATGTGCCAACAATTCGCTTAGTATTTGCTTCAACTTCATCTTTTCTAAAAAATTTAGCCATTCCAAAATCTGATATTTTTGGATTCATCTTATCATCCAGCAAGATGTTGCTAGTTTTTAAATCTCGATGAATTATTGTGAAATTTGAATATTCTTGGAGATATAGAAGTCCTTGGATAATTCCTTCAATAATATGAACACGCTTTCCCCAATCCAATAGGTTCTTTCTTCTTGGATCTGCATCCAAGGAGTTGTAGTTATGATTAAATTAGCTTCTGATTAGTAATACAAGTAAGCCAAATAAGATATTAGTTCAGAACAGGCCAAAAGAACAAACGGGTTTGGAGTTTCTGTAGGCCTAGTCATTTAAGACTCAACTGTTTGAGTCAAAATTATCATTGTAAGTTAATTCTTAGAAAATTAAACAAGTTTTGGGATCTAACCCTAGAAAGCTTACCAGATAACGCACTACACATTAGACTAGGTGGTTCTGAAAAACATTATAAGAAGCATGCGAAAAGGTTAAGATTTTTGATACCGTAAAGGTAGAAATCCAAGCTTCTGTTAGGCATGTACGGATAGATTAGCATTTTTTCTTCTCTCTCATTGCAGAATCCCAAAACTCTAGCCAGATTGATATGCTGAAGGCTAGCAGTAAGTGAAACCTCATTTGTAAATTCTTCATGTCCTTGAGTAGAAGCTTTTGAAAGTCTCTTGACTGCAATTTCTTGTCCTCCTGGTAGTTTTCCCTGTAAAATAAAATTCTACAGATTTTTAGTTATGGAGAAATAAATTACCTAAGAAATGAGGATGATGGTGATTTCTTAAGATAAGAATGCCTCAACATTATTGATGCTGATATTTGAAATTATACATAAACTTGTGCTCTTCTGTGCATAATTTGACCAATTATCTTTTCTTTTTCTTTTTCTTTAACCTTTCAGCTTCCTCTATCTACTTGAACTTCCACAAATTTGATCCTTTACATTCATACATTCACGCGTTTAGAAAGAAAATGAGATAAAAAATATGATCATAAACAAGAACTGAATGTCATTTTTACAATTATCATGTATTTGTAAACTTACTTGTAATTAGAAAATATTGCTTCTTTATCAAGAATATCTCGCAGAAGCAAATGTTCACAGGACCTAATCTAGTACCTTGTACACAGGACCAAATCCACCCTCTCCTAGCTTGTTTTCTACAGAAAAGTCTTTTGTTGCCGCTCTTATGATGGCAAAGCTAAATTCTTCAAGGTGTGGAGCACTGGTTTCAAGGCTCTCAGCATTGGGACCTTCTGGCTCAGACAGGAAACTTTTGCCAAACACCATCTTCACTGTAACAAATGGAGAAAACAGAAAGGTCTGAATGTTAATTCTCTTTATACCAGTTACTAGTACCTAGTAAAACTAACCACAAAATTCTAATTCAAATTATTAATTACCTTTTGATTTGAATGACTTGCTTCTTAAGCAGCACAGAAGAAAGACTCCCAATGTTATGACGATTGCAACTGGAAGTAAAATAATAAGTAATAGCCTCCGTCTGTTTCCATGATCAGTTTCTTCATCTTGAGCTGTTAATTCAAGTTCTCACAAAAATCAATATCATTTTCTTCTGGGTTTCTTGATTTTTCATGAGTAATGGTGATATGGAAGCCGCACATTTTCTTAACATGCTTGAGTAGATAGTCTTTTGTATGTATAAGTATGAACTTCTAGGAAAATAACAAAATTTCTTCCTCCAACATAAAAGTTATCAGCTGATAAAACATGTTCGCAATTGGTAAACTATATTCCTTACCTGCCTCAGAAAGCACCCAATTATCATCATTTATCACCTGAAACACATTGTAACCCAGCAGTTTCTTTTCCTTGGCATAAGCAACCTTAGTTCTGATAGCTTCAACATCATCAAAATTGATCCAAATAGAACCAATAGTGCAATAATTCACGACATAGGTAGCATTATACAACGTAGGAGCACCATAACTCCGAACATACCACTTGATATACTTATAGCTCATAGAACCATCTTGTGTTACAGCCAGACCCGATGATGGAGAACCAATTTCAGTTTCCTTGGGACTATCCAATGCCCAAGCGTAGCCATGGTAAGGCAATCCCAGAAGCAGCTTGTTAGAAGGAAATCCTCTGCTCAACCATTTGCTTATACCAAAATCAGTATTCGTATGGTTCACAGGATCATACAGAGCAGCATGAGGATTCGTGAAATTTTCCAGTGAAGGAAGATGATAATCATAAGCCAGAATATGACCCCAGTTCAAATTCCTCGCCAAAGAATCAACAGGGTAACTCAAATTCCCAAAAACAGTGGGCAAGTAATGAAGACCCATACTTAATATCAACGACGATTCTCCAGAGCTTCTGTTTTCAGAATCCACAGCAAGTCGCAATTCGTGAAGCAGAATTCCCAAATTGGCCATATCTGATTCTGTTTGAGGCCAAAGCCAGAACAAGTCAATGCCCTGAAACCCATGTCGTCTAGCTGTTTGTATCGAGGACTGAATGAAAGATTTTCTTGAAGAAGCGATTCTGAGCATCGAAGAAAGGACCGAATGGTTCGCCTTCTTGCCCAGAATACCCTGTGCAGTTTCAGGCTGTCCGTTCCATACAGAGAAAAGAGTGACGATCGAGGGGTTCTTGCGCTTGACGATGTCAGTGAAGGTAGAGAAATATTGTTGATCAGATTTGGGTATGGAAATCTCGTGAGTGGAGGGATTGACGCTAGCGAAGGAGCAAATAAGGTGTGTGAACAAAGCAGAGTTGAGATCAGGAATGGGGGATTCACTGCCAACATACCAATAACCAGCTTTGATCCAACTTTGAGAGGCTGAAGAGTGAAAATGAAGATGAAGGAAAAAGGAGAAGAGAAGGAAGGATTGAGTGGAAGCCATGGGAGAAAAGCTTCATAGTTCTTCTCAATCTCAGTCCTGGTTTCATCTATATGTAACATTTCGACTTTTCAAAGCATCTGTGTTGATGGATGTTTGTTTATGGGACAATGACGAAAATGCCTTGAACTATCGTTGATGTTGACTCGCAACAGTAATAAGCACACCCATTAATTTCATGCAATTGAAGTACGTGGGGCTATGGGTAGGGCTAGGTAAGGTCGTCTCTTTGTCCAGGGTCTTGTCTAAAACAAATGTGGGTTGTAGTCCGATATTTAACTCCATCTCTTAATTATATTTAGTTAAGTATAAGCGGGCTAGATGTAGACGGATTTATATGTCTAAATTATGATGTTATACTCATGTTATAAGAAAAAAATTTATAATTATAAATTTTTAAAATAATATTATATTTATATATTTTTAATAGTTAAATAATATTTATAATCTACTAATAATAAGGCAATAAAAATATAATAATTAAAATTTTAAAATATATTGTATATAAAAAAAAACCTTAAAATTTAAGTAATTTATAATTATAACTTTACATCAATCTCATGTTAACAAAGATAAAGTATCTTAAAAATATAAAATAAATAATTATAATTTATAATATAATTATACGATGATTAGTAAAATTAAAATAAAAAAAGTAATATAGTTATAAATTTTAAAAAATAATGATTATTTAGTCACTGATAGTTATCATATTTTTTTTCTCTAAATGTAGTATCTAAAAGAAAAAAAATAAAAAAAAGAGAATTATAGATAGGGCAGGGTAACCCCTATATAGTGTTTAGTTCTAAAAAAGTATAGATTATATTTTATAACTCAGTACCCAACCAAACTCCACATTTTTTGAGTTAGACAACAAAATTTTATTGTGAGTGAACATACTGAGTTGCGGTTTTTGTGCACAACTCTACGTGGGGCGGGTAAAGTGGCTGAATAAGAGGGATCCCCGTCACTCCCCTTGGGTAATTATAAATATTGTTTTATTAACGTTTATAAAACTGATTATATTGAATAAAAGGCTACAATATGTTTGATAAAGTTTTTTAAATTTAACATTATTATCTCTCAACATTTACATATTATTATCATTTCTATCTCTTTTCTCTCTCTTTCTAATAAAAATAAAATAAAAATAATCATTAATAACTTTTAAATAGACTTATATTTAGAATAAAAAAAATCTCTAAATAAACTTATAATAAAAACTAGAGTAATACTTTTCTAATTATATTTATAAATTACTTTTAGTATATTTTATATAGATTAAAAAAATTTTTAAATCTTATTAACTATATCATAAAATATAATAACCTTTTAACTTTATCCCTATTTAATATATATTATATCTAATAAAAATAAAGTCAAAATAAATAAATTATAGGTAAAATTGTATATTTATATAAAAAAATTTCTCTTTGTCATATAAGTATGATAAAAGTAAATATTCTCTCTCTATATTATAAATAGAATCAGAGGAGTAATATTGAAAATTACTGAAATTTTTGGAAATGCTTTTAAAGAGTTTTATTGGTAGGTGTTAAGTGAATACAAATGACATAAAATAAGAAGTACCGGCTATCAATAAGTTTTGAGATTCTTAATACCTTACTTTTTCTTTATAAATATTCACTAGAAACTGCAAGAATGCAAGTATAACACTATTTTCTTCAATAATTAATCCTCATCTAATAGTTAATATAAGATATATTTAATTAATTTGATTAGATTAAGAAAGTTAATTAATATGAAATATTTTTTCTAAAATATCTTAATCCTCTCCCTATATTTATTACTTAATTATTATTAACAGAGTATATATACAGGTAATTTAGGAAACATTAATAAATATAATCAATATATATTATATTTAAGATTAAAATTAATTTTTTAATTATATTTTTTGTTATGGATAGGAGGAGTATATATATATATCTGAAATTGGGTTGAACCAATAAAATAAAATTTATATGTATAATTAAAAAAAAGTAAAAAAATAAATATGAAACGACCTTTTTACCCTTGTCAAGGCCCAAAAATATGTGATTCATGAAGAGTAAAGATGTACAAATTTTAGATTCATAAAGGCCTAAAGCTATCGAATAGGGAATGCCTAATTCGATGTAATTTGTTATAATAAAGATTATATTGGATTACCTCACGTTGCCAAATGGCCAAACCGAACATCATGAATCAACAAAATACATCATGATTATCTCCTAATGTATGAAATTGAACTAATGTTGCACAAGTTTCTCGGGGTGGGGGGTGTTTGGGGATGAGTATGGGGGTTTTAAAGATGGAAATTAATTACTTTGCCTAATAATAACTGAAAAGTATATAATAAAAAGTTTCAATATAAAAAATGATAATAAATTTATATTTTTTACTTATTATTAAAATTTTTTAATAATTATTTTTTAGTTCTATTTATAGGGTAGAGAGAAAAAATTCTTTAATTTTATTTATAGATCACATGATTAAATTTTTTATACGAACGTACAATTTTATATTTTATTTATTATTATATTAATTATATTTTTATGGGGTATAATATGAATTAAATAGAGATCAAATTAAAAAGTTGTTAAATTTTAAAATAAAATTAATAAAATTTAAAAAAAATTATATTCTATATAAAATATACTAAAAATAATTTACATATAGGATTAGATGAATAAGTCCATTCCTTAATTGGCATTTGCTCCGGGGGAAAAGATGTACGAACTCCATGAAATCATTTCAGTCTAGGGGGGAAAAAACTCCCTCCAATGGAAAATCTGATCCAACATACTTTGTTTGGGCTTGTGCGATTCTCCCAAGTCAATACAACTTTTTTCCCAATACTTCAAATTTTCTAAGTACCTAGAAGAATCCTCTTGCAGTAAGCAATGGGTTTGAAAAGGGGGGAAACATTTTCTATAGTGAAAAAAATAGATAATATGAAAATAAAAAAAATTATCTGATTTGATTGATTATAAATATCATTTACAAATAACCACTCTAACTTTTAATTTATTCAAGCTTGATTAAACAATTTTTATATGACCAATTACCATAGACTATATTGCATCCATGAAAACAATACAATAATATTCTTCAATTTCTCGCCATAAAAGAGTAGCACGTTATATTTGAATACTTTAACTTTGATCTTATTCGTTTAAATTTATTTTATTTTTTAATTTTAATATTTTTATGTGAAAAGAACAGGGATATAAAATAAAAAAAATAGTAATTTAACTATAAATTATATATTTTTAAAAATTGTAATCATAAATAAGAATAACAAAAGTCATGAAATGGGATAAAAAAATTATGAACTCTAACAGCTCTCCCTATTTCACCACCTCTAAGCTAACTTTAACACCATTCGGGATTTGCCTCACATATGCTGTGACTTGTGATAGTAAGTAACTACTCTTGTCCTATTTATATAAATCACTTTTAACATATTTTATAAGAAAAAAAAATCTTAAACCCCATTAACTTTGTTTTAAAATTTAACAACCTTCTAACCTTATCCATATTTAATATACATTTTAACCCAAAAGTATAAAGTCTATGCAATAATAAATAAAGATAAAATTATATATTTATATGATAAATTTAATGATATGACGTATAACAGGGATAAAAAATATATTCTCTCTTCCTTATAAATAGGATCAGAATAGCATAACTAAAACAACTCTTAACAGTCACAAGTGAATTAGAATATATTCTCTTATTGTTGTGAAAAACTGGTCCACAACCATTCTTCTCCATCATCTGGCTGCTAGTTGAGAGATTGTTACATCGTTCATAGAAGAAAATTCAGTCTTGCACCGACATGTTTCTACTGCATCTTCACCTCTGTTTACTGAAAAAGCAGGTTTTTTAGGAGAACTTATGTACGAGGCTTCATTCTTGAGAACTGAATAAACTTCTAACATTGAAGGTCTGTCATTTGGATTCTCTTGGACACATAACAAAGCTACGTGCATGCATCTCAAGATTTTACAAGTTGATTCAGTGTCATCCAGTGACCGATCGATGAACTCCATTCCTTTTCCTTCTCTCCACAGCTCATATGCCTGAAATACCCAATAGTTTTATGATTCAAAGGCATCACATGAATAGAAATGTTCGCATAAAGCAATGGAATCCTAAAATGATTGTTTTGGAACTTACATATTCCAAAAGGATCAGATTTTCATATGTACCATAGTAACATGAGGTCCTTTTTCCACTGATGATTTGCAAGAGAAGAACTCCAAAACTATAGACATCATACTTCATTGAGTATATACCTTTTCTCACATATTCAGGGGGCACATATCCACTACACAAAGACAATATCAAGTGATCAGTGACATGAAAGGGCAAGAATCCTTTGATTAGTCGTTAAATGCCATTTTACCATTTTACTTACTATGTGCCAACAATCCTTCTTGTGTTTGCTTCAAGTTCATCTTTTTTGAACATTCTAGCCATCCCAAAATCTGCTATTTTTGGATTCAGTTCATGATCCAACAAAACATTACTGGCCTTCAAATCTCGGTGGATGATTGTGAAGTTTGAATACTCTTGAAGGTAAAGAAGACCTTGAGTAATCCCTTCAATAATGTTGACACGCTTTCTCCAGTCCAAAAGAATTGACCTCTTCGGATCTGCACCAAGCTTAATTAGCTTAATTTCTGAATCATCTGTTACTGAAATATGTAGCTGAGGAGAACATCAAAATTTTGCAAGGGATTTTTAATGTATCGTTTAATTGAATTCAGCATCACATTGAACCCTCGGAATGAAAAATTAAACAGATAATAGGGAACATTTACCGAAAAGGAAATTATCTAAGCTTTTGTTTGGGAGGTATTCATAGATCAGTATCTTCTCATCCATCTCTGTGCAGTATCCCAGAAGTCTAACCAAATTCACGTGTTGCAGTTTTGCAGTAAGAGTCACCTCATTTTTGAACTCCTCAAGGCCTTGGCTTGAAGTTTTAGAGAGCCTTTTCACTGCTATTGCATGTCCTTTCCTTAATTTGCCCTATCAAAATCAAATCATTAATCCCTGAGTATTTTATACTTGAAGTTGATCTTGACTAGCCCATAATAAGGCTTAAGATATTAGCGGCAGCAACAAAACTAGTTTGTCACACTTCTGCATAATTGCATTCTCACTTTGTGGTCTGGCTGTCATATCTGCTTCTTCAAGAGGAAGATCAAATAGACATTTGATATTCATGGTACATAAACATTGACATGATGAAAATTGATGATGGAAGAGGAAATTATTGCTAAAATCTAAGTATTCCAGTAATTTAATCTATTAACTGAAAAAGGGAATAACTAAAGACTCTGAATTCCAACTGCTAATTAATGTAAATATTGAGAATAAGCAGCCTCCTTCATGTTAGAAGTTCACTGCATTATTTTGGTTAAAGTTGTGTTAAAGGTGAGATAGAGTCATCTCGAGGAATAATGAAACCCATAGATTACAACATCTCAATACATATAAAAGTTCTCTTCTCTGCATAATTTGACCAATATCTTGATTGTCTCAAAGAAAGAAGTTTAGTTTGTTTGAGACCTCAGATATTCTATAGAAAGGTTCTAAACTTATTGCCTTCTCATCAGGGGTTGTTTTCCTTCTGGTTGTCAGAGAAAAAGAAAGTGTCTTCAAATCTTGTACTTGCATTGCCAACCAATTATCCTTTCTTTTTCTTTATTTTTAACCTTTCATTTTCTTCTATCTACATGAACTTCCACAATTTGATCCTTTACATTCATACACTCACACGTTTCGAAAGAAAATGATATGAAAAATGTATTTTATTTCTGAGAATGTACTATGAATCCGTTTGTACTAAAACTTACTTGAAATTAGAAAATGTTGCTTCTTTATGAAGATTATCTCACAGAAACAGATGTTCACAGGACCAAATCTATTACCTTGTACACAGGGCCAAATCCACCCTCTCCTAGCTTGTTTTCCACAGAAAAGTCTTTTGTTGCCGCCCTTATGATGGCAAAGCTAAATTCTTCAAGGTGTGGAGCACTGGTTCCAAGGCTCTCAGCATTCAACATGGGACCTTCTGGTTCAGACAGGAAACTTTTGCCAAACACCATCTTCACTGTAACAAATGGAGAAAACAGAAAGGTCTGAATGTTAATTCTCTTTATACCAGTTACTAGTACCTAGTAAAACTAACCACAAAATTCTAATTCAAATTATTAATTACCTTTTGATTTGAATGACTTGCTTCTTAAGCAGCACAGAAGAAAGACTCCCAATGTTATGACGATTGCAACTGGAAGTAAAATAATAAGTAATAGCCTCCGTCTGTTTCCATGATCAATTTCTTCATCTTGAGCTGTTAATTCAAGTTCTCACAAAAACCAATATCATTTTCTTCTGGGTTTCTTGATTTTTCATGAGTAATGGTGATATGGAAGCTGCACATTTTCTTAACATGCTTGAGTAGATAGTCTTTTGTATGTATAAGTATGAACTTCTAGAAAAATAACAAAATTTCTTCCTCCTACATAAAAGTTATCAGCTGATAAAACATGTTCGCAATTGGTAAACTATATTCCTTACCTGCCTCAGAAAGCACCCAATTATCATCATTTATCACCTGAAACACATTGTAACCCAGCAGTTTCTTTTCCTTGGCATAAGCAACCTTAGTTCTGATAGCTTCAACATCATCAAAATTGATCCAAATAGAACCAATAGTGCAATAATTCACGACATAGGTAGCATTATACAACGTAGGAGCACCATAACTCCGAACATACCACTTGATATACTTATAGCTCATAGAACCATCTTGTGTTACAGCCAGACCCGATGATGGAGAACCAATTTCAGTTTCCTTGGGACTATCCAATGCCCAAGCGTAGCCATGGTAAGGCAATCCCAGAAGCAGCTTGTTAGAAGGAAATCCTCTGCTCAACCATTTGCTTATACCAAAATCAGTATTCGTATGGTTCACAGGATCATACAAAGCAGCATGAGGATGCGTGAAATTTTCCAGTGAAGGAAGATGATAATCATAAGCCAGAATATGACCCCAGTTCAAATTCCTCGCCAAAGAATCAACAGGGTAACTCAAATTCCCAAAAACAGTGGGCAAGTAATGAAGACCCATACTCAATATCAACGACGATTCTCCAGAGCTTCTGTTTTCAGAATCCACAGCAAGTCGCAATTCGTGAAGCAGCATTCCCAAATTGGTCATATCTGATTCTGCTTGAGGCCAAAGCCAGAACAAGTCAATGCCCTGAAACCCATGTCGTCTAGCTGTTTGTATCGAGGACTGAATGAAAGATTTTCTTGAAGAAGCGATTCTGAGCATCGAAGAAAGGACCGAATGGTTCGCCTTCTTGCCCAGAATACCCTGTGCAGTTTCAGGCTGTCCGTTCCATACGGAGAAAAGAGTGACGATCGAGGGGTTCTTGCGCTTGACGATGTCAGTGAAGGTAGAGAAATATTGTTGATCAGATTTGGGTATGGAAATCTCGTGAGTGGAGGGATTGACGCTAGCGAAGGCGTAAATAAGGTGTGTGAACAAAGCAGAGTTTATATCAGGAAAGAGGGAGTCACTGCCAATATACAAATAACCAGCTTTGATCCAACGTTGTGAAGTTGAAGAGTGAAAATGAAGATGAAGGAAAATAGAGAAGAGAAGGCAGTATTGAGTGGAAGCCATGGGAGAAAAGCTTCATGGCTCTTCTCACTCCCAGTACTGGTTTTAACTAAATGTGACATTTTGATTTTTCAAAGCATCGACGACGACTGAAGTAAATGCCTTGAACTATTGTTGATATCGACTCGGAACAGTAATCAGAAAACCTTTATATCATGCAAGTGATGCAATTAATGTCACGTGGGCTGGGGAAGTTGCTGAATAGAAAGGCAACTTCCAAACTCGAGAATTACAGAGAACATAAAAACAACCATAAGGGCGGGAATTACAGGGATGCATGACGGTATACTATCTTTGATATGCCCAGGTGAATTTTTTTTTTAAAATATTTTATAATTTAAATTTTTTTTGTTGATAGATATTCTTATAAAATTATAATTAAATTTTAATATTTTGAGAACAGTTTTATATGATTATAGACATTGTTTATTATCTTAATTATGTTTACCAAATTTAAATATTGCCTCTTATGAAGAAAAAAATATTAAAAAAATTAAGATTCTGAATTACTTGGATCAGTCCGGTATAATCCGACTTTGAGTTAGAACTAAATTAGATTGGACCATTGGTTGTCTTAGTCAGCCCAAAGGTTTCTTTAGATCAAACCTCAAGTTAATAACTAACATAATCCAGTCTAATTTATGCACAGCTCAACTTAAATGGAGTTGTAGTTTATTTACAAAACTCAATCTAAGTTTAGAAATTAACGAAATATTTTAAATCCTAAAATTAAATGTAAAAATAATTAATAATAAAAGTTAAAAATTAAAATAAAATTCTTCTCTAATAATACTAAATATCTAAAAATTTCTAATCAATCATTATTTTATATCTTATCATTTTTCCCCCATTTGGCTTTCTGACAAGTTAAAATGAAGGCACGTGGTAGGAGTTCGACTCAACCTCCTTAAAGTTGCTCATTTGTACCCTAGTCTTCTCTTTCGTTTGTCTCACTTGTTAAAAAAGTCCCAAAGCTTTATTGGCACCAAGTTGATCGCCTCTAAAATAATTTTCTCATTGGCTATCTCACTTGTTAGAAAGGAGAGGACCACATGGTTGAAGAAACAATATGCTCTTCCACAATTGCAATTACTTTCCCATTTAGTAGTGAAGTAGACAAATAAAAGTAGGTCAGAAGGAGAATCAACCTACATACCATAAAGGAACAGCTACTATAGGTAGAATTTGTATATGAAATTGATTTGGAAAAATGATAAAAAAAAACTATTTAAAATTTAAAAAGATAAAAAAGGTTTATGAATTTTAAAAAAGATAGATTGGGCAGGAGGATTAATCTGTCATTTTTAAATTACTGTGCAGAGTTGCAAATACCATTATAGAAGTTAAAAATACCATTGACAGAATTGCAAATACTATTATAGGAGTTCAAATACAGTTAGTAGAGTTGTAAATATCATTGGCAAAGTTGTAAATATCATTACAAGAGTTATAAATACCATTTACAGAGTTGCAAAAAATACAACTTCGTCTTTTACCTCAAATTTGCAAATGACTATTTGTAACTCTGCCAATGGTATTTGCAACTCCCATAACAGTATTTGCAACTCTGCACAATAATTTGAAAATGACAGATTGGCCTCCTGCCAAATCTGTCTTTTTTAAACTTCAGAAGCCCTTTTTGTCTTTTTGAATTTGAAAAGTTTTTTTTTTTTGTCATTTTCCCAATTGCTTTTCTTTCATTTAGCTTTTTTTTAATTATTATTATACAAGGGAAAGCCAGAAAAACAAACTTAAAACCTAAAAAATAAAAAAAAGTATGGTTTGACTCAACCTCCTTCGTATTTATATCATTTAGCTGACCTTTACTTGTTTGTCAACACCACCTATCTCTATCTCTATTGTGAGTGTAGAATCTTTTGTATTGTTTGTCTCAGCCTCCTCCTTCACATTTATATCATCACATACCTCAATCTCACATTTATATTACCTTCCAACACTACATCCTGATATAGGTGAAGGATCTTTATTGGACATTTTATTTTCTTCCAAAGTCACAATACTATGATCCTTCTAAGGGATTATGAGATTATCGATAGGATTCAAGATTTTTCTCTCTTTTGATACGGCTTCTCTTCCTCAATTTGATGAGAACTCCTCTCATATCCCAATTAGATGAAGTTTCAGGGACAATCATTTTTGAAAAAGAGTTGGGCTCACCCACGATCTAAGAATAAGGTAAAATTTTATTTTCTCTTAGACGATACCAATATCGGACAGAGCGAGCCGTCCATTACCCTCAGATGTAAACCTAGGTACTTAGGAGTTAGGATACTTCCCTAAGTGCCGCGACTGAAACCACAACAAAGCGGTACTCCCTAAGATTCGAACACGCTCTAAAGAGTTGCATGTCTTACCCATTCGCTAGTTAAACCTACCAAAAAAATAAAGATGAAGCTTTAGGGTTCATCAAGTTTATTTTTCACTTCTTCAAAACGTGAATGTATCAAGTCCCAATCAATTTGATCACTCTTCAAATCATACTCATAATGGCAATAGTTGAGATAATTATAGCCGCCATCCGCAATATAATCATATTGTTGATGATCCTCATATTCAATCAAACAGAGATTAGTATGTTTATAATGATCACGATCGACATACTCATATCGGTCATGATGAGCACACTCATATCGATGATAACGATGTTCCTCATATTTATATCGATGATAACGATGTTCCTCATATTTATATCGATGATAACTTTCATAGTCTTGTTAATACTAAATATATTGGGATGAGGTGCCATATTTATATCAACATTCGAACACCATCTAAAACCTATAGCTAAAATTGAATAGCACGTTCAAGTTTAAATCATATTGCCAATATGAGGACATTGTTAGTAGGTAATCTATAAGTATCTCTGTAAATATTTTTTAAGTTTAAATGTATGCTTTAACTCTAGTAAATCTCTAAGACCCAACTAACTTAAATTTTTCTTTATAAAAAAGCTTGAATATCATGCATTTTAAGGTTTTAGGGTGGTTCTAGAAACCAAAAATTAGAAAGGTTTTCAAGTTCGCTCCATCTAAAAGGACAAAGGACTTTATTCAAGAAATCTAACCCACAGGAACCTACAAGCTCCATGGGGAGCATATATGCTCAATATCATCTTCAAAGAACTATTCCGACTTGTATAACAGTATAAGGAAGGTTTTCCATTCTTAACCATCTTTAATCTTTCTTTCCAGCACGGAAATACTGAAACAGTCCATCGAATTTTGTCATTACTTTTATTTTTAACTTTTGCATGCTCGATTTCTTTGTCATGAGACAATTATGACCAATTACCTATATACTTTATTCCATCCATGAATACAATACAATTATATTCTTCAACTTCTCGCCATAAAAGAGTAGCACATTATACTTGAATATTTCAGGTTTAATTTTGATGATTTAAATTTTATTTTTTAAAAATTTTAATATTTTTATTTGAAAGGAATACAGATATAAAATAAAAATAGGAATTTAATTATAAATTATATATTTTAAAAATTATAATCATAATAAGAATATAAAAAATTATGAAATCGGAATTAAAAATTATATAAATTAAAAATCAGAATTGAGAATATAAATTATATATTTTAAAAATTATATATGTTTGGTCCTTTATAAAAGTTTGTATTATATTTCAGTTAAGGATTTTAGTTTCATTAACGGAAAACTCTGACTCAGCGAATAAAAAATATTGAATCTACAAATAAAAAATATTGACTCAAAATTTAAATGCTAATACATTAATTTTTTTATTTAAAATACATATAAATTGAAAAAAATATCTAAAAACCTAATGAAGTCGTAAACATGAACACGCCCACTATTCTAAACTTTCATAAACAACAATCATCTTTGATCTCTGCAAATTGTTCTAGATTGTCAACAACTCTCATCTGCGAGCATAAATAAGGTAAGTCCTTTTCTTAATATAAAGTACAAGTGGGGTTTTGTTCCTTGCTTTCACCCCTGCGTCAATCGTGGGGTTTTTCTCTTTGCTTTTACCCTGCGTATCATAGTAGGCTTTTTGCTTTTGACTCCTTTTTGGCATTTTTTTCTCCTGTGAGTTTTTTTATTAATTACCAAACCAGTACAAAGATTATACGCAAAAAAGCTACATTAGAATATACCTAACTTGATAACCTAGAATATAAAACCTCATTCGGCAAAGAGAATTTCTGTTTGGCATGTACAAATTCCCCATATGATAGAGTGACATTGCCTATATATTCATTTTAACCTTCTGTGCTGTTTTGCCCTTCACTATTTTTCACCCAAGTGCTTAGCACTAGTAAGCAGAATTTCCAACGCCAGTCAAGACCAGAAAAAGCAACAAAAGATCATAATGGAGATACCCTCGCATGCAGAAACATGAATATGTGATAAACAAAATAACCAAAGCATTTGTTTAAAGAAAAAGATGCAAGTCTTTAAGAAAATTAATAAGGTCTCAAGTTTCAACAAGCTAGATCCAAGTTATACGAGATTTATGTATCTTTAAAGCAATGAGATTTGTATATAACCAAACTTCTTGTCCATTTTTCAAAATTCTTCCTTTCTTACCAATTTGAACTCATGTGTAGATTCAAAAATTTGCATAAAAGACGGGTAACAATTCTGATGAAGATAGAGCCTTGGATATTGACTTCAATGATAGTGAAGAGAAGTGGATGAAGGTGATGAATATCATCTTGGTGACATTAAGGAGGTCAATATACAGTGTAGAGAAAATTCATAACAAGAGCATGTGATGCAGATACAGAAAGCCTTGATGATGGGGAAGAAGCTGGAGATGAAAATAAAGAAGGAGATGGACGAATAAAGAATAGGTATTCAATGCATAAGTTAAAAAATATGAGTGAATACAAGTGGGAGGTCGAAACCCTATACAACACTGGAGAAGATTTTAAAGAGGCCATAGTGTCGTATGCTGTGCATGCTGGAAAACGGCTTAAGTTTATTAGAACTGATAAGGAAAGGATTCGAGTAAGGTGCAAGCCAGACTGGGATTGGAAGGCATACTATGCAAAGTTAAAGGGGGAAGAGACATGGCAATTAGGGACGATCAATGACAAGCATACATGTAGCAGGGAGGTGATTAATAACTCGTTAAAATCCAAATGGTTGAGTGGGAGTATTCAGAAAACCATGAAAGAAAATCTCAAGTTTAAATTGAAAGATATTATTGATAGATCTAAGAGAAAGTGGAATGTAAATGTCTCAAAGGCAGTGGCTTCCAGAGCAAAGAAAAAAAGCATTAAATCACCTTCGTGGGGTCTTTCCAGGAACTATTTCGAAGGTTGTATGACATTGTCATGAGCTAAAAATGTCTAATCCCTACTCTATAATGTTTTTAAAAGTGGATAGGCCACCTTACTATGATGCAGAGCTTGATACTCAAGTGCCATAGAGAAACATGCTCCCCAGATTTGGAAGGTTGTACATATGCTTCGAGGCTTGTAAGAAGATTGGGAAGTTTTACAGAGCCTTTTCACCGCTATTTCCTGTCTCCTCGTTAATTTACCCTAATCAAATCATTACTCGCTGAGTACTTTCTATTTGAAGTAGACCATGACTAGCCTAACCAAGGCTTAAGATATTAGTGGCTGCAAAAAAACTAGTTTGTCACACTTGTACTGCTTTCTCACTTTGTGTTTGTGGTGTGGCTGTCATATCTTCTTCTTCAAGAGGAGGATCAAATAGGCATTTGATATTTATGGTACATAAACATCAACAAGATGAAAATCTCATGAGATTGATGGTGGAAGAGGAAACTATTGCTAAAAACTCGGTATTTCTTTAATTTAATCCATTAACTGAAAAAGGGAATAACTAAAAACTCTGTATTCCGGCTGCTAATTAATGTACTTAGTATTGAGAATAAGCAGCCTCCTTCATGTTAGAAGTTCACTGCATATTTTGGTTAAGGTTGTGTTAATAATGATAGAGTCATCTCGAGGAATAATGAAACCCAGAGATTACAACATCTCAATAATTTACAGGCTAAATGAGCTAAAGGAAACTACACCTCTATCTGAACCATTGAAATTGGAAACTGTGTTTGGCTGCATTGTACATATTTTGTCTTTTCAAATGGTTACCCAAACAGATGAATATACAAAAGTTACCTTGAATACTGAGCCAAATCCACCCTCTCCAAGCTTATTGTCGTTTGAAAAGTTATATGTGGCCACTTTAACTGCAGCATACTTCAACACCAGCATATCAGAAGTACTTTCCTCTAGATTTTTCTCATCTGCCGGCAAATATCTCTTGGTTTTACATAATATTCTTGTTACAGAAGCTAAAATTCCTGTTGAAAGAATAAATACAAATATGTCACATGAAACTCAACTATGTGGCTCTTCTTACAAGGGGAAAAATGAACTACTTCAGTTACCTTTACGGTAGTAGCAAGATATTATTCCCAAAAACAGTATCAGCATGATGGTCAGAGTTGTTGGCAGAACAACTATCAGCAGCTGAATTTTGTGATGATCTTCATCTACATCTAGAGCTGCAAGGATAAAATTCAGAACACCACATGCATATATGTTAGGCCAGATGATAATTTAACCCAAGATTAATTTATGACTCACCTGCCTTTCAAAGGATCCAATTTTCATCATTAGACAGTTGGGAACACAAAATAACCAAGTAGCCCATTTCTCTTGGCAAAAGAAACTTTAGCCCTGATTGCTTCTACATCGTGGAAATTGATCCATGTTGATGCAACTTTGAACTGATTAGCCACCACAATAGAATCATATTCTCCAACAGATGCCTCCCCGAAGCTTCTTATAAAGCTTTTTATCAACTTGTAAGCCACTGAATCATTTTTAGTAAAACCAGGTCCTGATGCTGGTGCGCCGGCAATACTGTTTGCTGGATTGAGAAGTGTCCATGCATATCCATGATAAGGGAAGCCAATAAGAAGCTTGCCAGAAGGATTCTCTTTATCAGCATTATCTCACCCAGATGGGCCATATAAGGCAGCATGGAATCCTGTAAAATTGACCTTTGTGGGAAGATAGTAATTAAAGGCAACAAATTGTACGCAATCTAAGTTCCTCTGCATTGAATCAAAAGGGTGACTCAAGGATCTTCCAGCTTCAATGTAGTAACCTTCCATTACCAATAACAATTCTGGATGGCTCGAGTTTCTTGCCTCAGAAGTTAAAGCTTCTCGCCATTCCTTCAAGAGGGTTCCTAAATTAGTCAGCTCAGGAGCAGAAATTGGCCCAACCCCAAAAAGATCAACTCCCTGAAAGCCATATAGCCTAGCTGTTCGATCGATTAATCAATGAAGGATTTTCTATAAGAGGAACTGTTTATCATAGAGTCTTCACCACCTCCCCAAATGGATATAAGGGTTGTAACAGAAGGGTTTTGGAGCTTCACAGTGTGGGTGAAAGTGGAGAACTTTTGTAGGTCAGAAGGGTCAATTGAAATGTCATAATTGGAGGAGTTTATGAAAGCGAAAGCACAAAGAAGGTGAGTGAAAAGCTTGGATTTTATGTCTGAAATGGAAATTTCACTGCCAGCATAGTAATAAGCAGCTCTCACCCAGGATGAAGAGGATGAATCTGCAGAAGAACGACATACGTAAAAGAGGAAGAAGAAAAGGAAGAAAATGGCGAGTTTGGACGCCATTGAATAGAATTGTAAGAATGAAAATTGAAAAAGCTTTGCTTCAGTTATTGTTTGGAAATGCAGACCCGACTTTCCTTTTCACGGTTTCGTGGAAAATGGGTTTCAATATATAGTAGTATTTCAATTTGACACTAGATTTTGGGATAATGACCACACCCACCATCAATAAAATTAAAAATTGACACCCAAAACGTCATAAATCAAATTCCAAATGGCTCCCATTCTTTGTGAGATTAGCATTTTAGAGGATATAAGTTAAAAATTTATAGTTGTAAATTTATAGTATTAACTAGAGATTTCTCTTCCTGGACCAAACAAATAGATTTTAATTTATTAATTATTTATAATTATTATTATAATTACAAATTTAAAATATAATTAGACAATAGGGTTACTACTCATTGAGCTCAAAATCTTTTACAAATTAAAATAGTTTATAATATAAAGGATATAAGTTAAAAATTTTATAATTGTACATTTATAGTATTAATGATTATTATTTTTATTTAAACATTTCCATTATTGTTAGTTTCATAACATCATATTTAAATTTTTATATGATACTATATCACATAATTATATTTATTAAAACGTTAAAAAATAAGACGGTGTAACTAAAATGAAAAGTTATAAACATCTAATTATAAAATTTTAAATTTTAAAAATTAAATGAAGAACATGCATTTTCCTTGTGTAGTAGCTCTAAAAAAATATTTTTTTTTCTTTTAGGTGATACTCTTCTATTTCTTAATATAAGAGCTAGTTAAATTTTTAATATATTAAAAAAATAAATAAATTAATTATAAATAATATAATAGTTAATAAATTAATTTGAATAAATTAATGTGTATATAATATAAATTTATTTTATAAGTTATATTTAATTATAATTAATTAATTTTTTTAATTTATTTAAAAAATATATTAATTAACGGAGGTAGTAATTCTTTTTCCTTGTGTAGAATATGATTTTGCATTGTTTTGTTTTGATGCTAGAAATATCAAGCCGTGCGTCATGATGTCCTATAGTGGAAAATCTTGCTCCTACAAAAATTATTTTGGTCGCGCTGTCTCCTAGTTTCAAGTCAATGATACATCCGTTTTAGGGGTATACATGATGCCTAAGAGTTTGATTTGTCTGTCCGCGAAAAAAAATGGCTTTATTTAACTCAAAAAAATTGGCTCGTGAATAGATTATTTTAGGCCGAATCAAATATCAAGCAGGGCAGAATATTAGGGAAAATATATCACTCTATCTATTTAACCTCGGACTCTCTCTCTATATATATATATATATTATTTTTTTTAGAGTCTTGTTTTTTTTAACTTCTTTTATTTATATTTATATTTTTAAAGTTTTAAACATAACTCTTATATTTATGATGCTAAAGTTACTCTTATGTTTTACTTGCCAAGCATTCGATTATTGATATTGCAATACTGCTATAGATATCTGACACCGTTATAGATTTCAAGTTTTTTTATATATACAATAGACTTTAAGACTGTAATTAATATCTTTTTATTATATTATTCTTAGTAAATAATATATATAATTAATTACTGAAGACATAAATATGGTATTATTTTATAAATTTATGATTATGAATTTTTTCTACAATATGAGTAGGACATCACGATTTGGGTATGTAAGTCTACCCATACCCAGCCTAAAATAGTTAGGGCTTTTACAGGATATGACTGTGTATCGGGCAGCAAAATGCAACCCATATTTTTTTCGGGCAGGACACCGGGCATAGGGGCTGTCTTACCCAGCCCTACTCATACCACCCCTAATCCGTTTTATAAAAGTAAAGATTTCAAATCTAAGAGCATGTGATAAAAGTTTAGAAAAGGGTTTATAAAAAAAAAAATTTTAGACAGTTTTTTAAAAAAGGGTTTCTAGAGAAGAGCTTATAGAAAAAAATAATTCTGAATAAATGAGTATTTGAATAGTTATTACTATAAGGACTTTTATAATTAAAAAGTTACTAGAAATAATATAATTTTATTAAAAATATGAGAGAAGAGAGAGGAGATAATAGAGAGGGTGAAGAAGAAAAAGAATAGTAGAGAGGAAAGAGGATCGAAGAAAAATTAAAAGTAAAATAGTAATTGGATAGTCTATAAACTTTTTTACTGTTTTAGAAATTATTTTTAATAATTTATCCAATTTTTTTTTTAAATCATGATTTAGTCTAAAAATATTTTTAGATAAATATTACTATTTATTTTAAAATATTTTTAAACTAAAATTTAGGCTAATTTTTTTTTAAACTTTTATTTTGTTACTTTCTAAACACATACTAATTTTTCTTTATTTCGGAAAGGACCCACTTCTTGACTCGTATAAAATAGTTTTCCCCAAAAAAAATCCCCATTCTCAAAAGACATTCTAATTTCTTCTAGTCTCATTTATCATTAGTTTTTTTTCATATCCAAGTACCTACAATATGATGAATTGGTTATAGTAAATTTATTTTTATTAAATCTAATAAAAAAGATTAATTTCTTATAATATAATAAAATTAAAGTTTAAATTTTTACTAAAAGATATATCCACATTAAATATCTGATAATATTTTAAATAAAATTGTCTTAAGACATAGTTACACATAGAAAAAATAATAATGAATTTGTGTTAATGAAGTTATAGTTAACCAAATCAGTGGAAATAAAGCAATGGATATGTTTGACTTAATCTATTTAAAATGATCTTGTAATTTTTGTTTTTAATATAACTTAATTAAAAAATTAATATTAATTTTAAATATAAGACATATTTATTATATTTATCTATTTTTTTAAATTACTCCTATTAATATACCATCAACAATAATCAATTAAGAGATAAAATGAGTTAAAGAAGATAATTATAATATTTAAAAAAAATATGTCATATTAACTAACTCAGCTAATTTTCTTAATATAATTAAATATGTTATATACTAAGGACATAATGAGTATCATATAAGATAAATATATGAGAAAATTTTTCACATCTAAAGTACTAAAAGTGATTTTTTTTTTTAAAAAAAAAAAGTTGCCAAACAAACACATATCGTATGAGTGGGTAAAAATCATAATCAATAGGTCTATGTAGAGATTGAAAATAAGCAATTAGAAGGAGTCATTGATATTGAAAATAAATTATTAAATAAAATAATGCTTTGGATTTCTTCCCACTATTCCCTACCGGACATATAGAGAATAATATGATTTATTTACAGATAGAGAAATCGTAAAGGATGGATATTTTATTTTGCATTTTATTATTACTAGAATAAATATTTGGGTAAGACATGCATGCATGACGTAAATCCTTGTTGTGGTCTCCGGATGGTATGAATATTTTTTACGTTTCATTTAAATTAATTTTTTAAATATATATATATATACTCTAATTATAAACTATTCTATTTGGAGCCATATCCATTATGCGAAATCCTAATAGAATTTTATTTAAATTATATATTTTTTAAATTAAATAATATCTCTTAATTAATAATTTAGAGACTAATTTTTTTAAATTTTAAAAATTAATGAAATAATTTTTAGAATTTTTTATTTAGGTTTACTTGCTCAAGAAAGTTTTTTTCTTTGGGCAGAACCTCGTGGGATTAAATTATATATATTTTTTTTAATTATTCATCCAATTTATTAGAGTTTTATCCTGATTATATTCGGATCTGACCCGCGTCACGCACCTGACTATGGTAGGTGAGTCTCCCAACGAAAATTTTTTATATACGCCAAGAGTCAAACTCAAAACTTCGTTTAAATAATATCGGGTCGTTTATCACTCGGACTAACGTCGTTGGTTAAATTATATTTTTTAAATCACTATACGGTATCGTTGAAGTTAATTGGGCCGTGCCCATTCTGAGCCATACTGATTGGGTTTTCGCGGGAAGTCCATAACGTAAACATTCTTCCTCCGATTGCCGGCGAGGCATGGCGAAGACGACGGCAACGAAGGCCTCAACTATCGATGGGTCCTCGTTCATCTCAGCTTCTGAGGCCTTAATCTTACAATTGCTATGCGGGTTTGGCCTGGCTTTTGCTCTCTGGGTGGCTAACAACATCTACTCCATCCACCTCGTTACTGACCCTTCTAACACCTTACTTTTGATCTGGGCACGGTTTGATTCTCCGTTTTTTTTTTACGTTGTATTTAAAAATTTCGAATTGTTTCTGATTATGTTTATTTGCATCATGCAGATTATAGAGCTGCCAATTGTGATACTTCTTTACAGTCGATACCGACGGAATCTCAAACATTGCACGGTAAAATTCGAGCTCCATTTTCTTTCAAGAGTAAAAATGAAGATAAGAGTAAATCGATGTTTATGCACTTTAATCTCTTCTCTATCTGGTTTCTACTTCTGGTTGTTTTATCTGTCTTTTCTTTTGTGCTTTTCTGCAGTACCTGCGAGCTGTAGGACGAGGTTTGCTGGCATTGCCAGTAGGTTAGTTGAAACACTGGTCATGTCTTCATCTTCTCTTTGGATTTGGCTAATCTGCGTATACTCCTTTATGATATTCTCTTGCCATGCTGTTTAGAGTTAACAACCAAAGTGAAAGCGTATATATGCTCTTAAAAGTTTTTCCTAGATTATGACACTTACCCTCTCTACATAGAATCTTTTATGTTCTTTGATCGTAACATAGGTATTTTTTTGTTTCGTAGCAGTATTACTTAATGATAAGTTTGTTGAAAAAAAATTTTACATTTTACTGAACAGGGGCTGCAATAAATTTTTTAGGAGCTGTTGCTTTGGGGGCGCCAGTCACAATACAGTATGTGAAATAAGTGGTATAAAGTACATGCTTTATATCCGTAATACTGGACATAGGGATCTATGAGTTTATATTCTTTTGTGCCCTCAAATCTGGCTAGATGCATTTCCTTTTGTTGTCTAGTTGTTTTTTAAAGATCTAGATATAACTATTGATTATGATTTTTGTATTACTTCTTGGAACAGGTATCTACCAAAGACAGTTAACTGGTCTCTTATGATGTCATTATCTACAGTGAGTGCCGGCTTCATTGTCATTTATTTGTTTAGCAGGGCCTTGTAAAATATTGTAGCAGTTTTTAATTGCATTTGGTCAATCTCACATGCTTTCTGCATCAATTATACTCATGATTGGTAGTATCTTCATATACATTTCGAATCCTATCAGAATCCATGTACTCACTACATAAAGCATTAGGCATCAATTCATGCCTGTAAAGATAAAACAATGCCATCCATTTTCCATGTATGTTTTTATTAATGTCTAGCGACACGCGTCAGATGTAAATATAAAATATTGTAGATTTCTGCCCCTTCTTTGCTAACATACAAGGATCTTAATAATTTTCCTGGCTTTACTTGCAAACCCCAAGAGCATGGAGATCATTAAGGATACACCTTTCCTAACTGTAAAAGAAGTGCAAAAATATGTAAACTGTACTATAATCACTTTCACAAATACAATATCTGCTCACACATCTTACTTGAAAAGTTTTTTACCATTAAGATTTTTTGTCACCTGCTTGTAGCCTCCTTCCATGTCCCTGAACAAAAGGCAGCTTTTGAAGGGATAGTTCTGTTTTGTGAGTTACAATTACACCATGGTTTAGTATGTGGTACATGTATCAACTCACTTCTTGTACTATGGCAGACAGTTCCAGCTTCTTGTGTTCTTGGTTCATCATGGGCTGATTGGAGACGTATATTTGCACAGACAAAGTATGTTCCTCTTTTTGTGTTTTTTGGTAATAAAAGTATTTTCCTCTTTGGTGATTGATATTATCTTCCATGCTCCATTTTTTAAATGTTCTTTTCTTCGGTTGGGATTTCATTTTAGGATGGTGATGGTGGTATATCTTTAACTATTTCCTATAGCAAATTAGGTTGGTCATCTTTCTATTTAATCCCTTCAGTTTATTAATATGAATTAAATCTTGATTTTTTATTTTCCTATGTTTACATTCAGGCCTAATAGACCCGTTGAGTATTTAATTTGTCTACCAGCTCATGGAGCAGTTATTGGGGACTGGTTTGGAGCTTGGCCAATGCCACTTGATTGGGAGAGGCCATGGCAGGTAATCTTTCTTCTGGAGACCCCTCTGTCCTTGAAATCATTAAGCAGACACATACACAGGCCATCATTTGCTAAATTCAGGGGTTATGGAATTAAATTCCTTTTGATGGTTCATGGGATTGATTTGGAAAGGTGAAGAACAATCAACTGCTGCTACCAAATCCTCTAATAGTTTCACCTTCAATACCATAAGTAGGTTTACTAATGTCCAAAATTTTCCTCCATCCAAGATAAACCTTGTGATTGTAAACCCACCATGTTGGAGGATTATTGCTAAGATATCTCAAGCCCCTTGTTTATTGTTTGACTTTGACCCTTTAAATTTTGCTGAAATGTCCCATAATCCTTCCTCAAAGCTGCAAACCGAGAATCTGGTAGGATCATGGTGATATATTCCCTCCCATCCTTATTAAAAGGATCTCCAGCATTTTTCATAATAGAACATGTTTTGCTTAAAGCATTAATTTTTTCCACCTAGTATCCCTAACCAATTATAAAACTTTGAACTAATTAATTGAACTCCTCTAACTAATGACTTTTATTGAGGGTAATTTTGATATTTTACAAGAAATAACTAATTTTAACTAACTTCATTAATTGATGTAAAGTAGTTATTAGGTGCTTATAATAAGGACCAGACCAGAGGGAGTCATGTTCATCTGATTCCATGCCAAGTCATTGCATTAAGTTCTTCAAAATTGGCAGCTGAAGGTTTGAAATGTCACTTGATATTTTGCAGGAATGGCCTGTTTGTGTAAGCTATGGAGCCATAACTGGTTACCTGGTGGAATGGTTGCATCATTGGGCTTGGTGCTTGCTCATAACAGATCATATCTTCCCAAAAGAGACTGAATTCCCATCCTTTGATCATTGTAAAATTACCTCATGACTCGTCTCCATGTCCTTGTTTTTATTTCAACCTTCATAGTTTATACTAGAGATTCAAAAATTGATTTCCCCTCATGTTTTGTAGTTGAGGAGTGGGGTAAGCGTGTTTTTATTAAGTACTTAGTTATTAATACTATTTAGTTATAGTTTATTCTTTCGTGAATGAAAAATTGTACACAATAGAAAGACAATTTTTCCTAACTATTTAGTTAAACAGATAGATATAACTTTGTATATGTAATTTGTGATAAATTGTTTGTACCATTTGGCATTATTCCTTATACGGAATTTGATGAATGAGGCATGTTGTGCACTACTTATGTATAAGTAGTGTGATTTGTTGTAGATTTTATATCATACTCCTTCTGTGTTTAATATAAGACCGAATTAGAGAGTTTATGTTGATTTTAAATATAAGACTTATTTTTTATATTTATTAATTTTTTTTAAATTATTCATATTGATATTCTCTTAAGAGGGGAAGTTAAGGAAGATGATAAAGATATTTTAGAAAAATTATATCATATTAAATAATTTTTTAATATAATTAAATTAGTTAAATAGAGTATATATTAAAGAACGGAAGAGTATATTGATTTTCTAATATTCTTATATGTATATTTATGATTTTATTAGGGACATCTTATATATATAAAAATACATGTGCTAGGAGGTGGACATCATTAGCCTCTTCCTACAAGGCTGATATTCTTTCTCTTCTTTTTTTGCCTTTTTGATACGAAGCTGATGTCCTTTTTACCACATTAGTATGTAGGAGGTCACCAAAGCTATAAGCCTTAGATTTAAGGGTCCTTTCTCAGCATTTCCAAGGGGTATTTAATCAAAAGTATGAGGTGATATGAAGAGTATGATATTATTATATAAGATACAAAATTTTTAGGTGATTTATTACATACATTTAAAAGGATGTTGAAATCTTAACCATTTTTTTTATTTTTGCTCTTATTAGTTACATGCTACTCTATATTATTGTATTAATTATCTTTCACACCCCTTTTTTTACTCATTCCTTTTATCTCTTCATAAATAAGAATATTTTTAAAAATAAAATATATATTTTTATATGTATTTATTGTTTTAAATTAATTTTAACCAACATTTTAATTTATATTATTTGATTATTTTTATATTATATATAAGACTAAAAGAAGTATAAAAGTAGAATAGTCAACGCCCTTACTGTGCTATCAATGCCCATCCAACAAAAAAAAAGGAATGCTTCAAGCAAATTACCACTCTAAGCTCCTCCTAGATGCCTAAATTTATATTAGAGGATAATAGACGGCTCGTCCTATTCGACATTGGTATTGCCTAAGAGAAAAAAGACTCCACTTTACTCTTGAATCGTGGATAAGCCCAACCCCTTCTAGAAAAATTTGTACCAAAAAAAATATAGGATATTTTTTAAGAAGTTTATGTGATCTTAAATATAAGTCATTTTGAAAAAAATTAATAGTATTAATTACATTAAACTTTAACATTATACTAAATTTTTTATAAAATTTAAGTGATTCACAATATTACCCTTATTAATTACTATAAAGTCTAACATCGTACCCCTTTTAGATATTGCTTCTTAGGGTCTATGTCAAAATCCAGTGACAAAAAACTATATATAGCTAAACACCATGAACTTTCAACAAATAAACAGATCAATGTATGTATACGTCTACAAGTTCATCTCAAAGAGGTGTTTGATCTTGGAGTTGTATGATTGAACGTCAGCTTGTTGAAGAGAACTAAATAGACAATTTCCTAATAAGCATATTGAACAAAGTACTAGTCATGCATAAAGTTCTGGGCTGTAAAGATTACTTACCAAACATGTGAAAGTCAAGGCTCTTCTTATTTGGCATGTACTCATAAACCAGCATTCGTTCTTTATTTGTGCAGAAACCCAACAAGCGAACAAGAAGATTTACATGTTGTAGCCTTGCAGCAAGTGTTATGTCATGTTTTAATTCCTCATATCCCTTTTCAGAACATTTTGATCGTTTTTTCACTGCTATCTTCTCACCATTTCGTAACATTCCCTGAAAATAAATAGGAATTATTGACGAGCCCTATTTATAGCTAGCAAGTAGGCAATAAAAGCAGACCAAGGATGGATATTGGGACTAACCCACTGTTGGTTCGAGAGGAATGTTGGGGAGGAAAATGTTTCCAGAGGAATTTTGGGGAGGAAAACTTATAATGCTTTGTTTTTTTTTTAAATGACAATATAATGTTTGATCCATTCATTTACTTTCATTTTAATTTTATTCCTTATAATTTTAAACTATAAAATTTAGTATCTTGAGGGATAAAATATTTCAGATTTTTATTAAAAAGACTAGCATTTTAAGTAAAAAAAATTTAAAAGATCAAAACCTATAATTTAAAATTATAGAGAATAAAATTAAAATGAAGAAAAATTATAAGGACTAAAACAAGGTATTAACACTAATATATATATATTTATATATAGAATGGGGTGGTAATTTTTTCAATAGAAAGACTAGGTAGGAAAGAAGGGAAATTTACATATAAGCTACAATAGAGACATTTATAAATAAGTCCCATAAGTTTGCAAAAATACAACCAAGCCTCTTGAGACTTGGTTGTAATTTGCCATGGGTGTGAAAAAGTCAAAAAGACTACACTGTCCCAACTTCGGACCTGATAGCTACACTTGAACAGGCTTGAAGTTGGGGGGACAATGCGGTTTTTTCACACTCAAATCAAATTTTTACAACTAATTCTCAAGAAGCTTGAATGTATTATAGCCAATTGGCGGGACATATTATAAATAAACTTTTTATTTAGGTTTATTTTCCCTTTCTAATTAAATTGAACTAATTACGGTCTTCCCTCCAGTCACCTCTATCTCCCTCCAATGAACCATGTCTTGTATATATTTTAGAGTTAATATAATATTTGGTGCTTATAATTTATTTTTATTTTAATTTTGGTCCTTACAATTTTAAACGATATGTGTTGGTGGTTCTTCAAGTTTCTTTCTATATAAAACGTTAGTCCATGTATTTTAATAAAACTTGAATTTTTTTGTCCCTTGAAGGGAAAAAAATCTATGGTTTAAAACTGTAGAGATCAAGATTAAAATGAGGATAAACTATAAAGACCAAATATTATACTCCTCCAGTCTTTAATATAGGACTTAATTGAAGAGTTGATTTTAGTCATAAATATATATTTTTTATATTTATCAATTTTCTCCCAAATTACTCCTATTGATATTCTATTAATAATAAATCAATAATCATGTAAGAGAGGGAGGGAGGGAGTTAGAAAGATAATTATGTTGTTTTAAAAAAATATGACATATTAACTAACTTAAATAATTTATTTAATTTTATTAAATTATTTAAATATGTCGTATATTAAGAATTGGAGTAGTATTAACACTATATTTTATATAACACGTTTTTGCAAAGATTAGTTAGTAGAATAATCTGATAAAAATTAATTACCTGCGAGGGAAAGCTCCCAATTGTCATCATTGGAAATCTGCCACAAAAAGTAACCCAACAACTTATTTTTCTTGGCATACACCTTTTCTCTGATAGCCTCAACACCATCAAAAGCTATCCATGTGGATCCTTCTGACCAGTAGTTAGCTACATAAGTATTATTGTAATGTGAATCACCTCCATGGAACTTGATCGCATATTTGATTTCCTTGTATGTTATCATCTATTATTTATGTGGACTCTCTTCTTTCCCAGTTGTTGGAGCTCCTATGGCATCATCTTGGGGTCAAGAAGATTCCAAGAAAATCCCAAAAAAGGCAAACCCATAACCAATTTGGATTCTGACAAACCACTATGAATCCATTCACGTATAAAATAATTTGGATTCGGGAATGCCAGGTATCCAGAAACCAACGCTTTTCCAAGCCTCTTCTTCTCTGCACAATAGTACTGAAATGGTAAAAAGAGAAAAGCAGGAAAAAGAATATATACAAATATTCTTAAACACATTATTTAAGTAATGCTTTTATCAAAAACTGTTGCGCATATATATATATATATGTGCGCGCGCGCGCGCTTTTGTTTTCTTAGTCAAAGGCATAGCCGATCGTGCTTGAGTTCATCTCATATATATTTTGGAAGTTTAGAAATGGAACTCAAAATAAGATACAAATTTCATGTTTTTCTTCTAAATCTTATCATCCGCATTAATTTATGGTTAAAAGGAGATTTGTTTTTTTATTTTGTGGGTTTTGCCGCCAATTGTGAATTGGATATCAGTTGGCATATGTCTCTTCTCGATCATTTCTATAAATGATGGAATGTATGTATGTCTATATCACATTTTTGAGGATCAAACGTATGTCACAAACACCAAGTTGCTGACACCTTAGGACGCGTCTAGGGCCAATTCCATTTTTGGAAAGTGATATTACGAGCTTAAAATTGTGTCTTTATATAAGTCTAGGATGATAAGCAGTGGAAACACTACATCTTAATTAAAAATCATAAGGCTCAAATCCACAAGTCAATAGTTCGAGTTAATATAACTTTTATCCCTCAAATTTATATAAATCTTTTTAATTTTGGCATCTCAAATTTCAAACTAGAGAAAAGACATACATAAATGCCAACTGATATCAAATTTCAAAACATATTATATATATATATATATATATATATATATTATTAAGCTCAAATCCACAAGTCAATATTTCGAGTTAATATAACTTTTATCCCTCAAATTTATATATAAATCTTTTTAATTTTGGCATCTCAAATTTCAAACTAGAGAAAAGACATAAATGCCAACTGATATCAAATTTCAAAACATATTTTATATATATATATATATTATTAAGCTCAATTTATTCGACTTGGGACCTTTCATGTCAGCTTAAGTTCAGTATATTTAAATGGTTAACAATTGAAAACTAGGAAATCATTAAATACTCTTAGGGATCGTCATTAGTTGGCATATATCTCCCTTCTTCTTGGTGTAAATGGCGGCATATTTTTAGGTCTAAATTTACAGGTCATATAAATTATTATGGGAATTGAGGCAAGTAAAAATAAAACAGATCATGGAATGTCCTCTCACAATAAATCCTTGAAATCTACTGCTCAAAGATTAGATTTAATCCTAAAAATAATACCCTAATATATTTTATCTTTTAAATTTATAATTTTTTTAAAGTATCCCTATAATTATTTGAACACATTAAGAAGTTTTATCTAAGGGTAGTCAAGATGAAAGATAATATTTTTTAAAAAAATTAAATTATATTAGTTACAAATAACTAACATAACAAGTTTTTTAATCTACTTAAATTAATTATCTAACTCTTATATTAAAGATTAGAGTATTAGTTTTCTCATAACATGAAAAGTTCCAAATACAACCTGGCTCAAATACAAATTATGAGAGGTGTTTGATCCATCCATGGGATATATGAAAGTCCAAACAAAATTTAACATATCATAACAAATTTCACAAATTTAATATTTTGCATCCCAAATTCTAATTAGTTTTCTTCCAATGATTAGTTTAGATTTTCCCTATGGTCACTATTATTCGATCGCCTTGTTCCAATGACTTCACATCAGAGTCGCCAAAATCAAAACGTGAAAACTATTTTACCATATGTCTTTCTCTGCTTTTTTCTTTTTTTTTTAATAAAAGAAGAACTTCCTTGCATTTGGATATTTCTTGATGACTTCAATGCTAAGGCAACTTCATATTTGAACAACCCTATTTGCTCAACCTGCTCATAAATGTCCTCAAAAGGCCTAAGATAATGGGATTTGTTTATACTTTTGACGAGTTTTGATTCTGATCCGTATACTTTTAACGAGTTTTAGTTGTAGTCCTTATACATTTAATGAATTTTAGTTTTAGTCTCTATACTTAATAGCGTTAACACCCTTATCCAGGTCCTCATAAAATTATAGGGATTAACATTTGATGGAAGAAATTATAAGATCAAAACTCATGATTTGAAACTATAAGGACTAAAATCAAATTTTAATCAAACTGTAAGGACCAATAATAGTATTAACCCGCGAAATTTTGACCATCAGAATATCATACTCTTACATTAATTATTAAAATCAATCTCATCGGGTCATATATCAACCTAATTTTGAAGCTATTTAGATGATTAATTGTTGTTTCCAACATCAACTAAAGATCTACCAAAAACATATAAGGCTGCTGCCAAAGGATGTCTGCTAGCATTCCCCATCAGAATTTGGTACGTGCAATGAAGAAGAAAGCCACCAACAACGTTTTTGAATTTTCCATGGTTTCTTGAATATCGAATCCTTAATTTATCGTGAATAATGGTGTTGGGGTCCCATGAATTTATAGGTTGGATTTGGGAAAGACGTCAATTATTATTGGGTATCAATTTCAATCCAAAACCCATTTCCTAAAATAATTTTTGAAGTATAAAATAACATATAGTTTATTAAGTCTCTGAACAGCTGGCTTTTGTCAATTTATCAATCACATGGTAGAATTTTCTTCTTAAAGTAAAAAAACTTTAATAAAACTAATAAAACCATAAGGGAAAATCTAAAAAAAAAAATACCACTTAAATTTCAAAATCCTAAATCAAAAATTACTACAAAAATGTGTTATTATTTGTTTTATAAGAGTAGTTAATAGTTTAAAAAGTGTAGTAAACAAATTGATTTAGAATTTTAAAATTTAAATAATATTTTTTTTGGGATTTTTTTTTTCAACCCATAACATATTTACATGCATGCACCTCAACAATTTACATGGTGAAGATGAGCCATCAAGTGTAGGATCCATAAACAGCATGCCTTTGTTTTCTTTACACAGTTAATAAGCCTAGCGACATTTATTAATATTCATGAATCATATTAATGTATAACTTTATTGATAAACAAACACCAGATTAAGACTTCACAAAATTATTAGGAGAGCCAGACATGTGAGGAATGGTGAGTCTCTACCTAATCCTTACAAGTTATTAATTGTTTCTTGGTTGAGCAAATTGTTAGTTGTTTATTATAAATTGATTTGTAGGATATTATTTTAAAAAAAAAAAAAGCTTGTTAGGCTTCTTCCATATAACATAAACCTCTTGTAGTAAGCCCAATAGTATGTGATAAGTGCTTCTGAGACTGGCAGAGCATGCACGAAGGGTGCTCTAGCAGTCTCTGAACAACTCTCATAATTATTAGTTATTGTTTTTTCTACAAGGGGTGGGGAAGAAATAAAAAAAACATTTAAGAAAAGTGACAAACTTTCTACACCGATTGTGATGTTAACCTGTGTAAAAAGTCTAATAAATTTTACATAGGTTCTACTTCAGTTGGAGAACCGGCCAGTATAAAAATATCTTTTCAATATTATAAAAAACCTTTTCTGTTCTAGTGATATGCCAACTAATTTGAGGCATATGCCAACTGATATCAAATTCATCAAAAAGGGCGGCAAAAACCACGAAATCAAAATTAAAAAAAAATTGCCTTTTAACCCATTAAGCGGATGATAAAAACTAGAACTTCTTGAGTTCAAATTCTAAACTTCCAAATATATATGATGAGATAAACTCAAGCACGATGGGCTACGCCTTTATATGCAACTGTTTTTGGTAAAGCCTAATTACTTAAATGCATTTAAGAATATTTGCATTAATATTTTTCCTTTCACTTCCATTCTTACCATTTAAGAACTGTGCAGAAGAAGAACAAGAAGAGGTATTGGCTTCTGGATGCCTGGAATTCCCGTTTCTGGAATAGAATCCACACTCTTCACTCATCTTTTATTCGGCTATCTTCACTTAAACATTTCATCTTTTGAGATCTCTCATCATAAATCCCAACAACAATACCTTAATAGCTTCTCCAACACAATCAAACAAAAGAACCCATCCATCAAAACAATTCTTTCTCTTTATTCAACTAAAGGTTGTATCTTGATGATAAACAATGCTTCTTCCAGACAAATCTTCATTCAATATTTCTTCGACGTAGCCACCAGATATGGTTTCAACGGCATCGACTTTCATTGGGACACCAATCAAACACCTGAAATAACACAATCTGATATGAACATGGCAACATTCTTACAAGAATGGCGACAAGCAGCGAATGATAATCATCAAGAGCTCATTTTAACTGCAACTTTTCCTTTTTCTCCAAACTATATATAATTCATATATTATGTATCCTGTTGAGTCTATGCAAGTAAACTTGAACTGGGTTCATGTCAAAACTTTTGCTTACACTTTCCCTTCAAACTCTCCAAAGTTCACTGCTGAGTCATCAGCTTTATATGACCCTTCAAATAAGATGATGAACACAGATAATTTTATACGTCAATGGATTCATAGTGGTTTGTCAGAATCCAAATTGGTAATGGAGTTGCCTTTATATGGATTCTCTTGGAACCTTGCTGATCCCAAAGATGTTGCGATAGGAGCTCCAACAACTGGGAAAGGAGAGAGTCCACACGATGGGATGATAACATATACGGAAATCAAAGCTGCAATTCAGTACTATGGAGGTGATTCTCAGTACAATGCTACTTATGTAGCTAACTATTGGTCAGAAGGATCGACATGGATAGCTTTTGATGGTATGGAGGCTATCAGAGGAAAGGTGTCTTATGCCAAGAAAAATAAGTTGCGGGGTTACTTCTTGAGGCAAATTTCCAACGATGACAATTGGGAGCTTTCTCTCGCAGGTAATTATTCTGCGAGCTTATCTTTGCAAAAACGTTTTCCACGATATATAAACCTTCAAAGGACAGATACAAGGTTTAGAACATGTTTTATTTAGGCTGTGCTTGGTTCGAGGGAGATATATAGAGGGGATTGGAGGGGAGGAAAAAGTTAAATTTGTTCAATTTAAAAAGGGAAAATCACATATAAGCCCCAAATTAAGGGAGACAACATGCAGCAATTCAATTGATCCATTGTGAGTTAGAATCTTCTATGGTAGCCTTCTCTCCGTGAAGATCATCCAATCCCAAAACGTTAGCCTATTGGATGGAAGAGTTCGTTGAACTTAAACTACACTTGTGAGACTCCTAACGTAGAATTTATAATATTGTCTTGAGAGACTTAATTGTAGTTTTGCAAATTTATGGAACTTATCTGTAAATTAGTCCCAATTGGAGCTTAATATACGTAATTTCCCCTTCCCTCCTACCTATTCTCTCAGTTAAAAGATTTCCACCCCACCTCTATATATTTTTCTAAACCAAATACATTAAAATTTTCCCTCCCCTTCGATATTCCTCATGAAGGTAACTTAGTCCCAATATCCATACTAATTTTGCATGCGTTTAATGTCGCTGCGGATAAACGTACGTTATGACACTTTTGGTTGATTACATAATGGCGCTTACCAAGGCCGGTTAATATTCCCTCGATCCTTAATATGTGACTTATATAACTAATTTTATTATATTAAAAAAGTTAGTTAAATTAGTTAGTATAATATATTTTTTTAAAATACCCTAATCAACTTCTTTAATCTCTTTTTTTATTTAATTATTATTGAAAAAATATTAATAAGAATAATTTAAAAAAAATTGATAAATATAAAAAATATATTATATATTTAAAATAAAGATTAACTATCTATGTTATATATTTAAAATAAAAATTAACTATTTAATTAGGTAAGTTTTGTATTAAGGGTGAGAGGAGTATAATATGAAAGTCTCAAATCCTCAAAATTTGTTCCTTTTCAATTATTAATTAAAATATTTTTTCATCACATTTCAGCTAAAGGGTAGGATAGGCCAAGCAAAAAGGGCAAGCCGAAGATTTTTTTGACTACAGTGGCTGTACCTCTTTTCCTATGTGGGGCCATAATCATCATTGTATGGAGAAGAAAGTAGAGCTGATAAAACGGGCCCAGCCTGCGGGCTGGGCCCGTTTTACCTTAAAACGGGCCAGAAACGGGCTGGCATTTTGCCAGCCCGTTTTGGGGCGGGCTATCCTGGCCCGCCAATGCTGGCGGGCTGGCCCGTTTTTAAGCGGGCCAGCCCGCGCAGTCCGTTTTTTATTTTTTTTTATTTTTTTATTTTTAATAATATTATTTATTTTACTCAAATATTATTTTAAATACTTTCATTATCAATTACTAGTAAAGATGATTACTTATTTGTTGATATTAATAATTGATTAATATTTTGTTAATGTTTATTTAGATTTATAGTTATAAAATTTGAGATTTTTTATAAAAAATATGAATTTTTAAGAGTATAATATGAACAATTTTTTTATTATACTAATATAACATTAGAAATTTTTTATTAGTATTTTAAAAGTTTAAAAATAATTTTTTAAAAATATTGAAATTTAAAAAAAAAAAAAAAGTGGGCGTGCCGCGGGCTAGCCGCCCCCAAAACGGGGCGGGTTCGGGCTGGCAAAATGCCAGCCCGTTTTGGGGCGGGCTGCACAGCCCACCCCGCTAGCCCGCGGGCTAGAAGCGGGCTGGCCCGTTTTGAGCGGGCCAGCCCGCTTTCCCACCTCTAGAAGAAAGTTCAAAGCAAAAGGTAAATTTTCAGCTGCATTAATTGTCCATATACAATTGTTCTCTTTAATTTTCTCTCTCTATATCCATTAACCAATATTATCATTTCATCCAAAGCAGATATAGAAACTGCAGAAAAATTTTATGGCAATATTCCTTATTTACAAGTCTGTTCGGTCTCTGACACTGAAAAGGCCACAGATAGATTCTCAATTGAAAATAAGATTGGACGAGGAGGTTTCGGACTTGTGTATAAGGTAATATGTCAACATAACCTTATACTTCTCTGATCTTTTCCTTAATCTTAAGATTCCACTTGAAGATCACAATAATTCCTATTTTCAGGGAATGTTACGAAATGGTGAGAAGATAGCAGTGAAAAAACGATCAAAAGGTTCTAAACAGGGATATGAGGAATTCAAAAATGAGATAACACTTGCTGCAAGGCTACAACATGTAAATCTTGTTCGCTTGTTGGGTTTCTGCACTGATAAAGAAGAACAAATGCTGGTTTATGAGTACATGCCAAATAAGAGTCTTGACTTTTACCTCTTTGGTAAGCAATTTTTACCCTCCAAAACTTTGTGCATGACTTGTACTTGTGCAATGCTTATGAGGAAATTATTTATTAAGTTCTCTTCAACAAGCTGCTGTTAAATTATGTACTACTCCAAGATTGAACTTGAACCTCTTTGAGATGAAACATATACATGTACCTTCTGTTTAATTGTTGAAAGTTCATGGTGTGTATCTATAATTTTTTGTCAATGGATTTTGACATAGACCCTAAGAAGCAACATATGTTGGATTGGAGACAATGTGTTTTTATTATTCAAAGAGTTACTCAAGTTGTTCTATATCTCCAAGAATATTCTAGGTTAATAATAATTTATAGAGATTTGAAAACAAATAATATTTTATTAGACCATGAGATAAAGCCAAAAATTGCTGACTTCGGGATGGTAAGTATAACATCCCAAATTTTTTCTATCTGTATAAAATTGATAGAGGAAAGAGGTTAAGAAGGGATTGGGATGATAATTAGAAGAAAAGATAATGGGTATATGAGTTTAAGTTGAAGAAAGAAAGAATATATAAAGTAATAGGATACAAGTGTCGTTTAGACAAAAGTTTAATATAAAAAATTCAAGGGATCTAAATAGAATTTTGAGAATCCAAAAATTAAATTAGAATTGTAAAATATCTAGAAAGGGACTAGAATGACATTACAAAAAGTGTAGTAAGGGACTAAAGTAGAATTTGGCAAATTTAGATACTAAAATGTAATTTTGCCAAATTTAGGGCAAAAAATGGTAATTATAAAAATTTGAGCCAGAAATAGCCAAAAACTGCTCAGAAATATTTTAGTCCCATATTTCAACAGTAGGTAGAGAAAATTATTCCATCGATTTGACGCAACACAAAATTTTGGTTTGAGATCCCGAAAAATTGATATTAATTTTTGAAGTATAAAAATTAGTAAAGTACCTTCTGGACCTTAGAATCAAATGAAATTTTACAAAAAATTCTTATAATTATTATAAGGATTTATGAAACTGACATAAGTCAAAAAAGAGTCATGTAGAATTAGTTATAGAATTTACGGTAAAAATGACACCGATAAAGGGTTAAAAGAAATGTAAGGAATTTTTATCAGAATTTCTAGGCCTAAAAAAATTATGAGACTTTGTAAGAAATTCATTTTATGGTATAATGAATTTCTAAAAATGTTAGAACCCATAAAATAATTTTATATAATTTATTTAAAAAATCAGGGAAATTTAAGGATATCGGTATACAAAGTTCATTGGGATTCGCGCCAATTAGCAATTGGACCTTAGGAAGGCCCAATATGGCATCAAGTGAAGCAACCCAACAAGCCCAAGGGTGTTGATTGGAGGCCAAGTCAATTTTTAGATATTTAAAAAAAAAGAAGCTTGCAAGATAATTCAAGAAGACATGTGAGGGGTCCTTGTGGGTCCCATATCCCCTCCACATGGCGTCAAGAAGGGGAAGAAACATTATCCCATGTGTTTATTTGCGTTAAAATAATATAAGAATTTAATTAATGATTATTAAGGTTAATTAATCAAGAAAACAACTAATAAGATATAAGACTAGGGAGTTGTAATAATTAAGAAAAGTGATGACATTTTGGACCCAAGGTGGCTAAAATTTGGCTATAAATACCCTTCCATTCCCTTCATTTTCGTGCTCCTAAGGACCATGGGGAAACTATGCTAAAATTTCTATTCAAACCTAAAGGAAAAGCAAGAACAAGAAGCTTAAGTGATCCAAAATAATTAAGGTATAAGGTAAGCAATCTTCCTAGCTTTTATATATGCAATTTGGAAGATTGAAACCTAAATTTTAGTGGTTGAAAAACTTATTTTTCCTTGGTTCCCTATGCTGCCCAAATCTGGACAGAAATGAAGAAAGAAGAGAAGTAAGATAGAACTATGAAATATTAACTTAGATATGCTTGGATTGTTGGTTATTGCTTAAATTAATTGTGTAATTTTTGAAATCTTAATTCATGTAACCTTTCGGCCTAGAACAAAAATGAAGGAAGAAGATTGAATTTCATTATTCTAATGCTTCTAATAAATTTATATGATAGTTTTGTGTAGGATTGAATAAGATTGGAACCTTAGAAATATTGAAATTAAGAAAGGGAAAATTTGAAACCCTCTCTATTACTATTTATGTGTATGAACACTGATAAGAGTTTATGGTTTTGATATTTTCAATAGATTTAAAATGCAAAATTGTGTAGGGTTAAGTAAGATCAAAATCTTGAAAGTATTGGAATTGAAAAGAGGAATTTTTGAAAACATTGGAATTTTGAAATACTGAGTCCATATTTGGATTCCTTGGATAAAATTGTGTGGGATATAGTTAAGGCACATATTAATTCAAATGATAAGGCAATTAATCACAAATAAAGAAAGTTAAGGGTTTATCGGATTTGGAAAAATAGAACTAAGTTGTTAAGCTAAATATGAGATGGTTTAGGATGGATTGTAACAAGTATATTGATGTATTATGATTAGACTTTGACATTTGTAAAAGAGGAGACAAAGAGGCAAAAAAAGAGAAGGGTAAAGGAGAGCTATTCTAAAGTAGTAAACTTGCCTAACTTGTATGCTTTACTTGTTTGGATGTTTATGTGATGGTTGCTTACTTTGATTATGTGAAGCATGTATGACTGAGTTATGTTCTGTTTCTTTTTATGTTATAGCCATATGTTATAATTTAAGGAATATGGAAGCATGTAAATATATCATTCTGCAAGTATGATCATTAAGCATACACATATTACATCAAGCATTGAATTGCATGCACTGTTTGGTTTCTATTTGCTACTGAGATTTTCTCAGAAATCTCATCTCTTTCCATGATACAACAATCACAGCGGGACCTTCTTATGGAAGCAATGAAGCTGAATAAAGAAGTTATGATGCTTACTTGCTTAGATATCTTGTTGTATATGAGGCTTTTTATGAAAGTATGTAATATGTGGTAAGTACAATAGTTTAGTTCTGGCAGTGTTTTGTTAAGACTTGTAAAAAATAGTAAACCTATGAATAAATGTATGAGAATTTATAGGATAATAGTAGACATGTTGAACTTCATTTTGGTATCAAGAACGTCTTATTTTGATATCGGTACAAAAAGAACGAATTTTTCAAAGTCAAAGAATCAAATTTGAAAAATTGGAAACTGACCAAATAAACAGTATTCTTCCATGCCAAACCTGAATTATTTGGCTATGAGTTTGATCAGTTTCATATTTTTCCTTTAAAGAGGCTTAAGTCAGCTTCGTGTAGCTATTTGAACCACTTCATTTCGATATTTTTAGAATTAGTTATAAATTTTTGAAATTGAATTGTCTATCTAAAATTTTACTAAATGAACAGTAATATGTGTTCATAAATTTCAGATTGTGCAAATGGACTTCATTAACCTTATAAGTGGTTCTAGATACTACTAATTGGTTCCTGAGATGTATAAAAATAAGATACGACCGCAAGACCATTCAAAAAAGATGTACATGAAAGCATCAACGGATTTGTAGGAATATTGTGAGTATTCTTTTAGTAGCTCTCCATAATACATTTTTTTAGTACTATAGTTATCCATTGAGTTATTTGTTTTTATTGACATTCCATTGAGTTACTCTACTACTATGTTACATTTTTCGTCATTCTTATAGTGGTTATATTCCTCCTGAATATGTTAAGAAAAGATTATGCTCTATTAAATCTGATATGTATAGTTTTGCTATCCTCCTTCTACAAATAATTAGCAGTAAAAGGATATCAGGGGTATATGGAGAAACAATGATTTCAACCTCTTAGAATATGTAAGTAATATATATTTGGGAAAATTACTTTCAAGTCAGCCTTATGTAAAACAATTTATTATTCAAATATTCCTAAAATCTCTAAACTATTATCAAGTCCTAATGGGCCTATGGATGGGAGATTCTAATTATAAAAAGACACTATTATCCTTACTCTTATTAACAAGTCCCTTAGAATTTGATAATAGGTTGGAGATTTCTGAGGACCTCTAAGTGATAAATTATTTTAAATGAGATTTGATTCTCTAAATAATCTATATATTTATAGATTTTTATTTAAAAAAACATACATTTATCTTCTCTCTATTTACTCATGAACTTCTTCCATAATTGTTGTAGGCTTACAAGTTGAGGAAAGAAGGAAGAGGCATGGAGTTTGTGGAAGCTTCACTTGATGATACATCTTCACAGTGCAAATTGATGGGGTGCTTGCAAGTTGCCCTCTTGTGTGTACAGAATAATGCAGAAGATAGACCCTGCATGCTTCAAGTTTCTTCAATGATCAGATTTGAAGGCAACATTGACATTGCAACCCCAAAACAGCCTGCATACTCAAAACTAGAAAATGAAGGAGAAGAAACAATTATCTATGTTCACAAATCAGAAATTTATTCACAAAATGAAACAACAATGTCTCCGGTACTAGATCGATAATACTTCCCACTGTTTTTAATTTTATGTTCTATTATATAGTTTCCATGTTGGCTTGAGTTCATTTAGGTTTGAATATCCTAGAACAATCTACAGGCAAAAACCACGACAAAAGAAAAAAAATCAACAATCATCGATATGAAGGTTCAAACAAAATTGAACTTTAGCAAACCACCCTTAACTAGATGGTTAACAATTAACACAGTCATATTCTAATTAGAGAGTTGATATTTATCATATATATAAGATATATTTTTTTATATCTACAAAATTTTTACTCAAATTATCTCTATTGATACTCCTTTAATAATAATCATGAGAAATAGAGGGAATATACTCTCCCCGCTCTTAATATAAAATCTAATTGATTTTTTAGATTGATTAAGAAAATCAAATAAATAAGTTAATTATAACTGATATAAGAGTTAGTTAACTAATCTGGATAGATTAAAAAATATATAATATAAATTCGTTTTGAATGGTTGAATTTAATCATAATTAACTGATTAAGAAAGATTATTGTGGTATTTTTAGAAAAAATATATTATATTAACTAATTTAACTAACTTTATTACTATGAATTAATAAACAGGTTTTATATTAAGCACAAGAGAAATATTAAAAACTGGGAAATTATTAAATACCCTAAGGGGGTGTCATTAGTTGTCATATGTCTTTCTTCTTATCAATGTACATGGCGGCAAATTATTATGTCTATAATTTACATGTCTTTGTAATTTACGATGAGTTCTGTCTGGACTTTGGGAAGTTCCAAATACAAAACGTATCTCAATTCCAAAATTATGGCCGCTATTATTTGATTGCCTTGTTCCAATGACTTCACATCGGAGTCGCCAAAATCAAGATTTTAGTATTTTACCATGTCTTTCTTTTTTTATTTTAAAGAAAACAAAGAAATCAAATTTACCATGTCATGGGAAAATAACTCTCAAATGGCTTTATTGTAATAAGGACGCTTCATCTTCATGGTAACAAAGCCCTTTGAAATATTGAATTTACATTACTGTCTTATGGGCCTTAAATGTAATTATGTTTTAAGAAAAACTATCTAGTAGGTACTTATACTTTTCTTTAATTTTTAATTTGATATCTATATTTTTCTCTACTTATTAATCCTTTAATTTTACTCTATTAACACAATTAGCTTTTGTATAGAGGTTAACACTAACAATACTATCAGAATAAGCTACAAGGGGTAACAGTATTAATATAGTAAAATTAAAGGATTTAATAAAAAAAATATAAATATCAAATTAAAAATTAAGAGAAAGTATAGATACTTATAGGCTGGAGAGTGGTTTTCTCATGTTTTAATAAACCATTGACCCTTGACCACTGATCGCGGGCCTTAATGATTTTTTTTTTGTTGCCCACCCTGGTTCACCGGAGCTTTGCCCCGACTATATCTGAATCCGACCCGCATCACGCACCTAGCTATGGTGGGTGAGTCTCCCAACGGGAATTTTCTGCGTACGCCAAGGCTCGAACTCGAGACCTCGCTTAAGCGATACCGAGCCGCTTACCACTCGGACTAACCCCCGTTAGTGCGGGCCTTAATGATTAAGAAGAAGGGATGGCTTTATAAATCATGGGCCCTTTATACGAAAGTTCTAAAGGCCCCAAAGCTTATCATCTCTCTCATTTATTCCATATAAATCTCCATCCCATCTCATATAATTTTTTTTTCTAAGTATAGGTATCTTTATATTTAAGATAATTAATCATATTCAAAATACTGTCGAGCACTAAATATGGGCACTTCTCCCAATGGGGATTCCCCATCTCATATATTGCCTAAAGAGGGAAAAGGGCAAAAAAGGGTTTTCCACCTATGTTCTATTGTACAAGAAACAGAGCTAAGTTCTTGTTTGTGTAAATCCTATGGAGCAAAGTAGAGAAAAGTTATGCCTACCTCTAAAGATCAAGAAGGTAAGAACTCTGAAAATGGCTTCAAAGGAAAAATTTGCATACTAATTAGCTTGTCAATGTTTGGAAAGTTTATTTCCGTCTCTGTACAGCTAGTTTTTGTCAATTTATCAATCACATGGTAGAATTTTCTTCTTAAAATAAAAAACTTTAATAAAAATAATAAATCTGTGTGATTCTAACACTAATGGAGAATGGAGACACAGGGAACTTTTCTGACCAATAATTTAGAGTCATAAAATAATATACTCGTGTATATGAACAAACAATCACAGAATCTTTAACTTGCACAAAAGAATTCAGAATCCACTATCTAGCTACTACTTCAGAGACAGTCACTTCATTAATTGATTTAGTTTCCACCTGCACTACTGTTTCAATATTTGCTTCTTCCACATTATTATTGTCCCTAGAAAATGCAGGTTTCTTTGGGAATGTCAATTTACTCTCACTTTTCAACATTGAAGAAATTTCTAGCATAGAAGGCCTGTAATTTGCACTTTCCTGCACGCATAACAGAGCAATATGCATGCACATCAACAATTTACATGGTGAAGATGAGTCATCAAGTGAAGGATCCATAAACTCCATGCCTTTCCCTCCTTTCCACATTTCGTAAGCCTAGCAACATTAATATCCATGACTCATATTATTACTATATAATTTTCTTGACAAACAAACAAAAGATTAAGACTTCATAATACTCCCTCTAGTCCTTAGTATAGGGCATTTCTAACTACTTCTCACATACCAAGAAATGAAAGTTGAGTTATTAAATTTGTCCTAAATTAACAAAATTTTCAACTATACCCCTCTTTAAAACACGGAGTTCAAGAAGCCTCATTGAAAAAATATTAAATGTCAATTAATGACAAGGGTAAAATAGAAAAAGGGTAATTAATGAGGCTATTAATGCCTTATAATAAGGACCAAAAACTCTCTCTAGTCGGTGCCTTATAATAAGGACCAAAGGGAGTATTATTGGTTGAGGTTCAATTTTGTCTTAGAAGTTTTCGTATAAGAGCTATAGATATTCAAAAAAAAATTCTCTATATTACCTTGGAAGTACTAAAAAAGAAGTAAAGTCACCCTAACTGTTCAAAAAATACTTCCTCCAATCCTTTTTGTAAGGAACAATATTTCTTATAAGGGTAATCTTAAATATAAGGAACAAATCTCTTTTGTCTAAAATTTTAAACTAATCTTTCCATTTTTACTCCCATTAAAGAGATTTATTATCTCTCTACAATAAATTTTCACTCATTATCTCTCGTACACTTTCTTTATAAACAAATGTATAATTGGGAAAAAAATATATATGTTACACATTTATTGCTCTTAACAAATATTTTGAACTACGTAATTTTAGTAGTTGCTCCTCGTAAAAAGGACCGAAGGGAGCAACATTGATTGTTAATATTTTTAACAGCCAGAGACAATATTACTCCTGTGGTATAGGCTAAGGGGGAGAGAGAAGATGAAGAAAGAATTAGAGGGAAACTGAGTATTTTCTTATTCACTAATCATTGGAATACACGTGCTCGTATTAATATGCCTGATTCCCTATATTTCTGTTCTAACTAACTGTGTAACAACTTGCCACGTGTCCCTATTATATAACTCTTATGCGAAAACTTTTAAGATAAAATTAGACCTTAATCCTAATATTATTAGCTAGGAGAGCCAGTCAACAGAAGATAAATATAATTTGTGTTATTTGAAATCCCTCTAAGATCTTTCTCTTTAACAAAGTTGAAGAAGTTACTTACATATCCCGTGAGGTTCAAATTTTCATCTGCATCATAAACATCTGTAGTCCTCTTGCCACTTATAATTTGTAGAAGTAGAACTCCAAAACTATACACATCTAACTTTGTGGAGTATAGGCCCTTTTGAACATATTCAGGAGGAACATAACCACTAAACAAAAAATAAAGCAAAAGGAATTTTTTGTTAGAAGGGATGGATCACTAAGTAACGTAGATATATATATGGAGTTTTAGCGAGCTAAACACTCACTAGGTTCCGACTATCTTGCTCGTATTTGCTTCAAGTTCACCTTTCGCAAATATTCTTGCCATACCAAAATCTGATATTTTTGGCTGTAGATCATCACTCAACAAAATATTACTAGCTTTTATATCTCTATGAATTATCGTTAATCTCGAGTATTCTTGTAAGTAAACAAGCCCTTGAACAATTCCTTCAATGATGCCAACTCGCTTTCGCCAATCAAGCAAATATCGTCTTATAGGATCTATATCAAAAGTACACAAGACGCTAGCAGTTCTCTCCTAACAACTATAGCCAAAGGAAGCTCATTTCATAGGTTATAATTTAAATACAGATCAAGTTTAACTTAGAACACTGACTTGTATTGTGATGAATATATTTACTTAATTATAGTATATTTAAAGCTAGACAAAGAATTGCTAACCAAAGAGGTAGAAGTCAAGGCTTTTGTTCGGCATGTACTCATAAACCAGCATTTGTTCATCTCTATCAATGTAGAACCCCAAGAGCCGAACAAGATTCACATGCTGTAGTCTTGCAGTAAGTGTTACCTCATTTTTGAATTCCTCAAATCCTTGTGTGGAAGCTTTTGATAGTTTTTTCACTGCTATTTCCTGACCATCTGCTAATACACCCTAAAGAGAACAGAGAGCTGTCAAAAATTGAACTCTTAAGTCTCAACCCCTGGTAATAATGATTCAATCATCATGGAATGGAGCTTCTTGATTCAAAACTTTGAACTAGTTGAAAGATACTCAAATAGTTTTATTATAATTTAACATATAACTAATGACAGAAAACTGTCTTTTCATTTACTGATTTACTGTTCTGCGTATTGTCTTACTATGAAGAATAAAGTACCTTGAATTTAAGGTTGTTTAAAACAAGATTTACCTTGTAAACTGGACCATAACCACCCTCACCCAGCTTATTTTCAATGGAAAATCTATCTGTGGCCTCCTCAATGTCTGAAAACCTGAATACTTGCAAATCAGGAGCGTTGCCATGAAAATGTTCTGCACCTTGTTTATTTGCTTTTAACCTTGATTCTTTAGCAGCTCTAACCATCTCTATAGATACATTTAAATATCAAAATGTCAGTGACTTGAAGTCGTGAACCATGTTGGTTACAGACACAGTAATATCAGATCAGTAAAGGTTCAGAAGAGAATGAAAAGGCTGAAAAGATTACCTATTGATTTGAATATTCTCTTCCTTAAGAAGAACATCATGGCTCCTAATAGGAGCATAAGTACTGCAATTGGAGTCAAAATGATCACTAATATTCTTCTACTACTGTGTCCATTGTCTTCAAATGCTTGAGCTGAGAAGATATCCGTCATGTAAATTATAAGGCTGGACATAATTGTATTAATCAATGAAACTTCTAGTGGTTATACTCCAAAACAGTTGTCCTCTAGACAGTGCAGAAAACAACAAATGGAGACACACATAAAAATAAAGAGCTAGACTGTATAAACCAATCTTAATTCTTTCAACTTTATAACACTAAATAGCAAAAAGAAACAAAGAGAGAACAGAAAAAAGGAAATGAATATCACTGGAAAGTCTCTGTAATCTAGAATATGCCATTTTCTCACCTGCTGCTGTGGAAAGCTCCCAATTGTGGTCATCAAAGGAAATAGCCCACACAACATAACCAAGTAGTTTCTTTTTCCTTGCATAAGACACCTTAATTTTGACCGCCTCAACACCATCAAAACCAACCCAAATTGATCGAGCTGAGAAGTAATTCACTACATATGTAGAATTATACCCTACTGTAGCCTCATATATCTGAATGTAAGCTTTGATTTCCTTATAACTCATATGCCCATCACCTGTAATTGCTGGACCTATAGCTGGGGCCCCTATTGCATTATCCATAGGGTTCTTCAGAGTCCAAGCATATCCATGGAAAGGCAAAGACAAAACCAACTGATTAGCAGAAACTCCTCTACCAACCCATTCCATAATACCAGAGTCAGTGTTAATATCACTTGAAGGGTTATACAAAGCCGCATGAGCACTAGTAAAATTTTCCCGCGAAGGCATGTGAAAATCATAAGCCATAACATGTATCCAATTCAAGTTGCTTCTGATAGACTCAACTGGGTAGGATCCAAAACCCCAACCTGGTCTGAATGGAACGGCTGCAGTTAAGATCAATTCTGGGTCACTAGTGTTTTGAACCTCAGAATGTGCAGCTTCTCGCCACTCTTGAAAAAGAATTCCCATATTATGCATGTCAGAGCTTGTGGTAAAATAAACCCAGGATAGGTCAAGCCCTTGAAACCCATAAGACCTAGCGATTCTTATAGAGGACTGGATGAAAGATTTCCTAGAAGAAACAGTGCTTACCATCGACGATAACCCAGAGCCTCCAATAGAGAGAAGCGTAATGACGGATGGGTTCTTTCGTCTTACGGTGGTCGTGAAAGTAGAGAAGTATTGCTCGTTGTCTGAAGCAACATAAAGGTCGGAGGTCGAAGAGTCGATATTCCCGAAGGCGCAGATAAGGTGAGTGAAGAGATTAGAGTTTATATCGGAAACTGGAAATCCACTGCCGGAGAACCAGTAAGCTGATCGAACCCATGAAGATTGAGCTTGTGATGGTGGAAATTGTGAGAGAAGAAGGACGTGAATGATCAGAAGAGACGTGACTGCGATTCTGAAGAACAACATGAAGGGAAGTTTTGTAGTTGGCTCAGAGTAAGTTTGCAAATGAAATGATGGCTGGTTTGAATTGGAAATGGAAATTGCACACAAATTTACGTTGACAATTGATTATATAATACAAATCGTCAGAATATTCTACAATTCCTATGCTCAAAATAATTATGCTAATAAATTTCCTCGTGTGGCTGTGAAAAATATAAATCATAAAAAAATAGGGATATGTATTACCTCGATCTCATTGGTCAAAGAGGAGGAGCGGGTGATGATTATGGTAATCGGATAAGAGGCTTCAATATCCGTTCTAACACTATATCATAATTTTTTGACATAAAAAAATATGAATTTTTGTTAAAATGAAAATTATTATAAAATTTGTATAAAAAAAGTGAGAAATTATTTTATTATATATAAATATCAAATTAGGGATTTATCTATAAGTAAAATAAGTCATGTAAATATCCAGTTCAATTTTTAAAAAAGACACATATATTAATAAAACAGTTACAAATTTTAAAATTAAAATACTTAATAATAGAATATAATTAATATTATTAAAAAAATAATAAGTCCTATAAATTTATTACTTCTTCTTATCATTAATATAAGATTCATTTGAAGAGTTTAATTGGTTCATAAATATAAAATTATATTCTACTATTTCATATTTATCATATTTTTTAATTAATTTATTTAATTTATAATCTGATATATAATATAATATTATAGATATTAATATTTTTTAAATTAATTTACTTAATTTATTATTAATATATAACATAATATTATAAAATGATATATATATATATATATATATTTATTAGAATTGACCAATACCTGCAATCCGATACCGCCGTTGACATAATATTATAAAAGGACATGGATCCATAAGTCAAAATTGCGTGGCTGAAGGGACAGAATTTGGTGCTTGGGATTGGGAAGGGTGTGATTACATGCAACCTTCTTAATTAGACCATGATGTAAAGAGAAATATCTTTTCTTATTAAGTCACGTTTAATAATTTATTATATAAATATATAATTTTATTTTTATTTATTATTAATAAACTTTATATGTACATTTAGAGTAGGATGAATATAAAACAAAGGTAAAATTAAAAAATTAGTAAATTTTAGTACTATTATAAATATTACATGCATGGATAGATGTTCATAATCTTTAGCTCTTAAGATTTCTTATTATCTTAATATCATAAACCCATAACCTCCCAATAAATTTCTTGAGAGGAACTTCTTATTATTAATGCCGTTATATTCATCTTTATTCTTTTATAGCCTTAGATTTAATTTTTAATAGTTGGACCTATAAATAGAGGACATATACAAGATATTTGTATAAATATAAATATATAAGTGAATGAAAAAAAACTCTCTTGTATCTCCTTTTAATATCTTGTCTTGTTAGTTCTTTTCCTTTCTAACTTCTTCATTTTTTTTCTCAATTTTATAACACGTTATCACTATCAATTTGCTTCAAAAATTTGAGCTATGAATTTTTTATATATTTATATGTTCTTGTGGTATATGATAATGCTCCATTTACATAAATATTTCTTTTACTCAGTTATCATATGCAACTTTAATTTTCGGTATATTTACTATATTCAATATGTTATTTGTTATTTTTCAATCATTTTAGTTATACTTTGTTATCTATATTTATTATGTTGTTTGTCTCATATTATACTATTATTTTGTTTGTTATCTAAACTATTTTATATTTCTATTTTTATGTTATTTATTGTTCTATATTATTTTTGTTATATTTATTTATGTTATTTATATTTATCTTTTCTTTTATTATCTTTATCTTCTTATTTATTTTTATGTTATGTTTTATATTGTTTATTTTTATGTTCACAGTGTTATAATTGACATACATCATAATTTATATCATTTACATATTTTTTTTTTATTTTATTGGGTTTGTTCATGTTGTTTGGATATATCTATACAAAAATATAATATATAGATTATATATGAATATATAATTTGATTTATATGATTTTGGGTTTATTTTTTCTTTATATTTGATTATGAGATTGAATTTATTTAATTTATTTTGTTATATTTTTATATTGCTAATTAATTTCCCTCCCCTCTATATTAATTTTTATTTTAATAGATTTATTTATCTCTTCTATATATTCCTTTTATATATATACTTAATTTTGTAACCAGCACTCATAATACATTTAATTTTGAGATTAGATGACTACGTGTGTGCTTGGAAAGAGTTTAAATCAAGGTTTTAAAAGAGATTTTTAGCCCAAACTTTAGTTTAAAAAATTTTAAAACAAACAATCATATTTGTCAAAAAGGGCTTTTAGACCAAATTATGGTTTAAAACTAAGATTTTGGATAAACTACTGAGACTAGCTTCTAGAATAGTAAAAGAACTTATGGACTACCCAATTATTATTTTACCCTCACTTTTTTCTTACACTCTCTCCCCTCTCCCCTCTCTCCTCTCTTTTCTCTCTTCTCCACCTTCTCTCCTCTCTCATCTCTTCTCTCTCTTATCCACCTTCTCTCCTCTCTCCTATTTTTAATAAAATTATACATTTTCTGATAATTTTCTAATTACAAAAATCATTATAGTAATAACTATCCAAACACTCATTTATTTAGAACCACTTTTTTTATAAACTTTTCTCCAAAAGTCTTTTTCTAAAAGCTATCCAAAAGTACTTTTTTTTCATAAGTCATTATCTAAACTTTTATCCAAATAAGCCCTACAAATCATATCACTTTTGATAATAGATGGTTCTTTGATAGAATATCATCTTGTGGTTTTTATAAATGACAATGGCAAGAAAAAAATATTATGAAAATTTGATGATCTAACGATTACAAATATCAAAGCGCTAAAGGCTAATGATTCAAACATTAAATAGTCCAAAAATAGTTGTACAACATTAAAAAAAAAATTTGCTATTGTCCCAAGACTAATAGCTTATAGAGAATCATGTCATTGAAAAGCTTAGTCTTGAAGACTAATTACTACATAATTTTGATAAATTGATAATCTATTGCAATATAGAACATAATATGAGAAAATAGTAATGACCATGACCACATTGCAATTAAAAATTGATAATTGAAAGCCAATGATATTTTATCTTGGCTATTGAACTATGATTATGAAAATTATAATATTTCTATGTGAGCAAATGTTAAATATTACAATATGACCGGAAGTCAAATGGATTAAAAAAATAAATGTTATAATATGACTAAAAATTATATAGACAAAAGACAAATGTTAAAATGTGACCGAAAATTATATGGATAAATATACATGAATCTATTAAAATTAAATGTCAAAATTGGTGATGACACCAAAAAGACTATAAGATTTTATAAAAAATATTAAAAGTAATTATGATGTTCGAGACAAAGAGTTGTGAAGAAAAATGCCCAGAGTTATTGTAAAGCTAAAAGAAATGGCCTTGAGCCTAAAAGGTATATGATATTTAATTTTTGTTAGCATTTAAAATTATTATGATTTATGAGATAAATAATTATAAGTATTTGTTATTGTGATGTTTTACCAATTCATCATCGTATTATGAATGTTAGAATTAAATACTATAGAAAAATAAAATTATATATGTATATTACATTTGAATTGGGAGATTAATTGATTTAATTTTATGAAAAAGTTTATTATAAATAATTGATGTTGATATTTTCTTGGTTGGACAAAAAATTTTTGTAGTATATATAAACTCTATATGTTGCAAGTTAAATTTATGAATACTTCAATAGTTAGAATAATTTAAAAAAAATTATTAATATCATAAGTATGTATTCTATTAAAGAGTGTTAGCCTAATAATTTTTTGTGTACAATATATAATTATTAAACATTCATGATGTATCTATATATCTCTGTATAGTTGTACAATCATTAGAAAATATTAGCACTTTATTATTCCCTTCTATTTAGTAGATTTATTAAAGATTTTATTATATTTAGTTTATATATATATCAATTGAGCTGTGTATATATTTTTAAATATGTTGTGATAGAAAGAGATCATCAGTAAAAACTTTATTGAGGGTTTCATTTTAAATAATGATTATTTAGTAATTTTATTCAATTTTTTTATGTGAGATGCAAATCTACAATTTATTGAGTTATCATGAAATATTGTGAGAAGATATATATATGGTAGATAATTTTAAATACTCGTGTTAAATATGTATTGAGAGAAGTAAATTTAAGTATATTATTAATGAGTACTGAAATTATATAGTAATAATATATGACAGTTCCTGAATAATTTTTTGTAACAAAACTAATATAGTTCATGAAGAACTAAGACATATTTTCTTTTGAGTAGAAAAAAATTAATAATAAAAATTATGACCCATATATCAAAAATTCGGTTTACCAAAGGATATGAAAATGATAGCCCTATTAGATTGAAATCATTGATTATATGTATAATGGAAAGCACTTGGACTTTCAAGTGAAATACATGAAAAATGAAAATATGTTTATATGACTCACACTTAAGGAGGAGATTGTTGGTATACAAGTATAAGCCAATATTGAATAAAATTCTACTCAGATCTTCATAAAAGTCCAATTGATCTCCCAAAAATGGATGTCATATTGAGATTATAAATCAGTCATATGTCATGAAAACTAAAAAGTTCATTATTGCCTACAATAAACCCGAAGTTTACCGATCTAAACAAATTTATTTTTAGCATGATTTGTTTAATCATAATATACCATATATATGATGTAATAAATTATTAAAGATTGTGTATTGACATCCATTGAAGAATTAGAAAATTCTTCATAAATAGCTAACATATTATAAAATTTAAGAAATCATAGGTGTTGTTTGTTCTCAAATAAAATTGATCATAAGAATATTACTAGTTATTATTTGGAATGGATTTCTATAATTCTGAAAATATATCAAAGTCATATTATATGGGCCAATTCAGATACTTTGTAAGCCATACAAATATTTAATAAATTTGATAGATACATCTATAAGGTGACTATATGTGAGGTTATTATGAGTTTATAACTAAAAGTTTGCAAGATTATTTGAATAAATATAATCATTATGTTGAGTGCATAATTTTTAAAATATGAGAATCATTTATTAATGCCTCAATAAGTAACTATATCAATGCTTATGAGAATAAGATTTATATTTCAGTGTTGGCATATTTGATTGATATATTGCAACACATATACATATCAAGTCAATAAAATTCTCCTAATAAAAATATCTTTTGGTCAGGAGTCATATATTTTTAAATGTGCAATATTTATTGAAATATTGATCTACCACAATACACATAGGTAGATATATAAAGAAAGTTAAGATCAATATTGGGTAAAAACGTCTTTCTTCTTATTTGTCTCTAAATGAGATATAATGATATTTCTAAAGGAAAAAAATAGATTTAAGAGATTTATATTACATGATTAGTTACTTGTCATTCGATAAAAATTTTTCAATATGAGGGGGAGAAATTGGGTAGCTAAAGAAGATAAACAAATGGAATGTATTATTACTATTAAATATAGATACTCAAATATAGTGGTATGAACTAGAAGTTCACCAAATACTGTTTTTATAAAATATTATAAAATATCTGCCAGATTTAATTATTGACCTTAAATTCTAGTTAAAAAAATTTCAATTAGTATAAATGAAAGTGAGACATATTTGAAGTATGAAATATTAATCGGTTCCAAATACAATCTTGAAAAAAGAGGAACATGCGATTAAGATGATCATATTGAGGAGGCAGGTACTCCAGAAGAGTGCCAAGACATAATTACTTGCAAAAATCTTGAAAGGGGTTCATATACCTGAAATGTAATAAAGATATCTCAATAAATATGTCAAAATAAAAAAAATAGAACCGAAAGATAAAGTTGTTGACAACGGTTTTGATAATAATATCACGTGCTCAAATGATAATTTTGTATGTAGATCTGTCATATGAAGTAGTCAAAAAAAAATATTTGGCCAAAAGAAAAGGTAAAAAGGCAAAAACGCAATGAAATAATAATTATATTTTTTCAATATGTAAAAATTATAGATTTACAATCCAAATATCTAAAATATAAAGTTATTATGGAATATAGAAACATTTATGTGAAAATAAAATTTTTTACAAACACTAATGATGAGCATGATGAGGAATATTATTTTATAGTGGATGTAATAATTTTTATAAATATTAATAGTCTGGCCATATAAGAAAATAAAATAGGCATCTGATCGATATTGTTATAGCATATGTATATAGCTCACTAATATCAAAATTTATATGATAATCTTTTAAGGATTTAAAATGCTTGAAGCATATAAAGGAAATATCTAGAGTTGAATACATAATAATTTTATAATCTTTGAATTTTTGCTTGATCATTTTGTCTATAAAAATATATTAAATTTAATAGACCAGATGTCATATATATTTATTATATTATATTTACATATTGTGTTAGTATTGCATGTTATAATTTTAATTTATTGATAAAATTAAGTTTTTATAGGTACACAAATGGATAATAAAATTTAGATTTGAGTGCATAAGGTAGGTGAAGAGTATGTTGATAATTTAATATATCCATAAGATATGTTAAAAAAATATATGATGATAATGCATTATGTATAGTTTGGCTAAAAAAAAGATATACCCAAAAAGTATTAAAAATAATCCATATGAAAAAATAGTACACTATATTGAGAAAGTAATGTTGAAAATGAAATGTTAACACCAGGGGATAAAAATGATGTGGTAATAAGAAGAAGTAAATGTGATATTATTATCAAGGGGAGTAAAGATTATTTTATACTTTTTTTCTCTTAATTAAGGTTTTGTCCCACTAAATTTTTCTGATAAGATTTTTAACGAGGCAACTTTAATATGTATTGTGTACTCTTTTTCCTTCAATAAGTTTTTCTTCCACTGAGTTTTTCTTAATAAGGTTTTAATATGGTACAATACTTGTCATGGACATCCAAGGGGTAATGTTATAAATATTATATATATGTGTGGATATCCATAACCCTTAGCTCTTAGCATTTCTTATTATTTTAATGTCACAAACCCATAACCTCCACAATAAATGACTTAAGAGAAATTTCTTATTATTAATAACATTACATTTATTTTTATTCTTTTATAACTTTAGATTTAGTCTTTAATGGTTGGAGTTTATAAATAGAGGCTATATATAAGGTATTTATATAAGTATGAATATACAAGTGAATGAAGAATATTCTCTTGTATTCCCTCTTAATCTCTTGTCTTGTTAATTTGTTTCTTCTTTAACTTTTTTATTTTCTCTCAATTTTATAACAACACGAAGTTAATGATGTTTAATTTTTTTTAATTCCCCAACGTGTTTCACATAAATAAAAAAACCCCTTAAATCTTATTAATTATACTTTAAAATTTAATAATTTTTAAATTTTATCTCTATTTAATATTACTTTGGTCCTTAATATATGATTTAATTGAGCAGTTGATCTTTATTCCCCAGAACATTTCACATAAATAAAAAACCCCTTAAATCTTATTAATTATACCTTAAAATTTAATAACTTTTAAATTTTATCTCTATTTAATACTCTTTTGATTTTTAATATATGACCTAATTAGAAAGTTAATCTTTGTTATAAATATTAAACCTTTTTCTCATATTTATCTATTTTTTTCTCTAAATTATCATTGTTTATACTCTCTCAATAATAATTAAGTAAAAGAGGGAGGTAAAAAATTAAGAAAAATAATTAAGATATTTTAAAAAATATATATTATATTAACTAATTTTTTAATATAATTAAATTAATTAAATAAATTTTATATTAAAAATAAAATGAATATTTATTATACAGAGAACAAAATCAATAAGATATGGCAAAATTAATTTTTTAAGTGGGAGGGTCTACTACAGTAGCTTGCTACTGGGACCCTCGCATGTCGCCTATGCTTTGCATCGCTGCACGGGCCTGGTGCACCCGAACAAAATTTTCAGAATACGTGTAGAATTTGTTTTAGTTGTCCACTCGATTTATCGGAGTATTATTTTGACTATATTTAGATACGACCCGCGTCGCGTACCTAGTTATAATGGGTGAGTCTCCTAATAGAGATTTTTTATATACGCTAAAGTTCAAACTTAAGACCTCGCTTAAATAATACCGAGTCGCTTCCCACTCAAATTAACGTTGATAAAATACGTGTAGAATTGAATGCTCAACCATAATACTGGACCTGAATACAAGCCTTGGACCACAAAACCTTTGCAATTATTAGTTTCTATTACACCCTTGCCTCCATTTGATAAGATATTATTTTATTTTTTAATATATAATTTATTTAATTAATTTTATTAAATTAAAAAATTTAGTCTTTTTTTCATAATATTAACCATATTTATATTACCATATATCTTTGTTTTGAGTTTATGGCTACACCTTCTAATAAAAGTATCTCATCTAAGAATTGAACTCTATACCTAAAAAGATTTAGCAGGACCTTATACTACTAATTTAATTCTATGTTGGTTAATTAAATTATTTAATATATTATATTTTATATAAAATACCATAACTATTTTTTTTAACTCTCTTCCCACATCTCTTATTTGATTAATATTATTGATGGAGTATCAATATAGATAATTTAAAAAAAATTGATAAATATAAAAAATAAATCTTATATTTAAAACTAAGATCAATTTCTTAATTAAATTTTATATTATAGACCCGGAGGAGTATTATTGATAAGATATTTTTGGTCTCTTTTATAATACATCCTGATAGTTTTAGTGAGTATTGAATATCTTTTTCATATATGATATTCAATAATAAGAGTAATGAGAAAATAGAAATTAATATGATTTTAAAATTTAATATAGTTAATAAAAATAATATAACAAATAATATAAATTTTATAATAAATATAATATTTTTAAATTTTAATTATTTTTATTCGTATGTCTAAATTAGTTAATAACGTGTTATAGGAGGAGGAAATACTTCTCTCATTTATTTGTCGCAACTAATTTACTGCAATGAGTTTTCAAATTGGAGTTGACAATTGAATGTTGAAAATTGGGGTTATGCTCTATTTGCAAATTACAACTTGTTTTGCACACATTTGAATTTGACGGCGAGGCTTCAATATCCGTTCTAATACTATATCGTAATTTTTAGACATAAAAAAATATGAATTTTTGTTAAAATGAAAATTATTATAAAACTTGTATATAAAAAAAGCGAGAAATTATATTATTATATATAAATCTCAATGAGGGATTTATCTATAAGTAAAGTAAGTCGTATAAATCTCAAATTTAATTTAATTTTTATAATAGACACCTATATTAAAAATAACATCCACCAATTTTAAAATTAAGATATATAATAATTAATATTATATAAAAAAATAAGTCCTAGAAATTGATTACTTCTTCTTGTTATTAATATAAGGATTATTTGAAGAGTTTGATTGGTTCATAAATATAAAATTTTAATATATTATCTTATATTTAATATTTTTTTAAATTAATTCACTTAATTTATAATCTCACGTATAAATATAATATTATATTATATATATATATATTAATTAGAATTGACCAATACCTGCAATCCGATACCGCCGTTGAGAAGGGGTACAAAAGAGAGGAAATGGATCCACAAGTCCAAATTCCATGATGCAAAGAGAAATATCTTTTCTTATTAAGATTAATAAACTTTCTATGGATAGGATGTATATTAAATAAAAAAAATTAAAAAATTATTAAATTTTAATACGAAGTTAACAAGGTTTAATTTTCTTTCTATTCCCTAGCATGTTTCACATGAATAAAAAAAACTTTAAATCTTATTATTTATACCTTAAAATTCGATAATTTTTTAATTTTATCTATGTTTAATTTTCCTCCGGTCTTAATATAAGATCTAATTGGTCAGTTGATCTTTATTATAAATATAAGATATTTTTCTCATATTTATCTATTTTTTAAATTATTTTTATTTATACTTCCTCAAAAATAATAAAAAAAAATTGAAAAAAATTAAAAAAGATGCTTAAAATATTTAAAAGAAAATATATTATATTAATTAATTTTTTTAATCTAATTAATTAATTATAATTATATTAAAAAAATTAATCTTTATTTATAATATTAACTATATCCTATTATAAATATATTAGTTTTAAATTCATAATTATATTTTTCAGTATATATATCTTCTCTAAACATTAAACTCGATATTTAAAAAAATTTGACAAAATTTTATACTTTTAAAGTATTTCTACGTCTTAATAACGTGTCATAGGAGGGAATACTTCTATCATTTTTTGGTCGCAACTAATTTGCTGCAACGAATTTTCACATTGGAGTCGTCAATTGAATGTTGAAAATTGGGGCTATGCTCTAATTGCAAATTACAACTTTTCTTGCACACATTTGAATTTGACGCCTAGGCGTACGGAGAGGATTTCGCCGATTCCCCCCCCGCCCTCTACGTATTCACTTCTCATCTTAACAGTGAAATTAAATTAAAATGGTTACAATTTGATATTTTATAAAACTATTGTTAAAATATTAAATAACAAAAGTATAAAAAAATCACGTTTGTTTTTATAAAACTAATATTGATATTAACTAGTGGTTAATTACGAGTTCTTACCTAAACTATGATTTTTTTAAGAGTCTAGATGATATCCTCTAACTGATAATTAAAGATTAATTAATTTTTTTATTTATATAATCTAATTTAAATTTAAAACATCATGTTTAAATAATTCAGTCATTTACCAATTGTGTCAGACTTTGTCGATCAAATTATGGGTATTGTTTATTGGATTTTATTCACTAATGATGATATGTCACTATGTTTAGGGTTATAAGAAGAAAATATCTCCATTATATTATTTGCCTTTTTAAATAAAATATAGATAAATGATTAGAAGTATATGTATTAAATATTTGTGCCTAGTTTATAAAAAAAATGATTTGTGCTTACAGCAACAGAAAAAAAGGTTCAAGTCTCAAGCAAAAAAAATCAACAAAGATCGAGGAAAAAAAGAAAAGAAGAATAACAAGAAACAAAGAAATATTGACTTTTAGGAGACTTATTAAAACTAAATTGAAGAGATAAAAAAAATATAGATAAATAATTAGAAGTATAAAGATTAAAAATTTGTGCTGACCTCTCAAAAATAGTTCAGGACGTAAGCAAAATAAATCAACAAAGATAAAAACACAGATAAAATAAGTTAAGGAGCAACCGGAGATGGTAGAATTTTTTTTATATACAGAAAAGTTTAAATATATTTAGCATCGATGTCTCACTAAAGTTAAGATATAGTCCTTAGATTTAGAGAGCGTTTACAAATAATTTATAAGATTATATACTAAATGAGTCCTCACGACGTCAACGAGAATCGAACCCGTATCTTTATAGAATATGAGTCCGTTCTTTATTATATATGGTAGTGGAATTTTTTTTAATACTGGTGCTAGTGGAAGGTTTTTTTTGTATAAATTTTTTTGTGAAGGGGTTAAACTCACCCACGATCTAAAGGTAGGGCGAAATCTCCCTTCCTCCTAGACGATATCAATATCGGGTAGGGCAAGCCGTCTATTACTTTCAGGCATAAACTTAAACACCTAGGAGCTAAGATATCTCCTCAAACGTCATGACTAAAACTATAATTAATAATACTCTTTAAAAATTAATTACGCTCTAAATAATTATATATTTTATCCTTTCATGAGTTGAAGTCACTGTGGGTTTAGAAAGTTGATTTGCTGGATTTTCTATAAAAGGCTTGGGGCTGACCGTGGTCACAGATTGGTGGGCTGAGTTGTATGTGGTGTAAATTACAGCTCGTAGCCCTAAAGTGTTAAATGGTTTTTTTCCGGCATTTTTGCATTGGTTCGGTTTTGAATTGGGACGGTCCAACTTTCATTTCTTGAGCTGGTTTTTGACCTGTTCAGTTGGTTTTTAATCGGTTCTGGTAATATTTTAGATTCGATAAAGAATCGGTTCCTAATCTAACCGATTGAATTTGCCCGTATCCGATTGGTTTTAAAATCATGGGGTGGTACAACCCTATTCATAGACCGTAAAGAGTTTACGGTGCCTCATTCTATTAATGCCATTTGTAATATCCAAACATCCGGATTTTACTCTCTTCTATTGATTATTAAATCATAATTAATTATATTTTTAAAATTTTATAATATCTAATTTAATAAAAAAATAAATATAAAATTTTATTTGTCTAAAAAGTACAATCAATAATTTTAATTAATAATTTCACTTTAATTTTAAAAAAAATTTAAACCCTATATTAATAATTGGTTAATAATTTTTTTATTGATTATATAATATTTTAAATTTATAATAATAAATATACAAATTTAAAAATAAATTTTTATTTAAAGAGCGCCTAATACTATATAATTTTTTAACATAAAAATACCTATGAACTATCAAAATTGGGGTAAAAATGATAACAATGTTAAAATTACTTAACTTTCGTTTATTACAATGTAAAAATACCATAATGCCCCTAATAAGGCCAAAATATCCTTATCCAAAAAACTCTAGCCTCTACCCAAAATAGCCACAGCCCCCGTTATCCTCCACCGGTAGCCACCAAAGAAGCCACCGACTGCAAAGGAGGAATCAAACCAAAAATGTAACTAGAATGCAAAAGTCAAAATGAATCAACTAGATCTGAAGTCGCAAAGCTTCGACCTTCCCTCTTCTTACTTGTTCGACCTTCGCTCCCAATGGTTCATATTTGAAGTCCAAACACAACAAGGCTGTGGAAGTCGACGACAGAAAAAGCTTGGCGGAATTCGACAGTGACATCTCAAACCACACTCCTACTCTCAAATTTGTAATGTTCGTGGCTTCTGATCTGGGTTTCGATCTAGAAAGGGGAAGGGTGATGGGTTTCTACGGCCATTGCTTGTGGAGGGCCATTTTCCGTCACCTTCGCTTTGCGATGAGAGCTCTTGATATTAAAGAGCGCAGCGTCGTCTGTCGTCCTCTGCCACCTTCTCCATTATTCCCACCCTGTCCATCGTCCTCCGTACTCCATCACCTTTTCCATTGTATTCATACGGTCCGTCGTCCTTTTTGGCTATATTTGGTTCAATAAAAAAAGAGGATAAATTAAATTAATTTAAAAAAAAAAAGTAGGAAATGATAGGGAAAGTTATAAATATAAAAATAGGGGAGGAGAGGTGATATTTTTTATTTGATTTAAGAAGAGAAAAAAAATAAATAATAAAAAGTTAATAAATATACCTTTATATCTTTATTTAAATTTATTTATTTTTTATTTATAATATTTATATCATTTATATATATACTCTTATATTTTTATTTAAATTTATTTTTTATCTTATTTATATATATGATAAAAAAATATAATAAAATTTTAATAATATCCCTTGTTAATTTTACAATTATTAAATATATTAATATAATATATAAATATAAATGTAAAGACACAATGTATATAAGCTTTAATAATTAAATTCTAAGAGATGGCCCAGATGAGTCCTGATGGAAATATAGGGTCATTCTTTCCAAAATCTGATACCCGAGCCACTCGCTCATCCGCCAAAACATATTCCGTACCAGCAACAATAACTTCAGAAGAGACAGACTCCACATCAAGCACAATATATTCCACTAGCTGCCTGCTGGTAAGTAATGACTTGAACGATGCCCTCCAGTATTGATCAGCATCCAAGAAACAGTGCCTCGGTGTAAAAGGATCAAGTAAGGCAATGCTATTGGTGACTTTTGTACAAATCACAAGAGGGCCAAGGTTTCCCAAACTAACCGCAACTTTATGAGTAACGTGTTGTTGAAGTTGCACAACAGCAACCCATTGATCAGGGTTAGCCTGGATCCTAGAACAAGATTCACACATATGCTCTTGTTGCACATACTCAATAGGATAAGACTGTTCAAGAATTGCCCCATTCAAAACCTCTTTCTGAACTTTGACCCTGACTTTTATCCTCTTGCAGTGAGGCTCAGTCCATATAAATTCAGCATGTATCAACCTTACTTTAATTGTGCTTTGATCCAAGTTCTTGGTGGCTGCAGGTAGCTATCACACTCAGGGCAACGCACTAGGATTAGATGCTTCAGTAATCCTTCAGTGATGTCGACTTCTGAACGTAAGCACTTAACACACATATTGGCAGCATTTGGTTGCATGGGAATTCCACATTTGCAACACAAAACACTAATACCAACAGTCTGATGAACCGTAAACATACCAGACTCTTCTGCCATGCCTGATAGTCGTACCATGGGGGTGAAAGAAGTTGGTGATCTTAAAAAATGTCCTGCTCAAAAAGGGGAGAAATGAAAATACATGAGTATGAATATGTGAAATAGATAGAGAAGTACAGTTTAGAAAATCCATAGTATGAAAAAAAAATTAAAATATAGGGAGAAAACTAACAAAAAACAACAACTTATTATACTAGAAACATTTTTCATTCTAACAGACAAGTTGACAAGCATCACTAATGACTGACTAAAAAGTTATTTTCACTATTATATACTCAAAAAATCAGATTTCTCTAGTGTTAGTTCTCTAGAATAGCTGGTTGAAAAACAAAATTCGGCATAAATTAAACAACAGCACATGTTCACCAGATGCACACTCCTAACAGTAGTCAGTCAAAGAAACTTCTTTCAACTAATCGTTCATCATTACATACCCAGAAAAACTAGAGTTTGAAACATAAACTGAAATAATTTAAAAGTATTTTTAATAGAAAAAAACTATTTGAGAAGGAAAATAGATAGAACAACAAAGGATTGATCAAAAGAAACTCGTGTAACCCATAATTTTACAATCTGTAAAGAATTGGTCAAAGGAAATTCACAACATATAGCCATTAAAAATCAACATGATTGGATAACGACAGTTTCTACCGTCCGAGCTGATAAATGTGGAGAAATAAATAACAAGAGAAAACAGATAGATAAGAGAGAAGAGGAAACACATGGAGATGGAAGATATACCTTTGTAGGATGACACCGCTGGAGAAGAATGGGAAGTCTGAGAGGCAACGGCGATGGGAGGACCAAAAGTCAGAGACGACGGCGAGAAGTGCGAGTGACCGTGCGAAGGAGAAGGGGAGCGACGATAAGCATGGTTGGAGGCGCGCCGACGATTGAAGACGAAACCTGCGTACACGAAAGATGAATGGAGTAAGGGGTGTGTTTGGATTAGCTTTTGGAGAATAGATTATGGGAAGAATAAATTCTGGAGAATAGATTTTGGGTAGAATAGATTTTGGGAAGAATAGATTTTGGGAATAAAGATGTTTGGATGATTAGTAGTAGAATCACTTTTTATATTGGTAAATTACTAAAAAGGGTATGATATGATTAAAAGTAAGAGAGATGAAAGATGATAGAGAAGAAAGAGGAGAGAGAAGAGAGTGTAGAGAGGAGAGAGGAGAGAGGAGAGAGAAAAAGAGAGATAAGAGAGGAGAGAAGAGAGAGAAAAAGAGAGATAAGAGAAGAGAGAGGAGAGATAATAGAGAGGAGAGAGGAGAGATAGTGTAAAAAAAGTAAGGGTATAATAGTAATTGGATAATCCAAAACCTAGGTTTCAAAGAAAAAGCTATTTTCAGTAGCTTATTCAAAACCTAGGTTTCAAACCGAGGTTTTGTTCAAAATCAATTCTCAACAAAAATTGCTGTTTGTGTGAAAATTTTCCAAACCGAGGTTTTGCCCCATAATTAATTCTCAAACCGAGGTGCCAAACAGGCACTAAATGAAAAACGAAGAAAGGTTTTTACACCCGATGGGCAAACGTGAAAAATTAAAAAATAAGTAGGGTTAATTTAGTCAATGTAATATATAATATTTCTCACCCCTCCAAAAAATCCCAAATTTAGAGGGGTGAGAGAGAGGGGTAGGGGACCAGAAAAAGACAAAAAAATTCCACTCCCCTCCTCTCTATTTTTTCCAATCAAATATATTTATATCTCCCCTCTCCTACTCTCTCCTCTAAAAACTCTTAACCAAACAATGTCTTAGGAGAAAAATATGGAGAGGGTCAGGTCACAAATTTATAAGAGGAAATTAGGCCATAATGAAAGAAAGGCAAAGTTTGTCAATACGAGGGTAATAGAGATAAGGTGAGGGGTCAAAAAGAAAATTACAAAATTTTAGGTATTTTTATTTTTTTAATAGCATGAGTCCCATAAAAGAAATTAATGAACGATTCAAGGGTTTTAATGGTGATGTTATTTTTGTCTCAATTTTGATAGTTGATAAGTATTTTTGCATCCAAAAAAAATTTATAGTATTTGGTATACCTTAGACAAAAGTTTATTATTAAATTTATACTTTTGTTCAATTTATAATTATAATTCATAATAATTATAAACTATTTTAATATTTAAAAATTTTTGAGTCTCATGATAATAATTAATTAATAATTATATTAACTAATTTTATGATATTTTAAAAATTTAATTATAATAATATATAATAATTATAAATAATTAATTAATTATAATATATTTTTATTACTTCCTGACACATGGAGGAAAATATATAATTGTTTATAAAATGAGTCATATTTTAATATTTTATAAGTAAAAAATGTGGTTTTCTCCTTAACCTATGTATTTCCTTACGAGGATTAGGGGCATGCATGGGTAGAGTTAAGTAAGATAGCCCCTCTACTCGGTGTCCTACCAAAAAAAATATGGGTTATATTTTATAGCTCGATACTCAGCCCTACTCGATAAAAGCCCTAACTATTTCGGGTTGGGTATGGGTGGGCTGAGCATACCCAAATCGTGATGCCCTGCTCATATTATGAAAAAAATCTATAATTATGAACTTTTAAAATAATACTATATTCATATATTTTCAAGAGTTAAATAATATCTATAATCCACTAAGAATAAAATAACAAAATGATAATAATTAAAATTTTGAAATCCATTGCATATAAAAAAAAAGTTTTGAAGTCTAAATAGTTTACAATTATAACTTTACATCAATCTCCCCAAAATTGACAAAGATGAAGCATCTGAAAAAAAAATATTACGGTTAGCAAAATTTAAAAAAAAACAAATAAAGAAACTAATTTAGTTATAAATTTTAAAGGATGCAATTACCTACTTGACTATTCATATTTATAAAATTATCTTTTAATTACCAGCATCCATCATATTTGTTATATGTGAAATAATATAATCTATAAATTTTGATATATAAAAAGGTAACCAACTGTGCAAAGCCAAATAGGCAAGGCAACAACCCCTACTCGATGCTCGGCCCTGCTCGAATATGGACCTTGCCCAAAATTACCTATTTTACATTGGGCTATTTTTTATTAGGCTAGGTAAAATATTTTTTATACGGACTCGAATAGACTCACTAGGTTATGGGCACCTTACGCATAATGAGGACAAGTAACAATGACGGACGAAGTACATGCATATAGAATTTTATCTTCTCATTTCATCTCTTTTTTTTTATTATTAGGATCATATCTTCGTAAAACATATACTATTTAAATGTTCTATTTAATTAATTTAATTAAATTAAAAAATTATTTAAATTAGTTAATATAATTATAATATTTTTTAAAAAATATTATAATCATATTCTTTAACTCTCCCTTCATCTCTTATTTAATTATTATTAAAAAAATATCAATATGATTAATTTATAATATATAAAAATATTTTATATTTAAGATTAAGATCAACTGTTTAATTAGGTCCTATATAAACATAATTTTTTGTCGACAAATATATATATAATTTATCTCCATACATTAATATATATAATTTTTTTACCAACAAACTAGGTAGTATTTAATTTTGAGTAAAATAGAACATAATATTCTAATTTTATTTATAATTTTATCTTTAATTTTTTTAATTTAATGTAATTTTACCTATAATCTTTTTTATTTAGTGTAATTTTTAGTACTTGATAAATATGATTATGGGTGAAATTATATTAAATTAAAAAAATTATATATAAAATTATATCATAAATAAGATTAAGATACTAGTACAATCTAAAAGATAAGAGTAAGATATCGATACTGTGTTATTTTATTTTTTTACTTTAAAAAGTTAATTTCGCTCTACAATTCGGTTTCTTTGCCACGGTGTATATAGATCACACACCGTTCACATTCAGTAATACGAACATCGCGATTCCTTCAAACAGGAAACAGCAACAGGTGATTAGATCTCAATTTCAGAGAAGCAGTGAGAGAATCTGAGACTTTACCCAAAATGACACGGCGATCTGGAGGTTGCTTGAGGTGTTGCTTGGTAGTGTTTGCGATAGTCTCAGCTTTGGCTGTGTGTGGCCCCGCTCTGTACTGGAGATTTAAGAACAGTTTGAAACTTGGCAATTCCAAAATCTCTTGCCCTCCTTGCGTTTGTGACTGTCCTCCTCCTTTGTCTCCCCTCCGCATTGCTCCTGGTAAGGGTTTCGGCTACTCGTTTCTTGCTTTTGATCGAATAAATCAAGCGCGCTTTTCTTTTATTTTTGTTGCTGTTGTTGAGTTTCTGTGTTGTGGTTGTATTTATTTGGTTAGCTTTTCGGTAGTGAAACCGATTATGTTTAGGATCATCATTTTGTTTCTTTTTAGGATTTGATAGTAATAGTCAAGGAGACGACTAAAAGGAGTACTTTTTTTTTTCATTTAAGCAATTGTAATTGCTCTGGGTTCTCAGCTTTCTCCTTGCTTGAGCATTGGGATTACTACGAGGGAATGTTTTAGATTCAGCTATCCGTTTAAGTAGGATGTGTTGCCATTCCATGAACACAAGCTCTATTCATTGGTCTACCAGATGAAATCACCCAATACCCGTCCGGGTGGTGTGGGGGAGCGGGGAATTTCCTTACAGTTTATAGTAAGAACCTGTGAAATTGATCTGTCTTTAAGAATCCCAGCTGGGCTCATCAAAATTTTGCACATGAAGTCATATCCCATGCTATGATTCCAGGAGACTTAAAAATATTCATGACAAAAGCTAAATGGAACAATAACAGTCCTCAAAAGCTGGTGAGCTGTTTGATATACTGAATGGAATGATATTGATGTGAAAATTAAATTAAAAAATGATTTTATAGATGAAAAAGACACTGAAATCTTTAAATTAGAAGTGTAATAAAAAGGGGTAAATAACAATAAAAAGGGTTTAGTAGACTTTTATATCTTGTTTTTGTGTGTAATAAAAATATAATCTCTCTCTAAAGGGATGCCAAACAGATTGTGAGTTATTGTCTTAAAGAATGCTATTTTCCTTCATGGTAAGACAAGTCACTTTTTTTTTATCTTATGCCTTTCCTTGACCTGTGATCTATAGCGCCATCCGAGTTTACTGATGTGTGTGCGTTGTCATGATTGATTCTTCACCATCACATAGATCTAATGTTAAATTGTAGCGTAAAACAGATGTTGATGTTTATTCATGGTAAATGTTGTAATTCTTGTATTCTTATCTTATAAATTGAAAGATAAGTGACCTACTTTTTCCTCGTTATAAGCTACTTGTCTTGAATATCATCACTTCTTCTATTTAGACATTTAACACATGTTCTGCATGAAGTTGCATGTCTTTATTGGGATTTGTCTCATCTATCATTTTCTTCTTGGATGTTAATTCTGATACAAAATTTTGAAACTAATATTATGTGACATCAATACTCAAACATTTGTATACTGATTTTCCCCCTTTGTCCTTCTTTCGCAGGGTTGGCCAACCTTTCTATCTCAGGTTAGAGGCATCCTGATTGCTTAACTAATTTAAGAACTTGCCCTTTTCTTAAATATATTTATTTATTACGTGTGTTTCATACTAATATGTATGGAATCATAGGAAATCTGTCCCACCTATACTTTTAACTGACAAAGGGCTGTTCTAGACAGTCTTTGTTAATTTGTTTTCTACCATGTATATTGTCTGGAAATTTAGGTTGCCAGTTTCCTAGTGATTCATTACTGATGATGCTTGTAAAATGCTGAATTAAATATGGGAATGTGATCTTTAGATGCATTGATATATGTATACAATATTTTCTTGGAATCTTAGATGTACCATTCATGTCATTGACATAAAGAGGGCGAGAGAGGTGGCATTGTTGTGTTGTGTCTATCAATAGCAGAATTAAAAGGGAAAGCAAACAAAATTTACTACTCTTTTTATGCAACTCCTATTAGATTTGTATCATTATTAGTATTTAGTAATACCTGCCCCTTTTATATTACCTATTATTGATTGGGGTGCGACGCATTCTGTTTCCTTGTCTCTGTATGTGATATTCTTTGTAACAAACACTATCTATTTCATTATTTCATATAAATTGGTATCAGATTTCTTTTACATAATCATTGTCATGAGACAGACAAGATCATATCATTCATTCAACTCTGGTATGAACGTTTGAGAGTTATTTGATTGTTATGTGCAAGCTTTATGTTTAACTCTTCGCCACCATACAAACTACAGTTGTACCAGATTTCTTGTTTTGTAATCATTCAGTATGCTGGTGGACAGATTGTGGAAGTACTGATCCAGATCTGAAGCAGGAGATGGAAAAGCAATTTGTGGATCTTCTCACAGAGGAGCTTAAGCTGCAAGAGACTGTCACCAAAGAGCACACTCGTCATATGAACATAACATTGGCTGAGGCAAAGAGAGTGGCATCTCAATACCAGAGGGAGGCAGACAAATGTGTTGCTGCTACCGAAACTTGTGAACAAGCAAGAGAGCGAGCCGAGGCCTTGCTCATCAGGGAAAAGAAGATGACTTTGCTGTGGGAGCGGCGAGCGCGTCAAGTGGGCTGGCCAGGGGAATAACTGTACAAAATTTACACGTGATATTCTTCAATGCTCTGCAACTGATATTTTCCCTCGTTTTTTTAATACAGGCACGCAAGCAAATTGCTTAACTTTTTAACTAATTTAAGTTATAAATATAGTTGTTCTCTCCTACCACTGTGATGTTGTAACTACATCACCCCAATTGGCTTGTATCAATCAATTTTTACATGGGATGAAAATGTCATCAATGTATAAGCTGCAATAGTTTTTGGTGTTATTGGCATGTCATTTTGGGATTGACTGTGCTGCTCAGTGCTTTAAAAGCCGGTTTCCTTATTGGCGATTTAAAACCCCAATCTAACTTTTCAATTGTGATTTTACGGTTTTTGAGGTAAGTATGTAAGAAGAATTTTATTTCGACTTACGTAAACATACTTATCATAAGCAAATCTAAATAAGAACTTAAAATTCCAAAATAATCTCTATCTATCATGATTTTTTCAGTTGAATATCTTTCAACTTTTGTTCTGCTAGGTTTACCCCAAGGTGAACACTCTTGATTTTTTTTTATTCAAGTATTTTTCTTACTTTCACAGCAAGGTCATTATTGTCAAAATTAGATTGCATTTCATCCAAAAGTTATTCCTTTTTTGCTTGCTTTGAGGGTGTGATGCGTTCTTTTACTCACTACATAGAGGACTCAACACATATAACCAAACCGAGGAGGCCAAACTCATTTTGGTTCGATTTGGCTTGCAATTTCAATTCAATTCTGCTTATCTCTATTATTATAAATGTTTTTGCATGTTTTGTCTTCATAAACAAGATACTTGATGAAGTTGGAGATCCTTTATCATACTACTTACAAATAGTTACATTTATTATATCATTTAATATAACTTTTATAGACACATTGATCTATATGTAGAGTACTTATAAATTAAATTATATAGTTAGTTATGTCAATACATCGAATTAAATAGTTAAAATTATTAATTCATCTTTATAGTGCTAGCCAATTTTAACTCAATCCTTATATTTTAAAACTAACAACTCAATTCTTAATCATGTTACTAGTGTGTCAAAAAAGTTTTTCTGACCCGAGAGTAACAAAATTCATTTCAGTTATCTCTATATTTTAGAAGAATTAGTCTCTAGTTATCTTTAAAGAATACTGTCTAACTCTAAAAAAATATAAATTATTTTTATGTGTTCTATTTTAACTCTTTTACATAGGAAAGATTATCCACAAGCCCATGCCCATATCCTCTATATCAGTTGGGGGTTTGATGTCATAGCCTCTTCTTTTGAAGGGTATGTTGGATGTCACTTGAGCCTAATGCTCTTAGTGCATGTTTGGATTTGTTTTCAATAAATACAAAACTTCTTTCACATCTTTACCTCATAAACAGTAAAATAAAGATTTGAAAGTTCAGATTGAGGTTTCAAATTATCAATCCAAATAAGTACTTGAGGGTCAAAAGATTGTTATTGTTGACAAGGAAGCACGTGATTGCTAAATAGGATTAAAAGGCGAACATCACCATTCTATCATGCCACCCCTACGCCGGCTACAGATTTCAAAGCGTTTCACGTTAACCTCGAAGCCCTCTGTCTGCGATCATCTTCTTCTCCCAAACGGAATATTAGCCGCCAACTCTGTCACACTATTCTAGGAGGAGGGGTTCTTTTTATTTGCCAACTTCTAGGAGGTATTCTATTTAATTGTCCAAACTCATCCGCACATGAAAAACTAGTTATTTAATGAATGGGTCTTGAATTGTAGAGAATGCTTTTGATTTTGAGTTATACATGAGCATCTCCAATACTACTTTGGCGATCCTTCTTAAACCATTTACAGAGCTTCCTTCAAAAGTTGAACGGATGGGCCATTAAGTGCGTCGGACTGTGACAGAGTTGCCGGCAATTATTCTGTTTGGGAGAAGATGATTATCAGAAGCATTGGGCTTCAGGGTGACGGTGAGGGTGAGGGACTAATTTGAAATACATTTTAGATTGTAGGACTAAGTTGATAACTTGGTAAAATTATAAGCCAAGTTATTTAATTTTCTCAATTAAATATTGTAAAAGGACTAAATCAAAAGGATTATAAAAACTAAATTAAAAATTAAGTGAAGTTATCATGATTAAAAAATTCATTCTTTCATATTAATTAAAATCTTTAAAAAATAAATAAAAAAATAAAGCAAATTATATCGTTCAATGTCCTCAAATATTTTATAATAACATTAAATATTTTGAAGTAATTTTTATATAATTCTATATTTAAAGTATTTTTTAATAATAATGAGTACTTTAAACTAAAGATAATAATAAAAGTAAAAAAAAACTTAAAAGAAAAAGAAAAAAAATAATTTAGAATGCTCAGATAAGAATAAATAAAAATTTATTTTATGATACTGAATGTTACTAAAAAAATATTTTAAAATATTGAATACAATTTATATTTAGATTATATATCTAATGAGGAGAGATCTATTTTTTACTTCTTGAATATTAAGAAAGATTAGTTTTTATTGTTGATACAAGATATTTTTTGTGGGAAAAAATCTTGCATGCTTTTTGTTTAACTTGTTGGATTTATTATTTTAATTATTTTAATGTTTAGCCAAAAAAAAAAAAAAAGAATAAGACCCTAAACATAGGGGGGATCCAAATTATTAATTAATGAAATGAAGCAGAAAGCTTAACACATGGATGGTGAACAGTGAGTATGAGAGAGTGTGCAAAATCATGAACACCTCACATGCACATGCCCATCACTCATCAACTCAGAATCTCAGCATATGCATCCTATCCATCTTCTCTTTTCTTTATTACTCTTCTAAGTCTCATCCCTGAGTGTCGGTTGCTCTTTTCTTAATCCCTAACTTGTCCTATCGCCAACTAGATTCAGTGTGTCCCTCTCAATACATCTTTGGGAGTCAACAATTAAAAGTAATTTAAATGGATTAAAAAATTAATTAATTATAATAATTATGTTAGTTTTTATAAAATATTTTTTTAATCATATTTAATAGAACTATTCTTAATATGCATAAATATATAAAAATATTTTGGGATGAAGATTATAATTTCGAGAGATAAAAGTAAATTGGGATCTTATATTTAAAATTAAAATAAACTCCTCAATTAATTTTTATATTTAGGACTGAAGAAAATATTAATGATAGTTAGGTCTTTAAAAAAATTATAATAAAAAGGCTGTAAGTATTGATTCACATAGTTGTAAACAAGAATCTCAATTACTAGCTAGGAAATATATTTGACTTTGATATACCTTATCTGGAATTTGTTTTTGAGTGAAAGGGGTTACTAAGATTATAAATAAAATTAAATTTATATATAATTTTTAACTTAAAAAAATTTATATATTATTAAGCCACAAGGCCATTCACTATTTTTTACAATTGATACTTTAAAATTTAAAATTATCTGAATCTGTATTTACAATTTATTTTATTTTTTTTCAACTTTTTTTGAGAATCCTAAATTTAAAATTATCTGAATCTGTATTTACAATTTATTTTATTTTATTTTTCAACTTTTTTTTAGAATCCTACCAGTCATTAATTCAATTTCTTTTGGCAATTTACTTTAATTTCTCTATATCCTTTACTAGTGGCAGTTTGATTTTCTTTTGTTGGCCAAGGAAGAATCCTAATAAGTGAAATTTTAGATAATTTAGATTCCTTAAAATATTTTTAACTAAAATAAAAAAAAAACAGAGAGAAATAGACTAATAATTGATATATATTTTCAAACTCATAGATGGCAATAATATTGTGGCCTGAAGAATCGGTTTGTTGACTCAGAATATTACTCATTGTTCACGGCGATGCATAAACTATAATTGATTATTAATTAATTACCACAATAACTTCAACAATTAAGGCAAATTAATTAAATGGACTCTTAATTTCATTCTCAATTTATAATTTCTCTCCAAATTCAAGTGAGATTGACTGTGGACAGTGATCTATTATTATTCCTCGACATTATTATTATTATTATTATTATTATTATTATTATTATTATTATTATTATTATTATTTTATCTATAACTTTTAATAGTGATTGATGAGATAGTTGAGGAGTTTGGGGGTCACACATAAGTATGATATGAGAGTGAGTTGTATCATTTATTTATAATTTATAGTTAATTTGACTCATTTATAAAATCATGTCATAGTATGGCTTTTTTATGACATTTAAATATATCGGTGATACTGGCCAATATATATATATATAAATGATAGTTGAGCTTTTTATGCATCACACAAAATTAAAAAAAAAAAGAGCTATATTATCTATAATTATTTGTGAATAATATACCCCTTCTTGTCTTAATGATAATCTATTCTTATTCATAAGAGATATTTATAGTTTTTTTTTTATTTTTTATTATATTTTCTATTTTTATCTCTGATAATTATTTGTTAGTCTCACTATATTAGTTAATTATTTACCCCCCTCTCTCTCCATAAATAACCATCTTTTTTAAAATAAATTACATTTTAATTAAATTTTTGATTATATAATTTAGTTATTTGTATCTTACTCCTTTTATCCTATTTGAATCATTTTCAGTATATTTTACATCAAACTAAATATTTTTTAAATTTTATTAATTTTATTTTAAAAATTTAAAATTTTTTTTAATTTTAGTTTTATTTACTATATATTATATTCTATAAAAATAAAATCAATATAATAATAAATAAAAAATAAAATTATATATTTATGTAAAAATTTAATAATATAATTTATAAATAAGATTACAAATTTCTTCTCTCTTTGCTCAATATATAGAACCAAAAGATTATAAAGCAATCTAAGGAAGTAACCAACATTATTTTATATTTTATATTGATTAGTAGAAATTGCACTCTTACACCGAATGGCGTGGTTAACTGTTCCAATTTTATGAATGAAGAAAATTACTGTGAGAAGACCCCCACTGGACTGATATTGATAAGATCCCGACTTAAATTTGACAATGATAGAGTATTTGAGTATTGAGAATGATGACAAATGGCAGCGTAACAAGGGCAGAAACTGGGCTGGTTCTGTCATCTCTCTGATCTTGGTGTCACCTGACAGCCATCCTCTTCCTCTCGGGGCTCACATAAGACAAAGTCAAATGAAAACGAGACCCGAATCACCAAGAAACGCGCTCTCATTTTTCAACGATCATGCACCCTCTCATCACTCATCTCACTCAAACCAGCTGTGATCGTCAATTATATCAATTTTAAATTCAACTCCGGATATTTTTGTTTACAAATAAACAAAAAAATGACCTTTTTTTGGTAGATCTATACAAAGAAAACCAAGTTCCCTTTTCTTCTATAGGAAGGGGGTTTCTCCCGCTTTCGGGCTGTATCATCAACAGGTTTTAAGGGTTTGTTCCAAAACTTTTAATTACTTGCCTACTGCTCGCTTTCTGGGAAGCTTCTTCTGGTCTGGGTGTACACCTACGGATCACTAGGACAATACTAAGTTTCCAAATTTAGAACTTGTCGTTAGATATTTATTGGGATTTCGATTCGGATAAAGCTTCTAGAAATGGAAAGTTCCAAGGACAAGAGAGCCGAGAAGAGAGGGTACGAGCAGGTCGACAGTGTCGAATCAGATCATCTTTCACCATCAAAGAAGCCAAAACTACCTGGTTTGGCCAGGTATTGCTAATACAGCTTATCGTTCTATATGCATGCTTGCAAGCTGCTTGTAATTTGCTCTCTATGCAAAACTTAGCATTCTGATGTTCTTAATAGTTTTATCAAACTGGTTCAGATCACTTATCAATCTGTGGAAACTATGTTAAGTGATTATAGAGATAGTTTAATGAGTACCCATCTTGGTTAGATTTGAAGATGAATCTTAATCTCTCTTGCTTTTGAATCCTATGCTGTTGAATGTATTTGCAAGCTCATCATTTGTTGATTTTAACCTTAACTTTATGTCGTTGGTGTCAGCTGTATTCAATTGAAGGTGTCGGTTTATTTATTTTTGTGCACGTAAATGTGAATTTTGTGAAACTCATACAGTGGTTACTCATAACTTTGTGTAGTGTAATCGTGGAGGCTTTGAAGGTGGATAGTTTGCAAAGACTTTGCTCATCTTTGGAACCTCTTCTCAGGAAAATTGTGAGTTGAGGGAACTTTCTTTGTTTGAATTCTTTCTGAAATACATCATGGGAAAGTTTTCTCTGTCTGCTATGATTTACAATTCCATGATCAACTATGGACTCTCTCTGCTTCTGCATTTGATTTCATTCTAGGATAGAAGAATCAATCCCATTATCTGTATTCAATTGGTTTTAATAAGAAAGTGAACCTAAAAGGGAAAATTTTCGGGGAATAGTGTGTATCTTTGAAGTCATAAGAGAGAGATACAAATAAAGTTCATGGGACATGTAAGAACTACTCAAAAATGAATCAAGTAGGATGAAAAAGCCGAATGATCATAATTTGTTGGTCTATTAATTTTTTGGTGTAGCTTGAGAAATACTGCTGTATGTTTGTAGCTTTCTTTTAAAAAGAGTAGCTCTATGTTACTGGATCTATTTATTATTTATGAGAAATCTAAAGTAGACTCGGTCAATAAAGGATAAGTAGAGAAAGCCAATAATAAACAGATATACTTTGAAATCCACGATTAAAATGCTTACATATTTGTTCTTGCTTTGCTTGATATATTTATTTTTGGTAGAATCTACCTAACAATTTCTCTATTGCTTACTTGTTTGTAAGCATTTAAGTCATCCAATTAAGGTCTAATATTTGTTATAATACTACGCTTATCCTGCTAATTCCATGAACATTAGGTTAGTGAAGAAGTGGAGCGTGCATTGGCGAAACTGAGCCCTGTTAAACTTGTTGGAAATGGAAGGTTTGTTATCCCATCATACTGGAGTGCTAAAAGTTGTTTCTTTTCGGTTGTGAATATTTTGTCGGTATGGTGCAGAAAGGTGATTGATTACAGAAACTAAATGAAAATATTAAATACCTAGATTTGAGTCATGTGATTCTTATCAGTATGATACAAACGCCTTGGTGAAATGATCTTGCATTATTTCATCGGTTACATTTTACCTGTGTCAGATCTCCACCGCCAAGCATTGAATGGCCAGGGCCAAAGAATCTGCAGATTCAATTCAGAACAAGAATGCCGCCACATTTGTTCACTGGTGGGAAGGTTGAGGGAGAGCAAGGGGGAGCCATTCATGTTGTGGTGTTGGATCCTAACGCAGGCCACGTGGTCCAAACTGGACCGGTATCCGTTGCGAAATTGAACATTGTTGTACTTGAAGGTGATTTTAATGGGGAATCTGATGATGACTGGACAAAAGAACACTTTGAAAGCCATGAAGTAAAGGAGAGGGAGGGGAAAAGGCCACTTCTAACTGGAGATTTGCAGGTTATATTGAAGGAAGGTGTGGGAACCTTGGGAGATCTTTCTTTCACCGACAATTCTAGTTGGATAAGGAGCAGAAAATTCAGGCTTGGCATTAAGGTGGCTCCCGGTTGTTGTGGGGAGATCCGTGTTCGTGAGGGCAAGACTGATGCCTTCGCTGTTAAAGATCATAGAGGAGAATGTGAGTTTTCTAATAGTAACCACTTCATTATCTGCTTAAAAACAAAAATATCAGGATTATTCTTCCAGACTCAGGTGCTGAATCACTGAAAATACAATGCAAAGTAAGAGATTAAAAAGTTTGTATTAATAGTTTATAGCAACAGAAATCACAGATATTATCAAGTTTGACTCCTAGTTACAGACAAGAGTTTCTAGAAATCAGGTAAGACATAAGATTATTAATTATATACATTTTAAGTAAACAAAAGAAGGTAGCAAACCAAAATAACCTTATCAATAGTAGAATTTGTTTCCTTGTTATATTTCTCATAACATGTGAAGTTGGGCTGAACATTTTTAACTTTTGTCACTCGGATAAACTATTGGGTAGTTTAAACTTTAAATAAACTGACGAAAATATTGAATTTAATTGATGGCTGTAAACTTCTACCTGGTACCCTTATATTTTACATCAATACTAACTTGATTTCTCTCTGCTTAGGGAACAGACATTCATTCAAATTCTGCTTTCTGTCACTATTTATGCTTTTGTAGAAGCATCATAATATATTTCCCTTAGTAAGCCATGTTAATTTAACTTATCTGTAATATGCAGTGTACAAGAAACACTATCCACCTGCCTTGCATGACGAAGTTTGGAGATTGGATCGTATAGCGAAGGATGGGGCACTGCACAAAAAATTGATTCAAGCAAATATAGTAACTGTAGAGGATTTCCTTCGTCTTCTAGTCAGGGACCCTCAGAAGTTGAGAAGTGTAAGAAGAATTTCAGAACATTTGCTCATTCATAAACACAAACGCACTTCTCTCTATTTTTTTTTTTCAGAATACTTAATTCCTTCAACTTTCTTGTTTTTCCTCATCACAACAGATACTTGGTAGTGGAATGTCCAATAGAATGTGGGAGAATACTGTGGAGCATGCCAAGACTTGTGTCTTGGGTGGTAAGCTGTTTGTGTATTATACCAATGAAACCAACACCGATGTCGGTATCGTGTTCAACGATATATATGAGCTGAGAGGCCTTATAGCCGATGGTCAGTTCTTCTCTTTGGAATCACTTACACCAAATCAGAAGGTAATTTTTCCTGCACTGATTGATGAAGATAGATGAATCTTGTATTCTGCTTAACTTTGATCTGTGGTCAACATGACCTTGTGAATTTGACCATCTCTTCTACATCCGATCATTTAATGAGAATTTGAATTGCAGATGTCTGTAGATTCATTGGTGAAGAAAGCATATGAAAACTGGAACCAAGTTGTTGAATATGATGGCAAGGTTTTAAGTTCTTTTACAAATTCCAAAAATGGATCAAGAACTGCATCAGCTCCACCTACAGTGCCTCACAATAACCACGTCACAGAACAGTATACTTCTCCAAAGAATAGGTTGCAGTATGTCCCGCCGGTTGATCCGAACCAGCAGTTTCAAATACAAAACAACTACTCTTATGCTGCTGATTTGTCTGCATTCCGGAAAACTGATAATCAGATTTTAGGGACAGCATCAAATGACTCCCAATTAGCATTGACTGGCAGCATGAATTACATGGAAAGTCAAAATCCTGCGGTCGAGGCTGGGTATATCCCTGGAGATTGGTCTCGACCGAGAAGTGGGCAAGGACTCGAAGACGTCGTGGCCGAAGAAATCCGTCTTAGGAGTTCAGAGATGCTAGAGAGTGATGATATGCAGAGGTTGCTCAAGACAATAAATGTTGGTTTTGGTCGTCCTAATGAGAATTATTATTCCTACAGTTTGCAGTATGAACCTCAGGCGTGTCAAACCTTTGGCGAGGATCACACGAAGACTTCGGGGAAGGCTGTGGTGGGGTGGCTTAAGCTCAAAGCTGCTTTAAGGTGGGGAATATTTATCAGAAAAAGAGCTGCAGAAAGGAGAGCACAGCTTACTGAGTTGAATTGATTTTTCAATGCTACAAGATTCATTACATTCAATGCACTTGGAAAAAAAAAATATGATTAAAGGACATCTTGCTGAGTAATCCTGGAACAGAAGAATTGAAGCATGTGCTGTATCAGAATGAACCATACTTTTCTCTAACTGGCAGTTCATAATTTAGTTGGTGCACTGTGTTGTAACATGATCGCCCCTCTCTTTATCTGGGCATTTTTCTGTTATTTGGTTGTGATGCATTCTTATTTTTTTGTTTCTTTATCTTCTATGTATCAAAAACATCTAATGTGAACGCCGTACAATAAATAAAAGGAAAAATTAATTAGTTAGTCCTACAATTTATATTCATGTTCAATTAATTTTTTGCAAGTCAATAATTATAATGAGTTCTCATTTGAAAGTTAATCCTCAAAAATTAACTCTTGAAAAGAAAACCGTCACTATGATGAGAAGGTTGCATTAAAAGCGTCTTGCTGATATGGCATGAAATGAGCATGTGGATAGTGACGTGGCAATAAAGGGATGATCAGTATCTTCCCCATGCCTACACTTTCACCATCTTTGATCCGTATCTTCCTTCAATTTCAATCCATCACTTAATGAAAGAACCTTTTCTCCAGTAGTTTTGGTGGGGAATCGGATCATCTCTTGTGTTTGATGGTTAGAACTTCCAGCTTTGGGCTGTGAAGATGAAAGCATATATCAAACTATTGGACTTATGGGTGGTCTTCGAAGGATTACAAAAAATGGGATGGGGCTCATCTGATAGATTTTGTGAAGTTTATTTATACACAAACTCAATCCAACTCAGCATGATATAAGGATCTGGGAAATTAACATTTCTCAATTTCTCTAAATAGTGATGCTATCTGAAACCAAGACCCAAGCATTTTCCATGCTTGGTTTCAGAAAAACTACGATTTGAAGTAGCTGGTTGCTTTGTCTGTGTTGTTGGGGCTGGCAGTTTCTCCATGGCACTTAAGAACTTGCGCAAGTGCTTTAGGTATTCTGGAAATGTTTCTATGTTACAATGTCCTGCTCCATTCACCCACAATGGATCATACTTTTCCTTTGAAAGCTCCCACAATCGCTTCCCGTGTGAAAAATCAACTACATCATCGTTTGTTCCCTGGATCACACACATATCAAACCAGTGTTACTTCTTTTTCTTTTAATTTTAAGAGACAGGTGCTAACAACTAAGGTTACGGGTAGCTATTTACCAGAAAGCTTATATGCCATTAGACCGCAAGGCTATCAGCATCAAACTAGCGTTACTAGTACTAGAAAAGTTGTAATCCATCCGATCCTTAATATAAGAGCTAGTTGACTTTTTTAGTAGTTAAAGAAGCTAAATAAATCAATTAATTATAACTAAATCTAACCCCTCAAGACAAATTCATATTATATACTCCTTAATCTACCCAAATTAGTCAATTAATTCTTATATTAATTATAATCAACTAATTTGTTTAGCTCTCTTAATCTATCCAAAAAAAATCAACTAGTTTTTATATTATATTAAGGATTACGAGGAGTATTAGTTTGTCAAACACTACACTATGTCACTGTTGAGACTGAAAGCTGTTAAGTTGACGCACTCTTTAAACAAGTGCTGCTGCCTTATGTTATGGAATAAACTACTCCGTTTGGTGTTAAATATAGGATTTAATTGAGAAGTTTGTTTTGATCATGAATATAATACCTCAATCTAATTTGTCTCTTAAATTTACAAATTTCTCCCAAGCTATCCTATTCGATTATATATGTTAAAGGAGGTTTCTATCAATGAGAGATAACAATTAAAGGGAGTATTTTAGAAAAAACTAACATAAGTTTGTTGCAAATGACTAACATAATCAATTTTTTTAATATTAAGTAAATTAGTTATCTAGTTCCTATATTTAGGACCGGAGGGAGTATTATCAGTAGAAATAATATAACAGATTGCCTTCAGTTCAAAACAGAAGCCTCAAGAATTAGAAGCATGTAAGGAAGAAATACGTACATGTATAACTAACACAGGACAGTTGACAAGCCGTATCTTGTCTATATTCTGCAAATGATAGAGAAGTCCTTTGTCAATAGAAAGCTCAGAGCTAAAGATCTGTGAAGAATGGCCTGAAGAGAAAAAAAAACTTACTTTGAATATGTCAAACCAGAACGTGACTTTGACATTGTACAAAACCCTAATCCCTGAAAGAATGGCGCTGTGAAGAACAACACCTCTCAACCTTTGTAATTTAGAAGCCATGTGTAGTGTGGGGCCACTTCCAACTGATTGACCGTACAAAATTAAATCTTCTTGCCTGATTCCATAATCACCCTTCAAGCAATTATATACAGCCTCTATATCGTGGTATGTGTTGAACTCCGTTGGCTATGACACAAAAAGAGATAATCGTATATTAATCACTGAGATACATCAGTGAACACCAATAGACTTGATTGATTCAGAGAAAAACACAAAACTCAAATGGAATTGAGAATCTTGCTTTTTTATATACATCAGGTTAATTGAGAATCCATTCATTTGCAAGCAGCATAAGAGAAGGACAGAACAGAGGATAAGAGGGAATTACACAGATTACTTACCTTGCCTGTAGATGATCCATATCCCGAATAATCATAGCTGCAATTTAACATAAAAGTTACATCAAGTTAATAAGAAAAGACTTTCACATATATCCTTCAAATTGATGACAAAAACTAGCATCCTAGAAGCTGCCAGGCCAAACAAAACCAACATTACGAAAGGAAACCAGATCAGGCTAGAAGTAAGCATCCAATTTGAACCCGAAAGTTTTTTGTGCAGGAGCTGTAAACTAGTTTTTTTTTTTTTTTTTTTTATCAATATTGTCCAGAAATATTAAAAAAGAGGAATATCCCTCCCAACCGTTAATGGTCTATGTTAATTTTTTAACCGTTAAGGTTAGTTTTTTAAAAATTCAACCTTACCTATTATGAATTACCCTTTTCTATCTAGCATGAGTTAGAACCATAAGTAAATTAAAACATAAAAAATGATTAACAAACTGAACTGGGGAAAAACTGAATTCCATCAGCAGAAAGATTTAAAGAGAACAGAAGTTTCACGTCAAGAACAAACAGAATTTGCAGAAGCAGAAAGAAATCGTTGGTGACGCAGAGGTAGAACGGATCAAATTTCAAATTAACCAAAAGGAAACTAAACTGGTGTTGTATAAGTATTACTAATATCTCATTAGCCATGAAGCAAAACAATAAGAGAACGAACGCATCAAATTAATTATGAATACATGAAATCCAAATCAAAGATCATTTTGAAAAAAAGAAAATCAAAGAAGGAAGTTAAAAATAGAAAGATAACCCCATGATATTGACACGAAGATGAGCTCTGAGCGCATTGAAAAGCTCTTGCATCTGACCCAAATCAGCAGCATTACCGTGAGAGTACAAAATCGTGAACCTCGCAGAAGGGTGTTTCCAAAACATGGCAACGACCTTATTGCCGGCCTTTGTCTCAATCAGATGAACGTCCAAGTTCTTATCAACGGTAATGCCGGAGAAGACAACCTTCCCATCCGGGTCTCTGTGAACGTCGTACGTTGGTGGGTCTGGCGGGAAAAATGCGAATTTCGCGGCCACGCCTCCCGTAACATTTCCCATTAACACAAACCCACCTCATAAATAAATGGAAGACGCTATACACCCAATTTGTCTGGTAATTTCTCGACTAATTTTTCACTTGTTCGTTTCTTTTCCCCAAGATTTTGTTTTACGAGAAAAAGGAAGTTGTATGGGTTTAGGAAAACTTTTACTGGGGACGACGAAAGGTATGACAAGTGGGCTGTGATGAAAATGATGCTAAAGAAGGAAAGTGAGTGTAGTGGTAGAAAATAGATCCGACCTAAGCGGGTGAGTTGAGGAGGACCACCCACCCCCTAAGTTCACACAGAAAAAACAAATGGAAAGAGAGAATGAACGAAAGAAAATATTCCTCCTTCAAATCTTTACTATTTACTAATTTAATTAAATTAAAAAATTAATCATTTTAATTATGTGATGTTTTAACTAAAATATCATAATTAATTTTTTAATTTTCTTGTCCCCTCTCTTATTTATCAGAGGATATGAATAAGAATTTTTTTAAAAAAATTAATAAATATAAAAAAATTATATTTAAGAATAAGATTGATTGTAATTAAATTTTATATTAAATATCAAAGAGTAATAGTTTAGATTAGGAATAATGATGGATGAAATTCCAACGAGTTTGGTTTGAATTAAGAAACTGAAGGGAAGTTCAAATGTTTAATGTAATTTTTTTGTTTTGGAAATTATATTTCCTTCCATTTATAAGGGGGTGGGAATGGATGGATTTGACGTGACACATCTATATGTTGAAAAGTCAGACTTGTCCTTTAGAGAATTTGTTTTGTCCAAAAATAATGATAGAAAATATAATGGGATGAAATGATGATTATATAGTATTTATTTAATATACCATTAAGTATCAGGTCAAAAGTTTAATACTCTATATCATTAAAAAAAATTAATGAAATTTATATTTTGTCTAGAAAAAATAAAACTAAACGTGAAATTATTTTTTAAACTCTATCCAGCATAAAATCAAGGATATAAATGTCTAAAGATTAATTTATTAAGGATATAAATATACATATACGTTAGTTTTATGTTGTAATGGAAATTATCTAACTTAATGTGAAAATATAATAAAAAAAAACACTTAATTTATTACAATATATTATAGTCATCAGCATTATATTTTACTGAAATAACTTTGCAGGGTATTTTTGTATAAACTTCAATATAGATTTATCTTATTGTTTAATCATTTATTTTTTATCTTTATATATTTTTTATCTCTTTTCCTATTCAATCTCTTTCACATTCACTTTTTTTTATAAATAAAGATATTTCAAAAAATTATATTTCTTATATATTTATTATTTTTAACTAATTTTTTAAACTTATTTTAATAAAATATATCTTTATAATCCTTTTTGTTTTACTTTTTCTATTTCTAATCTCTTTTTCCATTTAATCTCTTTTACACTCATTTTTTTCATAAATAACAATATTTTTAAAAAAATTATATTTTTATATATTTATTATTTTTAACTAACTTCTCCATAATGTCCCCAAATAACATCATTTAAAAAGCATGATTTAAATCAAACACCGGATTAGCAAGATGTATCAAGTGATGAGTATCCTTATGAATGAAATTTAACTAAATGTACTTATTCCTTGAGTGAAAAGAAACAAAGGCAAACTAAAATAACAATCTCCCTCCTTTTGGGTTCTTCATCCTTTTCACTTATGCTGACGGATTTAAAAGAAATTAACAAGGGACACACATTTGCAAAAGGAAAAAGGAATTATATTTTATTCTAAAATCACACCCGTCAAACACACAAAGTAATTCACATCAACACGCAGTCACTTCACAAGCACAGACACTAATACTTCTAGGACGACACACTCGTGAATACAAAGAAAGAGAGCCGAGAATTGTGATTTCATTTCTCATTCTTCTCAACCAGAGATCTCAATGGCCTTAACGTCAGGTTTCTTAACCTCTTCCTTTGGGACAGTCACAGTGAGAACCCCATTTTCCATCGATGCCTTCACTTGATCCATTTTCGCATTCTCCGGCAACCTGAATCTCCTCATGAATTTGCCGCTGCTACGCTCTACGCGGTGCCATCTCTCATTCTTGTCTTCTTTCTCCACATTCCTCTCTCCGCTTATCTGAAGAACCCTGTCGTCTTCAATCTCCACCTTCACCTCCTCCTTCTTCAGCCCTGGAAGATCCGCCTTGAATACATGGGCTTCCGGAGTCTCCTTCCAGTCAATTCGAGTTTTGACAAATGCAAAATTTTCCCCAGAAAATGTTGAGAGAGAAAAAGGGGAGGGAAAATCCTTGAAGGGATCCCAGACATCGAGCGAGAACGGATCGAAAACGCTGCTCCTTCGGCCACCGAAGAAGCTTGGGATCAACGACATCTTCTAATTTGAGGCTTGAACGAGAACACGAATTAAGGCAAAGAGTAGAAAGTGCTCTGCTGATGTTGCTGCGGAATCTCGAACTTGATTGTGTTTTTAACTTTCTATGATGAGGAAGGGGGGATACATCGGGTATTTAAAGAAGGCTAGGGACAAATCTAGTACCTTCCAGGTCAGTTTTCTGATATTTCCTGAAGGACCCTGACTTTTCGAGAATTTTCGACCCCGACCAAGATGAAAACGTCCACATTATTTCGTGGCCTGGCAGTGGCAGCCCAATTATTTGTATATTAAACTCCCTGGATATTGAGTCCATTTTCTAAATATGAAGTTTTTTAATTCAAAAAGTTTTAAAAAATAATATGATTATTTATAATTGATATATAAAAATTTTGTAACACTTTTTTAAAAAATAAAATAAAATATCCTTTCTATTATCTCTGTTTTTTAATATAAGAGTTAGTTAATATTTTTAAGTAAATTAAGAAAATTAAATAAATCAATTAATTATGACTAAATTCAACTCATTAAAATGAATTTATATTACATACTCTTTAATCTACTTAAATTAATTAACTAATTTTTATATCATTAAAAGGGCTTATGGCCCAAACTTTAATTTAAAATTTTTTTAAAATAAACAGCCATATTTGTCCAAACTTCGGTTTAGACAAAACCATAGTTTCAGATAAGCTGGTCAGAGTAACTTTTGGAACAGTAAAAGAGTTTATGAACTACTCAATTACTATTTTACACTTACTTTTTCTTACACCCTCTCTCATCTCTCCTCTATCTTTTTTACTATCTCTCCTCTATTTTTTTTAATATCTCTCATCTCTCCTATATTTTTTTTACTATCTCTCCTCTCTCCTCTATCTTTTCTAATATCTCCCATCTCTCCTCTATCTTTTCCACTATCTTTCTTCTCTCTTTTATCTTCTTCACCCTCTCTCCGCTCTCCTCTATCTTTTTTACCCTATCTCCTCTCTCATCACTCATACATACATTTTTTAGTAATTTTTCAATTACAAAACCCTTTTTGGTAATAACTATCCAAACACTTATTTATTAAGAACTACTTTTTTTCCTATAAACTCTTATCTAAAAACTATTTTTTATAAGTTGTCCAAAAGCCCATTTTTTTCATAAGCATTTTTTTAAAATCTTATCCAAACATACATATTATGATAAATGACACGGATCTTGATTTAATTGATAATAAACATCGTGAATATATAAATATATTAATTTGTTCCCTTCATTTCAGAAGTTAAAATATCCAGTGGAGCCGAATAAGTAGCACGGCTTATTCATAAGCACAAGCGTAACACTCAGAAAATGACACATGATTAATTCTTCAAAGATAATTTTGGCAAATTTAATATCCTAAAATGCAAATATTCATCTTTATTCCTTCGGCAATATTCCTTCTGCTCCGTTATGCTTCCCCATCCCCATGTTTCAGAAGCTGCCATTCCAATGAAAAGAAACCCATTAGCTTAAAATTTGTTTTAATGCATGTAACTGAAAACATTGTAAGTATTTAATTAAAAAAATATATGGACCTAATTAAAAATTAAATTAAATTATAAGTATCCTAATTAACTTTTTTAATCTCATATTAAATAGTAGTGTAAAATAATATAAAAGATATTTTAGGGGTAATTGACAGCTGGCTTTACCCAATATTAGTATCTTATAGTAGAAAGGGAGATTTTGCTATGCCTTTAAATTGTGGGTGAGCTAACCCCTTCCAAAAAATTTTGTATAAAAAATGGTATTGTGCTAAATATAATATCTTTGTAAATTAATTTGGATAACTTAAATTTTATAATTTATAACAGTATATTTTGACATTTTATCACTCAAATCTGATTGAAACAGTTCAAAGTTACAGAGGAGGCTCTAGTGAAAGGAGTTACAAATATGTTGGGGGAAATCTATACTCGTTAATGAGCTGATGATTAATATAATATTTTAATGTATATTTTTGGAGTTATTAGGCTTGAAGATATTGCAATTCTAAAGTCATTAAATAAGATGTTGCCATTCTTTATTTTCAATGAATTCAGAAAATTAAGGGGATTATTTGTTCAATTACAAATGTCTAAGGTCCCCTCTTTGCTAGATTGTTAGATCTTTTTTCTTTTCCTCTAGTTCTACGTCATGGAAGATCCTGACTTCTATGAAACAATTACCTATAATGTACATTATATGTTTTTTATTAATATCATTTACCTTTTTATAAAAAATTATTAAATAAGATGCATCACCATAATTTTTAAAATTTTTTAGACTACACATTTTTATGAGGGACAATGTAATCCCATTGCAAGTCTACAATGATGATTAGGATTGTATTATGAAAATGAGATATGCAATGGGATTGAACTCGACGGGTCCTTATTGCTTGTTCGTTTCACTGAATAGGAATGAATGTAATGTAATGTAATGCGGATTATATGAATTTGTTTGGCACGCTATTAAGGAATGATAGTGCATAGGTATAAAAACATTTGGTTATATTACTACAAATGTTAGAATATCTTGGAATAGTAAATCAAAATGACAAAATCACCTTTATAATATATATATATATATGTACACAACTTCAGTCTTAATTATAAGATTTTTTTAATTTTTTTTGGAGAGATTAATAATATTAAATAAATTATTTAATTATAACGTATGTTACATAATCTCTTTGAAATAAATAGTTTATAAGTCAAATAAATTAGTTTAATAAAAAAATAAATATAAATACTTCTAAGTGATTCATTTAACTTCTTTAATCTCTCTTAAAAATCAATAGAATTTTATAATTAGAACTGGAGGTAGTATATTTTTTGCCAAAATATATAATAACTCTATCTATATATATTTACACACACACATAATAAAGTAATAGACTAAATTACCTAGTTAATATAGACAATGAAAAAATTGAAATTTTTATTAATTAAAATTGTGTTTATATATATTATAATATCTAATATACTTGTTATATAAATCTAAAATTGATGAACAAATAAGTGGAATCGTTATATGTAAGTATCTATATACGGTTATGTATGTATATATATATATTAGTTTTTGCTTGTATTATGCTATAATTAGGTTGTTTATTTATCTCATTAATTTTTTATTAACTTGTACACAGAAAATGTATAATTGAATTAAAGTAAAATAATATTTTTATAACAGCTAATATAACTTTTTATAAATTTAAAAATGAGCTAATAAGCCAATAAATCTAATGTAAATCTGTACATGAAAATTAAGAAGTTGAATCCTATATATAATAATAAATTAAAGTATAATGCAAGTTTTTTTTTGGTTAAAATTGTATGTCTATTATACAACAAATGAAATATAATATATGTTTTTTTAATTAAAATTATATATATATATATATTGTAACAATAAGTATTTCTCTGACGATATTGTGCTGCTGGAGGAGGACGGATGACTGAAGAAATTTGTCGACCGCGGAACATTGTTGAGAGATGGTGGAAGACAATGGTAGATATGTAGTCAAGTGGAAGAAGACTATAGAAAAGATAAGGATAAATCATATCTTTTTTCTGGATTCTCACATGCTGTAATTCTCATTTGTATGTCTAGTCAATATAATTCTCTTTGTATCACTTGATGTAACCAAAATTATAAGATGTATCCCCTTTACATTATATAAACGTAAGCAAAAGTTAGAACTAATATATTATATCAAGATTACATATAATCCCTTCTTAATTCTTATAGAATCCAACGGCCGCTTAAATACTTAGTTTTATATAATTAGTATATTTTTATCCAATCAAATCAGTATAAGTGGATTTTTTTTGGACAAAAGTATAAGTAGATTTTAAAACAGACAACGATATTGATAACAATTCGACTATATATTAAATAACACGTATCTTGATTGAATCGAAAATAAAAATCTTGAATAAAAATCCATTTGTACCCATAAAACGGCAAATCGAAAGCCATATTTATGCATTAATAAATTTTATATGGTTTTTTATACATAAATTTTATGTCATTTATACGCAAATATTTCGTTCAGTTATAGATTAATATTTTTTATTTAATATTACTTTTCTGGTTATATGTAAATATTTTTATATATTTTAATTAAATTATATTTTATTAATTATGATTAGGTTGACCTTAATTCAATCGCAATTTAACCATTAACTCTTGAACTATTGTTTTGATCGGTTTAATAACTAATCTAATTTTTAGTAGGCAGGTTGATGATATTTATTTTTACTAAAATTTTCTCTCTTTATCATTAATCTTAATGCTACCCAATAGATATAAGGATTATACTTACGTTAATTTTATTGTATCCATTTCATCAATTTCTCTAATCACATTTTGCCATGTGTACTTTTTTTTTTATAAAAGTTTAAATTAAATAAATGTATTAAAAAATCTAGGACAAGGTAAAATGAGATTAGAAAATTTGACCAAATAGATGTAAGGTGTAAGTTTTCTCCAAAATATAATGAAAAGCATTTTTAGAAGAATATGCTAAATGCTTCCTCGTTTTATTTTATCACAAAATAATTTATATTTTGAAACGTGGACTTCTCTAATAGATCTCATGGGTCATGAGTATAAGGATGTCGAGGAATACTTTATAGGTTAAGGCAATAATTATTTATTTTAAGCCTTAAATATATATATTAGTAATTATTATTATATTAATTAATACATTATAGTACTGTTTATGTAGATTTTGAGCATGAAAGTCGTTATTTTTCTATTATTTTTTGAAAGAGAATGGTTTTAGTTGTACATTTAAAGATAAAAGATTAAAATGAAATTTAATTTAAAATTAAGGGTCTAAATTAGAGTAGATTACTGCAAAGGCCTCTTTTTATTATAACAATTTCTTAATATAACATCCATATAAATCAAACAAGCAGAGGATCAGATGCCCTTGGCCTTATTCCCATTTATTATGTGACATAGTTTTCTTTTTTATTTAAAAATTGAAATCAAATATCTTCGATTTATAAAATTAATTTTATAAATTGAAGATCTTTGAACACAATTTTTTTCTGTTTCTTTTATTTTTATTATTATTCCTTTAGCGATATTCCTTCTGATCCGTTATGCCATGCCATGCGTGTCAATCAACCCCATGTTTGAGAAGCTGTCATTACAATAAAAAAAGAAATCTATTAGCTCCAAAAAAAAGAAAATCAAATTGAAGGAGGAAATTTTTTTTTCGTTGGACCATTAGTTTAAAAACAAATCAATGCATTTTAATTGAGGAAAGTCTAAGCATGTAAGAAAAAAGAAAAAAAAATTATAGATTGATTATTTAATTAAGTCAATTCATATGGATTGATTATTTAATTTATTTTGACTTCCATATTAAATATTAAATAAATACTGTAAAATAAATATAAAAAAATTGCATTTTCAACACTAATAAAATCTTGCTAAAACTTCAAGAGAAACATTTTTTTCTGTAAAAAAAAAATAAAAAGAAAAGGTGGGGGAAGGGGAAACAAATACAAACCGGTTCTGGAGAGAATCCAATTAGAGTCATGCCCAACGTTCCAAGAAAAATATCCGAGCAATCCTCTTTGTTTGGCATAAGCCACTTTGGCAGAAATGCTCTGAGTATCATCGTAACCATACCAATCTGATCCTTTCTGCGCATAGTTCGTCACATACGTTGAATTATAGCTCACCTTTGGCCTCAATGCTACAATATCCTTGTACCCCACACCTCCAGCTCCAGGATTCATCGCTGGTGCGAACAATCCGCCATTGTTCGTGTTTCTCAACGTCCATTTGTACCCATAAAACGGCAAACCGAAAGCCAGTTTGTTCGCGGGAACGCCCGATCGGATCCATTTCGAAACCCCTTCGTCTCCACTGAACAACCCACCTGGGTTCCTCAACGGAGCCGGTGGCTGCGTCTTATCTGGGTACCCATCTGGAATGAACAGGTCATAAACCATGACGTTGATCCAATCCATACTTCTCGCAATATCCTGAAATGGATAAAAGTTCAATGGTGAAATCTGGTCTGATCCGGCCACCGCAGCTGCTAACAGCAACGCTGGTTTTCCAGAGGATCTTGATTCTGCTGTTATAGCAGATCGCCACTCGTTGATTAGAGAAGCAAAATTGGTTCTGTCTGTGTCTGAAGATGGGTATTCCCAATCAAGATCGAGGCCATGGAAGTTGTTATCTCTGGCAAGTTTAATGGAAGAATCAATGAATGATTTGCGAGTATTGGCACTGTTCGCCATTTGAGAAAACCTTGAACTCAAAGCAGACCCACCACCACCACCAATGGACAAGAGGGTTTTAACAGAAGGGTTCTTCTGTTGAACTCTTTGGGTGAAGGATGAGAATTGAGATGCTTTAGAAGGGGCAATGGTGACTGTGTTAGTGTTGGGATCAAGATCTGCGAAGGCACAGAAGAGATGAGTGTAATGGGAGGATTCAATGTCTGAAGCAGCGAGGCCACTGTCTGAGTACCAGTAGCCTCCTTTGATTACAGATTGGGAAGAAGAGAATCTGAGTTGGAGGATGAAGATTATCAGAAATGGAAGCTTTCTGGGGTGAGCCATGGTGTGAGCCAAAGAGGAAGATGGTGGATTGATAGAGATTTTTCAAGTTGTAGTTTGAATGTTTGATCAATATATATATATATATATATATATATATATATATATATATATATATATAACTGTGTTGCATTCAAGGTGTGAATAATGTTAATGAATGGTAGGCAATGGGTTTGAAAATTGGAGTTTTTTTTAACTGTTTCATGGATTCTTCTCAAGTTATCGTATTGACGATGGCATTTGATAATTGCGTCTAAAATTCCACCATCTCTCTTCTAACTTTATCCAAAGTCTTAATCTTGTTCATTTAATTTTGTAAAATAATTTTTTAGTCCTTTAATTTAATTCAGATTTTTATAAAAAAAATTTAAATGAGTTAGATGTTTTGGACTCATATCATTTAAAATATATGCCTCTAAGCTTATAGGACCTATAAAAATATTTATAGATTATTTTTCAATAAAATCTGGCCATAAACAACAAAATTTGACTCATAATATAGGTTATAAGTCAATTTTTTATTCCCTCTATCAATTTTTGTTGGCACCTTTAATTTAATTTTAATTTATAACATCATTAGTTTTAATTAAATAATTTATCTTATTCCTTCAATTTATTTAAACTAATTTATTAATTCTTATATAAAAGATTAAAAAAATAATAAAAATAAAAATAATTTAAATTATCTGGGCGATTATCATCCTCTCTATATGTTCATAAATCTTTACTGCTGGGGCTTTCATAGAACTCATTTTGACCAAATTAATTGACAAAAAGTACTCCTTCAAGACAAAGCCAATAGATCAAATTGTAATTCTAAAGAACATGAGTTTTAGTTCAGGAAATTAATTGAAATTTAGTATTTTAGTCAAATATAGTTTCTAAAATTTACTTAAATGCCATTTGTGAAATTTGGATCTTAGATATAAAACTTTTGAAATAGTTGCCTCAAATTTAGGGAGGAAGCGTCCATGTTGAAATGTTAGCAAAAGGTGGATGGGACATAAATAGAATTAAATGATGAAGCGGCTAAATTATTTTTTAGTCAAACCTTTTTTTTTTTATACAAAAATTTAGATAAATTCAGCACCAATCTTTCACTAAGGTCAAAACATAACTCCAAAAATTAGAGAACCCTTACAAGAGACTTATAAAATTACCTCTTAAAAGAACACTCACAACAATAGTCTTTATAAGATACAAATTTGTTCCTTACTATTAGAGGTGTCCACGGGTCAGAACGGGACCGGGACAACCTGTCCCGTGTCCTGTCCCGTTCAGGACCGGAACGAGACATCCCAATTTTATTTTAAAAAAAATTAAACTACTAGATATTTTATGTACAGAAACATATAATTAGAACGTAAAAAATAATAGAAAAAAAATTAAATTCTCCTTATTATGATTACTAACTTAAAACAATAAATACCATTAATTATATTACAAATATCATTCTTTTTTTTAATTTTTTCACTTCACCAACTAAAGTTACTATTTCATCTACAAATAAACAAATATATATATAAAAAAATAAAATTATCTAATAAATAATATGATATAACTAATAATATTTTCTATTTCTATTTTTTATAAAAAAAATATAAATAAAATAAACATATTTTTTTATGGGAATCCCGAGTTTCAGACCAAAACCCGTCCCGTTCTGGCCTTTCCTCTCGTACCGTCCCGGCCCAGCCCTTCACGAGACAAGATGGGACGGACCCGTCCCAAATTGCCCGATTCTGAGTCAAGACAACTAGGGACAGGACAATTTCAACACCCCTACTTACTATCTGTACTAACTCTCGTTAATATTTTTTTAGTCAAATCTAAAACGGACATAGCTGAATTAGAAAAGTCAGAAAATGATCCAACAAAAACAAAAGACCTATACAATAAAGTGAGAATTTTCTGAAGATTCCTTGGTCTTATGGGATACGTAAGGAAGAAAATAGCAAAAATACTTGTTGGGATATGCTTGGAAATGGACAGCATCGGTGGCAAAATTAAGGTGATTCCAATAATCAAATAAGGGTTAATGCAATCTTTCCATTTCAAGTTTTTGCCTCATTTTAGTTTTAATAACTCAAATTTTAAACTACAAATTGGTCCCTTCTTAAGCAACAAAATACTTTAAATTTTTATTAAATTACAGAAGTTAATTTTTATTAAATAAAAATCAGGCAGTATCTCTTAATCAATAATTTAAAAACTAATTCTCTCAAGACACATAACCTAATTTGATTCAAGATATCATATTTAAAAGAATATTTTAAATAAACTAACCCACAATTCTTATAAATAATTAATTTTATTAATTTTTTAAACTATCTAAATTAATTAAATAAATATTATATTAAAGATAAGAACTAATATATTTCTCCTTTCTACTGAAAAGAAAGATTGGATGCCATACGGTTAAAGGAAAAGAAAAGCATTTATAATTGATAAATAATACACTAACTTACTACATTGTCTTCTTACAGCTATTGGAAGATCAATATCACCATTCTATTCTTGTGATGGTTCAAGACCTGTATTTAGTTTAGATTCTTGGTATGCGTCATTCGCTAGAGGAACATTACCTGCATATTTTTGCGGGTATAGACTTGTCCCCACTTATTAGTGTCTCCCCCTGAACTAGTGTGTCATTCATAATCCTGAGACCTTTCTTGTATTGGTATGTCAAGGTGGTTTAGTAAGAGGTTTCAAGAGTTCACTCCAAATCTCCCTCTAAACCGAAGAAGAAGTGTAAAAAGGAATGGCCATATAAGGAAGGTGGAAGTAACTTTGGAGAACTTGGAGAGGAGTTTGAAAGGGCATACAATTAATTAAAAATGTGGCCATAAGAATAGCATCGAACCAATAGAAACTTGGAATATGACTGCTGAACAAAAAGGCCCTAGCAGTTTCTAGGAGATGCCTGTTTTTGTGTTCTACAATGCCATTTTGTTGGAGGCTATATGGACAAGAGCTTTTGTGGGTGATTCCATGTTGTTGAAGAAACTTAGAGAAAGGGTGGTTAAAGTATTCAATGCCATTGTCACTATGGAGGGTTTGGATTTTTGTATCAAATTGGGTAAGGATTATGTTGTAGAAATTGATAAAGATTTGGTACACTTTAGTTTTATCCTTTAAGAGAAAAACCCAAGTAACTCAAGTATGGTCATCAATTAAGGTTATAAATCACTTGGACTGGGTGCAGTTTGAGGTTCGAAATGAGCCCCACAAGTCACTGTGAATAATAGATAATGGCTTAGAAGGACGATAAGGGACACTTGAAAAATTTGTGCAATGAGATTTGGCAAGTTCACAAGAATCACACGAAAAATTTGAATCTTTATTTCAACAAATTGAAGAAAATATCTTACACATATATTCTGATGTCCTAATCTTTTATGCTATAGCTCCAATTTGCTATCCTCAAGGAGAGACCCTTCATTACTTGAGTAAGATATTTGATCATAACATTCATTCAGGTAATAGAGTCCATCAAACTTATTAGCAACACCTATCCTCATCCCTGTGAGAAGAACCTAAAAAATAAAATGGATGGCAAAAAATTTAGCATGACATCTTTCATCCCTGGTCAACTGACTGACTGAAAATAAATTATATTTTAAGTTTAGAATATGTAAAACATTATGTAATGTCAAAGTTAGAAAAACACTTATGGTACCACTTCTAGCAACCAGAGAATAAGAGGCATCAACAATTTTAACAACAAAAGATGATCTGGCAAAAGTATATATTGAAAAAAGAGATATCGTTTGTCATGTGATCTAAGGCACCTGAATCTATTATCCAACAAGGCTAGGCTTACCTTTAACAGTAGTAAGGGGTTTAAAAAATTTACCTCTCTGAACAATAATCACAACTAGTTGCTTACAGGATTGATTTTCAAATGCAGTAAGCCGTTCTAAAATAATGGTTAAGGGGTCTTGGATTGAGCTTCCATGTGTTGGGCCTGTATTGACACAGCCCATCTGAGAAAAGGAACTTAGGCCAAGGACTTAATTGCTTCGGACTGGATCAAATACAAGGCCCAAATCATTTGAGCTATCCTGCGCTTTAGCAACATTCCCAGTGGGTCATCACTATCTCGGCTTCCAATCTAGGGGCTTCCCACGAAGCTCCCAGCATTTGTCTCGCGTATGTCCCTAGTTTTTGCAATGTTTACAAGTTAGGCGGTCTCTCTTTGGTTCTGTAATCTGAGCAACAAGGGCTTAAGCCTCATTTATCGCTGGCCGAGATTTCAAGGGGTCAGAGAGCATCACTTGTTGCCGGTATTCTTCATCTCGCAATAATGCAAAGGCCTCGGGGCCGATAGGAAGAGGTACTCGTCCAAGGAGGCAACTGCGTACATCCTCGTAGACTGGGTGTAATCTGATAAAAAACTCAAAAAGTCTCTCTTCCTCCAAATCCCGTCCATAGGCGTTGGCATCCTCAGCATTCTTCCACACCCGTTGTTTTAGCTGATCCAATTCCTGCCACAAGATAGACTTTTCCTCCAAGTAGTATGCATTTAGGGGACGGTCAATCGGAATCTCAGATAAAAAATAAAGAGGTGGTCAGACGTTTGCCATAAGCTTCTTTAACTGCTCGCCATATCTCTTTTACCGTGGGAATGAACATGAAGCTACGACGGATGGAGGGAATCATGGCATTGAGGAGCTACAATACTACCAAAGAATTTTCTGTTTCCCATCGACAGCGAATACCAGCATCTTCAGTGGTCGGAGTCACCATGGATTACTTCAAGTCTGTCACGGCCTTCCAACGTGAGGTACATAGACTGTGACCACTCCAAATAGTTATCACCCGTGAGGCGCTCGAGAATGAGAATTACAATAGAACCTTCGACGAGACTTTGGCAGAGCACGGTGTCTCGGTTCCCAGCTCTGATACCATGATGAAGGAAAGTCAAAAATACTGAAGATAGATGGAATCAAAGGTAATTCTGTATTCTATATTTCTCTTCTATTCTACCAATACATATATACACATACGAACACACAATCGTGGCGCATAATTCGGTGAACAAAGGGAATAAATCATGAAAAACATTTAAGGGGGTAATCCCTATAATCTCTCCCAATGACTCCTATATAATCAAATCTAATTAATCCTCATAAATCATAATTAACTCTTATAAATTATAATATCTCCCACACTAGATCTGTCAGACACAAATAATAATATAAGTTAAAAGCAGTACTTGCATCTCTCTCTGTCCATCATACTTGAGAGATTTTTGGTACAGAGTCATCTAGACTGTATTATTTTAGATGGTAAATGTAACATAACACTGCTTTCAACTTCAATTTTTTTGTGAAAATTAATTTTTTTCATTTATAGTTTTGACTCATATGTAACTCAATCATAAATTTTAACTAGGTGCATCTTAATCCCTATAGTTTTGAATCATAAATTCTTATAGTTCGAATGAGTTAAAGTTCAGGGTCGAGTTTCAACATAATCAAACCTATAAAGACTGAGTTGCACCAAGTCAAAGTTTAAAAACTAGTTACAACTAAATAAAAAATGTAAGTATCAAAAGGTTGATTTTCCCTTTTTTAATAAAATACTGAATGTGTTATTTAAATGACTAACCGTCATACCAAACATAAGAATCTTAAATATCCAAGATACCAATAAATGTTAGATAATAGATCCAGGCTTCTTAATGTCGTAAATGAACAAAACCTGCCAGCCTTGACTTGATTTATGAATGCCAAAAACACAGGACTTATCCTAAATAAAGAGGGGAGGCCTGAAGAACATGTACCTGGATCACCATGATCACCACCCCCAAATACCCAATCTTTACCACATGTCATTTATATCAGAACCAAGACCTGCACAAAGGATAAAAATGCTGCTGCATATGATTCAAGCATTAGATGCATAACGATATAACATTATGACCAAATATTATAATTCTAAAATTAATATTTATAAGTAATCAAAGTGGTGATGGGAAGCTTAACAGGTATTACAACAGAAGGTATTCACAAAAACTGTTTGGGAAGAGAAGAGAAGGGGTGAGGAGGGATCCCTTGTGATCAGGACTCGCCACAGATAAAAATATTATTTAGGAGTAGTCTAGAACTAGAAGGTCATCCAGAAAAAAAGAAAAATAGAAAGACGGTGACTTCTAAAATTCCAATTGTCTAATGGTTTTTGCTGCAGCTCACCTTGCAGAAAGAAGTTTCTTTCGGTATAACTGCTGACCACCACAAGAAAATGGTCGACCACCAACAACACTCACTGTTGTTTGAGGAAAGTCAGAACGTGGATAAGCCACATGCATCTCACCAAGGCTGCATATCACATCATTATATTCAGGGAATAAGTGATTTGGACTAGGGAAGTCTTTTAGTTATCAGTATTCTTCTCTAATAATTGATGACAACTTTCAAACTTGGAAGTTCCAATAAAAAAACCATATCCTAAATGGCTTCACGCATAAATTTTGAGTTGCTGACATCCAAACCAATCACTCAAACACCAAAAGATAGATTTTGCTAACCACTTCCCTCCTTTTCTTACTATCACCAAAAGAGTTGCATAGGAACTTGCAGCATAGCAATAGCATCTTTCTTTAGATAAACTTAATGTCTATAATCAGTTGGATTTTAATAGCATAGAAATTCTGAATAAAGGTAGTTATTAATTATCAAAGGAATGAAGTGCCAAAATAAAGACCATGACACAGCTGTTCAATTTATGAACTTCTAATAAAAAATACGAAAAACCTGGCCAAACTTTACATGAAATGACATTTACAAAAGAAGACAATAAAAAGGAAAGGAAAGAAAAGAAAATAGGATCTGGAACATAAATGAAGTCTTGAAGTCATATTAATGGAAGAGAGAACTTTCCAGAATCAATAGAATGAAGAAATAATTGGCTTACCACTCTAGTTGGAGTTGAACTCGATCCCTCTTGCTAACATTAAAAAAAAAAAAAGTTTGTTTAAACATAGACAAGAGTTCAGGATGTTTAATTTAAACATATCATACGCATAAAATGTTACATCAACTTATCCTCATGAACAAGCTTTGCAAACACATTAATAGTAGGGTGGATTGACCTATGAATGAAATTTAACTAAATGTGCTTATTCCTTAGGTGACAAGAAACAAAGGCAAACTAAAATAACAATCTCCCCACTTTTAGGTTCTTCATCCTTTTCACCAGTTTCTTCATATGCTGACGGATTTATAAGAAAATAAGAAGGGAGACACATTTGCAAAAGGAAAAGGGAATTATATTTTTTTTTTCAAAATCACACCCATCAAACACACAAGGTAATTCTCATCAACACACAGTTACTTTACAAGCACACACACCAATACTTCTAGCATGACAAACACTCGTGAATATAAAGAAAGAAAGCAGAGAATTGTGATTCATTTCTCATTCTTCTCAACCAGAGATCTCAATGGCCCTAACGTCAGGTTTCTTAACCTCTTCCTTTGGAACAGTCACAGTGAGAACCCCATTTTCCATGGATGCCTTCACTTGATCCATTTTCGCATTCTCCGGCAACCTGAATCTCCTCATGAATTTGCCGCTGCTACGCTCTACACGGTGCCATTTCTCGTTCTTGTCTTCTTTCTCCACATTCCTCTCTCCGCTTATCTGAAGAACCCTGTCGTCTTCAAGCTCCACCTTCACCTCCTCCTTCTTCAGCCCTGGAAGATCCGCCTTGAATACATGGGCTTCCGGAGTCTCCTTCCAGTCAATTCGAGTTCCGACAAATGCAGAATTTTCCCGAGAAAATGTTGAGAGAGAAGAAGGGGAGGGAAAATCCTTGAAGGGATCCCAGACGTCGAGCGAGAAAGGATCGGAAACGCTGCTCCTTCGGCCACCAAAGAAACTTGGGATCAACGACATCTTCTAATTTGAGGCTTGAACGAGAACACTAATTGAGGCAAAGAGTAGAAAGTGCTCTGCTGATGTTGCTGCGGAATGAGATTGTGTTTTTAACTTTCAATGACGAGGAAGGGGGATACATCGGGTATTTAAAGAAGACCAGGGACAAATCGAGTATCTTCTTGGTCAGTCTTCTGATTTTCCTGAAGGACCCTGACTTTTCGAGAATTTTCGACTCCGACCAAGATGAAAGGGTCCACATTATTTCACGGCCTTAGCAGCCCAATTATTTGTAGGGTAAAGTAATAATATATTATAATCTCATTTTTTATATGCATTATTTTAATTTATATATATTATAATTTTATTTATAATTTTTTAATTTAATATAATTTTATCTATAATTTTTTTAATTTGATATAATTTTACCTATAATCTTATTTCTCAAGTATCAAGAATTATATTAAATTAAAAAGATTATAAGTAAAATCATACTAAATTAAAAATATTATAAATAAAATTATATTATAAATAAGATTAAAATAATAACAGTATATAAAAAATAAAATTATGATATTAGGTGTTACTTTATCCTTATTTAAATATTAAACTGTCGTTGACTTTCATATTTATACAGTGATATTGCGTCCAATTTTTAAATATAAAGTTTTTTAATTTGTAGAATTTAAAAAATTAAGATGATTATTTATAATTAATATATAAAAACTTGTAACCTTTTTAAAAAAAATAAAAAATATCTTTTTTATTATCTATATTTTTTAATATAAGAGTTAATTGATTTTTTTTATAAAATTAATAAAATTAAATAAAACAGTTAATTATGAGTAAATTTAACCACTCAAAATAAATTTATATTATATAATCTTTAATTTTATCAAATTGATTAGCTAATTTTTATATTATTTATTATTAATTGATTTATTTAAATTTTTAAATTTATCTATAAAAATTAACTAATTTTTATATTAATTGATAATATTCTTTTTGGTGATGAAACCCTTATCATTTAATAATATTTAGAATTTAAATTAAAACTTTTAAATTTATATTTAGAATCAGAAAAGAAAAAGTAATTAACTTTACTTTTACTCCTATTTTTTTATATTTATTTAATTAAAAGTATCGGGAATTAAATTTATATCTTTCTCCTTAAAAAAATGAGGCTACTTACTATTTTAATTAATAGCTTGTTAGAGGTTTCTCAAATATACCCTTAAAAATAATTATCTTTATTATCCTTATATTTTATAATACAATTTTTTTATTAAAAGAGATTTTATATTAAAAAATAGAGAAGGACAAGAAAATCAATTATGCAATGTTAAGGCATTGTTTGGCCCAAACTTGAAGAAAAAAGCCTTTCATATAGAGTACCCTGTTTGCAAATATATTATGCCCGATACCCAAACTTTGATTTAGAAAAATTTTAAAATAAATAGCTATATTTATTTAAAAAGGCTTTTAGACCAAATCATAATTTTTGATAAGTTACTGGAAATAATTTTTGAAATAGTAAAATATCTTATGGACTACCCAATTACTATTTTATCCTTATTTTTTCTTACACCATCTCTTCTCTCTTCTCTCTTTTTCATCATATATCCTCTCTCATCTCTCTTCTTTCCTCTCTTCTTTCTTTTCTTTTTTCTCTCATCTCTCCTATTTTTAATAAAATTATAATATTTCTTATAATTTTTTAATTATAACAGTTCTTCGGATAATAACTATCCAAAATATTCATTTATTCATAATTACTTTTTTCAATAAACCTTTCTCTAAATTTTTTTTTTCTAAAAGTTATCTAACCTTTTTTTTTATAAATTATTTTCTAAATTATTATACAAATAGACCCATTATTTGAAGTAATGGGTCTAATATTATAGATAAGTTGCATGTGCCTCCGGCATCAATTCACTTTTTTCATTTTTATTTTCAATCTATTATCATTCTTAATCGTAACATGTAACACAAAAAGACACAAAATACCCCCAAATTATTATATCACTATATTATATAATAAATAATATATTGAAAATAAACATCATGAATATATAAATTTGTTCCCTTCATTTCAGAAGTCAAAACAAATAAGTAAAGATTTATTATTGATCAATAGAAGAATTTAAATTATGCATGACCACAATCATATGAGACATTACATTATTTAAAATATCCAGTGGAGCCGAATAAGTAGCACAGCTTATTCAAAAACACAAGCGTAACCTCAGAAAATGACCCAGGATTAATTCTTCAAAGATAATTTTGGCAAATTTGATAGGGTTATATAGTCTAATATTATTTCTCATATACGTCTAGTATATTCTAATCTTATTTATAATATAATTTTACTCATAATATTTTTAATTTAGTATAATTTTACTCATAATATTTTTAATAAAAGTATGTGTATAATTTTTACCATAATTTTTTTAATTTAGGGTAATTTTATACATACTTTTATTTCTTAAATACTAAAAATTATACTAAATTAAAAAAATTATGAGTAAAATTATACTACAAATAATATTAAAATACTAAACACGTATAAGAATTAAGATTAAAATATTAGATATTATATAACCCAATTTAATATCCTAAAATGCAAATATTCTTCTTTATTCCTTCGGCAATATTCCTTCTGCTCTGTTATGCTTCACCATCCCCATGTTTCAGAAGCTGCCATTACAATGAAAAGAAACCCATTAGCTTAAAAATTGTATTAATGCATGTAACTGAAAACATTGTAAGTATTTAATTAAAAAAATACATGGATATAATTAAAAATTAAATAAAATTATAAGTATCCTAATTAGTTTTTTTAATCTCATATTAAATAGTAATGTAAAATAATTTAAAATATATTTTAGGGGAATCCCACTTAAGTCTCATAAGAGAATTTATCTCTACAAAGTCTCGCAAAATTAACAAATAATTAACAAATTATATAGGATTTCAAGGGTAGCAATTCAAATTATGAGAAGACCATCTTACCCTATTAATTAAAAATAATAAATAAAGTGATATAAATAATAATTTTATACATTACAATAAGATAAATCAGGTTATTAGAGGGAGTACTTTCTATTTTTTTATTTATAAAATTTTTAAATAAAAACTTTTTATCTATATTCTATATAAATTTTTCTCCTCAAGATGAGAGGAAAAGGAGCGAAAGGGAAATTCAGATCGGTTCTGGAGAGAATCCAATCAGAGTCATGTCCAATGTTCCAAGAAAAATATCCGATCAATCCTCTTTCTTTGGCATAAGCAACTTTGGCAGAAATGCTCTGTGTATCATCGTAACCATACCAATCTGATCCTTTCTGGGCATAATTCGTCACATACGTTGAATTATAGCTCACCGTCCCTCCCTCTGCTACAATATCCTTGTACCCCACACCTCCAGCTCCATGATTCGTCGCCGGTGCGAACAATCCACCATTGCTAGGGTTTTGTCAAGGTCCATTTAGACCCATAAAACGGCAAACCCAGAACCAGCTTGTTCTCCTGAACGCCCGATCGGATCCATTTTGAAACCCCTTCGTCTCCACTAAACAGCCCGCTAGGGTTCCACAATGGAGCAGGTGGTTGCGTCTTATCTGAGTACCCTTCTGGAATGAACAGGTCGTAAGACATGACGTTGATCCAATCCATGCTATTTGCAATATCCTGAAAGGGATAAAAGTCCAATGAAGCAATCTGGTCCGATCCGGACACCGCAGCTGCTAACAGCAACGGCGAATTTCCAGAGGACTGAGATTCTTCTGTTATAGCATATTGCCACTCGTTGATGAGAGAAGCAAAATTGGTTTTGTCTTCTTCTGAAGATGGGTATTCCTAATCGAGATCGAGGCCATGGAAGTTGTTATCTCTGGCAAGTTGGATGGAAGAGTCGATGAATGATTTGCGCGTGGTCCAAGTTCTCGCCATTTGAGAGAACTTTGAACTCAATTCAGGTCCGCCACCCCCACCAATGGACAAGAGGGTTTGAACAGAAGGATTCTTCTGTCGAACTGTTTGGGTGAAGGATGAGAATTGAGATGCTTTAGAAGGAGCAATGGTGACTGTGTTAGTGTTGGGATCAAGATCAGCGAATTCGCAATAGAGATGAGTGTAGTAGGAGGCTTCAATGTCTGAAGCCGCGAGGCCACTGTCTGAATACCAGTACCCTCGTTTGACGGCAGCCATGGCAGTGATTAATTGTAATTGGCGAGCAACAACAAGAAGAACGGAGGGATAAGATGGATATCTGATGTTTAGGTTGCACTTTGATCTCTCTTATATAGTTGTTATTATACATACAAGACAAGTCGTCCGATGAATTTAAAATATCAACTTGTTGATGAATATATTTCAACAGTAATGCATCTTTGAAAAACAAATACAAATATGAAGAGGGCTAGAATTTGAATTGTAAGTATTGTTATTATTTGCTTTCTACGACGTTGTTCCCCTTCATTAAGGTGGCTTCCCCTTAGTATAAGGTGGCTGCATCTAAATTAGTACTTAGGTAGGTGCAGACAAAAATAGACATTAGGCGAAAATTTTTAAACCTTTTAAAAGAGCTTTTGGCTCAAATTTTAATTTAAAAAATTTTTAAAATAAATAGTAATATTTATCTAAATTACAGTTTAGATCAAACTATGATTTTAGATAAACTGGTCAGAGTAACTTTTAAACAGTAAAATAACTTATGAACTACTCAATTACTATTTTATCTTTACTTTTTTTTACACCCTCTTTCTTCTCCCATCTATTTTTTTCACTATCTCTCCTCTCTCCTCTATCTTTTTCACCCTCTCTCCTCTCTCTTCTATCTTTTCCACTATCTCTCATTTCTCTTCTATCTTCACCCTCTCTCCTCTCTCATCTCTCCTCTATCTTTTTTTACCCTCTCTCATCTCTCAGGTATATCTTTTTTAGTAATTTTCCAATTACAAAATCTCTTTTAGTAATAACTATTCAAACACTCATTTATTTAGAACTACTTTTTTTCTATAAAGTTTTCTCTAAAAAGTCTTTTTTATAAGTTGTCTAAAAATTTATTTTTTTTATAATTTTTTTTTTAAATTTTATCTAAACACACGTATTGTCGGGCTGTCCCTCAACCGTTATATCCATAAAATACTTTTCGGGGTTGGCGATGGCAGCTTTGACCATTGTCCCCTACTCTTGCTGGTTTTAACAAGTTTTGCTTGACTAAGTCATACAGATAAAAAAATTTAGTTTAATATCTTAAAATTTTTAAATTTAATTATGATATTCATAATATTAAACCTCAAGTTAGTTGCTTAGATTAGTAACCTGGTCCAGTTGTAAATTTTGAATGAATTAATCAGGTTATATTTTATATTTACTTTTTATGTTCTTGCTAATCTTAAAACAATATTACTCCACATTTAAAAAATATAGCAACTAATCAGATTTGTGTATTAATAATTATTTTGTTAAATTATATGAAGTTTATATATAAATTTTTATTTATTTATGTCTCATGGATTATATCCTTTTATTTAATATTATCTTTTAAGTTATATATAAATATTTTTATATATTTTAATTATTGAATTGACTACATTCAATCACAGCTATATTATTGATTATTGCACTATTATATTTAGATCCATTCAAAATATAAATTATTTTGTGATAAAATAATGTAATGAAAGGTGGTTAATTTATATTTAAATAAAAATATATCTTTGATAGTTTGATTCTTTAATTATTTTAAAAAAGCAATAATTATTGTTATAATTTCAATTAAAATATTTGAAAACTTTAAAATAAATAATGATCAACTTAAAAATACTTTAATTTAAAATATTAAGAACTATAAGTGTTCAAAAATATTTTATTTAAGAATTGAAGTTCATCATTAAACTAAAAGTTGTTTGGGCTTGATGCTCTCATGACGAGAACAATTAACCTTTAGTATAACTGTAGCTCTTTGATAAACCTTTATTTCATTTGTCATATATATATATATATATATATATATATCTTTCTTTTACTTTTTTTTTTATTTTTACTTAGAGGAAAGAATATGATAACTATTGGTGATTAAAGAGTCATTTTATAAATATAAATAATTAAATAAATAAGTTATATTCTTTAAAATTTATAAATAGATTGATTTCTTTCTCTCTCCTTTTTAACTTTACTAACAATCATATGATTATATTATAAATTATAATTATTTTTTATTTTTTTTAGATGCTTGATCCTTGTCAATTTTGGAGAGATTAATGCAAAATTACAATCGCAAACTACTTAGACTTCAATTTTTTTATATAAATACAATAGACTTCAAGATTTTAATTACTATCTTTTTGCTGCATTATTCTTAGTGGATTATAGATATTATTTAACTCTTGAATACATATGAATATGATATTATTTTATAAATTTATAATTGCATATTTTTTCACATAATATGAGCAGGGTATTACCACGTAGGCATGGAAACCCACTTTATCCACCTCACCCATGCCTATTCTTTCTTTGGGTTGGGCACTGGGCTATCTTGCCTATGCACACCCCTAGTTAACACCATTTATTGAGAATTCACGTAAGAGTCCGTCGATAAATTTGGGTAACTTAAAGTAACTAACTAAATAAGTTAATTATAATCAAATTTATCTATTTTATATTATATACTCTTTAATATATCAAATTAATTAACTAACTCTTATATTAGTTTCAATTAATTAGTTTATTTAGCTCTCTTAATCTAGAATCAAATTACATATACTTAATTCACAAATCAAATGAAATCCATTTTTATCTTTTATTTTTTTTTAAAACCAAAACATGTGTAATATGTATCATGTTTTTACATTAAGTAGTGGTGCAGGCAGGGAGATTTCTCCACTTTGCGAACAAACTTTATTGATAAATCTTGCCCCAACATTATCAAAGTCTCTTACAATATATACCTCTTAGATTTGGAAAAGAATCGCTGAATATGCTGAAATGATTACTGACAAACTAAATGGGAATTTGGCAATGGATTTTCAATCCCCCTTAACTATCTAAAACGGTGGTCTATGCAAATTAGTTCTGAAGTCTTTCCTGATTTTAGAAAGGTTTTGGATCTTTTAATACATGTCCCTCGTTCTCTTTTTCCATTTCAATGGAAGTTTGATCTCCTTCACAGAATTTGCCCATCAACAAACGATCTTGATCATTGCCCGTACACTAATCTTGCCCCTACTTCATTTGAATTCTTTGGTTTGGACTGGTAATACTCCAGGTTCTTATAAAGTTTAAAGATGATTTCAATGCTCTTGTCTCTGCTACACAGACTAGTCAATTATAGTCTGATCCTTTTTAGAAGTTTCTTTGGTCCATCTCGCTACCTCACAAATACCTGTTGTTGATATGGGAACTCTTACTCCACGAGGCACTTCCATCTTTCACTACAAATGTCTTCGTCATTTATCTCTTCTTTGAATAAAGGATCATGACGACTCCTGATGTATTGATCAATTACAACATTTTTTTTCCTATCTCTCATGCAAAAAAAAATAGTTAAATTAGTTAAATATATCTGGAAGAGTATGCGTATCATAAAGAAACGGCAGGGAGTGCATTGAGCCGTGAGCAATTCATCTCGTTGACCTTTGTAAATGGGCCCAAGCACCGGCCTACCTCTCGGCCCACACGCTGTGCCTATTCGTAACTGAAGAGAAGACCCAAAATAAAGGGTAGGGACCAACACACCTTGGTATAGATAGTCCAGAGCCTGTATCTTTTAATTATCACTTTTATATTTGATTCCTAAAGGATAGAAATAGAGTTGGCGTGCTTGGGAGAGTCGCCCTTATAACTGGACCTATGTAGTACTCGAAAGATCAGTCTTTCACTTATTAGGTAGAGAGATACTCTAGTATAAAAAAAAATAGATAAAGGCTATGGTAGGAGGATTCCCTTGAGAGTTGGGGCAATGGAGGGCAAGACGAAAATGAATATTTTGTGAGAGGGACCTCACAATTAGGGCAGAGCAACGGGCGGGCTGGGCTGGCCCGATGGTCAGCCCGTAGCCCGCCCGTCAGAACATAATTGGGCACGGGCTCGCCCATGCCCTTTACCAGCCCGTTTGGGCCCGTAATAAACGGGCTGGGCTGAACCCGTTTGGGCTCAAATGGGCATGGGCAGCCCATTTGTCAAGGATGAATTTTTTTTCCTACTTAAGCCAATTTGAAATTCTAATAACAATCAGAATAAAATAATAGTCCACACATGATATGATTGTTCCTAAAATCCCAAGAGAAAACACCATAATCATAAATTCAAATTTGTAACCACACAATCCACAATGCACGCAAAATATAATAATTCTTCAATTGGACTATGATCATGCATCATCTTCATCAGATTCACTTGTGATGGTTGTAGACGGAGCTGCCTCTACCTCTACAAAACAAATTTGTAAAAGCATATTAGTAGGTAATAAAATGATGAAACAATACAAGTTGGAAATACGATTGAAATTACCAGCAACAAGACTTGTTGACTGCTCAAAATTATCAAAATCAAACTCCTGCAATTTAGGGGGAGTCATACGTAGCCAATTTTGAGCACATATGAGTCCCTCGGCCATGCTTGAGGATAAGGAGCTCCTAAAAGCATCGATGACTCGACCTCCAGTACTAAAAGCTGATTCAGAAGACACTGTAGAGACTGGAGCAGCCAACAAATCACGAGCGATCAGACTTAGAACTTTATACTTAGAAGAATGCACTTTCCACCATGCTAGAAGGTCAAATTTTGATTCAGAATAGTCAAGTAAATCGGCTTGAAGATATTCATCCACCTCTGAAAGTTGTTCAACCCTTTTAGTCACAGTCTTTGCATTGGCTAAAAACTTCTTAAAAGTGGGATCAATGGCGGACAATGACATTCCAAGGTCAACCTCTGGAATTAGCATATTCCCAACAGAAGCATTAGCATCAGCTTGCTCTACTGATGGCTCAGAATGAGATGTAGAGGCTTCCTTGGTAGAACGAAAAGAGCAAAGTATACATACAAGATTAGGAAAAAACCAACAAACATTATGAATCCCAAAACCATCACACAGTAGGACCTTTCAATTGAAACATATCAGCGTGTAAATATCTTAAAATGGAGGAAGTATACATCCTGGTCAGAAGAGAAATGAGAAAAAAAAACCATCACCCCAGGATCTTCACTTGCCTCGCATTATTAGTAAGAAAAAAAAAACAGAAGGGATCTTCAAAATAGAAACAATACCCATTCAAATTGGTATACTGGTAAAATGAGAAAGCAAGCATCAAAGTTTCCTTCAAGCTACTAATTGAACTTGTTCTGTTTCTGCTACGTTGTTTGGAAAAGCCTTCTCTGTATTGACACAGAGATGATTAGGTTCAAATTCATCTACTTAGTTCTTACTTACTTAGAAATAGCGAGTAGGTTCAAATACATGGCAGCAAAATTTGGTGACAGATTAGGTCAAAAACATGGCAGCAAACCAAAAGAAGCAAGATTAAAAGTTAAGCTTATCTAACCCACAATAGAAGATTAGGGGAACAAAGAAAGAATTGTCACCCACTGTTCTGAGATTCTGATATTCTGCAGGGGAAGGGGAACACGTGAAGCCGACAAGCCTTGAAGAATAGAAGAAGGCAGCCGTCGCCCGTCTCTCTCTTTTTGACTCTCGTCCTTCAAGCCTTCAAGTTAACTCACCAAGACTGCAAGACGCCAACTCGGGGATGGTTCACCTTCAGTCCTTCACCGTTGTTCGCTCTTCGCTGCAGCGCCGCTGTGCTGTGAGAAACTGAGAATGAGAATGAGAAAACCTACTGAAAGGGAAGACGGGACAAACTCAAAACGCAAAGTCGCAGACGCAAACCAACATGTAACCTAACTGAATAAAATTAAAATATTACATTTAATAATTAAAAAAAAACATACGGGCGGGCTACGGGCTGCCCGATGGTCAGCCCGTAGCCCGCCCGTTTATGTTACTGTTCAAGCCCGTTTGAGCCCGCCCGTTTATGTTACTGTTCAAGCCCGTTTGAGCCCGCCCGTTCCGGGCCTATTTTGGGCGGGCTCAATACGGGCACATCGATGCCGGGTCCAGGCGGGTGCACCGGGTTGCGGGCACCTTGCTCACCCCTACTCACAATTTGCATATTTTGTGCGAGGGACATGTCAGCATGAGGCCCACTCGGCACCGGCAAAATTAAAGGATGTCATTACATGTGTTGTCTGGGACCCCAATCATGAATGATACTCATTCTTTTTATACTCACTCTTTCTTTTCTTTTCTTTTAAAAGAAAAAGAAAGAGAATAAAATTAAAGAAAAAGAATTTTACTTAATTTAATATAATCTTATGAATAATGTTTTTAATTTAATATAATTTTTAATACTTAAAAAATAAATTTATGAATAAAATTATATTAAATTAAAAAAATTATAGATAAAAAATTATAAATAAAATTAAGATAATATTATATATAGAAAATGGGATCATAATATTAAATATTACTTTACCTACAAATAGTTGGGCTGCCAAGGCCGCAAAATAATGTAGACGTTTTCATCTTGGTCGGGGTCGAAAATTCTCGAAAAGTCAGGGTCCTTCAGGAAATATCAAAAAACTGACCTAGAAGATACTAGATTTGTCCCCGCTCTTCTTTAAATACCGGATGTATCCCCCCTTCTTCATCATAGAAAGTTAGAAACACAATCAAGTTCGTGATTCCGCGGCAACATCAGTAGAGCACTTTCTACTTCTGGCCTCAAATCGTGTTCTCGTTCAAGCCTCAAATTAGAAGATGTCGTTGATCCCAAGTTTCTTCGGTGGCCGAAGGAGCAGCGTTTTCGATCCTTTCTCGCTCAATGTCTGGGATCCCTTGAAGGATTTTCCCTCCCCTTCTTCTCTCTCGACATTTTCTGGGGAAAATTCTGCATTTGTCGGAACTCGAATTGACTGGAAGGAGACTCCGGAAGCCCATGTATTCAAGGCGGATCTTCCAGGGCTGAAGAAGGAGGAGGTGAAGGTGGATTTAAAAAGCATCATTCTACAATCTCAAGGATTTTCACTAATTATTATACACTCTCATAGCATAAATTGTGTGTTTGAAATGACGATTGGAGCCTTCAAAAGCAACTTTTCAATTGTGATTTACGGTATATAGGACAAGTATACCGTTTGCGTAAACGTATTTATGATAAGCAGAAACGAGCACTAAAGTCTAAAACTAAAAAGTGATCTCAGTGTAGTTTGAATTCTTAAATACCTCAAGACGGATCAACACAATGTACTATTTTTGTTTTTTCTCAACTTGATGTGCATATTATACTGGACACGCTTACACCATATATAAATAAAATAAATATACAGAACAATCCAACAGAGACACCAAGAAGATCCAAACTTACTACATCATCATCAAGATTCTTGATCACTTTCTTATCACATGGAATTGAAACATATGTTGAAGCTCATTGAGAGACCTATCTTCCCAATAAGGATTTAATCCACCATATACCTTTGGTATCTTGGGGTCCCTCCCCTTCTGGTGGAGGATCACTCTGTGGTGTCTTGTGCAGTTTGCTCACATCATATCCACAATCCTTTGCCTTCCCAACAAGCTCATTGTATATCTCATCATCCAAATGGGTTTTCCTGCATAATACCTTAGGGCAAAAAATTCTCTAATGTTATTGTCAGACATGGAATACTCTGACAAGGAGTATAGAATTAGTTGTTGATGGAGCTCGAGCAAGATAAGGCTAGTTGTTGCTGTATACTGAGATATGCAGACAGCCATTAAAAACAAATATAAAAGAAGAGAATTACTATAAGGTTCTAAAAGGAAGGATTCAATTACACAAAAAATCTAATAATAACTAAAGAGCATGTAATATCAAATTTTAATATATGAAATAGAAATAAATTTATACTACTTATTTGTCATTAGGATATTTTGGTGATCAAGTCTATTTCTTAGAATCTTATATTAATTCCCCACATAAAAATCCATAGCTCCCTAGCCCTTGATTCCATTCTTAGCTGATCAGCAATAATCTAACATTTGTTTAACATATTTCCTCTAAGAACTTCATCTGTTGAACATTTTTAAATCCTTGAAGTCATTTTTAAATTCACCCTAAAGTTATAAAATTTAATGTTAAGGTAGTCAAAGCCTCGAAAAGTAATAGAACTCTGTAGAATTTCCTCATACATATGATTAATAGCCGCCTTTTTAAGCATATTAAGCACTGAGTTCAGATATGTAAACGAAAATCAGGGCAGCATCCATTTTCAGTTTTGCAACCTCAGAATCACACAGAACTTGAAATAGTCAATAATCAAACCCTAACAGATGAAAATTAGCTTACCCAAAGGTAATTCCTACTGGGCTGACCGACGAGAGCGTATTGATAATCATCATCGATGAACAAGACCCAGTAATCTCCGACGACCGGAAAGAGGGGCAAGAACGGAGGGACGTAGAATTTGACCTTGAGCTTGGCCTCATCGCTGTTAGGATCCGCCTTATAAGCGATTCCTTCAATGTAGCTTCTTTTGCCGGCGCTCAAAGTCTCATTAAGGACGTTCACAGTGCCGTCGTCCCTGAGAGAGTAGGTGGCTCTGGTATTGACGCCCTCCCTGGGCTGAAACCTAGAAGGGAAACACGCGATTTCGTACCATCGCCCCATGTATCTCTTGAGGTCCAAACCCTTCACCGCTTCCATCTCTTTGTTCGCCATTGTTGGGGTTTACGGTAACAGGAAGGAGTTTAAGGATTTATCGTTCTCCGGTGGTTTTGATAGGGTTCAGAGGATCAATGTTGATTTTATAGGGAGGAAAAAGATGCTAGGAGGAGAAAAGGATGCGAATGAAATGGGAAAGAATCCAGTTCATTGATTAGTACGGATTCTTCCTCTCCCACCAAACATCAAAGAAAATTAATATACAGCCGGTCTGATCCCTGGCGTGGATTTCATCCATGGCTCTACTTCAATTAAAAGTTATATACTCCTCATTATCTTATTTTTATTTTTATTTTTATTTAATTTTAGCATCTTAATCTAATTTATTAGTTAAAAGAGGAAACGAAACCTAAGGTTAAAAAAAACACAAAGGAAGAGGAGAGAATCCTCTTTTATGATATGTCTATAAAAAAAAAAACAGTCAATTAGTCAATCTTATAACTAGTCAAAATAGATGTTCATACATTAAAATAGATATATATTATGCCAACACCATTGATAATTTGTGGATAAATTTTAGTACCTTAAGATAACTAAATAAATAAATTAAGTATAATTAAATTTAATTTTTTTAATATTATATACTTTTTAATTTATCAAATTAATCAAATAATTCTTATATTAATTATAATTAATTATTTTATTTAATTTTTTTAATTTACTCAAATGAATCAAGTTACACATACTTAATTCATAAATCAAATAACATCCATTTTTATCTTTTATTTTTTTAACCAAAACATGAGTAATATGTATCATTTTTACATTAATTAGTGGTGGAGGCAGAGATTTCTTTCTGACCTATGAATGCATAGTTAGTAAGTCAATATATATATATATATATATATATATATATATATGTGTGTGTGTGTGTATATTGACTTAGGATTAGGATTAGGCCAACAAAAACTTTCAATCAATCAATCAAACTTTTCTTGCAAAGTAAGTGTGGAGAATTCTCAACATTAATCTTGATTTTCTGTTGTTCTCCACTTTGCGAACAAAGTGTATTGCCGAATCTTGCCCCAATATTATCAGTCTCTTACAATACCTCTTAGATTTGGAAAAGAATCGCTGAATATTCTGAAATGATTACTGACAAACTAAATGGGAATTTGGCAATGGATTTTCAATCCCCCTTAACCATCTAAAACGGTGGTCTATGCAAATTAGTTCTGAAGTCTTTCCTGATTTTAGAAAGGTTTTGGATCTTTTAATACATGTCCCTCATTCTCTTTTTCCATTTCAATGGAACTTCGATCTCCTTCACAGAATTTGCCCATCAACAAACGATCTTGATCATTGCCCGTACACTAATCTTGCCCCTACTTCATTTGAATTCCTTGGTTTGGACTGGTAATAATGATTTCAATGTGTTGAGCTTATGCAGTCCAGATAAAATAATGATCCTTTTATTAATGAAAAGAAATTGTTACACTGAGTTTTACACATAGTACATGTTTATAACACAAACTCCTAACCAAATAAGACTAATGGGCTAGACAACTAATGGGCTTGGCCCATCACAGTTATTTCCATCACTCCCCAAACATTAATTGCTCCCAACTTGTTGAGAAATCTTCTCTGCAAATCTCGACCAACTGCTTTTGTCAATATATCTGCTTCTTGCTCTCCTGATCTCACATGCTCCAGATCAATAAGCTTTCCTTGCAACTTTTCCCTGATGAAATGACAGTCTACCTCAATGTGTTTAGTCCTCTCATGAAATACAGGATTATTTGCAATGTGTATAACTGATTTGCTATCACAATAAACCTTTACTGGATCTGCTATATTTATATTTAACTCTTTCATTAATCCTACACCTATACAATCTCCGACATAGCCATTCCCAACGCTCGGTATTCAGCTTCAGCAGATGACCTTGAGATTGTATTTTGTTTCTTAGTCTTCCACATGATTAGTGAACTGCCAAATTTCAGCAGATATCCTGTTACTGATTTCCTTGTGGTTGCACATGAAGCCCAATCTGAATCACAATAACAGCTGAGTGATTTGTCTCCATCTGCACTAATGAAGATTCCCATGCCAGGATTTTCCCTCACTACTCCCTTTGCTGCAGCCATGTGCACCTTCATTGGTGTTTGCATATATTGGGTTAACACCTGTACAACAAAACAAATGTCAGGGCGAGTTGATATCAAATATATTAACCGTCTTACTAATCTCCTATAACTCCATGGATTCTATAACAGATATGTATGTTTGTCCTTTCCTTCTTCAAATGCTCTCAGTTTCAAGGTTGTAGACATAGGAATGTTCAATGGCTTACAGCCACTCAACCCTGTATCTGCAAGCAAGTCTAACACATATTTTCTTTGAGATAAAAGTATACCTTTCTTAGACCTAGCAATCTCAATTCCAAGGAAGTATTTCATCAAACCCAAATCTCTTATTTTAAAAGCATTGTGCAGGTAGTTCTTAACCTCCTTTATTCTGTTATCACAACTTCCAGTGACCAATAAATCATCTACATACACAAGTATAATTACCATTTCATTTGAAAAACGCTTAAAAAATAGTGAGCAGTTATTTTTACATTGAGTAAAACCTCCTGCAATTAATGATGAGGTCAGTTTACAATTCCATTGTCTAGAGGCTTGTTTAAGCCCATATAGTGATTTCTTTAATCTACAAACCATGTTTTTCTGTTCTGGTTCAAACCCTTGTGGTATAGTCATGTATACCTCTTCTTCTAAATTTCCCTGCAAGAAAGCTTTGTGAACATCCATGTGATATAAATTCCAGTTGTTCATCACAGCCATTTTAAGAATTATCCTTATTGTTATCATTTTTACAACGGGGAGAAAATGTTTCATAATAATCCACTCCCTCCTTCTGATTATACCCTTTTGCCACTAATCTAGCTTTGAATTTGTCTATGTCACCATTTGACCTATATTTAATTCGAAAGACCCATTTGCACCCTATAGGTTTATTTCCTCTAGGCAATGGGATTATTTCCCACGTTTGGTTATTTTCAAGGGCTTCCATCTCAACCCTCATTGCTTTTATCCATTGATTATCTCTCATTGCTTCTTCATAAGTTTTGGGTTCTGTCACTGAGTCAATCTTGCATAAATAACATAAATGAGAAGATGAAATATTTTCATAAGTCATATATTTCTTCATGGGATATAAACATGCTTTTCGATTACCTTCCTACAGATTAGTTGCTATTGAGTTCAGTACATAGTCTTTAGACCAAATGGGTGGCTTTCTAGCCCTATTCATCCCAGCCCTGTGCTGGCCAACAGAGGTGGTGTTATTTGTTAAGTTCTCATCTTTATTGCCATTTTCTTGCTGTATTCCTTCTTCCCTTGAGAATTTTGCTGTTTTGGGATGTTTCTGCTCAACAAGTTCATCATCAAACAAAAATAATTCTCTAGTTTCTTTAATTACTCCCCCTTGATCCAAAGAGAGGTTTACTTTGAAAGGGAATCTGTCTTCTAGAAATGTCACATTTTTGCTTATCAGCAGTTTTTCTTCTTTCAAATTATACAACAAATATCCCTTTTGATTTTGAGGATAACCCAGAAATACACATGCAACAGATCTAGGTTGAAACTTATCTGCAGGGTTTAAATCAGTTGCATATGCCAATGAGCCAAAAATCTTTAAATTATCTAGATTAGGCTCTTGTCCATATACCTTTTCAAAAGGAGTTTTGTATTTCAGTATTTTTTAGGGAATTCTGTTGACCAAATAAGTAGCCATTTTTACACACTCCCCCCAGAATCGAATTGGCATCCCTGACTGAATCATAAGACTTCTAGCTATTTGAATGAGGGTCCTATGTTTCCTTTCTGAGATGCCATTCTATTCAGGGGTGTATGGACAAGTAGTCTCATGAATTATACCATTTCTATTCAGAAATTCTCTTAAGGTGTGATTAATGAACTCTGTCCTATTGTCGCTCCTTATTTTCTTTACCTTAACACCAAATTGGGTCAATATGTATGATACAAAATTTTGTATATAACCAGGAACAACATATTTATTTTTCAGTAAGAAGATCCATGTGGATCTTGAAAAATCATCTACAATAGTTAAGAAAAATCGATGCCCTTGGTGTGTGGGTGTCCTATATGGTCCCCATACATCCATGTGCATCAATTCAAAACAACATGCACTTTTGATACAACTAGATGTGAAAGGAAATTTAGTTTGTTTTGATTGGATGCATATTTTGCACACTTTATTCATCATTTTATTCATATCATCTACAATTCCCAAATGTCTAAGTACAGAAACAAGAGCATGTCCTAGTCTATTATGCAGCAACTCTATATCAATAGGACTAACAGGTTTGTTACATTTCCTATCCATCACTGTATTAATAGAAGCAGTTATTTTGATAAAATCCAGCACATAAAGTTCTCCTATTAATCTACCAATCATCTTCTTCTTCTCTTGTCCATTCCGGAGGTCCTGCATCACACAGTAGTTAGGAAAAAATACTACTTTACATTGTTGTTCTCGAGTTAATCTAGGTATTAAAATTAGATTAAACTTAAGTTCCCATGCATACAGAACATTTTTCAGGATCATCCTATCATTTTATTTTACTGTTCCTATGTACGTGACTTTTATTCGTTCTCCATTTGGTATTTTAATGTGTTGGATGGGTCCATTATTTGCTTTATATTCAGAAAAGAGGTCTAAACTTCCTACCATATGTGCAGTGGCTCCAGAATCTAAAATCCACTGATTAGATGCTGGTATAGAAATATTAAGGTTGGTCAAACCTGTACCAGTGAGTGCATGGACTGGCTCCTCTGTGTCCCTTCTCAGCAGCTTGAGCAATTTGTCATATTGCTCCCTTGAGAAGGATGGTGTCACGGTTTCATTATCTACATATTATGGATCAATGCCAATTTGATTAGCAGAGGCATTCTGACTCTACTTTCCTTTGTTCCCTTTGTAGTCAGGCGGGTACCCTACCAATTGCCAACATACATCCTTTGTATGTCTTTTCTTACGGCAGTGGGTGCATTTTGGTGGGATTCCTCTCCCCCTGCCCCTGCCGTGACCTTGCCCTCTTGATGTGGTCATCGTGATTCCTTCAATTGGACTGTTTGCGGAGGAATGTGCGATCCATCTCTGGGCTTCATCTTCTATAATCATTGCAAAAGCTTGATTAACCGTAGGCAAGGGGCTCATTAGCAGTATTTGACTTCTTGCTTGTGCAAAGCAATCATTCAATCCCATCAGGAATTAAAGGAGCCTCTGTCACTGTATCTTCTCACCATATATCTTGGAGGTATTGCATTGACAGGTCGGGATAGGGAACAATGTAGATTCCTCTTCCCATAACTCTTTCAGCTTCGTGTAGTAGTTCGAAACTGACTGGGATTCTTGTCTAAGGGAATTAATCTCCCGGTGAATGGAGAAAATCCGTGACCCCGACACTTTGTCGAACCGTTCTTGAAGGTCCCGCCATACCACAGTTGCCTTATGGTAAAAGATAATGCTATTCCCGATCTCCTTTGAGACAGAGTTGAGCAGGCAGGCTAGTACGACGGCGTTACACTGTTCCCATTGCTCCTGTAATGCGTCTTCTTGATGATCTTTTCTACAAGTCCTATCAACAAACCCCAGCTTCCGTTTTCCTCTCAGCGCAATCCGCATGGCTCGGCTCCATATGACATAATTTTCGCTCCCGATGAGCACATATGGAATAATGGAGGTTCCTTGTGTGTCTGAGGGGTGGAGGTACAGGGGATGGGTAAAACCGATCCCAGATTCGCCAGAAATACGTTTATCACCCATGGATTTTGTATTTCCACCTCGATTACGGCTTCGTCTTGTATCTGCAGATGTTTCAATCGGTGAGATCTACCCCAGTTCTTTGAGTCTGCCTTGAATCGCCGCTCAGTTTGGTGGGGTTGCTTGATTCGACAGCATTTCTTGCTATTCAGAGTGAGGCGCAGCTGAGAATAACCTAATTCTTGTGCCTTTCTTGTTTTTGTCGATATAGGTCCTTGATCTTGCGACCCTCTGATACCATGTTGAGCTTATGCAGTCCAGATAAAATAATAATCCTTTTATTAATGAAAAGAAATTATTACACTGAGTTTTATACATAGTACATATTTTTTTTGTTGCCCACCCGGTTCACCGGAGCTTTGCCCCGACTACATCCGGATCCGACCCGCGTCGCGCACCTGGCTGTGGTGGGTGAGTCTCCCAACGGGGATTTTCTGCATTCGCCAAGGCTCGAACTCGAGACCTCGCTTAAGCGATACCGAGCCGCTTACCACTCGGACCAACCCCCGTTGGGAGACAACTAATGGGCTTGGCCCATCACAGTTATTTCCATCACAATGCTCTTGTGTCTGCTAAGTCAATTATAGTCTGATCACTAACGGGGGTTGGTCCGAGTGGTAAGCGGCTCGGTATCGCTTAAGCGAGGTCTCGAGTTCGAGCCTTGGCGAATGCAGAAAATCCCCGTTGGGAGACTCACCCACCACAGCCAGGTGCGCGACGCGGGTCGGATCCGGATGTAGTCGGGGCAAAGCTCCGGTGAATTGGGTGGACAAAAAAAAAAAAAATTATAGTCTGATCCTTTTTAGAAGTTTCTTTGGTCCATCTCGCTACCTCACAAATACCTGTTGTTGATATGGGAACTCTTACTCCACGAGGCACTTCCATCTTTCACTATAAATGTCTTCGTTTATCTCTTCTTTGAGTAAAGGATCATGATGACTCCCGGTGGTATTGAGGGATCTAAGCTTCAAGTTTGGTGTGTTGTCAAAGCTTTTCTTCAACCCAACCATGCAGAAAAAAATCCTAACAACACTATCCTCAAGGATGTTTATGGTCTCTTTAATACTTCTCTTTCTGACAACGTATATAGAATTCCCCTCCTCCTTTTATCTACTTGTAATTTTCTTGCATCAGGTTAGTTTTGTCTCATTTATTTTTGTTTTATAAAAAAAGAAATAAAATTAATTTAGGATAATAAATGTTTCTTTAGAGCCATATTTAACCTTAGTTTATTATAAAGTAAAAATATATCTAGTACCCCAAACTAATTTTGGAGGAAAAAACTAACACCCTAAAGTATTTAAGGGTGCAATTAACATTCTAAACTAATTTTGGAGGTACGACTAGCATCCTAAAATATTTAAAAGTATAATTAGTATTCTGAATTAATTTTGGATGTGCGATCAATATCCTAGAGTATTTATATTAATACAATTATACATTTTCACAGACAGAAATACAAATTTATATCCGATCTATGTCATGTAAGCTTTTTATTTTGATAAATTATTATTTAAAAAATCACATGTGTTATATTATTTAAATAAAAATACTGAATAAATCCTAGAATTGACATTGTACAGAATTCATATGTGAAGATTAATCAATTTCATAGTTTATTTATTACAATTTATTAAAATAATATTACACATGTAACCTTTTAAATAATAATGTGTCAAAATAAAAAATTTATGTGATATATATCAAATGAAATTTAATATTTTTATTAACGAATGAGTAAAATTATACGAAATTAATATCATACTTCTAAAATTAATTTAAAATATTAATAATACTTTTAAAATTAATTTAAAATATTAATTATATTTTTAAATATTTTAAGATACAAATTTTTATCTGATATATGTCATGTAAGCTTTTTAGTTTGATAAATTATTATTTAAAATGTTACATATGTCATATTATTTAAATAAGAGTACTGAATAAATTTTATAATTGACATTGTACAAAATTTATATATGAAGATTGATCAATTTTATAGTTTATTTATTACAATTTATTAAAATAATATTACACATGTAACCTTTTAAATAATAATATGTCAAAATAAAAAATTTATGTGATATATATCAAATGAAAGTTAATATTTTTATGAACGAATGAGTAAAATTATACGAAATTAATATCATACTTCTAAAATTAATTTAAAATATTAATTATACCTTTAAATATTTTAAAATATTAATAACACTTTTAAAATTAATTTAAAATATTAATTATATTTTTAAATATTTTAAAATATTAATTCTCCTCTCAAGATGACTTTTGGAGGTTGATCCAACTTTACATATATTATTATATGGGGCGGCGATCTTGCGGGAACTCAACTCAAAAGTCAAAAGAAAACTCTGTCCTCCCCCATGTTAAGCGCGTCGTTTCACGCGCCTAATATCTCTTTTGTCAGCTGTAGTTTGAGCTCTTCGGTCAAGTCCAACCTCTCTGGATCTTCCATGGCCCCGTCTTCCGTTCGAATTGCCATCGTCGGTGATGTGGTAAGCCACTAAGCCTTCCCTAATTCCATTTGGGTTTTCTGGTCGAGACGTATCCACTGAAAAATCTTCTGTTCGTGGACAAATTTTCTTTCCTTCGTCATTTTCCTTTTTCTCTCATTTTCCAAGTCGTAATTTGAGGTTTTCTTACTGAAGCATGATTGTTGGAACTTGCAAGAAGATTCAAAGGCACTTCAGTTTTTGCAGGTACTCTTCCTTATTTTGCAACTTCCTAGTTTTCTCCCCTTATTTGAGTGTCGAGTTATTCTCATTTTGCTTTTATTCTGGCTCGTCAATTAGCCTTATTCGTGGGAGTATATGGTCAAATAGAAGGGATATCGCATAACTTGAAGATATTATGCTAGTTTGGTGACATCCAAACCCCGTAAAACATAAAAACTTTTTTTAGTTCATACGGGCCAAATAATATAATCCTTCTAGAAAATGATAGAAGTTGGTTATATATATATATATATATATATATCTGACGAGCTGGTTAGTTTTAGTTAGAAAGGGAGAAGGATAGTTACCTAAGATGAAAGCTTGGTCACAGGGTTGGGAATATGCTATTATCTCTGTTCAAATGTTCAATTGAGTCATTTTATTTTAAGCCGCAACTTTTGTTTTCCCTAATATATATATGCAATATAAACATTTGATGCATATTTCACCTTTTATTCTAATATGCACTTATGTTGAAGTGCAGCCAGATTTGGTGCTGTTCACAGGCAAGTTTCATTATCACTGCTGATCAACCTATCAATTTAGGATTTTGTTTTTTTTTTAACATATGTAAGTGCCTTTGCTTCCTCTTCAATAGTATAATTTCTGAGGAAAACCCTGTGGACTGTGGACATGTGTGAAGAATTTGTTTCCATATTGCAGACTGACAGCCGGGGCATTTCTCCCGTTTCATGTGTAAATAGCTCAGGAGTTCGTTTTTCCATATTAACATTGATTAACATATCCATCAAGAAGTTAACATGCCAGTGCAGCCAAGATTATCTTTGTTTGAGATTAACCATTATTTGCTTCTTTGTTCTACAGTCAATCCCTCTCTCATTGTTTTTATTATTTGCTTGTTGTTTAATATTTTTTATTGAATTTTGTTAGGTGATTTTGGTGAGGAGAATGTTGAACTTGTTCAAAGTGTTGCAAATCTTGAATTTGCAAAAGCAGTTATATTGGGAAACCATGATGCCTGGTTTACCCATCAATTTTCAGGAAGGTAAAGTACTTAAGTTCACAGGGTTTCCTTGAATCAGTATGATAGGTAAATAAAGTGAGAAGTTGAAGTGTTTAGCAGAAGAATTCTTTGTATTAGCAGAAGAATCAGTTTGATAGTTGAAAATGAATTCTTCTGTGTGTGTGTAGTGCCTCTCAGATGAATCCTGAGCTCTCATGAACTGAGTCATTTCTTCCAATAGGTCCCACAAGCTTCTTGCATGCCCACCACATCTTCTTATTGACATCCTTTGTTCAATCCCATCAGTCACCCTCTGCTACACAAGGTTCTGCACCTGCTCCCCATATCCTTCTATGAGCAATCCAGCGCATCAACAACTCAAGAAGAAGAAGAAGAAGTAAAGGAAAGAGAGAGAGGTTCAAGAAGAATTCTCTTTCAACTATCAAGACTGGTTCTCCCACCAATACAAAACCCATTTATAATTGGTTTCATAATGAACTCAAGACTTCAATTGTTTAACTAACTTGAATACTTCAACTTATCACTTATTTTACTTGTCACAGTCTATTTGTCACTCTGTATTACATAATTTTGCTTTGTCAAGAGTTTGTGAACTTAGCTTTTTCCTTGAGGCGTTGCTTATTTTCTTTTCTGATTGGGTAAAAAAAAATGAACTTTACAATGTTATGAAGCACATATCTCCTCCCCCACTTCCAAATCCACTGAGACACACAAAAGTCAATCAACCCTACTATTTATGTGGTTGCAAAGCTTGTTCATGATGATAAGTTGATGTCATTTTTTATGCGCGTGATATGTTTAAATTAAACATACTGAATTCTTGTCTGTTTAAACTAACGTTTTTTTTAATGTTAGCAAGAAGGATCGAGTTCAACTTCAACTAGAGTGGTAAGCTAATTATTTATTCATTCTATTGATTCTGGAAAGTTCTCTCTTCCATTAGTATGACTTCAAGACTTCATTTATGTTCCAGATCCTATTTTCTTTCCTTTCCTTTCCTTTTTATTGTCTTCTTTTTTAAATGTCATTTCATGTAAAGGTTGGCTAGGTTTTTTGTATTTGTTATTAAAAGTTCATAAATTGAACAGCTGAGTCATGTTCTTTATTTTGGCACTTCATTTCTTTGATAATTAATAACTAACTTTATTCAGAATTTCTATGCTATTAAAATCCAACTGATTATAGACAATAAGTTAAGTTTATCTAAATAAAGATGCTATAGCTATGCTGCAAGTTCCTATGCAACTCTTTTGGTGATAATAAGAAAAGGAGGGAAGTGATTAGCAAAATCTATCTGTTGGTGTTTGAGTGATTGGTTTGGATGTCAGCAACTCAAAATTTATGCGTGAAGCCATTTAGGATATGGTTTTTGATTGGAACTTCCAAGTTTGAATGTTATCATCAATTATTAGAGAAGAATACTGACAACTAAAAGACTTCCCTAGTCCAAATCACTTATTCCCTGAATATAATAATGTGATATGCAGCCTTGGTGAGACGCATGTGGCTTATCGACGTTCTGACTTTCCTCAAATAAAAGTGAGTGTTGTTGGTGGACGACCATTTTCTTGTGGTGGTCAGCAGTTATACCGAAAGAAACTTCTGTCTGCAAGGTGAGCTGCAGCAAAAACCATTAGACAATTGGAAATTTAGAAATCACTGTCTTTCTATTTTTCTTTTCTTCTGGATGACCTTCTAGTTCTAGACTACTCCTAAATAATATTTTTATCTGTGGCGAGTCTTGCTCACAAGGAATCCCTCCTCACGCCTTCTCTTCTTCTCTTCCCAAACAGTTTTTGTGAATAGAATGTCTATTAATTTCCACCTTCTCTTGTAATACCTGTTGAGCCTCCCATCACGACTTTGATCACTTATAAATATTAATTTTAGAATTCTAATATTTGGTCATAATTTTATATCGTTATGCATCTAATGCTTGAATCATATGTAGCAGCATTTTTATTTTAGCTCATTAAATTATATAGCCTTTTTCACTACGGATAGAATAATAGTATAGTCAAATGGCATCTTGTGCCTTTTGGTATGGTTCCTGCTATGAAGACCTTTACAATTAGTATTTCCGCCATTTCAGCTGAAATTCAATTAGTATTTCTCTTAGATATGGAGTGGAAAGCATGGATGGGAGTGCTAAGAGAATTCACAAAGATGCTCTTGGCAAACCAGAGGATCATTTCCTTATATTACTTGGTCATAATGGACCAACAGGTGCATCGATGCTACAAATCCGAAACTTAAGATCTTCTTCATTGGTGTTATGTTCTTTGTCATGTGACTCACATCCAACATAAAAGAGGTTTATGGATTTATCCTTTGTGCAGGTCTTGGTTCTGATATAAATGACATATGTGGTAAAGATTGGGTATTTGGGGGTGGTGATCATGGTGATCCAGGTACATGTTCTTCAGGCCTCCACTCTTTATTTAGGATAAGTCCTGTGGTTTTGGCAGTCATAAATCAAATCAAGGTTGGCAGGTTTTATTCATTTAGGACATTAAGGAGCGTATGTCTATTATCTCACATTTATTGGTATCTTGGATATTTAAGATTCTTATGTTTGGTATGACAGTTAGTCATTGAAATGAGACATTCAGTATTTTTATTGACGAAGGGAAAATTAACCTTTTGGTACTTATATTTTTGAGTCGGTTATAACTCAGTTCTTAAACTTTAACTTGATGCAACTCAGTCCCTATAAGTTTGATTCTGTTAAAAATCGGCCCTGAACTTTAACTCACTCCACTGAATCCCTCTAGTGTTAACTATTTAAAATTTTAGTCCCTAAGTTTTATGAAATGTATAATTTTATTTTCTAAAATATAAGGACTAATATTTTAAATAGTTAAATGATAGGGACTGAATTACATTAAGGGTGTGTTTGGATACACCCAAAACCATGGTTTTAGAAGCCCTTTTAGGGAAAACCTTGATTTGGGAAAATTTTAAAACAAACAGCCATATTTGTCCATAAGTGCTTTTGGGCAAAACTATGGTTTAAAACCATGGTTTTGAATAAACTATTAAAACTAGCTTTTTCAACAGTAAAAGAGCTTATGGACTATCCAATTACTATCTTACCCCTACTTTTTCTTACACACTCTCTCCTCTCTCCTACTTTTTCTTACACCCTCTCTCATCTCTCTTATTTTTTCTTACATCCTCTCTCCTTTCTCCTCTCTACCCTCTCTCCTCTCTCTTACTTTAAATCAAATTATACCCTTTTTGGTAATTTACCAATATAAAAAGTCATTCTAAAAATAACTATCCAAACGCTTATTTATTCAAAACCACTTTTTTTCCATAAACTCTTCTCTAAAAGCCTTTTTTCATAAGCTGTCCATAAGCCCTTTTTTTCATAAGTCCTTTTTTAAAATCCTATCCAAACAGGCCCTAAGTCAAAGTTCATGGATAGAGTTATAACCGTGTTAAAATTATAAGGATTAAATTACACCTAGTTAAAGTTTATGATTGAGTTATATATGAGTCAAAACTATAAATGCAAATAATTAATTTTCACAAAAAAATTTGAGGAAGTTGAAAGCAATGTTATGTTACGTTTACCATCTAAAATAATACAGTCTAGATGACTGTGTACCAAAAATCCCTCAAGTATGATGGACAGAGAGAGATGCAAATAGTTCTTTTAACTCAGATTATTATCTGTGTCTGACAGATCTAGCAAATGCAATATCCATGTTGAAAGAGAACGACCAAATCTCTGTTCCATTGGTTGTATTTGGTCACATGCACAAAGAGCTTGCATATGGCAAAGGCTTGAGGAAAATGATTGTTGTTGGAAATGACAACAACACTATATACTTGAATGCGGCCATTGTTCCAAGGGTCAAAAAGTTAGCTGATGATGATGATGGCAAAAAGAACTTGTCATCATCCCCATAGGCAAATGGTACAATGCGAGCTTTCACTTTGGTGGAGATTGTTGGAGGAAAAGTGGCCAAGATTTCAGAAACATGGGTCTCTGTTCTGCAAGATAGAGCTGCACTAGAACAAGAGCTCATTTTATTCCAATGCAATTGAGAATGACCAAGTAAATAAAACCTTCCTACAAACACATTTATGTATCGCTCTTGGCCTACTATGCACAATTAAGTATACTGTGATACTGTAATTACTAAAGAGGAGTGTGTTTGAGCAATAATCAAAACAAAAAGAAAAAGAAAAAACTCTTTTGCATTAGGAGGAAAAGAAATTTAGTTATACCTTTGGATCGTGGGTAAGTTTAACTCTTTTCTAAAAAATTTATTTATAAAAAAAAACCATGGTTTTGGTTCCATCATCCTAAAATTTTTACTTTTTGAAAAATTAGTTTTTATTAAAATTATTTTTATCATTTTTTTCTATAAGTTATTGTCTATAGCGCATGTTTAGATATTTCTTGAAACAATGGTTTTGGAGAGAAAATCACACAAATATCTTATAAAATCTAATAATTAATTATCTATATTAAAAGCATAGTTTCTTATGAAGCAAATTTTTTCTACTCTTTCATAAATTATCTTTATTAAAAATATTTTTATCATTTTTTCCAGAAACTAGTTTAAATATACCCTTGATCTTGATTGTGGTATTTGTGCTCTTGTGATGCTTCTTATCAATCACAAAGGAGACAGTCTAGTGTTAATCATGCAACACTATTTATCGATATTAAATTAATATGTAAAATAAAACTAGATCGCGGACCTGCACAATACAATTAAAACTTTATAGGTAGCGTGACTTCTAATCATTTATATTTAAAAAAAATTTATGGCAAGTGGTGCTATTTATTTACCATTTATTAATAGTGTAGCTTATTTATTAAATTTGTATTATTATATTTATTAAAATAAAATGTATAGTAAGTTAGTATATTATTTGTCAATTATAAATTATCTTTTTCCTTTTACGGTATGGTATCCAATCTTTCTTTTAAGAGGAAAGGAGAAATATACTAGTTTTCATTCTTAATATAATATTTATTTAATTAATTTAGTTAGATTAAATAAATTAGTTAAATTAATTATTTATAATAATTATATATTAGTTTTCTTAAAATATTTTTTTTAATTATATATATTTAAACTATTATTAATAGAAACATATTTAACATATGTAATCATATAGTTGAGGGAAAAATTACAAACGTAACACTTAAAAGAAGACACCAAAATAGATTTTTTATCTAATTTTTATATTTAAGATAAAAAAAATTATTAATTAATTAAGGAATACAAGCGTAAATAAAATACAATAAAATGAGAGGAATACGTCAAGTAGGACCAACCGGAAGAGAATGGATAGCTTTATTGGAATAGTTTACGCAAAGCCATAGTTAATATAAATAATAAAAAATATATTTATATATTTAATTTTTATTGTTATTATGAGAATTCTTTTAATAAATAATTTTATAAATTTTTTATAAATATTTTTTAAATTTTGAGACTATATTTTAATATTAGTGAGAGATCGATATTAAATTTATCTAAAAAAATTTATTATAAAAAAAATAGTTTACGTAATTCATCACAGTAAAAAATAGTTTTTCAGCGGAGAAAGATTTGTTTGCAAAAATCTTCCTATTTCTTGCTTTCCTTAGCTTTCGACATATGATACCGAAGATAACGCATGATTGTTCAACGACTTTTAAGTATTGCTCTCCTTAAGTTTAGGGTTTAGATTTTCTGTTTAAGATATTAATATTTAGCCAATAAAATTTAATATAATTAATAGATAATTAAATTTTTTAAATATAATATTTTAAATTCGAATTAGACGGTGTATTTTAAAAAAATTAATCTTTAAATTATCGACTTATAAATGTCACCTAGTTTTTATTAAAAAATTATCGATCTTTATAATTTAATAAAATTTTAAAATATTTTGTTTCTTAAAAAGGAATTAACTTAATTTAAAATTTAAATGACTAAAATTAAAATGAAAAAAAAAAGTGTAGGAGAAAGATTGCATTAACCATTATTTGATTATTTGGAATCACCTTCATTTTGCCACTGATGTTGTCCATTTCAAAGTATATGCCAACAAAGTATGTTTGCTATTTTCTTCCTTACGTATGTATCCCATAAGAACAAGGAATCCTCAAAAAGTCTCATTTTATAGGGATGACAAAGCAAAGTCTTTTGTTTTTGTGCGATCATTTTCTGATTTTTCTAATTCCGCGGCGTACGTTTTCAGATTTGACTAAAAATATTAAACCGACGAAATTTAGCCGCTTCATTATTTAATTCTATTTATGTCCGATCCTACTTATGCTAACATTTCAACACGCTTCCTCCCTAAATTTCAGGTGGCTACTTCAAAAGTTTAATTTGGTTGTCTAGAAAATATTCAAATCATAGTTTTAAAATTATTTATTTATTTTTTAAATAAACTGTAATATTTTTTAAAAATTTTTTTAGAATAAATTATGATTTAAACTAAAATTTTAAATAAGCTATTGAGACTAATTTTTAAAATAATAAAAGAATTTATAAATTATCTAATTATTATTTTATTTTTATTTTTTCTTATATCTTCTCTCATCTCTCATCTCTCTTCTTTACCTCCTCTCCTCTCTTCTCTCTCTTTTTTATCCTCTCTTTTTTCTCCTCTCTCATATTTTTAACAAAATCATATATTTTTTAATAATTTATTAATTATAAAAATCTTTTTAACAATAATTATCCAAATTTTACATATGGCATTTAAGTGATTTTCAAAATCTATATTGGACTGAAACGCTAGATTTCAATTAATTTCCTGAACTAAAACTCATGTTCTTTAGAATTACAATTTGATCTATTGGCTTTGTCTTGAAAGGGTACTTTTTATCAATTAATTTGGTCAAAATGAGTTCTATAAATCCCCAGGAAAGATTTATGAATAGATAGAGAGGATGATAATCTCCTAGATAATTTAAATTATTTTATTTTTATTATTTTTTTAATATTTAATATAAAAAATAGTAGACTAATTAAATAGATTAAAAAATTAAAAAAATTATTTAATTAAAATTAATGATGTTATAAATTAAATTTAAATTAAAGGTGTCAACAAAAGTTGATAGAATTAATAAAAAATTGACTTATAATTAAGTTATGAGTTAAATTTTGTTATTGATATTTAAATTTTATTGAGATGTGATATATAAATATTTTTATAAGTATTTCAAACTTAGAGACATATGTCCTAACTTCTTGACACCTAATTTACCTAAATTTATCTCTATAAAAAAATGAACTAAATTAAAGGACTAAAAAAATCATTTTACAAAATTAAATGAACAAGAAAAAGACTTTTTGGATAAAATTAGAAGAGAGAGGGTGGATTTTAGATGCAATTGTCAAATGCTATCGTCAATACGATAACTTGAGAAGAATCCATGAAACAGTAAAAAACAAAACTCCAATTTTCAAACCCATTGCCTACCATTCATTAACATTACTCACACCTTGAATGCAACACAGTTATATATATATATTGATCATACATTCAAACTCCAACTTGAAAAATTTCTATCTATCCACCATCATCCTCTCTGGCTCACACCATGGCTCACCCCCGAAAGCTTCCATTTCTGATAATCTTCATCCTCCAACTCAGATTTTCTTCTTCCCAATCTGTAATCAAAGGAGGCTACTGGTACTCAGACAGTGGCCTCGCTGCTTCAGACATTGAATCCTCCCATTACACTCATCTCTTCTGTGCCTTCGCAGATCTTGATCCCAACACTAACACTGTCACCATTGATTCTTCCAAAGCATCTCAATTCTCATCCTTCACCCAAACAGTTCAACAGAAGAACCCTTCTGTTAAAACCCTCTTGTCCATTGGTGGTGGTGGTGGTTCCGTTTTGAGTTCAAGGTTTTCTCAAATGGCGAACAGTTCCAATACTCGCAAATCATTCATTGATTCTTCCATTAAACTTGCCAGAGATAACAACTTCCATGGCCTCGATCTTGATTGGGAATACCCATCTTCAGATGAAGACAGAACCAATTTTGCTTCTCTAATCAACGAGTGGCGATCTGCTATAACAGAAGAATCTCAGTCCTCTGGAAATTCGTCGTTGCTGTTAGTAGCTGCGGTGTCCGGATCGGACCAGATTGCTTCATTGGACTTTTATCCCTTTCAGGATATTGCGAATAGCATGGATTGGATCAACGTGATGGTCTATGACCTGTTCATTCCAGATGGGTACCCAGATAAGACGCAGCCACCTGCTCCGTTGAGGAACCCAGGCGGGCTGTTCAGTGGAGATGAAGGGATTTCAAAATGGATCAGATCAGGCGTTCCGGAGAACAAACTGGCTTTCGGTTTGCCGTTTTATGGGTACAAATGGACCTTGACAAACCCTAGCAATGGTGGATTGTTCGCACCGGCAACGAATCCTGGAGCTGGAGGTGTGGGGTACAAGGATATTGTAGCAGAGGGAGGGACGGTGAGGTATAATTCAACGTATGTGACGAATTATGCGCAGAAAGGATCCGATTGGTATGGTTACGATGATGCTCAGAGCATTTCTGAGAAAGTTGCTTATGCCAAAGACAGAGGATTAATCGGATATTTTGCTTGGAACGTTGGACATGACTCTAATTGGATTCTCTCCCGAACCGGTTTGTATATTTCCCCCCCTTTCCCTACCTATTCTTTTTAATTGTTTTTTACAGGAAAAAAAAATATTTCTCTTGATTTTTTAGCAAGATTTTATTAGTGTTGAAAATGCAATTTTTTTATTTATTTTACAGTATTTATTTAATATTTAATATGGAAGTCTAAATAAATTAAATAATCAATCCATATGAATTCACTTAATTAAATAATCAATCTATAATTTATTTATTTTTCTTTCTTTTTTTACATTCTTAAAATTTCCTCAATTAAAATGCATTGATCCATTTTTGAACTAATGGTCCAACGAATAAAAATTTTCCTCCAATTTGATTTGTATTTTTTGGAGCTAATAGATTTCTCTTTTTATTGTAAGGACAGCTTCTCAAACATGGGGGTGATTGACACGCACGGCATAACGGAGCAGTAGGAATATCGCTAAAGGAATAATAATAGAAATAAAAGAAACAGAAAAAAAAAAAAATTTGTTCAAGGATCTTCAATTTATAAATAAAAAAAACTATGTCACATAATAAATGGGAATTAGGCCAAGGGCATCTGATCCTCTACCTGTTTGATTTATATGGATATTATATTAAGAAATTGTTATAATAAAATTTCTCAGCTGTTTAGTCATGCATTATATACAAAGAGGCAGTAATCTTCTCTAATTTAGACCCTTAATTTTAAATTAAATTTCATTTTAATCTTTTAACTTTAAATGTACAACTAAAAACATTCTCGTTCAAAAATTAATAGAAAAATAACGACTTGCGTGCTCAAAATCTATATAAACAATACTATAATGTATTAATTAATATAATAATTATAAATATATTTTTTTAAAGCTTAAAATAAATAATTATTGCCTTAACTTATAAAATATTCCTCTACGTCCTTATACTCATGACTCATGAGATCTATTCGAGAAGTCCACGTTTTAAAATATAAATTATTTTGTGATAAAATAAAATAAGGAAGCATTTAGCATATTCTTCTAAAAATGCTTTTCTGGCCAAATTCTCCAATCTCTTTTTACCTTATCTTATATTTTTTTAATATATTCATTTAACTTAAACTTTCATAAAAAAAACAGCACACATAATCAAGAGTAATTAGAGAATTTAATAAAATAGATATAATAAACTTAATGTAAGTATGATCTTTATATCTATCGGGCATCATTAAGATTAGCGATAAAGAGAAAAAATTATAGTGAAAATAAATATCGTCAATATACCTACTAAAAATTAGATTAGTCATTAAACAGATTAAAATAATAGTTCAAAAGTTAATAGTCTAATTACAATTAAATTGAGGTCAACCTAATCATAATTAATAAAATATAATTTAATTAAAATATATAAAAATATTTACATATAATCAAAAAAGTAATATTAAATAAAAGATATTAATTCATGATTGACTGAAATATTCACGTATAAATGACATAAAATTTATGTATAAAAAAATCACGTAAAATTTAATAAAATAAAATTATTAATGCATAAATATATATATAAAATATGTTATTTCAAGATCAATAAATAGTAAAAAAAATATATATAACATCTAACTTGATCAACTTGTTTAAAATTTATAATTAAATCTATCAAAAGATTATTATCACTAGTTTATTAGTCTAATTAACTAATTTGGATAAGAGTTTCAAACCATGAATATCATTTTAAATTTTAAAAATTTTAAGATATTAAACTAATTTTTTTTATTTGTATGAATTATGCTAACAAGTCTTATAAAACACAGGAGGGAGGGGGAGAGAGAGAGGGCGAAGAAAAAGGGGAGGGGGAGGGGGAGGGGGAGGGGGAGGGGGATGGGGCAACCTGTTTGTTTTTGTCTGCACCTAAGTAATTTAGATGCAGACACATTATGTTAAGGCGCAGCCGCCTTAATGACGTTATTATTTTGAAAATTATACTTAATATAATTTAAAAATTTACATCAAGATAAACAACTTAGAATTGGAAGAAGTGCTTATAATTTAGATTTTGGTCCTTTTCATAATCTTTTGCCCCCTCAAGTTGCCTTGCTCTTGAAATGGATTCATCAAACAACTTAGAATTTTAAATTCACACCTCGTATACATCTATAATAATAACTATATAAGACTGATCAAACTCCAACCTGAAGATCATACTCATCTTCTTCTTCCTCCGTTCTTCTGTTTGCTTACCAATCTCCCCCGCCATGGTTGACTTCAGAAAGCTTTCATTTCTAATGCCTTCACTTTTTTCTGTTCTGCAACTCTGGTTTTCTTCTGAATCTGTCACCAAAGCAGGTTACTGGTATTCAGACAGTGGCCTCGCTGCTTCAGACATCGAATCATCCTATTACACTCATCTCTATTGTGCATTTGCAGATCTTGATACCAACACTAACACGGTCACCATTGCTCCTTCCAAAGCATCTCAATTCTCATCCTTCACCCGAACAGTTCAACGAAAGAACCCTTCTGTTAAAACCCTCTTGTCCATTGGTGGTGGCGGCGGACCTGAATTGAGTTCAAAATTCTCTCGAATGGCGAGAAATCGGAGTACGCGCAAATCATTCATCGACTCGTCCATCAGAATCGCCAGACAAAACAACTTCCATGGACTTGATCTTGATTGGGAATACCCATCTTCAGACACAGACAGAACCAATTTTGCTTCTCTAATCAACGAGTGGCGATCTGCTATAACAGAAAAATCAAGATCCTCTGGAAAACCAGCGTTGCTGTTAGCAGCTGCAGTGGCCGGATCAGACCAGATTTCACCATTGAACTTTTATCCATTTCAGGATATTGCGAGAAGCATGTATTGGATCAACGTCATGGTATATGTTGAGATATGCCTCACTAGCTGACGTCAATTTGCTGCTAATTTTTTGGACTTAGTTGCTGTTTGAAAATTAAATTTAATATAGTTTGAATTTGTCAAAGTTTGTTCCTATTATTTAGCCATTTACTATTTCTGATTTAGTGGGTTGTTAACGTAGCAGATTTTTAGCATATTTTTTGTTCCCGTTATCATATTTTGATGTATTTAAATACCCCAAGTTCAGATTCAATAAGAAGTACGTTCACAGAAATATCTTCAGAGCTCTTTCTCCTTATTTTTCTTCTCAGTTTTTTTAAGCCTTCAAAGTGGTATCAAAGCTTTGTTTTATCTTGAGGGACCTGTGAGATAAACACCGAGTGAGCCAAAATGCAAACCTCTACGCAAGCTGAAACCTCTTTTACTGTCATAGCCCCTCCAGTTTTTGATGGTAAATTACCATATGTGGGCAGTAAAAATGGAGGCTTATCTAGATGCAAATGATCTTTGGGAAGCCGTTGAGGAGGATTATGAGATTCCTCCTTTGCCAGAAAATCCTACAATAGCTCAACTACGAAGTCACAAAGAAAAGAAGCAGAGAAAGTCGAAAGCCAAGTCTTATTTGTTCTCTGCTGTTTCTCCAGCCATTTTCACAAGAATTATGACCCTAAATACAGCTAAGGCAATCTGGGATTATCTCAAACAAGAGTATGAAGGAGATGAGAAGATCAAAGGGATGCAGATGCTGAATCTTGTAAGGGAATTCGAATTGCAAAAGATGAAGGAATCTGAAACTATCCAAGAATATTCAGATAAACTTCTAGGAATTGCAAATAAGGTGAGGCTGCTGGGGCGAGAATTTGCTGACTCCAGAATAGTGCAGAAGCTACTGGTTACCATTCCTGAAAGGTTTGAAACAACCATCTCAGCCTTGGAGAATTCAAAAGATTTGTCGATCATAACCTTGGCAGAACTTTTGAGTGCCTTGCAAGCACAGGAACAAAGAAGGCACATGAGGCAGGAAGGGTCTGTTGAAGGAGCATTGCAAGCCAAGTTGCAGGTTAGTCAGAGAGGGAGAAAGGAGGACATTTCTGATCAAAAGGAGGGAGAAAATAATAAGCGTGATTTTCCTCCTTGCGAACACTGTGGAAAGAAGGGTCATCCACCATTCAAATGTTGGAGGAGGCCAGATGTCAAGTGCAATAAATGCAAGCAGCTTGGGCATATTGCTAAAATATGCAAAAACACACCTCAACAAATGACAGAAGCTCATGTTGCAGATGAACAGGAGGAGCATTTATTTTCTGCAAAATGTTTTTCAGTCACAACCTTAAGTGACATCTGGTTGGTGGACAGTGGTTGTACTAGCCACATGACTAGCAATCGTGAGTTATTCATTGATCTTGAAGATGTGGCAGGAATTACAGCAAAGATAGGCAATGGAGATATGATGAAGGTTAGAGGTAAAGGCACCATTGTGTTGCAAACTTCTTCAGGTATAAAAAATATTTCAGATGTTCTTTTTGTTCCTGAAGTAGATCAAAACTTGCTTAGTGTTGGCCAGTTGGTAGATAGAGGTTTTGAAGTATTCTTTAAAGATTGAATGTGTTTGATCAGTGATGCTCATGGTCAATTACTGTTTAAAGTCAAAATGAAAAATAGATGCTTCTCTTTGGATTTGACTGATGTTGATCAGAGAGCTCATGTTGTAATCAGTAATGAAACTGAGCTTTGGCACAAAAGGCTAGGCCATTGCAATGAGTTTGTATTGCAGGATCTAAGCAAAAAAGATGTGGTGCAAGGAGTACCTTCATTGGAACCTCTCAAGACAATTTGTAAATCCTGTCAATATGGGAAGCAAACTAAGCTGCCATTCCCTCAATCAGCTTGGAGAGCAACTCAAAAATTACAGTTGATCCATACTGATCTTTGTGGACCTATGTCTAAGCCATCTTTGAATGGAAATCTTTATTATATAGCCTTCATTGATGATCTAACTAGAATGTGTTGGATTTATTTCTTAAGGTTCAAAACTGAAGTTGCAGAAGTGTTTTGGAATTTCAAGGTGTGGATTGAAAAAAAAAGTGGCTGCAAAATTCAGACCCTTCGATCAGATAATGGGACTAAATATACATCAAATAAATTCACTAAATTTTGTGAAGAGGCTGGAATTGAGCATCAGTTAATTGCTCCTTATACTCCACAACAAAATGGGGTGAGTGAGAGGAAGAACAGAACTATTATGGAGATGTCTCGCTGCATGCTTCATGAGAAAGATCTGCCCAAGATGTTTTGGGCTGAAACAGCCAATACAGCTGTATTTTTGCAAAACAGGTTACCTACGAAAGCTTTGCAAGGAAAAATGCCATTTGAAGCATGGTATGGCTACAAGCCATCTTTGACAAACTTAAAAGTGTTTGGTTGTATTTGTTATGCTCTTGTGCCACAGGTGAAGAGAGATAAGCTTGACAAAAGAGCTGATACAGGCATCTTTATAGGCTACAGCAGTGTCTCTAAAGCCTATAAAGTATTTCTTCCTGAATCTGGAAAAATAGTGATCAGCAGAGATGTTCAGTTTGCAGAACTAGAAAAGTGGCATTGGGAAGAGAAAAGGAGTATACCAGACAATGGATCATTATCATCTAGAACCTCTCCATTAGATGAGACCATTGATGACATTCCAGTTAGAGATACAAGATTATTATCTGATGTGTACCAGAGATGTAATGTGTCTTTGGTGGAACCTAAATATTTTGTAGATGCAGCGAAGGATCCAAACTGGATTGATGCTATGCAGGAGGAGCTAAAAATGATTGAGAAGAATCAAACTTGGGTTTTGGTTGTTAAACCAGAACACAAGAAAGTCATAGGTGTCAAATGGGTGTTCAGAACAAAGTTAAATGCTGATGGTTCCATCAACAAGTATAAAGCAAGGTTGGTGGTCAAAGGCTATACGCAAGTATATGGAGAGGATTTCACTGATACTTTTTCACCTGTTGCACGCCTAAATACAATCAGATTAATACTTGCAATGGCTGCTCAAAAGGGATGGATAGTTTGGCAGCTTGATGTTAAGTCAGCCTTTCTTAATGGTTACTTGGAGGAGGAGATCTTTGTAGAGCAACCGGAAGGTTTTGCTGTTCAAGGGCAAGAGGACAAGGTCTACTTGCTAAAAAAGGCCTTGTATGGGTTGAAGCTGGCACCTAGAGCTTGGTATAGCATAATTAATGAGCATTTGCAGAGCCTTGGGTTCACTAGAAGCTTAAATGAATCAACTTTGTATATCAAGCACTCACATGCTGATTTATTAATTGTTTCCTTATATGTTGATGATCTTTTAGTGACAGGAAGTAATATTGAACAAGTTGATTCATTCAAGCAAGATATGCAGAAAGTCTTCGAGATGACAGATCTTGGAGCTATGTCCTATTTTTTGGGCTTGGAGGTAAAACAAGATCAGCAGGGAATATTTATTAATCAGCAAAAATATGCAAAAGAGATTCTGAACAGGTTTGGCATGGAGGGATGTAAAGCTATTGATACACCAATGAATCAAAAAGAGAAGCTGACCAAGAATGATGCTGCAGAGAAGACTGAAGAGAGCATTTATAGAGGGCTTGTTGGTTGTCTCATGTATTTGACTGCAACAAGGCCAGACATCCTCTATGGTGTAAGTGTTCTTTCAAGGTTTTTGCATTGTGCTACAGTGAATCATTACAAGGCTGCAAAGAGAGTCCTAAGATACCTCAAAAGAACTCTTGATTATGGTATTCAGTATAAACGTAATCAAGCATTCAAATTAGAAGGTTGTTCTGATTCAGATTGGGGAGGGTCCTTGGATGATATGAAAAGCACATCTGGATATTGTTTTACCTTGAGTTCTGGGGTATTTTCTTGGAGTTCTAAGAAGCAGGAAGTTGTGGCTCAATCAACTGCAGAAGCTGAATTTATTGCAGCAAATGCAGCTGTTAAACAAGCTATTTGGCTAAGGAAGATGCTCATTGATTTACAGATTATGCAGCAAGAAAGCACACCAATTTATGTGGACAATCAAGCAGCTATTGCAATATCCAAGAATCCTGTTTTCCATGGCAAGACAAAGCATTTCAACATTAAGTTATATTTTATTAGAGATGTACAGCAAAGCGGTGAAGTCACACTGACTTATTGTAGAACCTCTGATCAAGTTGCTGATATTTTTACTAAGGCTTTACCAAGAGACAAGTTTGAAGAAATGAGGATGAAGCTAGGCATGTGCAGCTACTGATGCAAGGAGGAGTGTTGAGATATGCCTCACTAGCTGACGTCAATTTGCTGCTGATTTTTTGGACTTAGTTGCTGTTTGAAAATTAAATTTAATATAGTTTGAATTTGTCAAAGTTTGTTCCTATTATTTAGCCATTTACTATTTCTGATTTAGTGGGTTGTTAACGTAGCAGATTTTTAGCAGATTTTTTGTTCCCATTATCATGTTTTGATGTATTTAAATACCCCAAGTTCAGATTCAATAAGAAGTACGTTCACAGAAATATCTTCAGAGCTCTTTCTCCTTATTTTTCTTCTCAATTTTTTTAAGCCTTCAGTATATGACCTGTTCATCCCAGATGGGTACCCAGATAAGACGCAGCCACCAGCTCCGTTGAGGAACCCAGGTGGGTTGTTCAGTGGAGACGAAGGGGTTTCGAAATGGATACGATCGGGCGTTCCGGCAAACAAACTGGCTTTCGGTTTGCCGTTTTATGGGTACAAATGGACGTTGAGAAATCTTAACAATGGCGGATTGTTCGCACCAGCGATGAATCCTGGAGCTGGAGGTGTGGGGAACAAGGATATTGTAGCATTGAGGCCAAAGGTGAGCTATAATTTAACGTATGTGACGAACTATGCGCAGAAAGGATCAGATTGGTATGGTTACGATGATACTCAGAGCATTTCTGCCAAAGTGGCTTATGCCAAACAAAGAGGATTGTTCGGATATTTTTCTTGGAACGTTGGGCATGACTCTAATTGGATTCTCTCCAGAACCGGTCTGAATTTCCCTCTCCCTCCATTTTCTTTTTAATTTTCTTACAGAAAAAATATTTCTCTTCATTTTTCCTAGCAAGATTTGTTAGTGTTGAAAATACAAATTTTTTTATTTATTTTACACTACTAATCTATTTTTAAACTAATGGGTTTCTTTTCATTGAAATGGCAGCTTCTCAAACATGGGGATGATAGGGTAAACGACAGCATAACGGAGCAGAAGGAGTGTTGTTGAAAGAATAAAAAGGAATATTTGTATTTTATGATCTTAAATTTGCCGAAGTTATTTTGAAGGATCATGTGTTTTTTTAGTTGCCCACCCGGTTCACCGGAGTTTTGCTCCGACTACATCCGAATCCTACCCGCGTCGTATACTTGGCATGGTGGGTGAATCTTGTAACACCCTAATTTTTAGGCCTAGAGATGCCAGAAAGATAAATCAAGGGCATAATCGTAATTATGGTAAAGATCGGGCTGATAGCCGATGAGTACCATATTTTTCCAGAAAATAGAGAAAATTATGCTGATCATTTCACTGAACTGTGAAATGTTCATATGAGGTCTCTATGTGTATGAAAGAATTAGAAATGTGACCAGGGGTAAAATGGTCATTTTTGAAAAAGTGTGCGCGGGAGCGTACTTTCAGGCCAAAATAGCCCGGTCCGGATAAAATATCTGAAAATACCGGGAGATAGAGAAAAGGATTCCGGGTTGAATGACGCAACACAAAATTTTGATTTGAGGTCCCGATTTTTCTGTAGAAATTCTCGAAGATGGGAATTTACAGTTATAATCGGTAAAGGAAAGACAGTCCGAATAGAGATGATCGGACTATGGCCAGAGGCCATACAGTGTTTTCTAAGTTCCGTAGTGACACCAGGGAAGGCCCAGGCCCATAATATCAGTTTAGTGGTAAGAGGGGCCGGTGTCCGGGAAAAAAGGTGCAAAATGACGAAAATGCCCTTATGTTATAGAATAACTGAAAAATAAGTAAAGGGTATTTTGGTCATTTGGCTAAGGTTAGACAGTCAAGAAGGGGTATCTGGATAGTTGACCAGGGCCAGAGAATACTCTGGTAAAATATGAAAAGACAATAATGCCCCTAGACATAGTAAAGGAAATGAAAGGACTTAAGTGCAATTATGGAAAGTTTCAAGGCCAAGAAGGAAAGTAGACAAAAATGTGGGGTCCTTAAGTGTAATTTTAGCCAAATAAAAAGGGACTTAAATGAAAAGAAGAAAAGTTCCCTGGGGCTAAATTGTAATTAAAGAAAGTCAGGCCGGAAGTGGTTTGGACTGTCCGAAAGCATTTCAGTCCCAGATTTCACCGGTAGAAAGAGCAAGTGACGCTCGGTAATCTGGCTTAATACAGGAATTTTTGAAGACTCCAGATAGCCAGAAATGGACTGATCGTCCAAAAGTTATAAAAATTCATACCGGATATCCTAGAATTCATATCTAGGTGAGAAAATACAGGATGATACGTCCTTATGGGACGGATGTCGGGAAACTGACAGAATACCGATAGGAGGCCTGTAGAAAAAGTTATTTGCCGATTAGAAAATCCAGACAGGAGTGTGAGGCCTCCGGGTATCCGATAGGGAGATTTATCGGTATTTAAAAAGGGACTGAATGAGTTCGGATGACCTCAGTCATATGACTGATATGACTCACAGGGATGCCTGAACACCACAGGGCAATGTATCGGACAGAAGGAGCCGGTGTTCGGATAGGTGTATAAACGGTGAATAATAGATAAAATATTCAATAATTATTAACGGGGGAAGATTCCTCGTAATGCGTGCCATGAGGATATTGGACCCAGAAAGGCCCAATAATGGCGCCAACAGAGGCCCAGTAAGATACTTGGACTGATAGGTGGGCCAGTGTCCGGCATAACCCCGGAAAAGTACGAAATTACGAAAATGCCCCTGTGTTGTACAAAAGTGTAACAGATGAATGGAGGGCATTTTGGTAATTCTGGATAGGCCCAGAAGCCAAGGTACATACAGATAAAGTTACTTAGAGTCAGTATATACCCTGACAGGGTACAGAAGGGTGTAAAATGACGATTTTACCCTTAGGGTTAAAATAGTGCAAGAAAGGGCACCCAAGGGTATTTTGGTAATTTGCCAAGGGCTGTTTCTTGGGAATCGAGCCATCAGAGTACTTGAGCTTGATCAGGATCCAAGACAACATTCCCAAAGCCCAAAAACGTAAGCCCAGTAATGTGTGGGAAAAAGTGGCATTAAAATATTATTTTAATGCTGTTTCAATAAAGTAAAGCTACTCGGTCGGCACGATAACCGAGGAGGTGATCAGATAAAGTCCTGGATTTATCTGGATATCATTGGAAGGCGTGAAAGGTCCCTTCCAGGTGCCACATGGCGCAATCTTAAAGGCAGAAGAAAAAGTTGAGGACACGTATTACGAGACAGGACTCTGGACCGGTGAGTCAGCCGGTGAGGTGTCCCAGGATTTCAGACATGTGATAAATGTGGCGCTGAGGTGTCCCGGTGAGGTGTCCCGATGATGTCATGCATGAAGCAGTAAAGGAGGAATTAAGAAAAATAGGAAAATCCAGGAAAAACCAGGACCGCAGGATCAAAGTTCATGGTAATTACAGAGATGCCATTGGAGGAGGTTATAAATACCCCCCCTTTGCCTTCATATGCCACGGCCTAAGGTGCTTTTAGAGAGAGGAGGAGGTGTTAGAGAGAGAAAGTGAGAGGAAGAAAGAAAGAAAGGAAGTTCTGGCGGAGCTGGAAGCAGAATAGAGATAGTAGAGCTCTGCTGAGCCTTTGAGGTAGTAACTAATCCTAACTTTTATGTAATGGCTTTGTGATTTGTTGTGCTATTGTTTGGTTAGATTGTTGTCTTATATGTTATGTCTGAAGCTCTGCTATAATGCTATGATCATATGTTATTAAGCATGGAAGCACGCAGCATACTTATCTGTACACAATCACAAGCAAGCACTGTCACTCTGCATTACATATATTGTTATGATTGTTGCTACTGAGATTCCCCCGAATCTCATCCCAATAAGTAAACCATTACAGGGGAGGTTATATCAAAATAAATTCTGGGAATTTTAAGAGACGCCGTTATGCTGCCGAAATTATGACAAGATAAGGAAAGCAACTGATACGTACTGTGTACGTAGGTACTGTCTAAGGAGGCTGGAAGTGAGTGGACCTAGCCGGTTCATCCAGTCTTTCCTGGGTACTTACGTAGAATGGTAGTTCTCACAAGAATTATCGAATCGGTACAAGATCAGTTACTTTCTGAAGATGAAGCGTAGCGGTTATGCTGCCGGATTTCAGGCAGGAAAGGATGTAATAGAGATATGAGAATTTATGTACATGACTGGATGTAAAACAACTTATTAATTAATAATAATTGTTGCTTGGCATGTTTGACTGATATATGATGGATGTATGCCTATGTATGTAATGTTGGTTGCTGAAAATTAACGCTATGAACAGTAACCCGTGGGGACATGAGGATGTTGGATCCATAATTAAAAATAGTAAATGGATGAATAAATATACGAAATTTTTATGGTAAATAGTAGACATACCAAGCTTTAATTTGATATATAAAACGTCTCATTTGGATGTCTACACAAGGAGATATAAATTATCAAAGTTGGGACCAGAATGCTGGATTCAGGAGAAAAACGCTGGATGAACAGTAAAATAGAAACGTTGACTGACGTTGACTCGGTCAATGCATGGTAAACGAGTTATTTTTTCCTGAAATATAATTGAGTTATATTCATTTAGAAATTGGAACCACTTCATTTCAATTTTTCTAGAATTAGTTATGATTTTTCGAAGTCAGGTCACTCATCTGGAATTTACACAGTGAACAGTACTCGATAAGAGTAAAACTCCAGATTGAGAAATTGGACTTCAATGACCTTGAAAGTGGTTCTAAATGCTACCAAATGGTCCCTAAGACATATGAAAGTAAGGATATTTCAAATCTCCCAACGGAAATTTTCTGCATACGCCAATGCTCGAACTCGAGATCTCGCTTAAGCGATACCGATCTGTTTACCACTCGGACTAACCCCGTTAGTATCATATGTCTTCTTTTGAGTGTTACGTTTGTAATTATAAATAGCCGTACTGCTTATTGGGCCTCATGGGATCTTTGAATAATGAAATGTCTCATATGATTGAGGTCATGCATGATTCAAAATTCTTCTATTTATCAATCAATATTTTGTTTTTTTTGGTATACATTTATCAATCAATATTTAGTTATTGGTTTTGACTCCTGAGGTGAAGGGATACAATTTATATACTTATATATTCAAGATTTTTATTTTCGATTCAATCAAGATACGTGTTATTTAATATATAATCAAATTGTTATCAATATTATTGTTGTTTTAAAATCTACTTATATATTTAAGATTTTTATTTTAGATTCAATCAAGATAAATGAATTTTAAATATTATTTATTATATAATAAAATTTTGTTTTCAATATTATTGTCGTTTTAAAATATACTTATATACTTTCGTCCAAAAAAAATCTACTGATTTGATTGGATAAAAATATATTAATCTTGTAAGGCTAAATATTTAAGAGCCCGTTTAGTTGGATTCTATAAGAAGGAATTACATGTAATCCTGATATAATATATTGATTTTAACTTTTAGTTACGCTTATATAATATAAAAGGGATTATATCTTATAATCCTAATTATATCAAGTGATGTAAAAGGGATTATATAGCCTAGACATATGAATGAAAATTACAACGTATAGAAATATAGAAAAAAAGACATTATTTACTCTTACCTTCTCCATAGTCTTTACTCTTACTTTCTCCATAGTCTTCTTTCACTTGACTACACATTCATCATTGCCTTCTAACATCTCTCGACAATGTTTCGCTGTCGGCGAATTTCTTCAGCCACCTCGTCCTCCTCGAGCAACACAATATCATTAAAAAAATACTTATTGTTATAATATATATATATAGACAATTTTAATTAAAAATTATACATTATATTTAATTTGTTGCATAATAGACACAATTTTAACAAAAAAAAAACTTGCATTATACCTTAATTTATTATTATATACAGGATTCAACTTATTAGTTTTCATATCCAGATTTACATTACATTTATTGACTTATTAACTAATTTCTAGATTTATATAAAAATTATATTAGCTATTATAAAAATATCATTTTACTTTAATTCAATTATGCATTTTCTGCATACAAGTTAATAAAAAAAATTAATGAGATAAATAAACAACCTAATTGTAGTATAATACAAGCAAAACTAATATATATATATATATATGGTGGGGTTTGGATAAGCTGCAAACTATAGTTTTAAAAAGATTTTTTGCCCAACCATGATTTTAAAAAATTTTAAAACAAACTACACTAAATGTCCACAAGTGCTTTTAGATTAAATTATGATTTAAATTTATAGTTTCAGATAAACTTATAGGAATATCTTCTAGATGGGAATAAAGAACTTACAGACGTCAAAAGACCATTTTATCTCTACTTTTATGTCATCATCTCTCCTCTCTTCTTCACTGTCCTCCTTCATTGACACTCAATTGTTCATCTAACACTCGTCATTGTCGATGGTTCTCCTTGTTGTCTTATGGTTCACTTGCTCTGTTATTTTCGTCATCGTCGATGGTTGCTCTACAACTCAACGGCGGTGGAGATCTGTGAAGGAGGGTTCACTGTTCTTGCTGTTCACATCTTGGCTTGCAAGTTTGCTATTCACAGTCCTCTGAAAGTCATTGTCGGTAGGTCTCGTGGAGGTGATCTACGTCGTTGGGTTTCTTGATATTTGTATATAGATACTTATATATAATGATTCTACTTATTTATTCATCAATTTTAGATTTATATAAAAATTATATTATTTATTATAATATATATAAACAGAATTTTAATTAATAAAAATTTCAATTTTTTCATTGTATATATTAACTAGGGTAATTTAGTCAATTATTTTATTATGTATATATATAGACATAGTTATTATATATTTTGGCAATAAAATATACTACCTCTTATTCTAGTTATAAAACCTATTGACCTTTAGAGAGATTAAAGAATCTAAAGAATCACTTTGAATGTTTAAATTTATTTTTTCATCAAATTAATATTTTAACTTATAAACTACTCATTTCAAAGAGATTATGTAGCATATGTTATAATTAAATAATTTATTTAACTTTGTTAATCTCTCTAAAATAATTAATAGAGTCTTATAATTAAGATTAAAGGTATTACAATTTTAATCAATGTGTACATATATATATTGATAAAAGTAATTTTGCTTTTGATTTACTAGTCTAATATATTCTAATATTTGTGGTAATCTAACCAAATATTTTTATGCCTATACACTATCTTTCTTTAATAGCATACCAAACAAATTTATGTAATCATCATTATATTACATTCATTCCTATTCAGTGAACTAAACGAGCCATGAGAACCTGTCTAGTTCAATCCCATTGCATATTTCATTTTCATAATACAATCCTAATCATCATTGTAGACTTGTAATGGGATTACATTGTCCCTCATAAAATGTATAGTCTAAAAAATTTTAAAAATTATGGTGATGCATCTTATTTAATAATTTTTTTGATAAAAAAGTAAATGATATTAATAAAAAAATATAATGTACATTATAGAGTCATTACTATTGAAGGACAAGAAGCAAAGAAATTAAATTAAAAAAAAAATCCTACGAGGAAAAGGATTAAACACTTGTACATGAATGTAAGAGAACAAAGGTAGAAAGACATAAATATCTTCCAAAATGACATTTAGGATAATGGCTGAGCAATAAGCGCAAATTGTTTCATAGAAGTCAGGATCTTCAATGATGTAGAACTAGAGGAAAAGAAAAAAGATCTAACAAGCGAGCAAAGAGTGGACCTTAGACATTTGTAATTGAACAAACAATCCCCTTAATTTTCTGAATTCATTGAAAATAAAGAATGGCAACATCTTATTTAATAACTTTAGAAATGCAATATCTTCAAGCCTAATAACTCCAAAAATATACATTAAAATATTATATTAATCATCAACTCAATAACGAGTGTAACAATGTCAAAATATACTTTTATAAATTATAAAATTTTAATTATCCAAATTAATTTAAAAAGATATTATTATATTTAGTATAATACCATTTTATTTTATTATTATTTTTATAAATAAATTTTTAGAAGGGGTTGGACTCACTCATAATCCAAGGATAGGGTGCACCTAGAAGTTAGGATACCTCTCCAAGCGTCGCGACTAGAATCACAATAAAGTAATACTCTTCAAAAATTAAACATACTACAAATAATTATATATTTTACTTTTTTATCAATTGAACTCACGAATAATAGATAACATCATGCCATTTTTATTTTTTAGTTGCCCACCCGGTTCACCGGAGCTTTGCCCCGACTAAATCCGAATCCGACCCGCGTCGCGCACCTGGCTATAGTGAGTGAGTCTCCCAACGAAATTTTTTTGCATAAACCAATGCTCGAACTCGATACTTCGTTTAAGCGATACCGAGCCACTTACCACTCGAACCAACCCCTGTTGGTACATCATGCCTTTTTTTTGTTACCCACCCGGTTTACTGGAGCTTTACCCCGATTACACCGGTCATGCACCTGGCTATGATGGGTGAGTCTCCTAATAGAGATTTTTTATATATACTAAGGCTCAAACTCAAGACTTTATTTAAGTGATACCGAGCCGCTTATCACTCAAACTAACAACGGTACATCATCATGCCATTTTAAATGCTAAGGTGAACCACAGTAAGCTCAATATATAAATAATTGGGCTGCCAAGCCCACGTAATATAGTTTGGACATTTCCTTCTTTGTTCGGAAACGAAAATTCGCGAAAAGTTGAGGAAGTATCGGGAAACTGACTTGGAAAATACTAGATTTCTCCCTTCTCTTTTTTAAATACCCGATGTATCCTGGCCATCGCCGTAGAAACACAATTGAGTTCGTGATTCAGCAGCAACATCGATCAGCAGAGCACTTTTCTCCTGTTTCCCAAGGCCCAAGATTAAAAAATGTCGCTGATCCCAAGTTTCTTTGGTGGCCGAAGGAGCAACGTTTTTGATCCGTTCTCGCTCGACGTCTGGGATCCCTTCAAGGATTTTCCCTCTCCTTCTTCTCTCTCAACATTTTCTCGTGAAAATTCTGCATTTGTCGGAACTCGAATTGACTGGAAGGAGACTCCAGAAGCCCATGTGTTCAAGGCCGATCTTCCAGGGTTGAAGAAGGAGGAGGTGAAGGTGGAGATTGAAGACGACATGGTGCTCCAGATAAGCGGAGAGAGGAACGTGGAGAAAGAAGACAAGAACGAGAAATGGCACCGCGTAGAGCGTAGTAGCGGTAAATTCACGAGGAGATTCAGGTTGCCGGAGAACGCGAAGATGGATCAGGTGAAAGCATCCATGGAAAATGGGGTTCTCACTGTGACTGTTCCCAAGCAAGAGGTTAAGAAATCTAAGGTTAAGGCCATCGACATCTCTGGTTGAGAAGAACAAAAGAAAACATGAAGGACTATTATCTGCTTTCTTTGTTTCTGGGTTTATGTTAATGAGTGTTGGTCATGTTCATGCTTGTAAAGTGACAGTGTAATACTGGGAATTAACTTGCGTGTTAATGGGTGTGATCTTGGAATAAAATATAAGTTCATTTTCCTTTTTGCAGCTGCGTCTTCTTTGTGAATTTTCTCTAGTCTTATTCTTGTTACTTTTCTATTCAAAGATCATCTTACAAGACAAGGACATAAGGAGTTCAGTAAGCTTTGTGTTTGCCGTCTATTGATGATTTTCACTGTGGAAGAACTAGGGATGGAATAAGGTTACGCCGGCCGGTTTGGCTTTAGCTACATAGCCTTGAGCTTGTTCTAAAACTTAAACCCAAATTTTGAAAGATTGTTGAGTATGTGATATAAATTTATTTTAAAAGAATGTATTTAGTCTTAATTAATAGATTTATATAATTTTTTAATATATTTAAAAAATTAATTAGTTTTTGTATTAAACAACTCTGTGAGCAGTAATTTGATTTTATATTTTCAGGAAATCGTCTTACACTATATATTAGAAGTGTGTATGAAATCTGTTATCCAGTGAGTTTACTTGGGCACGTGAAAAAGAAGTCCTTCTCAACCTAAAAAATGTAATGTCCGGTTGGATATCAAGTTGTAAAATATAGGCAATTATTTTAAGTATTATTTTTTAAAACTTTAATATGATGCTTCTGCCATGTGTTGAAGTTAGATCGGATGTTATGGATTGAAATGCCATTATAAATGGGATTTTTTCATTAAGAAGGACTTATTGTCTATTAAACAAAAGCAGGGACATCTCATATTTATAAGGCCATTTAGAAGTAGAGAGGAGTAGAGACAATTAAAGTTTTTATGTAGATAACTATCAATAATAAATTATCTCATAATATTTAGAGAAGTAAGTAATTCTCTATATTTATTTTATGCCTAGATTATAATTTGGCAAGTGATAATACTTTACATATATTGAGAAATTATATATATGCAAGGCGTATTTGGCTTAAGCTATTAGCTTCACAACACCTTGTGATTTTTTTTTACAATTAGAACCTTACTTTTGGACAATATGGGGACAATTAGAACCTTACTTGGGGAGTCGCTATTTAGATTAGAAGCTTTGGCTTTGGAGGAATATAATTGTAACGAAATCAAAAGATCTAGAGCTAAAAATCTAGAGCTGATTATTTTACAAGTGTGGAAAAAGTATGCACATATAAATGATAATGATATATTATATCATTTGACCTTTGTAGACAATCTAAAATGACAACCACCACTTATGGGGTGGATCAAGCTTAATGTGGATAGGGTAATGACAGTGGCTAATAATACAGCTGGATGTGGTAGGGTTTTGCAAGACCATAGTGAAAAATAGTTATATGGTTTTACATATTTCATTAGATTATGTAGTGCAGCTGATGTAGAAAAATAGGCTATCTTTAAGGAGCTACAAATTGCATAGGCAAAGGATAGAAGAAGGTTATATTCGAATGGTGGGGGGAAATACTACAAAGGAGCGAGGCATCTTGTTAATTGTACAGATTGAGGAGTTCATGAGCAGACATTAGGATTTAAACTATAGTTTATCTCGAGACATGCTAATTAAGTTGCAGATGCCCATACAAAAGAAGATCTTTTTATATCTATCATATTTGACATATGTCATATAAAGTTGAGAAGATTAGTAGATTCAAAGTATTTAGGATTAAATTTTTCAATAGTATAATCTATTTTATATTTAGGTTTTAGCCCTCTTGTATAAAAAAATATATATAGCCAATTTTTTTTTTTTTTTGAATTGGATATCTTTATCCAACCTAATTTTATCCATGTATACACCTAGACTATTGGCATAATATATATATTTTAGGACCTGTTTGGATAACAGTTTAAAAAATAATTTTTGGACAGCTTTTAGAAAAAAACTTTTGGAGAAGAGCTTATTGAAAAAAATGATTTTGAATAAATGGGTGTTTGGATAGTTATTATTAGAAGAGCTTTTGTAATTAAAAAATTATCAGAAAGAGTATGATTTTATTAAAAATAGGAGAGGGGAGAGAGAGTGCAGAAGAAAGAAGAAAGAAGAGAGAGGAAAGAGGAGAGAGGAGAGAGTGTGTAGAAGAGAGAAGAGAGAGGAGAGATTGTAGAAAAGATAGAGAAAAGAGGAGAGAGAGTGTAAGAAAAAATAAGAGTAAAATAATAATTAGATGGTCTATAAATTTTTTTACTATTTTAGAAGTTACTTCTAATAGTTTATCTAAAATTATAATTTTAAATTATTATTTAGTCTAAAATTTTTTTTAAATAAATATAACTGTTTATTTTAAAATATTTTTAAACTAAATTTTAAATTAAAAATTATTTTAAAACTATAATTTCAGTTCTTACTAAATTGATATTTAATATAAAGAGGACTAATGGATTTTTTTTTTCATAGACAAATATCGTAAAAGAGGATTCTCTTTTCTGATATTTTTACCTTACTTTCCCTCTTTTAACTATAAGATTAACATTTTTATGATTGACAGATTGAGGTAGAGCCATGGATGAAATCCACGTCAGGGATCAGACCATCTGTATATTAATTTTCTTTGATGTTTAGGGGGGGAGGAACCGAATCCATACTCATCAATGAACTGGATTCGTTCCCCTTTCATTCTCATGCTTTTCTCCTCCTAGCATCTGTTTTTCACTATAAAATCCACGTTGATCCTCTGAACCCTATCAAAACCGCCGGAGAACGATAAATCCTTAAACTCCTGTTACCGTAAACCCCAACAATGGCGAACAAAGAGATGGAACCGGTGAAGGGTTTGGACCTTAAGAGATACATGGGGCGATGGTACGAGATCGCGTGTTTCCCTTCTAGGTTTCAGCCCAGGGACGGCGTCAATACCAGAGCCACTTACTCGCTCAGGGACAACGGCACTGTGAACGTCCTCAATGAGACTTGGAGCGCCGGCAAAAGAAGCTACATTGAAGGAATCGCTTATAAGGCGGATCCTAACAGCGATGAGGCCAAGCTCAAGGTCAAATTCTACGTCCCTCCATTCTTGCCCCTCTTTCCGGTTGTCGGAGATTACTGGGTCTTGTTCATCGATGATGATTATCAGTACGCTCTCGTCGGTCAGCCCAGTAGGAATTACCTTTGGGTAAGCTAATTTTCATCTGTTAGGGTTTGATTATTGACTATTTCAAGTTCTGTGTGATTCTGAGGTTGCAAAACCGAAAATGGATGCTGCCCTGATTTTCGTTTACATATCTGAACTCTGTGCTTAATCTGCTTAAAAAGGCGGCTATGAATCATATGTATGAGGAAATTCTACAGAGTTCTATTACTTTTCGAGGCTTTGACTACCTTAATATTAAGCATTATAACTTTAGATTGAATTTAAAAATGACTTCAAGGATTTAAAAATGTTCAATAGATGAAGTTCTTCGAGGAAATATGTTAAACAAATGTTAGATTATTGCTGATCAGATCAGAATGAAATCAAGGCCTAGGGAGCTATGGATTTTTATATGGGGAATTAATATAAGATTTTAATAAACTTAATCACCAAAATGTCCTAATGACAAGTGAGTATCATAAATTTATTCTTAGTTTGTATACTGAAATTTGGTATTACATGCTCTTTAGTTATTATTAGATTTTTTGTGTAATTGAATCCTTCCTTTGGAACCTTATAGTAATTCTTTGTTTAATATTTGTTCTTAATGGCTCTCTGCATATCTCCGTATACAGCAACAACTAGTTTTATCTTACTCGGCGAGCTCTGTCAACAACTAATTCTATACTCCTTGTCAGAGTATTCCATATCTGACAATAACATTAGAGAATTTTTTGCCCTAAGGTATTATGCAGGAAAACCCATTTGGATGATGAGATATACAATGAGCTTGTTGGGAAGGCAAAGGATTGTGGATATGATGTGAGCAAACTGCACAAGACACCACAGAGTGATCCTCCACCAGAAGGGGAGGGACCCCAAGATACCAAAGGTATATGGTGGATTAAATCCCTATTGGGAAGATAGGTCGCTCAATGAGCTTCAACATATGTTTCAATTCCATGTGATAAGAAAGTAATCAAGAATCTTGATGATGATGTAGTAAGTTTGGATCTTCTTGGTGTCTCTGTTGGATTGTTCTGTATATTTATTTTATTTATATATGGTGTAAGTGTGTCAAGTATTATATGCATATCAAGTTGAGAAAAAACAAAAATAGTACATTGTGTTGATCTGTCTTTGAGGTATTTAAAAATTCAAACTAAAGAGATCACTTTGGATAGGATTTTAAAAAAAAGGCTTATGAAAAAAAATGGTTTATGGACCGCTTATGGAAAAAAGGCTTTTAGAGAAGAGTTTATAGGAAAAAAAATGATTTTGAATAAATAAGTGTTTGGATAGTTATTTTTAAAATAATTTTTTATATTAGTAAATTAACAAAAAGTTTATAATTTGATTAAAAGTAAGAGAGAGGAAAGAGGTAGAGAAAAGATAAAAGAGAAGAGAGAGGGTAGATGATAGAGGAGAGAGAGTAGAAAAGAGAGAGAAAAAAAGAGAGAGGAGAGGGGTAGAGACGAGAGAAGAGAGAGGATGTAAGAAAAAATAAAAGTAAGATAGTAATTGGATAGTCCATAAGTTATTTTACTGTTTAAAATGTAGTTTTAATAGCTTATTCAAAACTATGGTTTTAAACGATAGTTTTGCCTAAAAATATTTATGGATAAATATAACTATTTGTATTAAAAAAATTTTAAATTAAAATTTTGCCTAAAAGAATTTTTAAAACCATAGATTATGGTAAACCACATGCCTTAGTTTTAGACTTTAGTGCTCGTTTCTGCTTATCATAAGTGTGTTTATGCAAGCAGAAATAAAACTCCTCTGGTATACTTATCCTATACATACCGTAAATCACGATTGAAAAGTTGCTTTTGAAGGCTCCAATCGTCATTTCAAACGCACAATTTATGCTATGAGAGTGTATAATAATTAGTGAAAATCCTTGAGATTGTAGAATGACGCTTTTTAAATCACCTGATAGTCATTTGAATACATTCCAAAACCATTCTATCTTTTCATACTTGATACTTCAAACTATTATTCCGAACGCATCAATTGCCTGGAGTTTTGGTTCTCGTTCCAGGTTAACTAAAATATTAAATACGTTTTATGTATGTGCACAGCACCAAAAATACATTAATGAAAACATATATTTTCCTAATCCTTAATATAAAATTTATTTAATAATTTAATTAAATTAAAAGAGTTAATTAATATGATATATTTTTTATTCTAATAATTTTCATTAACTCTATACCTTTAAAAAAGTATTAATAGAAATAATTTAAAAAAATAATAAATATAAAAAATTAAATTTAAGATTCAAATCAACTTTTCAATTATATAATATATTAAGAATCAGATAAGTATTTTTTTCTTGAAAAAAGAAAAAAAAAGTTATAGCTTTTAACCTTGTCGTTACCGTTAATATTGGTTAAATTCTCTGTAATGTTTTTCTCAAGAAATAAATAAATATCTATAGTTGCCGTGAACTTTGATCAAAATCTTCAGTATTGCCAAATATTATTGTAACACTAGCGTCTAGCTATACATCAATCCCTAAGATCCTTGACAGAAGTTGAAAATAGATGTAAAGAGGGATTTTTCAATGAAAAAACTACCTGAACACCATAGTTCTAAGGACCAAAAACTATATTTTCCCAACATTAATTATCAATTTGTTAAATTTAAATGTAAATTGTTTTTGTAAGACAAAATATAAATAACATGGGATTCTGCTAGCATCTAATAATTGTGCCTTCTTTTAAAGCTTTAAAACATGAATCGTTGGCAGGAATCTCACCATAAAGCTTCGATAAGCGCAGCTAAAACTAATCCCCACTAATCGAACCAAAATCAGCATGGTCACTAAAAGGCACAAAGGGTTCACAAGCATCCAAACATGCATGAAAATACCATGAAAATGATCTCGGAAATAATGGACCATGACAGTTGAGTGTAGTGTAGGTGAAGATCTCCAACTGGATTGCCTAATAGAAGTGACAACTTATATATATACTATTATGTATTATCATAGGAAGAATCACAAGGAAAGTAAATAAGAATGTTAATTTGTCAAGAAGAATCACACCACCGATATTCTGCTCCCTCCAGCAAATACAGAGTACAGGGAAAATCCACATTTTACCAAATCAAACAACGTAGTGATAGATATAGAAAGACACATGCCATTTTCTTCTACGCAGCAGCCTTACTTCGTAACAGTTTTACTAGGTGAGGGGCATTACGCTAGTACAGGGTACTCACCCTTGGAAGCTTATAATATGGTACAACACGAGTTGGTTTTCTTCGCCTGCTTGTAGAACATCTGTTTCATGCACCAGCACAAGGTTCTCGTGTCAGCAAGATAACTTCTTGACCCATAAGGCTATATATTTATCATTGATTAAGAAAGATTTTCCAGGAAAGATGCCTGATATGGACCTTAAAACAGTCACAACTTCGCACTAGTAAATAGAAATGACGATTTGGTAACCCAAAAAAGTGATGAGAAATGACTATTAACAGGTACTTAGAGAAGAGACTGGCCTCATAGGAAATAATAAAAATTAAAGTGCAAAAGAAAAGGTAGTCTATTTCAAGCTTAGATGGCAATACAAGATATTGGCAGCTGAAACGGAATCTGTTCCCCACAAAGTAATCGGAGCTATGAAATCCGAGCACATGCAAAAAAAGGCTAGGTGCCGAACAAAACACCTATAGAGCCCTAGATTTCTTCTGCAAATTTATGGAGATAGTGGGAGCAACTGTAATCTAATTACACAGAAGCACACACAAGGAAGCAAAGTTTCATCTAAATATATGACTTGACTCAATTATGATAGCGAAATTGCATTTAATAAGGTTCACCAAGTAGTTAGAAGCAAAAACAGTTGACACATGTTAAAGGATGACAACAAGTAGTTCATAGGAACATGTTAAATAATGATAATGTCCTTTAACCAAAGGTTTGGTAAAAGTAAACATAAAGGATAAGCCACACATAATTGGCATAGGCACTAATGTGATATTCCCAAATGCGTGACTACAAAACCGAAGCAGTAATGTACCTGTGATGCTGCACTCAGATCAGAACTCTTCTCAACTAAACTGTCCAACCTCTCCCCACGTGCAAGAACACTATCTATAGTCTTATGCTGTAGTATGAACAAAAGTGGAAATAAAAAATGAGAAATACAAATAAAGTCAAAAGGAAACAACTGCCTGCATCGACATCTGGTTTCTATATAAAGCATGAAAAAGCAATGCAACAATGGATAGTAAGGGAGGAAGTAACAAAAGCCTACAGATCCAATGTAGCATGGGTAGGTCAAGACACCAAATTAATTTTAACATTGCCGTTCAAAGGCACACTAACAAGCATAGATCCAAATTTAAGAACATAATAGCAAAAGAACAAATATTAATAAAAGGGTGGTTTTATAAATTCTATGATTACATCTCACTCAAGGAAATGCATTACAATAGTAATTTATATTTGAATTGCATGACTATGCAGTGATCATCATATGTATTGAGAAAAAAATACCAACACCCCAAACAATTTTAAAAAAAAAATTCACAGAAAATTACCATCCATATAAAATGGAAAGTGTTGGACAACTGTCAGAGAAGAAAAGGGAAGTATGTAACACAGTGATCCATATTTAAATCTAACACTTACCAGGATAATTTTTGTTTCATCCAGTTCCCTCTGGATTTTCATCAACTTATCAGCCTCTGCAGGGTCCTGAAGATTTGTAAATAGCAGGGAAAATGAGATAAATGAGTCAAAAATAACCATATAAACAGGAAAACAAAACAAAAACTTTATTGGTACAGTTCAGAATATTGTATAATTTAACACTCTAATGAGACATCCTTTAGCTGAAGCTGGTTCAACTTGGAAGTATAGAGGTACCTGGAATCTTTGCAGAGCTTGGTCCAAATAGGGCCATGATTGAGTACTATCTGCCTGAGCACTTCTCCATGAATTACCAAAAGCTTTTTCATATTCGTCGAGCAGCTGTAAAACACCATATTCATTAAGATGTATTAGATAAGGTCATTTCAAGAACCAGATTAATTTGACAATATTTCTAGTTTATTTCACTTAAATTCCCACAAATTATTCCCTGTTACCAAAAGGATGAGTAATTTAAATGGTTCATTTTCTTTACCACAATCATTATCCCTTCTTTGTCCATTAAAGACAAGGGAAATTACTTGCACAAAGTCAAATATAAACACACTCTTCTCATTGACATCATTTGGAACAAAGGGCTCTGAGCAATCAACCATTTAGCAGATCCACTAGCAAAACAGTGCAATACTTTTCATTTTAAACAGATAACAAACAGGGCAAGAAAGTTTCAGACTTCAGCCATGAGATCCATGTTGTTCCAACGAAAGGAAAGAAACAAAATCATGAATTAAATACAGTACATGTGTAAAGGAAGGGCGATTTGTAAGGATATCGTGAAGGGCTCTGGCTGAAAAAGCTTTAAACCTACTGTCCAAATTAATTAAAAAAGGTAGGCTAGTGCCATAATTTCATGTAATTTCTAAAAGAGTGCCAATAGTGTAAAAGAATTAGGTTCCTATAGTTTCAAATTCATTAAATCTGGTCCCTGAAATTAGACTATTGTTTAACATCTGTTAGGGCATGCTGACATGTCCAAGAGGTGCAGCAGTTCCAAACCCTCATTTGCAAGTAGTGTAAGCATTTTATTTTACCCCATGTACCCTAGGCTGCCGCCATTCCCACATGTTTTGTTGTCAGTATTTGTTAGTTAAATTGTTAAATCCTTTGTACTCATCTCTTTAAGTAATATTACTATCATTGAACTTCCTTGGGAAATCAGGAAATTCCTCAATGGCATAAGTTTGATCCATTTACCAATACCCTCTTAATAAGTAATTCTTTGATTATTTTAATTTAAGCTTAGTTGTGAGAAGCCCCTAATTTTCAGACAAACATAAAATCTGAGGCAACAGATCCAACCATTAAAACCTAAAACGCAGTCATACTCTATTCAAGAGGGTCACTAAGTGAGCAGGTTAACCATGAACCCAAAATATAAAGATATAAATCAAACACAGAACTGAACAAGCACGAACGTAAGTAATGTTGTACCTAATGATACTTTGGTAAACAGAAATATGACAGTTTAATTTTTCATATGTCAATGTTAACATCTTCAGGGCACTAAGGACATATCTAGAGATGAAACAACAGAGAAAAAGCTGCTCCTGTTAAAGTAACAATAAAACTGATCCCTTCATGAAAACGAACGGAAGAGTTAAATTATGTTGAAACAAGAGACTGCTCCTGGAAACAGGATGTGTTGCAGATAAAACAATATCAAGGAAGAAAATTATTGCACTCACCTGGTTGAGAAGAGAAAATGAACTTCGTATGGGATAGTGATCATCCATAAAGCCCAATGCACAAAGGCCATTTGTGTTGTAAGCATGCACCTTGTACTCTACAAGTAATATATACCACGAATTCATGCTTCTGAATGTAAAACAACTCAATCATTTAATTAAGTTGAAAACAATAAGTCTGTCAAATCTCCACGTCTGATGTAACATCGTGTTGACAAATAACTTAACAGGACAAATAACTTAACAGTACGCGAGCTCAAATTACACCATTAAATGTAAAAATAAAAATTACCCATCAGAAAAGATGGATTCTTATAATTCCGTGGAACCGATGCTTTCTACAAGTTTTCTAGTTTGTACCCACCCAAAAAAAGAAATTGAAAGAAACATAGAACAAGTATAAGCTTTTCTCATGACTGGAAGCGAGTGGACTTGAATTAAAACTACCAAATCCCACTTCGAAGTACAAATATTCTCCCAGTGACACAATCATGGTGGATACAGATATCACCATCCATAATCCATTAATAAAAGGGGTAAAAACAACAACGACCTAGCAGATTTTGTCTTCAAGACTCCGACCCAAATCAGCCAATTGATCAGCCAATAATTCGGAAACATAAGCTAAACGGTGCATTGGGAAATCGATTCAAAATCCATAACTCAGGGTCGACAAAGAGACTATTGAATCGAGAACCAGAAACCCTTTATAAAGGAACGCATAAAACGCACCTTCGTGCTGGACGGATTGGCGCTGTCCCTGGGGGGTGCGCTTGGCGACGGTGCGACCGACGAAGACGATAAACTCCTTGACGCTGGAACGTTGGAAGTAGCCGAAGCGGCTTACATCGGACGCATACGCAAGTATCACCGGGTCGGATCCATCAGGGATGCATTTAAGCACCAACAGAGCTGTGATCTTCATCTCTCTCTCAACTCTTCAAATTCAAAGCTTCCTTCTTTTCGATCAAGCGTCGGTAACAAAATGGGCAGGAACTGAAACTGCAAAATTGAACAACAAAATAATTGAATAGTCCGAGTTTATTAAATATATAATTATATATATACACATATCGATATTAGTATACGATAATTAAATAAATAACTTTTAAATATAATTTTTTTAAAATAAATTATAATTTTAGAGACTTTAAAATTATAATTTTAAATAAATTTATAATATTAATTTTTAAATAGAAAAAAAATCTTTTAAACTATGTAATAATTATTTTATTTTTATCTTTTTTTATTATTTTATCTTATATTTTTTTAATAATTTATTTATAAAAAAATATTTTAATAATAATTATATAAATATTTATTTTTTTTAAATTAAAAAAATCTATTAAACTGTGTAATAACTATTTTATTTTTATATTATTTTATTTTATAATTTTTTTTAATAATTTATTTATAAAAAAATTATTTTAATAATAACTATCTAAATATTTATATTTTTAAAATTATTTTTTTTAAAATTATCCTCTAAAATATATTTTTTATAAAATCTTCCTCAAAAAGCTAAATAAAGTGGCAAAAGAATTAGTGGTCTCACCCGCCCCACTACAACGCAAATTATATTCCCACATCTTAATCAATATGAGTTGTCATGTTAGAATACGAAACATTTATATAAAGTAAAACCGCTTGAATTTGTTAAAAAGATATTTTAATTAAATTTAAAATTAGGATACTGGTGATATTATAAATATATATATATATATATTCTTTTTGAATCACTAGATGTGTGTTTGGGAAATAAACAAACCATAGTTTTAAAAAGATTTTTGGTTCAAATTTTAGTTTAAAAATTTTTTAAAACAAACAGTTATATTTATCCAAAAGAGTCGTTGGACCAAATTATGGTTTAAAACTAAAATTTTGAATAAGCTACTCAAACTATCTTTTGGAACAGTAAAAGAACTTATAAACTATCCAATTACTATTTTACCTTTACTTTTTCTTACACTCTCTCTCCTCTCTCTTTTTCATCCTCTAACCTCTCTCATCTCTCTTCTTCACCATCTTCTCTCTACTCTCTCTCCTCTCTCATACTTTTAATAAAATCATACATTTTTTAATAATTTACTAATCACAAAAGCCCTTCTACTAATAATTATCTAAACACTCATTTTTTCAGAACCACTTTTTTTCCATAAGCTCTTCTCCATAAACCTTTTTCTATAAACTGTCTAAAAGTCTTCTTTTTTTTCATAAGCTATTTTTTAAACTCTTATCTAAACGGGCTTTAAATTAAGTAAATGCAAGCTTCCCAAAAAACAATTTAATAAGCTAAGTTCAAATTAACTACTTAATTAGAACATAATAAAGAGAGATAACAATCATGTGCCAATGCGTTTAATTATAAAATATAAGTTTAGTAATAAATTTTAAAAAATAAATAATCAATAGTTCTTTTTTTTAATAATTAGAGTGACAAACTAAAAAATGACTAAATAAGGACAGAAGGAGAATGTAAATGAGAACAATCCTTATTTAGGAGACTCATTGCCTCATCCTTAATTAATATTTCAACTAAAAATAATGTTACAGCTTATATGAATAACTTCCGGTGCTAAGCATACTTGTAAGCACCAATAGCTTATCCCTACTATGTACTGTTTATATTTTTTTTTTATTACCTACCCGGTTTACCGGAGTTTTGTCCCGACTACATCCGGATCTGATTCATGTCGTGCACCTGGCTATGGTGGGTGAGTCTCCCAACGAAATTTTTTTGCATACGCCAAGACTCAAACTCGAGACCTCACTTAAGCGATACCGAGCCGCTTACCACTCTTATCTAATTTTAAAGTCACGATTCGCCAAGTTTATGAATTGAGTACCCACACATGAGAATTATGGCAAATGGACGGAACTAAGGGTGTGTTTGGATTAGCTTTTGGAGAATAGATTTTGAGAAGAATAGATTCTGGAGAATAGATTATGGAAGAATAGATTTTGGGGAAAATTTGATTTTGGAAAAATAAGTGTTTGGATGATTAGTAGCAGAATAGCTTTTTTTATTGACAATTTACCAAAAAGGACATAAACAAGTATGATAATTACATAAGATATAAATTCTATTTATAAATTTTTATTTAGTTGATTTAACAATAAAACATACACATATGTGTTGGGGCAGGAAGAAATTTGCAATATTCACCTTCATTTAAATTCCCCCCCTTAAATAGTACTTTTTAATTTAGACCTTACGTGCATAATTTAAAAATGTATATAGTCAAGAGAAATTATGTATGTAGAAATTAAAAATATTTACTATTATGATTCATTAAGTGACAATTTCATATTAATGATAAGGTCAAATTACATATCGTTACTTAGAAAATACCGGGTGCATCAGAAAAATGTACAATCTTAAACTATTAGTCTTGTCTATAATAAATAAGTTGATCTCGTATGAAATCACGACGACGAGCCATTTCAGATGAAGAGGTGATGGATACAGGTATTCGTGAAGAGTCATATTCATCATCACCATCATCATCTTGCGTTGGCTCATCATCGTGTTCGTCCTCTCGCGCGAAATCAGGGTCAGTAATAGAGGTTCTTACATAAATCAAGCATACATGGAAGGAGGGCTTTCTTACAGAAATCAAGCATACACGGGAGAGAGTAAAGGCCAGCTACACATGCAAAGTTTCATTTTTTACGCTAACAACGTGGGATCACAGGGACAGTACAGAACACAAGATGCTGTAATATGAACACTGGGAAGTACAGAAATTGCTCAAACAGATATGAACAGCACCTATGAACATAGAAATCATCCAACAGAAATCAAGCATACCGGAAAGCAAATCGCACCTATGCACACAGGGCAGTTGCGGAAGTGAATGCAGTTCAGGAAGTGAACAAACAGAGAAGCTTCAACACCTATGAATCTAGAAATCACCCAACAGCAAACAAACCGCAAAGCAAACAGCGGCTATGAAATTTCAAAACAAGAAATTGTTTACCTGTTCTGTGCTGAAGCAGTGGACGACTGAAGCAGTGGACGACGTATGCAAGTTAGGGCGTCGGAGAACCAAAGACGGCAGGACGATGGAGATCGACGCCGAGGGAAGAGGATGACAGCTCAAAAGCGCAGATCCACGGACCCGACCACCAATCCTGACCACGCAAGCAGGGTGTCGGCAGAGATGAACTCTCACGCGATGGCACGGCAGGAAGTAATTTTGGGCCACAGAATGCCTTCAGATGGAGCTGGGAGAGCAGATTGGGACAGACAACCGTGAAGCTGCACGCCGCGATGTCGTGCGATTACTCAGCGGCGAGCTCGGCGGTGGTGGAGGCAACAGGCGTAGGCCGGGAGGAAGTACACGCAAGGACTCTCACGCTTCACACCACGGCAGTGATGACCCCAGATTCGCAGCAGATCGCACACACACGCAGAGAGGAAAGCGAGCCAGAAGAGAAGCAGACGAGTCGGAAAAGCGAGCCAGAAGAGAAGAGGAAAGTGAGGAAGAGTCGGGAAAGGAAAAAGGTTCGCAGGAGAGAGAGAGAGTTATTACTGCCATCTACCCTCAACGGTCACTTTTATGAAGAATCTGGTCTGCTGCAGATTGTCTCAAAACCACGGTTTTACCCTGGAAACCGTGGTTTTCAAAATAAATCGATTCTCAACAATTAAAGTGGTGTTTGGCTGAATTTTGGCAAAACTGAGGTTTGGCATAAAAATCGATTTTTAAACCCAGTTGCCAAACACGCACTAAAGGAAGGGCAGAGGGGATAGTCGCTCTCCCATTTGCCATAATTCTCATGCCCTTTTTGGTCAATAAAAAAAATTAAAACAATTTTAGACAATTACCACTGTAATTAATTTATTCTCAAAAGTTTTAAAAAAATTCTAAAACTTCAATGCAGTTTAGAGGCTCAACTTAAATTAACTTTTTGATGTCAAAAAATAGAAATACAACCACCAGTGAATGAAAAAGTAATCAGAGTTTTAATAAGAATAATAAAGAAATTAACAAGACAAATAAAAATATTGATAAGAAGAATAAGTATTTTAATAAGAACAACAAAAAATTTAATAAGATGAATAGGGGAATTAATCAGAATAATAAAAAAATTAACAAAACAAATAGAGTTATTAACAAAAAGAATAGAAGCTTTAATAAGAATAACAAAAAAAATAATAAGATAAATAAGGACATTAATAGGACTAAGAAGAGCATTAACAAGATAATTTTGTCTTGTTAATGTCCCTATTATTCTTATTTAAATTTTTATTTATCTTATTAATAATATTATTCTTCTTTCTTTCACTAGTAGGATATTTTTTTCTTTTCATATCAAAAAATTAATTTCAATTCAGCTCTTGGCAGTGAAGTTTTGAATTTTTTTAGAGCTTTTAGAAATAAATTAGTTACATAGTCTTTAAAATTTATTGAAAGTTTATTTGTTTATCTTATGAAAAAAAAATGTTAGAAGTTGGCCTTAAAAAGTCCTCAATTTCTGGTTGTGACACTTTGTGCAAGACATGTGAGCGTCTAAAACGATGGTGATTGGTATTGTGAATCCAGAAGATCGCAGCTCTCAGGCATTTGGAAAGAAAAGGTATTCCTAGAATGGATTGACATTTCTAAATGAACTCCAACATCGGATTTCATTGAAAGCAGATAAAACATTGTCAAAAATGACAACCATTCTTGATCTTACGTAGAAAGATATTCCATCCCATATTGTACAAAAGAAGTTGGGCTTCATAGGTGTGACTACGAATGGGCCTATCCAAGTTCATATCTAATTTAGATAGTTTAAATTAATTTTGTTTAAAAGATTATTTTAATATGTACAAATTTTAAAATAAAAATAATATATTAAATGTCATTTTTCAAAAAATAAATTTAAATTAATTTTGTTTAAAAGATTATTTTAACATGTACAAATTTTAAAATAAAAATAATATATTAAATGTCATTTTTCAAAAAATAAATATTTTTATTTAAAAATTATTAGTTGAAAATTTTAAATTTGAATAGTTGAGATTGCATTTAAGTAGTGCAAATCTCACGGCCCTGAAAATGGTTTGGAAATGATATGGCACCCCCACTTCCCCTAAGAGAATTGCGAAATTAAACCCTCAAATGGTCTAAGGGTAGGTGTGTGTGGGTCATAGGAAGGGCTAGGATAGGGATAAAAAAATTACATGTATTTTATTCAAAATCAATATATTATAAATATGCTTGTAGATATTCTTTAAGACAAGTTCCTAAGATTCTACCTCATATATTATATAAATTATACTGAAATGAAAGATATTTAGCTTCTAACTAAAATTTAATTCTAATGAAAAAAAATCTAGGACATATTATTTTTTCTAATGTGTATAATTAATATGGCATGTGTGATTGCATATTGGGATGTTAAATATGCAAAGTTTTTGGATGGTTATTCAAATTAAAATATAATTATCACTACAATTTTGGGACACAAATCTAGGTGACCATTTTGTTCCCTATAATATTAAAAAAAAAAATAGTACCCAATATCCTAATATTATTTTTCAGTCAATATCTTAATCTTATTTGTGATACAATTTTACTCATAATCTTTTTAATTTAGTATAATTCTTAGTACTTTAGAAATAAGATTATAAGTAAAATCACATCAAATTAAAAAGATTATGAGTAAAATTATACCAAATTAAAATATTATGGATGATATTATACCACAAATAAAATTAAGATATTTACTACATATGAAAAATAAGATCAAAATATTATATACTAATTTATTCTATTTAAAAATTTACATTATAGTCCTTTCAACCCCGGTACAATCTTGCATTAAATTGTCTCTAGTCAAAGGTCTTGGTTTGGCTTGTTGGCACTGTCATCCTCTCTTTACCTTTGTCGCTCTTTCTTCTTCTCCGACAAGCAAGAATGGAAGAATATTTTACCTCATTTTTGTTTGGACCTTCGTCTCATTTTTTTTATTCCCATCACATACCAAACATAATTTTAAAATTCTTTCCAATTTTAAACCCAATTTCATTCTCATTCCCTTGAAATCCAATTCAACATATCAAATAGAGCCCTAATACTTATTATTTTTTATTATTAAAATGATCACGTGCACTCATAAATTCATATAACAAATATAGACATTTGTTATTTTATTATTATTAGTTATTAAAATCTTATATACATTTATAAATTTACCTATGAATTTGACCTAAAAGATATAAGCAACTTTATCAAATTTTAATCCTTTAGTGTATTCTATCATTTAAAATTACAATCAAAATAACTAAATTCAATTGAATTTAATTGTATTTCATACAAATTCGTGAGCATGATTCAAGATGCAAGATGAATTATCTCTGAAGTATGGGTTAACAAGAACTGTGCACAGTTTTTCTTTCAGGAACCCCAAAACTAATTAAAGTCTAATTAAATTTTAAATAAATAAAGAGTAACGAGAAAATCTTTTTTATGGATAAAGTTTTGTTAAATCATAACAACTAACTCCACAATTTAACAGATAATTGTTGAATTTTGGAACTGTATTACTGTCACAAAATGAAGAACAATGCAAAACTAACTAAATCAATGCTGTTAACAGAATACGTCGTAAACAACATTATTGATAACTAATGTTACAAGTTTGAACCGTATTATTAAATCATGAACAAATTGCAACCAAATAAACCAAAATTAGCAGACAAATAAAAAAAAAACAAATTAGATGCTAAAAATAGCAAATAGCAATGGGTTGTCATTGGAGAGAAGATACAAACCACCTATAAACAAGGGAAATGAGTGGAAGAGAATAGAAAATTACGATTTGACAGTCATTTTCACTCGTCAATCTTCAATCCTATTTCTCCCTTTCACTTTCCCGTTTTACGTCCACATTCCCTTGAGGGTTTTACCAGAAACTTGAAAGGGAATGTCTGTTTCATCCACGCGGTAAAGTTAAAATATGAGTTTGGTACTAAAGGTATAATTTTTATTAAATCATGCCTCAATCATCACTTTTTGTTTTGTTCTTTTCTCATCATGCTTCTGGTTTTTTTTTTCACACAAAAGTAAACTTAATCTTCTTTTTTGGCCTCAGATCTTCTCAACATTATCGTTATTTTGGTTTTTTTGGTTTTGTACTTTCCGTACTTCCTGTTCTTTGAATGCAAGAGAGGAAAAAAAGTCAGACACTGCAAAATAAAAAACTTTATTTTAATGATAGCTAAATGAACATTTAAAATATGACATGCTCAGCTTATGTCTGAAAATTTGCTTAGGCATTTTGTGTTTCATATGAAATTGTTACCATGGTGTTTTGGAATTCTCAATATTATTTGATTGATTGATACCTGAAATGGGATCTGAATGTGGCAGGGTATGAATAAAATGATCAGAGGTTTGATTTTCATTTCCATGTTGTTCCACTGTACGGTGGCTCAAGGTCGTACATCTCCTCCACAAACTGCTGCTCCTGCACGAAAGTGGTCGACATTAAGTGGTATTCATGGGGTTTTGTTTCTCTAACTCCTAACCATTTACAATTTCAAATCAATAAAAACTTCGGTAGCAATTTGAATCCCCTCATTGCCAGATAATGGGAATCAGATTAATAGTTGCTTTTCACTTTACAGGTTCTGATAATGTGCTGCGTCTGATCAAACTTAATGTTAAATTAAAAAAAATGAACGTATTCAAATTGCTAAAATTTGATCAAGATAATTTTGACGCAATAAATCAAAGAGTTAAAAAGATTCTATAAAATATCAAATTTGAACCCTTCAAATTTTAATATAACAGTAATGGAGAGAGAGTAGAGGGGAAGGGAAGTGGGGGGAATATTTTGGAAAAAACTGGGGAAAAGTCCCAATTGAAATTGTATTGGTGAGAATGACTTGGCAAACTTTTATACATAAAAAGTACCAATAATCTACAAATTTTGTATACACAGAGTGCTGGTACTCTAATTTAGGTCCTTTGCACAAAAATAATTTCATTGGGGGACTTTTCCCTAATTTTTCCTATAAGTTAATGGTAATGTCATGATGGACATGGATATAGAACAATCAAGTATAGCTACAATGTGTGTATGTTTGTGTCACATGACCATCATATCCCAAGAGAAAATGTGTCATTCTGGTATGACTTCTTGTGATTCCTCATATTACTTGAATGCAGGCAATCAGCCCTTGATCATTGGGCGCGGTGGGTTATCAGGACTTTTCCCCGAAGGATGTGAGATGGCCATTCAAATGGGACAATCCTTAAGTGTGCCAGATTTGGGTTTCTTGTGCAATCTTCAGATGACAAAAGATGGGACTGGTTTGTGCATCACGGATATTAAGCTTGACAATGCGACAGATATTGCAAACTTTGATCCTGAAGGTAAAAAAACATTCAATTTTTATGGCAAGGAGCTGACAGGGTGGTTTTCAGTGGCTTATACTTCTGAAATGCTAATCCAAAATGTTTCAGGTGAGTCCTAAAAACAATTCCATTTCCTCACTATGATGAGCTTCGAGTAGTATTCATATCCTATAAAACATTCATATTTCATACTAGTCCTCTAATCTTTAATATAAAATCTATTTAACTAATTTAATTAGATTAAAGAAGTTAGTTAAGTTAGTTAATATAACATATTTTTTCTAAAACACTATAATCATCTTCCTTAATTCCCTCCTTCTCTCTCTTACATGATTATTGTTGAGAGAGTATCAATAGAGGTAACTCAGGAAAAAATTAATAAATTTGGGAAATAAATCTTACATTTAGGGTTAAGATTAACTAACTAATTATATTCTATATTAAGGAACAGAAGAGTATAGCCATGAACAAATATATAAAGATATGCAATGCCATTATTAGCAACATGATACTCTCTTAATGTTAGGGTTTTCTGTGAATAACAATTCTTCAGCATATTACTTATATTTTATGGTTAAGAAATGATATGGTCAACAACTACAAGATTTAGAACTAGTCACATACCTGATGCCTAGGGGAAAGGCCATGGAATAGATAGAATTTGACATGCTGCTTGTAGCATGAATTTATCAATTTATGTCTCTGAAAGTCAAGATTATTGCTCTTTACATGCTCTTTGTACAGTATGTCAGTCCATATTTTCTCGACCGGACCAGTATGATGGATACTTCTCAATTGCTACTCCTGATAGTGTGCAAAGTTACAATCTCTCAATCTTCTGGTTGAATGTTCAGGTTCTCCCCTCCTCCCCAAACTCCAAATGAATGTAAACAATTCAAGATTCAAAATTCTTTAGCACTGGTGAAAGTAATTCATCCTTTTTCTGCAGTATGAAGAATTCTACACCCAACTCGGAATAAAGGTACTAGATTATGTCCTAGACACATTGAAAGCGATAAAGGTAGACTTCGTTTCATCTGCAGAAATTGGTTTCTTGAAGACCATCAATGGGTTTACGAGAAAGACAACTAGTAAGGTTATCTTCCATCTTCTTGCTGCTTCTGATGTTGAACCGACAACCAAGCAGACATATGGCACCATAGTGAAGGATCTTGCAGCCATCAAATCATATGCATCAGGGATAATGGTCCCAAAAAATTATATATGGCCGGTTAAACCAGATAAATATTTGGGGTCTCCCACAACACTTGTAGCCGATGCTCACAAATTAGGACTTGAAGTATATGTTTATGGCTTTGCTAATGATTTCATCTCAAATTACAATTATAGTTATGATCCTACAATGGAATACCTGCAATTTATCAGCAATAGTGATTCTGTTGATGGTTTTATCACTGATTTCCCTTCTACAGCATCAGAAGCTGTTGGTAAGATCATTGAACTTTAGCCTTTTATTTGTTAGCTATTGTTGGGAGACCACCAAACCTGTGTTGAGCTGAGATTGCACAATCCTCACAGCTTTATTCATTTTGCAGCATGCTTATCAAACAATAACAAGCAAAATAAAGGTATAATGTTAATATTCAATGGTCTAAATCACAGAAGCTGAGATTGCACAAAAAGGAGAAATCAATGACAAGATATAATATCTCTTTTGCATTTGCAGGACCATCTTTGGTCATAAGCCACAATGGAGCAGCTGGTATTTATCCAGGCAGCACAGATCTTGCATATCAGAAAGCAATAGATGATGGGGCTGACATTATAGACTGCGCAGTTCAAATGACAAAAGATGGAGTTGCCTTCTGCATGGATAGTGCAGACCTAATGGCAAGCACCACTGCAATGACAAAATTCTTGTCTCTAACTTCCAGTGTCCCAGAAATTCAATCACAAAAGGGGATTTTCTCCTTTGACCTTACATGGAGCGAGATTCAAACATTGAGACGTAATATGCTTCTATAGACCTAGAAGAAATTCAATTCACATAAAGACATGCTACACTCTACAAGATTTGAAAAATTAAACTTACTTTGCAAATTTCTTGTTTCAGCTCAAATGGTTAGCCCTTTTGCCGATAATAATGGTAACTTTTTGAGGAACCCAGCATACAAGAATAGTGGTAATTTTGTTACCCTAGCTGAATTTCTGGAGTTTGCCAAGGCAAAGGCACCCACTGGCATTTTGATCGAGATACAGGTGAGCGAAACTATATAACTCCCTGAAGTGTTTCTCCTTCAAGTTGTGTTTGGATTGAAAATAAGGGAAGGGAAGGTTTAACTTAGAACTTCCCATTGAATTTAATCCAAATTTTTGTTAACCCATTTTTTAACAGAATGCTGCCTACCTTGCATCAAAGAAGGGTCTTGACATTGTGGGTTCTGTGAGCGCTGCCCTGAGCAATGCCACCTTAGACAAGAATTCCACAAAACAAGTTCTGATCCAATCAATTGACACTGCAGTGCTTGCCATGTTTAAGGACAACCCATCTTACAAAAAAGTATACCTAATTGAAGAAGTAATAGGGGATGCACCCAAACAGACAGTGGATGAATTCAAGAAGTATGCAGATGCAGTAAATCTTCCCAAAACCTCTATCATCAGAGTGTCCTCTTCCTTCACGACAGATATGACAAAAATTGTTCAAGAGATGAAAGCAGCAAACCTCACGGTGTTTGTCCATCTCATGAAAAATGAGTTCTCCGCCCTGCCATTTGATTTTGTATCAGACCCTCTTATGGAAGTTGGCACTTACTTCCAAATTGGTAAAGTTGATGGCGTCGTAACTGAGTTTCCAGGCACTGCTAGTCGATTTTTGTGTAAGTCTCACTCCCTGCAACCACATAGAAATAGGACAAAATTGCAGATAAGAAGTATTTTACCACTAAATATTTTAAAAGAAAAAAAACCCTCCACATTTTAATTCTTATTGAAACATTGGAAAACAAACATTCAAAAATATTCAAGATATGTCTGTGAAAGTACATCTGGATAGAAGCGAACAACAAAGGGGAACGAATTGGCAGAGATTCACTGAGATCTTTTCTTTGTCAGCAATAAAACATTTTGAACTAAGTTTTCAAGATCTAATTTCAAAAGATAAGAAGAAATTTTCCGAGACAGAGAACAAAAAATCATCTTATTTAACCATCTGTTCCCCATGCCTTCTCCGGTTCTCCCCCAAACTTACTCATAAATAATCTTTTTATCACAATAAGCAAACAAATAAACAACTTCTCATACTGATTGACACTCATGCAATTTATGCAATACAGGGAGCGTATGTAACGAACCTAACCCATCTACACCAGGAGATTATGTATTTTTGCAAGCAACCCCTGGAGATCTACTCAATTCAGTTGATCCTGAAGCGAAACCACCAGCAGAAGCACCACGTCCAGCTCTTGAGGTTTCACAAGTTGTTGAGCCACCACTTCCGGCAGTTATCGGTGTATCGAAAGCCGGGGCTCCGACGACATCTACTCCGGCAGCACCATCATCTCGTTCAGCTGCTTGGACAAATGTGGCGAGCCTTGGTCTAACCCTAGCAGCATCAATCATGGTGTTTGCTGGTACGTTATAAAGCTCAAGCTGGTGACGATGATGATGCTGGAGTTCTCGTTAGCTCGGCGTCGATTTTACCATACTCACACGAACCACAACTGTACTATTATTATATATAGGGGATGAGTGCATGGAATATAGATTTTGCATATTTATCATTATAAATTCGTATGGCTAGGAATTTATTTGGGAAAAAAAAAAGAAAAAACTTTTTAAAATTTAAAAAAATAAAAAAATCTCCGAATTTTAAAAAAAAATAGATTGAGTATAAGGTTTAATCTGTCATTTATAAATTCTTATGTATAGTTACAAATATCATTATAAGAATTATAAATATTATTAACAGAGTTACAAACAGTGTTTTATAAATTTGAGACAAAAGATAAAATTATAATTTTTATAACTATGCCAATGATATTTATAACTCTTATAATGGTATTTGTAACTTTGTCAATGATATTTTTAACTCTGTCAATAGTATTTGTAACTCCCATAATAGTATTTGATCTTTGCACAGAAATTTATAAATAATAAATTGAACATTTTACCTAATATATCTTTTTTAAAATTCAGAATTTTTTTTTAAATTTTAAATATTTTTTCCTGTCTTTTTCTAATTTTCTCTATTTTCACCAAACCTACTAATTTACTACAAATTAGAAAGCTTAGAAATTTTCCAACTAGGAGTTAGTCTAAGGATAAGGTATACCTATGCTAAGAATATTAGGAGGGGTACACGTAAAACCTAATTTATTAGGATATAATTTAGTTAAAAAAGCGTTATATTATATTATTTTGATAAAAAACTAATTTTAAATATAAAATATATTTTTTATATTTATTAATTTTTTTAAATTCTATATTAATATTTTTAATAATAATTAAGTAAAAAATAGAGAGAGTTAAAAAATATGACTCAAATATTTTTAAAAAAATAGTTCAACTATATACTGACAAAAATTTAACTCAATTAATTCTCATTTAACAAATTTAAGTCATAAGGACTAATACCATAAAGTTAAAGGATCTAATAAAAAAAATTAGGAACATGATTTAAAATTAAAATAAACTATAATGATCTCCATATATGTTATCTCATTAATTAAATATATTTTAAATTAAGAATAGATGGAATATTATTTATATAAAATTTCAGTCTGCTTCCTTAATTTTATGGAGTTGATACGGTCGTGTTGCGCTTCCGCCGTATCGTGGGATCTGAGTTGGCTGTCCGCCGTCATACTCCTGGTAAGCTTCATCTTGTCTTCCATTATCTAGTTTCAATTCGTTCGCTTGCTCAGTTGCTCTGAGTCGTCTTCCATTATCTTGCCCCGTCGTTCTCCTGGGAAGCATTGAACTGACTATCAAATCAAAACAGTAGGGAATATAAAACAAAATAGAGTTTCACAACATAACATCTAACAGGTTGCATTAGATTGCCTTGCTGGCAATTATTCATTTTAAGCACCAATGTTTACCATAATTCATTTTAGTTCATGTATAGAGTGTATATCCTGATCAATGAAATCGAAAGATATTTTTAAACATCCAAAAAGTAAAATTTGCAGAGAAGATAGAAAGAACAATGAAAGCGTAGGAACTTTTCGAGCCTCTGAGAGATAATAAATCAAGTGTTAACAGTTAATTGAGAAGATAAGTTAAATAGTTGGTGAATTTCATTGATCAGGATATACACAGGCACTTCCATTATCTATTTTCTAACACAATACACTTTTTATTTAATTTATTTATTTAAGTTTAAATATACAAAACTTCTTAAATTTAAGATTAATTGTACATTATCTCTATAACTTTAAAAAATTTAAATTAAAGATCTTAATATTTTATATTTTAATTGTTAAATTTTTACCATTTAAAGTTAATAGTTTTTATTATATAATAATTTTTATATTTTTATTATATATCATATTATTTAAAAAATAATATTTAATAATTTATATATAATTTTAAATAATTTATATTTTTATTTAAATAATACATAGTTAGATAAATATTTTAAATATTTTTTAAAGTATTCTATAATTTTAAATATTTAAAAAATATTTTAAATTATGTGTTCTTAAATGTTATTTAATTTAAAAATATTTAAAATTATATATGAAATGTTAAATATTATTTTTTTAAATGATATAATATTTAAAAAATATATAAAAATTATGAGATCGTAAAATTTATTAATTTTATTGATAATTTTAACAATAAATATTTAATAGTATAAAAAAACATTGGAGTTCTTAACGTAGGCCATATACAACAAATGCAAACTTCAACAGATTTTTGTGTATTTTAGTTTTTTTTTAATATTAAAACGCGTCACTGTATTAAGCGAATCTTTTTAAGCTTTGATGAACGTTGGTTTGGAGAAATGAAGGGGAAAAGGACGAGGTGCCGCGCCCCCCGAAAGCACCGTGACGCACATAATCGCGAGCTGATCGCCGTTCCCGGCCGTTTCCAGAGAACAGAACGTCTAGCTTCGCCGTCGGTGAGTAGCCATCATCTTCGTTTTTCTTCTTCTCCATGCGTTGTGCTTTGGTGCGCCCAACGGATTTGTTCAGCTTTATTTATCTTCTTCATCTGCATTTTTCTTCTTCTCCATTGATGTCCCGCTTCCATTCAGCTACCGACGCAGAGGGGACTGGTAAGTGTCGAATTTAATTTTTGTTCCCCTCCGATTTGCTAATCTCTGTTCAGTTGAACTCAAATTAAAAGTTTTTTTCCCCTTCACTTGAGTTTCTATGTTGGTGTTCACCCCACAAATTTCATTCTAGTTCCTAATTATAGTTAATGATATTCGATTCCATGACTTAGCTACTAACCAATTGCTTGTTTAGCTAGCAGGCCACGCTCTTTAATTTCAAGACATTTCAGTTTTTGTAAAAACGTTCCCTAGTGCCTTTTCTTGTCTGAAATTATATAACCAACATAAACCGAACCACAGTCACCTAATTTGCATGACAGTAAGGTAGATAAAAATTTGCTGTTATTTTAGTAATGGATAATAGATATGAACAAAATATGCTTGTATCCTATTAAACTGTCAATTGCTTTACTACTATATGTTCAAATTAAAGAATTAGGGAATGGGAATTGACTATGCTCGCTTTTGGAAAGGAGGATAGCATGCAGCATTTGTTGTCTGCATAAATTGCAATTTTGAGCAAAATCATAGTATTCCAGCTTTTGTTACCATAATTTTACATTGCATTAGCTACGTACTCGTTGCATTCATAGATGGCTTGACTGTTTTGACGCATTATGTTAAAAAATGACTGGAACTTCTGAATTCTGATGGTGCTTTTCATTTTGTGTGATGATTAACCAGCTCAACCATTCTTCTTGGTAGAACTTCCAATAAATAAGCAGCCTATCAACTCTCCAAATATTACTGATTCTTTCAAAACAATGTAAGTTTAAGTTCTTTGAATGATCTGATTTTGTTAGTATTGTTGTTGTTGATAATCAGTTGATAGAAAGTTCTATGTTTCAATGTTTAAGGAGGTAGCATTTGATCCAATGTTCATTGTCAAATTTTTGGTTAATCAAATGTAGTTATTTTTCCACCTTCATTGATAAAGAGGCTTATGTGTATTGGTTTTCTGAGAATAGATTTGCCTGACTTAAGGATCTTTATCTGTAGGGGAGCTGTTAAACTAGACCTTCGTTCTCCCCAAAGAGCGGAGGGCATTGCTACTGAACCTGAGCCAGATTGGACTTTTGATGCTCTGATATCAGAGCTTAATGCCTTGGAGATGAAGCTCACTACTTCTTGTACTGATCCATTTCCCACTAAATCAATACACAGGTACTATATTCTTAACTTCTCTTATATCTTTTTGTTTTATTGATGCTCATAAATGTAGGAATATAATATCTTTCTATATTCGGTTAATTGAACCTTATTAATTTGTGCCAAATAAAAATATTTATGTTGGTGGTCTAAACTTTCTATTGTACTTTTGTTGAGAGACTTTATAGTGGGAATGAAATTGAGAGAGGTAGACCTTTCATATTGCATGCCCCTGAGTATGAGATGGAGGACACAGAGACTGAAGATGAGGAAGACGAAACTATAGAGGCTGGCAAACGATTTGGCTACAATGAACTCTATCTGAGGTGCGTACTCCTTGATTTCTAGCTTTATTTGAGGACGTCACTTATCTACTTTGTTGTAGGAACCATAGACCAATAATACTAAGCCATTTCTATGGATCTAGTCAGATTAATATTATTTTTATATTGTTTGTTGACCAAATTGAAAACCTTTTATTAGAATTTCTTACAATGACATTTGCACTTTATTTGATGTTTCAGTGACAGTGATAGTTCTGACATTGTCCCAGCATTTGAAGAGCAAGATTACTTGATGGATGAAGTGGGAGAGGTTGAAGGTGCCTTAATAGAACTGACTCATGAGCACCAGCTTCGGGTTAAGGTGGGTGATCATGGTGTTATCTATGAATTATCTGTTTAGCTTGTTAGTTACAGACTAAAAAGTAACAGTCTTGAAGACCATAACTTATATAGTCAATTTAGTTTCTTTCATATCTGTGTTAGACTTATTTCTGACATTCTGTACTTACAGGATGACATTAGGAATCAGATATCAGCACTGGAAACAGCTCTGATGAATGAAAGTTAGAAGTCTGCTTCTTCTCTTCTTCGAGAAGAGAAATATAAAGAAGCAAGACAGGAATTAGATAAAAAGTTTGATGCTCAATATCAGCGAAGGATGTAAGATTGCGTTGTATGCTCCCTCCCACCTTTCTTTCAAGGGTTTATAATCATTTCCTTTCTTCTACCTATCTGTCTTTTATCGAAGTTTAATATAAGAAAGTGTGAAATTGATTTTCCCTGTGCACTTGGTGCATTGCTCCATTGGCAAAGTTGTCCCCTTGTATGGGGTGGTAGTGGGTTCAATCCCATGGAGTTGGTTCAGCCCTCCTTTCATGGCATCCTAGGTCCTAAACCATGGATTATTCGTCTAATGTAGACTTTTAAATGCATAATGCCATTTGTGGAGGTCTTTAAAAATTCTTTTTCTTTTGGGGTTGAGAGGTAAACATGATTTGTTTTTTCGATGGTGATGGATCCACACCTGGGACATGGCCTATAAAGGTATATCATTGAAAGAACAAGAAGAATACAAGCAGAAAGGTAGGAATGGAGAAAGCCCATGGCAAGGCATCTCTTGTTAATTGACTATGACATGCTAAATGGAAAGGTGTGAGATGGAAAGAGAAAGTATCACTTAGAGGGGTTGTATGGGGAGGTAGGCAGATGGGGTAAGGAGGAAAAGCTTATTCTGGACTTTGCAGGGACTCTAGCTTCCAAAAGCTATGGAAAATTTTTATTTTTCTACTTCCTTATCTTTTTCCTCTTACAGGTTTACTGCCGCTGCAATTCCATTTAACTCTACTCAATCTATGCTTGTATGAGTGGTTTGGTTGGATAATATCTAGTTCAGTTATAAGAATTCAGAGGAGTTTCATCACATTCTCATTAAAATAAATTGGAAAAAATTATGTGGTTAATTTGTTTTCTAGGAGGAAGATCAACTAGGAACATACCAAAATAAATGGGCTAAGAGAGTGTGAAGATTTAAAGAGACATGAGCTGCTCATTTTCAAATGTTGGATTTCTTCCAAGACTAAGGCCTTTGACTCCCCCCCCCCCCCTAATTTTTTATGTTTTATGAGGTTCACATCAGTTTGAAGTTGGGAAATATGGTTTTGTGTAATGATCCATTTTTTATGTTAGAATCAATTTTGAATTTGATTGTGTTCTGATTTTATTGACATTTCTCATTTTTAATAACTAAAATTTAGCTTACATGAGAGCTTATCTACGATTCCTCTACCCTCAAAAGTGCTGTTCTATGCTTTTCTTTTGTTGGCATGTTGCTTTATGGGTGAATCATAAGTTTGATGAGTCAAGAAACTGATCTTTGTATCCCCCATTTTTTTTACAGCGCAGAAGCGCTTGATAATCACTTGACAGCTGTTCAGCAAGACCGGGAGCTCAAATCACAAATAGAGGAAAGAAAAATAAGAAGTGACGCAGCATATGAACAGGCCAAAAGAAAGGAGAAGGCTATGCATGAGGAAAAATTACGACAAGAGAAGGCTAAAGCTGAAGCTGAGGTTTATCAACTTTGCCTTTCACTTGGTTGCGGTTAAGAAGTTTTATAGTCATTCTTTCTTTACATTCCATTTCAAGTTGATGTGCTATTTATTACCTGTTTACAAATCTCTACTTTTTTCCATGAACTCTTCAGTATTTTTTTCTTTTACTTTTTGGTTTGTTTGTTTTGGAGTCTGAACATGCTGATATGGCCCCGAAGAAATATCTAAGGCGGAAGAATAGGGAATTAGTTCTAGTTGAATCAGTCTAGATCATTCTGTTTCACTCGGTTTGTTATTTTATTTTTATTATCAAGTCTGTTAGTAATATTTATCCAGTTATTGCTGAATTATAGGATAAGTCAAGTCATTATCTATCATGTTTAGTCCCAGTATGAGTCAGCCTCCCGACTATGTAGGGAATTTCAGTTGCTTTCATGAGTTTCTATTTCCTATATATATGTTAACTATCCTTGAGTTAATATATGAATGAATAATCATCTTTTCAGTAAATTGGAGATACTTCCGGCTCCTAAATTCCCTTATTAGTGAGATACTTACTGTGAGAGGTTTAGAAGAGAGTTTACTTTCAGTTTACAGGTTACTGCAGGTTACAGAACAGCACTTACTACATGCGCTTAGAAACTTATTTGTTTCCATGGTCTGGATTACATCTATCATATTACCCGCTGCTTCTTTTTAGTAATATCCACTGATTTTTCCATTAAGTGAGTATTTAAATTTGACACATTTTTCTTCCAGTATTCTTTTATATAACATTATTCATTTGTCTATTAAATGAGTATTTAAATTTGACACATGTTTCTTTCCAGAATTCTTTCATATCAGCTTCACTCAAATGTTGCTAGAGTTGTTAACTTTCAATTTTGTATTGTAGGCTGCAATTAGAGCTGAGGAAGCAAAACGAGCTGCCCTGGAAGCTGAGAAAAGAGCAGCAATGGAAGCTGAGAAAAGAGCAGCAATGGAAGCTGAAAAAAGAGCTGCAAAGGAAGCCATGGAGAAGAAGGCTATAGAAAGTTCAAACAGATGGTGCGTCTAGCCTATCAAAAGCTGAATCCTATTTTTAAATAAATAATAAAACCATTTGACTCTTTGATTCAAATTTAATATCCATGATTTTTTTTTTCTTTTTTATTCTTTCCATATGCTTGGAAAACGTGATTTTTTTTACATCAGTTTGCTATTGAAATTTAGTTTATTCTTCCTTGCATCTTTGATATTGATTTGATGAAGCTATTTGCACAGGCCATAAAAAATGGTTTATGTAACTTTCATTCTCATCTACATTCAGCAAACTGAACTACAAGAATGTCCCTTCATCCACCTTGTTCTTTATTTTCACTGACCTTTTTATGTTTAATAGCTTTGTTTTTTGATGCTGAACTACTTTATTAATTTGAAATTGTAGAAGTATTTGATGCATTTGGTGTAAGCCAATATATGGACGTGCCTTTGGATGACTGGATCTATGTATTGTATTTAGTCTGAAATTGTGGGCATCATTTGAGATTTCAAATGGTACAAATGTTAGGGTACACATATCGAGCGGCAGATAGTGCTTTAAAACTAGAGGATCAGAGGCTACAGAAACTGAAAGAGCTATATGAGAGAAACCAAGCAATACGTTCAAGTTTCAACAAGGTATTACTGGAAGTAGATACTGGAGATGTTAATAAAGTTTTAGTTTCTTTATTGCTAATCCTTTATTGATTTTGTTTAACATGTTTGTGATTTTTATTTTCTAATTGAATATTATTCTTCTAGATATAGAATGCGTGCTTTTTTGTTTGCACCATTATGTTGAAAGTGTGAATGTTTTGTAGTACTACTTTTCATGGTTGATACAATGATTTGGTCATTTATGGTAATTGACAACTTTTGTCAGGATCGTTTTACCCCTACAGAAAGTCATATTGCCAGATTGATAAGGCAAATAAGGGGAGTAACAGACAATGTCAGGTAGGGAACATTTATTTCAGCTATGCATTCTCAATTATTGTTCTTCCTGAGGACAAAATTTTATGCTGCTGGTTCTATCAAAAAAAAATTGTCTCTGGTATTTTATTATTCTATGAATTTGCTTTTTTAATTTATTCTAAAGTTGATGATTTGCAGAGAAATTTTAGGGGCTTCTGTTTGCTTGCTCAATTTAAATTGCAATTTAAAGTTTCTCTATATGTGATATTAGAGTTTCCCATTTGACAATATAATTTGAAGAAACTGAGTTGGTGTGTTTTGTATAAAGAGAAGAATATCAAGTTTTATTTTCTAAGATTTAGGGAATGCTTAGGGCAGTGTTTCAAGAGATTACTTTGCTGCCTGACATGAAATGACTTGCATATAAATGCAGTTGTTGACTTTCTCTTTTGATTAGAATGACTGTTTTATCACAAGCCTAAGTTTAACAAAATTTGTGACCCATCGTATTTTTTTATTGAGGATTTTATTTGAAAACAAAGGCAGGCCAAGTCCTTGTGCATGGTTTTATACCACATGTTATTTTACTTTTGCTCATTTTGCAGGTCAAAAGCGAGTGATCTTATAAAACTTTTGAATGATCCTCAATGTCCTCAATCCATCAGCACTGAAATATTTGCTCGGAAGGTAGCTTCAAATTATTTTATTGACCATTCTCTTGCTGGGGACTCTATGCTTTGTTTCCTCACCATGTCATTCTGAATGCTATTGAGAGTTATCTAGTAGGGTAAGGACGGCATCAATAATAGGACAGGAATAAAAAGCATATTCAATCAAACGAAAGAAAAACTATACAGAATATAAACAATTATAACCTCCCCAATTCATATGTATCCATTTTAGAAGTTCTTACTTTTTAATACTTTTCCTTGCCAATTCGAGCCTACAACTTTGTAGTATAATGAATAACACATTAACCAAATTGCCGGAGGTCACTTTGGCAGTTCTTACCTTTTAATACTAAATGAATAATGAACCTTTCTGTGATATCTTGTTTGGTCTTTGATCAAATAAGAATACTTATTTGAAGAAAAAAAAAAGGGTTTTGTCACAAACTGCTAATAAACATTTGAAGAAGGAAGAAATGTGTTGCTTTAATATTTTGAAAAACAAATTTGAGGCGACAAATAGAGTATTTCAAATATTTAATTGGACGTGGTAGAATTTAGATTTTTCCTATGATTGCAGCTGATGAATGGAAATACATGTAAATATCTCCATCATCATCAAACTTTTTCTTTATTTTGTAATTTAATATAATATCTTATCCTCGTATGACGTAATAATGTATCTGTGTGATATATTTTACAGTTTGTTTCCTACTGTGAGAACCCTGGTAATGCTGCCTTTGCAAGTGGTTACGGCATTGTTCTTGTTACCTCTAAGGTACAGCATTTTACTCTCTATCCTTTCAGATTACTGATGTATAAGATGGTATAGCCTTTTAATCTGATACTTTTTGGCAAATGATTAGGGGTCTTTCATACATTACTTGGTGTTAGACAAATATCTTAAACCTGCTCTTTATAACCGGTTCCTCCCTGTTGGACTGAAGATTTTTATTCTCATGTTTGTTGATTATCACTTCCAAGCAAGCAATGACTAGGCACTATGGATTGTTTTTCCTTTTCTTTTGGATTTCATTGATTATTGTTTGTGAGGCAGGTCCCACATGTTATGGATATTTTGCTAGCTGAGTTCCATAGAGCCTGCATCTACACTGTTCCAAAGCACATAGTTTACAAAAAGGTAAGAAGTCAGAAATATTTATGAGACATTTATCCTTGCTTTCTTCTTTTCCAGCCTTGTTATTGAGATTGCTGTGAAATAAAAAGGATTACGATCTAGTTATGTTGACAAGAGTTGGGAAGAAGTGAATTTTGTTTTTCTTGACTGTCTTAAGTTCAATATGTTTCCAACAGAACTCTGAGCTTACTAATTATTTTTTACTAAGAGGTTCGAATGCCCATTTATGGACGTGAAAGAAGTGAAATGTTAACCGTAGCAATGTAAACAAATCTTCTGTTCTAGTCATTCTATTTGCTATCAAGAATGACCAATTGTCAGAATATACAAATTTATGCTTTGTTTGTTTCCCCTTTTTTCTTCACACAATACATACTCGCGCAATGTCTTCATTTTCTTAAATTTTCAGCTTAAATAGTATATATTATTTATTGTGGTGGGACAGTAGTAATGCATTATGATGAGATGCTCATGCATGTTTTCTTTACATGTCTTTTTGAATGCATGGAGAATTTTTGTGGTTACATTCAGATTCTGATCTTTTCCTCTCAATGTTTCAGTCCACCTTTGAATCAAAGGAGGCGTACCTTGAAAGTATTGGTTACCGGGAAAATGATGGGAAGATTGAGAGTACAGAAGATTATTTAAAGCGTCTAGAATCCTACATCAAGGTGTACGGTGCACTAGTTCAGGTATGATGCAATATACTTTAGAGTACTCAACAGGTCCTTAATATAAGAGCTAGATAACTAATTTAAATAGATTAAAGAAATTAGTTATGTTAGTTATTTGTAGCAAATAGGATTTAGTTTTCCTGAAATACCATCTTTCATCATGACTACTCTTGGATGGAAACCTCTTAATGTGTGCAATCAATACCTTGGAGGAAAAATTATAAATTTGGTAGATAAAGTGGATTGAGGTCTTATATTTAGGACCAAAATTCAACCCACCAACTAGCTTTTACATTAAGGACCGCATGGAGTATAATTTAGATTTAGATTAGAGGATTTTCAGTTTTTGCCAACCATATATTGGCTACCATTGCTCATCTTATCTGTCTGATCAGCTCACAATGCTTTGTTTTAACTTCAAACAGACTGAAATTCCAAATGCTCAGAACTTACATGGGTTGCAAGAAGGTTGGGCATGGCTTGCTAGGTTTCTGAATAATCTCCCAGCCAATAGATACACTGCTGTTTCGCTTAATGCATTCCTGCAAGTAAGTAATGCAAAATAGTGAAATATATATACTCTGTTTCATGGCATGTGGTCTCCCTGGTCCAAGACGCCTCTCTCTCTCTCTCTCTCACCCACACACACATACACTAGGTGGGGCCCACATGGCTTGTGTCTCCCCACCTCCTTCCCTCCCTCCCTCTGAGAAGCGAGAAGAGAAGCAGAGAGACTGAGCCTTGTTTTGTGTGTTGGTAAAGCTTAGTAAATTTTATGTCTTAAGATGGCAGGATTTGGCCTCTATAGAAGATACGAATCTCAATTCTTGAAGATGCTGAAGGTAATCTCTGATAACTTCTTGGTTGAAGTGAAAGAGGAACCAGAGCTAACCAGGATTATTGAGGAGATACAATCTTATATTGAAGATAAAAAGTTCCTTAAAGAGCCAGAAGGAAGGAGCTTACAATCTAATTTATTATCAAGTATAATGAGGGCTTAAGCATATCGGGTAGTTAAGTTTTTTGGTAGGATCCCATAAAAAGCAAGCCATTGATTGTAAGTAATGTTATGTTTTAACATGGGATCTGTAACATAGAAGAAAGCCTAAGATGAGCGATTATTTTGTAATCATAACATTTGTAATTTCGTTGGGATCATGCTAAAGCAAAGATATGAATCTATGATATACAATCAATTGAAGTGGGGAATGAATTATCAAATATTATGATATACTCAGAAATAATAGGGAACACAAATAAATCATTCTTTTAACAATTGAATTTGAATATTTACAGATTTAGAACTTTAATTGTACCGAAATAGTTGGAAGTTAATATAATTTATTGACTGGAAGTCAATATAGCAATATGACTTTTTTTTCAAATTCGTGCATTGCAGGAAGACATGTCAAGTTTAAAATAATCTTACAAAATAAATGCCATGAGAGGTAAATGGTTTATGTTCCATAATTTTTTAAAAAATATTTTTACAGACAAATTAGGAAAAAAGTATCTTAAGAGTATCGTAAGAGACTAAGTTTTAAAAGTAAAAAGTAAAAGTAATTTATAATAATGAATTACCCTTTCCACCAGAGAGAAAAAAAGAAAGAAAAGAAACTTACACGTTAAAACGACATCGTAGTAGCCGCCGGTCAATGAAATGTCGGGTTTGCTCTCTACTCGTAGATCACTATAAAAGAAGGTGGAAGGCAAAAACTAGGGTTCCAAATCTCATTAGTTTAAGAATGAGGATCGCAGTCCCAGGGAGAAGGGGGTGTTTTGAGAGCTGTTGCCCCTCCCTGATTAACTGCACAATCCGGTGATTTTTCATCTCCTTCCTCAAACAGCTCTTTTGCTCTCATCATCATCATCTTCTTTCTCTTCCTCTTCAAATGTCAATATAAAATATAATGGTGGGTCTGTTGAGGCTGTGATGATGTTCATAGCAGTTTTACCAGACATTGGACGAAGATCCCACGTCTTGGCGAGGCGACTCTACGTTATGTTATGTGGTTTCGCAGCCATTCGTGTTGGCTCTTTTTTCTTGTCTGAGAAAAGGCGAATCTGAGCCTTCCTTATTCAACCCCTATACATTGGTTAACATTTCCTCTCTTTTTTGTGTGTAAATTTTCCCTTCTTTTCCACGAAATGAGCTGTTCCTGGGCGCCTCATTGGAGTTTCCTGATCGTTGAATTGTTTCTGGCATTTAGAAACCATCATTGGTTACATCGATTGCTAATTTGAAAGCCGTCATTTGGTTATCGTTTCTAGTTCATTGATTTTTGAAAGCCTTTCCGATCAATGAACTAAAAACGTTGCCTGTTATCGTAATAAGACTGGGATTCATGGATGTTTTAGTAATGCATTGCATGTTTGTTCAGTTCTGTTTCATCTGGCCTCGTGTGTTAGTGATGGTTTTGAACTCATTAATTCATTCTTGTTATCTTTTGATGAAGAAACATGTTGGCTATGATTATGTATCTAGTTCAGTAGCAGCATTTGTTAGCATCATCATTTATGCACTTCATTTTTATCTGAGTTACGAGGATGATGAAATTCTTAATGCTAATGCAACCCCAATTAAAAGTCGGTGCAATGAGCAGTACTTCCACACACGAGATTTCTGACTCTCCGGTTTCTATTTCATTTTGTCTTTACATTGGTTTGTGATTTATAAAGCCGTTTCTGAAATTGAGTATACATGGGAGTAATTAATGCATTGCATGTTGGTTTCAGTTCTGATTAATGTTTACTGATTTATTTGGCTTTTATGTGTTTGTTATTGTTTTCAATCGATTATTCATTCTTGGGTTGACTTATGAAGCTACATATTGGTTACAGTCCTCCATAACCAGATGTATCTAGTTCTGTCTTAGAGGATTTTTTCTAGGTGTCATCATTTATGAACTTCATTTTTCTGTGCGATGAGGATGATGAAATTCTAATGCTAATGCAGGCCCATGTACTAATTGGCACAATGAGCATTGAGCAGTACTTCCACACGAGATTTCTGACTCAATATCTGTTTCTATTTTATTTAGCTTTTCTATTGGTGCTTGGTAGGGGACGTAGAAACGTTGATAATTTACTTATACTTTTTTAAAAACTATATTTTGAATCTAAAATAAGATTATTTGTATCTTTAACTTCAAAAATTTATTTTTTTATTTATTTAAAAAGTTAAACCAAGCGGCAAATTGGTACCCAGAAATTTTTTAAGTCAAATATTCTTCCTTCTCTCCACCCTCAACGCCCTTCTCTTTCTTTTCCCTCCTTCTCTCCTCCATCCATGCTGCCATCACCATCATCATTCTTTTTCAGTCATCACCCACACCTTGTGAAGAGGGAGAATGCACAAGGCATTGAGGGAGTGCCAACTTCATCTCCATCTTCATCACCCTCTATCTGCCGTCACCATTATCACCTCCATCTTCACCTTCATTAAGTCACTATAGACAGCTTGTGCAGAGGGAGAGTTGCGACAGAATGGGAGCTGTGACCACGCATAACTAGAGTCGACTTCATCTCTTCTCCTTTCGTTCACCCATCGTGACTCTATTCATTCACCCTTTCAGCGTCATTGTCATCATCCATGCATCCTCCATTGCGATGGCACGAGACGAATAGCAAAGAACTAGCGGTGACGGCACAACTTTCTTTCTAGACTCTCCTCAACGCTGATGTGCTCTAATTCTATTGACTTTGGTAAAAACCTCTGATCTAATACTTCCTCCACAACAGTAAGCTTTACTAGTGAATTTTGGGGTTTAGGGCAAGGGTGTTATGGTCTTTTTATAGTTTATGACAAATTATAAAATAAAATTAATGAAATTATTCTCTTCAAATATTACTTCATATTAAATATAATTTTAAAAACCTATTCTCACTCCTAATCTCAATCTTAGTCCCAATTCTAATTCTACTCTTAATCTATTAAAACTTAGTGCTACGTACCTTAAGGGATAATTTACTTCTACACGTTATTGTGACTAAAGAAGTCTCCTTAAGGCAATTAGGTGAAATGGGTTTATCCAATTGCGCATTAGAGTTATGGGAAAAACTTGTATACTTATGGGGTTTGTTTATGATTACGTCAATACATGTAAAAAAATTTATAAAACAAATTTTTGTTATTAACATGTGGACTTCTGAAATCAAACAAAAAGATTTTTACCATATCATAAAAATGATTAATTTTATAATTTTGATTTTTTAAAGATGTCTATATGAACTTATTTATTTAGTAATTTTGTTATACCTAGATGTTTGCTGAAAAAATCTTTCAAACATGAATATATGAAAAGACGTGATCAGTTTGTTAAACCCTAAAAAATAGGTGAATTTTATTTTTTTTTGGATATTTTATGAAAAAGTAATTATTGGAAATTTATAAGAAAAAACAGAAGTTATTTTAAGTCTGGTACAATTATAAAAAAATGATTTATTATTTAGTGATTTTCAAATTTTACGATATCTTCATACATCTTTGTCCATTAAAATTGATTTATCATAAATTGATTTTTAAATTTTATAATATCTCCCACCGTTTTGAGCACTCTCTTTTTTCCTAGATAATAGGCAATGATACATTGTGCTAAAAGGAAACAAAATATTAAGTTATGAAGTATGTCTCCAATGCCATCTTGCAGCACTTGGCAAGACCATGGAGCGATACTTCGCTTAGTTTAGTGAAATAGTGTCGGAGAGATTTAGATACAAGTCGGAAACGTAGGGGATATTCAAATATATTGCAAACATCAGTTTGTGAAATTACAAAAAGAGAAGAGCATTCATATAACAAGCACAAATTAAATTATCAGCCGATGGAGTTAGAGAGCTCAAGTCAGAATTCTACATAAATAGTTATCTCCGATGGAATGATTTTTAATAAAATAACGAGATGATTTGTAAATTTATTTTCCCTGTAATTGGGGTTTTTTTGTTGCCCACCCGGTTCACCGGAGCTTTACCCGGACTGCATCCTGATTCGACCCGTGTCGCGCACTTGGCTATGGTGGGTGAGTCTCCTAAAAGGGATTTTCTACGTACGCCAAGGCTCGAACTCGAGACCTCGCTTAAGCGATACCGAGCCGCTTATCATTCGGATCAACCCCCGTTGGTTTTTCCCTATAATTGTTAGTCCAAGAAGTAATCCAAAAAGATTATATCATTGTTCACATTACTATCAAACTTAGCTCCAATTGGAGATCCAAACCAACAAGCTCAGGCAAAGTGACAGAAGAGAAATAAATATTATTTCTCTAATTTTTAATATAAGATATATTTAATTAATTTAATTAAATTAAAAAATTATTTAATATAACATATTTCTCCTAAAATATTATAACTATATTATTTAATTCTTTCATTCTATTTCTCATTTGATTATTATTGAGGAGGTATCAATAGGGATAATTTAAGAAAAAATGAATAAATATTAGAAAGAGATATTATATTTAGAACTAAGATTAATTCTCTAATTAAATTATATATTAAAGACAGAAGGAGTATATACATTCATCTCATGAACCACAGAAAGTGCATAGTTCAATTTATATTGAAATGATGCAACTTAAGAAATTTGGGGTCAGTAATCTATGATGAAAGATTTTCTAGATCGTCAACTTAACTCCTGAAAGAATATTGATCATCGTTATATATATCTTTATACATTATATTAGTGTGACTAATTCTTTTACTTGTAGGATCTCTACTTAAGAATAAATAGATGGCCACAAGATTTTTATAACTAAAGATAAGATTTAAACCCCTGTTATTAAAAAACTAAGTGGGGTAAGAACTAGACCACACTAGGGTGGTTTCCAAATTGCATTTAAAGGTGTGTGCTGATGAAAGTGATGAAAATGGAATAAGGGGAATATAAACATGAGAGGAGGGAAGAGTTCCAAAAGTTGGGGTGCAATATAAGGGGGAATATATGATTTTTTTTAATGAAAAAAGGGCTTAAAAAGCAGGCCCCAACATTTTAAAAATCATATAGGAATATCCTTAACTGTGTTATAAGATTGGATTAAAGTGTAGATTTTTTTTTGAAAAAAAGAGATCTATATATAATTAAAAAAATAAAAGGGAGGCAAAACCTATTTCGGACGATCTCTATGTCTCGGGAGGATTAATCTCTAACTATCGACTAAAGGATACTGTATAATTCTAAAAAATACAAAAGGGAGATGAGAACATTTTACTCTAATAAAAATAGATAATATTATTATTTAATTAAAAAATAATTATAAGAAGTAAATAAAAAAAATAATAAATATTAATTAAAATAAATGAAATCAATTATATACATAGAAAAATATATAAATAATTTTAATATTGACAGCAGCATCTTGTTTTGTTTTAAAATTTGGGCCCGTTCTTGGCAAGACAATTGGGCCTATCTTCAATGGCTGCGTGAAAACCCTAGCCTGCATAAAGAACCCTTGTTATATTATGTACTTTTATATACCTCTTCTCATTTCCCTAGCTTCTTCTGACTGGTGCCGTTGAGGCGTTGAGTTCTCTCGCTCCCATATCCTTCAGGTAACCCCTACGATCCTCCCGGTTCTTCTTCTAGGTTACTTTCACAAATGATGATGAGGCACACTGAGCATAATGAAACTGGTTGTTCTATTTTGGTTTTCAAATTATTGGCAATGGGAATTTCAATGGGAGCAATGTTAATGGATGCTCTGTCATACTTTCAACTGTTTTCTTATGCTTCTTTTATCATTTTGGTTTTCAAATTATTGGAACGGGAAATTTCAGTGGAATAACTGGACCGAAGCTTTGGGCAGTTGGGTTGAAATTACCGGTTGATTATTCTTTTCTCTTAATTGATGGAAGTGAAGTGTTCTGAAGTGTGAGTTAGAATGAGTTTTTGGTTTTACTCTGATTATTTGGTATCTAGTAGTAGTAATCTGTTAGAGATTTAGAGGGTAGTGATCCTTAGCAAGTGTTTCTTCAATTAACATGGTTGGGTGCCTTTTACTCATTATGCGCCATTTGGTTAAAAGCAAAAGGAGTAAAATTGGATCTTTTTACTGAAAATATTGTTGGAGGTGTTTTAGAGATCGGAAACTAGTTAATTTTTAGAATTAACACGGGATTTCGCATGCCGGATATTGTATTTGGATCCTGTGTGGTTTGTCATGGATTTCTCTTTCTGAAACGTACAAATTATATATGATTATTCCTATGATCCTTGAAAACATAACTTTAGTTGTATCTTCCTTCTTGCAGCAACAAGCTACCTTTTCATCTTCAAAGCTTTAACAAAATGTCAGGGTATGTCTATTCTTCTCCGTTTACCTTCTTCCATGTTCTCTGTATCTAGCTTTCACCTGTAACAGCTATTACAACTATTAATATAATCTTTTATTCTGCCTTTTCTATGGAATTTCCAGTAGAAATTTAGATGTTTTCATTCTCTTAACCACTGATTAAACAGCTGAAAATTTACAGAGAAGAGGATGTAGCAGTACCTGCTGAGGCTTCAGCACCCTTGGGTGAGAGCATGGACATCATGACTGCCTTGCAGCTTGTGTTGAGGAAGTCTCTGGCTCATGGGGGTCTTGCAAGAGGACTCCATGAAGGCGCCAAGGTGATCGAAAAGCATGCTGCACATCTTTGTGTGCTTGCCGAGGACTGTGATCAGCCTGATTATGTTAAACTGGTCAAGGCACTTTGTGCTGATCATAATGTGAAATTGATGACTGTCGCCAGTGCTAAAACCCTTGGAGAATGGGCTGGTGTAAGCATTTCCTGACTTTCATGTTTATTTTTATACATGTTATTCTATTTAGGAACATGCCTGGTGTTGTTATTTGGTAATTAACTACAGTATGTAATCGATTTAATTAACTTAGAGATCATAATGATACATCAATATATTATACAAACTATTCAGTCATCAGTCATAGCAATGATAAATGTTTGAATATTGAAGTGTCTAAGTTTCAAAATAATTCTCTCCATGCTTCTGACTGAAATCAAGTTGGTTTACTATTTCTTTCTGATGTAGTAATCGCTCTTTCTAGTTTCTGTTTTGATAATAGATCTATTTGCTTTGTCAAATACTAATAAGATACGTAAGGGATTTTATTTTTATTTATGCATATTCTTTTCATCATACGCAGTTGTGCAAGATTGATTCTGAGGGAAAAGCAAGGAAAGTAGTTGGCTGCTCCTGTGTTGTTGTGAAGGTATAGGCTCTTCACAGTAATGAATATAATTTGTTCTATCAATAAAAGATTAAAAGTGAAGTTACGAATAATTGCCATATTGTTTAAAATAATTAAATTCTTCATTTTTTTTATCATAGTTGTTTTTTTATCTTAGTTTGAAATAAAATATTTTGATTCTGCAGGATTTTGGAGAGGAGTCACCGGCGTTAGATATTGTTCAGCAATACATAAAGGCTCAATAAGTTGGGGCAAAAACGAAATATGGAGAGCATGAAATGTCTTTGAGTAGAAACAAGGTCTTGAGTAGTAGGGCAGCATCTTTATATTTTTCTTCCTTCGCCTTTTGTTGTGTGGAACGTTAAGATCAGATCACTTTTGTTTTTTTATTATTTCCTGAGGAGTTGATGATTTGTATGCTTAACTTGTGGAAATTAATGAGTTTTACTCTCTAGAGCTTGCAACCTTTTTATATTTTTAAAATCCTTTCCTTAATTGCCTTTTTTGTTTTGTGTGGATATGCCATTACTGTGTTTACTACATGTCACTTTCAAGTTGGTATCTCACGTTAGATCTAGTGTTGCTGAGGTCATTGTGATATAAGATTGTAAGTGAAAACGAGAATTCAAAATGATCAACCATGCCTCTTATCGTCAAGAATTGCTACTATCGCATCCATGCCTCTTTTGAACCCCGCAGTTTGTGTCTTTTTGGTTGTGCGTCTCTTTACTTGTACATGAATTCTTTGTCTCCTTCTTTTGCTGGGTTTCACAGCTGCTTACCCAAATATGTGAAGTCTTTTTTATGTTTAGTTTTATCTAGTTATTAATAAAATTACCTCTTATGAGAAAAACTAAAATGCATGTCATGTATTCGGCCATTTTCTCAAGTGTTTGTTTTAACTGACTGAGTTTTGGTACGAGACATACGACTATTTAGAATATATTCGATTTTTAGGGAATACTATTTTGTTGTAGTTTCAGAGTGTTCGTGGAGGTATTCTAGTTCCTGAGTGTTTAAGTTTATGTCTGAAGGTAATAGACAGTTTGTCTTGTTCAACATTTGTATTCTCTAAAAAGAAAGGAGATTTTGTCCTGCTTTTAGATCGTGTAGTGAGCTCAATCTTTTAAAAAAAATTGTACAAAAAAAAAAGCTTTGGTCCAAGATAGTAAAGCTATAAATAGCTTTTTTCAACAAAAAAAAAGTTAACTTTAGAGGATTGAAAATAAATTTCTTAAATATTAAATTAAGTTTCAAACCGAATAATATAATACTCTTTTAATTTTTAATATAAAATTTATTTTATAATATAATTTATATTATAAACGAGTCTCGTTTTATATCATGTGCTGGAGGAGTTTCTTTTCAAAGGTTAGAATAATTTTTTTTTTATCTTTAGTTAGACCAGTTACTTTTAATTTACTAACATAAGTTAGTTCGAGTGGTAAGCGATTCGATATCGTTTAAGTGAGGTCTTGAGTTCGAGTTTTGGCGTATACAGAAAATTTGTTGGGAGACTCACCCACCATAGTCAGGTGCGCGACACGGGTCAGATCTGAATGTAGTCAGGGTAAAACTCTAGTGAACCGGGTGAAAAAAAAAAGTTACTAATGGGCTGGCCCATCTCCAAATGTATTAATAAATCAATCAATAATTGATTATTTGTTGCAACTTGTTTTCAGTGTTAAAATTAAAAGTTAAATCCCCGTTGGGAGACTCACCCACCATAGCCAGGTACGCGATGCGGGTCGGATCCGGATGTAGTCGGGGCAAAGCTCCGGTGAACCGGGTGGGCAACAAAAAAAAAAAAAGTTAAATCATGGGTAGGTTTTTAAGTGGTTTGTTTGTATGTCTGAAAATATAATTATACCATGGGACAACAATTAGAATCTATCAATATGCTCTAATGAATTAATGATATAATAAATTAGGTGTGAATAGAAGTTACGGGTTAAAACAATCTTAAAAAAATATAGATTAAGATGCGCTTCAAATTAAGTAAAAACAATAAATGTTAAGACATATTTTTTTAAAACAAACTGTTATTTATGATGATAATAAATAACAAAAAAAATAAATTGAAAAAGAGATGATAGAGAATGTTATATATATATATATATAGGGTTTGAGGGAGTATAATTTAATAGACCAACGTATATTTTTACGAAGAATTAACGTAACTAATTTTTTAATCTCTAAATCCAAGCAATATCCTATTCCTAATCCTTTCATCAAAATCTGTTTGCTGTTAAAATCTATTGGAATCTATCGCTCTAACTTCACTACACCATGTGGAATAAGAGATTCATATGATATCTTAGAAACTTTATCATCATGAGCGTAGCCCTCCAATGACAACAAAGTGGCCCCCACAAAGGAGCTTAACTAACGATAACAATCAACCACCTGAATTCTAACAATATGTGGTCATTACTTAGCTTCTTTAATTTTGTGTACCTTGTCAATTTTCCACCCACATCTCAATTTCCCAACTAACCCCTCCTTTTGTTTTTCTCAAATTAAGCTTCCTTCAAACCCAATTCATCACCTAATACCATCTTGTGGCCTTCCATTCGAGCACACTCTATAATACAAATAGTACAATATCCTTTTTTTCTAGTTGTGATGAAGTGGTACAAAGTTAATCTACAGACACTTCAACTAATTTATTTTGTTTTATTTATTTTTCTTTGTTTGCTTAGAACTAAAAAAAATTATAAGAAAATTTCTCACATAAAATTATTCATAGGTTCAATTCGGTTCAATTCTAGATAAAAATCAGACCGAATCAAACTAATCAGTTCAATCAAGATAGAAGCTTGATTGGTTTTATAATGAGGTCGATTTGTTTTAATTCGGTTTGGATCATGTTCAAGTAATAATTTTTCCTCCTTTCCATGATATTTTAAAAATTTAATGCTAAATCAAGAAAAAAAGTTGATATTTAACTTAATAATGTGTTATTCAAACTTGAACTTTAAATTTGAGTTAATGTGAATTAAATAAATATAGATAATCATATTCGATACATTATGAGTAACTAAATATATATATATATATATATATTTTTTCTAGTGATATTCAAATTTTAGTTCTTCAAAGTCACACTAACTCCTATTGTTTGACCCAACTCTATTGATATATTTAATTGCATATTTCAAGTTTATTCAAACTATTAACTCTTATAAAAATTGATGATATATAGATATCATAAATTATATATATAATTTATATAAAGTAAGGATCAACATGAAGTTGCTTTCAAAAGCTATAGATTGAGGGATGGGAAGAAAGAAAAGAGTTTATTTATTTATAGGTGAGAATAATGAAGGCATGAGGATGTGGTTCAGGGCAGATATAAGAAATGGTCCCATAAAGAACAGAAAATTTGTATATCCACTTTGGTCCCTTAAATGTCATAACCACCTTGCTATTTAATCTCAACCAAATTCTTAAATTTCACAATTTAGGATATTTTCTACAAGTTATTGTTAATCTTTAAGAAACATCTTCTCATTTTTACTTCTATGTTGATTAATGTGTGCTAGTATATCAATCAACTTTACTGTTAAATTCTTATAATATCTAATTCCGTTTAAAATAGGTTTATATCAATCTAAATTAATATTTTTAATTTCTTTATTTATAAGTCGCAATCAATAATTTAATTAATTGATTTTATGATATTTTAAATTTTTAATCATAATAATAAATAATTATTCAATTATAATATATTTTGTCTGTACACCCTGTACAATGCACCGGGAGAAAAAATGCGGATGTTAGTTGTAGATATGGACAAAATTAGAAAAAATAAGTTTTATGACATCTTAGTAAAATAATTTTTCTTAATATGTTCTCGTTTTTAAAATTGATAATGTTTTGTATGTGTACCAAACTGAGGATATTTTGGAAATTAAAGGGTATGTAGAAGGATAAATGATATTTGGTTGTATATATCTTCATATTTTTTAAGTTATTATATCTTCATCAATTTTAGCCAACATGAAACACCACGTCTATATTGCACTTTAAGACCCAATTTCAAGTCAAATTGACTAAAGTAATTTCTCATTGTTAATTATCATCAATATCAGTACATCAAATTATTAAATTGGAGTCCTGTCACTACCTCCATTAATATTTACCCTCCAAGGTAATTCCAAATATAATTTTTTAAAATTAATTTATCTAACTTATAAATTTATAAATTGATATATAATTTAATATACACAAAAAATATTTTAGAGAGATCATGTCACATATGTTATAATTAAATAATTTGTTTAAATTTTTTAATCTCCAGAAATTAAATAATAGATCTTATATTAAAGACAATAAATATATAGATAGTCAAGTAATTTTTATCATGCATATATAGTAGAGGAGAGTCCCTTAAAAAGTATAGGGTTAAGATGTGCTTAATACCTTAAAGTATTTTTTTGAATATATCCCATATCCTAAAGTTTTTTATAGTACAATTTTAAATTTAAACTAGTTTTTATGTTACAATCTCATCCAACCCTAACAGAAGTTTACTTGGACTGTTAAAATGTTGATTAAAGAAACCTTTGACTAAAACTTAACTAGGTGGCATCTGACTAGGACTACTTACATGGCAAACTTTAAGAGCATTTTCATCGTCTTCTTCCTAGTTTCAGTTGCAACCCTTCTTCTCTTAGTCCCCGTCAAAGTCAAAGCTAAGTTTGAATCACCCATCCAAATTTGATGCAACAGGGGACCATAATGGAACATTGGAAAGAAAGAGTAAATGGGGTCATTTTGTCCTTTTTACCCTTGCCTCCCTAGTTCATCCTCAGATGCGATGGTTCTTGAGCGATGACCCTCCCACTCTCGTGCGACGATGTTTAAGCGGCAACCTTCCCCCTCTTGTGCGACGTTGCTTGAGCGGTGACCCTCCCCCTCTCGTGGGACACAGTGCTTGATAAGCTACCATTCCCCCTCCTACGATGATTATCTGACAAAACCCTCTATCAGTCATTCATAGGTGAAATTGCTCTGCACTTATGCCATGGTGAAATTGCGATTTTCTGATCATTTAGTCCTTCATAGGTTTTGTTTGACTATTCCTCCCAGTCAGTTTTCAAATGAATTTGCGCTGACTTCATGTTGGGAGACTGATAGTTAAATTACTCTTAGAGCCCAATTAGCAATTTATTTCCTTCTTTTTTCCAGTTTTGAGTTAAGACTGATAGATAATTACTTTGGTTTGTACATCTCCTTCTACCTAATCTTCCTTCTCATAACCACCAGCAACGATCACCTTGTCATCCTCCTCTTACAGCATCGTCGACGAAGATGTGTGGGATCGGTTAGCCCGCGGGTTTTGATTTTTCCATTTTGATGCTTTAGATATATGATTTTTCATTTTTTTCAGATTGTGCCTAGTCCTACTCAAATGCCACCTAGATAATTTTTGGTCAAAGGGTTACCTAAACAGTATTTTAACTGTAAAAGTTAAGCTTATGTTATGTCAGATGAGATTGTACTGTAAAAATTAGTTCAGATTTAAAATTATACCATAAAAAACTTTAATACTGGGTGTACCTTAACACGAAAAATATATGTTCAAATAATACAAAAATATAAAATGACATACTTCCTTCTATGCTAATTATAAGAGCTAATTAATTTTTTAGATAGATTTATGAAACTAAATAAATTAATTATGATTAAATCTAACTCCTCAAGATAAATTCATATTATATACTACTCTTAATTTACCTAAATTAGTCAATTAGTTCTTATATTTATTATTATAATTAATTATTTTATTTTATTTTTTAAATTTATTTAAAAAAATTAATTAATTTTTATAATTAGTGTCGGTAACAGATAGATTAGAAATTCTTAGAATGTTATAACATGATCACGTGGAGAGGAAAGATCAAGAGATGTGATGAAAATTGTCATATGGAGATGATGTGTAGTGTCGGATGAGGTCTTTTTCCTGCATACATAGTGTGTGTTGGATATAAATTAAGAAGCTCTTCATCTTTTTGTACTTTCTTGTCCAAATTAGTCATGCCCTGCCTGCGAAGGGCTAATCATTACCCGACTAGATCCATCACAAAAATAGCCATTTTCAAGCACGATATCAAGAACGATCGTGAAGATGACCATCATAATTCTTTGAAGATGATGCTCCTAACCTTCTTAGTTTCCTGTAATCTATATAATCCAAGAAAAATAAACATAAATATATACACATTAGAGAGAAAATTGCTTAAAACTTTATATTATAAAATTTATTGTTTATAGGCATATAAGGATCTAGATTCTTGAGTAGGTACGACTTTTTTTAACCTTATATAAATGTTTTTTATTTTACATATAGTTAAAGATATATTATATATAATTTTTAGAGAATAAATTATGGAAAGAATAGATTTTGGAGAATAGATTTTGGAAATAAAGATGTTTGGATGATTAGTAGTAGAATTACTTTTTATATTGGTAAATTACCAAAAAGGGTATGATTTGATTAAAAGTAAGAGAGAGGAAAGAGTGTAGAGAGGAGAGAGGAGAGATGAGAGAGAAAAAGAGAGATAAGATAAGAGAGAGGAAAAAGAAAAAGAGAGATAAGAAAAGAGAGGGGAGAGAGAAAATAGAGGAGAGAGGGTGTAAGAAAAAATAGGGATGGAATAGTAATTGGATAATCCATAACCTAGGTTTCAAACTAAAAGCTATTTTCAGTGGCTTATTCAAAACCTAGGTTTCAAACCGAAGTTTTGTTCAAAATCAATTCTCAACAAAAATTACTGTTTGTGTAAAAAAATTTCAAACCGCGATTTTGGCCCAAAATTGATTCCCCACCGCTATACCAAACACACACTAAAGAAAAGTTATACCCACAACCCACTATCGCCTGTGGATCAATAAATAAATTTTAAATACCTTTAGACAATAAATTTTATAATAAAAAATTATTATGAGATTCTAAATAATGAATGTAATAAATAAAAATCTAATGATAAGTTAATAGCATAAACATATTATTATTTTATATACCAAAATTTATCATTACATTATGCTCATTTATTATAAAATTTGTTAGTGTTTAAATTTTTTTCTTAGTATCTCACAATGATTTTCCCATTTTATAATGGGATTTTTCAACAATTTTTCTTATATTAAATATTAGGCATGAATTAGTTGAATGCAATTTCACATAAATTAGTTTATACTCGTATATTTTAAAAAAGAAAGTTTTATCATTAAATAGTTATTATAGTTAGAAAATTATGAATTTTGTGGCGCAACAGAGTTTTGGGAGGGAAAGTCACTGCATGGTCCACACAGGTGGCAAGCTTTGAACCACCTAATTCAACTTCACACAATTCACCGTTCTCCTCAATGCGTGGTTCATCTTCGCTCCTTATAAATACCCAAACGCTTATATCACTCCTTACTCACTAACTAAACAACACACTTCCAAATCTTCTTCATCTTCCTCATCACTCACATCGATACGAACGAGACAGTTCCTTCGTTTTCTCTCTAAAATGGCTGGAAATGGAGTCTTCGCTGAGATTTTAGATGCAGATGTGTACAAGTATTACTCTGATGGCGAATGGAAGAAATCCTCTTCTTCCAAAACTGTTTCCATCATCAATCCTACCACTAGAAAGACTCAGTACAAAGTTCAGGGTAATTTTTATACAATAAGAATGTTAGCTTCTTCCTTTTCCTTAATTTCGAGCGCTGTCTTGCATTTCATGTCTCAAATTCAGTTCACTTTTATAATTTTTTTCTTAATCTTGGAAATTGGAATGTCAGTGCATGTTCGAGTAGTCTGCGACTTGCGCTAGTAAATTAGTGCCACTATGTGCTTGAAAGCTTGCATGCTTGCAGATCTTCGCATTTTTTGTTTCCAAATAATTTGATGAAATGACTATTTGATCTGAAAGATGCCAGCAAGTAAAAACTACAGTTATCCTTATGAAAATATCACTTCTAGTTTTCTGTTGACGATCTCAAGTGAAAGAAGAAGCTACTAAAGAGTCATTTCAACATAATAAGTCTAAGCTGTTGACTGAATTCGTAAATATAATTACGACAATTTTTATCATGTTCGATACAGAAAGTCCTTTATCCCAGCGAAATCTTGTGCTGAGAGGCAACAAAAATCAGATGTGACTCTTGGTTCATGGAGGTTTTCATATCATGTGATTGTGAAGAACTAGCAAAATTCAAAAGTGGAAGCTGTTTTTAGATAAGATCCATGAATAGTTTTACTATGATATGTGGTGATGATTTTTTTTTTTTATGATATGAATGTAGCGTGCACACAAGAAGAGGTCAATAAAGTCATGGACTCGGCAAAATCTGCACAGAAATCATGGGCGAAGACTCCGCTGTGGAAACGAGCTGAACTCCTTCATAAGGCAGCTGCTATCCTCAAGGAGCACAAGGCTTCAATTGCAGAGTGCCTGGTGAAAGAAATAGCAAAGCCAGCCAAAGATGCTGTTACTGAGGTACACATTCTGCAATTGGTTCCAGGTTAAAAGGGTGTGTTATTTGTTTAGGACTAAGAAATTAAACTTAAAGGTAACTAATATATAATTTGTCCATGAAGGTGGTAAGATCAGGGGATCTGGTTTCTTACTGTGCTGAAGAAGGCGTGAGGATTCTGGGAGAGGGAAAGTTCTTGGTATCAGATAGTTTTCCTGGAAATGAAAGGACAAAATATTGCCTGACATCCAAGGTCAAGTTTTAACACTTATTCTTTATTGTATATGTATACTTCACATCCTTGTGGCACCGCCTTATAATACGGTGCTACATCATTAAAAATCCTCTTGTAGCGTGAATAGAAGATCGGGTTTGATCAAACCATTTGATGAAATTATCTACAAAAGAAGTGAACGGTAAACTGTAAAGTCCAAGGAGATTTTCTTTTTATAATGTCAAAAACCCAAATCCTTTGACATTTGTGCTTTTCTCTGTTCTGTACGTGTTCGTTTTTTGGTCAAAAATCCTCCTTTACATTTAATGGTTTAATTAACCTTTGTACCACAATTGTTACTTCATAATATTCTAAAGAAAAGAAGATACAATGCTACATTTGGTTACCATTTGCTATCTTCCTTCTTTTGTTCAGTGTATAATGTGATCTAAGAAATTTCTATTTGATTTTCAGATTCCATTGGGAGTGGTTTTAGCGATTCCACCATTTAACTACCCTGTCAACCTTGCTGTGTCAAAAATTGCTCCTGCGCTGATTGCTGGAAACTCCATTGTGCTGAAGCCTCCAACTCAGGTATATATAACTCAGATTCTTCATTCTGAAGCTCCTTAAAGCCACAACAAATGCATATCAAGTTATCCACACTCGCATACAGTGTGCAAAGCCGTTGGAGGCACAACTTGAACCGTTTGTTTACCAAAGCATAATAGCAAAGATTATCAAAAGTGTTTGTAATTTCATATCAGAATCATCACCTACTGTGTGAATACAAACGGTCCCTACAGAGAAGTTAGAAAGGCTTCTGGTCAAATTCCATTGAAGCATTTCCATCCCCTCTTTTCTGCTTGTTTCTTCTGAAATTCAATATCTAATGATCATCCTGTGTTTTGCTATTTAGGGAGCTGTTTCTGCGCTACATATGGTGCATTGCTTTCACTTGGCTGGTTTTCCCAAAGGCCTAATCAGTTGTGTTACTGGCAAAGGATCTGAGATTGGGGACTTCCTCACCATGCATCCAGGAGTTAACTGTATAAGGTGACTACTTGTTCCTCCTTATTTGCTGCCATTATGATTACTTCAATCGTTTATTTCTTGCATGTAATTATTTTTGCTAATTCTGACTTTTAATTCATATGTTTGTCAGCTTCACCGGAGGAGATACTGGGATTTCAATTTCAAAGAAAGCAGGCATGATTCCTCTTCAAATGGAGTTGGGAGGAAAAGATGCCTGTATTGTTCTTGAAGATGCTGACCTGGATTTGGTGGCTGCAAATATTATAAAAGGAGGTTTTTCTTACAGGTAAATGACACATCGGAATTAGCATCGGAATTAGCACTTAAAACAAGCATGATAGTTCTTGATATTTAGTACAACCCTTCATTCAGTGTACTTTTTCATCTTCATGAGAAAAACTATACAAGACAAGGATTGGCTCAGTACAATTATAACGAACTGCTACAAATTTCACAGTATTGCATAACTTGAGACAAACATCTTGTTATTAGGTTTATGAACAACAGGAGCTAGGTACATCTTCCATTCCAGAAGCATATGCCTTTCTTGTGATAACATGCTCGTTTTAACCTAGACGGAATTTCTGAAAAAAATAACATTCTAGAGATATTTCATTGTTGTAAAGGCCACTAAACTGTTTCTTTCATTTTATTTGTAAAAAGTGGTCAGAGGTGTACTGCTGTTAAGGTTGTCCTAGTGATGGAAACCATTGCTAATGCTCTGGTAGAGAAAGTGAAGGCAAAGGTGGCAAAACTGACTGTTGGGCCACCTGAGAATGACTGTGATATCACTCCGGTTGTGTCGGAATCATCAGCCAATTTCATTGAAGGTCTGGTTATGGATGCTAAACAGAAAGGAGCAACATTTTGCCAGGAATACAGGAGAGAAGGGAACCTAATTTGGCCTTTGTTGCTGGATAATGTGAGGCAGGATATGAGAATAGCTTGGGAGGAGCCATTTGGCCCAGTTTTACCAGTTATTAGGATAAATTCTGTTGAAGTAGGAATCCACCATTGCAATGCTAGCAATTTCGGACTCCAGGTATAATTTGCTTGAGCATTTTATCTGCAACTCTTCAAACAGTTCAATGGCTTATAGTATATTTCTGTCATTTTAGGGGGGTGAACGTAATTTGCATGAAAATGTTTACACTTGTGCAGGGTTGTGTGTTCACAAAGGATGTGAACAAAGCAATTTCGATCAGTGATGCAATGGAGACAGGAACAGTTCAAATAAACTCTGCCCCAGCTCGTGGACCAGATCATTTTCCCTTCCAGGTGAACCCAGTTATTTCACCAATATTTTTTGGATGAATTACATAACAATTGTCTCAATGAAAATATTCAATTCATTTTTCCATTAAAATCTAGATATGGGATTTACGCACATAAGTTTAATCTTATATAGAGACAAAACTGGTTTTGAACCAAATCAAAGTGAAATAAATCGTAATAACTCGTGTTTTACAAGTAATCAACAGTACCATATTGTGATGTTAAATGTACTAACAAATTATTTACATGTATGTATATGACAGGGTATCAAGGACAGTGGAATTGGATCCCAAGGCATTACCAACAGCATAAACATGATGACCAAAATAAAGACAACTGTAATCAATTTACCCTCCCCTTCTTATTCCATGGGTTGAGGTATAGTAATCATATGAAAATTTTATATCCATCTACATAGTCACAAGTCTTACTGGGTCACTATAAATTGCACAAGAGAAAGATGAAAAATGACTGCAATATATCTGTGAGACCTAGGTAGATGCTTCTGTTGTCTGCTTATACTGTACTGAGATTTAACAAGACATGGTATTAAGGCTTTACTTGGACCTTGTCAATCAGGAAATGTGATTTTTGTTCTTTCCAGTTATATATGTTTATGGACAAGAAATTGAATTGGATGCGTATCTGGAAACGTGCATGAACTTCATGGTTATCATTAATACAAACAATTTCACAATACTTTAACTTGATGAGTGCTTGAACTCTCTCATCATTGCCTATTTACCGACACTTTTTTTGTACTTTTTATTTTCTTATGAAAATCAAATGTGAAAACCACCTAATGCAATGGTGAAATGTCTTACTTATCTACACTAACACTCACACGTACATTTTAACAAGAAGAAACTCTATTTCACTAAGTGAGATTAGTTGCATAGATTACACTAGAGTTGATAATAATGGCGGGTTGGGTTAATAAAATACAGGACCATTTTCGTACAGGTCTTTTTGACCTGATGACCTTTTTTTTTTAAATCTATTATTATTATTTTTATTATTTTATAATAAAATTTATTACTATTTTATTTAAATTTTATTATTATTTTAAATTTTTATTTATTTTTAAATTTAGTATATTGTAAAAAAAGAAAAAAAAATAAATTAAAAAAAATTTGGCCATGGCAGGCTGGAGTTTGTAGAATATTAACCTGCCTAGAGGCGTATTTTTTTAAACCGGTTCGCCTCCAACCCAATCTGTCACAGGCCAACTTTATTTTTGACAAGTTAGCCTACATTACCACTCCTAGATTACACGATACTATTATGTTTTATAAAAAAACTAAAATTATGTTTGGATAGAGAAAAAAGTGAAAAGAAAATAGAGGGGAGGCAATCCTAGGAAAGAAAGTTTTCAAAAATGGTGAAAAGTGTTTTACTATTTTTAAAAAAAATTGTCTAATATTCGTTTCTTCCTAATTTTCTACCTGCTCAATAACTTCGTTGAAAGTGGGGCTTAGTCATGCAGCAACCACACTTCCCACATACAATTATTGTACTCTAAAAAATATCATGATTTTAATGAAAATTAAAAATTAAAAACATTTTAATCAAATCCAAATAATTTATACATGCACATTCTTATATGAACACTAATTTTGCCAATAGATGATATTGCGTATAAAATATTAGAGTGGAGTCTCTATATTTGCATGAATCCAAAATAAACGATATTATCATTAACAACTTGCTAACACTTTGGCTTCCTATAATTTTTTTTATAAATATATTGATCTTGTAGCCGACCCCATTTAATGGGAAAAGGTTTTGTTGTTGTTATTGTATTGATCTTTTAGTTCTTTCATAACCTGAAAATTTATTTATATGAATTTTTTAAAATTTATATGTGGTGTATGATATATGAATATTTTTAAAATTAAAATCATCTCGTCATGTCTCATTTATAGGTCCATTACAGTTATACAATTCTATATGGTTTTGACCTTCTAGGTTTTATCATAAATATAATAATAGCTTGCACATGTTTTTCTATCCAAAATCGTCTTTGTCACAATAGAAAATTCGAGAATAATAAATTTTAAATCTGCTTTGAATTAATATAGAGGTTTGAGGCATGAATGCGCTGCTACAGTGGTGTGCCACATGAAATTCTTGTTCAATTATTTAAAAATGAGGAATCAAACTATAAATAGTAAGAAAAATGAACAATAAAAATAATAGAAAAAGTTATCCTAGAGTTGACTACCTTTAATACAAGATGTCAAGATCTTTATTAGGAGATTATTATTCTTCTCTCTCTTCCCCCAATGGTAAAGGAGGGATAAGAGAGAATTTAAACTATGTCTAATTAAAATAAAATAATTTAATTGATGATTTATTTAAAAAAATTATAATTAATTTTATTTTTAAAAAAATAAATATTTTAATTTAAAAAAAATAAAAGTCATCTGAATCAAATTAAAAAATTTATTTTTTAAAAAAAATAAAATAAAATATGAAGTATTTTAGATAAATTGTCTACTAACTAAAATTTAAATATATTTAGTTATTATATTTTAATTAAATAAAATTTAAATGATATGATGCTCCTGTAAATATTTTTGGCAGTATTAATAATAACACCTACACCACCATCAAAATGAGCCCTTCACTGATCATAAATACAGGCATGAATGTGCCCCTTTATTTCTTTCTTCCTATTGGTATACTCCCTCTCCATCTCAAAATATAATATTCATTTAGCCCAATTATATTTTTCAAGTAATAAATATATATAGAATATATTTTTTAAATATACACTTATTTATAGGGGTTAAATGAGAGAGTAATAACTAATAAAATGATGAGAGATAACATAATATATAAAATTAAAAATGGGTAACATGGGTAAAAAAATATTTATTATTGAACCTGACTCAAATGGGATATTATAAAATAAAACAAGCTAATTCAAAGAAAAAAGATCTTATATTTTAGGATGGAGAGAGTAATATTTAGGCTAAATTATATAAACTAATTTTTATAATTTACAAATAATTTTTTTAACCTTCAAAACTTTGTGATAAACTTTTCTTCACTCTTAAATATGTGCATTAACAAGTATTAATTATATATCTCATTAAATTTTATTTTTATGTACATATAATTCTCATAAATTTGACTGATAATATGCAGATAAACTCATAAAAGGCTTAAATTTTAAGTTGTGTGCAAATAAATAATGCATTTATACAAAATTAATTGTACGGTAACAAAACTAAACATCCATATTTGCTTACAAAAAAAGTATTTGTTCTTTCTTTTCTTGAAGGCAAAAAATAATGCATAACAATTATTACAAATATTTATGAGGCTGTTTTCTATATCCCACCCCCAAAACCAAAAAAAGATTCTACTTCCTCTATACCTAATTATAAATTTATAATCCTCATTTTCACCTTGTTTTGTTCTTAAATATAAGTCCTAATACAAACTTTTAGGTATAATATAATTATTAATACTGGTTTTAAAAAATACCTATTCTCGATATAATTAAAATAAGGGATAAAATGGAATGAAAAAAAAAACTAATTTTAATTAAGACTTATATTTAAGGATGGAGAAATTTTTTTCAAAATTTAAAGTGAGATGCACGTGTGAAAGGTGGCTCATCAGGTGAATGCATGCAGATCTACAAATACTATATATATATATATATATATATATATATATATATATCATGTTGTACATTAGATTTGTTTTACCTGAATATTGTACATTAGATAAAATCATATGAGCTTGGTTACTTTTTTAAGGTACTGGCCCATTATATGTTATTTTTTATTTATAGTATATTTTCATGAACTAAAATATCGAAGATTGGGAGTAAAAATTTTAACTTAAATTTTTTCAACGATTTTAAAAATTAAAATGTTAAAATTAATATTAAAAATAAAATTAATTATTTAGTACAAATATGAAATATCTTTAAATTAAAATCGTTGGCAATAAAATAATGTTTCCTAAAATAAACAAACAAACAATGACAAAGAAAGAAGAAGAATAGGGAAATAGTGATTGGTGATTGATGGGATCAATCATATGGATTTTTTTTTTTAAAAAAAAGAATCCGAACAATATTATGTCATTTTAAAATGACAACCCAAATTGACATATCCTTGACATTCTCCACACGATCAAATCTTCTTATTGAAGAAAATAATGGGAATATTGAGTATAAAACCGCTTGGCTTTAATAAGAAAATAAAAATTTAATAATAAGCATATGAACTAGTTTAATTTCCAAAGTAATAATAAATAATTTATCTTGTTTGCATGTATACTTTTTTTATTATTTTTATCTTCTTATTAAAAATAATCTTATTCGAGACACTTGCGAGTACTGAATGTGAATATTTTTTTAGCGGATATTCGAACATTAGTTCGTCAAGTGATGAGGACTGACTTATTTTGCTAAACCCAAAATCTATTAGTTGTTTGTATGTATACCTTTAACGATGACTACTATTACATTATTTGACAACAACAAAAATAAAGTATAAAATTATTATTATAGATTTTCGAGCGTACCTATTATCGGTTCACTTATTTCAGATACCCACATGATAATCTGGTATTGTTACTGGACTCGAGTATCTGGTACATAACAAAGGCACACTCAAAAGAGAAGAAGAGATAAACCTGCAATACCAAGATGAGAGAGCAGTATGAGATAATGGAGGGATAGTGGGCGGTTATCCTCATAATCATTCCTTCCATCATTTTGAATATTTTAAGATATTCAAAATGATAACCCAACTCTTTGGGTATCTCTACTTCAGCCCACATACATATATGGGTCTGGGTCTAATACACTAAGGGTAGACCGGCCTATTTTCTTACTATTATTGATGGTCAATTTTAAGAATTAAAACCAAACGTTTTTCAAAATCAAAGAATTGTATAATTAAAATTTTGAATGATGATAAGTCGTTTGAGTGGGATTGAGTTTTAAAGAGAGTTGTATGATCATATGAAGGAAAAAAAGTGAGGAAGTGATTGGAACCAGAGAGGACATATACCAAAAACCTTTTACCATTGAAACGCTTTCCCATTATTCATATTCATCTTACCCAAAATTCACTTCGTTCTTTTCAAAAAATAAATAAATAAAACCACCAAGTATCTATAAGATACTTACAATAAACTCTGACAAATTTAATCGGATTGAGTCAGATAGGATCACGGGAGTAGCAAAGCTTCGCCATCCAATTTTAAGTTTTATATGCAATTATATTTTTAAGACTCAACTCGAGACTACTGACTAAGCGAGTATAACCTTCTACTATTAGAATACATAGACTATGAACTGATTGGTCCAAAACTCAATCTTTTGTTCTTCTACAGTTCAAAAGCTAGTTTGGTTTTCAAACCCTAATTATTCCTTCTATTGTCACAGTCAAGAATATTATTTAAAAATCATGTACACCCATTGGGATTTCATTTCCTTCAATGGACTCAAATCATTGTCCCAACGTTGAACGACATGGCTTGTGTGTGTGTGTGAGCTTTAGTCTATTCACATAAATAAAGAGCAACGAATTATATATAAGTCATATATACATTATTGTTATTATTCTTGTCAATATATATGAGCAATAAGACTTTTGAAAATGCTCAGAAAATGGTTTATTCAATAAAGATCGATTTGATTATTCAAGGGATCCAATAAAATTACCTATGATTTTATATACACACGTACGGGGAATAAATTTCTGTTTCCGAGACACTTGTCAACATATTAGTGAGACAATGATGATTTTTACATGGTAAGTTAGGTCATATCAAGGATATCGATCAATATATATATAACATAATAAAAAATGCCTTATATACAAGAAAATTATGAATAGTATGACTCTTATGTGATATGCTCGTATCTCTATATTTATATATATATTTATATACTTTATGGATTTTATTATTTTTATTAAGTATTATTGTAGTAGTTATTGATTATTCTGTGCTTTAACTAATTATTTGAATTAAGGGGTAAAAAGATTATTTCCCTATGTTTTTATTATTTTTATAATTTCTCTTAATTAAACTAATTTTATGAAGGTATTTTATTAGGGTTAAACTTAATTAACCTAGGACTTTAAAATTGTGAGTTTAAGTGGACCAACCGATGTGGCAGAAGCTGATTGGATACCTAGACATAAGCCCTAATTAACTTGGCATAAATTTGGTTTTATATATAATTACAAGGAAACATGATCTGAACAACGAAAATAAGTTAATTAGATGGCTTAAACTGATTTTAGTCAAAATGAGAAACTAATATTATCTAAAAAAATCCCCAAATCTGATGAACTCATTCATTAATTATATTATATGACGCAAAAAAAAGAAGATTGAAGCTATAATTATAATTATTTGACTTAGTGCATCTGTTCCTATAATATATATATAATTGAATGGGATAGAAATGAATAAGAAAATATATAAAAGTGTGGTGCATGTTGCGATGGAGTTAGAGATATATGATCATGTGGGAAGGTATGGGAAAAATATATAGAAAAATGAAGAATGTTATAAACTTTAATTAAAAAGGATCATTATGTGCTGTAATCTAAATTGTATTTGTGTGTACTATTCATTCATGTCCCATGCAGTTCCTTCCACCATTTCCAATATTATTAATGCAAATCAAATACTCCATTCACCAAAATTTTCATGTGCCAAACCCCGCCTCTTCTCATTTTAATATTATTTCTCCGATATTTAATATATAATTTATTTAACTAATTTAATTAGATTAAAAAAATTAGTTAAGTTAGTTAATATTATATATTTTTTCTAAAATATCCTAATTATCTTTTAATTATTTTTTTAATTAGATAATATATTAAGAAGGGAGTACCACTTTTTGAAACAATATTTTACCCTATTTTGTTGGATTTGACTTTTTTTTTTTTTTTTTTTTTTGCTTTTGGATGAAAAGCTAATTATTAGACGAGTTACATGAAGAAGAATTCACTATGATGTGGTATATATAAATAGGGTCTCATGGTCAATAATAAAATCTATTTAAAAAGTTTACAGTATAAAAAAATTAATTATTATTTTTGATAATAAATATCTTAGACTTACTTTAAAAAAACAAAACTATGATGAAAAGCTATGAGATCCTCGTACACATGCATCAAACCATAAGAGGTTTCTGTATTTTGTTAGAGAAGAATCCATCTTTTTATTTGTGTGAACCGAGAGTATCCTCATGCTACTTTAATTTGGATATGAGCATAATGTCTGTGGGGGCTAAGAGTTTAAGATTAATATCCTTTTAATAAATATATTTTTTAGAATTTATATTTATATTTTTCTTATGAAGTAAAATAATTTACCATCTCAATTAACAATTTATATACGACAACTTTGCAGTGAGCATCCATGAGTTTTTAGAGTCCCTTTTGTGAGTTTTTAGAGTCCCTTTTGTGTCTAGACTTGGTAAATAATATCTTGGAATTTGAATTAATCTAGATAAATTTTAAATAGATCATCATAAAATAGCCCATAATTTTATTAAATTATAAGGACTAATATTTTAAATAGAAAAAAATTAAGCGATTAAAATTTATTATTTAAAATTTAAGAGACTAAAACTAAAATGACCGTAAATTTAAGGAACCAAAAATTATATTAACTATAAATTTAAATGACTAATAATATACTTTTTAAATTTAAATAACTAAAATAAAATTTAATATAAATATAAAGAACTAAATATATATTTTATCCTATTTAATATCTTAAATCATATCTAATCATTATTAATATCCTTATTTAATTAACTCTATTTGATTATGCTAGCTAGTCTGGTCCTGCTTTTGAACAACAAATATCAAGCACAGATTACACTGAATCCACGTGCATGCAGACAATTAAAACCCATTTATCATGTTAATTATTGAATTCATTAATAATTTCTCAGGAATATTACAAATAGTATAATATTATGGCATGAAACACACCTTGTACAGAATCCACACCAATACCCATATGTGCTGCATGCAGTGGCACTGAGATTCTCAATTTTAATTAATTAAATTAATTAATACATGAATGAACAGAGAGAGGGGATGATCTGTAAAATGGACACGTATTCAAAATTTTCTATGTTGCCAATCAACTATTGGTGCACAATTTTTAAACTTATTCCAACACTCAACTTCATGTATTAGTATGATTTTTTATTCAATTCTATTTAAATTTTAAAAAATTAAATACAACTAGGTCCCTAAATTTCATTTAAGACTAATAGGTACTACTAAGGAATTTAATATCGCATTTACAAGTCGAGTTGCGTCATTAATTTATAAGTTAAATTTTGTAAATATTAAGTTCCTTGAAACTCATTAATATTAAATGAATTGAAATTCAAGGGACCTATCTGTATTTAATTTTTTTTTACCAGAGACTTATATAGATAATTTTTCTTTTAGAATATTAATTAGTGGATGATTAAGTTTCATAAGTTCATATTTTCCAATATTATAAACACAAGGCTTCTATGTAAGAAGAGGATGCGATGGAGATCATGAAAGAGACCAAAAGGAAATTAAACGGCCATCCCCTGTATCCTCTTGAATCCTTACTCTGAACCTTAAACTAGTTCTCTAGCAGAAAACATAAATATATGCTAACTCTTATCTCTAATATATAAGAGTTTGGTGAAGTTGGTTATAAATATACATAATATTTTAATATATTTTGTCTCCTATATTTATTTTTTTTTAAATTAATTTATCTAATTTATAAACTAATATATAATCTAATGTTATACGGAGATATTTTAAAAAGATTATTTCACGTATATTCAAATAAAATAATTTATTTTATTTTATTTTTTTAATTATCTAAATTAGTTAAATAATTTTTATTTTTAATATATATATATATAGTAATACAGGTCTCTTTGGTTTGGATGTTTTCTCATTAGAATTTCACGTATATGGATTTCTCATAGTGCAAAAGCTAGTTGGTGAAGGTTACATTGCCTAACTTAATTACACAAAGATGTTTACTCGTTTAATACCATTTTAGTTTGTCTTTTCCAAATATATGTATAGAGTGAGTAATGCCGACGTACATAAGCATGGAGGATTGAAATATCTGTTTTACCCCTTAAAAACAGACCAAAATTTATAAAATAAATTATGACATTATTAGAACTCTAATCAATCATATTATTTATGAATTACAAAAAGTCAAATTTTTGAATTTATTTTCTTGTGTATAAGTAAAATGATTATCGATTTTTTTTTAAATGATATTACTACATGCAAAGCTGGTACGGGTAGGATTCCTTCGGATACGGTCTATGGCGCGGCATAATATAAAACCGACGACGGTGGCCGACGTTGCCCCACCAATAACTTCCGTTTGTTGAATGTTGAGGGAGAAGAACTTGTTAGACCAATAGACCACACGCGTTTCCTGTTCGTGGCTGCCACGTGAACTAGTGCTTTGATTGAATTTCTTAATTTCTGCTTGTGTAATCTCCAAGGAGAATTTTATAATACGGGTTCCAGTTAAATAATTTTGAAAAATATACATAAATTATTTTATTAATAATGAAAAATTAAAAGTATCTTTTAAATATCCCTCAATCCTTAATATATGATTTAATTTGAGAGTTGATATTAGTTCTAAATATAATATCTCTTTCACATATTCATCTATTTTCACCTAAATTACCTTTATTAATACTTTCTCAATAATAGTCATGTAACAAAAAGAGGGAGAAAATTAAGAAAGATAGTTAGAATATTTTAAAAAATATATATTATATTAACTAATTTAACTAATTTTTTTTAATTTAATTTAATTAGTTAAATATATTTTATATTAATGATTGGATGAGTAGTATTTATGTCTTTATTAAAATTTGAAATTTTTGTTTCAATTTAGTCTATAAATATATAAATACAAAAAAAAATCTAAAAGCTATTGCAGTTATTTATAATGAACCACTACAAATACTTGATTTTATAGCGATTTAACTTTAAATCGCTATAATTTTGTAACCCTTTAACAATAAACAGTATCATCAACGATATTTGTAGCGATTATAACTGTTACAAATATAGTACCAAATTGGCACCTCATTTTATGACGACATTTATAGCTATTATAACCGCTACGTAAATATTTGTAGTAGTTCAAACCGTTGTAAATATTCGCGCCAGAAGGCAGAATGAGTGAAGAAATTTTGTAGGGGTTATAAACCGCTACAAATGTCAACAAAATTGCTACAAAGTTCACATTTATAAATCGCTATAAATGTCCATAAAACTACTATAAAGTTCTAAATATAAAATTCAAATTTTCCTCCCACGCGCACTATAAACCACAAAACCACTACAAAGTTTTAATTATGAAATTCAAATTTCCTTCACAGGCAATTTATCACTTCAAACTTTACCTGATATCTACAAATATCTCCACTCCTATTTTCGCTCTTGCTCCTTCCTCTCTTCTTCCTCCTCCATTTTTTCTTCCTCTTTCTTTATTTAGTTCTTTCTTCACATGGTGGTAAAATCATTTAAATTTATAAGTTTATGTTTTTTAGGCTTCTATATTTATTCTTTATTAACATGTGTATTCTTTTATTTTCAGGTCATTTTTACAGAAATTAATAGTTCTTTTCAATTAATTTTATATCATATTTTTTACACTTTCCAACTCTCTTCTAAATATTTTTTATCTACTTTAATAACTTTCTAGCTACCTAATATCAATTAATATATTTTTTTTATCTTAATTATATCTCATCAAATAAAATATATCAAATTATATGACATGGTACAACTAAGTTATCATGATAAAACTTTAACTTATCAAATTTAATAAATTATCTATATATATTTATATATACATACATACTATTAAAACGAAATTTTTTATTTTTTATAAAATATGGAATATTTGTAACTGTTATAAAATCTCTATAAATTTTGGCGCCACTCTAAAATATTTTATTTTCTACTTGAAGTTAGTAGCGGTTTCTAAACTGTTACAAAATCCTTAAACTGCTATAAATATTTGTAACGTTTTGACTGTTATGAGTAGCAATTTTTTTAACCATTATAACGTTGTTTGTAGTGTATGATTATGCAAAGATTATTTAAACCGTTATAAAGGTAAAAAACAAACCACTACAAAATACTTTATTTTTTGTGGGATCCGTGTATTATTGAAAAATTATATTATTTATAAATTATAAATTATGTGAGTTGTTATTTTGCTAACAAATAAAAATTATCATTAAACAAACTAAAACCAAGAGTGCAACGGCCAGCCCCGAACAAAAGATTAAGAAAACATAAAACAAACATAGGTAGAAGTAAAACAACAAATCAAAACTATGCGTTCCATGTAGTATCTAACAAAATATCAACTCTATCCTCTAATCAATGTGAATTTGAGTTATACAGGACTTCGAACCCATTTGGTTTAGCTTCTAAACAAAAAATTATAAAAAAAAATTAAAAGTGATTATAGAGAATAACTTATGAAAAAAGAATTTTTAGAAAAAAAAACTAATTATGAAAAAATAAGTGTTTAGATAGTTATTATCAGAATGACTTTTTTAATAGATAAATTATCAGAAATGACATATGGTAAAATGATAGAGACAAAAGATAGAGACAAAATTATCATTACACAACTCAAAAGTACTTTTGTTATTTAGAGACTATTTTCATAAATTTATCTGAAACTACATTTTACTCTAAATTTTTTTTTGAATATTTAATAACTCGTAATGCATGTTTGGTTTCAAAAGAAACAATAGTTTCAAAAATACTTTAAGTGGTTTGGGCTATAAATTAAAAGAATAGTCTTCAATTGTCTAGAAAAATTTATGAAGTAAACCATAGTTTCTTTTGAAACAAAAGAGGCACTTCAACTCTATGGCTTTGCCTGTATTGTTAAGTTTTTTTAAATTTTATGTGGCTGTTCTAACTTTTTGTAATTTGTAAAATTTACTTTTATTTAATATCATTTTGTTTTGAATAAAAAAAAAGTAGAAAGAAACTATTATCATGAAGACATAAGTATGTGTTCAAGTATATTTTTTGGGTAAAAGTTCTTTAACTACTTTTGTTCCATAGAAATTGTGTAAGAATGTTTAGAAATCAAGTGAGAGAAGTGCCCCTATCTAAAAATAATCCCTTCCCTTCGGTCTTAAATACATAAACTAGATGATTAATTTATAAATATAAAAAATTAATTAAATTAATTTTTTAATAATAAATATATATTAATTTTCTTAAAATATTATAGATATAATTAATAGAGATAGTTTAAAAAAATTAAAAAGGAAGTATTAAAAAAGAAGGGCATATAATTTAAAATGTTAAAAAGGGTTTTAAATTGGAATAAGAATTTGTTTTCAATCACTTGACGTTATTGATAATTCTGGTTATTGCATTAAATGATTGCAACAACTTTATTTGTTTTTCTTTTTCCCATTGTGATTATTGCATTAAAAGAATGATATTTTTTACCTATAAAATATATACTTCATTATTGCCAAACTCGATTACATATAAATTAATATAGCAATAATTAGACACAAATGATACCCTTCTGGGTAGAATCAAGTTAATGTCTTCTTTAAGAAATCACAATTTTCCCTTTTCATATTGAGATCTGATAGGAGAAGTAAAAGAATGCAAAATATTCAATAGAAATAAATACCTTAAATATGGTTAAAGAAAATGATATTATTTTCATAAAAAAAGAAAAGAAAAGAAAATGGTATTATTATTATTATCAGGAAGCTGATTGATTAATGCTAAACTCTGTTACATAGGAGTATTAATTAAAGCCGTAATAATTTGTCACAACTGACAAGTTAAAAGGTGATCCTTTTCTTTTGGGTGGAGATAAGTTAATGAGAAATATGTAAAGTGCTACTAAATTAATTAAATTTATCCAAAAAAAAAAAGAGATAAAAATAAATAAATGAAGAAAAATTCATCTTTTTTATAATATAAAAATTTTTCGCACAAACAATAAAATATTCATTAATGAGAAATCATTATTCTAATTTATAACTTTCTCTGTCAAAACTAATTCATAACGTAGAATTAATTTGATTATAAATTAGATTAATAAATTTATTACTGAAATGTTTATGATTTGTATAAAATAAAAAACAATAAAGAGCACGACGGAATACTTTCGTGTCTTCACAAACCCCATAGAAAAACCCAAAACGCTTCTTCTCTTTCTGTTCCATTTTCTCTGAGCTTCTCTGCAACAGTGCTTTCTTCAAGTTCTGACTCTGAATTCTCCTCCCTCCTTCTTCCTCTTCACTCTGATTATGCAGCCCTGTAGCAGAGAAATGCAAGGAATAAACTCTCTCTTGAACTCTTCTCAGATTCCTCTCTCCGACCTCCACCAGATCCAAAATTCTCAGATGCACCCTCCTCCTCATCTTACTGCTGACCCTTCTTCATCCTCTCACTTTGACCCATCTTCCCACGACGATTTTCTCGACCAAATGCTCTCCAACCTTCCATCTTCCTCTTGGCCGGACCTTAACCCCAAGCCCTTCTGGGACGATGCGCCCAACGCCGCCGAGAATGTCGCGTTTCAGTATGATGACCAAGCCAGCTTGGCATCCAAGTTCCGAAACCACCAGATAAGTAGTGATGGTGGTATCCCCTCTACCAAGTCGTCGACGGCGGCTCTGATGCTCCAGGCTCAGCAGCACCTTCTGATATCCCGAGGTGTCGCCGGAGCCGGAGACTCAGGTCTCCTTCCGATGGCGTTGTCGTTGGGCGGCGGAGACGTTGACCGCTCCAGAAATGACGTCGTGGATGGGTCGTCGTTCAAATCTCCTAATCCGGTGAGACTCGTGGTTTCATACATATATGGACTAATCAGTTCAAGATAGTGTAGTTTTCACTGAATTTTGTGGGAGTTGTGATAGGGTGGTGATAGTTCAGTTCAAGCCCTGTACAACGGGTTCGCCGGTTCTCTGCATGGCGGTGGTCAAGTTTCGAATCAGACTCAGCATTTTCCTCATCCACAGGTTTTTTCTTCAGAAGCATTTCCGCTTCATTTAAATTGGCGGTGATATTTGTATCTTCCATTTCATCTTTCGTTTAATTTCTTGAATTAATGAGAAAGCATCGATTCAGGGCCAGAATCTGGGAGGTTCAGGCGGCGGAACGAGCCAAGCTCCGGCGAGCAGTGCTCCGGCACAACCTCGGCAGAGAGTTAGGGCAAGGAGAGGTCAAGCGACGGACCCACACAGCATCGCCGAGAGGGTAACTGTTTCTCTTACTTTTGCTGGTTCATGAAAACGTGTTTGGCTGTCCAGAAAATCGAGCCCAATAATTTCAAGTGTCATTTTCCGTAATCGCACAACTTTTTACAACGTCCAAGGACGACAACGATGATTTTCGTGAAGAATATTTTTCCTCACAAAGTCTTCTTTCTTTTTAAAAAAAACATAAAACCCTAAGAAAGCGACGGAATCGGTTTGTTTTCTTCCGTTTTTCTGGGCAACCAGCCAGAACAAGAATCAGTGTTTGACGCGGTTTCTACTTTCTATATCTGTTTGGGAATAATGTATGTGGCAGTTACGAAGGGAGAGAATCGCGGAGAGAATGAAGGCACTGCAGGAGCTTGTTCCCAATGCTAACAAGGTAAATTAACTATTAACTAATTCTAATTAATCACTAATTAGTATGCTAATTATCAATATTAATCCCCTAACTACGTCATTTTAATTCAAATTTCAAAAGGAAGAACAACGACCCCTCCTCCATAACAGAACCGTGATGAACGGGAAGTCCGTAATGTAGTAGTGGTCACGTTTTTAGCGGTGACGTAGGTTGATATATATATATATATATATATATATATATATAATATTGAGGGAAAATAGGAATGGACGTGTGAGTGGTTGGAAATTTGAAATATTCCTTGTGTTTGTGGAATGACAGACAGACAAGGCTTCTATGCTGGATGAGATCATCGATTATGTGAAGTTCCTACAGGTCCAAGTTAAGGTGAAAACTGAGAATCCGCTCTCTACCCTGTTGATTTAATATTTATTTAGTGGCCAGTTTCTTCATTCTAATGATATATTTTTTTGTGACTTTGGAATTTGGTTTGATGGGATTATTATATTATTGTATTATTACAGGTATTGAGTATGAGTAGGTTGGGCGGTGCCGCTGCTGTGGCTCCTCTGGTTGCTGATTTGGCCTCTGAGGTATTATTATTCTAATGCTTTTTCTCTGTTTCATTTAATGAATTACCGAATTAAGTAGAAACCTGATCAAACACTTGTTTTTCACTCACCTCTCTGTTTTAACTTTCGTCACGTACATTCACTGAATAAAGGAGATTTTGAAGCTGGAGTCATTCGTAATTTGAGAAAAACCTTTTAAATTACCTTCCATGTTTACACGGCATTGGATTCAATTCAAAGGAAGAGATCAGCACTCAGCATAATCAGTCCAATTAATGATAACACATGCATACCTCAGTAGTGACTTTGAATATACATATGATGATGGGTAAACTCACTTAAAGTTGTGTTTATTGGTAAAAGAAATAATAGTCCTAGAAGGAAAAAGGGAGAGATTTCCATAAGAAAAGAGAAAGAGTGAGGGAGAAAATGGTGATGATGCGGAAGAAGAATCAATTTTGTGGGACTAGGTCTCGAGTCCGCTCTGTCGCAGCACCCACCCACTCTGCTCTGACTTCTCTATTCCTCAAATTCTCAATCACCACAAAACGACAATCCCAAAAAGCAGCACGCGTGCCCACTTTCTCAGATTCCCCCCCCCCCTCTCTCTCTGTTCATCACTTTCAAGCCCAAACCCTTTTTCTTTCTCTCCCTACTCTGTGTTTTGTCTTTTCCTTTATGTCACCTTTCTTGTAACAGCAGGCAGCCGGTACGGGAGGCGACTGCATCCAGGCCACGGCCAACGGGCCCCTCCCTCGGACCTCCAACGGCAACCACACGCCACCGTCCACCTCCAACAACGACAGCATCACCATGACGGAGCACCAGGTGGCCAAGCTTATGGAGGAAGACATGGGCTCTGCCATGCAGTACCTGCAGGGGAAAGGTCTCTGCCTCATGCCCATCTCCCTCGCCACCGCCATCTCCACCGCCACGTGTCACTCCAGGGGCGCCCTCATCAACAACAACCACCAGAAAGGGCCGACGTCTCCCAGTATGTCGGTCTTGACCGTGCAGTCGGCGACGGCGGGTACCGTCGCCCCGGAGGCCTCCGTCAAGGAGGTTGCCTCCGTGTCGAAGCCGTGATGACGGCGTTAACGGAGTGCAGGCTTTTGCCGCGAAATAAACAAAAGCAGAGAGTAAAATGACAGAAAGAGACAAAAAAAGATAGAAAGAAAATGACATGGATTTTACTTAAAGTCTAAAGTCTACGAAAATAATGCGTCAGGAGGTGGAGTTCCACGACGCCGTATTTACGTAGACTTTAGCTGACGCTAACAGTTTGTAGTGTCCCATGGAAGAAAAGCTCTCCAACCCCTCCTCCGTCTTCTTGCAATCAGTTTCTTTTTGTGTTTGTAATTTTTGTTTTGTTTTACTTCTTACTGTCAAGTACTGGCATTTTATTTAATTATTTTTGGTTTTAAGAGGTACTATTATTATTATTATTATAACAATTATTAATTATAATTGGTGTCGGGGATCGTAATTAGTAATGGAATCAATAATGAGGACATAATGAGGGAAGGATCTTTGACAGGGGAAAGTAATGGCAGCTTCGAGTGTATGTTTCACGAGTTCATATTTTGTCAGTAGTAGTATCTTATTTGCTTTTTATAATTAAAAAAAGGAGAAGCCATTGGGATTTTTAAATTTTAATCATTTAAATTCCTGGTTTGAATCCAAATGTAGTATGGTGAAAAAGAAAAACACGTACAACTGGAAAAATATGCATACCCCTTTTATAAAGAAAAAATACAAAACATGCACGACACCGTATTTGCTTAGATTTTAGTGGGTGCTCATTAAATGTACTGGATAAACCATCAAGAGAATTAGTACAGATATAAAAAATAGATTTATATTTTATAAAAATATGAGTTTAATTTTTATTATTGTTACGAGGATTCTTTCTCGTAAATATCCTATAAATATTTTCTCAATTTTAAAATTATACTTTTATCTTAGTGAGAGACTAATATCGAATATACATAATTTTTTTTTATATAAAAAAATATACTGGATAATTTTGATAGCGTATTTCTTTAAATTAATAATATAGTGTATTTAATATTTAATTTTCTATCATTAATGGATGGAATGACTTGATTAATCCCTTAAAGTGCACTCTAGTACAAATTACATCAAAGTATGGAAACATTCTCTTGTACAAATTACACAAGAAAGCTCAAGTATTTTTTTTTTGGAAAATCATTGTGAATTTTTCTTAATTTTATGATTGAAGTAACTAATAATCTTCAATAATAATTTATAAGAAGCCCAAGTATTGAAAATATGGATAAAGTAAAAGCAAGTCGTGGGGGGTTAAACGTAAAGGTACGTAGATTCCCAAGAAGGAGAATCATTATTGAGTCTGATACGTTTTGGAACAACCTACTACTCAGGTTGCGTAAAGGGGGGCCTTGTAGGCGAGTGTGACTCTAATCATCTAATGGCCACTATCACAAGTTGATTAATTAGTTTACTAATTGTGTTTAGGTTAAAAGATTAAGCGCCCATTATCATTATCAAGTAGCCAGATACCATGCTAAGGACGACGTCTAAATCAGTCTTTACACAACTATCTCCACTACCTTCATCCTCGCGTGCTCCCTCTTTATATAATACATATTCTACATTTTTTAATACTGCCTCCCTTATAACGAGAGTTAATTAATATTTATAGATAAATTTAAAAAATTAAATAAATCAGTTAATTATGACTAAATTTAACCTTTTAAAATAAATTTATATTATATCTACTTTAATCTATCTAAATTAATCAATTAGCTATTATATTAATTATAATTAACTAATTTATTTAGTATTTTTAATCTATAAAAAAATTAATTAACTCTTATAATTAGGACCAGAGATAATATAAAAGTTAATTAATTTGGATGGATTAAGAAAATTATTTTATCATATATATAATTGGTGTAATGTTAAAAAAATTAGCTAAATTGATTATTTATAAAAAATATTAGCAGATTTTTAAAGTACCCTTTTTAATTATTTGTGTTAGAAAAGCCCTTTTAATACGTTTAATTTAATAAGGAGAATTTTAAAAAAATTATAAATTTATAAGATAAAATAAATTAAGATATTATCTTTAATATTAAAATAAACTACTCTTGTAAGTTCTTACTCATAGGAACAGAAAGTTTTTCTTTTGAATAAAACTGAATACTTCGTGTAACTTAATAGGAAAGTGCAAACAGGTCTAACATCAAGCCTAATTTCTTTATTCATGAGGTGATGGCTGATGAAAGATACAAAAATTTCTTACAAAATTATGAGATTGCTTAGCTAAAGAATCTGTGAGCTGGGAATGCGGGCTGGCCCGCCAAAATGTGGGGCGGGCTGTGCAGCTCGCCCCAAAACGGGTTGGCAAAATGTCAGCCCGAGCCCGCCCCCTTTAGTGGCAGGCTGGCCCGCCAGCCCGCCACTTTTTTTTTTAAAATTTTTTAAAAAAATATTTTTAACATTTTTAAAATACTAATAAAAAAATTCTAATGTTATATTAGTATAATAAAAAAATTACTCATATTATACTCTTAAAAATTTCTATTTTTTATAAAAAAATCTCAAATTTGATAATTATAAATCTAAATAAATATTAACATAATATTAATCAATTATAATATGTAAACATATAGTAACAAATAAGTAATTATCTTTACTAATATTCGATAATAGGAGTATTCAAAATAACATTTAAGTAAAATAAATGTTAAATAATAATATTAAAAAAAAAAAGTGGCGGGCTGGCAGGCCAGCCCGCCAATTTGACGGGCTGAGGGGGGGCGGGCTGTGCAGCCCGCCCAAAAACGGGCTGGCATTTTGCCAACCCGAGCCCGCCCTCCCTTAAGGTAAAACGGGCCCAGTCCGCGGGCTGGGCCCGTTTTACCAGCTCTAGACTGTGATAGCGTTCCCTTCTCTAGTGATATGGTTAAAATTAATCGATCAGTTTCTATGGATCGATAATCTCACCTCACCTCACATCCACTACATCTCTAAATGGATGATTGCGATCACATCTCTTAGAAGCCAAATTAATATCCTCAATACAATCTGACAAAATAATAATTTTCCGATAGTCTCTATTCCATGTTCCAACTGAGATTCAGGCCATGAATGATTCCAATGGTCTCTGTACTCTGTAATAGCTAGAAAAACTGTCGTGAGTTTACACACACGAATAGGAGGGAGAGTTTTTAATAGAGAGAAAAAAAAAAGATGAGGAGGGAAGGGGAAGAATGGGGAAGGAAAAAAAAGATTTTAATAATTCTTTATCTGGATTTATTGGTGGGGAAAGGAGGGAGGGATTTTAATGATTTTTTTTTTAGTTTAGGAGGGGAGTTTATAAAAAAATTGACTATTTTAACCTTATAAAATTTAAATTGATTATTTGTCATGGTTATATTGTGATGTGTCTAATTATTAATGAAAATAATTAAGTGAAAAAAATTTAATATTGCCACTATACTCCCATATCTCAAAAAGTAATTTGAATATATATAATTGAAAATAAAAAATAAAATTAAAACTCAATAAGATATAATGAAATAAGTTATTAAATAAAAAAATACTTAATCAAAATCTATATTATAGTGAAAAGACACATGAGAGAATGGCATAAAACGTATAAAGTTATAAAATATGAAAGATAAAAAAAAAATATAATTTTATTGAGGTTAATACTGTAAGAATTTTTTTTCCTATTATTTTTCCTTCATAAAAATTACACTTTTGGAGGGGGCTAAGAAAGAAAAAGGAGGGAAGCAAAACCCTCCTCACTTTAAAACTATTTCATCTAAAACAAGAGGAGTGGAGCAATTTTCATCTATCATTTATAAAATTTCTAAGTCAAACCAGGGGAAAGTAGTAATAACCCTACCCTCCCATCTAAAATCCCTTACCAACACAAGGTAAGTATTAGAGGCAACCAAATATGACTTCATACCACGTCTCTCTTGAATTAATCACTATGCCTATTTAGCTTTTTTTAATATAAAATCTAATTAATCACAAATCATATTATTTACAATTTATAAATTATAAATAAGGTTAACACATACTCGTTTAGTTCTTTATATTTATATTAAATTTTATTTTAATTCTTTAAAATTAATACAGTTAACTTTATTAACAAAAAATATTAATTCAATAAATTTAAAATGATGACTGTTTAATTAAATATTAATAAAATATGCTTGTATTTTAATCTTTTTAAAATAATATTTTAACTTTAATTTCACAACAATTGTTTAATTGCATAATTATTATTTTAAATTTGTTGAGTCAGTATTTTTCGTTAATAAAATTAACCGTGTTAAGTTTGAAGGACTAAAAATATACTTTTTAAACTTAAGGAATTAAAATAAAACTTGATACAAATATAAATGATCAAATATATATTTTAACCTATAAATAATGACACTCCTAAAATGCCCAAAAAAATAATGAAGTTTCATGAAGAAGTTTGGAATTTTGGATTGTGTTACTGTAGAATTCTTAATTACTCCTTGTAGTTGTTTTTATAAGAGATAATTAATTATATTAATCAATAAATTGGTTAAAATTAGTTAAAAAAATCATACTAGTGTGGCCAAGTGGTTATCTCATTTTGTTCCTTAACCAAATGGTGGGTTTTCGAATCCCAACCTCTGGCATGGAAAGCATCTCGTGGTCAGTCGTTTACCTCTAAATAGATATCCCATAACGTAGGGATTAATTACTACTACCGGTAGTAGATACACTAATTTATATAAAAAAAGTTAGAGATAATAAATATATAAAAAATATAACTCTTTTTACAAAAATATCATTATTTATGGGAAAAGAAAGTGTGAGTGAGAGAGGGAAAGGTAACTAATAAGAAAAGAGATTCTTCATTAGTTTACCTTGATAATAAATGTAATGATATTAATATAAGTAATTAAATAGAGATAAAATAAAAAATTAATAAAAAAAATTGTGACATAAGTTTATTGTAAATAGAAAATGGTGAGTTTGATTTTACTCGTGAGTTGTAACCTTAGATTATTAATCTATTTTTAAAAAACTTGATTCAACATTAAAGTCTAGTTTTGCCCAAAAGTTATCATATAGGAGCGTTGTTCCGATTTTTTTTTTTTTGTTCAACATAACACAAAAGGTATTAAAATACAAAACAAAATTACTCTAATCATTAAAAATGAACATCGGCTGTTAATATTTTTAACAGTTATAAATAACAATACTCATTTTTTAATATTTTCAGTGTAACATTGAAAATAAAAAATTTCTACTACAATATTATTCTTACGTAATAATTTTTAGGATAAAATTAGACTTTAAACCTTCACTATATTAGGTTGTCTTTGTGTTTGGTTGGAAAATAAAATTAGAATTCAGTGTTTAAAGAAACTAATCAATGTGTTAATTGGCTCCTAGCTGTATACATCATGAACAGGCAATTTTGGAGACAAAAATCAACATGATTCGATTTAACCATATCTCTTATCTCGTTATAATTAATTCGATGTCAACGTCCAACCACATGGGGGAAAATTTGCCTAACATCAATCCGTACAACAGGACCATCTCAAGATACTTTGAATTGATTTGCAGATAATAATAAAACATTAAATAAATTATCTTTGGCACAACACTTACGGACAATTAATATTCTGTGACGTATGAGATCATAATCTTCTTATTTAACCACCATCCGTTCATATGCTAGCACGTAAGCCATCAAATTTGAGCTGAGATAAGTTCCATTATTTTTTTCCCAAAGCATAGATATCTTTTGATTCAATATATTACGAAGAATTAGTTCCTTTTGCTAAATGATAATAAATCCCCTTGTTTTAGGGCTAAAATTTCGGTAGATACATCGGATTTTAAATTGGGATCAGTAAATTAGTTATATCATATTTTTCTATTTATAAATCACAACCTATAATTTTTTTTCATTTGAGATCATATAAAAAACATCTATAAAACATTACTTTTTTTTTTCAGATTTACCCTTCATATAATTAAGATTGAGCGAGAATTAATGAGATATTAGAAGAGATAATCATTATAGGCATGGGGATTAATGAAATGAACGAATTCTCCTTGGGGAAGTTTTAAAAAATTGGGAAAAATCATGAAAAGATCAAGAATATAACTACTTCTAACAAGTTTTCTTAATTCGGATAAATTAGTTAACAAGTAGTTCAATGGGTACCCATGTCAAAAATATTAATTAAAACCTCAACGTCGTTAGATATGGTGGAATTTAACAAAAAAGAAAAGTCCAGAAATTGAAGTATCAGCTTAGCTTAGTTTTAGATTTGCAAATATTTTATTTAAACGCACGTATAACTAACCCTTTCCACTAAATATGAATACTTCTTTCAGCACTAATTCAAACCTCACCACATTATGTAAAACTAACCCTTTCCACTAAATCTAACCTCATTGATTTGCAAATAAACCATACTTTCAACGTGGACAAAAGGATCTAAGGGTGTTTTTGAAATTACTTTGAAATGGGGTTAAAACTTGGTTAAAAGCAACCCAAATGTACGTGATTCCAAACATGTACTAGATTTCTTTACCCTTTTAAAAGAAAGCATGATCATTCCATCCTCAATGGCCTTGATAGTATTCTTATTGAAGATGAACTAGTAATAAGTCATCCACTACAACCAATCAAAAGTATGCACCAACTCAGTCTTCTTCTTTCAAACATTATACCTCATTAATTTCATTTCCCTAAGACGTGCCTGCTTCACAACTTTCATTAATAGGAAAAAATGGGTCCTGTTAGAGAGCACTACTACTGTGTCAGTCTTGTAAGTTCTATTGACTTAGTCTATCTTATGTATTTTAGCCCTATATTTATAGGAGCTAGGAATAGTCATTCTATTTTCAGTAACATGCATAAAAGGAAATTTATAAAGCTGCTACAAAGTATCCCTGTGAATCAGTAACTTCACCACATTTCATGTTTTAGCCAATGACTTCGTAGCCTAATAGAATAAAAGTCCCTAAAACTGAGAGGTTGCAGGTCCGATTTTGCTTATAACCTTAAATTGTTATTGTCTGTCCCTTTAATTACAAAAAATAAATAGTTTTAGGTTCAGTAGAAGAGTAACTTAAAGTCAAGAGTACTTGTATCTTCTTCAACTTCACCTCTAAGATAGATTCTCCCTTTGGAGTCCTGATTCAACAAGCATATCTAATTCACAACACACAATCTTACATTCGTATGAGAACTCTTGACAACATAAACTTGCATGTCTAATCTTATTTAAATTATTTCAACAACAAACAAGAAAATCATAACGGGAGAATCTAAGTGTTTTCTTTTGTTTAGTAAAATTAACTAATAATTAACTGCATTCCAGGAATAAATTGAGAACAAAAGGTTTAGAACTAAAGAAATATCTCAGGTATATTGCAAACAAACATTTATCTTTGACAACAATGAAATCATAAATAAATGGAATCTTCAGATATAATAATGAGAAGGAGGATTGGCCAATCAACTTAAACAAGAAGCACTTGCAATGAATCTGCTTGTAGTCCAATTATATATTATAGCCAAATTACCCTCTTTGAAATAAGAATTAAAAACATGATACAAGGTATAATTATTAAATCAATAATTTTGTAAAATCAAACCTAAAATAGTTAAGTTGATTACTAGTAATGATGGAACTCTTAGTTTCAGGCTTTCAGCCAAAACTAGAATGTTTTGAGAATCCATACAGAAGAGTCATGGCATTGTAGGAAGATACCTCTAAGGAAGAAAATGGAACTACAAGTTCAGAATTGAAGGCAGCTAACTCAAAGCCAAGGTGCCCCTTCCTAATTTCACCACCTCATCCTAATTTACAACAACAACAAAGCCTTATCCCATTAAATAGGATCGGCTACATGGATCGTAAGACGCCATTGTGCTCTATCAAAAACTGAATCCTTGGTTAAGTTATTGACCAGGAGATTCCGCTCAATGACCTCGTTGAGCGTTTTCTTTGGCCTTCCTCTATTCCTTTTAACCGGGCTCCATACGATTTGATCCACCCTCCTCACTGGTGCATCCCTTGGCCTTTTTTGTACGTGTTCAAACCACCTAAGACGGTTCTCTACCATTTTCTCCTCAATAGATGCCACTCCAACTCTTCCCCGAATTTGTTCATTACGAATCTTATCTTTTCTTATATGTCCACACATCCATCTCAACATCCTCATCTCAGCTACCCCAACTTTATGCTCTTGCTGTCCTTTTAAAGCCCAACATTCACTTCTATAAAGCATTGCTGGTCTTATAGCAGTGCGATAAAATTTTTCTTTTAATTTATCTGGTACTTTCCGATCACATATAACCCCAGTAGCCTTTCTCCATTTAAACCACCCATCTTGAATTTTATGATTAACATCCTCCAAAATTTCACCATCATTCTGTATAATTGATCCCAAATATTTGAACTTATCTATTTGTGGAATAACTTGATCTCCCAATTTGACCTCCAAGTTATTTCTGACTTGCCTCTTATCAAAATTACAATGCATATATTCAGTCTTACTTTTACTCAGACGAAAACCCTTCGACTCTAAAGTACTTATCCATAACTCAAGTTTAAAATTAATCTCTTCTCTTGACTCTGACACAAGAACTATATCGTCTGCAAAAAGCATGCACTTAGGGATTTCTTCTTGAATAGGCTTGGTTAGAACATCCACTACTAGATTAAATAAATAAGGACTCAAGGATGATCCCTGATGAAGACCAATCCTTATGGGAAAATCCTTTGTTTCGCCCCCAGACGTTCTTACAGTAGTTGTTACCCCCTCATACATATCTTTTATTGCCTTGATATATGCCATGCGCACACCTTTTTTTTCCAAAGCTTTCCAAAGCACCTCCCTTGGTACTCGATCATACGCTTTTTCTAAGTCAATGAAGACCATATGCAAGTCTCTTCTTTTGGTCCGGTACCTTTCCATTAACCCCCTTAATAAATAAATCGCCTCTATTGTAGACCTACCCGGCATAAAACCACACTGATTCTCAGAAATATCAGTCTCTAATCTCAACCTGTGTTCAATTACCTTTTCCCACAACTTCATAGTGTGACTCATAAGCTTTATCCCTCTGTAATTTGCACAATTTTGAATATCCCCTTTATTTTTGTAAATAGGAACTAAAGTACTTTTCCTCCAGTCATCAGGCATTTTCTTAGAACTTAAAATCACATTAAATAGTTTAGCAAGCCACACCACCCCCACTTCGCCTAAATACTTCCAAACTTCAATAGGAATACCGTCAGGTCCAACAGCTTTACTATTTTCCATTTTCTTAAGCGCCTCTTTAACCTCGTCAACACGGATCCTACGGTAAAATGCTAAATTTGGTTCAACTTCTCGTGTTAAATCCCCGAGCTCATAACTCGACCCTCCTCCCTCGTCATTAAACAATTTGTAAAAATAGGTCTCCCACCGTTCTTTAATATCACTATCTGTAACTAAAACCTTACCCTCTTCATCCTTAATACATCGTACTTGATCTAAATCCCTCAATTTTCTTTCCCTATCTCTTGCAATCTTATAAATCTTTCGTTCTCCCGACTTTATCCCTAGCTCCTTATAAAATTCCTCAAAAGCTTTAAAACGAGCTGCACCCACCGCCTTCTTAGTTTCCTTCTTAGCTAAACGATACTTTTCCCAATTTTCAGTATTATTACATAAATGTATAGCTTTGAAACAATCTCTTTTATTCTTAACTTTCTCTTGTACGTCCTCATTCCACCACCAAGTCTCCTTATCTCGTCAACCAAAACCTTTAGATTCTCCCAAAATTACTTTAGACCTCATCCTAATTTTCATATATAAAAAATTGTTATGTTTTCTCTTGCCCCTTCGACCCTATGTGTTCAATGATGTTGTCGTTTGTATAAGAACGATCTTAAGTTAGCAAGATTTTTCATTATTGAACATGATTTTCACCAAATTAATAGACAACCCACAGGGAACCTGTTCAATTGAACCACCATGATAGCATTGGCTCTCAAACCAGGATATTCAGTCTCAACATACATCCGAACTAATACAGCACAAACAGTGAATTATGAACAATACTAGTTAAAAACCTACAGGTTTCTGGAAAGATTTGGCTTCAGTAGTCCATAAGTACTAAAATACTTTTCAAATGTATTGAAGCCGGGTACATTATGAACAGGCAAAAATGGGACAAGAAATACAAATTATCAGGTTCAAGGAAATTACTAATGCTAAAACAAGAGGTGAAATCAAACCAACAATTTAAGACGCACCAACTGCAAATCATTAAAAAAAGCCACCTAGAACTTATTCCTGCAAATGACTTAGATAATTATGCCATATTCACGGAAAGAAAGATCGTGATGATCACTTCCATCTTCCCCAGGGGCCAAGACGATCTCTATACCCCTGCCAAACGAATAAATTCAATCGAATAAGAGTATCCTTCAATTAATCGGTCCTTCTATTGCAAATTAGTTGCTATGTTCAAGAAACTGAATTTTATTGTTCTATAAGGATGCCACTCTATCTAAATAGGAAAAGTTAAGAAATGTATTAAGAGAAAAATTAAGCAGTGGGCTTGAAAGTGTAAGGCTGTGGTAGCATCAACGGACCTCTCCTCGACCCTTTATCATCCAATAGCCTCTGAACCCTCTTGTTCTGACAGTACTGCCTATCGAAATGTTTCACCTACAACAAGATTAACATTCAAAATTAGCAAAAGATAAGATGATACACCGAAGACATGAAAGATCAAACAAATTAGACCCATCTTTACCCAAGAAGCACGGCATTGTTTGACAAATTCAGCCCTGGATTCTTTGCATTCCACAGGGTATAACAAACCAACCGAAGCAATTTCTGTGGGCTTCTTGTCCGATTCTTTTTCCAGACACGCATAGAAAGCATCGCGAGCCTTGAAGAATTCATCAAATCGCGAATAATCGCATGAACATATACAATAAGAATATATGAAAAAACAAATTTGGGAGAATTGGGAAGCAAGAGACCTTGTAGCAATCTTCCCTGGCTTTTGTGAGGACATCGGTGTGGATTTTGTCAGGGTTTCCTGCTGCGTAAGCTTCTAGGGCCATGGCGGAACGAGAATTGGCTCCAGTAAGAGCGAGAGACTTGTTTTTTTTTTTTATTGGCTCCAGTAAGAGCGAGAGACTTGAGACATGTGGGGATTAGGGTCCGCTTATTGGGCTAATTGTTAGGGCCTATCATAGTTTAGGCCCAATAAATTATGTATTGGGCAAGCATTCACTTTCAGTCATTAAGAATTGGCACCACGGAGTTGGTCCGAGTGGTAAGCGGCTCAGTATCGCTTAAGTGAGGTTTCGAGTTCGAGTCTTAGCGTAAACAAAAAATCTCCGTTGGGAGACTCACCCACCATAACCAGGTGCGCGACGCGGGTCGGATCCGGATGTAGTTGGGGCAAAGCTCCAGTAAATCGGGTGGACAACTAAAAAACAAAAAAAAAATTAAGAATTGGCACCAGTGTTCTTATAAAAAAAAAAGAATTGGCACCAGCATGGGCTTGTGGCTTATGAACACTTGAGCCCATATTGTTTCAGCCCAAAACCTTGTAGTTCTGGACTCTTTTGTTGGGCCAGCATTTATTAGTTCTTTGTCGCATATTATATTGTAATAATCTTACTAACGGGGGTTAGTCCGAATAGTAAACGGCTTCGTATCGCTTAAACGAGGTCTCGAGTTTGAGCTTTAGCATATGCAGAAAATTTCCGTTAGGAGACTCACTCACCATAGCCAGATGCGCGAAGCGGGTCGGATTCGAATGTAGTCGGAGCAAAGTTCCGGTGAATCGGGTGTGCAATAAAAAAATATTGTAATAATCTTGCACAAAAAAAATATTGTAATAATCTTGTACAAAAAAAATATTGTAATAATAAGAATGCACATTTACCCGTCGTCCGGGGATTTAACTGGCGAAGGGGTAAGACATGCTACTATTTGAAGTGTGTTTGAACCCTGGGGTGTACCACTTTGTTGTGGTTCCAGTCGCGGCGTTTGGGAAGGTATCCTAACTCCTGGGTTTCTAGATTTACGCCTGAGGGTAATAGACGGCTCATCTTGCTTGACATTGATATTGTCTAGAAGGAAAGGAGATTTCGCCATGCCCTTAGATCGTAGGTGAGCCTAACCCCTTTCTAAAAATTTATTTATAAAAAAAAATAAGAATGCACATTTTGTACTTTAACTTTATATAAAATTTTATTTTGATTCTATAATTTTATAAAGTATCTTTTTTAGTCTTTTAATCCTAAGGCTATTAACAAAAAATGTTGACAAAATATTCTCAAATATTGATATATTAGGTTTAATTTTAAAAAATAACAATGATTGGCACAAAATAATCTTCATTTGAGAATAACATTTGTCAATGTTAACGAAACGATACTTTAGATGACTATATTGGAACTTTGTATAAAATTAGAGGATTAAAGTATACTTTTGTCAATTGTAATTTATCATTTATACTTTGTTTTTATAACAGTAATCGATACTATTACAAGGTATTATAATTAGGGTTTATGATTGTCTTTCCTAGTTTAAGTATTTTCTTTATGAATTGAATTTAAAATCTAGAAGAATTTAACACGGACTTATATTGCTAGACTAATTCTATATCTTTTATGCTTTGTTTTTGAGGAAGAAACTATGACTTTTATTAAAAAAAATAGGTCACGAAGATTTGAGTTCTAAACTAAGCAACATTTCCACCACGTCATAAAAAAGGCAAAATTGTAAAGGTTACATTAAAGAATAATTCACAAAGTCTAATTTATTAGCCCTGAAGCAGTTATATTTTGGTATATACGAACATATTACATATTATATCCAAGATATACATTTGATTGTAATATACATCTAAATGTCCTCAAGGATTAAATCCCACTCAAAAAATCTACGAGATGATTAGTTATTATTTTTGACAATAAATACTTTATATTTACCTAAAAAAAAATAAGATGACAAATTGACAATAAAGTGGACTAATTATTTGGCTGGTAAGTTAACTATATATTAGTGTGGATGAAGAAGAGTAAACATTTGGAGGTTCAGTTGTACTATATTATAACTAATTGGAGTTAACTAAATAATAATAAGGATGGGAAGAGTATATTACACCTTTTAGAATATTATATCAATGCTCCAAGAATTAAGAAAGTTCGGGTGAAGATTTGGAGGTTCGGTTGTCCTATAAGATAAAACTAATGTAACTCGTATAGGTGTATATATGTTTATCATAAGTTAAAAATCCGATGAAATTAAATAATTTGAATTTCTGTTTATTTAGTCAAGACATTAATTGCAATTCTCAAGATATGGATTTGGATATACATTATAATAATAAAATATGGACTTTTCTTAAAATCTTTAGTCTGACCTATATCACTATTTTATCATATCAAACAAATGTAATGATTTTACGATAACAACTTTATTTCATTTGAAAAGCTTTATACCGATAGGCAATTAAATTAACTCAAACAAACTTACCAACAAAACATGTTACATTTAATATTTTGATATATGTCTTAAATATGATGTCCTATATTCTAATCAAATTGTATGTATAGAAAATATTTTGTGGAAAAAAATAAAATTTACTTCAGTTTTCTCTATATTTTGTGTAATATCCTAAATCTTAATATTATTATATGAGTGAATTAATGATTAAAAATAATGAATTATAATAGTTGAAGAGATTATATAATAATTAAAAAAATGTGTTTTAAAAATAAAAAGGGTAAGAAAGAGAAAAGAAAATGGAAATGGGTCCTTAACTCTAATTTTTCCATGTGGGAACCTTACCCCTAACCTATTATTATCTTGTGTGAAAAGAGCACCTTCTAGCACCCTCCGCCATTTTTTATTTTCACAACCTAAGATTCAACTTATTATATGCTTTTGGTAATTAAAATGACCTCAAATCACTTCCCTCTTTTTATGAAAATTACTCTACTCATCTAGATATTTCTAATGGTGATATTTTTATGGAGATTTGAGAAATTTTTTGAATCAAAGTTAAAAATGAGTGTTGAGTTTTAACAATAGATGATCATAAAAATGTAAAGAGAAATTAATAGTAAATTTCTATTCATTTATAATTGTTATTTGATTGTTATAGAAATTTAAAATTATTTTTTATTTAAAATTTGATGCTTCATTTGATAAGGGGTATTTTTACTGATTAAATTTAGGTTAAATAATTTATTTGGGTTCTTGAAGGCATTATTAAAGTTTTAATTAATTTAGTTTTGTTAGATTTTGAATTTGTTGGATTTTTGGAATTAGGGTTTGAATAAAGTTTAGGATTTTGATGATTTATGATAATGTGAAGTTAGGAAAGAAATTTTTATGATTGTGTTATGTTAATATAAGTTAGAAATTATGTTTAATTAGTTTAGAATGCTATTTGAATTGAAATTAAATTTGGGTATTTTGAGGTGGAGCCCTAGATTGGAAAAAATTAGGACTTTTGTTAAATTGATGCAATTAGAATTTAATTGAGGATCTAATGTGTTATTTGAGTTATAGGAATATGAAATTTGATATTGGATTGGGTTGATTGAGGTTTTAGTGAGTTGTGGATTAATTAGAGAGTCGTAGAAATTCTAATTATTATTGTTAACCACTTAATTAGTTGTTATAAACTAATATGTGGTGATTATGTGATGATGTAGATTATTTATGATTAATGTTGTTGTACATGGGACAACTCGACTTGTGATAATTATTCCTTGCTTTGAAGAAATGTAACAACTTTCTACTTTGTTATATATGTTAAAATCTTACTTATGAGTAGTTTTGGTTTGTTGAACGATTTGAATACTGTTAGAATTAATTATATTAATATATATAAATAAAATTGTCTCGTGAGACTTGTATTTTAAAAACGTAATTATTGGAACTTATAATATGTGTTGGCATTATGATAATTGTTATTTGAAAATAATTATAGAATTTGAAATTGACCACTTGTAGAGTGCTAAGCATAATGCATATAATGGGAATTGGTAAGTCGATTGTGTTGATTATCGTCACGTGATGAGGCCTTCATTAATGCATGATAGTTTGCTATATGGCCTCCTACATGGGGATATGGCATTTTATGGTCTTTTTCATCCTCTTGTTCGTGGGGATAAATCTTTATGACTCTTAGACTGTGGTTATGGAAATTGTATTTGTATCATGACATCTAAAATTATTTATTTACAATTAATTATGATATAACTGGATATCTGTCTCATTTGACACCTCACAAACATATATTGATACGTATGATGAATAAGAACTGTCTCACCCCGTGGTTATTCATATTTTTCAGGAGTTAATTCAGTTGCCGTTTTGAATGGAAAGGCGCCGGAGGCATAGTTATGCTAGTTGAGCTGTATAGCACCCTTATTTATATTTATGTGTTGAGTACGTAGATGTATATTATCACTGTAGGACCTACTTTTATTTATATTATGATGATTTAATATTTTGATGATTGTACTGAATATTGTGTGATGGTAGAAGGCCGAGACCCTTTAGAATTACGTATATAACTTTGTGGATCTACAGTAATTATTTGTGATATTATAATATTATTCAATATTTTTTTTGTATTATGGACTTTGCCGTTCTTTACTCGAGTTTGTCGCCCGGATGCCTATTTTAGAAGTTTAGAATTGATAATTGTGATAATAGTATTAATCGAGAGTTTGAACTCTATAGCTATGTTAGTGGGATTGAATCTTTTCTAACATAGTTTTACATGCGAAAGTTATGTAAATCTTTTATATCCATAATAGTGTCCTGATATAAATTTTACTCTTTTCTATCATAGATGACATTTTTAAAATAAGTTAAACTCTCTTAACCATGATAATGTTGGAAGGGTAGTTTTGTCTTCTCAATCATGATTATTTTTTATTAAGAAAAATATTTTTATAACCATGGTAAGGTTTCTTTTAAATTTTAGTAAATTTTTTTTTTACCATAGTTAACTCTTTTAAAATTAAGGAATTCATTTATAACCATGTATACATTGTGATAGATTTATATTGTGAATAAAATAGGCTCAAGTAATTAATAGTAGTCACAATAAAGAAAACTTTATACTTTGAGAGGATTAATATCTATCTATCGTTTGGGAAATACTGTTTGGACCCTACTAAAAAAAACTCGAGCAAACTTCAAATGAAAAAAGATAAACAAAAAAATATATGAATATTTAATGGTGAGTAGTGAAAATACATCGCTATTCAACAATATCATATTTAAGCATTGTCAGGTCTAATTAAAAATGACTCTCTCAAAAGCGTTTTATGTATTCATATAGATTCAAACTATACCTTGTGTTTAAACGATCAAAACCCTTTCTACTTGGATTAATACCTTTTTGTTAAAAATACATATTTTATACAAAAGAATTTATTAAGTTTCTGTATACATATTTTATACAAAAAAATTTATTAAGTTTCTGGATACGTCACTAGAATGTGGCTGTGGCACGATGAAGGAGAAGACCAAAGAAGAATGGTTTCTGTCTATGGCATAGTCCAAGTAGTGGGGAGATTATTCCAACTTGGTCCATTTATTATTTATGCGGGCATTGTCAAATATGGGCACTTCTGTATATGGCATGTGACTCTTAATTACATTATAGGACAGCACTGCCTTACTATACAAATTCAATCTATTAGGTTGGTTGTCCACCGTTACCGTATTGATATGTTTGTGTGTGTTTAATTGTATATAAAAAAAAATCAACTATTAGATTTGTTTGATTGGAGAGGCAGAGGGTAAAGATTCTAATGGATTCGATTTTTGAAAAAAATGATGAAGTGAGATTAAAATTTTTTTAATTAATTTATTTTACATCTTCTCTTAATCAAAATTTTATATACGACTCTCTATTTATCTATTTTTTTTAAAATTGATCTCATTATAATCTCCCTTCCCTCAAACTAAATATAAGTCTTCTCTTTGTTGTTTTGGATGATGCTTGCATGTATTAGTCCATTATTCTCTATGGGCATATATCTAACACTTGCTATAATTTAATTAATTTAGATTAAGATTAGATTAGATGGTCTGAGTCTTATCTATTTCAAATTATTTTTAATTTTTTCTGTTTAGGAATCTAATATATTAATTTAGAATCTTCTAATTATTAGCTTATATTTTTGCCAACCTTTTAATTATTAACTTGTTAAAAACAATCACTATAAAATTTCATTCATTTGAACACTTAAGTATAGATATACCAAAAGGGCAAAAACCAATGGTAATTGTGTCAAATAGGAGAGACTTGATTCATTTAAGTAAGGTATAAGGTCTTTTAACATTGTACATTTAAAAACATCAATTTGCCAACGAAGAATAATCTAAGTGTTTGTTTAAATTTGTAATTGATAAATATGTTTATACGAGATGAGACGAGATAAAATATTTTTCATATACTTATCTTATAAATTGTAAAATTATGGGCCAGTTTAGATAGACTTTTAAAAAAAAATTTATAAAAAAAATAATTTTAAATAAATGAGTGTTTAAATAGTTATTATTAGAAGTACTTTTATAATTAATAAATTATTAAAAAAAATATAAAATAAAAAATTATAACTGTTTACTTGTCTGATTATTTCCTTTTGCCACCCATAACGTCCCATCTCTCTACTTTCCCTTTCCCTTTTTTGCACTGTTCATCTTCCCTCTTATTGGCTCGTTGATTCCAGAATCTAGCACCAACGATAAACACCTCAGGCGGCAACGACGAGCACAATGATAACGACAGTGACCAAAGCTTCCAAGATGATGACGAAAGCCACAGGCAACGACCACCTCCATGATACCCGCGACAACAGCAACGGAGGTAGAGAAAAAACAAGAAGTTGACGAACGCGAGAAGAGTCAGAAGAGAAAGAAGGGAGTGTGTAAAAAAATAGGATAAAATGATCTTTTGATATCTATAAATCATTTTTATTGTTCTAGAAGCTATTCTTATTAGTTTATGTGAAACTATAGTTTGGTCTAGAAGCTATTTTAGACAAATATGACTATTTATTTTAAAAAAAATTTAAACTAAGATTTAAATTATAAGCCCTTTTAAAATTTTAGTTTGGAATCAATCCACACTATAATTAAAAAGTCAGATTGAGTTTTAAAACACTAATCCAAACACGCACTAACAGTAACATTCTTCATGTCTTAATTTTTTTTCTGGTAAAACTCTAAAACCAACTTATCCATTTAAAAAAGAAGATATCTTAGATTTAGCTTTTTTACATTCGATTTAGATCCAATAATGCACATAGTGGTTTCTCCTGCCCACAGTTACAAAACCAAATCTTCAAATGAAAAGCTGGCTAAGTGCAAAGCTCTAGAGGACATAGTGGCGGGTGATTAATCAAAAGCATAATTATTACAGCACCAAATTATTGTACTTTATGCTTCAATGTTGACTTTATTTTTTTCAACGAATTAAAACCATATTTTATTGGGGCATAATCATCATTATCCATATAAATATGATAAGGAACCCCATCGTGCATGAACCCTTGGCACATATTTTGAATCTTGTGTAGAAGCCAAGGTCTAAAAAATTAAACTGGCAAAGTTTTACTAAAAGTTAAGGTTTTTATTATCATTTTAAAAAGATTAAAAAATAAACGGTTGAAATCTCAATCTAGGGTTAAAAAAAAAACGAAAGAAAAGGAAGAGGAGAGACTCTTCTTACAGTTAAATCATAGTTAAAATCCATCATAATTAACTAGCTTATTAAGGTCTCATATGTTTCGTACTTTGGCTGAAACATAAGGACATGAGTTAGAGCTTGGTACGAAATTAAAAAAAAACTCAGCATAATTAAATTAATTAATATATTTTTAATTATATGCGGGTTTTTAGATCCTTTTATAAATTTTTAATATTTTTTCCACATATTTTCGAATGAATAAAATTAAAACAATAAACTTCATAATTCAAGCTATAAATATTAGTAAAATAAAATTTCAAATTATTGTCCAGATTTCTAAAACAAAACCCAATCAAACTAATATCCTGAACATTAATAAACTATTTTCAAAATTAAATAAATCATACAAAACACGCACCACCACTTATCATTTTTAACTTCGTCATCACTATCATCAATATATAATCACTAACAAAATAAATATAAATTATCTTTATATGTAAAACTATACAACTAATTACAAGCGCAAATGATAATTTAAACATTAGTTGGAAAAATAGAACTTATATACTTCATTAGGATGCATGAACCAGTCCTAAAAATATTAGTTACTATACTTGAAAGAATTGAAAATTGATGTTCATTGTTCTTCTACTAGTTCAAAACATTTAATCTTTTCAATTAGGCTTAGGTATTAGTTCTTCCCAGGAATTTTCTAATTCAGACATGTGTCATAGAAAAATATCCAAAATTTGCATAAATAATCTTGGTAATTTTGCATCATATTAATGGAATTTATACAAGACTAAAACAACTTGAAATAATACTAGTTAAATAAAATGAATAAATATAATTGTCAAAATGGTCAAAACATATTTCAAATGAAAAAAAATACAATATGCAGGCTTAAACGGATTCTCCCTAACTGGGCTCAAGATAAACAAGATTGAACCTAAAAGCTCTCTTGCCTTAAATTACTACGTTTTTAAAAGCTCAACCCTGAATTTATACAAGTCAAGCCTGCATACCTACAATGGCTACGCAACTCTCTTAAATCTCTCATTTTCCTTGGTTTCTTCATCATTGATGAATATTATCAAAGGAGATATAAACATTGTGTCGTGTAAAAGAATATCTTTACTTCATGTGTGGATGTTAAAACTCACTTCCACCTTTTCACTTCATAATTTTAATCAATGTTTTTTCCTATTTCTTATACCACATTTTCCTCAATATTTTTTTCTATATTTAAACTAGTATTCTTTTCTTTATAAAAGTAAGACTGTTTACCACATCAATCAACAGTTTATTAGTACCTTATAAATATCTTTTTTACTATTTTAATATCATTTTATCTTCCTCAAAAAGAGAAACACACTTCTAAATCCGCCTTTATTTCCTTTTCCTCGATACACTTCCTTTTTCAATTCCACTTTACCACTCCTACTTTCAACAAAAACAAATTTCCCCAAATCCAATGGGGCATTAGGATCAAAGGAGTACTGTAAGGCAAAGGGAAAGGAAGATACTTGTCCATTTATTGGGGTCTTGATCTGATGACGCAGTCCCATACACACAAAAGGCAAGTGTGTCCCACCACAATGGCAATTGTACCGCTCATATCACATCTCATTCAACCAATGGACTAAAATTCATATTCTATCGTATTATTTTATATCTATTTTAAAAAATTTATCAATATTATAATAATTTTATTTACTATATATTTTAATTGATTATATAAATTAAATTATTAAAAATATTATTTTTTTATATTTTTATTAATTTTATTATTTTTCTTGATTAAATTAATTTACATAAAAATATTTTACTTTTATATATTTTAAGAAATTAAGATAAATAAATAAATGATAACTATGACACACATCAACAACTATAAAATTATAGTATATTATATTTATGAGGAAGGATAATTGAGGGATTACTAAATTAAAAGAGTATATTATAATATCTAATTAGAGAAAATCAAAATATCTCAATTAATATAATATTATATTCATTCATTTATTTAATATAATATTATATTATATTAGTATTATATTATATTATATCAATACAATATCATCTGGATTAATTCAAAGATAATTCCCAATATCTAACATTTAAATTTAATTAAAGGATAATAGATAAATATGTTATCTTTTCTTGCTTTCTTATTAATTATTTTATCTTTTTTATCCTATTGCTTTTTATTTGAATTGTTTCTAAGATATTTGACTTAAAAGGATTATCTTTGGGATATTAGAAAAAATGATAGCTTAAAAGAATACTGAAGATAAATAGAGAGTACAATTATCTTTTGGAGAACCAATAATTGAAGAGTCACACATGAACTAGGAAGACACCAAGGCTATAACTTAATGCTATATAAATAAGCTCAAGGCTCGTCAAGTGAACACACTCACTCCGCATATCTCTTCTATTCTCAAAGCCAACCTGTCATTCCTTCATCCACCATCTCTTCTTCATCTTTTTGCCATCTTTCCACATCCAATGGTGTCATATATTCTCATGGGTGGCTAGTCCTTCCTTATCTTGAGGATAGATGTCTAAGGTTTGAGTTAATTGTGTTAAATGTTATAAATTATACCATTTATTTTGTTTGATCTTTGTTTTCTATGTAATTTTATGATTTTCTAGATTTATATTTTGAAAATTGTGTAGGTTGACCTAGGATTTTGATTGAGGTACCTTATAATCAAACTTTTGTGTTTTGCTATTGAAGTTATGATTTAAGTTTTTATTTCATATATTTTGCTTCCTCATATAGCTACACATGTCTTCTCTTTCATAATTATGTTTGTATTAACATGTATAGTTATATTTAGGGTTTTGATTGAATATCTATAATTGATGACTAATCATATCTTGTCGATCAATTCACATACTAAGTGGTATATTTAAATAATCATCTTTGATGCAATTATATGCTAGATCTAGGTATAATCGTTGATTTTATGATTATAAATATGACGATTGTTTAGGATTCTACATGATATGACTTAATATATATAAATATTATAACTCCGATATTATTTTGAATAATGATAACTGACATTATGGGAACGTTCAACTCACTTGTAATCGTATTGTTTAACTTTTCATCTTATTTACTTTTTTCAATTACCACTTCAATTAAGCTGAATATTTTTTTTATCTTTATCTACTCTTTAATCACTTTAATTAATCATAATTAAACTATGTATTGACTTTTTTGAAAATTAACTTAAAATTAATTTATATATATATAAAGTTAAAATTAATAATTAATTTAGACGAGATGCGGTATCCCACCCCACGACCATTTCACTCCCCAAGACAAAGTCAACAACGTTAGCCATTCTCCTCCCGCAACGTAGCCCAATGCCACCTCTTGTCCAATCACATTTTGACACGTTTCAACCATTCCTTCCCCTTCTTTCCCTCCCTGCCGTCCTCTCTCTCTCTCTTCCATTTCCCAAACAAATCGAACCAAAGCATTCCAATTTGCTCCACCTACTTGTACCCTCCTCATCATTTCATTCACCATCACTCCAAAGCACTCTTCTTCTAGGTTTATTCCTTCATATATAGAGACCAACGAGTCATCGCTGCTCGTAGATGTGAGCGAGGCTTCACAATTCACATTGTGAGGGCTTTTTCTTGAATACAGAAATCAAACCCTTGTTGATTTCTGAAGGCGTGTGCAGAAGAATATATATATATATATGTATATATATAATTTGCCCAAAATGAGAGGATTTGAGGTTGCAGATCTGAGTGATGGAAAAGATAAAGCATTACGGCCTTCTTCTGGTTAATTTCTGCAGAAGAAGTGACCGGAGAGATAATAAAGAGATATTGACAGAAGAGAGTGAGCACATGCTGGTGGCATTTGTATAGGCCATACAAATGCCGGTGCGTGCTCGCTTCTCTTTCTGTCAGTCTCTCACTTTCATCTGTTTCTCTCTCTGTTTCTTCTTCTTCTTCTTCAAAATTAACCTTTTTTCTTCACTCTCAACAACCCTTTTCTTCTGATTATCTCTTTGTCGTGTAATAATCAGAGAGTTACACCTTTTAAGATCTTGATCTTGGCAATGGGAACCCTTTGAAACGAACCATCGAACGCGTTTTGGCATATCAAATTCAAAACTTTGTATTTTGTTCCCTTAAGCTTGTTGTCATGTCTTGTAAGCTTTGATGTGCTTGACCAATAGCAGAAATATGCAGGTTTGAATGATTGATGATTGAAGGAAAGCGAAGAGTGTACTAAAAACTTCTTTTTATACTAGTTTCATCGAGCGGCATGATGAGGATAAGGCTTCTCATCCTTATCTCTTCCATTCCACTACTTTATTCATTTTCCCATTATAATTTTTTATGGGAATTTTTATTAATGGATTATTATATTTGTGTAAACAGAATGAAGCTTCCAAGCCTTGCTTTCTATGGTACTTCTACACAAAACCCAAATTCACTACTAATAAGCTTACTGTTCATATTTAACGGAAATCCGTATGTTGGATTTGCTTCGGCTTAACTACTCAGCAAACCCTTATTTTCTCCCTTCTCTTCTCTCTTCTCCGACCTTACTTTCAATCTGGATCAGAAAGTATTGTACTTTCTGTTTTTGCATAATGCGCCGGAGCTCGGAGAGACCGGCCGGCGAAGGAAGAAGAATTATGGTTATATTTTAAATTTCATTTTCCAGGGTCAAAAATCAAATATTGCAGATATTTGAATCGCATGTATAGTCATTTTCCAGAAAAGGGAATTCTCAAGTAGCGATGGAGGGGCAACAGAAAGCAAAAGAAAAACCCGTTTTGGAAAGTGCATCATTCACACAATTATAGGAAGATTTGGCTCCTTATTCTTTGTGGCAAATATGCACTTACTCGCTTCCTTTCAAAGGTCAGAAAATTTTCCACATCAGCAGAATGTCAGTTTTGTTTGTATTTCTTTCTAATTTTCAGTTCAGGAAGCAAAGTCAGTGAGTAAGAAGCTTCTTCTGATTGTTCTTGCAGAAGTTTTGGGGCTTAGAGAACTACTGTATCCCGTTTCCAGCACGAGATTATTCTGGTAATTAACCTTTGAATTTGAGTTTATCCATGTTTTTGCTACTCTAGTTGTGATATCATGAACTGTGTTTTGTGATTACTTTACTGATTACCTTATATAGTGTTACGTTATTGGGTTGTCTTGAACATCTTTATTGCTCCTTCCGTTGTTGATAAATTTCAAATATTTAGGCCCTGAAAGTGTCGTGTTGTTTATCTGAATACATGTGATGTCCACAATTGAGTATTTGAATACATGAAATGTAAAGGGTGAGTTTTTTATTATTGACAATTGCCCAATTGGTGTGCTGAATTAATGAATTGTGTCAATAGTCTTCTAAATGTCCTTCTATACCTTGGTATTATATAATATTGTATTATATATTTTAGTCATGTCCTTATGTCTGATATATACTGATTTGAATTTTGTTCAAGTTATATGGGAAGTTTTGTTCAGTTAATTTTTAGTTAATAACCATCCGGTACAAATAGAACGATTCTTGTATTATGCATCATGCTTTTATTCAGCATTTTAAAAGTTTTGTTCTCATCATATATTTAGGGTACACAGTCTTTGACCATATATATGTATATATATGACCAAGTATTTGGACATAATAACTATTCATGAAAGGGTCAGACGATACATTTTACTAATAAATGACTTTGAAAACTTGGGGTTTGTTTTTAATCAATTATCGCATATTAAATATAAAGTTATTACCAGTTAGGGTTGCCAGTGATGTAAGAAAAACATGAACCATGTACAATATCACTTCTATATGTTTTCTGTGAGTCCTTCAAATACTGTCAAAACAATAAAAAATAGAAGGATAGGAAGAGTGAGATTTTCAGTTAGGTTTTTTTTTTAACTTCAATATATATATGTATACATGTTTCCATAACATGTCATTTCATTTGAAGTTTACCTGAAAGCCAGACCAAAGGAGACTTTACTAATTTTGCCTTCTACTACCAATGTGTGTGTATATATACTATAGTTTTATACCCTAGAGGTCCTCTATAATTGTGCTAGAAATGAGATGTTGAATTGTAAGAACTTGATGATGACATATGAAATGAATACACATGGCATGGACTAAGCAACTATACATCATTAGTGTTGTGGAGCTGTTTGAGTTGTATTATCATATATCGATAATAACTGAAGAATTTGTTGATGTGAGTGTTTACCTAAACCTTTCAAAATCATCACTAAGGTCATTCTATTACATTGACAAAGGTTTAAGATCACCTTGGGACTAATTTTAAGGCTTTCTTTCTTTCTTTTTTGTTGCTTGAGAGCACCTGATATTCTGGCAAACCCTCAAGGAATTACAAACTAGGCCAAACTCTACCACTTACGCTGCTACATTCAAGCACTCGGTGGTAATTATAAGGCTTTCTAGAGCAAAATATCTTTACAATCAGCTCTTATTTGAGCCTTTATTTGATGAGGACTCCATCTACATATCCACTATTCGCACACATGAAAGGGCACATGTGTGTATGAGAAAGAGAAAGAGAGCTGAGTAAGTGACATGGATATATATATATATATAGCCTTGAAATTCCTCAACATGTATAAGTACATGCATGAGAGAAGTAATAAAGTGACTGACAGATTGAGCTACATTGTCAGCATGGATGCTTAATACCCTCATGGATGCTAAAATCTGTACCCAATAAATCACTTTCAAGATTGTGGTTGAAATATCTTGGAATGATTATTGATAATGCCAAGTTATCCCTATCTAATTGACAAAGTCTTGGCACAAGAGGAGAAAAATAATCAATCTTTATTAAGGAATGTGTGTCTATACTTTGTGGAACCCTGGAAATTAAAGTGTTTTGTTTAACACCAATGGTTACTGCATATCAAGCAGTGACATTGGAAAATGTAAAATCAAGATGCACACTAGAATGATTTCTTGCAATATGCATACTGGAATGTGTAAATATGTTGTTTCATAGTTTATCTTTTGTTCCTGTTCCACAGTCTCCTTATTGACCAAGGGAAGCAAAAGGGGCATGTTTATTTTGACCCTGTGCTTCTTGTCATTCTTAATCTGCAAGGATTTTCACACTCTGAGTTCCTACACTTATTAGCTTTATAAACTTTAAGAGATCAATTTGTGGGTATTTGGAAATATTAAAAATTAGAAACATATTGTAATTAGTACATACAATAAATTTGAAGTACCTCGTATCAAGAAGAAAGGTATATATATTTCAAGAAACTTATTGACATGTAAAATATTTATACTCTATGGATTGTCCAATAGCTTCAAACAACCCAGACCAAACAAACTATCTTATCAATGAATTCCTTATGATCTACATTCGTTCATTCTCATAATGATGCACGTTTTCCATTCCAAAACTACCAATGATTCATTGATATAAAAACATTGTTCAAAGTAGTAATTCTAGTATCAACAAGTACAAGTAATTTGTAACAAAAACTTTGCAATATACTCACTCCAACCTCATTGGTTCTAATAGAGAGGTAATTACTATTCTACATGGTTTTTTACCGAATCACACATAATAAGGAGTTGTTCTACAAAATTAATGTATCTACTACTAACTAATTTCTTAGGAAAATTCATGTAATCATGTACATGGGCTTCAAAAGACTACCTCAATGAGGATTATGAAACCAACTTAATCATCTCCTCACTCTTTCTTAACTGGTTTTCCTCTTTTGCCACCATACTTAGGCTCACCACTAGGTTTTGTTGCCCTAAAAGTAAAATCTCTAGAGAAACGACAAGTAGCATGCGATTTCTGGATGAAGCACTCGAGCCTTCCATTTCCTTCAAATCTTGATCACTCCAAAGTTTTTAATCCCAACTAACCCTTTCTGCAAAACCTTGTGATTCTCGCTAACATTGCACATTAAAGTACTTTAGATCCTAATAGTTCTCACCAATCTTCTAGATCTTCACTATAACAAATAGATATCGCCAACACCTTACCTTCATCGAATCCGCTATGTCTTGATTCGCTAGGACTTCTCCATTTTGCCGACAAAAGGAAGCTACCTACACTCGCCCACATGACATGCACTCAGACCCTACATACCCTTACTTGAAACATCACATTATTGCACACGCCCCACAAGACTAAGTATTTCTTTCTCATCTCAAAAATAACTAAGGCTCTATGTTTCTGTCAAAATTTGAGATAGGGGATGGCCTTAGAGGTTGTGAGTAGGAAAAGAAGAATAGGAGGATCAAGATGCTTGCATCTTCCTACATATATGCCGTGGCTCATCTCTTAGAAGGAATTCATCACTTCCTTTCTTTAACAATCTTGGATCTCAACTTAAGGAGCTTTCCATGGAGCGCTTTCAAATGGAAGGCATTTAGGCTAAAATGAAATTGAGGAGGCAAGGAGACTTCAAGGCTAAAGCGAAGGTCATCAAGATTTTTGCCAACCACTGCAACACATGGCGTGCAGAAGTAATACAAATGAGTGCATGTGTGCCCATTAATCTGATATCCATATATATCAAATACGCATTCGATATGGATATTGCCCCCTTTTTGGCAAATCCAGTCATCTTGATTGTCTTGGTGATTATTATGCTTGAATCAATTAATGACTTAGTTATTGTGCATTTGATTATTGTTACACACTAAAATTTATTTTCTGTTTTGATCAAGTGAAACGCATTATGTATTTCCTCTTCTATTTTGGCACTTTGCTTCACTCAAGTGTAAGTGTTTTTAGTGTCTCTCATTTTAAGGTGTTTAGGGAGTCAACACTTTAAGGATGCTTTTGACACATTATGCGTTTTGCTTTTGGCTACTTTAGTTCAGTTAATCTCATTTTAAATGTTTCATAGCTGATGTCCTAAATTTATTATGAGTGAAGGGATTAAAGTTTCTCAAACATAGAATGTCCTCATAACAGAGAGAACATGAAAAGAACAGTTAGGGCAGGTGAATTAGGATTCCTGCCTTCAACTCTGTAAATTATAATTCTTGGGATGCACTTAGTAAAGCTCCTGCTATGTTTCTATATGATACAACACATACATTAACTATTCATTCAATAAAATGAGTAAGTTTTTCCTTCTTTATTAATTCTTCATATTGTGACAATACCTTTCCATAAAAGACGTTTTCCTTCTCTTTGCCAACTGTTTGTTCTTTGCAAATTGTAATCAGTTTTTTCCAATTTTTTTGATACATTTTTGTCTAACTTTGATAATGGAGAGTAGACTAGACAAGATAAAGTGGAGTATCTATAATTTCTATGTGTATTATGATGGCATAGGGAAGAACCAGATGAGTGTTCAAGCTCTATAAAACTACAAAGAGAGAGTTGTCTAAGGTGCATATATGTAAGCAGTTCAGGAAACACCTAACTGCAGTACCAAACAGAATAAAAGGTAACTATTCAGCTTTACATTGAAAGAAAAGATTATTTTTGTTGTTTAATTTAAGCTATGACAGTTGCTTGGAATTGTGCTATGCTAAGATCACATGCCAATATTACATATATAATTATTAGAACTTGATATAGATCTTCATGGGGGAAAACATGTTCCATCTGCACATAATGTTGTAGATCTTCATAGAACCGTGTGATTCTTTGTAATCAATGAGATGTTGGTTTTAGAAATATGTTTTCTCTCCTCTAACTTACCCCTTTAAACACTTTTTGGGTTTGGTTGTGTGGATAAAACCTTCCTAACATTATTTTGACTTTATAATCTTTACCTAGTGGGTGAGAGGAGCAAGTTCTTTACTCCTTAGACAAGAACAATTCGTAAATGTAATGGAGGTCGCTATGTGGTTTAATTTCATGTGCAGTTCTTTTTACTCTTATGCGATCACTTGGAAGTGTACAAGCGGCATCTTGTAGTCTGTGGTATCATATTTTTTTCCAAGGTAATGTAAACAATGAAAAACTATGCTTACTCAAATTTCTTTCTGGAGGAATATGATTAAATTCACTATAGTGAACTGCTTGTGCTCTCTATATTATATCAGGAAAGGTTTCAAAACTACTTTATGTAAGAGATCATTGTTTAAGGTTCAGTTGTTAATTTTCTTTTTCTGAGATGCTGAGTTTTGCAACCTGGATTTAACTTGACTTCTCCACTAATGCATACGCTTCTCTCTTTTTTGACAATTTTAAGAATATGATGTGCATGTAAAAAGATAGCTTTGCGCTTGTCACGTAAAAATATATTGCTATGTGTCCCAATTCTCCAAGAAATTAAACTTGTATGTGATCCATATGAGTTGTGTACAAAATTCAGGTCTGAAAAGGAAACAACAAGGGCTTATGAAAGAGAAACTATATCTCTGGCTTTCTCAATGGTAATAATTCTAACAAAAACTTTCATTGTATTTAGATATGATGGTGCCGAGCTTTCTGTGATGCAGAGAAGATTGGGATGCATGGCTCTCGTACGTAATAGTGATGATGGAATATGGGATAATGGTTCATTAGGGTTTCATTTAGATAAATGATGGAATATGGGATGTTAAACCCTAATTAATCATTATCCCATATTCCATCAAATAGGAACTCATGAGACTCTTGGTCTCCAAAAAAAATGCAGTTTGGAATTTTTAGTAGTTGGATTTTGGCAAGATAAATAGTTGAATACAAGTGATGCTAGCTATTAAGGAAACCCTTGATGAATATTTGATATGAAGTTGATCAACAAGTGACAGTTGATGAACAGGGTAGATTAGGGTTAAGATTGGTAGCCTTATTTGCTGTTCATTTGCCCAGATTGATTACGAATGCCTCGTTATATCGGCTTGAGTGTTTTTATTACGTGGGCTTATACCTAAAAATTTGTGATAATTTGGGCTTAGACTCAAATTTTTTGTCAAGTAATAATAAAGTTTGAAGATTTTAATAAAAAAAATGAAAAGTTTCTTGTAAGAGGAAATTGTCATTGAATGACAATTAATAGCCTTTCACCAAAATCATATGAGTTGATTCAGCAATAACAGCAAACTATCACTAATTAAAAAAAAAAAATTGCCATAGCATTCATGAAAAAGAATTAAAATTTCATTACATTGTTTTTATAATTAAGATAAGATACAAAGAGCATATTGAAAAAGATTATGTCAACTTGGTCAAGATAATTTTCCTCCAAGAAAAATATGTTCGTTTTACTTGTGTTGCTACATTTTTAGGTATAGCATAACTATTTTCTTTAAATTATTAATTTGTAAAGTTAGTTTTTTTTTATATATACAAGAGAAGGTTAAAGCCCAAATATAAAATAGATTATATTACTAAGAAATTTAATGCTAAACACTCTGAGTCTAATCCTTTCAACTTTACAGGATATATATCAAATATAGTATATGTAGAAAAATATTTTTTTATAAGAACATTTGTAACCTGATTAGCCTGTCAAATTGGTGAAGTTAGTTGTCTTGCGCATATAACTTGGGATTCAAGTTCAACCACCAGGGCTTGAATTCAAAAACTGAACCCGGCATGTTTGGATCAAGTTTTTGTAGTCAACTTTGTTTGGTCTAATCTTTGTGCAACTCCAACAGCCATATGTATGGGTGTAAAACATAGAATATATGGACAAACAGAAATTAATTATGCTAATTTTGAGTAATAACTAAATTCATTTATAAACATCCATTCAAAAAGGTTTCAACAGGTTGAACTGTAGGGCAATTGTAATTTCACAGCAGACAAACAGAAAATTCTCACAAAAAAATAGTAGCAAAAGACTTATAATCTTCTCTCCTATATTTTCTTTAAGATTACTGTATTTTACTCATATACGCCGTTTTGTTCACTGAATATGAAGGAATGTAATGTAATGTTATGAAATATAATGTAAAGATGATTACATGAATTTGTTTGGCACCGCTATTAAGTAAAGATGATGGATAGGTATAAAAACGTTTGGTTAGATTAACACAAACATAGGAATATATTGGAATAATAAATCAAAAGACAAAATCACTCTTATCAAAATATATATGTATATAATGAATTAAAGCTTTTTATTTTTTGCCAAAATATACAATAACTCTATTTACACACACATATACATAATAAAGTAATAGACCAAATTTATATATACAATGAAAAATTGAATTTTTTTATTAATTCAAATTGTGTTTATATATATTATAATAATTAGTATGATTTTTATATAAATTTTGAAACTGATGAACAAAAAAGTGGAATAATTGTACATAATATCTATATACAAATATATATATATATATATATATATATATATTAGTTTTGCTTGTATTATGCTAGTTAGTTATTTATCTCACTCATCATTTTTCTTTTATTAACTGATACGCAAAAAATGCATAATTGAATTTAAGTAAAATGAATTTTTTATACCAGTTAATATAATTTTTATATAAATCTAGAATTAAACCAATAAGTCTAATGTAAATTTATACATGAGAATTAATACGTTGAATCCTAAATTAAAGTATAATGCAAGTTTTTTTTTGTTAAAATTGTGGATCTATTATACAACAAATTAGAATAGAATACATGTTTTGTAATTAAAATTGTCTACACATATATTATAACAAGAAGTATTTTTTTATATATTTCTATAATGACACCATGTCGTCGATCGTCGGAGGATGGGGGCCAAAGAGATTCGCCGGTGGTAGAGTGTTGCCAAAAGATGTTGGAAGGCAATGGCTGATGTATGGTCAAGTGGAAGAAAACTATAGACGAGATAATGGTAAATAATATGTTTTTTCAAAATTCCCACATGTTATAATATTCATTCTTATGTCTAGGTAGTAGAATCCCCTTGACATCATTTGAGATAATTAGGATTATAAAATGTAATTTATTTACATTATATAAGTCTAATCAAATACTTGAATTAATACGTTGTATCAAGATTATATATAATCTCATTCTATGTAATCGAACCAAATGGGCTCATATAGTTCTCCTCCCTGTTACAAGAAGAGTTTTCTTTTTTTTGTTTTTGATTTAGAATAGTTGATACTAACAAGATGAGGTTATAATTGAAATTGAATCTCTTTCTTTCTTTATTCTGCCAACAATATATTGGTGGAAAGAAGTTATTGTCTATTGACATGTTTGAATGATTGAGCTTATTCACGAGTGATCTGGCACATAACCAACCCCAAATGGTAATATGGAATGTTTCTTTTACAAAATGTGTAATCTACACAAGTCTATCATGATCACAATGTTTGCCTCTAAATTTATAAATTATTCTCAGCATACTGATTAACTCTCATAAATCTTGATATAGAGACTAGTTTGAGTTTTTCTTATTGTATTTTTCAAAAATAAAAAAAATATGTAAGTAGATTTTGGTGATTAGCCTTGTAGGTTATAAGTTGTAGCCTAGTAATATGAAAAATTTTCTCTAAATAGAAGGTCATGAATTCTATTATGCTTATAACTTTATGTTATTGGTGTCTATCCTTCTAAATCAAAAAAAATAAGAAAGTAGAGTTTTTTGGCAAATTGAAATCAATAATGTTCGATTAAAAAGGAAATTATGCTAAAGCATGCATACTAAAAATAATAAAATGATTTTAATTTTAACAAAATTCAGCAGAAATATGTGTAATATATTCTAAAACTTATAATAAAACCCGTTTTATTAGAGATTTTATCAGTTTCAATTTTTTTTTATTTGAAGTCATTGTTAGCATAAATGAGACTAATTAAGAACCCATAAACTCTAATTCCTATGAACTCAAGTATCTAAGGTGAATTAATATTATATGCAGATGCATGCACACTGATATATAGAATATTAAATTATAAACTCTATTATTGTTGTTGAATTGTCTGGACCCTAATTATTATAATATATAAAAATAGGTGGTGGGGGTCCAGGAATGAATATTCTATGTTCCATTATGATTCCTTATTTAATTTAAATTGAGAAAAATGATCATTCAAATTTGTGCATATTCCAACAGTCCAACTTAAGCTGCATCTGATTAGGACACTTCACCTAATTGTCACACAATTATCAATAATAATATTATTATTTTCTTTAGAAATGACAAGATTTATCATGGAAATAATTAAAGGTAAAGGGGGTATTATTAATTAGTTGGTGGGGGTACCCACCTTTTGATTAGGGCCAAAGTAATTAAGTCGGCTAATGCAGTGATTTGATGCATTTGGCATATACTAATTAACTAGAAAATATAACTTTTTTTTAGTATATTTTTTGATATTTTATTATGAGATGATGATATGCCTTTACAGCTAATGTAAATATAAAAAGTTATATTTTCTAACTGCATGTGAAGATTTTTCTTTCTTTTTTTTTCCCTTTGATGAACTGAAGATTTATCATTGAGTGATAAGTATGATGAGAATAATTTCGAAATTTAGAGGCAAAAATTATTAAGAGTTAAAAATCAAGAAAGTTTAATTTTCCCTATAAAGCATTTCTATTGAGCTAGCTAGTTGTGCTTATTGCCTTAATCTTAAATGTAAGAATTTAACTAATAAATTATTAGTTGAAGTGGTAAGTAACCTCATCTTCTCGGGATGAGAATCTAAATTTAAATATCAAAAAACGTATTTATTAATAAATGTAAAAATATTTTGTACTCTAAACTTTTAAAATTTAGGGATATCCTTGACTAAATAAAAAAATTTAAAAATTTAATCTATTTTATTTTTAAAATTTATAATTTTTTTAATTTTTTATTAATTCATTATATTAAGAATATGTTTTATCTTAAAAGGGTACTCTAAAAAAATTAATATATTTTTTAGAAAAAAATAATTTATTTTTATTAATATATACAAATTAGTTATATAATTCTTATGTTTATAATTGAAAATAATTTTTTTTTGGGTATAAGGGTAGAAATATTTTTCCTTAGTTGGTTATATGCCATATGGCTCATATGGATAATCTCAATAATTTAAATATTTTAATGATTGTTATAAAGAAAAAAAAATTAACTATTACTAATATTATGATAGGTTGACGATAATTTATTATCAGTTAGAATAACTTAAGATATTTTTATGTGTAAAAAAATATCAATATTTTAAATAATTTATATATAAAAATATTACTACTCAAATTTAAATTTTTTTAACTAATAAATTTTTTAAATATAGATTTTTTACATATTTTTTTAAAATAAGTTATTCTAAATAAAGTATAGCTTAATAGTTGAAAGAAGTAGGGGTGTTACACTTCCTACGTCATGTCGTTTTTTGGTGCCAGAGTACGTCATGTCGTTTAGGTCCAAAGCTGCGAGACAAAAAAGCATGATTAGATCCCATGAGCCAACTGGTCCCTCTGTCTTCACCATTATTGTCGTCATCATTATTAAAAAATTCTATCTTACTAGAATTATAATTATAATTTAGTATAAAAAAGAAGAAGAAAGAATAATATTGAAAGAAATTTAAAATTAAAATTTTTAAAGGAATCAAACAAAGAAATAGTTGTTAATATTTTTTCAAAGATATCACTTATTATATGTAAAATTAGAATATTATGATAACATTTTTTTTATAACATTAAAAAAGTATTGAAAGTATTTGTAGTGAGCCTAACCCAGAAAATAATGGAGGATACCCCCATTCAACTATTAGGATTTTTACTATTAGCTTATTAATATAAAAGTTTTTTTATAAGTAAAAGATTATGAGTTTAATTTTATTTTTAACCTTAGATTATTAATATTTATTTTTTAATTAAAAATATTAAAAATATTATTTATATCTTGTTGGAAGAATTTGTCATTTAAAAGGTTCCACAAATACTCAATTTAAATTAGTTAATTATTCGAATACTTAGTAATAAGGTATAAGAAAAGTACTAGTTAAAGGTATATAAAAAATTATTTACATTTTTTTATCAACTATAAAATTATTTATAACTTATATATAATATAATATAATATAATTGTTTTTTAAATTGCATACGACATACCAAACAGACATACCAAACAGTCATGGTAGTTTTTGGTTTGGGTTTGGTTGCTCCTAATAATAATTGAGCATTCAATTCTGTGGGTCTTGTTTCTTTGAACAATGATGACGACTCATTGGTCAAAAATGATGATAACTTGAAACAAGAAAATAAATTTCATATTTATATTTATATCAACATCATCAATATTAATATGAAATATATACTAAACCCACTAATTAAATAATAAAACAATAATATACACATCTTGTATTTTGTCAACGTTTTAAAACGTTGTTATGTTATATCTAGTTCACGTTCAGTAGATTAGGATCCAAACCCAATATAAGTAATGCTTAATGAGAATAAAGAGAAGTATGAGTCCATTAATATGATTTTTTTATTATCTAAAAATTAAATTCATCAATAAGATTGAGTCTAACGAAATAGATTAATTTATCATAATATTGTGAACTAATATTTAAATCTCTACTGATAGATGTGTCTATATTTAGTATTTAATAATTTTTTTAATAGGATTATCTCAAATATAAAAATACATATGTTTAATCACTCCTCTACTCTCAAAACGTTTCTATGTTATCTTCCTCCATTGCATTTTTTCCGCTAAATATATGTATATTTTCATTGGAAACGATCATATTTGATATAATATCAAGCATTAAATATGAGTAACTCTCTTATTGAAAATTTAAATATTAGTTCATCATGTTTTGAAGAATTAACCATTTTTTACTGCATCCAACCTATTGTCTCCTAAAACTTTCAAACACAAATGTTCAAAACTTTATTATAACAAGAATAGGCATTGAGTGTTAATTATAAATTGCCAATATCAAACATAAAATCTAAATAAAAATTAGTTTTGAACAATATGTCTCCTCTCAAACTTTCGTGTTATTCTTGTCACACATTTCGGTGAATTTCAGCTTCGTACAATTTTTGTAATATTTTTTATGCACTTTAGCATGATTTAATTCAAATGTTAGAAAGATAAGTATGAGTTTTTTTTAAAAAAAAAAAAATTAGTGATTCAAGGATCGGTGATATGTGATTAAATCAGGATCATCGACCCAATCATAATTAAAATAATCTAATTAAATTAAAATACATAAAAATATTGATATATAACCCTAAAAAGTTATATTTAAATAAAAATAGATTATTATTCTTTAAATAAATAGAATATTTATTTACAAATCATATATAATTAAAAAAAGGTTAATATAAAGTAAATAATTTGGCACACTATCATTTTTTCTTGTTATTTTATTCAAAATAGGGTCTTTTAGACTTAGCAATGAGATAAAAATATAAAATCTAACTCAATTAACCTATTCAAAATTTTTATCCAAATTGGTCAGAGGACTAATTCATTAGTCTGACCAAATAATTAGGGTTGGGTTTAATGAAATTGGAAAATTTTTAGTTTGTAAGTTGAATATAAATTTTGGAAGGGATTGATTGAAGGAGAAGTCAGAAAATGAAGGATAAGGATATCCTAGAGATCCAATAGATGAGGCTATGGAGGCTATTGCATGGCAAAGCAACGCCTTGTATATTATTTTAGTTATCAACTTTTTCAAGTGACATCAAAACCCTCCCTTTCATTATTATTATCGTGTTACCTTAGCTTCATTCTTCATCTTCTTGTTCTTCGTCACATGGCATCTCTGCCACACACACACCACACCTAGATCATGCCAAAACCTTCCCTTCAATCCACATTTAGTAAGCTATGATTTTTTTGACTCTCCAGACAAAATTATCGATCCCATGTCTTTTAGAATCTTTTATCACATAGCTATCAATCCCCCCCCCCTTTTTTTTTTAAAAAACGTACTAATGTTACAGAAGAATCAACTAGACATAATTTATTATCTATTTTGAATCAAATGGAATCGTGAAATTCTACTAAATTGAACGATATTAATCTTGAGAAAGACCCCCATAATTCTTTATTTTTTTTTCTAATTACATATATCATCTCATTAGAAGATAATCATATTTGATATACTATTTAATACTAAATATATGCACTTCTCTTAATGAGAATTCGAATTTCATAATTCTTTAAAAAGGGAAAGAGATTTAACCAAGGAGAAACATTATTGGATCAAATGAAAGGGAATTCGTAACATTTTATGACAAAGTTTAAATCTTATAGACCAAATACAAAACTATTTTTTCCATAGAGCGTAGCTTATGTGTCTGTTTGGGTTGCACCTAAACTGTGATTTTAAAAGGATTTTTGACCTAAATCTTGGTTTGAGAAAATTTTAAAACAAACAATTATATTTGTCTAAAAAGACTTCTGGACCAAACCATAGTTTAAAACTATAGTTTTGCATAAGCTCCTGGGATTAACTTCTGGAACAGTAAAACAGCTTATAAACTATTTAATTACTATTTTATCTCCACTTTTTCTGACACACTCTCTCCTCTCTTCCCCCTCTCCTCTCTCTTCTCAGCTCGCCTTCGTCCATGGAACTCGCCGCCGTCGTTGTTAGAACTAGTTGTCAGGGTAGGTCGCTTCGTCGTCGTACATCTCCATCGTCGTATAGGTCGCTAGGTAACATCGGCCACTGGACCTCGTCTTCTTCCTCTGTCGTTGCTTCTCGTCTTCAGGCAGCTCAAGCGCCCCTCTGTCGTCGTCGTTGCAGAGATGAACAAAGAAGAGAAAAATAAAAAGCAAAGGTGTGGGTTGCAGGAACAAGAGTGATAATCTTTTTTTTTTTAATTTATCCCATACTCTTTCTGGTAATTTACCAATCACAAAAATCTTTCTAATAATAATCATCCAAACACTTATGTATTTAGAACCACTTTTTTTCATAAATTTTTTTCCATAAACTCTTTTTTAAATTATTTAAAAAAAAAATCATAAATTATTTTTTAAAAAACCTATCCAAACGAATCTTATAAGTAAAACTTGAATTTTACCAGGATCCACTTAAGGATACATAATTACACATTATGAATGGGAAAAAATAACATCAAAACGCTACCCAGTTGAGCCAATAAAACAAATGGCCCCATTTCACGTTTCTTAACTCTGATTGAATATGTACCAAACAAAAATAAAACTTATGCAGCGTTATCTGCACCCTTTTTTGTTAAATTGATTAAAGAGATAAATATTAACAACCTAAAATTTAAAGCGGGACAAAATATAAGAAGAATTATAATAAGATCTTAAATAAGTGATTTAATTACTTAAAATTTTTAATAATAATTAAAAAGTTAACAATATCAAGTTCTATTTTAAGAATTAACAATAAATTTATAATATTTAAAAATTTTTAGTAATTAAATTCTCAAAACTCAGTCCTTCCCTCATTTCAGCAACGCCCAGTTATTGCAGAAAAGGAAAGGCCAAAATTCACACATAAACTTTTCTCATCTGAAACCGTAAGGCAACTTAGATTTGGACTTATCAATAAAAATGAATGTCAGTCAGTTATTTTTCTGTTTGGTTTTTTAAAAACAAAGAGATTGAAAAGTAAAAACAGTAAAATGTTGCTCACAAAATCCCATCATAAAGAGCCACACAAATTCAACTTCCCCAATCCTACAAACAAAATAACATCACGAGACAAGAATGTTCAAGAATCTAATTTTCAATTCCTTAACCAATCCCGATCCCTTTTAGTTATTTACACAGTTCAGTTCAAAAGTCACAAAGAGATCACAACACATTCATAATCTTCAAAATCAAAACAATAACACAACCTAGACATTAACCTTAGCATGTGCATGATTCCTAATAACAAGAAAACGACGACGGATCTGACAAATGACATTGATTAATCCCATAAAACGACATCAAGCAGGCGTGGAGCTTTCCGGCGGCGAAGTCCACACGATATCTTTTAGCGCAGGGCGGAGCTCTTTGCTGCAGAATTGGTTGTACTCTAACGTATCACCGTTGTCCTTCTTCACCTCCACCACCAGAAATGACTGCGTCACGGCGTATATGTCCGCCGCTATCGCCAGCTTCCCTTTTCTTCCGCATTCTTGTCTCTGCAGCCTCACTCTTGTGTCGCTCTTCTTCACGTTGAACCTCTCTGCCTTCGCCACCTCTTCTAGCTTCGATATCACGCTGCTCGCCGGCCTCGTTGTCCCGAATCTCAGCTCTTCCTTCTCCTCCCTCTTTTTCTCTTCGAACAATGGAGACAAATCGAACCCTTCCGATAATGATATTATGTGAAACGCGTTCATTGTCGCCGGAGATTCTTGCTGCTGCTTTGATTTGTCGCTATCACAATCGAATTCCTGTTCCTCCTTTGTCACCATCCTCTTGGGGATGGATTTTTTGAACCAGGGCGAGTCCATGATTTCGGATATGGTGATTCGGGTATTCGGGTTTGGGTCGAGGAGATTTGTTATCAGCCGGCGAGCGTCGGAGGAGAACCACGGCGGGCATTTGAAGTCACCCCTGTAAATTTTCCGGTACATAGCCATCAAGTTGTCATCCTGGAAGGGCAAGAATCCGGCGAGAAGCACATACAGGATGACCCCACAAGACCAGATATCGGTCTTAGCACCGTCGTAGCCTTTCCTACTGATTACCTCCGGCGCCACGTACGCCGGAGTACCGCAAGTGGTGTGAAGCAACCCATCTTGCCGCAAGTGCTCAGCAAACGTGCTCAGGCCAAAATCAGTTACCTTCAAATTCCCATCCTCGTCGAGAAGCAGATTCTCCGGCTTGAGATCGCGGTGGTAAACGCCGCGACTGTGGCAGAAATCGATGGCTGAGATCAACTGCTGGAAATAGACTCGTGCGACGTCTTCCCTCAGGCGGCCTCTGGCGATCTTGTTGAAGAGCTCGCCGCCTCGAACGAGCTCCATAGCGATATAGATCTTGGATTTGCTCGCCATAACCTCATAAAGCTCAACGATGTTGGGATGCTCCACCATCTTCATCACAGAAATCTCCCTCTTGATTTGCTCCATCATGCCCACTTTAATCACTTTCTCTTTGCCGACCACCTTCAGAGCCACGCTTTTCCCGGTCCGCAAGTTCTTGGCATGGTAGACCTTGGCGAAAGTGCCGTGACCCAGAAGACGACCGAGCTCGTACTTGCCGTGAAGCAACGCGGAATGGCAAGAAGCTTTGGCTTTCTCTTCCATGTTTATCGATCAAGGAAAGATCAAATCTCAGTAGAAATTACAAGTGCGAAATCTGAACTGGGTATATTCACAGATGAGCAGGGATTACAAACAGTGAAATGAAGAAATTAAGTTGGTGGACGACGTCGGCGCGTGATGATCACCCGTCTTCGACGTGTTTCCGGTGGCAATTCCTGCCGCCAATTCTGCGCTTGGTATGGCCGCCCACTTCAGATTTGGTAAGCGCAGGGCCTCTCATCTCTCTGCATTCCCAAGGAAAAGCAAGAACGAAGAAAGCGCTAAAGCAGGTGTTTTTCTGCGCTCTTCTTTCTGGTTTCAGCGGCTAAAGTTCCATTATATCATGATTTTTTTGTCGGTTGAATTACCCTTTTGCCCTCGAAGGCGGTTGCTCGGAAGGAGGTGATCTGGCGGCTGTAGCTTTGACTGGGGGAAATTTGATGGAATGGGAAGGCGCCACGTGGGCCGTAGTCCAAGGACGTTGTGCTAAAAGGATGATGAAATTAACTATTTGAGTCCGAAAAGGATTCTAATCAGTAATCAGTAGCCACCTCCAACAGGTGAGTGTATCAAGTAGGAGCATAGCACTAATAATAATAATATCATTTTCCTCACAAGAAAAGTAAGAATTGTTTTCGGCCAACACATAAAATCAAATAATGATTTTCAAAGTTACCAAATAAAAATTGGAATGAGTGGTAACGATTCTTCAAACATGTTGAGAATATTTAATTAATTTGTTGTATTCTCTATATGTATATAGCAAATCAAATTTATAAGTAACGTACGCTCTTTACTACTATACTGCTCAATGATGGGGGTATGAGGAACTCCAAATCTAAATTGTCAATTTTTTTCTAGTATTATATATATTATTTTTATTTTTTTCAATTAAATATTTATAATTGTATATATTAAAAAATTATTAAAAATAGTTTAAATATATATGATTAAAAATAATATTTAAAAAATATTTAATCATTACAAATAATTAATTTAACTAAATTATTTAATCTACCTAAATTTATTAAATAAATATTATGTTAGTAGCAAAATATAGCTTGTTTTAAAATATACTCCCTTCTGTATTCAATGTTGGAGCTAAAAAATTAATTTATAAAAATTAAAAAATAATTAAATTAGTTATTTATAAAATATATATATATATTTTATTAAAATATCATCTTTAATTATTTATATTAAAAATATTTCTTGTTGAAAATCTCAATATGTATAATTAATAAAGATAATTTTAAAAAAATATAAATTTAAAAGATAAAGTTAATTAATATTTTATATTTATTATAAAATTTAACATGTAGACATAAAGGGAGGGAATAATATTTAGATCCTAGAAAATTCATTTTCCATAGATAACAAAAAAAAATTAATGTTTTATGTAAAAAATGAATTGTTTTCGGCCAAGTTATTGTCATTACTTACTGAAAAAGACTGCGGCAAGAGATTCTATCGTCCTTTAAATATTTCTATACAACTAGCGGCCGACTCAAAATTTGTTGCAAAAAACATATTTTATTAAAGTAAAAAAAATAAATTAAGGGGATTATTCTAGAAATTGTCATATAAATTAATATATTTGGGAGATGAGGTGACACGTGTGGGTCATGCAGTGGAGGGAGGGTTCCACAGTGACTTCAGGTTGTCAGTCAATTTGCAAGTGATGGGTCAGAAGTTAAAAGGCTACGCCCTAACGTAAGGGCCTCTGAGTCTGGTCCCTACATCATGCCATTATTGCTTGCTCAATCATTCCCTCCCAATTCTCCCAAAAATAAAATATTCGCCTCCAAATACCCAATTGATGAATCATGAATTATTTAAGACAACATTATCGACCAAATAATTTTTTTAAAAATATTCTCAAATCCACAAATACTTATTCAGATCCGAAATCACCTAATCATTGTAAAGTTCTAATTAATCTGTGATTAAATTTTATAGTAAAATTATGTAAATATCCTTAATTGTTATTGTTTTAATTGTTGTTGTTAGATGATATAAAATTAGTATTTATTACATTGTTGATGTTTTTTTATTTATTAATAATATAACTTCTTTTAAAATTTAGAGATAAAAAATTCATGTTTTTCTTAATAAATATATTTTTCAAAATTTAAATTTATATTATTTTTTTATTGAAATAAAATTATTTATTATCTTAATTGATAATTTGTTGATAACTAATGTCATTATTAATATTTAGCAGCCTCCAATACCTGTAACGGTAGAAACAAAATGTTTTATGAAAGTAGTTGACATTACGTTAATTGTTATTATATTTTAATAAATTAAAATTATTAGTTATGAAATTGTTGTCAGCGATATTTAACAACCTACCAGCCATGGTCAATGTAAAAGAATTTTTTTTTTGAAATTACTCAAAATTAATTGTGACTTCCTTAGTTATTATTATCATTTGATAAGTTTTGTTATTAGTTAAATTGTTGTCATCATTTTATTTTATCATTTTATAAATTTATAAGATAGAGTGAATTAAAATGTTATGTTCAAAATCAAAATAAATCATTTGATAAGTTTATGTTTATATTATTTTTTTTACTAAAACATGTCTGGCCCACTTGTCAATTGTTTTATATATATATATATAAATAAATTGATTGAAATATGGAATGTTTCGTAATAAAACCCACTGCCATATATTTTGTCCATTTACCAATTATAATGTTAAAATAGGCACTCACAAAAATATGTTTTGCCTTTTTATATAAAACGAACTAACAAGCGAGCACCAGAGAATTGAGGTTTTGCGGCTGAGACTCAAACTGCGAGCTGCAAGTGGCTATCCTGAGTTTTAAAGTGAAACCTTTCTTTACATATAATATGTGCTTTAAAAGGAAACAAAAATTAGTGCATTGTCAAAAATATGTCATAAATATAATAAATTTTAAATAGTACTCCTCAATTTTTTTATATTATAAAATAAGTCTTATATTAAATATAAGAAAAATAATATTCACTTGAAACTTAAAAATAATAATTCTTACTAAATCACAGCCACCTTGAGTGATGTATAAGTTACCCGAGGAAAACGAAAGCACCAAATTTAAAAAGGGAAAAATCCATTACAAAAGCAGCTGAAATATCCAAATTTAAAATCAAGCTTCTAAATCTAACATATTTCTAATTAGGCTTTTGGACTAAGATTACATTTTAGAACGTTAGATATTTTTCTACATGCGTATTTAGATAAGATTTTAAAACAAAAATTTATAAAAAAAATGAGCTTTTAGACAACTTGTGGATAAGGACTTATAGAGAATAACTTATAAAAAAAGTGGTTGTAAATAAATAAGTGTTTGGATAGTTATTTTTAAAATGTCTTTTTATATTAGTAAATTACTAAAAAGAGTATGATTTGATTAAAAGTATGAGAGATGAAAGAGGGTAGAGAAAAGAGATGAGAGGAGGTAGAGAATAGAAAGGAAAGAGGAGAGAGAAGAGAGAGGAGAGAGGGTATACGAACAAATAGGGATAATATAGTAATTGGATAGTCCATAAATTTTTTTACTGTTCTAAAAATTAGTTTAGTAGCTTATTTAAAACTATAGTTTAGTCTAAAAGTAATTATGGACAAATATAGCTATTTGTTTTAAAAAAATTTAAACTAAAGTTTAGGTTAATTTTTTTTAAAACTATAATTTTAAGAAAATACAAGCAGATCGTACATTGTATCTCTTTCTTTTTAAAGTCAACCTCCCCCCCCCCCCCCCTCTTTGAAAACCGGAGGACGGAATTCCAACAATAACGAGTGGAGCTCCAACAGCAACTTTAGCGCGAACAAAAAAAAAATAGAGATGGGCCCCTTAACAAATCCGGATCAAGAGAGGAAGGCCACCCTGACATCATCACCGGTAAAGCCAAGACAAAATGCATGAACCTTCATCACTAGCTACCATTCATGAATGGTAAAAACCTGAGAAACGAAACACAATAAATAAATAAATAAATAAAAATCAGTCTTGTTCATATTTAACAACTCTCAATTCATGTACGACTAATTAAAATATGTACTATTTAAATAACTCTTATCCTTATCCGAATTCTACACACAAAGTAGGATGTTACCTCTATATGTTCCCATGAATGTTGATTAATGTCAGAAGTCAAAGTAATTAATTAATGGCACGTGAAAAATATGGGCATAATTAATTAGTCGTACTAATCCTTTTTGGTGCCACCATACATACAGCTCGAAAATGTTGAAACCTGGAAGGCACTAAACATAGCAAACGTAACGTACGTTGCTTCTTCCCACATAATTTTTTTTGTCCAAAAAATAAATAAATTTATATGTTACTTCACACATAAATAACTCCTGCTTATGTTGCGGCGCTGACCTCATTGCTTGCTTAATTTCATATCCGCCTCAATATTTTCCGCCTTCATTTGCATCTTCATATTGATCCACATAGTATCACAAAACATGGAAATTACCACCAACAAATAGATGTTAGTCATATTAAAAAGAGTTTTAATCAATTAAATACAATCTTAAATTTGAGTTCGTATAAAATAATGTAGAAAATGTATTTGGGGAACTATCCCCAATTAGACTTACAAAGTTGTGAAAACCACCTAATATATATATATATATATATATATATATATATATATATATATATACTCCATTCAATTATAATTATAAAAGTTATATAGAGGATTTGATTTGGTCCTAATTCTAAAATTCTAATCTATTTTATCTTTCAAAACTATAATTTTTCTCCTAAAATATCTTTATATAATTACACATATTAAAGGTATTTCTATCAAGAATTGGGTATTTAAAAAAAAAACAATTAACACATGATCATTACAAATAATTAACTTAATTAATTTTCTTAATTTATTCAAATTAGTTAAGTATATCTTATTTTAAGGACTGGAATTAATGTGTGTGTGTATATATAGGGTCTATTTAGATTAGAGTTTAAAAAATGGCTTATAAAAAAAATAAGAGTTTTTGGACAACTTTTAAAAAGAGCTTTTAGAGAAAAACTTATAGGGAAAAAATAATTTTAAATAAATGAGTGTTTGGATAGTTATTACTAGAAGCACTTTTGTAATTATAAAATTATTAGAAAGGGTATGATTTTATTAAAAATATGAGAAATAAGAGAGGAGAGAAAGTGGAGAAGAGAGAGGAGTGAGGGGGAGAGGAGAGAAGATAAAGAGGAGAGAGGAGAGAGGGTGGAGAAGAGAGATGATAGATGGTATAAGAAAAGTAAGAATAAAATAGTAATTGGATAGTCCATAAACTCTTTTACTGTTCCAAAAATTAATCTTAATAGCTTATCTAAAATTTTAGTTTAGTTCAAAAATCCTTTTGGACAAATATGACTGTTTATTTTAAAATTTTTCCAAATCAAAGTTTAGGCTAGAAACCTTTTTCAAATTTTAATTTAAGGGTTTCCCAAACAGACACATAACAAATGAGATCATGAAATGACTTAATTACAGTGTAGCCCTATAATTTTTTTCTAAAATTATTGCTTTTTGTAAAATGGCCTTCTCGTATTTTAAAAAAATAAAATCCCCTCCACTACCGGTCACGGAATCCACCGTCAGGGCTTGAGCTTTGCCCGTTTCATGGTCTGCATATGTCATATGCATACTTTTTTTGTGATTGTCTTTATATATATATATATATATATATATATATATATATATATATATGTCATTATCCCTTTAAATTTCAGCTTCAATCAAATCCGAACTCTGAAGAAAGCTCACATGGATTTCCATTTGCATCAAAGGATTTATTTTTACGTAACATATATATATACACATATATATGACATATTTTCATTTATTTAATGAAAATTTAAAATGAATAGAATGTATTAATTATCAATAAAAATAAATAATTTCAAAATAAAAGGTCCTAAATTTTTTAATTTATTACTCAGTAAAAAAAGTATAACACATTGATTTTTGATAGGTGTACGTAAATCCTTGAATTATTATAATTGAGAAGACGTATATGAGTTAATTAAATTAAATGAAAATATGATCACGCGAGTGTGATTATTGGGCAACATAAGATAAGTTAAGGGTACTCTCTCTCTAATGGTGGCTCTCGGATAAGGATTACCTTCCCTTTTTTCTTTCTACCCGACAGATAAGGATCACCTAAATCACACGTATTAAACTTCAATTATCTCACATGCTTCATCTTAATCTTTCTTTCTTTTTATTCAATTCCTTGGATTAAAAGAATGAAAAATATATATAATCAAAGGATAGATGAACTATGAACTATGAAGTATATGTCAACTTGATCGTTGAGTTCATTTTTATAGTTCAGATTTATTTTATTAATAATATTTTAATTTCTGATTAAATAATATCATCATTAAATTATTTATATTGATTGGGGCCATTTGTTTGCCATTTAAAAGAAAGCGACTTTCACCAATAGGCATTAGTTTTAGTGGAGAGGTATTTTAGCCGGTTAAGCATAAAATTATAAACTCGAACTCCTGTATATGCAAAAAAAAGTCTTTAGGGATTACTCTTAATTGAGTTTGATAATGCTCAAATCTGACATAGTAAGATAATTATATTAAAAAAAGTGGCTTTTAACTCCTCTAAAAAAATTATTTAAATGATGAAGATTAATTCAAAATAAATGATATTTTCTTGTGAAAATTTAGAGGATTTAACTGTCAAGCTTTCAATATATATTCATAATAATATGCAAAATTAATTATTTTTTCCCAAGCTTAAGCGTCGGAATAATCCAAAGTAACGGATAAGGCATATCCTACATTCCCATGTGAAATCAAGAAAACTTCATGTTACTTTTGATTATCCTCTTTGGGTTAGTGCCATTATCGGTATCTATGCAAATCATAACAATTTCAGCAAACATTCTTCTTTGATGATAGAAAACGTCTATTTTCCAATAATTTTGTCTCGGTTTAGGTAAAAATTAGACGGGTATATTTCTTGAAACATCATTATCATCCAATTACTAATGATAAACTACTAACGATAACCTTTTAATCATTAAATATTGCAATAAATTTCTAAACCAATTGGAGCCTACATATTCTTTATATATATGAATGAAAAATTGATTTGGCAGTCTTTATAATTTTTCTTAATTTCAAATTACGTTGTTAGACTTTTTTTTATTGGATTCTTATAATTTCTAATGTTAGATCCGTTAGCCCCATAAATTTGTTCTTAACATGTTAAATGAAAACTAATTAAAGGTATTACACAGGGACTAAGATTAACATCAAGAGTAACTAAGTGTAATAGAAGGGGTTAGTTTATCGTAACATAATGAACTAAAGTTTGAATCCTTGTTAAAAAATATGTCTACATTTAATACTTGATTATGTCTTAAATATAATTGCCTCCAATAGAGGTACACATGTGCCATGAGCCATAGTATAAGATCAGGTTCTGGACTAACCCCCATGTGCCATGAGCTCTTGTTCCCATAGTATAAGGCTAACCTAAGCCAGGGGTTCATGCATTTTAATATGAACCCAATGTTATGTGAGGTTGAGTATATTGTATATACCTCCAATTTCTAGACTTATTTGTATACGGGTCCCATGAAAAACTACAAGATCAGGTTTAGTTTAGTTTGTTCAAGTTACTTCCAGAAAACGGGGATTTACCAACGAAGGATTAGTCCGAGTGGTAAGCGGTTTGGTATCGCTTAAGTGAGGTCTCGAGTTCGAGCCTTGACGTAAGTAGAAAATCTTCGTTGGGAGACTTACCCACTATAGTCAGGTGCACGACGTAGGTCGGATCCAGATATAGTCAGGACAAAGCTCCGGTGAACTGGGGTAGACAACTAAAAAAAAAGTTACTTCCAGAAAAGCAACATGCGTGGAACTTACAGTGAAAATGGTTTTGATTTATTAAAGTATAAAGTTTTAAATTTGAGCCTGTAGGAATGAATACAAAAAAAAATATTTATGTGAGAATTACTTTTAATTAAATATTACAATGTTTAATAGTAATTACTTTTAAATAGCTCTCTCTATGTATATCATCAATATCAATATGAAATATAAAAATTACTTCAATTTGATCTTTACTATAATAGTTATTTAACTAATTTTATATAAATTAAGAAAACGAGATAAATTAGTTAATTGTAATAAATATGATATGTTATTCCTAAAATACCCTTAGGTGCATTTGAATTCTTACTCTATTTAATTATCGTTAAGACTGACGGTATGTATGGAAAGTGTCTTATAACTAGCACTAAAGTCTCTTTAGGAAATCTACTGTACGAGAGGATTAATTACTGGTTCCAACGATGGATACACTAGGCTTATATAAAATTATTATTAATAAAGTATTAATAGGGGTAATTGATTGGAGAAAATGATAAATATAAGAGAGGAAGTGAATTTGGTAAGTTTTATATTTAGAAACAAATTTAACTCCTCAGTTAATTCTTATATTGATTCGGAACTAATATATAACAAATTAAATTTCTCAGAGAAATGCCTAGTGATATATAATATGGCTGGCAAATGGGATGAGACGAATGTTTCTGTTTTTTTTTTTTTTAAAAAAACGAAAGTGTATGATGGGGATTCGATAGGATGCGATGAAGATCTGAACTCTGAGGCTCCGACTTGCGATACATATAATGTGGGACCAGACCTCTTTGTTTATTTGTCTCTCAATATAAAAATTAGGGTTTTGTTAGCCAGAAAAAAGAAAAGAAACCATACACACACACATGGCGGTGTTAGTATTGTCACTATCTGCCTGGTGGCCTTCCCATTTAATTTAGTTTGGCAGCTTCATTTGCATAAAATACCCACGCAACTTTTCTTTGTGTGTGTGTGTATATATATATATGAATATGTAAAACATGATCATCAATAATTAATAATCTGACCCGAAATTATCATATGATGATAATGGAATTATTTCATGTTTGATTTGGTATATATATACAGAAGTGTAATGTTATTGTCAATATAATGTCATATAGAGATTAACGTCAACAACTAATCAACAATTTTAAATACATACATACATACATACATACATACATACATACATACATACATACATACATACATACATACATACATACATACATACATACATACATACATACATACATACATACATACATACATACATACATACATACATACATACATACATACATACATACATACATACATACATACATACATACATACATACATACATACATACATACATACATACATACATACATACATACATACATACATACATACATACATACATACATACATACATACATACATACATACACACACACACACACACACACACACACACACACACACACACACACACACATATATATATATACGAGAACCAGTGAATGAGAGACACAAATTACTTCTGATCCAGAGGATTTGAGAAGAGTTTGATTTAATCATAAGCCATATCCATCCATAATCTTCAAATAGATATTGATAGGTGCTGAGGGAGAGAGAACAGCCATTTTCCTCCATTAATATTTTATTAATTTATAGTTATAAATATAATACATGGAAAATTGATTAAAAATATACTTCAAATATGACGTAAAATTAAACGGGTACAACTCTTCTTCAACTATGTTTAATATTCCCCTATCCTATTTATAAGGTAAAGAGAAAATATTTATAGAGTAGAGAGAATTTTTTTATATAAATATATTATTTTACCTTTTATTTATTATTAAATTTTTAACCAATAAATGTGTTTATTGGTTAAAATCCTCTCCACTCTACTCTCTTTCTCTCTCCTCCAAATGAGGTTGCACAATCGAAGAAAATCCTCCATTACCACCCATGAAGGCGCCTCCTCCTTTGCTCACTGCTCTGCCCTTCTCTGTTGTCATCACGCCGCCGATACCACCCTCTCACCTCAACTAGGGGTGTTCATGGGCAGGGTTGGGCAGGGCAACCCCCCTGCCCGGTGCCCTGCCCAAAAAAAATATGGGCTACATTTTGCAGCCCGATGTCCGGCCCTGCCCGGTAAAAGCCCTAACCATTTTGGGCTGGGCATAGGCGGGCTGGGCATGCCCGAGTTGTGATGTCATGCTCATGTTGTGAAAAAAATCTGCAATTAGAAACTTCTAAAATAATACCATATTCATATGTCTTCAAAAGTTAAATAATATCTATAATCCACTAAAAATAAGAGAACAAAAAGATAATAATTAAAGTATTAAAATTCATTGCATATAAAAAATGGTCACCTGCTTGTCATCAGTAACATTTTGAGAATCAGTAGTTATGTCTGCTCCATGAGGACTAATCTCCTTAGATTTTGACCTATCTGCAACACGGGCCTATTCCAACAAAGTAAGCTAATATGAAACTCAATATACAGTTCATGTGCCAAAATAATTTTGACATTCGTGCAACATAATGACCTGGCAAAAGGCAGTGATTAATTCTTGTCTCAGGATACATGATCGAGAATTAGGTCCAGTATAGTTCGCATCACGAGGTGTTACCCTCAACAAATCTAGAAGATAATGCCTGATTTGGTTTTCAAAAGAAAAAACAAATCATTGCATAGATTGGTGGAGAATAATATACACAACTAAAAGCAAAAAATAAAATAAGCTAAACAGAATTCTAGTTTTATGTTCAGTTATATACTGTATCCACATAGAGCTATGAAAAATTATCCTATCAGCAATGTCCAAATCATAAGGGTCATATAAAAACAAAAAATTAACTCAGGTGAATACCGGTCATCACCACCAACAATACCCTTGCATTCCACAGGTGTAGCCAATTTGAAAACATTTCCAGATTCATCAAGGACAGAGTGTTCCTTGAGATGAAGGCATTTTGCAGCTTCCAAAACCTAAAATAAGAGCTTATGAGGGACATAAAAGAAACCTATATGACAGAGATCACAGAATATAACAAGCCCAAAAAATAATGTATAATAACAGTTTGCAGATGAAGGTTCGGGGGAATCTAGTAGCCTCAAACTGTGCTAAAGCATACATTTTCCTGTTTTTTTTTTACCATTGCTGTTGTACTTTAGAGCAAACATACTGGTTCATAGGAAATTTAGATCCAATCCGGAGCTATGTTTTCGCATTCCCAATTTACATTCCACAATATCATAGAGCTGGTCTCTACCAGTTATCCTCACAAACAAATACTAAAATTACACAAGCTTAATTACCTTAGAATGGAAATCTTCATTCCAGCAAATTTTTTCCCCATTGTCAACAGAGCCATACAGAAGAGAGTCTGATTTGTCACCTTGAAGAATTCCTGGTAGGATACTCTGCAGCAAAACATGCACAAAAAATTCAGATATTCGGGGATGTTTCAATAATGCATTCAAAGCAGTTTCTTAACGTCTTGGAAGCTGTTTTCACAAGTTGCAATGCATATTGAATCAGCAAAAGAATGAAGTCGTCCAAGAAATCAAGAAATGCAGGTGCTAGTTAGGTTAGGTGCCAATTGAATCAACAAAAGAATATCAGTCATGAATAATGAGAGCTTCCTCAATTATTCTGACCGGCTAAAGCTTGGCTTTACTGTTTCAAGCAGAAACAACCATCAAAACAGAAAGCTCTCTCTTGTCGCAACAAGTTTCAAAAGTAGAGGTCAACCAGTGAACATGATAGTGCGAAGGAGAAGCTTTGTGAGAAATTACCCTTTTTCTTATTCAGCAGCAAGGCTTTAGGCAACGCAAGAGGTTCTAAGAGCTTATCTAATATCTATTTTAGCTTTGTGTCAAACAATGAAGATTTTGTTGCAAATAGATGTGCAATAAACAAATTAAAAGTGCGTAAAACAGATTCATCAATGATCCAAATAGTACACACCAGCTTCTAGTAAGGTAGAAAACTACTTACACAAATCACTTTAATTTAGTTGCCAGACGAGAAGCACCAAGAATGGATGCCGACAGCAATAAACAGATTAGAAGCACCAGGATATGGAATAAACAAATTAAAAGTGCGTAAAACAGATTCTGACTCAGAGAACGTCGACAAAAACAGAGCACCAAGAATGGATGCCGACTGCAAACGGCCAATCTGAACGCCAATGATAAGAATGGATAACGCCGTTGCTGGAAACTCACAGGAGGGTAGGGAACTGGTTGACAGGTGTAGGCGGAGAGTAGGGAACTGGTCGACGGGTGCTGGAAACTCGCAGGAGGGTAGGGAAATGGACAATGGCGATACGCTCTAACTCCGTCTCTCTGAATCTGAAGAGTGAAGATATGAACTTCAACTCTTAAGAATTAGGGCAAAGACTGAAAGGCAAACGTCGCAAGTTGTGATTTGTTTATTAGTAATTAAAATAATAATAATAATATGTATATATCGGGCCGGGCCAAAATGGGCAGGGCGACATACCTTGCCCAGTGCCCTGCCCTGCCCGACACTTAGCCCGGCCCAAACTTGTCCAATTGTATTTTGGGCCAATTTTTTTGGGCTGGGTAGGGCCATTTTTCTCCTAGTTCGGGCGGGCACACCGGGCATTGGGCATCTTGAACACCCTCAACTATCCCGACTCTGTTGATTCTTCTCCACGTTCCCATAATACTGACTCCTGGGATAACCCTTTCCCTCCTGCTATTGCCTCCTCCAAGCTCCACCTGATGTGTAGCTATGGCGGTCACATCGTCCCTCGCACGCACAACAAGTCTCTATCGATGGAAGGAAGAATGGAAGAGGGGAGAGAGAAAAGAGCAGAAAAAGAGAAGAGAGAGAATGAGAAAAGAAAGAAGGACAATTTCATCTTTTATCTTAAATTTTAAAAGAACATATTGATATTTCTTACCAATTTGTCTTTTATAAAATTAGAATTATTGATTTAAAATTTATATTTTAAATGGTATTTTTTGGTCTTTTAAACTAAATTCAACCAATGATTTAAGAACCAAACTATATTAGATGATCAAACTAGTTGAACCGTCCTTTGGACTCGTGAAGGTTCCATTTGGATTAAAAAATATATTTTTATAGTTAAATCGGATTGGACCAGAGTCAAACTATTATTGAGCTAATGTGATCCAATACTATGATAAATGGCTTAAATGATAAATCTATAAATTCAATACCAAGCCATATAATTCTTTCATACAAAAAAAAATATGAATATGGTAATATACACTACTAATTTCTTATAATAAGTTAATAACATCATATGTAATAGATATATGTGTATATATATAAAAATATTTTTCTTCAGAACAATAAATTTAATCAAGCTCAATCATGCATGAGAGGGATACGTGTTCGACGAGCTATGAAATTTTGGCCACACAAAACACAAATCACTTAATACGACTTTTAATTTAATCGACGCGACCATGTCGTTTAATAAATACACCACGCGTCTCAATTTCATTCAAAAGCTTTTACTTCATTCCTGAGTTAATTAATCACTTAATATTTAAAATTAATTTAACTCTATATTTTTGTTTTATTCCTTTTCAATTGCACGTTATGTATCTATCAGAGAATAATGTACAAAAAAAATATTAATTGATAAATTAGAGAGATAATCAGGGTTTTGAATTTGGAAAGTAAACATCGCCATTGTGTTGCCACGTAAAGAAATTTGTAATTGGAAGTTACAAGCTTGCATCTTTATTACTCAATTATACAACAATAAATAATTTAAATAATTAAGTTATTTTAATCATTTGTTTTGGTTTAGAAGAATTATGGGTTGTTGATAAAAAAATTGATAGGAATGGGAATGGGAAGCACTCATAATCTTGTTGAGTGTAATGCTACAAGGGTTTTGTTTTAGTGCGGCTTCAAAATTATTGCTAGAATAGGTGTAACCCTGTTAAATCCAAATGCTACGGCACTCACTTGAATAATTATAATATATAGTTTTAAAAAATTACAAAAAGAACTCAAGAACTAAATGGAGTATATTATTTTCATCTCTCAATTCAATACCAAATATATATATGGTAATATTAATTAATTATTTTTTAGCATAATGTAATATATGTATATATATTCATTTCTAATTTTTTTATTAAGAAAATGGAATTCAGTCCAGCTCAATTATGCACGAGTGATATTATATGTGTTCGACTAATACAGTTAAAAATAAATATTATTTTTTATCATTAACATAAGAACTAGTTAGAGGGTTAGATTTAGTCATAATTATAATATCTTAATCAATTTTATATTTATTATTTATTATTTTTTAAAATTAATTTACGTAACTTATAAACTGATATATAATATATTATTATATATGAGTATTTTGATGAGATCATGTCATAATTATTATAATTAATTAATTTATTTAAATTAATTATCTGTATCTTATATTAAGTATCGGGGAGTATATAAAGATGTTGAATTTTCAAAAACCATATACGTTATAATTTCGTTTGTGATAAGCTATCAAATTTTGGCCACACAAAATACAAACATTTTAGTCAATTGGATAATGTAATTTAGTAATATGCACACATACCCTTGCTAGTCAAAATGTGTTTGAGGCAGCACGCGTCTCACATTCATTCAAAAGCTTTTGCTTGATTCAATAGCTAATTAACAATTAATACTTAAAATTGACTTAACTCCATATTTTTTTTATTTTATTTCTTTTTAATCATACGTTGTGTATCTATCAGAAAATGTTAAAAAAATAGATTGATTGATAAAACAGTTATAATGTGGATTTTGAAATTGGAATAATCGCCATGATGTTGCCACGTGTACTTAATTTTGGAGACACTTGGTGATATTATGGGGTTTATAGAAATTCAGGTTTAGGGTTTTGTTGATCTATCCATCATACATGCTTGTGCATCTCTATCACTCAATTACAACCATAAATAATTTAACTACTAAGTGATCTTAAATTGTTCTAGCTTAGAAGAATCAGGGGTTAATTGTTGGGAAAAAAAATACCCCTCCACTCATAAACATAAAATTTACTTTTTTAGTATAAATTGTACTATAAAATAAATTTTATATTTACAACCGAATGAGTAGATAAGAAGGGATAAACCCTATTAGACTATGGAGATTAAATATAGATACTATGCTTGATTTTTCTATTGCATGATTATGAGGATTTAGAGTTAGAGTTTAAGTCCGCACATTAATTAGTGTAAATGACAGGGAGGCCCTTACAAGTAGTATGCTTGCCAATAGAAAAAAGGAGAGTTATAGTTTAAATGTTAGTTGGGGTTTAAGTTAAAATATGATTATTCACCAATTAAAAAGCAATTTAATCGTTAGATTATGTTTATCTAAAATTGAATTGAAGTTTAATTGGTTTAGTGTGTTGATTAGACTTAATTTTTTCAAATGGGTATTTTGAAGTGGAACCTAAATTGAGAAATTCGGGATTTTGATTCGTTGGTACAATTTGATAGTAATTTAAGGTTCCAATATGAGTTAATTGAGATATAAATTGATGGAATTTTATTTTGAGCGACAAGAAGTTGACATTTGGGACAAGTTTTTTGAAGTTGGGGGTTGGTGGGCTAACTTTAATTGGGTCTAATTTATTGTATAACTTTTTGTTGAACAAATATTACTTTAATCAAAGAGATCAATGCCTTTGATACAATAGTTTGAAATATGTTACTCCGATCCTAAGAGTTTAGTTAACTTTTTTTTTTAATTAATAAAATTAAATAAATTAATTAATTATAACTAATATAAAGATTAGTTAACTAATTTAGATAAATTAAAGAGTGTATAATGTAAATTTATTTTAAAAAATTATATTTCATCATAATTAATTAATTTATTTAATATATTTAATTTATCTAAAATAATTGGGATCGGGGGATATCAACCTAGGGCCATAAAAAATGATATTCTTTAGACCAAATAATGGTGTTGTTGAGCCGATCTAGATATCTCTCGTTCCTTATAAGGCTTATTTGGGCCTATAGATTCTTAAAGCCGCAAGCTCTATCGAGCCCAATAAGGGAGAAAAATGTGGAAGTATTGGGCCCATTTTGAATTAGAAGTCCCTATCGAGCCCAATAAGAGATGTGCGTGTTATCATAGGAATGGCCTTAAATATGCAGGGTATTTGAGAATTTGGTTTTGGGGTAGAATATAATAAAACATTTATTGTTAAAAACATATGAGGGAAAGAATATATTTATTTCAGGGGAAAATTATAAAAAAATTATATAAAAGCTTGTATTTTCAATACATGAACTAAGAAAAAAGGATAGGACTTTAAATTTTAGGGGGAAAATCAATATATGTAAGATATAAACTTTTAGAAAATTATATGTTTGACATTTTTAAACGAAAAAGGGACAAAAATTATATATATCAAGCATGGTTCTCTTTTAATTAATAAATAAATCATATACTTTATTTCTGTTTGAAAATATTAATAATATCTATACATAGAGTCAACCCAAGATCAAAATGAACCAACCAGTATATAATAATGAAGAACACATAACTATTTATTTGTCAGCTGGAATTTCCTTTATCATCACTAGTAAAAATTTACAATGCAGTAAAACTATATATTTTTCAATTATTAAAAAAATAAAATACTATATTAGAAAAATCAAAACAGAGCACACCACATGGACACTAATATTTAGAATCCTTTCTTAAGTTTAATGTGTGCAGGCCCTTGATTCTTCCCTTCAACTGCTGCCTGCCACGTGTCCCCCTCAGGTCCTTCTTCTTCCTCTTCCTCCACATATTCATCACTCACCATGTAATGTTGCTGATAATATTTGAATGCCACAAACAGCACAAACACTGCAACACACAAACACATACATGTAAATACCATTCGATGATAACTCAAACCATCATGAATATCTCTATCAAAACATGGATATTTTCCTCTTAAGGCAATCTTATTTTTTGGTCAAATAAAGGTTTATTTGAGATAATTTTAGAAACTAAATGTAGATATCTCTTCTAGTCATAGTTGAATAAAAATATGTACATCAAACAAATTACAATCACATAATAATATAGGTTGTCCCAAGGAAAAAGGATAGATAGCTTTTAGTACCTGCCCAAACACGAGCGACAACTGATGACATATTCCAGACAAGGCTGAAGATGCCGAGAGCCACTGCTTTTTTGTGACAGCATGAATTCCAAGCGTCTCTGAATCTTCGAATCCAAAAATTTCCTTCATGCACATAAAGTTAAAAGTAAGAAATCATCCCTAAACACAGTACTAAAACCAGGGTTGAATGAAATTCATATATATGATTTTCATATGCAAAACTTGAGATTAAGACAGGGCACGACGACTAGAAAGGAGAAGAGGGGACCATTTTAGAACTTAATGAGGCTCATAAAGAGAAGGCTTTGGTTTTAAGAACCCATAATAAATATATACACGTACATGAAAGTGACTATTCTGGAGCTTGGAGTTTGGGAGGGCCAAAGACCAACATCCCGTTAAGATGTGGGTCCGAGGATCCTAAGGCCACTTTTGGTCCCAGCAATAAAATTTTGATAAACTGAAATTAGAACTGAGAGTAGGGGTGAGAGTAAGCTTTTAAAATTATATGAAATAATATTTAAAGAAAATAATTTTATTAATTTTATTTTATAATTACTATGATACCCTTCCCCATAACCCAAAAATCATCCCAGTGAAGTGAACTAACCGCCGGCTACCCAGACCCTCACCGCATCACTACAGTTCAGGTATATGACATGGTTGAATGTAGGTTCTAAATCGGGTACTAATCCAGAGGGACAACATAGTTATCCCAATCAAAAGTGAAGGAATCGTAAGGTTCGCTGAAATTAGAACGGAATACCCCAGATTGCCAGGAAAAGTTTTCAAACTCAAAAGGCCATAGAAATCCAGAAAAGAAAATAGAAGGGGAAAGTTTTCACAGGAAAGAGAAGTTATTAATAGTGAACTGAAGCAAAGCGATGTCTCTCTAAATCTCAACCATCTTCTTGCACTTGCCATAGATTTGAATCGCAACAGAGTTTTGACGGGTAATCTCAAGGATATTGGCGATGAGTTGCTCAGGTAGGCTCGCCATGTTGCAATTGGAGACTTTCGACAACGACGGACACGAATTAAGGAGAAGAGTACAACGGAGGAGACCGAAGGGAAGACTCGTGAGGCCAAGCCTTGTGCTACGAACTTCTATGGCATCGGGTTAAAAAAGAAAAAGAACTATGGTAGCGGCGAATGACCGCGTCAAGGACTGGGTAGGCGGAGGAGAATTTGCCTAGGGCGTTGACACAGGAGAGAACAAGAGGGGAAAAAAGAGAGGCGCGTTGAGGAAAAAAAGAGATTTTTGTCTTGAAAATTTTCAATCCTAAAACTAAAAATATAATATTAAAAAAAGATAATATTATCTAATCTTACTTATACAATATTGTTTAATCTTAATATTTTTCTAATACTACGTATCAAACTGTTTCAATTTAACATATTCTTTATTCCCATACTAATTCTTCTTTAGATCGACAATTTCTTGCCAAGTCCAAAGCTATTTATTTTCCTTTGCCCGCAACAAATAAGGACTAAAAACATCTTAAACGGTATGTGATTTCTCTTTAATCAATGTGATTCCTGTTTGTTGAAAGAAGTCAAAATGTAGTGTGACTTTAAGAGATCTACGGAGGCACCGTCTAGTCTAATATTAAGGGCAAAAGATCCGTTGCCAATGCACGAGGACCAAGTCATGATCAGCTGTGGTGGGCCTACCCGAGCACTGTCACTGGACGCCATTCAATCAACTAGGCCCAGTAAACAGTACCAGTTGGCTTTTCACTGCAACGGTCCTGCATGCTTTTTATATATACCCCTTAACGGGACGGTACTACGGACTCAAAAAATTTTAATACACTATTTTCTCTTAAAATTGGCCATTCTTTTTTGTTTATGTATATTCAGAAAAATTCAACTACTAACATTTAAGCAAAGCTAGATCGCATTCAGGAAATTACCGTATGCAGTTAACTGTGCAGAATAGGAAGAACAGACTTTTGGGACCGTAAAAACTCCAAAGAAACCTGAGTAGTGAGAAACATATCCTTGTGTCAGTTCTAAACTGGTAAAACAAATAATAATAATAATAATCCAACCAAAAAATTAATAAAGGGAAAAGGCAATCTTGAATAGATTTTATTAAGTAAAAAAGAGGAAAAATAAGTGTTATTAAAAATATGTTTTGATATAATTATTATATATTTTTTATCTGCCTTCTTTTATATATCAAATTCATTAAATGAACACCCGAAAAAAGTGTGATGAGAATAAAAGAGATTGGGCAATTTTCTCCATCCTAACAAATGATGCAAAAAAGTGCGAGATTTTGCAGTTGAGAAGTAAGTAATATTTGTTCGTCTTGTTTTAAGACTTTCACATATTGGCCACACAGCAGAGCAGAGTACTATCTAGTAATGGGCTTGGGCACTCCACTTTTCAACAAGGCATGGTATAAAGGGTCATCTTTTTTAGCAGTTAAATTTCTAAACTTGATCTTACCCTACAAAAAAATGTTATAAATCAATCAAAACTAAACTTACCGAATTTGGCCATTTTCCAAATGGTTATGGAATTACCACATCTGGCTAAAACAAACAGCAAAACTGCCAACTGCACATCATACATAGGTTGTGGTCAAAATTTTTGCAGTCATTCTTTTACTAAACCACTAAAAGTATAAAAAGAATTTAGTAACAAGTAGCTCTCACACATGGATGTTTAACATGGTTGAGATGTTCTTATAAAACACTTTTCCAGAACTTTGTATGAAATGACAAGAAGGGAATGAAATCACGTAATAATCAGTTACCTTCATTGTGTTACCAGGATCTCCAGAAAAGAGGGCTCTGAGTTTAGAAAGTAACTCATTCAAGTAAGGGAGAATCAATTTTAGTACCCAAGTTGCTTCTTCTTCTCCTAGTACATAATTTTTGTCATCTACATCTATGATTCCCCTGTTTAAATTCAGTTCCAAACAAAAAGGGAATCAGAAACAGAGTACTTTCTCGGTAATTTCCTTTGATTCACTTTTATCCCCTGTGCTTGGACTATTACCTGCAAATTAGGGATCTGTAGAGGAAGATGACAGCAAGGTAGACAAGGCCCAGATAGGACATGACTGAAATAAAGCTGCAACCACAGAGAGAGGAAATTGTCAGTTCTGGGAATTGACAATTTCTACGTTTTGCTAACTATGTTTTATTGTGAATTTCTAACCTCACATTTATATCCTGTGCATATGAAGATGAGGTTATAATGAATGTTCCAATCCCAAAGACAAAGGCTGATCTTGAGATATCTCTCCACATGATTAAGTCAACTGAAGAGTGAAATTCACAATAAGAAAAAAATGTTAAAATCTGAATACAATTTTGCCAATAAATTTAACTTTTCACTTCTGCAGAAGTCTGAATTTTTGCAGATAGATCAATCACCTAGACTCTGCAATTTGCTTTGGGTTTGGGGGAAGCTATGGTATTCTGCTTTTGGAATTGAATAGTTAAAAACCAGTCAGTGTTAATAAGGAAAACAAGCACAGAGCCCAGATAACAGAAACTCAGAAACTGAAAAGAACTTACTTGAATGTGAATTATCTTTTGAGAAATTTTGGTAAATTGGAGAATGCCTTCTAACTGGAGAAGACTGTTTCACAGTAAGTGCAGGGATTGACGCTGGTCTCTCATTATTTTGCTGAAATCTCCTGTAGGTACTCTGAATTCTCTTAGGTGCTGGTTGATTCACATTCACAGCCTTCTTGTTTACAGGTGCATCGATCACAGACTTCTTTTCTAGTTCCTTCACAACCACCTTCTTGTCCAGTTCATTCGCGACCTTGTTATTGTTATTCTCTGTTTTTTTCACGACCATTTTCTTTTCATGCTCATTCAGGACATTGTCATTCTCTGATTCCTTCACAATTTTGGGCTCTGTAGGAATACTGATTTCCTTTACATCGAAACTCTCCTCCGTCTCGCTTTCAATCGTCTCATCCACAGCGTCTTCCTCTTCCTCTTCATCTTCTGCTTCTTCATCCACTAGACCGTCTGCATCACCGTCGACGAGCACCGACATTTCCGAAGAACATTTCAGTGCGCTCACATTTTCCGTACTGCTTGAAATGAGCTTCTCTTCACACACCCCAAAATCCTTACAATTTTCGTCAGTATCGTCGTCCTTCTCATTCTGAGCTGTAACATTCTCGATTCCGCCATTGATACCATTGTTTGATTCATCCGAAACACGATCCGACGAGGATTTCGTCTTCCTCAATTGTACTGAATTATTCTCCCCAACAACGCTCTTCACATTGTTCTGATTCGCCATCCTAATCGAATCCGATTTCGACTTCCTCAAACTCCTGTCAGCTCCCTCACTGGATTCAACCGCATCTTTGGGTACTTCAGATCTCAGCTTCCTCCCATGAATCGGCGCCGACTTCTTCGCCGGAATTGGGCTCTTCTTGATCCCATCTGAAGAAACACTAAGCTCCTTACATTGTTCATCACAATTCCTCTGCCCAGACTCCGATTTCAACGTCCTCCTCTTGCCATTCACAGCCACAGTGCTTCTCATGAGTCTGGTGACAGTGCCAGCAGCAGCATTGGGAGGTACTACTTCATCAGAATTATGATCATCACCATTATTTAAGACCTTAATCCCACCTCTGACTTCATCACTCTTCATCCTTGATTCCCACACAGAACCAGCAGCAACAGAAGTAGTAGGAGGAGTAGTTGTAGAGGGAATTCTCCTTTTAGCGACATCCATTAAGAGTAATTAATACAGGTTTTGAAGGGCAATAAGTAAATTGGGGGGGGGGGGGGGGACATAGGTGTGTGGGGGTTAATGGATAAGAAGCTTTGAGCTGAAGAAACGGGAATGGCAGTTGGTGGGGGTGAAGTGAAGCATTGGGATCCCTCTGGAAAGTAAAAAACGAGAAGATTTTGTCGCTTGAGAGAGAGAGTGGTTGGTCTCTTTTCTTTTTCTTTCTTTCTCTCTCTCTTTTGTTTTGGCTTTTTGAGGAAATCAGGAGGAAAAGCAAAGAGAGGGTGGAGGGGTAAATGAATATGGAGGAGAAGGTGGGGTTGAATGATTAGGGTGTTAAGGGTGATGTTGGTGAGGATCCCTTCTTCTGCATTTGATTCCAAACTTCCCTCTCTCTCTCTCACTCCTCATGCTCGACCATCTCGATTAGCTGATCAGATCTAGAGGATACAGATTTATGTTTTTTCAATTGACTTTTTTAAATAAAAAAATTATTTTTTAAAAAATAATAATTGAAAGAATAACTTTATTTTTATTCTCTATTCATTAAAATAATTTTTTTAAGAAAATAAAAAAAAATTGTAGATCTAGATTATCCAAGGTACTCGTCATGATGAGCACCGATAGGCTTTCCCCTCACACTCATTGGCCAGACCCTCCCAAAAAGTCACCTCTCTCTCTCTCTCCCCCTCCCTCACATGCGCATGAAGACGCTTCCTACATTTCATCAGATTTTTCTTTATTCTACCATAATACAACCAGATTGAGATTTGGACTCTCTCAGACCAGCTGCAGTTTTTCTAATCTCTTTAAGTATGTAAATTAAATTTACTTACTTAAAACTCTATGTTGGTCATGCCTACCAAAATCTTAATCTGTTTGTTTCTTTAGTCATAAAGTACTCTCTTCGTACTTTATTATAATATCCTTTTAATTAAATTGTATTGTCTGAAAAAATTATTAAAAATAATTAAAAATAATAAATATATAAAGAATATATTTTTTTTAAAATATATCTTTATTTATAAGAGGATAGGTGAGTGCCTGGAAAAAATAAAAAAGAATATATTTAGATTTTGCAAATTTGTGCAGAGCTAGTAGCTACAATACAAGTATTTGTCATTTGAGTGGCCATGCCACTAAGAAGTTTGATTTGGGAGGGGGGTTTAATTTAAAGCCTAGTGTGATTATGATTAATTTAATTAAGTAATTAAGGTATTAAAGTAATTAAAATGAGATGGGGTGGGGTCCACGGCTATGAAATTGGGATGGACTGTCTTCAAGTCAGTGAAGTTTTGGCGGATTTTGTTGCCTTGGCCTTATCATAAGTACACAACGCCTCTGATTTATTCATTAACTATATTTATAACTTAATTTTGAAAGGTAAAAGTAAAATATGAAAATTCTAAAAAATAATTTATTTTAGAGTACTCATAATATATTATTTATATAAGTTAAAATCTAAATAACAGCTTATTTTATTCTAGAATTTGTTACCCGTGCATAACCCTAACAAAATAATGAAACAACTTCTATAATTTATGTCATAATAGTATTTATAAATCACAATAATAGCCAAAAATAAAAAAAATACATGAAAATTATGTATATATGAAATAATAATTTTAAATTAAGCAAATATCAAATTCGATATTTTATATCACATATGCCCGTGACAAGAAAGACCACGTTATCATTAATTAAAATTTAATTCATGTGTTATCCTCACATAATTTATGTCATAAATTTTAATAGAGATAAGATATGAGAGGATTAATCTATCTAGTTTTTTTTTTTAAAATAGGTGTCTTCTTGCAAGATTCCATGTACCAACTCTAGTTTTGTTTTTTTCCACTGTGTACTATATCCAATTAAAAAAAAAAGAACCATAGCATTCAACTATCGTTATAGAAAAATTAATTGAAACTAATGAATATAAATAAGATATAAAATTAATTTTAAGAAGAGACTAATTAAAATTAATATATATATATTTGAATGCTTTTGTTTTGTGTGGACAACTAAGAACTTGACTACATAAATTTGTTTCATTGACAATGAATGGTTGACGAGGCACACGAGTCTAGCGCACCAGAACTTTATCACGGACATCATCACCTCCCCATTCATTTTATTTATTTATACATTTGTATTTTTATATTTTAAAGTATGATTACATTGGCATTGATATTTAGATATTTAAGAAGTTCAGCTCTATCCTCTTCATGTTACATTTAATTGATATTTTATGCCCTAATTATTTATTTTATCAAATTATATATATATGTCATCTCATTTTTTATTCAAGCCCTAACAGTTTACTCTAGGATTAAGACAATATTATTCTGATTATACTACTACAAAATAGATTCTTTAAACCCTTTTTTTAAATCGATTTTCGTGAAAACGATTTAAAAAAAATAAACGGTGCTATTTTTGTAAATAAAAATAAAATATTTACATATGATGTACACGTGACTGGTATAAAAGAAATGAGCGGCGATATTTTTATAAATAAGTATAAAATACTTACACCTAATGTACACGTGATCGGTATAAAAAAATAAGCGGTGACATTTTTATAAATAAGTATAAAATATTTACACCTGACATACACGTTACCAGTGTAAAAGAAACGAGCGGTGATATTTTTATAAATAAGGGTACAATATTTATACCTGATATAAACGTGATCAGTGTAAAAGAAATGGGCTGTGATATTTTTTGTAAATAAAGATTAAATATTTACATATGATATACACGTAACTGATGTAAAAGATAAAATATTTTACACCTAATAGAATAGCATCCTATGTAGAATGTCTTTACTATTAGTAATCTAACAAAAAACTCTAGTTTCTGTGCTTCTCTATCTTTACAAATTATCGCCGTCTATAGAGAAAACCAAACAATGGAGAACATATGGTGACAGGAAATTCCGCTTTCGTAACATGCCGTCTAAATCTCGCTGAAGAAGAAGACCTAGATATACAACGATCATACCCGTGCTCGTTGTTCTCTATTGTTAAAATCCATCGTTCTCTCATTTAAAACTAGCCAGAGAAGAAGACCCAGATCTGCGATGATGGGTATCTGTTTTTCTTGTTTCTTTCTTTCTTTATTTCTAAGTTTTATTTAAATATATTTCTATTCGCTATTTAGCAAGTAAGCCGAAGGAATTGTGACGGCATTTTTGTGATGTCTTCAATTAGGTGACGGCGTTTCTGGATTTTCGTTTCTGTATATATATCTGGGCTTTTCTTTCTGGGTTCTCTGGCTTTTTCTTTTTTCCTCTTTTTTGTTCTTACTTGCATTTTACAGGTACATATTCTTCTTCATCACTCTCCTCCTCTTTCAGATTTGTGACGAAGAAGGAAAGAACTTTGATTATGGATTTTTTTTTACATTACTTTTTAAACCGGTTGTATGAAATAACCGGTTTAAAAAAACTGATTTTCTACACCAGTCGTACAACCAATGTAGAATATCAAACTTTCTATACTGGTTGTTTCTACACCAGACATTGGTTTGGTGTAGAAGCCTACTTTCAATCGGTTTAAAAAGCTCATTTTCTAATGGTGTTAATACAATCTGATCCTTATAGTTTGCCTTCATTTTGATTTTAGCTTCTCAATTTTCTTTCTGTCTAAAATGTTAGTTCATATATTTTAACAAAAACATGGACCATTTTATTTTTTGGTGGATCAAAATATATAGTTTGAAACTATATAGATCAAAATCTAAATGAAGACAAACTATGATAAAGACCAAATATTGTATTAACCCTTCTTATAAAAATAATTTGATTACCACTAATAGTAAACCTTAGCGACCCAATAATAAGGTTATTAAGGCTAGTCACATTTTCTTATTGCTGCAATACTATGTTGTCTCGAGAGTATAAACATACGAAATAGATGGATGTTTTTGTTATTTTATATATATGACTATTTAACTGAGTTAAATTAGATTATTATTGGGTCCAATTGAAAATAAATTTTTCAAAAATGTTTTATACATTCACACAGATTTTAATTCAAAATCTCATGCTTAGAGAGGCCAAATTGGCCCTTTGGGGATCTAACTCTCCATTTCCCCTCCCCTATGCAACGAGACTACTTAGCCATTAGGACAATGCACCATGTGCATTTCTTTTATTATATTTAATAGAAATAAAATTAAAAAAATTATTAATTGTTTTACAAGGGATTGATATTTGGGACTGATATTTATGATTAAATTTTTCTCTTAGAAATAACTTATACATAGGATAAGGGATGCAGCATGAATCAGAGCACACAACATCAAGATAAGAGCATGCATGGATTTGATTTTGGATGTAGTAATTAATTAATTAATTAATGGTCCCCTAACAAAATTGAGGAGGGAGGAAAGGCTCTCATTGAAGTCACGCATGGGGACAAATAAGGGGAAGTGTATATATATATATATAATAGTATTAGATAATTAGAAACTAATGAGGAAAGAAAAAGGGAGAAAGAGGAAAGAAAATGGTGAGAAAATGGACAGCATGTGGGGATGTTTGGGTTTGGCGTAAGGGTGAATGGTAGAATCAAACACATATGCCTTTTGGAGAGACCCCACCACCTTTGCTTTTTTTGTTGGCATGCCATGTGATTTATATATTATTACAATGTCTTGTGACTCTAATTTACTTTTTACTCTTTTTTTTTTTTTAATTTCTATTTCTTCTTCTCCTGGCTTTAACAGAACCAGAGGACACATCACTGCCAAGTTTGATTTCGCCTCCCTCTGTTCCCACCGACACCGCTATTTGCTCCTCCCATTTTTGTTAGTGTCTTCAATTCTCTCTCTCTCTCCTCTCTAACTGGAGGTACAGTATTCAAAGCATTGATATGACTGGTGTCAGTGTACCAAAAAGATATATAACTGTTGTTATTGGATTAACAAATATATATATAGTAATATCAATTTTAATATAAAATAAAATTTAAGGTCGCAATAATAACAAACTAGGGCAAATATTTCTGCGTTGTGGGTTTTGTTTCTGATTTAATGTTATAGTTCTCATTTATCTATCTATCTATGGGTAGCATGCCTTTAATTTGATATTTGTCCTATTAAATCAACCTCTAATGAATGATAATCCACTTTAAGTTATCGCTATAAAGTATTAGTTGCTCTTTTCTAACCTAATTATCCGTTATCTAAGCTAAATTGCACCACTATAATTAGAATATTTAATTTATATTGTCTAAATTAATTTGGATTAAATCGGATAAAATTAGAAAGGATAATAAAACTCTCCCACTTAATATTTTAACATGGTTATATTTTCAAGACTCTAATTTAATTATATATATATAAGTCATTAATAAATTTATATTATTCTCTCATTCTAAAAAATATATTAAATTGATAAAAATTTATATATTTATTTTTATTAAAAAATAATATTAATTATATTATAAATAATTTATATTTAATAGAAATAAAATTAAAAAAATTATTAATTATTTGATAAGTGATTTATATTTAAGAATAAATATAAGTTGTAAAATTTATATATAGGATTATAATGATATTTTTTGATTTAAAATTTTAAATAATTGCAAGCAAGTCAATGTCAACTTATTGGGAAAAGCATAAGAGGAGAGGTTGGTCAGAGGCTATAAGTCTGTAACATTCACAAATTGCTATGTTCCTGCTCCATTTTTTAATGGGTGAGGATCCCAACGCCAGCATCCGCTTATAGTACCGTTGAAGGCACGTGACTTGAGCGGCGCACCGCACGTGCTCTTTGCTTCCTGCCTTCCTTAGGCATTGAACACCACCAAATATAAGAATCTAATAATAGTTTTAGGTACGTTTAGATAGGGGAGTTTGAAAAATAACTTGTAGAAAAAAAAAAGGTTATTGGATAATTTAAAAAAAAATTAGAAAAAATTGTATAAAAAAAAGTGATTTTAAATAAATAGTGTTTGAATAGTTATTATTAGAATGATTTTTATAATTAAAAAATTATTAAAAATAGTATGATTTTATTAAAAATAGGAGAGATGAGAGAAAGTAGAGAAGAGAGAAGAGAAAAGAGTGGGGGTAGAGAAGAAGGAGGAGAGAGGAGAAACGATGGGGGTAGAGATATGAGAGAGGATGGAGAAAAAAGAGGTGAGAGGGTATAAGAAAAAGTAAGGGTAAAATAATAATTAGATAATTTATAAGCTCTTTTACTGTTTCAGAAGCTAATCTCAATAGTTTATCCAAAATATTAATTTTAAATTATGGTTTAGTTCAGAAACTCTTTTAGACAAATATTATTATTTATTTTAAAAAAATTTTAAATAAATATTTAAACAATAAACTCTTTTAAAAGTTTAGTTCGAGAGTTTCCTAAACATGCATTTTATCCAAATGACTTCATTTTTATGAAAATTTTAGAAATTTTTTTAAAATTAAGTTTTCTTAATAAAATTATTGTTCACTTGGCGTTTTATTAAATTACTTTTCTGTTTGTTGCAGCCATATTTCAAAATTGACTATTTGTTTGAGGCAAAATTACTTTTACTCCACCGAATTTCCATATGTTATCTTGACTCACATGGGATTCAAATTTTTAATTCAATTTTTTCTTTTTGACAAATTGTGCTGTCAGACCATTTTTTAAATATGGTCTTCGATTGCTGAAACTTCTTTTTTTTTTTTAAAAAAAAATAAATAATCGAAGCACTACATTAAATGTTGTACGTAGGAGGCTCTATATTCTGCTCGTTCATTAATAGTCCCAATCTCAAGTATCCAAATAAATCTCATTTTGCCCTAAACAATGACCGCCTCCATTATATTTTCTCTCTAGTTTATGAATTTTCTCACTAGGTGGAATTTTTTTATTGTTTTAGGCACAAAAAATTTAGAAGCGATGAATAACTTTAAATATTTAAAAGGGTTAAAAATATATTCAATATTTTAAAATATTTTTTAAATGCATCTAATATTTTTAATATTTTTTAGATGCAACATTCTATTTTTTTTTTGCCTTAGTGTTGAATGCATCAAAAAAATATTTTAGGGGATAGGATGCCCTTGAAAATAACATTTCAAAGTGTTAAATGCAAAAAAAAAAAAAACTTTAAAGTATTGAGTTTATTTGAATAAATATTTAAAGATGTTAGATGTACCACAAAATACTTTAAGCACTTAATGCACATAAGAAAATACATTAGGGTGTGGTAGATGCATCTTAACCCTAGTTAAAATCAATTAATAGGTTTTGACCACTTTAATGTAAAATTTTAAATTTAAATATGTGTTAATACAGAAAATATTTATAGAGAATTACCTTTATTTAAAAATAATGATATTTAAATTTGACCTAGACATATGGTCATATAAAATAAATCATTCATTAAAATCAATCGAAATTAAATCTAATAGAAAAAAAAATAATCTTTTATAATATGATAAATTTAAATTTAAATTTTTATTTAAAAAAAAGAAGTCTATATTTTATACTCAATTGACTAAGAGGATAATTGTGCATTACCTAAAAGAAATAGTCATTAAGCTTAGTGTAGTTGCTTATATTTGATCTCAATTTGAAATTAGGTCTCCATCATTTATTTTATTTAAATTAGACCCTTATAATTTGATACATTATATAAATTCATCCTGGCCTTGAATGTTAAAACCGTTTAAAGAATTTCTTTTGTTTTATTTCACATCATTTTAACACTCATGCATTTGTACAAATAAAATTCTATAGAATCTATAAATTAAAATTAATGGATGATTCAATTCGAACAAAATAAAATGCAAAAGAAGGGCCTACAATTCATTATTATTATTATGGGCAAACAGCAGACAGGGAATATTTTAGAGAGATGTGATTGATTTGATACACGTTTAGGTTCATGAATCATGGGTACTTTAAAGCAAAAGATAATTAACTTCAAATACGTACGTACCATAATATTCATATGTATGTTTTACTATAATAGTTGCAGTGTACGAGGCAGAATATATATATATTAAGTAAATAATAATATAAAAAGCTTGTAATCAATCTCTTACACCACACATGTTCCTTTATTTAAACATAACACTAGCTACCCCATTATATATATTAAGATGTACTCCTTTGCAATTGTTTCATTAAAATAATTACTCAAATTAAATATTTTTACCATGGGACAAATTCTGAGGTCACTTGCATGGCATACATAGTGTGTGTTTAGATAAAATTTAAAAAAAAAAGTTTATAAAAAAATAGACTTTAAGACAACTTATGAAAAATGGCTTTTAGAGAAGAGATTATAGAAAAAAAGTGGTTTTGAATAAATGAGTGTTTGGATAGTTGTTATAAAAAGAGATTTTGTAATTAAAAAATTACTAAAAAGGGTATGTATGAGATATGAGAGATGAGAGAGGATAAAAAATATAGAGGAGAGAGGAGAGATGGTGGAGAAGATAGATGACAGATGAAAAATAGTGGAAAAAAATATAGGAGAGAGGAGAGAGGGTGAAAAAAATATAGGAGAGATAGTGGAAAAGATAAAGGAGAGAGGGTGTAAGAAAAAGTAAGGGTAAAATAGTAATTGAGTAGTTGAAAGTGATTTTTACTGTTCCAAAAGCTACTCTGACCAGCTTATCTGAAACTATGGTTTGGTCCAAACCGATATTTTGATAAATACAGCTGTTTATTTTAAATTTTTTTTAAACTGAGATTTAGGGCAGAAGCCCTTTTAAAATTATAGTTTTAGCTTTTGCCAAACAGGCCATAATCTTTCCAAAATCCATGAGTTTCGGGTCTCCTTTAACCTGCCCATTTGACACTGAATTACAGGTTTAAATGTCAGTGGTATCATTGAATCCAACTAAAAAGATTTGCTTTTAAAAAAATTGCTAAAAAATCACTACTAACATTTTTATCATCTCTCATTTTAGATCTGCCATCTTTTATCCGCCCATTTTTTCCCCAGTTATCTTTTTAAATGGTCGTTTAGTTTCAATAGTACCAAACCCTCAATATATTTTTTTTATAAATAATTTTTTAGAAAGGGGTTTAGTTCACCCACGATCTAAGGGCAGAGCGAAGTCTCATTTTTTTCTAGGCGATACCAATGTCGGACAGGATGAGCCGTCTATTACCCTCAGGCATAAATTTAAGCACCCAAGAGGTAAGATGTTTCTCCAAATGTCGCAACTGAAACCACAACAAAGTGGTACCCCTTATGGAACACGATCTAAATAATTATATATCTCACCCTTTCGCTAGTTAAACCTACGGATAATAGGCAACACTCAATAATTTAAATGGACACATAAGTTACATGCATTTGTTGCTCCTTCTTTCTCTTTTCTCACTTTATTTTATCTATCTTTCTATAAAGGGCGGATCTTTTTTTTCTTTTTTTCGTGAGGAGTCAAATGAAGGCGCGCACAAAACATATATCAGTATCACCAAAAAAAAAACATATATCAGTACACAAACACACACCGACACTGGCACATGTTCGAACTTGTGACCTCCCCTAGGTGCCAACTGAACCAAAGGTTCTTGGCTGTAAATGGCGGTTTTGGGAAGGAAAGGGAATTTTGTTTTTGAGTTAAATTTAAAAAGCCAAAACCATTTTACATATACCTATATTTTCTTTTAATTTTTTTAATTTAGAACTTAAACATTTTTCTCTCTTAATTAAATATTTTAATTTGCTCTACTAGCACCTCTAACTCCTGAACCAAGACTAATGCTACTAACATATATAGCAAAATTACCACAACTAATAGTACTAACAAAACAAAATTAAAATTTTAATTAAGAAAAAACATAGGTAATAAATTAAAAATTGAAGAAAAATATAAATACTTAAAAAATAATTTTTCCATTTAAAAAAAATTTGAAGAAGTCCAGATATAAAATTTTAATAAGAAAGAAATGTAAGATAAAAGAGTAAGAAAAATTAATTTTATTTTATCAATTCCTTCCTTCACTTTTTAAACCCCCACTGGTAGAAAATTGACATTCGAAATCCCCATTTTTAAACCGGTCAATGCAGAGATAGTTTTAAAAAATTTACCAGTGGCATTTTTGTAAATAATATGAAATATTTACACCCTATTTACTCGTGACTGATGTGGAAAACTGTAGTCCGGTTTAGATGTTTACTTTCTACAGCGGATGTTATAGTGGCTGATGTAAAAATATTTAGTCCGGTTTAGATAACCTCCGTCTGTATCCTTTCCCGCCATTTTATGTCAAGTCTTCTCAGACATGCACAGTAGTTCATCATGATCACATTCTCCGATATCTATTTTATATTCATTTCTTCTATTGTTCTATCTTAACTCTCCAATGGCTTCTTCCTCATCCACCCCTCCTTCTCCGCCTCACAAAACATAAAGACATAATTTTGAAGACAAAAATGTCTGTCATGATAACCCATCAGTTCATTCTCCTCCTCCCCTGCTCCAGAAACATATATAGATTTCAAGATGTAAAGTTAGTTAGTAAAGTTTAATTTGAATGAATAAATTTTAACAAGTTTCTTGTTCTGCTTACGTTGCTGAGATAGATGATCCATTTATTGTTCAAAATGTTTTATACATCTAAATCCCACTTTTTACACCGGTTTTAAAAGCAACCAATTTAAAATATAAACAACTGGTTTTAAAAGCTTTGTCCTATCTGACTCTTCAGTTTCCTATTTATGCTTTCCCGCTTTCTTTATTCTTCAGACCGTTCATTTCACTTCTTCAGTTCCCAACGTCTGTAGTCATTATGATAGAAGGCTAATTGCATTCTTCTATATTTTTATTGATCATGAACCATATATATATGTATACCATTCCTATGATCGATATGTACATTTTGTCTCATCACTTTATCTCTGTTTTCTTTTCTTTTCATTTATCTGACTCCTCCAATGGCCTCTTCCTCACTCAATCCTCCTTCTCCGCCTCACAAAAGAAACAGAGATGACTTTGAAGACAAACATCCTGATCCTCACCCTTCTGTTCCTTCTCCTTCTCTCCTTGTTGTGACTCTGATGGAGCGCCTTGAGGAACTCATACTGCGCTTCAATGAGCTAGAGGACTCCGTGGAAGAACTGAATCGGAAAGTTGACAGACTGAAAGCAAGTTTCAGAGATTTTTGCTCAGAAGTTCGCCGCCATCAACCCCGTGATAGCTTCTTTAATCTTGTTGATCTCACCCAATCTGATGAGTCCCAAAACTTCGAGTCTGATGAGTAGTGAAAGATTGCAACTTTTATATATTCTGATATATATTTTTTTTGTAAAAGTTGATGACATAGTGGTGTATCACTTAAAAAACTAATATATTTGACACCGGTTTATATATAGTAGCCGGTGTAAAATATATTCTCTACACCTGTTGTATATATATCTACACCGGTGTAACATTTTGTCCGGTGTATATTTTCTTACCAAATAAACTTTTTTTTAATTTTTTTTACCAAATACTCTTTTATTTGGTATATTTCTCGCGCATTCCATCTCTCATTTTTCCTTGGTTCGCGCATTAAGTCTTCTCGGTGCTTCACAGATAGTGAGTTTTGTTTTGAACTCCTATTGAGAACTAAAAATTTATTCTCTCCATGCATTAGCTGCAACGTAATGGTTTCTTGTTTTATGTATTTCTAGTTTCTTAGTCTTCCATAAATATGGATCATAGTTGGATAAATGCTAAACGAACAAGTGTTGAGTATGCTGGGGGGTGAAGGAGTTTTTGGATTTTGCTAAACGGAATGACGATGATGACAATGGAATGTTTTATTGTCCTTGTGTGAGTTGTTTGAATGAGAGGAAACAAAGTCCTGCTGATATTTACACTCATCTAATTTGTGAGGGATTTTACAAGAGTTACACGGTATGGGTATGACATGGTGAACAGGTGAAACATAAATTTGACGATGACATGGATACTGATGATCGAGTAGAGGACATGATTCGTGATGTTGGAGAAAATACTTTTATACGGTCACATGTATATGGTAATATGTGCAATGATTCAGAAAAGCCTCTATACCCAGGGTACAGAAAATACAACCTGTTGAATGCGGTGTTGAATTGGTAAATATGAAAGCTCGGCATAGGTGGAGTGATAGTGGTTTTTAGAATTGCTTGAGTTGTTACAGGACATGTTTCCTAAAGAAAATGCATTACCCAAACGCTACTATGATGCGAAGAAAATAATAGGTCCTTTAGGCATATAGTATAGAAAGATTCATGCATGCCCAAATGATTGCATATTGTACAGAAAAGAGTTTGAAGATGAGGAGAAGTATCCAATATGTAAGACACCAAGGTACAGATCAAACAACTCTCCTGCGAAGGTGTTATGGTATCTTCCAATTGTACCAAGGTTTAAGCGACTTTTTTCTAATGAAGATGATGCAAAGAAAATGTTATGTCATGCAAATGAAAGGATTAATGATGGAAAGATTCGTCATCCGGCTGACTCTTTGCAATGGAAGAAGATTGATGACTTATTTTCCGAGTTCGGCAATGAACCACGAAACCTAAGGCTTGGACTTAGGACGGATGACATAAACCCTTATAATAGCCTTAGTAGTATACATAGTTTATGGCCCGTCCTTCTGGTGATTTACAACTTATCTCCCTTGTTATATATAAAACGGAAGTATGTAATGTTATCTATGCTGATTTTAGGACCAAAATAACCGGGAAATGATATAGACGTTTACCTAACACCCTTGATCGAAGATTTGAAGAAGTTATGGGAAGGTGTGGATGCTTTTGATGCGGTTAAGAAGGAGGTATTCAATATGCGGGCCATGATCTTTTGTACAATTAATGACTTTCCTGCATACGGAAATTTGTCAGGGTATAGTGTTAAGGGCCATAAAGCATGTCCGATTTGTGAGGAATGGAATTGCTACTATCAACTTCTTTATGGAAGAAAGACAGTCTACCTAGATTATAGGAGATTTCTAAGACAAGCCCACCCATACCATTGACTAAAGAAGAAATTTTATTGTGACCAAGAATTTGAAAATGCTCCAAAGCCATTGACTGACAAACAAGTTTATGAAAAGGTGAAAGACATCAATGTCACTTTCAGTAATATTACCAAGAAAAGTGAGAAAAATGTATGGAAAAAAAGATTTGTGTTCTTTGAGCTTCCGTATTGGCAACATCTTCATGTAAGGCACTGTATTGATGTGATACATGTGGAGAAAAATGTGTGTGACACCATTGTTGAAATACTTCTCAACACACATGGTAGTTCCAAAGACTGTTTGAAAGCAAGATTGGATTTGAAAGAAATAGGAATTCAAGAGGATTTACATCCGAGGCTAGATGGTGAGGGGAGCTATCATGTTGAAGAGATTAATATTTTGTCCAAGGCTGAGAGAAGAAGTATTTATGAGTGTTTGCAAGGAATCAAAGTTCCCTCTGGGTACTCATCTAATCTTAAGAGGATTGTGTCCATAAAAGATTTAAAATTAGTAGGCCAAAAGTCTCATGATTGTCATGTATTGATGCAACAATTACTCCTAGTGGCTGTTCGAGGAATCCTTCAAAATGATTTGAGACACATTGTAACTTGACTTTGCTTCTTCTTTAATTCTATATGTGACAAAATCTTTAAGACTGAAAAGTTGGAGGACTTGGAGAACGAGGGTTATGTTATTTTGTGCCAGCTTGAAAAACAGTTTCTTCCTGCCTTTTTTGACATCATGGTACACCTCATCGTTCATCTAGTGCGAGAGATAAAACTGTGTGGCCCTGTATACTTACGATGGATGTACTCATTTGAAAGATACATGAAAATCCTTAAAGGGTATATGAAGAATCCAAATAGGCCCGAAGCATCCATTGTTAAAAAATATGTTGCTGAAGAAGCTATGGATTTTTGTCAACAATACCTATATAAAGTAAGACTTACTGGTCTCCATAAACCCCGTGCCAAATAGGGGGGTTAACACGGAATGTCGGTGAGGAGTGTTGATCGTAATGAATTACAGCAAATACACTTACACATCTTGAATAACATTGATGAAGTTCAAGACTATATTGCTGTTCATAAAGATCTTGTCCGAAAAAAAATAATAGGATGACAGAGGAAAGGCTGATTAAAGAACACAATAAATCTTTTGCACATTGGTTCAAACTGGAGGTTGAAAATGAGGATTGTGTTGCTGATACAGTTAGATGGTTGGCATGTGGTCCTGAACATAATGTGATCTGTTGGAATTCATTTGATATCAATGGGTATTCCTTTTATACAAAGTCCCTAGATGATAGAAGTAGCGTGCAAAATAATGGTGTTATGTTAGTGGCTGAAGCTATGCATTTCTCTAGTTCAAAAGACAACAATCCTAAATTAGCAGTCATCCCTTATTATGGCGTTGTTGAAGAGATTTGGGAGGTGGACTACTCCAAATTCAAAGTTCCCGTGTTCAAATGCAAGTAGGCTAATATAAACAACAGTGTTATGCTCGATCGGTTAGGATTTATACTGGCTGATTTGAATAATACAAGTTTTGGGGATGAACTTTTCATTATGGAAGACCAAGCAAAGCAAGTATTCTATATCACTGATCCTCAAAATGAAAGATGGTCTTCGCGCTCCAAGGAAAAAGGATTATTGACAATGATGATTCTATTTGTGAGATCCCTTCTTTTTCAGTAGTTTTACCAAAATTAAATGAAGAAGAAGTGGATTCTAATTGATTTCTATGTGTTTCTTATTTTTTATGTAGTCTAAACATGCAATATTAAGCTTCTTGTTATGATTGCATATATGATTTTGATGTAATAATAACAGAGACAAATTATTGTTCTGATAATAATGTTGTGACGAGAAGGGATGTGATGATTATGGATGGAAACAGGTTAGGCGGCCTGTCAGGGGCCTATGGCCTGGCCTGACTTATTTAAAAAAATATACAGGCTCAGGCCTGTATTAAAGCCTATTTTTTTTAATAGGCCAGGCTAAAATTTCTTGAAAAGCCTGTTATCAAAATATATTTAATATATATATGTAATAAGTGGGTGTTGAACCTACTACCTATTGAACACAATATAATTATTAAACCACTGAACTAACTCATTTTATTGTTATTTTTATTGTTGCTTTATATATTATAGCTTATATTTTATTGTTATGTTGTAATAAGTATTAACAGGCTTCAGGCCAGGCCAGGCCAGATATTTATACAGACTAGGCTTATGCAAAAAAAAATAGCCTATAACAGGCTACAGGCCAGGCTCAGGCCAAATTATCATTTAACAGGCCTAGCCTGACCTGTTTTCATGTCTAGGGATGATATATATGATGATGGAGTTTAAAAACTTAACTACAAAATTAAAATCGATCTTAAGTGCTATCCGGTGTAAAAAGTCTACTACTGACAATTTGGTAAATAAATTATAGTTCGATTTTACACCGGTTTATACTTTATCCGGTGTTATATTTTAGACGGTATTATTTTTTACACCGGTTTTATACTTTATCCGGTGTAAAATGTATCAATTTTATATCGGTTATGTTGTTGTCCGGGTTAGAATAATTTATATTCGGTGTAAAATATTTATATACATTTTTTAAGCCCGCCCCTTGGCGCGACCATCATTCTTATTTCTCACGTACTCTGTCATATCTCCACTCGTCATGCTCTATGGTTTTCGCGAGGCTTCTCCGTGCTCAGTCGTTCTTCTCTGTTGTCTCTCTCGTTCTGATATTTCGTGTACGTGTTCTCTGCACTTATTTTCCTGTGTGTACGTGCTTCGCCGTTTTTATGTTCGTTTAATATAGGTTTTCTATTTTTCCTGATAAATGCGTATATAGGAATATGGGGGATAGAGTTACTCAGATTGAGGCTAGCGATGCTCCAAGCGACACTACTCAAAGGAAGGGCAGAAGTGCGACTCGTTTGAAATACATTACGAAGGACAGGACAAAGGAAAAACTGCTTTCGATAGAGTTTGACAGAAACTGGAACCCAACTGGTGAACACAGGGCAAAGTACATAAGTTTTGTCAGCCTCCTAGCACGCAACAAGCATAGCATCACCTATTTGACTTGGGATGCTGTAGATGATAGCGTGAAGAATCAAATTTGGGACACATCCGGGTATAAGAACTATCTAATATTACATGCAGAGCAATACCAAATACACAATTGTTTGTTGATTACTCTGCTTTTAATGACAATCATTGCAGCTCACTTACGATGTTCCCAACAATGAGGTCTTGAAGAAGAAGACGTTGTCTTATTACGCTGAGCGTTGGAGGGCATTCAAGACACAACTAGCTCGTCAGTATGTGCATGGACGGGACAGAAGTGGTCATCCTTAACCTTCTCAATGCAGCAAGTATCAATTCATTGACGAAGCTGCTTGGGAAGAATTTATTAGGATTCGGACCACACCAGCAGCAATGGTGAGTGTATCCTTTTGTATGTGTTGGCAGAAAATGTATCAGAATATCATATGTATTGATTTTAACATCTTCATGTCTTGTAGGAAAAAAGGGCAAAAGCGATTGAATACACCCTCAAGAATGATTGCCCCCCACACAATGTCTCGAGGGGGTTATGCCAAGACAGAAAGAGAGTTATTGGGGGCCAAGAGGAAGAGGCTAGAAGAAAATGCAGGGTCGGATCTGAGTGTTCTTCTTGACCCCCCTCCCTGATACGTCGCAAAGAAAAATGGTTGTACGCTGGCAAAAAAAAGAGCGGAACATTTACAAGCGACAATGCTCGTATGATTGTTGAAAAATTGTAAGAACTACTTGCATTATTTTATTTTAGTAGACTATAATTATATCATTTTCTATATGTTTGTTCTTTCTATGTTATAGAGTGATCTTAAACAATAAGAGTCCCATGGATCCTTCAAGTTAGATGGTAGGAATGACATCTTGACTGTTGCCACTGGAAAACAAGAACATGGGGCCGTGTTAGGGGAGTTAGAAGAGGTGTGGGTATAAGAGATTACTTTGGAGCATCTCAAAGACGTTCCCCACATGTGGTGCTGAGGGCAAAGTTGGAATCCTTGCTCTCCACCATAAGGGCCGAGGCTTGGATAGAGGTTAGGGCACAAGCAGAAGCTTCAATTGAGGCGCGATTACAAGAGGGGTTGGCAAAGATCAAGGAAGAAATGTTGTCCATGATGACATTAAGGCAGCAAGAGCCAACTGATCCTCTCCCGCCCTCAATTGCAGCCCGTCCAAGCACTAAGGGGAGCTGTTGCTTGCCGCTGTCAGAGGATGCAGCACATTGTAATCTATATGTGGATGATCCTCTTAGGCGCGTAGTGGCACATGGCTCTATCCATATCCTAGGGGCAACTGTTCACCACATCCAAATTCAGGACGATCAATTAAGGGTGACAGTTGAAGACGTGCTATTGGAGATGCTCTTGTCCTAATTCCCACTGATGAAGTGAAGACAATGAGCCAATCAAAAGGGACTTTCATATTGTGGCCAAAGCATCTTGTTTCGGATCACGTCACCTCATCCCCCAACCAATTTCTCACCCCTCCCACTTTGAATGCTATGCAACGTGTGATCCTATTGGCATATGACAAAACGTTCCATGTGGACGCGTTGCCTATGGATTCAGTTGTGGGCGACATAGGGGCACCGGCCTTCCTTGAACATGCGGACATCAAATCTCTGATCACTCCCAATGAAGAACTGACCTCCGGCTGCATCCAAGTATTTTTGATGTAAGTATAATTTAAATGTAAATATATGTAATAACAAAGTTCAAGTCTTACAACTAATCTCGTGTATGCATTACCTGTAGGTACATGCAAGCTGAGTTGGTTTCCTCCAAGGGCAAGCAAGGCAAGTTCGGATTCCTATGCCCATATCAGATTTATGCAAAAGGGACCTCTCAATCTTTAAGGCTTGCATACATTTCAAAGAGGCTCGGTGAAACCGATATTGATTGTTTCTTCGCACCATATATACAGGAGTAAGAATAATAATATTTTATTCTATTTCATACTAATTTTGTATTTGCTTAATTATAATACTCATTCCCTTTTGATTAATCTCTACAGCAATTATTGGCAATTGGTTATCCTCTGTAAAGATAGTTATAAAGTTTTCTTCTTATGCTCCCTCCATTACAAGCCATCGGTTGATGTCAAGAAGATTATGAACACGTACGTGATTTTTCTTCTATACACAATGATTTTTATGATAAATGGGTTACTAACTTTATAACTTTGGTCATAGGACTATGAGGAGGACGTTCACAGTTGCAAGGGGCCTTAAGCATGCTAACTTAGTGAGGGACCCTGAATGGATCACACCGAAGGTAATAAAAGTATATATTAGGTGTTAGCTAGGTTCCCCGTTTTGATGATGAGAAATAATTTTTATCTTGTTAATATTATAGAGTCGAAGGTAACTCAGAAAAAGTAACTTGTGCGGCTTCTACATAGTTAGACACATGGTCAATATTATCTTGTCAAATAGGATTGACCTAACTGAGGAGGTAAAATTATATTTTTAATGATTTCATATTTCTTAATTGTCAATCTAATCTATATTAGTGATGCCTTAATTTCTTTAATTTTGATTTCATATTTCAGATGTTTGATCAACCTGATCCATTTCCTGAACAAGATATTGAGGACTTGCATAATCGGTGAGCAGAGTTTTTTGTTCAATTCATTCATTCTCAATAGTATATATATTTGTCTTTCACTGAATACTTTTTTCTAATTTTCTGTTTAAATTGTAGCATTTTTTTATTGAATTATATATGTCTCTGGCATCTTGAACTGATAATCGATGATCATGCCCTTTGAGTCATATATTTGGGCAATTTATTTATTAAGCTTCAGGCCAACGAAATATATTAAATATAAATTTAATAACATCTACATCGGACGTATATACAACCGATGTTAACATTTGAATAATCTACACCGTCCTAATATTCAACCAGTATTAATATTTGAATAATATACACTGTCCCAATATTCAACCGGTGTTAATATTTGAATAATCTACACCGTCCCAATATTCAACCGGTGTTAACATTTGAATAATCTACACCGTTCCAATATTCAACCGGTGTAAATGTTATAAAATAATACAGCGGATGTAAAAGTGAACCGCTTTAAAATGTAGACCGGTTTAAAAAAGTATACATTCTACATCGGTCTTGTGACCGGTGTAAAATGTATCACTTTTTACACGGTCTGTTTCTACACCGGTTATATGTGCGATGTAGAATGCCATTTTAAACCGGTGTAAAAATCTTTTTTTCCAACAGTGCCCGTCTCCTTTTTTTTTTTTTGTGGGACCATCAATCCTTAACGTTTTAAATTTTAATGTCTACAAGGAAGGAATATTATACTCTAGAGTTCATTCTTCAATGAATGACTATTGCCAAGTGTAAGATCAGCTATACAAGATGATATTCAAATATTTTCATTCCAAGTGACAAACCGTGTGTTGCTAGCAACAAGAGCAAAATCAGAAGGGAAGAGAAAAATAATAAATCCCATCCTTCCTGGCCCGAAATGACTTGACAATGTTACATTTTCTGAGCTAAGATATATACAAGTTGGCCGACAAAGAACAAGATCTTGCCAGATCTTCTACCTCTCCCCATAACATACACAATAATCCAACGAATAAAATCAGTGGAATGAAACATGACATTTATATAGGGAGGGAAAAAATTAGAAAAATCACTATAAAATCACAAGAAAAAAATATAATATAATTACTAAAAAATTTCATAATAAATGAGTATCATGTAATGACAATTTTTATTACAAAAAATGACAATAAGTATATAGTTGTTCACTTGTTTTAAGACTTTTTAGTGATAATATTTTTTGTCTGAGATCTCATAATAATTTTTTCAAAGAAGTTTAAATACAGCAAACCATTGTTCAGAGTTTTACCTCGCTTGAGCAGTATATTGAGCTCCTACATTCAGTTATGCAATGCAAATTGCCAGATTCTGATACTTGTGCCATGTACAAAAGCTTGAACAACATCATTAGCCATTCTGGCTAGAGCTGGAAAGGTTGGGCCCGTTTTATTTTAAGGGGGGGCGGGCTAACCCGTTTTAGGGCGGGCTGCACAGCCCGCCCCCCTCAGCCAGCTAGCCTGCCATTTTTTTTTTTAATTTTTAATATTATTATTTATTTTACTTAAATATTATTTTAAATACTCCTATTATCGAATACTAGTAAAGATGATTACTTATTTATTAAAATATGTTTACATATTATAATTAATTAATATTATGTTAATGTATATTTAAATTTATAGTTATAAAATTTAAGATTTTTTATAAAAAAATAGAAATTTTTAAGAGTATAATATTAATAATTTTTTTATTATATTGGTATAACATTAAAAAAAATTTATTAGTATTTTAAAAATTAAAAAAAATGGCGGGCTGGAGACAAGCTGGCCTATTTTTAGTAGGCTAATCCGCTTTCCCAACTCTAATTCTAGTTCATAGCTAGTAGTTCATCTAATTATTGATCACTTGACGTTACCGGTCCGGATTGCGGTTTGCAGTATACTTTGTGATTCACACGTCTTTTTCTCGCTTTCAGATGATTTCTTCATTTCAAGCTCAAGCTGCTTGCAGTTTTCTTCATGGGCCTTGTTGAACATCCTCGTGAAGTTGAGCAAAGTTGTCACAACCAAAGAAAAAAAGAATTAGCAAGAAGATAAATAAATTAGCAAAGTTGTCACAACCAATGGCTGTAAAATAAATTTACTAACATAAATATAATAGTATTTCTAATAATATATAATATTTATTAGGCACTTCAAAATACCTCTTGATACCCATAGGTTTAACACCAATTTACATTTTAGATAATAAATTTTAATTTCTTTAATAGAAAAAAAATCTATTAATATTGTGAATTTGAAAACTAAAATAATGCATTTGCTAATAAATACACCATAAATCCCTAGTTAAAACTCTATTAATAATGTGCCCAAATATATGAGTTAAAACTCAACACTGAAGTCATCCCTAGTTTCCACAACTTATTGCATTGGGAATATAATTATTTTTGATATTGTTCATAAATCCCTTGGTCCTTTTAGTGTCATCACTAATTTTGACATTTAATTTCAATAAATTGATGCAAATTTGTCTATATGACTTTTAGTCACATTTTAATGTTTACTTTTTGTCCATATGACTTCTTTTCATATTATAGTTATGTTATATTTCAATAGCATATCATTAATTTTGTTTAGATATTGATCTTTAGGACCATAGCAAAAATCTTTCAAAGCTACAAGCTTTTTTGTGCAATTAAATATTTCAGTCATTAGTCTTCAGGGCTTTGATATTTATAATCATTAGATTATCAAATTGTTATAATATTTTAGTCCGTCATACTATTTATAAGAACTACAAAATGATATTTTATCAAATAACTATTATCAAAAGTGATATACTTTTGGTCATTTAATAAAAAAAATATTATGGCTGCTGGCCATTTAATAATAGAAAATTATAATATCAACACATATAGAAATAGATAAAATATAAAAAGAATAACTATATTAAAGCATAATATATAAAAGGGTTATTGTAATATAAATAAATATAAATTATATATATATATATGTATTTGTGAACTATATATTAAGAGCAATATAACATAATATTTGCTATGCATATATGCAAGCAGCTATTATAGTGTATGTGAGTATGATAACCATTGCTACTATAATTACAAAAAAAAAATAAGAAATAATATGTATATATAAAGGTATAAATAACATAATAAAAGAAATCAAAATGTAAAATAATAATGCTTGGCATGTGAACCATTGAATATATAAAAAATAAAAAAAACAATATAATACTTCACATAAAACATAGATATATAGCGCGATAAGAAAACTAAAAAAATAATATGATAATAAAAGAATAATATGATATGTAGCAAATATATATAATTAAAATTTTACTCCACAATTGAGTAAATGAAAGCCAATATAGAGTACTATTGTACATAATATAAAAATATATAAATTTGTAAGAAGTCCATACCTCAAATTTTCAGAACGAACTCGTGCTGATAACATGTTATAAAAATGAGAGACAAATGAAGAAGTTAGAGAGAGAAAAAATAACAAGACAATATATTGAGAGAGAAGATAAGAGAGTATTCTTCGTTCACTTGTATATTTATACTTGTACAAATGCCTTATATATAGTCTCTATTTATAGGTTTCAAATCTAAGGTTACAAAGAAATAAAGATGAATGTAATAGCATTAACAATAAAAAATCCCTTTCAAATTATTTATTGGGGAGGTTATTGATTTGTTACATTAAAAGAATATAGAATCCTATAAAAAATTTTAAAAGCTAAGCGTCATAGACATTCCCAGTACATATAATACTTATAACAAAATTAATGATGATCCAATTGAAACAAAATAAAATGCAAAAGATGGGCCTACAATTCATTATTATTAGGGAAAATGACAAAAAAATATCATTTAAAATTTAAAAGGATAAAAAGGGCCCATGAATTTAGAAAAAGACAGATTGGGCAGGAGGCCTAATCTATCATTTAGAAATTACTGTGCCTAATTACAAATACCATTATAGGAGTTGCAAATACCATTAAGGGAGTTGTAAATACCATTGGCAGAGTTGTAAAGAAAAAACAAAATTATACTTTTTACAACTCTGTCAATGGTATTTGTAACTTTTTCAATGGTATTTACAACTCTGCTAGTTGTATTTGAATTCCTATAATAGTATTTGCAACTCTGTTAATGGTATTTACAACTTCCATAATGGTATTTATAACTGTGCATAGTAATTTAAAAATAATATATTAAGCCTCCTGCTTAATCTATCTTTTCTCAAATTTATAGGTTTTTTTTATTTTTTTAAATTTTAAATGGTCTTTTGTATTTTCCGTTATTATTATTATGGGCAACAGCAGACACGGAATATTTTAAAGATAGAGATATGATTGGTTTGATACACGTTTAGGTTCACGAATCATGGGTACTTTAAAGCAAAAGATAATTAACTTCAAATACGTACGTACCATAATATTCATATGTATGTTTTACTATAATGAGTTGCAGTGTACGAGGCAGAATAATATATATATATTAAGTAAATAATAATATAAAAAGCTTGTAATCAATCTCTTACACCACACATGTTCCTTTATTTAAACATAACACTAGCTACCCCATTATATATATTAAGAATGACTCCTTTGCAATTGTTTCATTAAAATAATTACTCAAATTAAATATTTTTACCATGGGACAAGTTCTGAGGTCACTTGCATGGCATATATAGTGTGTTTTTAGATAAAATTTAAAAAAAGGGGCTTATAAAAAAAATAAACTTTTAGACAGCTTATGAAAAAAGATTTTTAGAGAAGAGATTATATAAAAAAAGTGGTTTTGAATAAATGAGTGTTTGGATAGTTGTTATAAAAAGGGGTTTTGTAATTGAAAAATTACTAAAAAGGGTATGTATGAGAGATGAGAGAGGAGAGAGGATAAAAAAGATAGAGGAGAGAGGAGAGATGGTGGAGAAGATAGATGACAGATGAGAGATAGTAGAAAAAATATAGGAGAGAGGAGAGAGGGTGAAAAAGATAGAGGAGAGAAGATGTAAGAAAAAGTAAGGGTAAAATAGTAATTGAGTAGTTGAAAGTAATTTTTACTATTCCAAAAGCTACTCTGACCAGCTTATCTAAAACTATGGTTTGGTCTAAACTGATATTTTGATAAATATAGCTGTTTATTTTAAAATTTCTCCAAACTGATATTTAGGTTAGAACCCTTTTTAAAATTATAGTTTTAACTTTTGCCAAACAGGCCATAATCTTTCCAAAATCCGGGAGTTTCGGGTCTCCTTTAACCTGCCCATTTGATACTGAATTACAGGTTTTAAATGTCAGTGGTATCCCTGAATCCAATTAAAGACAATTTGCTTTTAAAAAAATTGCTAAAAAATCGCTACTAAAATTTTTATTACCTACAAAGGTACGTCCACATTAATTTTATTTTTAGACCTTGGGATATACATATCTATGATAATTACTCAGAAGTAATAGAGTTCCTCTTATTTCGATCTTATATTCTCGTGAATCAAATTAATCGTTTATTAACTATGTCAGATATTAGTGGATAAATCTAAATTTATGCTTACCCAAGTCTTAGAGGATATACAAATGATCTTCAGTAGCAGATACACCTCATCTTGAATCTAATTAAAAGTAATTCATCTACTGTAATTTTGTATGTTTTTTTGTTGTTTGGTTGCATACTAATAATAAAATTAATGCCAGAAGCAATGTTACTTTGGTTTTGGATCACAAAATGTGCGGGTCAGGAGTCAAGAGACAAGTGAACACTGAGGAAAAAGCCCTAAAGAGATGTTTAATAATAATAGAAGCTTTTATCATATCAGCCTTCAACTTGACTTTAAAGAGTTATTTGAAAACTACACATCATTGAGATTTTCTACCAATGAACTTCAGTTTTGGTTACATTTGACCAAACACATCTCATCCTCATCTCTTATTTTGGATCTGCCATCTTTTATCCGCCCTTTCTTTCCACAGTTATCTTTTTAAATGGTCGTTTAGTTTCAATAGTACCAAACCCTCAATATATTTTTTTTATAAATAATTTTTTAGAAAAGGGTTTAGCTCACCCAGGATCTAAGAGCAGGGCAAAATCTTATTTTCTTCTAGGCGATACCAATGTCAGACAGGATGAGCCGTCTATTACCCTCAGGCATAAATTTAAACACCCAAAAGATAGGATGCTTCTCCAAATACCGCGACTGAAACCACAACAAAGTGGTACTCTTTAAGGATCGTACACGATCTAAATAATCATATGTCTCACCTTTACGCTAGTTAAACCTACGGATGATAGGTAAACCTCAATAATTTTTTTTTGTTGCCCACCCGGTTCACCGGAGCTTTACCCCGACTATATCCGAATCCAACCTGCGTCGCGCACCTGGCTATAGTGGGTGAGTCTCCCAACGGAAATTTTCTGCGTACGCTAAGGCTCAAACTCGAGACCTCGCTTAAGCGATACCGAACCGCTTACCACTCGGATCAACCCCTGTTAGTTAAACCTCAATAATTTAAATGGACACATAAGTTACATACATTTGTTGCTCCTTCTTTCTCTTTTCTCACTTTATTTTATCTATCTTTCTATAAAGGGCGGATCTTTTTTTTTCTTTTTTTCGAGAGGAGTCAAATGAAGGCGCGCACAAAACATATATCAGTATCACAAAAAAAAAAACATATATCAGTACACAAACACACACCGACACTGGCACACGTTCGAACTTGTGACCTCCCCTAGGTGCCAACTGAACCAAAGGTTCTTGGCTATAAATGGCGGTTTGGGAAGGAAGAGGAATTTTTTTTTTTTCGAGTTAAATTTAAAAAGCCAAAACCATTTTACATATACCTATATTTTCTTTTAATTTTTTTAATTTAGAACTTAGGCATTTTTCTCTCTTAATTAAATATTAAATATTTTAATTTGCTCTATTAATCAAGACTAATGCTACTAACATAGCAAAATTACCGCAACTAATAGTACTAACAAAATAAAATTAAAATTTTAATTCAGAAGAACATAGGTAATAAATTAAAAATTAAAAAAAAAATATAAATACTTAAAAAATAATTTTCCCATTTAAAAAAATTGGAGAAGTCGAGATATAAAATTTTAATAAAAAATAGATGTAAGATAAAAGATAAGAAAAATTAATTTTATTTGATCAATTCTTTCCTTCACTTTTTGAACCACCGTCTCCTTTTTTTTTTTTTGTGGGACCATCAATCCTTAACGTTTTAAATTTTAATGTCTACAAGGAAGGAATATTATACCCTAGAGTTCATTCTTCAATGAATGACTATTACCAAGTGTAAGATCAGCTATACAAGATGATATTCAAATATTTTCATTTCAAGTGACAAACCGTGTGTTGCTAGCAACAAGAGCAAAATCAGAAGGGAAGAGAAAAATTATAAATCCCATATTTCCTGGAAATTACTGACAATGTTACATTTTCTGAGCTAAGATATATACAAGTTGGCCAACAAAGAACAAGATCTTGCCAGATCTTCTACCTCTCCCCATAACACACAATAATCCAATGAATAAAATCAGTGGAATGAAACATGACATTTATATAGGGAGGGAAAAAATTAGGAAAATTATTATGAGATCCCAAGGAAAAAATATAATTACCAAAAAGTTCTATAACAAATGTGTATCATGTAATAACAAGTTCTAGTATAAAAAATAACAATAAGTCCATGGTTGTTCACTTATTCTAGGACTTTTTAGTGATAACATTCCTTGTTTGAAATCTCATAATAATTTTCCCAAAGAAGTTCAAATACAGCAACCCATGATTCAGAGTTTTACCTCACTTGAGCAGTATAATGAGCTCCTACATTCAGTTCTGCAATGCAAATTGCCAGATTCTGATACTTGTGCCATGTACAAAAGCTTGAACAACATCATCAGCCATTCTGGCTCAGAGCTAGTAGTTCATCTAATTATTGATCACTTGACGTTACCGGTCCGGATTGCGGTTGGCAGTATCCTTTGTGATTCACACGTCTTTTTCTCGCTTTCAGATGATTTCTTCATTTCAAGCTCAAGCTGCTTGCAGTTTTCTTCATGGACCTTGTTGAACATCCTCGTGAAGTTGAGCAAAGTTGTCACAACTAAAGAAAAAAAGAATTAGCAAGAAGATACTCTTCAATAATAACAACAGATGTAATGGAAAAAAGGTCAACCAACTGCATGAAACTTTTATACTGGCATTTCTGACAAAGATGTTAAACATAATGAATGACACCGACAAGGGAGTGGATGATAGTAGAAAGCACAAATGAATCATCTGAATCTCTGCAACAACCTACTCGTTGGAAATATAATCTAGCACAAGGTTTCGAACATCATAACCATAAACTAGATATAGTTGTGCTTTTTATGTAAGCTATAAAAAGGAAAGTTGCTTTACTAAGAAAGAAAGACACCTTGCTCAAAAGGGCAGCGAGCAGGATCTTCCCCAAAATAAACAATCAACGAATCCACTTTCCTACCCTGTAGAGTACAGGACTCTCCAAAGTGAAAATCTATTATATGGTCTTAAAGATCTTTAAAAGCATGTGCTCAAATGCCTACCACGCCAGAATGTAATGAAGCCAGTGATCGGACTTCAACTTCAGCAGAACGGAGGAAATCTTTCAAAGTCTGAAAGAAAAAGGAATAAATTAAACTCCAACTATGCTACAGAATGCTCATAGATAAAGAAACTAGATATTGGAAGCAGGCTAATAAGGGGCTTTGACATCATATATAGGCGCATGATAAAGGTTCTTCATGTTGATGTAATTATTTATGCAAATTGATAACTTGAAGCAGTAAAAGAATGAACAAGAAGGAAAAAACATCATTAGGGACTAGAGTAATTTGAACACCTTCAAACTCACAAAAGAAGAAAAAACATGATTATTTAAGCACCTTGCGAAATGTCTCAGTTATAGGTCCGTCATTTTCAGAGATTGAGAGTTCCTGGATAACTTTCTCTAATCCTTTGCTTATAGCTTGCATCTCCTCTGCCAAAAACTTCAATTGGATCTACTATAGTTATACGTGTTAGTGCTAAAAAATGGAGTATATTAAAAAGTCCATCACCATAATCCCAACGTAATAAAGTGAAAAGATCCTTAGAGAAGTCCAGAACCTTTGCTGCAGGCTCTAGGTTAGCAAGATCCTTGGAGAAGTCTAGAACTTCTGGTAATTTGTCAGACAACACCTAAGGGTAAGCATAATATCAAACATTATCTTTTACTAAACGAAGCAGAATTCTTTTAATAGAAATGCAAGAGAAGAGATAAAAAATTTATGACCCCAGGCTAACATAAAAACAAATGATTTTATTTAGCCGCAATCCCCCCCCCCCAAAAACAAATAAAAAAAAAAGGAATGAACCAATGAATAAGAAAAAGAGTAAGCATCAATATGCACCTTACAAAGATAATGCATGAGAGTCATCTTATTGTTTCGTGCTCTCGTCTCAGTGAGTTTAAGAAGGCTATCCAATTTGAATCCAATAGCAGAGCCTAAAAGATGGGAGAAAATAAACTATGATAACCTTGGGAGATTGACGATATATCTTCCTATAGTTATATCTGAAATCACACAGACAAAGAGTATCAGTGTGTACACACACCCTCCCAGGGGAAAGTTCTAAATTTGGGTTATTAGTGACCAACATAGCATGTAAATGTTCTAAATTTGTTTAATTACAAATATGTTTTTAACATAGTGGTAATTTTCTATGCTATAGGAATTTTCCATGTTAATGGTGCATTCAACATATATTTTTCAGACTATGTTAACTTACCTCTAGCAGTTCCTTGGTTCAAAGCATTTCCCAAAGAAAGTATCGTTTGAATAATTCTCTTCAATTTGACAGAATTCCTAATCTGATAATAATCATCCACAACAAATCTAGAATGTCATTTCTCACCATAAAAGAAATGAAGATTGTGAGAGAAAAAATTGCTAGAAAGAGGTTTTGAGTAGAAAATAGGATAATGTACCTCTTCTACAGCAGCATCTACAATATTCAGGCTTTTTCTAAGGTCAGAATCCTACATAAAATATTTCAACGTCAGATTCTGTATCAAATAAATGCCTTTTTTCTCTTGTAAGCATGCTAAAAGACACCTTAGAGAGGAACTGAATCTTGAATGAAAACACTCTTGAGTTTTGACTCTACCCGTGGTACTTTCATCAACTCTAGGAAGAACTGTAAAGCGAAGTTAAAGATAGCATAACAATCCATATGAATGATGAACTTTCATGGAAAATTAATTCATAACTTCGTTATCACTTACAGGTTTATATCCCCATGACCCCAATAATGTGTGAAAGAAGTGAAAACTACATACCTGTTCACATCTCCCTAACTTCTCCTTTTCTCCAGTATAGCCCTTCACCATAATCAGTAGAAGTTAACAAAATTTGAAAGTAAGAAGTGACACATCATGCTAAAGTACTAGAACTTAACTTTCAACAAAAGTTTCACAGAAATCCAAATAACATACAGCGAAAATTAGTCATTTGAACTGAGCAAATTATTTAATCACAATCATCACCAACCTTGAGTAATTCCACCTCCTCTTTTGTAGGACAAAACTTTATAAGGTTTTCAACCTGATCAATGTCTAGTGTCGGCTCCTCTAGTGCTAGCACTGAGCTCTGGAATATTCCAAACAAGACATAATTGACCAAAAGAAATGTCCAATTAGAACTCATCAATTCATGATGGTTTGAATTGATGAAAAATATTGCAAGGTTAGCACTATCAATCTGTTTGCAGCACTAAGAGTTTGCAAGCCTGAAATTGCATTGCATGAAAAGGGGTCGATTGAGCTTTTGTTGGTGTGCTAAAAACAAATTTGAGAACCTGGTAAAAATTTTCCACTACCATTTTCCCGAAAATTGAGATAGCAATATCAAGTTACAGCCTATTTCAACAAATCATCAACATTATTCAGTTCCCATACACACGTCTCTAATACATCGCAAATAAACTTTATATTTTTGGTTCAAATGTAGATAAATTTCAAATATGAATCCAAGAACAAAACTATCTTTTGACCAGTAATCAAGCAATAGTTTCCTAAGTAGTCTACTTATAATTTAGACCTAGTTGAATTTTTGTGCCAAATTTCTTGAAGCCAATGAAAGTAACATTGATCTTACCATCAAATCATGCAATGGCACTTTCACTTTTGAAAGCATGATTTCACAATTATATGCTCTTCTGTGCTCAACCTGTAAAGAGTGAAGATATTAATCACATATAAATGGTGAAGTCAATGTAACCTTTCAGCATGATCAAATAAGGTATATGCCAACAAGAAAATCATAGGTAAAGACTAGCAGCATCAGACCGATGAACATTCACTATTTTACACGTGAACCTGAACAAACAAAGTTCCAAGATTATGTAATCCAAAGAAAAGCTACAGAATAACTTATTTCAACACGGGTTGGTTATATACCTATATTATTCTAATAATTTTAAAACATATGTCAGTGCATCACATTAAAAACTTCAATTTGTTATCTTAAGACTTTAATGACAAGGAGACAGTAACACTAAAAACCTTCATGGTTAAGTAATCCATACACCAGTTGTGTGTGAAAACTCTACCAAAAACAGTTCTAGGCATTCATTTTTCCTGCATTTTCCTACCATGTAAATACATTCGATGTAAATTAGCATAAACACTGTGCACAACTTGAAAGAGAACATAAATTACCAGTTGCACTTTATCAGATTTAGGCCCAGCTGAACTTTTCACACCGACATTCTTGGTGGCGCCTGAACTTGGGGCTGCTGCTGAGAAGAGACTCTCGAGCTCTGACATATCAATCTCTGGGGCTCTGAATGAAGATAATAAAAACAGAGTACATGTGACTCCAGAATAACAAAATGACCATCAACCATACAAAATGCAACAGCTATAACAAATCAGACATACTTGGAAGCTTCACCAGATTTCGCTGCCTCATGCCACAAACTTCCTTGCACTGCTCTAGATATTTTCAGCCAATGCAACGGCTTCAGCTTTTTATTTTTATTTTTGGTACTACTTATTGTACGAGATAGAATTCGTCCTCGGGGTCCTGTAGTACTAAACGCACTATTTCCATCTCCTTTACCAAAGGGAACCGGAGGTGATGGAGCATTAGGAGCAGCAGGAACAGATGTAGAATTCTGCGACGAAGGATTAGGGTGTTTGGAGAGTGCTGCAACAGGGAGAGGAGGAGGAGGTGGCGGTGATACTGTGGTAGAATCAGCTTTCCCAGGAAGACGTGGAGGAGGCAGAGGTTGAGCTCTAACAGGTGGCTCCACCTTTAGAGGAGGTGGTGGAGGTGGTGGTGGTCCAGTTTTAACTTTAGGCTCCTCCTTTAGAGGAGGTGGTTGGGAAGGAGGGGCTCCAAGTTGACAATGTAATTCCTCCTTTGGTGGGGGTGGAGGAGGCATGACTCTAACTAGTGATTGTTCTTTCTGTGGAAGTGGTGGCGGTGGCGGAGGTACGGCTCTAACCAGTTTATGTTCCTTTTGAGGAGGAGTTGGGGGTGTGGGTGGTGTTGGAGCTTGTGAAATGGATGAAGCAGGTCTAGTTCTAACAGGTAGCATCTCCTTCAGAGGGGTTGTAGGGGAAGGAGATGGCTGAGTTGAAGTCATAGATGAAGCTGAAAAATGGGAAGCAGAATCAAGAGGCAGCTTATTTGAAAAGGTACCTGATAATGAAGTTCCAGATGTTGAACTAAAGTTGGATGACTCACTTCTGTCTTGTGATTGGGCTTTAATTTCTCCAGTAAGAGGATAACCTGGTCCTAGAGGGGAAAGATGAGAAGGTAATTGTGCGTTGGGTGGAGTATCACCAACGTTTTCAGAATTACTAGTCAAGGAAAGATTCTGTGGAGGTGTTTTTGGTGAAAATGGTTCACTAGAAGTATCGAGAGAACTAGACAAGGCAAGATCATCCACCTGTGCTTTGACCTCAAGCTTTGCAGAACTCTAAACATGTTTACTGGACTCTGAGGTTCTCATAGACGCAATGGGCATCTTCTGACAAATAATGTCAGAGCTGCCAGATAGTTTTGGAGAAGCACCGGTCTTGATAGGCTCATCTACTTTATTACTCGAATCACTAACCGGGCATTCATTATTTAAGGGCAATAACCTTTTTGCTTCACTCTTTTTTCCCTAAGGCACTTTAGGATCTTTTTCATGCAACAAAGATCCTGTATCATGCTGCTGAGCAGAAATTATATCCAACTTGTCATGCACTGAAGCACTAAGTTGTTGGAGTACATTTAGTGCAGCATCAGCCCTAGGATTCAACCAGTCCACATGGTTAAAGATCTCCTGAACTTTGGCAAATGCTTCCACTGGCAGTCCCTCCTTCTCCTCAAGCCATGAGGTACCATCCGCAATAATAGCAGCAGCAGCATCAATCTCTGAGAAAAGGATCTTAATGCAAAACAAAAACCAAAGAATAAATTTCATGTTAGAAATATCTGACTAACAACTTCACAGTTAAAATGGATATACAGAGATATACCTCCGCTCTGAAACCCTTGGGGAATTGATCTTTAGAATCCCAGAAAATGTCAACTTCGTCCAGGTTAAGCATCAATATATTAGACCTAATAAAAGCCGTGTTGAACATGACTCGGAACATCATCCGTTCGTGGTCCATGTCACTGGTCAAGTTAATGCTTTCAATTACAACATCACCTTGGATATGGCAGTTGATGTCAATTTTAATTAATTCACACTCTCCCTGCAACACAGAAGTAAGGAATTCAGAAGCAATTACAAAACTTGGACATATTCTAGTTCATTTGGTATGAAAAGTGAAAACAAATAAGCTGTGACAAAATATTAAGTACACAATTAGCAACAACAACAACAACAACAAAGCCTTTTCCCATTAAATGGGGTCGGCTACATGGATCATACGACGCCATTGTGCTCTGTCAAAAACTAAATCCTTAGATAGGTTATTGACCCGGAGATCCCGCTCAATGACCTCGTTAAGCGTTTTCTTTGGCCTTCCTCGACTCCTTTTAACCGGACTCCAATCCGTTTGATCCACCCTTCTCACCGGCGCATCCCTTGGCCTTCTTTGTACGTGTCCAAACCACCTAAGACGGTTCTCCACTATTTTCTCCTCAATAGGTGCCACTCCAACTCTTCCCCGTATTTGTTCATTGCGAATCTTATCTTTTCTTGTATGCCCACACATCCATCTCAACATCCTCATTTCGGCTACCCCAATTTTATGCTCTTGCTGTCCTTTTAAAGCCCAACATTCACTTCCATAAAGCATTGCTGGTCTTATAGCAGTACGATAAAACTTTCCTTTTACTTTATCTAGTACTTTCCGATCACATATAACCCCAGTAGCCTTTCTCCATTTAAACCACCCAGCCTGGATTCTATGATTAACATCCTCCAAAATTTCACCATCTTTCTGTATAATTGATCCCAAATATTTGAACTTATCTATTTGTGGAATAACTTGATCTCCTAATCTGACCTCCAAGTTACTTCTAATTTGCCTCTTAGAAAAATTACAATGCATGTATTCAGTCTTACTTCTACTCAGACGAAAACCCTTCGACTCTAAAGTACTTCTCCATAACTCAAGTTTAAAATTAATCTCTTCTCTTGACTCCGCCATAAGAACTATATCATCCGCAAAAAGCATGCACTTAGGGATTTCATCTTGAATAGGCTTAGTTAGAACATCCACTACCAGATTAAATAAATAAGGACTCAATGATGATCCCTGATGTAGACCAATCTTTATGGGAAAATCCTTTGTTTCGCCCCCAGACGTTCTTACAGTAGTAGTTACCCCTTCATACATATCTTTTATTGCTTTGATATATGCCATGCGCACACCTTTCTTTTCTAAAGCTCTCCAAAGCACCTCCCTTGGCACTCGATCATATGCTTTTTCTAAGTCAATGAAGACCAAATGCAAATCTCTTCTTTTGGTCCGGTACCTTTCCATTAACCCCCTTAATAAATAAATCTCCTCCATTGTAGACCTACCTGACATGAAACCACACTGATTCTCCGTAATATCAGTCTCTAATCTCAGCCTGTGTTCAATTACCTTTTCCCATAACTTCATAGTGTGACTCATAAGCTTTATCCCTCTATAATTTGCACAATTTTGAATATCTCCTTTATTTTTATAAATAGGAACTAAAGTACTTTTCCTCCAATCATCGGGCATTTTCTTAGAACTTAAGATCACATTAAATAGTTTAGCAAGCCACACCACCCCCGTTTCGCCTAAACACTTCCAAACTTCAATAGGAATACCGTCAGGTCCAACCGCTTTACTATTTTCCATTTTCTTAAGGGCCTCTTTAACCTCGCCAACACGGATCCTACGGTAAAATGCCAAATTAGGTTCAACTTCTCGTGATAAATCTCCTATCTCATAACTCGACCCTCCTCCCTCGTCATTAAACAATTTGTAAAAATAGGTCTCCCACCGTTCTTTAATATCACCATCTGCAACCAAGACCTTGCCTTCTTCATCCTTAATACATCGTACTTGATCCAAATCCCTCGATTTCCTTTCCCTGTCTCTTGCAATCTTATAAATCTTTAAGTACACAATTAGCATTCCAGGAAAATAGGCTTCAAAAGAATGGGGCCCTTCTGAACTCATCCAAACTGTTGCAAGGCCAAGAAGCCATGGTGGAATTTGACAATATCTGATGAGTGTTGAAATTTCACTCCGAAAACCCTTGTACGTATCCCCACTCCCAAACGAGAAGTATGCTAACTTTTCACTCCTTCATTTATGCTAAAATATTTCTCTCTCTCTCTCTCTCTCTCTTCCATTGTATTATAAGGAAAACTGATTCCAAAGGTTATTGTTCAAAACAATTGGACCCAGCAACTCTGAGTTTACTCATATTCGTGCAAAATATCATAGCTTTTATCAGTTGAGAAAGAATTTTTACAAAAATATTGATCCTAAGAATTCCAACTTAGTATTTGGTCTATATCAGTAAATATTTGTTTGCTTATCTGCAAAACAAAACTCCAAATCCCATATTTGTTTTTTATACGTGCAATCAGTGCCTGCCTCAAATGAATCTTAGAACATCACCAATAGATCGAAATAACCAAAAGAAAGAACATAATTTCTTGACTGAAATTTTCTACTTTCTAAAGAGAGTAACCGAAAGTGCTAGAATAATGGATGTACACAACGATAAAATTTCACCTGCTTGTAAAATCGGACGATTTTGCGTTCTTCTTTGTTGAGTACAGGACTTTGGGAGTTTTATCTGCAAGAAAAGGATCTTGTCCATAAACTCGAAATACTGGACAACATCCACCTTCACCATCAAAGTCCGGGAAACATCTGAGAATGACGCAATCCAACGTGAGCGCCCTGTCCAATGGAGGCCATTCTATGGCCACATTCCTCCTGGAAATATACTGCAGATACCGCAGTTGGGAAGTGTTGGAAAATGGGTTGATCCACCTTTGGTGGGTTAGACCCAAACCCAATAGGCATTGGGGCCATTGTGAGAATAAGGGAGAGAGTTGGGTATATATGTGTAATATACCCCATATGTAAAGAATTACAAACCGGTTGAGAGGAAACTACGCACGGAAAGAGGAGCAGGCGTATTGTTTCTCTCAACCGATATGTCTAATGCAGAGAACCGTAGAAAGTTTATTTAAGAGAGCATTCTTGTCCTCTGTAAAAACACTCTCTCCCTCAGTCCGACGCTCTGTTTTTCTTTTTTGGTGTTATTTGCTGTTAAACGTACCAAAGTCCATACAAGGTGCTCTGGTTGCGTGTGGGTATCTCGGTAAGTAAAACAAGATCTAAGGTACGCCCGAAAACCTTCAGGAAGGAATTGGATTTAACGGTGACAAAAGATGCAAAAGCTCACGTGGAGCCTGCCTGTAAACCATATCCAAAGTCCTCTGTTCTCCACTATATTGCTTTCGAAAAATCAAAAGGGCAGACAGCATGAAAGCCAAAACGGGCCAACCACCACGTTCACAGTGCATCAACAGAATATTATGCCGCCCAAGTGAGAGCCAACTTTCATTCGACCGTAAAAAGTGGTGGATGACCTCCATCTTGAGCACTGGGCAGCCCTCATATTGCCGAGGGTAGTCCATAATAGTAATGTCATACTGGGACAATATGTTAGCCATCTGACTCTTCGTTTCTTCCTGGCGGAAATTGAAGACCAAGATCGAAGCGTCAGAGAAGTGCTCTCGAAGTTGAGAAATAATCCCATCCATGTAGACTTTATAGTTTTCTTCATTCCAAGCATCCGTCATGAAGCAGCAGTCGAAAGCTGGACATGCAAATAAAATGTACAACAATCAATAGCTAAAAACATGAAATTCCCCTTCTTTCATACTCTATATATTCAACCGCTTAACCTCATTTTTTATCTTAAAACTGCAAGCTACGAAATTGCTGCCAATCATGCATTCCATTTTTGGCAGGGAATTTCAGGGCTCATAGCGTCCACTTAAGGGACGAAAAGAAAAACAACAGTCAAGAGAGGAAAGAAAAAAAAAATAATATTCTGATTCTGACCCTCCGTCATATCACTTCCAGCATTCCTCAAACAACCAAAAAGACCTAATGATCTAAAACAACCTGACGAATTATCCATGAGAGAATGCTAGACACAGTATCCAAAAATGCAATCAGGAGAGAGAAGGAATAGAGCTAAAAAAAGTATTAAAAGAGAAAAAAAAAAAAAAAGGAGTCCGCAATGAGGAAAGTACCATAAACTCTCTCACAGATCTCAAGAAGCCCATCTGGGGGCTTACGAAAGAACAATTTGCGCAGCAAAGTCATGTTCTCGAAGCTCGGAATCCCAAACTTAGTTCCTCAATGATAAAATCCCGACCGAGCATAAGAAAACAGCGAATTCCGAAACGAGAAATTTCATTCGGTGGAGGAACACTTTCCAATGAATCCGTTTATTTATCACCAAATTAAAGAGATTGCAAAGCGGTTAAGAAAATGGAACGAAATTAGGTTTATAATAGCAAAATCGAAGTGAAATTGTGATAGTCTGGTTTTTCCCTCCGATTCAGAGTACGATGGAAGAGGAGGAGGTGATGGTGGTGGCGATGAAGTGATTGACGTAGATGGGTTTGTTCGTTTCTTTTGCGCAGGCGAGTTGTTTTGGGAGCTGAAGGTTACCGACCGACTCAGAGTAGTCCTGCGTTGGTGACCTGGACACTTGGGGAGGTGCCACGTGTGTCGTTATACCCCAGAAGGGTAATTTCGGTAAGTGAATTCTCAGTTTTGTTATGTGAGGTTTGCCTTGAGAGCTATTCCGCTCATCCCTTGTTTCTTTCATCTTTATCCATTTCGCTTGCATCCATGTTTTATGTTAAGAAAATTTATTGTCTTAGTTTTAAATTAGATAATTAATTTATATAAATTAAAAAATTAATTAAATTAATTATTTATAAAAAATGATTTATAAGCTTTTTAACTCGCAATGTTTAACCATTTACGTTAAAAATAGCATTATATATTTAAAATCAAAATAAACCTTCTAATATATATATATTATATTATGTGAATATTAAATACTTAATAATTATAAATACTAATTTATTTATATTTATCAAAATACTAAACACCTGATTCGAAACATTATAAACAGTATTTTTGAGCTTTGTACATTAAATACCAGGCCATTGATCGGATATTAATTTTAAGTTATAGATGCCAAATTAAAGTTAATGTAAAATTAACAAAACTAAGAATATAATTTTTCGAATAGGATATAAGAAGTGTGAATAATTAGGTACCACTTGTATATGTCAACTTGATTAATTAATTTATTTTTAATTTCAAACAATTTTAAAAATATTATAAATCTCTACTATAGGCTATAATTAAGATTTTTTATAAATGACAATTTATACAATAAAAAGATAAATCATTACATATAAATCTACCAACTGATCCTTAGTAAAGACTAAAAGGTAGAATTAATGATTTTAAAAACAAAAACACCGAACAACAAGTAAAAGGTAGAATTAATGATTTTAAAAACCCTATTAATAAACTAATAAATATTTAAATAACTGGAGTCACTACTTCAAGTTTCCTTTTTCTTGAACTAAAAGTTTGAATAAATAGAATAATTGTCAAGAATTTTTTAAGATATTATCATTCTAAATTTGTATATTCTAAGACAACATATTGAATAAGTTAGAATAAATGGATTTTTTTTTGTTTTTTTTTTGGGTGTTATAATTTCTGCTTCAAGTTTTATCAAGGGTCAAGTAAGAGAGGATAAAATGGAGTGAGTGCCTTATAAGATATTAGTTATGGACCACATAACAACTAACAACTTAAAAGTAATTGTTTATGGCACCTATAACCTAAAACATCAAAAATTGACAACTACCCTTTTTATCATTTGCATGCTGCTCAATACATCTTTATTATTGAGGTCATGTTTGATTCTAGGAATGATTTTTGGGGGCAATAAAAATAAAAAAAGAATGATAATAAAATGAAACTTTGTTAATTAAAATAATGCTAAGCATTTTATTAATTTATATTATTTGCTTCATGTGTTTTAGATTTTTTAGATTCATCAATTTAGATTATTTAGATTTTATTATTATTTTTGGTGAAATCATTATTTATTTTTACTAAAAGATTGGTATAAGAAGTTGGACATCATCTCACTCTTCAATTCCTTCCGTTAGACCCAACTATGTTGGCATACTACCAATTTTATTTAATCTTGCATATGTCTCAACTTTATGTTGTGTCTAGTGGTTTAGTGCCAATTTAGGGATCAGTACATTTTTTACTGTAGTGGGTTTGTGCTTTGTGCTTAGTATCTTATAGAAAGAATAGAAAATTCGTCATACTCTTAGATTGTGGGTGAATCCGACTCTATTTTAAAAACTTTTATATCAAAAGAAAATTTTTTATTTATTTATTTTTTTTGTTGCCTACTCGGTTCACCAGAGTTTTGCCCCGACTATATCCGGATCCGACCCGCGTCGCACACCTGGTTATGGTGGGTGAGTCTCCCAACGGGAATTTTCTGCGTATGCCAAGGCTCAAACTCGAAACCTCGCTTAAGCGATACCGAGTCGCTTATCACTCAGACTAACCCTTGTTGGTGAAAATTTTTTATTTTGTTACCAAACAATCTCACCAAGCCCAGGGTCAAGAGCAGGTCCAAGAATTATATGTAGGTGGGCCGTGTTTTTTTTTATCACTCAGCTAATCATGGGGTTGATTCCATGGCTTTATCTTTTAGACCTCAAATTCAAAGCTTTGTTTAAAAATTAGCAAAAAGCAAGGAAAATGATAGTGAGCATTTAAACCATGAGACTTAGTAAAGTTAGTACTTAGTTAGATTCTTTTAGTATCTAGTCAAGGTTCGATCACTTGTATATGGAGAGGGTCTCATAGTTAGCACTAAAGCCCCTTTAGAAAATCTACGGTGCGAGAGGATTAGTCAATGTTTCCTATGGTAAATACCCATGCATACCTAAAAACAAGATAGTGAGAGTCTAAGAATTGGTATACTACTAATTTAGTCACTGTTTCACTTGTGAAGTTTAGAACACAAATAATTTTTACCTTTTTCAATAAGTGTGTTTCTCAGGATTCGAACGTGTATTATTTTCTTTACTTAAATAAAGTTGCTTACCAACTTAACTAATAGTTTGTTGGTTTAGAGACTTTTGTTTCTTAGATGAGTAATTAGAAGTTCCGTTCTCAACTTCCATGTATGAAACAAATCTAGTTGAGAAATAGTTACCATATACTCTTAGTACTTCAAGAGAGATTAGTATTTGTTGTTAGAAGAAGATACTTCCACTCCATATTAAAACAAAAGTTGGGGTAATCCATGGTTCTCCTATTTAGCCCAATTAATTAGAGCTACTTGTGGGTAATCCACCATTTTATCAATTATTAAAAGATAAAAAGTTGGAAGGACACATTGTGGAGCCAATGAACAATCCTCCTGAGGTTGTCATGAAAGCCACAAAAACCAAAACAAATTCTGAAAAGAGCAATTCAAGAGCCTATTTAGATTAAATTTTGAAAAAGAGATTAAAAAAAATATAGTTTTGAGGCTTTATAGTTATTCCTCCTAGGTTATATCAAAATTAAAGATTTGGTTTCAAAATCATATTTCTAGGGATCAAAATCACTTTTCGATTTTGGATACATATTTGACTACTCAACTCTTAAAATTTTTGTTTAAATCAAAACTATAGTTTTATAAGTTTTTTTGGAGATCATCACATATTATGAAATGAAAAGGCAGAGTAGCATTCATAAGCCATGACATCTCTTTTTTTGTCATTCTTTTGAAATGTCATGATTCAGCAGTCATGAGACTATGGTGGTTTTACTTTAATTTATATGTAAAAAAAGAAAAGAATGTAAGCATATATACTCCATTCCCACCGACCTAACTATCCTCAAAAACAAATTTGTAGTCATCATCAGCATTCCATTCATATCCATTATAACCTCATTTTCCATAAACCAAACGGCTCCTTACTTCATCATCATGTGTCATTCATTTGTATTCACTAGGCTATTCGGGATTTTATCCCTTGGGTTTATTTGTCCACTTGCTCTGCTAGCGGATTATAGCGATTTTCTCTACCATGCTACCCGTAACTTCTTTATATGGTTTGTCTTGCGGTTTAGTAGTTCAAGTGGTTGGTGTATATATATATATCTCACTCGTACATAGCCAGTGGGCATATATTTTGTATTGTTACTTGCTGGTCTTCATCATATATATGATAAGCACAAAGGCTCTGTTCTACGCCCCCAATCAAATATGACTTAAGAGTGCCCATTCTTTCCCATTCTTTATGCTTTATTTTTTGTCTTCACCTAGCACCAAGTTATATATATATATATATAGAAAATATAACTTGTTTTTTGAAAAAATTGATTAAAAGTTCCTTAAAGAATATAGTACAACTCATCTTTTAACATATACAATATATTTTTAACTATATGCAAGATGTCTTTAAAATAAAAATTATTTACATATAACTAAAAAAAATTATACACATTGAATATCAGTTATACCCGCTTAAATTCATATCCTTCTATTTAATAAAATTTTTAAATAATTATTTTTAACTAATATTTTTGTTTTGTTTCAACTCGTATAATAGTAAAACACCATTTTACTCTTTTGATAGCACTTGATTTAAATTAATAAAAATTAAATTTAAACTATATAGATATTTTAAAAGAAATAAAACACATAAAAAGGACAATCCCATAGTTATAATTTTTTAAGAAATATTATTGAAGATATACTATTTAATTTAATTTAGATGATCTAAATTTAATCTAAACAGATAGCATGACATCTTTTAGCTGATTTTAGTTGTTGTTGCCATTGTCTTAGGAGAAATTTTTAGGTGCATCCATTGCCCCGCCTCATTTATGGTCTGCCTACTAAAAATTTATTATATCAATTGCTTTAATAGCTTATGTGTCAAGTCTTTATTGGTAATTTTTAAATTTTAATAATTCTACTTTTATCCATAAAAGTGCAATATTTTTAGAATGAAGGGGTTTTTGATAAAAATAGAAATAGAAATAGAAATAAAAATAAAAGTAGAAATAAAATTATGTTAAAGTGTGTTTTAAAAATTTATTTAGTATGTTAGAAATGAATATAGAATTAATATATATATATTATAACTTAAAGTAAAATAATCTAAAATATTTTATATATATTAGAAAATATTAAAATTATCTAAAAATTTTATAATTTAAAATAAAATAGTCTAAAATATTTTACTTCTACTTCTCTTATCTTATTTTTTAATTTTTTTTGTAAAATTAAAATGACCTAAAATATTAAAAATAAAAATAAAAATAATTTTTATTATACTAAATAAAAAAATAATTGATTTTTACTTCCACTCACCACTTCCATCCATGTTACCTGTGGGATGTATCTCATTTTTCAATTTTTTTTTATAAAATTAAAATGACATAAAATATTAAAAATAAAAATAGAAATAATTTTTATTAGACTAAATAAAAAAACAATTAATTTTTATTTCCACCTCACCATTTCTATCCATGCTACTAGGGGTGTGCATGGGCAGGGTTGGGCAGGGCAGGCCCCGTGCCCGGTGCCCTGCCCAAAAAAAGCATGGGCTGCATTTTGTAGCCCGATGCCCGGCCCTACCCGGTAAAAACCCTAACTATTTTGGGCTGGGCATGGGTGGGCTGGGCATGGGCGGGCTGGGCATGCCCAAATTTTGATGTCATGCTCATGTTGTGAAAAAAATCTGCAATTATGAACTTATAAAATAATACCATATTCATATGTCTTTAAAATTTAAATAATATCCATAATTCACTAAGAATAAAGCAACAAAAAGATAATAATTAAATTTTTGAAATCCATTGTATGTAAAAAAAAAGTCTTGAAGTCTAAGTAATTTGTAATTATAACTTTGTATCAATCTCCCTAATATTGACAAAGATTAAGTATCTGGAAAAAAAATAATTATAATTTATAATGTAATTATATGATGATTAGCAAAGTTAAAAAAAAAATTAATATAGTTGTAAATATTAAAAGATATAACTTACATAATTAACTACTCATATTTTTAAAATGAACCTCTAGTCACTAGTAATTATCATATTCTCCCTTTTAAGTGTAGCATTTAGGGAAAAAAATAAAAAAAATAAAAGAAGTGGTGCTCATGGGCAGGGCAGGGCAGGGCAACCCCTGCCCGGTGCCCAGCCCGAAAAAAGCATGGGCTGAATTTTGTAGCCCGATGCCCAGCCCTGCCCTATATTTATCGGGCTGGGTAGGGCTATTTTATTACTGGCTGAGCTGGATATACCGGGCTATGGGCATTATTCACAGCCCTACATGCTATATGTGGGATGTATCTCATTTTTCAATTTTTTTATAAAATTAAAATGCTTTAAAATATTAAAAATAAAAATAAAAATAATTATAATTGATTTTTACTTCCACCTCACCACTTCCATCCATGTTACCTGGGATGTTCAGATTTGATTTTCTCTCTCACGTGATTCTAACTTATCTCTCCTCCTTCGTCCCCAATCTTCCTCTCGCTTCCTCCCGTGTTCCTCATCAGTATCTGTCTCTTCAGATTTAATTTTCTTCACATCTAATTGTCTCTCCTCTCTCCTCCTTTATCATCACTCTCCCTCTCTCTTCCTTCTTTCTTGCTCCTTAGTCTCTCCCCTTCCTTCTTCCTCCTTCAGATTTCATATACATGGACAATGCCAGTATTTCAGAAATTTAAACAAAGTGCTTGAGATTTTCAAGAAAAATGCTTTCCTTGCCTTGAAGGGTGTGTTGAAGGGGCTGGTGACGGTGGTGCCTATTGGGAGTGGCTGCGGATATGTCGGTGCTGATGGTGATTGGGAAACAGGGACTAACAATGATAGAGGTGGTATGTGAGAAGTGCAGCGGGAGAAGATGCAAGGAAATAGAGAGGAAGTATGGGTTATATTTTATAACCCGATATTTAGCCCTGCCTGATTATGGGTAGATTAGGCATAGATGGGTTGGTCATACCTAAATCATGATACTATACTTATATTATGAAAAAAAAATTACAATTATAGATTTTTAAAATAATATTATATTTATATATTTTCAAGAGTTAAATAATATCTATAATTCACTAATAATAAAGTAATAAAAAAATAATAATTAAAGTTTTGAAATCTATTACATATAATTTTTTTTTTTAATTTTAAGTAGTTTGTAATTATAACTTTGTATCAATCTCCCCGATGTTGATAAAGATTAAGCATCTAAAAAAATAAAATAAACAATTATAATTTGTAATGTAATCGTATGATGATTAGTAAAGTTAAAAAAAAGAAAAAAATTAATATAGTTATAAATATTAAAAGATTCAACTTACCCACTTAACTACTCATATTTCTAAAATGACCCTCTAGTCACCAGTAACTATTATATTCTCACATCCAAATGTATCATCTAGGAAAAAAAATAAAAGAAGGGTGCTCATGGGCAGGACAGGGTAGCCTAGGGGTGGTAATGCGGGCCAACCCGCCGAAAACGGGTTGGCCCGCCGCGGGTTGGGGGGAGGCGGGTTGGGGAAACCCCAACCCGAGACCGCCATGGCGGGTTGGCGGGCTAGCCCGCCAACCCGCCAGTTTTTTAATTTTTTTTTTAATTTTTTATATATAATTTTTTAATTTTTTTTTAAAAAAATTACATATGTCAATATTAATTAGATTCGAATCATGTCTTAAGTCGTCAAAATATTTATTTAGTTAATTTTGTCACTATCTATAGATAAATCTATCACAAAGAAAATTATAATAAAATAAAATAAATATATATAAAGAAAGAAATGACTCAATGAGATAAAGTTAATATAAATTAAGTATAATATCTCTTGTTTAACTAAGGCTCTCAAATTAGTAAAGTATAAATGTGTAATATAAATAATAAAAAAATAAAAAAAAGTAAAAAAATAAAAAAAAAAGTAAAAAAAAAAAAGCGGGCTAACCCGCCAACCCGGCGGGTTAGCCCGCCGCGGGTGCGGGCTTGGCGGGTGCGGGTCAAAAAGACCCGCATCAAAGTGGGTTGCAATTTTTGCAACCCAACCCGCCAATTTTTGGCGGGTTGGCGCGGGCCCAACCCAAATTACCAGCCCTATGGTAGCCCCCTGCCCGATACCTAACCTAAAAAAAGTATGGGCAAAACTATTTTATTGTGAGCTCAGATGAATATACCGAGTCACGAATTTTATGTACACCCCTACACTAAACAGTGGCTTCTAATCAACCTGAGTCCTCCTCATTTAGGTAGAGGAGTAGCCTTTTAAATAAAAAAAAATTATTTTTTAATATTTGTTAAAAAATTATTTTTAAAATTTTAAAATACTAATAAAAATTTTATAATATAATATTAACATAATAAAAATTATTTAATGTTATACTTTTAAAAATTTATTTTTTTATAAAAAAATATCAAATTTTATAACTATAAATCTAAATAAATATTAATAACATAATATTAATCAATTACAATATATTAATATATATCAATAAATTAATAATTATTTTTATTAATCTTCAATAATATAAATATTTAAAATAATATTTAAATAAAATAAATAATAATATTAATAATTTTTTTAAAAAAAATAGGTTACGGGTTAGCCCGTTTTCGCTTCAACCCATAAATTACGAGAATGCGAGTTGTGTAACCTACTATAAAAGGAGGAGAGAGAATATATCAAATTTAACATCCCACTCGTTTAGGTAAACAAGAATTATTAAATTATTAATATTTAAAAATTACCAATAATTTAAAGATTTGACATATCAACTATGAGATTAAAATAATTGATATGGAAATTTTTTAATGGTCAAAACATGAATGAGGTGGTGGACAAGGTGCACCTAAGAAATAGAATTTCTCTTGCTACAGTTGTTAATAAGCTAGTGACAATTGAAAATAGTGTGGGGGGATTTTTTTTTTATAATGAAAATTAAGTCATTTTACAAAAACTTAATTTCACAATAGTCTCTACTAACCTCACGAGAATTAAGTCATTTTAGAAATATTTGGCAATGCAGGAACGATCATTTTAGTTGTAGTAGTCCTTACACATCGTGGTCACAAGAGATAATGTTGTTGTACCTTCCATGGTTTTACAAAGGTTTATAAATATGAGATGGTATGATTAATCAAAGCTAATTGAGTGAGAGAGAGGAATTCAAAGTGGAAACGGAACCTAAGAATAAGAGAAAGATTTATATATAATAATAATGTAAGATAAGTAAAAAAAGGATTATTTCAAACGTGAAAACCACTGTTTGTATTATTCTTGTTTGAAATCTCCAACACATTCTTCACGTTACATTGTGTCCATTAACTTGTATTTGCCATTTACCTACCATGTCTTTGGTCTTCACCACCTCCTTCATTTTCATTTCTTTGACTTGTTATTTATGAAACATATATACCCACATCTAGAATGTTATTATTAAAATTTATTTTTCCTCTCTCTTAATTTTAAATAAATACTATTACTAATTGGATCGAGTGAAAGATACTTAATACTATTTAGCAAGATAATGATAAGTTTCAACTTATAAATAAAAAAAATTATATCAGGAGAGCTCCTTCATTTAAACTTGGTAATGCTTAAATTTAATTCAAAAACATAAAATACCGGATAATATTATAAAAAATTAATTAGTTTTATATAAATATGGGTTTATAAGATTCTCTTAATTTTTGGTGCATTTGTGTATCTTCCTTCTATTATTTTATTTTGTAAATAATCATAGTTTAGAGTTAATTAAAATTCTTTGTAGATATTTAACTTATGCAATTTTTTCTATGGTGAAATTATGGAAAACTTTTAAAACCTTTAAAATAATAATGATTTTATCATATGCATAGCTTAATAAAATTATGGTTTTAAACTTTTATTTTAATATTATATATTTTCTTGAAAATTATCAATTTGATTACATTTTAAAGCACATTTTGTGCCTCTCTTAAAACAACAATTAAGGAAATACAAATTAGTAGTATTAAGTATCAAGTATCTGGCCAAAAAAAATAGCCAGAGGTTAAACGTGTTAAAATAAAAAATGAAAAAATTTAATTAAAGTGGAAAAAAACTAGGGTAGCAAATAAAAAATAAGAAAAAATTCATGTAACTACAAAATTGGTTTTTAAGACATAAAAATTATGTAATACTATGTTTAATTGTTCATTATGTTTCATTTCATCACAACTTGACCGCTGTTTGGACGGTAAGCTTGGAAAGCAAGTGGCTGGGAAAGCTTTTTTTTTTTTTTTTTGATAATAAGCGGATGGGAAAGCTAGAGGAGGAGGATGAATATTGAGAATTGCAACAGTGGGAGTGATTCCGACCCAACGAGAATCTCAATGGAGACTCAAATCGTGTCCACATTTTTGTGGGTCCCACATCCCGAAAGACCGACCTCATGGAATTGGGAAACCCTCTTATATATTGGTTCCAACTTAACGACCCCTTTTCGCTAATTAGCCACTCGTTCCCTGGCTCGAGTGAAAAACGTTATCTTTTCAGTAGGCTGAGCCGTGAAGCTCCTCTCTGAGCTGGAATTTCTGAAATTCTGCTCATCATGGCTTCTAGGCTTGCGGATTCTGCAGTCCTCTTCATGGTTTGATTTTACATTTCTCTTCGCCTCTCTTTCCTTTTTTGATGATGATGTTGTTGTTGTTGTTGTTTAGGGGTGAGGTGAATTTAACTATATGCCATTTTGGTTTGTGTTTTCCAGGGCTCACATCAGAAGCCAATTCAGAGAAGGAAGATTGCTGCCCAATACTTACCAGGTAGTCTTGGCTTGAAATGAATGGATTGAATATAATGCTTCATTCAATTCATTGCTTCAAGTTCTCTGTGATGTCACTTGGTAATCGCATTGTCCTTTCTTTGGGTCACAATTGAGTTTCTGTCATTAGGAAAAAGAGGTTGGATCTTACAAACAATTAAAGACTGAAAAGGAGTCCGGTATTTAACTACCTAGACTATGAGTTGTGTTGTTTTGATGGCCTGTTACTGCATGCAACAAAGGTTTCATTTTTTTATTTAATTTATATAAATACATAAGCAATGAAGTTCAAGATAGTAATATAAAGTTTCATTTGTGTGTCCTTGCTAATTTTCAACTCTTCAATTGGCATGAATTCATGGGTGTGCCTATTTATTGGTTGGTTCTTAATTCTTATGACAGGCTTTTGTAATATAAGGGGGGACAGGCTTTTCCACAAGGGGTTTGGGAATCAAAGACATTTAATGCAAAGGAAGAAAATTGCTGTCATACAAGCTGTGGCGGTTCCAGTTTCAGTATCTCCAGCTGACATTGCCGAGCACAGAAATCAACTAGCTGAAAGCTATGGGTTTAGGCAAATTGGAGAACCGCTTCCAGAAAATGTTACTTTGAAGGATATTATTGATTCCCTTCCCAAGAAAGTAAGTTTCATCAGATCCATGTCCATGTTCTTATGGCACAACAGAACTTTTGTTGTTATATAATAGAGCTCCTTGTGAGATATTCTGTAACGAGCTATATGTTGTCACACTTGAATAACATTCTTTAGCCAGTTTTCTTATTGCTGTAGAGGATGTTCTTTTAAATAAAGCATCGAGGATGGTAACATTCTGCATATTCTATGAAAGGTGTAATTGTCAATAAAATCACTAGATAATTCATCAACCTCTTAAGCCAGTCATCTCTTGCCCTCCTCTCTCTAATTAGGCTTCATAGAGATAAAGAGATAAGAATAATTAGTTGAAGTAGTTAATGACAGATGGAAGTCTAAAGGACTGAATAATTATTACTGTAACAGCCTAGGATCCAGTTATGAAAGTTAGCAAGTTCTGATTCATGCTTCTATTTCCTTCTGGTTCTATTCTATATCATTCTTAGCTATCACTCTGCTTCTGGCAGCACCTTGTATCAAATGGAAAAAATGTTGTCTTCCCTGTATATTCTTTTGCATGGCTTTGTGGTTTCATGTGAATTCCTGTAATATTGATGATTGATGCATATCATTTTCCTTCACATTTTTTAAGGTTTTCGAGATTAATGATGTGAAGGCATGGAAATCAGTTATGATATCAGTCACTTCCTATGCACTGGGGCTTTTCATGATAGCAAAAGCACCCTGGTATTTACTTCCTCTGGCTTGGGCATGGACGGGGACTGCTGTCACAGGGGTTAGTAACTTAGTATACATTTTTTACTTAGGACAAATTGGGTGCCAATTCCATAAATCCTTTCACTCCTTTTTAATCCCAAAGGATATGGCTAAGTTTTCCATTTCCTTTTCTTTTTGGCATTCAGTTTTTTGTTATTGGGCATGATTGTGCGCACAAATCATTTTCCAAGAACAAATTGGTGGAGGATATTGTTGGAACTCTAGCCTTCTTGCCACTAATTTATCCATATGAGCCATGGAGATTTAAGCATGATAGGCATCATGCAAAAACAAACATGTAAGCAAGTTTACTACTTTTTTCTTCCATGTTTCTTATGGATAAACTGTAGCATCATTATGTGTTATATAGAAGGACTACCCAGCATGCCTTTTCAATAGGGAGTGCTGGACTTAGTTTCTTCATCTTTTCAATGCTAATATCCTTGCTATGAAATACATCCCATCCTATTTTATATGCATGCATGCGAGTACTAGTTTGTATATCTTCATCTTGTAGTTTTTATTCAATCTATCTCTAATGCTATAGGTTGTGCGAAGACACAGCATGGCACCCTGTTTGGAAAGAAGAATTTGATTCATCTCCCCTGTTGCGGCAAGCAATAATTTACGGATATGGTCCATTTCGCCCTTGGATGTCTATTGCTCACTGGTATGTTACACGTGTGTAACTGTTCATTTCCTCAAGAATTATTGATATTGAGTTGAGCAACCCTAATTTTACACTTTACCTTCAAATTTTCCTGACAGGTTGATGTGGCACTTTGATTTGAAGAAGTTTAGGTCAAATGAAATAAAGAGAGTGAAGATAAGTTTAGCTTGTGTTTTTGCCTTCGTGGCGATTGGATGGCCATTAATCATTTACAAGGCAGGAATCATGGGGTGGATCAAATTCTGGTTGATGCCCTGGTTGGGCTACCACTTTTGGGTAATTTTTCTCCATAGTTTTAAACTTACATCTAGATATTATATAAACTTGAAAATGTTTTTGCAACGTCTGAATATCTTGATTTAATGATTCTCTGTTCATATGTTGAAATCTCAAATTATTGAGAGTCTTCCTTCTAAGATGAGTTCTTTTGCTTCCAATTATAGATGAGTACTTTCACCATGGTTCACCATACTGCACCACACATACCTTTCAAATATTCAGATGAGTGGAATGCTGCACAAGCACAACTTAATGGAACTGTTCATTGTGATTACCCACAGTGGTATGGAATTCTCTCTGCCTCTTTCTTTCTAATGTATGCTTGGCTTGTGGATAAAGTGACACATGGCATGGAGATAAGTTAGGAGACTGATCCAGTTATTGCTGATTATGATTTCTTCTTGCTACCTTACTGATGATGATTGGTCTCTAGTTCTATGAACATATTGGATAATCTGTATAAGTTATTTTTGTATTTGTGCACTAGTGGATAAAAAGATGGGAAGTTCGTGAGAAAAATTAAACAAATTTGAAAGAATTTGGTCATATTGTGATTTGGTTTTCTTAAATGCCATAAATTGTCCTTGCTTTATATGGAGGAGAGTTACACAGGTGCTTGCATATTGCATTATATATAGAGATCTTCAATTAATGGTGATGCCATTATGGAGCTTTATTGCAACCCTTCAATCAAAGCACAACAGAATTGGAAACCAATTTTGACTTGTGACCTGCATTTTTCTCATACCAATTTTAATCTCTTCCACATTTGAATATGTTAAATTCGTGATGGAACCATCTTATTGTTCTTATGCTAGGAAATTGCTTCACATGGATGCATCCACAACAAAATTTATTCCCCTTTTTGCATTCTATCTTCTAATCTCAGTCTTCTGCACTAGAGAATACATAGGGTTGACTGAATTATTATGATGTGACTCCTTTTCTGCACAGGATTGAGATTCTCTGTCATGATATCAATGTCCACATTCCACACCACATATCTGCACGGATACCAAGCTATAACTTACGCGCAGCCCATAAGTCTTTGCAAGACAATTGGGGAAAGGTGAGGCCATTAATTTTCTGATTGTGCATTTTAGGTTTAAGAGGTCAATGTTTCATTAAAAGCATATTAATAATTTAATATCATCATACAATAAATTTAATTTAATTTAATTTAATTTCATTGCTTCTATAAAAATATTAGAAGAATATTTACGTAATCTTAAACCTCAGTTCAGCGGTAGTCAAAATAAAATATTTGCAAGTTTTGTTTTGTTTTTTCCTTGTCTTTCAATATTTTTTTTGTTTGGAGACACGCTGGTCAGGAAAAATTCACCAAACCAACTAGCCACTAGGGGAAAGCCTTGAAGTACAGACCAGTTTGTTCATGGTTGGAGAACCAAACAAATACTCAATAAACTATTAAATAACTTCTCTTGTGGGTTAAGATGGTAAGATTCCGTGACAAATTTGAGCCAGATAGATTTATAACAAAAATCAATATCTATGTTATTTAGGGAATATGCAATACAAACCTTAAATTTTTCTGATCATGCTCAAACGTTCTATGAATAGGTTTTTCAAATTCTTGAGAAATCAAAATACCCACTTACCAAACTGGTCATAAATCATAATAAGAAGGAAAACAAGTCCTTGTATTTTTGTTATCCACTGTACAACATTATAAGTATGATTTTTACAGGTGAGTTAAAGAATTTTGTACAGTTGCTGTAATTTTATTAAAGAACCCAATAACAAAAGCATTATGAAGTGTACCCATGTCTAACCCTAATAACAGTGCTAGTGTTACTGATTACAAAAGTTTTTTTTTTCTTTTTATCTTAATAGTATCTGAATGAGGCTGCCTGGAATTGGCGATTAATGAAGACGATTATGACAGTATGCCATGTATATAACAAGGAGGAAAATTATATTGCCTTTGATAGACTTTCCCCAGAAGAATCCTACCCAATTACAGTTTTGAAGAAAGTTATGCCTGACTATGCTTGACGAGGTCCGTCCTGGTTCTTTCTTATCTAAACTTTATCTTTTTTGTGCCAAAGTAGGCATGCCATTCATTTTCTTTTTACATCCCTTTTCTTTTTTGGGAGGAAAAAACGGTTCTTCTCTTGTATCAATTATGGCAAGTGAAGATATTTGCTTTAAGCTTTTCTAGGAGTTTACTACGTTCAGGGCACTCAATCATTTTGCCAAGTTGCTGTTGATGACAAAGAGATGTTCTTTAGGATGAAGTAAATATTTAAGTAAATCTGAATAGTCAGATTCTCATTAGTTGATCACACACACACACACACACATATTTGTCCAACGGATCAAAGTACACGGGGAATGGAGCAGGAAAGTTGAACATGGTCTTAATCTATTGAAGAAAATGAATCTTACCAAAGGGTATCTCCTATTTGTATGTTGCTGACATTTCAAGTTTTTATTTTGATTAAAATAATTATTTGTTGCCTCAAGTGTCGTTTTTTTTTTAAAAAACTCAGTTTTACCATGCCCCTTTCAGAATTCTTGGGTTAAAAGTATGAGATCAGTTTGTTATTTTCAAGAGATTAAGATATATGAAGCTGAACAAATTGTTAATACACTCTTTTTGTCATCTTCTGGATCTAACGGCAAATCAAATGTTAACTGTTTTTAAACTCCAAAGTGAAAGGTTCTGTGGAAGATAAAAGAAGGCTTATCCTCATCAATCTTTTATTGCTCTTTTAAAGTTTGGTTTAATTACTATTAAACTGTTTGACATGGATGAAGGAAATCTTGTCTGAAGAGAACTCATTTATTGCGTATGGAATTGGGATAAGGATAATCTGTTTATTTGATGTATCTGTTGCACCAAACAGAGTTCAAAATTTTGTCTTTTATTTTGGTACTAAACTAAGAAAGAAAAGGTTGCCCAAAACTAAAGCTACAACCCACCCCACCACCATCATCCTCATCAGAAATAACTTTAGTTAAAGTGGCTACTGGTTTCATCCACTCTACAATTTTAAAAATTGAAAGAAAAAAAAGTGGTTTGATATCCCATGTTGGTCCAAATTTTTAGCAGTTATAACTGCTCCTCATATCACTTGCTAAGAATCATCCCTCCCACTTTTCTTCTGTGTTGGACTGATATAGCAGCAGAGAATAATATTTCTTCCACCTTTCTGAAAGATCTCAAGAGAGAGTTTTATATATTCTCTCATAGACTGCAGAATTTACTTGACTATGGTATTTGTAAAAGGGAAAAAAAGAAAAGATAAAGATTAAAGAGCACATGACTATCCTTAAAAAGGTCAAGTAAAAGAACAAACTGAAGGACCATAATAACTTTGAATTTGAAGTGAGTAAATTAGTACAGTGTATAATCTTTAGTGTAGTTGTGAACAAATTCATAGCACTGAGCTAAAACCTATCAAGTTCTTCTAGTAAGATGGTATAGTATATAGATGCTCAATCACTCACATTTCCTAGTCAGAAACTCTAAGAAAAAATCTGGGCATACTTGAACAAAATAAAAGGCTGACCCAGTATATAAGGCTTTGGAGGTGGGATCTGGGGGGAAGGACAGCTGTACACATTTTTATCCCCGCTAATATTTTTAAAATTTAAACCTATGACCTTTAAATTATATTGCAGCAATTTTACAGTTGTTAAGAGACTCATTCTCACTTGAACAAACTAAGAAGAAGAAGAAATTAAATCAGATGACTGGTGGGGATGGAGTCTGCCAAATATCAAACACATTCTCTTCACCGTGAAGAGTAAAAAGCCTATCTCCTCCAATGGAGAAGTCACATATGGAACCTCCATAGCTTCGTCTAAGCCTGGAAGTTAAAACCCACTCAGGGCCAGAAAACACTGAAACACAATCATTCATGGAGGAGAAAAGCTGGCCTTCATGTAAAGCAAGCTTGGGATAACAAGGTTCTTCTGGCACTTTTCCTTTCATCAAGCGACTTCTTGAACTCCATCTAATACTTGAAGCAGAAGAACTTCTTATATCCATAAAACCCAGATCTTCAAACTCATTCACCACGCAAATGGAGTTATTGTCTTCCATAGCTATGGCGTCTCGAACCCTCTTCTCGTCCACTGTTATTAATGGAGCTCCCATGTCTGACCAATACCAAACCATCTTCTTCTCTCTGAAATCCAGAAGGTTTATGTAACAGTTATCTTTTCTGGGAAACAGAGTAGCCACTAGCAAACAATTGCTTCCTTCTAGCCATTGAAGCTTATCTGCATCACCAAGAGACCAACCCAGAGGTTCATAGAAGAAATCTACTTGTTTTCCAGTTACTTGATCCCATACACCAACACCATATTCATTGCTTCTTCCTCTGCAACTGCAGAAGATTTTGTAATCTGAACTGAAACTAAAAGCCCCTGCAGTGAAGCTTTTCGGTTGATTCTCATGGCTGACTTGGAATTTATACCGGAGTTCTCCCGTCGATGAGCTGAACAGACCCATTCCGCCGTCGCCACGGCCAAGGCGCTGGCTGAAGCCAACAATGATATTCCCTGAATCCACCCATCCGACGTCGTTTACTCTCTGGTAATCGAGATTAAGCGGAGGGTGTTCTTCTAGCATCCAGTCGTAGACATGAACCATGCTTCCGTGAGCGACGCAGCATCCACCGTCGGGGCCAGCTCGGATGGCGGTTCCGTCTCCGGGAGCGTGGCCGGTGACGGAGCTGGAGAGGATCAACCTGTTGCCGTCGAATTGACCCCATTTCGCAGAGCGAACGTGGTCGAGGAGGCCGTAGTAGAGGGCTTCACGGTAGAGAAGCTTCTCTGAGATGTTGGGCGGGATGTAGAGTTCGCCAGTGCGGAGGAGATCGAGGAGGACGGCGAAGCAATCGGGGTTGCGATCAATGAAGTACTCGGCGTGGTAACTGGCCGGGATAAGGTTCCAACTCTTATCAAACATTGCTCCAAACATAGAATTCCGGCCTGCGTTAGCAAGAGTAGTAGTCGTGGTTTCAAATATTCTGCTACCAACATTGAATTTCATCCTGTCTGAACAAATTCTCATGATTGGATTTGCTCAAGAAAATAGACAAAGCTAGAAGTCTAGAACTAAAAAAAACAATCCAGTTGTCAAGAAACAAATTCCTAAAATAATAGAGGATATGAAGGAATGATTAATCTCAAAAAATAGCAGAAAAATATGGGGAAGTTAGATTAAAACAAACTAGTGACAAAAACAAGCAATAGAAAATAAATTAGGAAAGAGATCAAAAATTTGGAGAATGAAAGAAGGTTTTTGAATCTGAGAAATTTGGTGAAGAGGGGGATGAGAGAGAAATGGAGGGGTTGGGTTTAAAAAACAGAAGAATTAAAACAATTTGATGATTGACCATCTCTCTTTATAAAAGACTGTTTTTCCAGGTCTTTCCAATTGGGCTCAATTGGTAGGGACATAGGACGCTAATTCTTTTGTATGGTCCAAGGAGGAAGAAGAGAATCAATCCCTCGTATTATTAATTAGTGTTGTTCAAATTTGGGTTATTAAGAGAATCAAATTATTGTCGTTTTCCACAGAGTTAACTTTAAAGTTTACACTTCAAACTGGTGGCATAAACAAAACAAAAACCTTCATAGTTTAAACTTTAAACCATAATCACTGCAGAGTCGGCCGGTTGTGAAATGGGACTAGGGAGAGTTTTTCCCTTTACAACTCTGTCAACAAAATTTGAAATAAAAAATAAATAAATATAATTATTATTGATATTATTAAAAAATTAAATAAATAAGGTAATTATAACACATGCTATAAAATCTCCCTAAAATATTTATGTTAATTATATGTCATTTTATGAATTAGGTAAATTAATTTAGAAGAAATGATAAATATTAGAGATAAAATAGATTTAGATATTATATTTAAAATTAAAATAAATTCAATTATTTTTTTATATTTAAAATACATACATACTCCTAGAGTGACATATCATTTGTACTATAAATACTTTTTTAGGTAAGTTACAGTATCTACCGTTATAAGTAGTGACTAATCTCTTCACACTGTAAACTTCTCGAAGGGGTTTTAGTATTAGTCATGAGACTTTTTCCATATTCCTATAGTGCCACCTCCATACTCTAACTAAATAAAATATAACAACTTATCTTATGTAAATTCTAGTTAATACCCCTATTTTTTAGGGAAATAGAAAAAATCCCTAATAATTGGAATAAGAATAAATGTATATAAATTATTGACAATAAATAATATATTTTGATTGATAAGAATATAGAGATGAGGTGGTACTATGAGAATTGTAAATATTTTAATCTTTTACTGAGCATTATTATTTTGTTTTCCTTGGAGAGTGAGGAAGAATAATAGAAAGGGAAAGGGACGTGGATTCTCTAAATTGTAGTATGTTAGAGATATCAAAGTTAATAGAGCAGTATTTGCTAACGTTTAAAATTTTAATGTTAGTATTTTTTTAATAAAAGTATAGCTATAGTCCTCTAATTTTATATAATATCTCAATTTAATTCCTCAAAGTATCATTTTAATTCTTTCCCCATGGCATTGCTAATTTCAAATGATCAATTTTTTAATAATTATTATTATTTTAAAAATTAAACTTAATATATCAATACTTAAAAATGTTTTGTCTAACCTTTAAAATTTTAATATTAACATTTTTTTTTGTTTACATTATCAAGAGTAAAGGAATATTTTATAAAATTAAAGGATTAAAATAAAATCTTACATGAAATTAAAAGATTAAATTTGAGGAGGAATATTTACATACTCCAAAAGTCACGTTATTCGAATTTTATTTAATTAAAATATAATAATTTAACTAATGATTCGTTTAAAAAGATTTATGATTTATTTTATTTTTTAAAAAATAAATATTTTGATTAAAAAAATAAAGACTTATATGAACTAAATTAATAGGCTTATTTTTTTAAAAAAATAAAATATGAATTATTTTAAATGAATAATCAATTAACTAGAATTTAAATATGTTAAATTATAATATTTTGATTAAATAAAATTTAGATAATATAATACTTTAAAGTATGTAAGTATTTTTTAAATTTAAAATGTTGTTTACAACTAATAGTGTCAGGGGTTAGATAGTTAAAACAAAATATATTTTATAAAATTAAGGGATAAGTGTACTCTCTTGTCAATAAAAGTTAAATAAAAGTTAAATGAATGTTTTTAAAAAGAAACTAATTTTAAAATTAGATAATTGAAGGCCACGTAAGCGCCTTCTCTGTTTAACCAAGTCCGCGTTTTGTTGCGGCGCTCTTCTACCACTTTCCATAAATAGTTGGTCTGAGTGATAAGCGATTTTGTATCGTTTAAACGAGATCTTAAGTTCGAGCCTTAGCGTACGCAGAAAATCCCTGTTAGAAAACTCACCCACCATAGCCAAGTGCGCGACGCGGGTCGGATTCAGATGTAGTCGGGGCAAAACTCCGGTGAATCGGATGGGCAACTAAAAAAACCGTATTTTCCTTTTGGTTTTTTATATTACTAACTTTTTTATTAATTAACCTTCTTTAAGTTTAATTTCTGAAATTAATCATGTAATTGTAATCAATACATTTACGACTTACGAGTGTTAGAACTTTAAGCCCATGAAAAAAATAAACAACTCTATCATGTTTTGTGAGAAAAGCAATTTATTATAAATACGATAGATTATTATAAAATAATATATTTTCATATATATTACATTAAATATGAAAAATAAATTATATCGTACATAATTTTTGTATAATTTGACTTATCCTAAATCTATATATAACACAAAAGCTTTGTTAAATCAAATTACACATGTATTATGAATTATGTAAATTATTTCTTAGATTTACACCTATACTAAGTACTTGATTGGTAAATCATTACTGAAAGTTACTTGATGCTTGTTGATAGGTAACATGAAACAAAAGATAAAATAAAATAATTTTGACATTTTATTTGAAAAGAATAATAAAAATATAAACCGATACAATAAAAATTAATATGAGTATTGGATTTGGACCTCGTACGTACTTCAACCAAGAGATTTTATATTCTTCTCTTTTAAATCGATATTTAAAAAAAAATGTATTTTTATCATCAAAATTAATTCACTAAAATATAACAAATACAAGCAACTTTACGGTTAAAATTGTCAATTCCATTAACACCATATATGTATATGACATAAAATAAAAATAAAAAGGATATGGGGTTAAAATGTAAACATTGCGACCACAACACCTTTAGACTTGGTTACGTGGTTAGTTTAGTTTAATTAAAAGTATTGAATTTGAGACTTTGATAAATAATAAACGCATGTGTCGTTTGAAAGAATCTTTTAATTCTTGATCTGAATTAGTTTACGATCATTATTGTGTATAAAAGATGACTTATCTTGAGATATCGATGAAATTTTTTTAAAAAAAATGTAAATATTGTGTAATTGAGAAAACATAAATTTATTTTTTCTTATAGCAATAATTTGCTTTAACATATTTTTAAATGGATAATAAATAATAATAATTCCTTTTTTTCAGAAACAAAATATTAATTCTTCTTCAGAAATTAAATTAATGCGAAATTATGAGCAGATATAACTTCAAATCATTTGTTGCTAATAAGCTCCACTTTCTGTCTAATCAACTATTAAAGTCCACCTAACATATGCTCATTCATCAAAGTTATAATTATAAATGCAGAATATTTATATTACTTAAAAAATTTATTTTATCCTTATATTATATGTGAGTTTAATTTTTTTTAAAAAAAATTATATCAACAAAATAATAATTATAAATATCTTTTTTTTTTATTTTTTCCTAATAAATCATTTGGTATATTGTACTATTGAACTAGTTTAGATTTAAGTCATATTAATTAGACAGCAATTGAAGGGAAACTCTTCAAATATAGCTTCTTTTAATCTACAAGGCTTAAACTGAGATATTATTTAATGATATTAAAGTTTCTAACTACTTAATCCAACTGTCATTAGTTCAATCTTTATCCAAACATTTTGATTGGATTTAATGTAAAATAATTTTTGTTCATTCAATTATTTTCTATCTATATAAATAAGATTTAAATATTAGAAAAAGGAGTCTAGCTCCATATTTGTACCAAAAAATATTAACAAAAAAATTAAATTATTATATCTCATGCATGATATGTAGAATAGTATATAATTTATAAAAAAAAATTGGGTTGTATTTTAACAAAGTTGGGATCTTTTATGCCATTATCAGTATTCCTTCAATGAATTTAAAAGAATGAAGAAAGAGGGAAAAGCTACATCCAATATAACAATTGAATTGATCACTATTTAAATTAGAAGAGAGTGACAAAAAACATACACACCAACAAAGAAAGTGATAATATTAACTAGGATAATGAAATTTCTATTTGCATTGAAGTTTTAATTCAGAAAGTTATATCTCACCGGCCATTGATTGATATTTTTGTAGCTTTTTTTTTCATGGAAAGGTTCTTAAATAGTACTCTTTTTTTTTTCGCCAAAACAAAATTTTACAAATTTTCTCTATTTTTATAATATATACAAACTTAAATTAATGTTATATTTCAGTTTAATTTTTTAAATTTGAACTATAAACCTAAATATTCTTTTTTTTTTAAACATTATCTCATAAATTTGTTTTATAGAGGATGCTTTAGCTAAAATAATTTAAAATTATACTAAAATATATATATATATATGTCAAAATGAAAATGTGTAATTTCAAGAAGAAAAATATATGTAAGTATGGTCCATTGTGAAATATCTAAATCATTAAATAAAACTAGAGTGTTATGGAAATGGAAGCATTTCTTTTGAAGTAATTTTTTAATCAGAAAAAACTCATAAAATATTTTTTACGCAAAATTCAATTTTAAATTTATTTAATCTATTCAGTGAATTTAATTTAATCAGTTTATAAGTTGATGTTAATCTTTAATCTTTAATTGACCCAATTAAGCGTTGACACGAACATTAGCAAGTGGCCATTGACTATTCCATCTAAGACTAAGAAAGAGTAGTGTTACTTTGCTTAATCTTCTTCCCAAATCAATTAATTTAAATATTTAAATGTTAAAATATTAACTTAATATGTGTGAATGAATTGGCATTTTATCTTTTTGCCTCAATTTGCTTATCTTTATCCTCAACGGTGGCCCACCTCCTCCACTAAGGTGGCGGGCTGTGGACGGGCAAAACTTGCTCAGTTGTTGAGATCGCACACTTCTTTCGAAATCTCATTTTCGATAACTTCGAAAAATTTATATTTTTCAATAAAAATTAAAATTAAACGAAGAATTAGATGGTATTTTTTATTCAATCATACAGGGTGTATTTGCTAGGATAGAAGGGTTTTTTATGGAGGTAGACTTAGAAATAAAAATAAAAGTAAAAGTTAAATTAGGTTAAAAATATATTTTAAAAATTTGTTTAGTAGGATGAAAGTGAATATAGAATTGATACATTTTTTTTTATAATTTGGGGTAAAATGATCCAAAATATTTTTTTATAACTTGTGAAATGTTAAAGTTGTCCAAAAATTTTATAACTGAGGGTAAAATAGTCTAAAATTTTTTTTTCATTTCTATCATCTCAATTTCTATCTTTTCTGATAAAACTGAAATAGCTCAAAAAAGTATAAATGAAAGTGACTACCAAATAAAAAAATATGAAATATTTCAATTCTATATCTACTTCCCCACCTGCTTCCCTCCAACCAAACATACCAATAATATTCATTACTATTAGCTTAATATTTAAGCTTTATCAATTCTAATTGAAAACTACTACACTAAATTGTTGAAGATAATTATGCATATGATTGAATCAAAATCAATCCAATTATAATTTAAATAATATAATTTAATTAAAATATATAAAAATATTTATATATATTTAAAAAAAAATAATTTAAATAAAAAATATATTAATCTACAAATAAATAAATGAAAATATTTATATATAAGTATACACTATAAATAAATAAAATTGTTAAAATATAAATACGGTCTACTGTTATGTTTTTTCTTTTCTCTTTTATCTTTTTGCTCATATGATTTGAATAATAATTAATAACCTTATAAGAGGAGCTGATTCCCTGTTACTTGACTACCTATAGTATTTATATAATATTTTATAATAAGTATGAAGCAATTTGTCAGCATTCTCGAAATGGCATTTTTAATTTTTTTATTAAAATTTAAATGGAACGAAATAAAATATGCATTTAATAGAATAATGTGAGATTTGAATGACTTTATTTATTATGGATTCAAACTTGTTTCATTTGAAAATAAGACATTTGGTGGAACAGGGCAAGAATACGAGTCCAATTGTACATCTCGATTATTATATTTTAAGTACGTTTCGTTATAATTCGAGCTGGATTTCTATATTGAAAAGAATAAATTCGAGCTTGAACTTTGGTTTTAACTTTTTAAAGGGTTGATATATCAGTTTATCTGATTAAACTGAATGAGTAATCTCGTCAAATTGTATTTTTTTTGGTACTTTTTTATTTTTTTAGGCCAATGAATAAAATACATAGTCAGATAGATTTTGGGGAAAATGTATATATATTCTTATAATTTTATCTATTTTTAATTATTTTTATATTTTTTTGTTATTATAAATTATAATTTGTTAATTTACAAAATAAACGATGTAGTTGACCTCGTGAGTTTTACTACTTGACATATATTTGAATTAATTCTATGACATAAATTTAAATAAATTAATTAATAAGTTATTAGTTGAGATAATAAGTAGTTTTAATTTTATAAAAATAAAAATATAAGTTTAAATTTTTAGAGAGACAAAAACCCATGGTACTTTAAACTTAAAAAAATATTATATCTTTCGAATCAAAAAATAATTAGTTTACATATCATATATATAGTTTAAGGAGATGATTATGAATATAATAATTTTTACTTTTATATTAGTAATAAATAAATTTTATTCCATAAACCTCTTTTATTTTTTGTATTTTATGGCGAGTTATATGTTTTAGTTCAGCATCAAAACCATATGAACTATAATTAACAAATTATGAGCGTAAGAAATTAAGAATTAATATTTATAATTGAAAAAACCGTTTGGACCTAATAGAAAAACTACAACGACCCTTTAATAACCAAATAAAAGTACAAAGGACTAATAAATTAATTTTTCTAAATTTTATGAGAATTTGTTTTTTTTTTCACCAACCATGAGTGCTTGAAACCTTTCTTCTTCTTTTTTTTTCATAACTATTTAGTATTTGGTATTATTATATTAAATTTGGATATTGTCAAGTTTAAATCATGATCCTTCCTAACATGATTTTTTTTAATTTATAAAGTTTGAATTCATAATATTATTTAAAGTGTATTAAGCTAGTACTAAAGCCCATTTAAAAAATTTACGGTGAGAGGGGATTAATCATTATTTCTGACGATAAATATTTTAGATTTACTTAAAATAGTGTATTAAGTCATTTTCATTTCCACGTCTTCTTTTTAATTACTGTAAATTAAACAAATTTAAATGGATTTTTCTTTCAGATAAACGAGTGAGGTTTGTAGGCTAAGGATCTAATATAAAAGGCGGTTGAGGATGGACTTTTTACTCACTTTTGAAGGTATTGCTTCTTGCTTTTCTAATTTCTTTGCTTCTTTTAGTACTAAAATTAAATTATCGTAATTAGTAATATATGGTTTTCTTAAAGTCTAAGGCATATAATGAAAATAATAATTGGTTGCTTAACACAGAGTAGAGTTTGTTAAAGAAATTATGGATAACGCTAACAGTGTTCTTTAGTTTAATGATTACAATCATGGAAGGTTGTAGGGCAATCAAAAACATTGATTTTTCCAAATGCCTTTCACTTTAAAAGCCTCTTGTCCTTTCTTGAAATGCAAATGCAAATTCTTTTTCTTCTTGTTTTAATTTTGTGTCAACTTATTTCACCAATTGGGATTGGTTATAGATTGCACGATATAATTTTCTCTATTAATAACTAAATTTTTAAATAAATTGTTAACCCAAAAAATTTTAATTAATAATTTTATTGAGTGTTTTCTTTAATCTTTATCTATCTCTATTTCAAAAGACTTTGTACAATTTAATTTATCTCTGGCCGATATGTCCGACTTTTTACATGTGTAAACCATTTCAAACGCTTTTATAATATTTTCTTTAGAATATATGCTACTCTAACTCTTTCTCATATATATTTATTATGAATTTTTTTTGTATGACCATACATCCATATTAACATCTTCATTTCAGTTATCCCAACTTTAAGCTCTTGTTTTCTCTTTAATACTCAACATTTACTGTCATATAAAATTTTTGATCTTATAATAGTACGATAAAATTTTCCTTCTACTTTATTAGGTATACATTTTTTTATCATAAATAACTCTAGTAGTATTTCTCTATTTAAACTATCCAACTTGAATTCTATATATGAGTAATATCTCCATCAATTTCATCCCTTTTTTGTACAGTAGATCTCAAATATTTGAAATTTGGCATCTACATTTGAGTTTTTTTAAAAAATAAAAAATTGAGTTTCCAAGTCTCTCTCTCTCTCTATATGCATGTTTGGTTTTACATTTAAAACTACCAAAACCCTAATTTTTTTTACAAACCATGATATATATGGCTTTTTATATGAAATGAAACATATCAATAATCTCACTGTATAATATAAAATATATACTTTGACCAAAATATATACTACTAATATACATTATTCATAAATCATGAATAACACGACTCCTACAAGACTTCATGTGAAATACGCGAGCTATATGCTTGCTATGTGTATAAAAGTTCAATATATCGTCATGTTATATGTTATTCCCACTATATTTAATATAAGATATATTTAACTAATTTAATTATGTTAAAGAAGTTAGGTAATATAATATATTTTTTAAAAAATACCATAATTATTTATTTAATTTATTCCCTCCCTTTCTTACTTAATTATTATTAAAAAAATATCAATAGGGGTAATTTAAAAAAAATACGGATAAATATGAGAAATAATAGTGTTATATTTATAGTAAGATCAAATCTCTAATTATATCCTCTATTAAATACCGGAAGTGTAATTGGGCCAAATTAAAGTGCAGCTGCTAACTTTTAACTTTATAAACCAGATCTTGTTTCTTATATATTTTTAGAAGATTCAGGTATTGTTTGGTTGGAGGTTTTTGGAGGAGAGGATAGGGGAGGAGAAGGTATATGGGTGTTTGGTTCAAAAAATGGAGGGGAGGGAAGAAAAATTTTTGTCCTTATTTACTTTCCTATCCATCTCTCTCACCCCCTCCAAAATTAGGGGTTTTTGGAGGGGTGAGAAATTTTACTCTATTTTTAGACAAAAATACCTATGACAATTTTCAAAAATTCTAATACTACCCTCCGTACTTCCGCTAGTCTTCACATGCAATAATGGCACAACGAACGACACACACGCCTCAGCCTCCTCAACTCCTCCATTCTCCAGAGAATGGCGCTACCACTAGCCTCTCCAATGCTAGCACCCCCAAGCTGAGTAGCAGCATTGACGAATCGTTCATGGAGGTCCTGGGTCCAACGGAGATGAGGTTTGGGATCGGCTGTCAACACTAGGCATGGATCTCCGTTGTTGTTGTGATTGTGATTGGACCCACCCTGATGTCTTCCTAACCAACCATCCCTTCATGTGAGTATATGGGTCTGTGATACATTTTCTTCTTCAATGGTGAAATATGAAGACCCCACCCTGAAGATAGTGCGGGAACAAGAGTTAGAGCAGAGAGAACAGATCCAAAATATAATAAAAAATAAATTTAAATAGATCCAAAATATAATAAAGATAAAATAATAAAAAATAATTTTAAACAAAAATAGTAAGGGCATATTTGTCAACTTATAATAAGCTCCCCTCCCCTCCCCAACAAAAAAAAAAATATTTCCTCTTTTCCCCACCTTACATTCTTTACCCCCTACCCTCTCTTAAATTAATCTAACCTACCATCCCCTTCAATGAACCAAACATAGCCTCAGACACTTGAAGAATTTTTTTTAGATAAAATCCTCAATAAGTTTCAGATAAGAAAGAGATCCCAAAAAATTCAATTTTTTTACTAAGCTTGACTAATAAATGACATAAAACGACCTGTAATTATAAATACAGAAGTTTGATTTGTAAACACAAATTATTAAATTTTACCTGTACATATATAAGGTTGACTTGTAAAATGTATGTTTGACATATGTAAAGTCATCCAAACACCTAATAAAATTCAATAATTAATTTATATATATATATATGCCAAAACCATGGTTTTAGCTCTAAAAACCATAGTTTTTAATGAAACTAATTTTTTCTACTTCTTCATGAGCTATTATCTACTAAAATCATATTTTCCCACAGGCTAATCTAAATACACCCTAATAAATTGAATCCACCAGCCATTTAAAACCCTAGATGCTTGATCATCACTCATCAGCAAAGAAGAAGAGGGAACAGGATGGAGAAGTTGATTTATGCTCACGTTGTCAAGCTTGGAGAATCTCTAAACGAAGGTTTTCTCGATTCAGGCTTATGGGATGCAACAAACGATTGGTATGTGATCAAACAAAAATGAAGCAACAACAACAACAACAATAATAATGGTGGTCATGATGGTGTTGAAATCTCAAGAGTTTTTGATGTTCAACAACTGAATCACCAAGGTCCTGCTCTGTTGGATACTTCTTGTGAAGTGATCGGTTCCTGCATTTATGTGATCGGTGGGCTTAGTGTCATGTGTTGGCAAGCTGTTATGTCCCTCCTAAGGGTTTTAAGGAGACACGTTGTCTAGACACTCGTAAACCAAGAGATGGTTGGAGGATTTGCTTTACTTTACCATTCACTGTAAGCAATGCTGAATCTGCCGTTGTCGACGATCACTGGTTGTATCTTTTCGGCAGCTGCCGCCATAACAACGGCGGCGGTAATCTTCTTGCTCCGGATCCTTGGGGTTATGCTGTCAATGTTGATGACCCCAAACAAACAAGAGAAATTACCCCACCTGGTAATTCTGTTTATCCCCCACCAGTTTTTACTACTTGCTTATCCCCAGGAGGCACACTTGTTGCCTATATAAGGGAAAATCACACTGTGTATGAACTAGATTGCAAGAATAGCACTTGGAGTGTGTATCAGGAGGATTTACCTTATAGTCCAGTAAAGTTGATGAGGTTGCGAGGTTTTTTATGGGATTATTTATGTTTATGACTATGATAACATGGAATTGACTTCTTATGATATTCGTAACAAGAAGGAACTTTATGTTGTTGATCTTCCTTGTACCTTTTGGTTTGGTCTCCATGAAGCTGTTGAATTCATTGTACTTTAAAAGGAGAGGTTTTGTATTATTCTTTTTTTTGTTATAAAATTTTTGGAAAGAGGTTGGGCTCATCCACGATCCAAGGGCAGGGCGAAGTCTCATTTCCTCCTAGGTAATACCAATGTCGGGTAGGGCGAGCCGTCTATTACCCTCAGGCGTAAACCTAGTCACCTAGGAGTTAGAATGTCACCCTAAGCGCTGTGACTAGAACTACAACAAAGTAATACTTTCCAGGGATCGAACACGCTCCAAATAGTCATATGTTTCACCATTTCACCAGCTGGACATATTGACGATAGGTTTGTATTATTCTGGGTAGGCTTATTGGTCTCAATGAACTCTGCATTTATTACACAAGATCTCATTTTCTTGTCATCTACCTGATCGGCCCAATGTTGCTGTTGAGGAGGGGAAGACTCTCTGTTGGTGGCTACAGTCTACTCAATGCTGTGGCAATGTACGTTGGCTTAAATTTGAAGTTTATATAGAAATATACTTCCCTCGTCATTAATATAAAAACTAGTAATTAATTAATTTAAATAAATTAAAAAATATATAATATAAATTTGTTTTGAGGATTAGATTTGATCATAATTAATTTATTTAATTTTTTTAATCTATCTAAATTAGTCAACTAATTTTTATATTAAAGATTAGTTGGAGTATTTTTCAATTATTATTGAAATGGGGTTATTAGTTTCTTCCACGTACTTAGGTGATCCCTATCTCCCTTTTTATTTATATTTTTGACTCTCTTTTTTTCATGTTTATAGTGATCCAGATTCAGATGTGGTGAACACTTCAAGCTGCAAAAGTAGAACGAGTTAATATGGCTGGTAGAGAAAGGCCTATATGAAAACAGTGTGATTGGAGTAGTTCATAAGTGTTGGAATCTCTTTCTCCATGCCTCTTCGGTCTTTGGGGAAGATTTCTTGTTTAGACATATTCTTTGTCCTTCTAAAGCCTATAAAAAAGGTTCGTTGACGAAAGAGAAGAAATATATCAATCTTGAAATCTGTATCTTTTAATATATTTTGTTTCCCTAGTTCTGTTACATTGTATTCTTGCAGGAATTATTTATTTAATCATGAGATTGTTGTTTCCTAACTTATTGAAAGGTTGTGGAATATCTCTTTTTTTTTTTTTGTGAAAGTGCACTGTAAAAAGAAAATAAATTATGTAATTTGCAAACCAGCAAGTTTATGTTCTTTTTTTTTTCTTGCAGAGCTTCTTGGGGTATTTTGTCATATCATAAGCGGCGTGCTTTTTTCTCCCTTTTCTCTCTGATGAATAGATAAGAAACGTATCTCTTTCTTGCTTCTTGTTTATTTTATATGAAATGTGGTTATGTCTAACATATGTTTTTCATGTTTTTTCTCTATTTGGCTACTTAAACCATGATCTTGACCAATGGTTGCTTTTGGCTTGTATTTGCTTTTCTGTTGCTGTTTTTGTTCTCTCCTCTCTTACTCGCGTCAAATAGAAATGAACTAAGGACTCTTACGGCATTTTCAGTGGTCAGGAGATTTCAAGCGGATCACTGTTTTAACTACAAGTGTTCATTAATTAATTCTCCATTCTTTTTTTTTAACTAATTCTCAACCGCTTCAAGTGTTGTCGTCAATTGAAAAATTTGCAAAGGTAGTTAGTTGCAGACATAAATAGAAACGCTTGAAGTTATCTTAAAGGTCATAATCTTTTTCCACTAATTGCTTTCTCGTTTAGATACAGTAGTAGTTCATGTTTCTCACGCCATATTCTCTAAACTTCTTTGTTTTTACTCATCGTCTGTATTGTACTTGTAATATTACCTTTTCTTTTTATTAAATATTATTTGATCTTTCTCTTATTATTGATGGATCAACTCACTTCTATCTATCTTCCTTGATATTGTAATTGTAAATTTTGTTCTTGTAGCAATCTTGAAGCTCTAATTATGGCTGTATTTTCCGCCATTTTGAACGCAACAATCTGACCATTTTTAGTGTTTGATTTTAGAATTGTCGTATTTTAAAAAATATTTCAAACACTTGTAGCTAGCAATCTTGGTATTCTTGTTCTTGTAACACTTGTATTCATAATCTTCAAATGATTTTCAATAATGACTTAAAGTTCATAAAAAATGTGTATACCCTACAATTGCTGTTCCTATACATACCTTCCATGCACCAATCTTTGACGAGTATATGAACAAGAAAGTATTTATAAACTTGAACGGGAAAAATGGGGGATCTCAGCAATTTTTTTTTTAAAATCAAACTAAAGAGTACAAAACCAAAATAAAAATGAATTTTCTTCCTTCATCAACCTCTATATATCTCTATATAAACTTCAGATGACAGTTGATCATGGATGCGAAAATTCCCTTCAAGTCCATGAGAAATTTTAATTAAACTAACGGCTACTGGAAGATTCAATCCAATCAGTAATGAGGTGAAGATTTCTAAAGCCCTTTGCCCAACATAATTGAAGACGCTCAAGAATCTTTTACGAATGGTAAGTGTTGAATAAAAGTGAAATTTGTAGTTTTTGTTTTTTTAAAGAACAATATTGTATGGTATATATGCAGATTTTGTGAACAATTAACCACTACTACTGAATTTGAAATATTTTGTGATATTATCATAATCTTACTATCAATCTAATGAGAGGGTTAAAAGTTTTTTGAGAGCAGCCAAATGTCACTATGTATCAAAGAAAAAAGGTTGAGAGGTCTAATATGGTTTAATACTAAATGACAGATGATGAGATATCATAACGAAGATATAATTGTTATTTAACAAATTTAATAAAATTTGACATATATACTCGCTGTTGCTATTTATAAGATTCTATTTTTTTGAATTGGTATGTCTCCTTTTTATAAAATCTATTTTATGTTTGTTTAAACATTAAATACATTTTCACCCACTTTATTCTTAATTAATATATTTTTTTATCATTTTTTACTCCTATTTATCCACTTATAAATAAGAGCATATTTTAAAAAATATTTTTTATATATTTATTATTTTTAACTAATTTTAATAATTTTTTTAAATAACTCAATTTAGTTAAAAAGATATTATAAATATGGACGGAGGGAGAAATTACAAGTAGGATCACCTGTTGTATAATGCATCCTCCCTAAAAACGTGTTAGCTAACCCCCTATTTTAATGACTTTATTTAGTAGGATATGAACTTTAATTTTTTGTATTGTGAGAGACTAGACTCTTTTTTAAATCCAATCACGTTAGTTTTTTATTTTTTTGATATAAAAAAATTTAGGTAGATTTAGCACCGATCTCCTACTAAGGTCAGGGTATAGCCTAGGGTTTAGAGAGTGCTTATAGGTAATTTATAAGATTGCCTATAAGGACAGCTAGAATCTAACTTGCGTTCTTGTGGGATACTGGTACATTTCTTACTATTTGTGCTAACTCTCGTTAACTTCTTTATTTTTTAACTTTTATTTCTTCCATCAAAAACTTTTTTGGAGTGCCCTTCTACATTTTTTGGTAAATGTCTTAATTAGCTATTGACAACTATAGCCAATAAAAGTTAGCACAGATAATAGGGCTGAGCAAATAATCCGCTGCCCGGTGTACCCGCCCGGGCCCGGGGTAAATTTGCCCGAATTGGGCCCGCCCAAATTAAGCCCGTAACGGGTGGGCTATATGTGTTAAACGGGCGGGCTACAGGCACACCATCGGGCTGCCTGTGCCCTCCCGTTTATGTGTGTGTATATATATATTTTAATAATTTTCTATTTAAATATTTATTTAATAATTTTTTATTAAATAAATTATAATATTTATTACTTTTATTGGAGTTGTGAAGTTTTAAATTGTAAAGATTATAATATTTATCCACTAATTTTAGAGAGGATGGAGCTTTGTTGGGTTAAAATTTTATGGGTTCGTAAAATTTTTAAAATAATAATGTTAAACTTCAAATATTTGAATGGATATTTTGTAGGGTTGTGATTTTAGGAATAATTATATCATGTATATACTATTGTTGTCTTATTATCACTATACACTATGTTATCTGTGAGCATTGATTGTTGTTAGAACTTTAAACGGGTTTAAAATATTTTTTTTTTATAAACGGGCTGCCCATGCCCGTTGCAGCCCAAACTGGTTCAGCCCAGCCCGTTTAATACGGGCTTAAACGGGCTGGGGCACGGGCATGGGCTAGCCCGTGCTCATAAAAAATTAAACAGGCGGGGCACGGGTTAGCCATCGGGTTAGCCCAACCCGCCCGTTGCTCATGCCTAACAGATAATAAAGAACGGGCTCATATCTCATAAGGACGTGAGTTCAATTTCCGCGCCGTTGTGAAAGGTCATTTGGTAGAAAATCTCATAAGTCCCTTGTAAGCTTTCTTTGAGCCCTAAGGCTGTGCCCTGACCTTAGTAGGAGATCGGTGCTAAATCTACGTAAATTTTTTTTGTACAAAAAAATTATGAGCCTGATAGTTCTCTTTTGGGGGCCCAATCATTAACCTCTGGCTTAGATACAGGCCCATATTAAAGTACAAGAGGCCCAATTTCCTAAAAAAAAAGAGAATTTGTACCAAAAATAATAAAAAAAACATGTGAAGCACACACACTCACTAAAAGAGAAAAAAGGAAAGAAGGAAAAGACCGACTGTCCTCGTAGGGTTTAATTACTGGTCCTTTACACTCTGAAACCCTCTTTCGCAGAAGCCGAAGCCCTTTGCTTCTGTAGCAGCAAGCCCCCAAAAGGCTGCGCGAATAACAACCCTATCACGTTCATCAAGCAAACTCGTGCTTACGCGTTTGTTCATATTCATATTGTAACATTGGTGGTTCCGTGGAAATCTCAAGCTTTTGCTGTGAAAAATGGTGGAGAGTCTGTTTTTTGATACAGAAACTAAGAATCTATTGGATGCTGGTTCGGATCCTTCCAACGGTTCTGTGTTATTCAACCGTAGAATCGAGTTTCTTCCCGCGAAGAAGCCCTTCAAAGGATTTGCCGATGGCGGGAGTGATTTTAAGCTCGAGACTTTAAACCCTGGCACCTCATCTGAAGCTCGGCGACCTGGTTCCGGTCCGGGTGTAAAGAAGCACGATGGTTCTGAATTTGGTGATTATGGTTTGGATCCGGAGCTCAGTTTTGGCATTACCGTTCGAAGGATTGTGAGTCCGTCACTGCAATTTATTTGCTTTAGCTGCTTTCCTTTTTTTTTTCTCCTTTTCAATTAACCTGATTGCCACAGCTGAAAATGGGACAGTGTGAAGGTTAATATTTTGAGATAAAAGTCGTTCAAATAGAGATGCCCTTCATATTTCCTTTTCTAGGAGTGAATTTATTTGTATTAGATACTTTGATAGTTGGCATGCCTTCTGTTTCCATGAATGCTTCTTGATATTGGGATTACTGTTCCAAGGATTACATTGCGAATTTGCGATCACTGCAATTTAATTACTTTTCATTTGCTCTAGCTGCTTTCCTGTCTTTCTTTTCAATTAACCGGATTGCCTCGTCAGACAATGGGACAATGTGATTGTTAATAAGGATCAAGCTTATACAGGGATGTGCCACCAATACCAAAACAACTGGCGGCTGAATCCTATGCCTGTCAGTGGCAGGCAGATGGGGCTAGCTTCTCTTTTGCTCATCTGGACTCTGTTTACGGGTTCTGGACAATGTTTCATAAATGCACCGTTAATCATATTTGATTTGATCTTTACTACAAAGTCAGTTCAACTCATTTTTTTGGTCCACTCTTCAAACTTTTCTCAATGCTAGCATAAATTTAAATGCTTTTATTTAATACCGTCATAGCTCTTTATTTGTTTATTCGGGGTAAGGACATGGCATGTTATGGTTAGTGCTTAAGTTGTCTGTGGGCTTAATTACAACTTGGTATTTGTTATTTTCAGGGAGCTGGCTTGCGAAATTTAGGAAATACTTGTTTCCTTAATTCGGTCTTGCAGTGTTTGACGTATACAGAGCCCTTAGCTGCGTACCTTCAAAGTGGAAAGCATAAGAGTTCCTGTGAGCCTACTCAGATTTATTTTCTATTCTATTGTATGACATGTAGCTTATGCAGATTTTTATGAAGTCCTTTATTTATCGATGTAGGTCATGTTGCTGGATTTTGTGCTTTATGTGCCATACAGAATCATGTCAGTCGTGCACTTCAATCAACTGGGAGAATATTATCTCCAGAGGATCTGGTTATGAACCTGCGCTGTATCCTTGTGTTTGGTTCTCTACTTTTTGAAGAAAACTAATTTTTCATTTCCTTCAGATGTTTGTTATTTGATAAGATATCTTCAAATGTTGTGATTCTTTTTTATATTTTCTTCCGCTCTTTTGTGAATTTAATCTTTTTGCACAATGTAGGATCTTGACACAAATGATTGTTCTTATTGGGATGCTAAAGCATCAACTGGCCCACAAACTGTTAGGAATTGTTTTCAGTTATGATTTTTTTTCTAAAACAATCTTACTTACAATCAACATGTTGTTAAATATAAATATCATATCATATATTTTGTGCATTGGTCATTGTGTCGTTACCTGCTACTTCTTTTAGGGCATAATAACAGCTTATTAGATTTTGGTATGAAGCATAATTTCATTTACTCTTTTGTTGACTATGCACTAGATTATGTTAGCTGAGGCATTATGAAGCCTTCTTAGGTTAATGTCAGTAATTGTTTCTAATTATAAAGTAATCTCCCTCTTAAGTTGTATTAAAATTTGTCCTTCTTGACAATGAGATAGGCATATCACGGAATTTCCGAAATGCAAGGCAGGAGGATGCCCATGAGTATATGGTCAACTTGCTCGAATCAATGCATAAATGCTGCCTGCCATCTGGAGTTCCAAGTGAATCCCCTAGTGCCTATGAGAGGAGTTTGGTTCACAAGATTTTTGGTGGTCGCCTTCGTAGTCAGGTATCTCTGCTTTTCATACTGCTAGGTTTCTCTGCAGAAAACTTTGGTCAATAGCTAATGTTTGGCTATGACCAGGGAGTCTATGTAAAACACGTTTAGTTTTATGAATTAACAGTTGTCTATTGATTATTCTTTTAAATAACAAACAGTTTGACTTCTTTTGCAGGTCAAATGTCATCAATGTTTAAATTGCTCCAACAAGTTTGATCCATTCTTAGATTTAAGTCTTGAAATATTCAAGGCAGATTCATTGCAGAAGGCGCTTTCAAATTTTACAGCTGCTGAGTGGTTAGATGGTGGTGAACGGCAGTATCAGTGCCAACGATGCAAGCAGAAAGTTAAAGCTCTCAAACAGCTTACAATTCACAAGGCACCATACGTGCTGACCATTCATCTAAAGCGGTTTTATGCTCATGATCCCGGACAAAAGATTAAGAAAAGAGTTCAGTTTGGCTGTGCACTGGATTTGAAACCTTTTGTCAGTGGCTCCTATGTGAGTAACTTTTTTCATTAGATTAAAGCTGCAACACTTTCTTTTCATACGCTATTTGCTGTTCTTCCAATTTCTTATAATTAAATAACATGCTTGATATATGGCCTTTATATGAGATATGAAGGACCCAAAAACACAATGTCAATTCACTGAAACATGATTTCCACCCCCCCCAATGCATCCCATCACCTCAATATTTAAAGCTGCAAGGAGTTGGTTACAGGCACAAAACAGAAACATTCATTCTCTCCTAATTTTCAAATATCCTGAAACCACCCTCTCCTAAGATCATTATGCTAAGCACATGGAGATAACAGATAAACCGCATATAACACAGGAAGATAACAGATAAACCATGGCAAAACATGCAAAGATAATGGTTAAACCACATAAAACGGTAAAGCAACACTAACGCCATGTAACAATGTGTTTTACACCGGGATAACCATCCTCGAATGATGCTTTGCTTATTGGAAAATGTTGCGCTGTGTTGTTTGATTGGTTCCTATTGGTATCTGTAAATTATCATCATGGTTAAGTCATATTTCATAACTCTAATCTTTGGCAGGATGGAGACTTAATGTATTCTCTTTATGGGGTGCTGGTTCATTCTGGTAGCAGCACTCATTCTGGCCACTATTACTGCTATGTCCGCACAGCAAGTAACATGTGGTACACCCTGGATGACAATCGGGTATGGAATACAATCTCCATATGGAATTAATGGCCTCTGATTTAGGTGTATATGGAATTGAACTAGGAAAAAGAAGTCAGTTTTTGTCCTGGAAAGGGGAACTTAGTGTGCATGTTTTTCTCAAACTCCATTCACATCTATAGCACCTATAAGTTGTCATTTTGTTGCTTCAACTATATTTGATTAAAACAGCCAGTGAGCATAAGGTTTATATTTACTGTTTACTATATGTGCAATTTTGGAGGATTATTGGCTATAAAACAGTCTGCATACGTTTTCAGCTTTTGTTTTGATGACTTTGCCTGGAAAGAATATTTACAAGTGGGCAGATACTAGGATGCTTTAATTTTTTTGTCTTCCATCGGCTTCTCATTACTGTATCTCACGTGGTACAACAGGTGAGCCATGTTAGTGAGCGGGAAGTTCTGAATCAGCAGGCTTACATGTTATTTTATGTTCGGGATAGAAAAACCATTGTTCCAAAGAAACCTGTCGACATAGTCCAGAAGGAGAATATGAAAGTGAATGGGAGTGCAAGTAAAGCTTCTGTAAATTCAAACCAAGCTTTGAAGAAAGAATTGGTTCTAAATGGTCAGGCAGAAAATATACTCAGCAATACATCTTCAACTGCTGAAGGTCAGAAACGTTCATTAAATATTAATTCTTTGGGGGGTTCCTTATCGAAGGATGCATCAAATCAACAAAGAAATAGCCCTTTAAAAGAAAATCGCTTGGTACAAAATAAACAATCTGTATCCGAACCATGTTCCAAGCCACTGGCTAAAAAAGAGTCATCAGAATTGCTCTCTATTTCTAAACCAGGTTCCAAGCCACTGCCACAAAAAGAGTCATCAGAATTGTTTTCTGTTTCTAAATCAGAACCTGAAGGCTTTTTGCCATTAGGTGAATGTGTCAACAACAGTCATACTCATACTGTGAACGATATAGTTGCTTCAGTAACTGACTCTATAAATAAAGGCACAGAGAATGGAGTTTCCAAAGAGGATGTGAAAGACACTCTCTCCTTGGCACCATCTGTTAGTGACCCTGAAAAAGCTGCTTCTCAACCTGTTACAGATGAAACCTCTCAAAAGGTAGATAATTTCATTTCACTGGCTAATATACGTTTGGGGCAGATTTTTTGCTCTTAAAATTATATTGGTTACTGAACTGAGATTCTCTCTTCATGTAGAATAATGACGTCACAAAAGTTGATGTTGCTACGCTTGGAGGTTCAAGTACAAATACATCAAAAAGCACTGCTACAATTTCTCTAATTCCACCAAGCAGTAGCAGTTGTCAGGTTAATATATTTTCCCCTTAAAATGGCCTTAACTTTGATCCTGGTTGACTCTGTATTTACCCTTTTCTTTTTCCTTTTAGGTAGGAGCGTCTGCAACTGGTTCGGTATCTGATAAATCAGGTAATCAAGTGGTTGAAAAGGTTGGTTGTAATCAACCATTGGTTCTAGATAAGTCAGGAAGAAAATCAATGGATATTGATGGCCTTAGCCACAAGCGCTTCAAGAAGTCAAGGAAGAAGCTTTTGAAGTATCAGGTTTCAAGTTTGCATGTTGGCTCTAACTTCCTTGTGATGGCATCCCTTGGCTTGCGGAAGAAAAAGAAAAGCAAAAAAATCAAACGCCAGACTTTTGATATAAAGAATCTAAATAAAGAAAACCTGGATGAACATATCTTCTCATCAGATGTAGGGCCATCAAGTATTATTGGGAGTATGGGAACCAAATCATCTTATAAACATGCTTCTAATCATCTGTCTATGAACTCGGTTGGTGAATCAGTGATGGAAAATATTGCCAATGGAGAATTTAGAAAGAGGATTGATCAGGACTCTGCTGTGCTTGCCACTGCCAAGCATGTAGAAAAGGTCTCTGGGCATAGCTCAGTTGCAAACCAATGTGATTCTGGACGGCCCAACAGGCTACAAGATGGTAACAGAGAACAAATGCGTGGTAGTTTGTTGAGTAAGCTTGACCAAGGTCTAGAGGGTGAGTTCTTATTACTACTCTCCTGATTCCTACTTGAGTCTTGGTACTTTATTTTCTGACGTGACTGTTCTTTATTTGGGTACAGTTCCACGTTGGGATGATGTAGAATTGCCTTCATCACAATCCAAGGAGTCAAAGAATAAGATCGTGAGCATTGGATATGTAGGGGATGAATGGTAAGTCTAATTTTAAAATGCCTGTTATCTCTTCAAGCATTGATGACGTGGCAAATAGTATTCTTTTTGGGAAGCCATATCACATTCAAATAGCGTATATGAATCATACATGCTTAATGTCTACATGACACATCAGAATATCTGATTTTTTTATGATTAGTAGTGACTTTGGATTAACATTTTAAAAAAAAAATATTGATATTGATTCTGAACTATATTATTTATTGTATATATTAGCATGTTCTATTTAAACATATTGCTTTTTCTATTCTACATTTTTACACAAGTTGCTGTGTATGCTTGTACTATCAAATGCAAACTGCACTGGTCTGGCTGTTGACTTTTATTTCTTGCTATTTAGTTTACAAATTAATCTTTGTTTTTTTTTAATGTTTTAGGGATGAAGAATATGATAGGGGGAAGAGAAAGAAGATAAAGCTCTTTAAGCATAGCTTTGGTGGGCCAAACCCTTTCCAAGAAATTGCGGCTGAGAGATATCAGTTTAAAAAGGCAAAACTCGAGCGAGGTAGCTCAGGGAACCTCCCTTTCAGGATATGATGCTTATGGACAGATTCCACCATATTATTTGTGGATTTGTGGTAGAAATTAGGAACTCGTCGAGCCAAATTTGTTAATGGAAAACTCTTGTTAATTTTCCCAGTTCAAAGTTGTGTTCCTAGCATTAATTTGCCTGAGAGCAGCGTGTTATTAGGCTTTTACCATATAAGTGCTTGTTGGACATTTCTCATTTCAGAGAACCGTTAATGCCAAGTTCTTGAAGAGAAATGAAACCCTTGTAATTCTTGCGATGTAGCTACGTTGAGAGTGGCTCGGAAATTTTGTTCCATAGTTTTCACCTCAGCACGTTCATGTTCACACACGTAAAACTGTCTCCTGTATCGTTTATTTGGATTTGTATCTGAGGACAGTAAAATCCTTATATTTTTTTGTTCTTTGATTCTTGCACTCATTTTATGATCAGCAACTCAAAAGCATGTTCCATGCTCTGGAGATAGAATAGAATAGAAAATAAAGCTGAGAGTGGCTAGCACGAATTTTTAGCTTTCCATCTTGCAGACTTAAGTCTCTGTATTTCCTAAATTTCACGAGCCATCTCCATGGAATAGCAAATACCAAGCTGTAATTAAGCCCACAAGCGATTGAAGCACAAACCATAACATGCCAGGTCGTTGCCTAGAAGGAATAAATAAATGAGTATTATTTTATCGTAATTTTAGTCATGGTGTTTAGGTAGGTATTTTCACTCTGAAATATTTAGGTTTACGTTTGAGGGTGATAGACAGTTCGTCTTACCTGATATTGATATCGCTTAGGAGAAAGGGAGATTTTGCCCTGCTGTTAGATCGTGGGTAACCTTAACCACTTTCTAAAAATTTTTATACAAAAAAAATAAAGAGCTATGGCAGCATTTGTTTTAGGTAATTATATTGGAGGCGGGCACTAATTTTATGTTAGGATGAGAAGAAAATTAAGAAAAAAAAATATTATAAAATAAATTTCTAAAATAATTTTTTAACTATTTTAAAAAATTTTACTTAGTATTCCCTCTCTTGATTTTCTCTTTACTTTTCTCTTCATCCAAACATAATCTAAATGTAGATACTTCTTTTAGTAAAGATTTAAATTTTAGTTCGTTATGTTATGAGGGATTAATTCTTTCTACTAAATTCAAATCACATTAGTAGCTATGAAAGTATTAAATAAAACATTTACAACTAAGCTAGCATTGTGAAAATAAGTTGAACTGAGGTAAAGATTTATTTTTTTTGTTGCCCATCCGATTCACCAGAATTTTGCCTCGACTACATCCGGATCCGACCTGTGTCGAGCACCTGACTATAGTGGGTGAGTCTTCTAACGAGGATTTTCTACATACGCCAATGCTCGAACTCGAGACCTCGCTTAAGCGATACCGAGCCACTTACTACTCGAACTAACTCCGTTGATAAATATTAAATTAAATATGCAGGATAAATGGTGGTTTTATGAAACATTCGAACTTTTTTTTATGCGTCTCAACAAAGTCAGCAGCCTTTCATAGCTAACTTAAGCATCTATGGTGCCACTCTAAAAGCAAAGGGCTACTGGCAATAATGGAGAACCAACAAATTCTCCATAACTTCAAACCTCAAAAGAAAACGTGAAAATCAATATGTTTCCCCTGAGAGAAGTAAGATCCAGGATTATTATAAACCCCCCCCGGAAAATATGCCATTTAAGTCATGTATTTCACCTAAAGATGCTTGGAAGTTACATGAACCAAGAATAAATCGGCAACGTGAGTGGAACATGAATTATGGAATTCAATAATTGAAACTAAAAAACCTCAAAATAAGATCCAGGAAAAATAAACTTAATTATTTAAAGAAGAAAAATTATATTTAAAAAATAAGAATAAGATAAGAATACATCTCAAGTAAAGAAAAATTCTTACCCTTCAATAAAATCCTCCATGTTGAACATAAAAGCTGCAAAATCTTTTGAACATACGTTTCTGTATGGCACACTCCATGTACTTTTTGAATCACCGAAGTCAACAAATTGTAAATAATTCATTTACAAATCACTATAAATCTCAAAAGTTTCTTCAAATCACATTCATTATAGTTCCACCAAGGAATACCTGATTGTTTTCTAAAATTTGTGTAGACGTGTACCAATCTTTAAAGTCGAATCTTATCTCTTCTAAAACACCAGAGCATCCATCCACAAAAATTACTTTTGCAACAACTTTATCCCAAACGTTTGACATTCTCTGTTGATATTGTGCATTTACTTGTGTAAGACAAAACACAAAGCAGTTGCATTTGCATTAATTTTTCCATTTCATTAAGTTGATGTGAAGATTTTGAGCATTAATTAGTTAAGCTCCAACAAGTTAGTTACATGAAAAAGAAGTACAATTATATAAAAATATTTCATATATTAATGTAAAAGATTAATATAAACTACTACTAAAAATAATACTCCTATGATTTTTAATATATGAGTTAATTTAAAAGTTGATCTTAGTCCTAAATATAAGACATATTTATTATATTTATCAATATTTTTTTAAATTATCCCTATTAATATTTTTTTAATAATAATTAAGTAAAAGAGGAAGAGGGAGTTAATGATAATGATTGGGGTATTTTTGAAAAAATATATAATATTAACTAATTTTTTTAATATAATTAAATTAGTTAAATATATTATATATTAAGAACAGAAATAATAATAACAAAAATTATCCGGGTGTATTTTTGTGTTCATTTCGTGATCAAAAGTAAGAATTCCACATTGGGATTTAAATTTCCTAAATTTTATCTCCCTAAAGTTATCTAAAATTAGTTATTTCTTGAAATTTCTCTTATTGAATAAACTATGAGAGGGAAATTAGGTATTTGCAATTTATAATGAAAAAATTAATCATTACTTAAGGGATTTTTTTTTTAAAAAATTATGTTTGATTACGAATTACAAATTATGTATATATGTGAAGTAAGTATATTATGTTATATGTGAGATTAGAAATAAGATACAGTTGCCAGCATGTTAGCTCTCTTGTAACAGAGAGGGGTAGAGGATTAAATCTTGTTTATAATCTTAAATTATTAATATTTATCTTATAAATAAAAAGAAATAAAATATTTCTCTTATTTTATTTATAAATCACATATTTTTTTTTAAATTTATTAATTCTATTTTAAAATTTAAATTTTTTTAATTTAAATTTTATTTAATATATAAAGAATAAAACTAACACAATAATATATAAATTTTAAAATTATATATTCATATAAAAAAATTAAATATATAACTTATAAATAATAATACAAAATTTTTTCTCCTTCTATTTCATTTAAATAAGACTAAAAGAGTATAGTTTTTTTTTCAAAGAGAAGTATATTAGAAAAAAGGAAGGAGAAAAACTTTCTGTAAAAAGGAATTAAATTGTATTAAAAAAGGAAAATATTATAGTGAAAAGGTAAAGCCTCCCTGGATGACCAATGAAGATCGGCACACTCAAGAACTCGGATTTGGATCTTCTCAGAAGCATGCCTCTCAAAATCCCTCAGAATCACCTTAACTCCTCTTCTTTTATCCCTTCCCTTAAAAAAAAAACAAAAGCAAACCTCCTCTTCCTTTATGCATCCGTTTCCCTCTTTTAAATAAAAAAAAAGGTTTAAAAAAACTGTTCTTTCAAAAAACATTTTTTTTACAAAAAAGCTGTTTTTCAAAAAACAATTTAAAAAATGTTTTTTAAAAAAAAATTAAAAAAATACAGTTTTAAAAAAAATTCAAAAACACTTTTTTAAAGTATTTTTTAAAAAATTGTTTTTTAAAAAACTTTTTTTAAAATATTTTTTAAAAAAACACTTTAAAATGGTGTTTTTAAAAGAATTTCAAAAATACACTTTTTAAAAAAATTGGAAAACACTTTTTTAAAGTGTTTTTAAAAACTTAAAAAAAAAACGTTTAAAAGAGTGGTTTGCGGATGCATAAGTTTTTTTTTTTTTGAAGGGAAGGGATAAAAGAAGAGGAGTTAAGGTGATTCTGAGGGATTCTGAGAGGCATTCTTCTGAGAGGATCCAAATCCCAAGAACTCGTTAAATCTCCACCAGCAAAGCTTTCATAAATTCGCCCACCACATCCTCCACGAAATTTCAAATCAATTCATCTCAATGCAATTCTTTTCATTTTTATTTATTATGAACCCTCAAAACTCACTCCTCCACTAGTACAATTAAACGTCTTCCCTGCAAATGTTGCCTTGTTCCTTTCTCATTTGAAGCACCAAAACAGAAAAAAGAAGAAGAAGAAGAAGCCCCTGCTTGCTCCTTTTCTTCAAAGCTTCATCCCCACCTGGGAACTTGCAACACAGCTTCACAAGCAAAGCAAAACTCTCCACAGCTTTTCTTTAGTCCAGAAGGAGACAATAGTTTGTGTTTGCAGTACTTTATGTTTCTTCTGTAATTTCTTTTCGTCCCTTTCTCGATCTGCAACCAAATCTAGACAAAGTTTACTCACATTCTCTCGTTAAAGGCCCACTCACATTCCCTCGTTAAAGGCCCCAGCTTTATTCCCATTTTCTAGCTTTTATTATTATTTTTTTTTTGACCACCCGGTTCACCGGAGCTTTGCCCTGACTACATCTGGATCAGACCCGCGTCGCGCACCTAGCTATGGTGGGTGAGTCTCCCAACGAGGATTTTTTGCCTCGAGATTTCGCTTAAACGATACTGAGCCGCTTACCACTCGGACTAACACCCGTTGGTAGCTTTTATTATGTTTCTTCTGTTAATTTCTTTTCGTCCCTTTCTCGATCTGCAACCAAATCTAGACAAAGTTTACTCACATTCTCTCGTTAAAGGCCCACTTACATTCTCTCGTTAAAGGCCCCAGCTTTATTCCCATTTTCTAGCTTTTACCATTCTTGTGTTGTGTTGATTTTTTTTCAAGTCTCCTCTTAAAACTCAGAATTTACTGCTATTGGGTTCACTCATGGAGTCCAAGCTTCAGAAAAAAGCGAAGGCTACCATGTTCAGGTTGATTTTGAAGTTCTGAGAAAGGCTTTTCTTTGTGGGTTACTGAATCGTTTTTCCTAAATGGGTTTGGGAGTATTTGGTTTTATTTTGATTCTGACGCTTTTCTTCAAGAATTTGGCATGCCTGCAGTAACCAAATACAGATGGATTCTTTGTGTCTGAATTCTTGAAGAAGACAGGTTCATCTACAACTTGTCTGGTTCTTCTTTCTGTTCATGGGATGGTGTTCTCTGTGATGCTCAAAATGAACACATCGTTGAGTTCAAAGCTTCTGGGTTAGGCCTCTCTGGGTTTATTCCTGATAATACCATTGGCAACCTCAACAAGCTTCAATATTTGGATCTTAGCAGTAACAAAATCACTGGGTTGCCTTCAGATTTTGAGTTTAACTTCTCTCAAGAGTCTTAACCTTTCTTCCAACCAGATTTCTGGCTCATTGTCAAACGACATGAGCAATTTTGGTTCCTTGGAAACCTTAGACTTATCGAACAACAATATCTCTAAAGAAATTCCAGAAGCTATATGCTCTCGTCAGTCTTCACGGCCTCAACCTTAGCCAGAATGGTTTGAACAAACCATACCTTCGGGGATTTTAAAGTGTCTGTCTCTTGTCTCAATCAACCTTTCATCAAATCGTCTAAATGGGACTCTTCCAAAGGGTTTTGGTGCTTCTTTTCCAAAGCTTCAAATGTTGAACCTTGCAGGGAATAGCATTCATGGTCGAGATTTTAACTCCAGAATTCAATTACTACTCTCAATATGTCTGGAAATTTGTTTCAGGGTTCAGTAATGGGTGCATTTCAGGGAAGCTTGGAGGTTATTGATCTTAGCAAGAACCAATTTCAGGGTCATGTTTCTCAAGTACAATTCAATTCTAACTTCAACTGGTCTCGTTTAGTTTATCTGGATTTGTCTGAGAATCAGTTTAGTGGTGAAATTTTCCATAACTTGAATGAAGCCAAGAATCTGAAACACCTAAATTTTGCACACAATAGATTTAGCAGACAGAAACTCCCTCAGATTGAGATGCTTTCTGTGTTGGAATACTTGAACTTGTCTAGAACTAGTCTTGTTGGTCATATTCCTTATGAAATCTCACAACTGAAACATTTGAATGTTCTGGATATATCTATGAATCATCTCGTTGGGAAAATCCCATTACTGAGAAACAAAAATCTCCAAATTCTTGACCTTTCTATGAACAATTTGAGTGGTGAAATACCCCAATCTGTCTTAGACAAGCTCCCTGGAATGACCAAGTATAACTTCTCATATAACAACTTCACCTTCTGTGATTCAACATTTACCTCTGAAATCATCAAGAAGGCATTCTATGGATCAGTTAACAGTTGCCCAATTGCTGTAAACCCCACAATTGTAAGAAAAAGAGGCACTGATAGAAACGGAATGAAGTTGGCTCTTGGATTGACTCTAGCAATGATCTGCCTTCTTGCTGGGCTTTTATTTCTAGCATTTGGCCGTAGAAGGAGGACAAAAATGTGGGCAGTGAAGCAAGCTTCGTACAAAGAAGAACAGAACATCTCAGGACACTTTGTGTTATGTTTCGGGCTTACCTTGGATTTTCTTTTGTTCACCGAGATACCCACATGCAACCGGAGCATCTTGTATGGACTCTGGTACATTTCACAGCAAATGCACCTTAAGGAAGCAGAAACTGGGTCATTGACGCAGAGAGGAGAGGAGAGGAACAGAGGAAAATAAAAATCTGTCACACACACACCATGAGCCAAACTGCAGTCACCGAATGAACTATTCGACCACTCGATTTGATGCCTTCACGTCCGGGGAAAGTGCATGTGTGGGAAGTGGGTCTCCATTACTCCCATATCCCTTGTTTTTATCCTTTCAAAAATAAAAACCGTTCCCTCCATTTCTACTTCTCATGGGCTTGGGCCTAATCCACCATGGGTGGACTGGCCCATTTCCTAACATCTACCACTCACACTTGGTGGATTAGATATCTTGGGTCCAATCTCATTCTTTTTCTTCTTTCATACTTGGTGCTTTGCTGTGACCGCGTAGGCATGACGTTTCCCTTTGGGTGTTTGTACTAGAAATCCCTTTTATAGAGACCAGCACAAAGCAACCTTTTAGTGCAGCTTGATCAAAATAAGTTATAGTGACTTGAATGTCATAGATTTACCGATATACACTTTTTTATAGCTAATCTAATCCCTCTTGAGTCAGAATATAACTCAGATAGCCTCCACTTATGCATAGTATCTACACTTGTGAAATTAACAAAATAATATCACAAGGGACTGGTCACAGACACCAGTATGGATGTGTATATTCTGTTAATCTTTCTTTTGCCCATATATTTTTTTGATATGAATCAACCGCTTTCCTAGCATAATACCTTTGATTCATGTATAATTTGACCATAGGACATATACTAAAGTAGTAATTGCTGAAACATACCTCCATAATATTGTCAAAGTCAAAGGACATTAATCAAAGGATGATACCTTTCTGGAACTCACACAACAATGAAGCAGTGATTGATTCACTTGCTTTCTATTTGCGGTTCTTTAACACATGTGGTATGAATCACATGTTACGGTGTTTCTCTTATTCTATAAGAGTGTACGTCATTTTTATTATATCAATCACACTGTACAGACTTAAGTACAGACACTCATAGTATCTAAACCCAAACTCTTCAATTCTATTTACATAATATGACGTCAATTTTAAAGAATTTGTTATCTGGCTACAGGTTTCATGGATGTGGGTATCCGTAGTTCGATCCATATCCTTACTCATGGATCTCATCTCGACTTACTGCACTTTTTGAGCTAAGGCGACATTCATTGTGTTTCTTCTCTACCATATCAACACTCTTGTTGCTTTACTGGTGAACACACGTTTTATCTTTGAACGCTTTTCTAGCATCAAAGGCGGTTACTCGTGTGAGAGAGCTACCCTTTTCAACCTGTACGACATACTAGACATTGTATACTTTTATTCTGACATATAAGTAATAATAAATGACATGATATCATTAATGAAAAATAAAAGTATTACATACAGTCTGCTACTTTATATTTTTCGCATGCCAATGACTGTTACATGTTTCTCAAATGTTTCTTTGCCTATTGGCTTAGTCAGGGGGTCTGCAACCATACACTTGGTTAAAATGTATTGTACAGTTATAATTTTTTATGCTATATAATCCCTCATAAAATTATACTTGATATTAATGTGTTTGGTCTTACTGTGATACTTAGGGTCTTTGGTGTATAGGCTATGGCTATAGTATTGTCACAATGTATTAACACTGGATTGGTACTCTCGTTCCCAAATCCTAGGTGTTCGATAAATCTCTTCAGCCAAATAGCCTCTTGCGCTGCTGCAGTGCATGCTATAAACTCAGCTTCTATAGAGTGTAAGGCAATGCATGTCTGCTTCTTGCTACTCCAACATATGGCGCCGTTGTTAAGCAAGAAGTTATATCCTGAAGTAGATCTCCGTTCTTCTTCATCACCATCTACATCAGCATCAAAATATCTGACTAGGCGGAGATCGTTTCCTTAATAACACAATGCATAATCAGATGTGCCCTTTAAATATCTCAAGATCCTCTTCACTGCTTTCCAGTGGGTTAGACTGGAATGTACTAATCAGTCCCACGGCATAACAGATATCTGGTCTTGTATACATCATTGCATACATAAGGCTACCAACAGCACTGGCATATGGAACTCTTTCCATTTGCTTTTTGTCTAATTCAGTTTTCGGACACATGTCAGAACTTAAGGCCACTCCAGTGGCTACAGGGATATCCATGGGATTGCATTCACTCATATTGAATCACTCAAGTATCTTCTTGATATAATTCTATTGGGAAAGAGTAAGGATTCTCTTGTAGCGATTCCTTCGAATCTTGACTCCAAGTATATATTCTGCTTCACCCATGTCTTTCATCTCAAAGTTTGATGAAAGCCATTCTTTAATAGATATCACCGAGTCAAGATTATTTTCGGCTAATAGTATATCGTCTACGTATAAGGATAATATTACAAAGTTATTCTCAAACCGCTTAACGTAGACGCAGTGGTCTTCCTCTATCATTTGGAAGTTATATGAGGTTATTGCCTTGTGAAACCTCAAGTACCACTATCTGGATGACTGTTTTAATCCATAAATGGATCTTTTGAGTTTACACTTCTTGTGTTTAAACCCTTTTTCAATGAAATCTATTGGTTGTTCCATATAGATTTCTTCATCCAGATTACCATTCAGGAATGCGATTTTTACATCCATCTGATGCAACTCAAGGTTTAAACTATTTACTATTGGCAGAATAAGTCTTATAGAATTGAAGCGCATAACAGGTGAAAAAGTATCCTCATAATCTATACCTTCATGTTGTGTATATCCCTTTGCAACCAATCGAGTTTTGAATTTGTCAATTGATCCATCCACCTTTCTTTTGATTTTGAGAACCCACTTGTTCCCAATGGCTTTACGCCTTTTTGGTAGCTCAACCAATTCCCAGACTTGATTTTTCATCATTGAGTCTATTTCCTCTTTCTTTGCTTTCTTCCATTCCTCCTTGACAGGACCTGCCAAGGCCTCATGAACAGTACGGGGTTCATCATCCCCTTCTGGAGTAACTAAGAGTGCTTCGCCTTCTATTTGGAAGTGCCTCTTTGGAACAGTTTCCCTGTTACTCTTTCTGGTTGGAGCAACTTGCTTATCTTTTCTCATTTGTCTCGGTCTTTATGTTGTCCGTTCTTGGCTCCCACTCAGATTGACATACCTGGAAGATCCTAGTCTGTTAATTTGTTCAGCACTGTCCTGTTCCTGAGTCTCATAAAGAGATACAATGCGGTCAATATCTCCCCTACTGAAAAATTCTGTTTCAATGAATACAATATCTCTTGATTATATTTCAGTCACTGTCTTATCTTCAATTTCACTTATAAATACATATCCTTTTGAGGGTTTAGAGTACCTTATGAAGATACATTTCTTCCCTCTAGGATCTAGTTTCCCATGTCTATGAGAACTGTCATGGATATAGGCTGCCGAGCCCCAAGGTCTAAGGATGCTTAGATCTGGTTGGCGTTTAGTCCATAACTCGTTGGGTGTGGAAGCGACTGACTTGGAGGGTACACGATTAAGTATGAAGGTTGCTGTCAATAAAGCATCACCCTAATGTGAAATTGGAAGGTTTGCCTGAGCCATCATAGACCTAATCATGTCTAGAAGAGTTCTATTTCTTCTTTCGGTAACCCCATTCTGTTGAGGTGTGCCAGGGATAGTTAGTTGCCTAATAATCCTTTTTTTTCACAAAGATGTTTGAATTGATCCGAAAAGTATTCATGACCTCGATCGGGACGTAATGCCTTGATTGTATTGTCCATTTGATTTTCTACTTCATTTATGTATAGTCTAAAGCACTCTAGTGCCTCTGACTTATGTGAAATCAAATAAATATGACCATATCGTGAAAAATCATCAATAAAGCTAATAAAATACCAAACTCTGTGTCTTGCCCTCACATTCATTGGACCCTAAATATCGGAATGAATTAATTGCAATGGATTTTTGGCTCATGTTCCCTTACTAAATGATTTTCTAGTAGCTTTACCAGCTAGACAACTTTTACATAATGATATATCCATATTAGGCATTACCCCTAACAAGTCTTCTTTTGTCAGTTTAATTATTCTATTTTGATTAATATGTCCTAGTATAGTATGTCAGATATTCATATCAGAATTATTCGAAGTAATAGCAAAACAATCGTGAGCATTAAAATCACTAGCAAGATCCAAAATAAAGAACTTTTGAAATCGGAAAACTGAACCATAAAATATTGAGTTGCTATAAATGTCTGCAACTTTACCATGAAAGCTTACATTAAACCCAAAGTCTAATAAGCAAATTACAGAAATTAAATTACGTCGAATGTTAGGAGCATGAAGCACATCATGCAGCATCAAGGTCTTTCCAAGCCAATGCCTCGAACCTCAATCTTTGCATTATTGTCAACATAAAGCCACTTGCTTTGAAACGACAATCGACAGTAATCCACGAAGGATCCTCGATCTCGACTTACGTGGTCTGTAGAGCCTGAGTTAATAATCCAAGAAAAGGAAACAGGTTCTGTCAAAAATACAGTACTAAAAATAAATGAGACATATGAATTCACATAATTCATTGTTACCTTTTCGCTCTCAGTCTGTTTAGAACAGTCACGTGCGAAATGCCCCATATTATGGCAGGCAAAGCATTTGACCATCTTTAGGTCTAGCTTTTTCTTGCCTCCTTTTTTCCCTTCTTCTTGTATTGTTGCTTGCCTTTCTTAGGTGGAGAACCTCCTTTCTTCCCATTTTTCTGAAAGTTCTTGCCCTTTTTGAATTCAGGCTTTGATTGGGAAGAACCACCACCTTCGGTCAGATAGGTTTGTCTAGTGGCCTTATAAGCCTCCAGACGTTCATCCTCTAACTCCAAATGCTTAACTATATCATTGAAAGTGATGATGTTCTCATTATGGGTCAGATTGACTTTCATGTGCTCCCAACTGGCAGGGAGCGACCTGATGATAGCTTGCACTTGCTGCTTGTTAGATAAATTATGTTCAGTCTCCTTCAATTCACGGATCATTATGGACATCTCTCGCAGATGTTGCCTCATAGGATTATTTAGTTTTAGCTTATAGGTATCAAATTTAATTGTCAACAGTCTAAGCTTAGTCGTGGAGACTCCACCAAACTTATCCTTTAAGGCAATCCACATAGCTTGTGCTTTTCTGTGTGTTTCGAACTCATTAAATCATCAGCCATTACATTCAGCAGTGTGATTCTTGCTATGCTATTCTTCCTTTTCTAGGATAGGTATGCTTCCTGTTCTCTCCTGTGTTGGGCCATATTTTCAGCCTCAGGCTCTACCATTGTCATGGTTAATGGTTCAATCGCATCCTGATCTTATAAAATATATTGGACCTTTTGGTACCAAATATCACAATTGTCTCCGTTGAGTTTTTCCCCCTTGTTTAATTCAGCAATAATGTTCTTTGAAGCCATTGTTCAATATCGGTTATATGACAAACCTATCCCATATTAATTTATTGAACCATAGAACATTTAAGTGAATTTATATATATAGCACATGTAAAGTATACACTGTCATGTACTTTTATCATTTTTTATCAGAAAATAATAACATCACTAGACCTATGATCAGGAGAATACGTTTGTACCTCCCATCACATAGGCACTAACAACGTTATTACTTTATATCAAAATTAATATAAGCACTATCAAGTTTTGATTTTAGAAGACTCATTATCTAAAAGGCTCACACTTATAAAAAGCATACGTTAATCATAACTTGTAAAGAAATGAAATAAAACATAATTCGCTTGCATATAAGGCATGTAATAAATGGCAAGTCCTTACAAAGAAAGAGTAATAAAATATGTCTTTAACTAAGTAAAGCAATGGTAATTAAATACAAATATACATCATTTGATATGAGCTTTACAATAATATAATATCACTTTTCTTAGTTTCTTAAGCTTACGAGGCAACTTGTGAAGGTTAGATACAAATTCTATTGTTCAAAGCCAATACTTTTTGCTTAAGCGTCCTTGTCTAGGCTTTCCTCTAACCCTAATTGCTTTTATGTATTCTATTATGACTTTAAGGTAGAATGCAGTATTCTTATCTATCATTAATTCAATGTAGTCATCAATCACGCCATTAGCGCTTTTTATATTTGTTAGTTTGGCTGCATCTCTTTCAGCTATACTCATGGCTAAATCAGGGGTCAAATGTTAGTTCACTTCCTCTCCATCCTCAACTGGAGATTCATCATGAAGAGTAGGCACCGACTTGGAGTCTGAAGAATCCATGAAAGGCTGCAAATAAAGGGGTTCGATGGGGAATAAAGTTTTCGACCTCAGTCCAGAAATATACGTTACTTGTGGTTCCTCTTGTGGAACTTCCTCCATCAACTCCTCTAGGTCTTCTTCAGAAAGTTTATCAAGATTTTGTTCTGGATCTTCTTCAGGTTCCCCCTCAGGATTATCTTAAAAGTTCTCCTCTAGGTTATTGAGATCATCCAAAAATGAAATCATTTAAGCTAAATCCCAGAGATTCAGTATTAGATGAAGTCATTTTCACCTAAATAATAAAAAGTATTAATTATTATAATTTTTTGAAATTTTTAAACACTAAAAAAATACCAGAAAATATACTGAATATCCATAAATAGGTCTAGAATTGCCCCTAAAATTAGGCAAATTATATATCAAAATAAATCTCTTGATTTTAGGGATTTTTAGGAACAAACCGCACCTCAATCGGAGCTCCAACGGGCCCTCACGCGCCCCAAGAAGAAAAAATTCAGAAAAAAAATAAAAAATTGAACAAAGCCCACTCTCGGCCACCAGCGCGTGTATTCACGTGCCAGTCTGGGGCTGCCATGTGGCCGCTGCCACGTGTCAGTCACCAGATTTCCTTCATTTTTTAAAAAAAAAACTTTTGTTTTACCAATTCCCCCTGCCTGCAGCAAATTTTTATTTTTATCTTTTGAAATGGGCCTACCCATTATAGCCCCCATTTTTTTTTGTTTCACTACTGGACTAGGCTTGACGCAACCCAGTCCTTAGAAACAAAGGCTTTTATTGTTTTTTTTCTCTCGGCCAGTGGCAAAACGACGTCGTTTAGGGGATGATCAAAATGACGCTGTTTTGATCATCCCTAACCTCCAGTCGGGTCTCACAGACCCGACTCATTTTTTCTCCGTAACTTTTTCGTCCGACGTCCGATTTTGACGTTCTTGGTGTCGTTTTCTTTGTTTTTTCGTGCTCTACGCAGTGGGACTAATTTCAAGGCCTAAAAAAAATGCTATTTTCTTGGATCTTATTTCAAAAATGAAAGCTCTCTGTTACGGTTCACATTGTTTATGCTTTTGTTGATGGTTTAAATGCATGCTCCATACATATTCTCATGAAATAAACACTTTAAAACAGAAATAAGCAACGGAACAGTGCATAACCAGAAAACCAAAACATCACAGTGAAGCATACGGACAAAAAACTGAAACAGAACAACCTAGCTTTGATACCACTGTTAGGTTTCAGGCGTACCTTGGATCTTCTCTTGTTCACCGAGATACCCATACGCAAATGGAGCACCTTGTATGGACTCTAGTACGTTTCACAACAAATGCACCCTGAGGAAGCAGAAACTGGGTCTCTGACGCAGAGAGGAGAGGAGAGGAACAGAGGAAAATAAAAATCTGTCACACACACACGCATGAGCCAAACTGCAGTCACCGAATGAACTATTTGACCACTCGCAAGTGCATGCGTGGGAAGTGGGTCTCCATTACTCTCATTTCCCTTGTTTTTATCCTTTCAAAAATAAAAACCGTTCCGTCCATCTCTGCTTCTCATAGACTTGGACTTAATCCACCATAGGTGCACTGGCCTATTTCCTAACACTTTGAATTTCAGACAGATTCAACTACCTAGGTGGCTGATGTCAAGCAAGCAACTTTGGTCCCAGTAGTAATTTTCGGGAAGCCATTGCTGAACATCACATTCGCAGACCTCTTGTCTGCGACTTTGAACTTCAATAGAGGTACCCTTTTGGCTGAAGGGAAGTTTGGGCCTGTTTATAGAGGCTTTCTACCTGGTGGGATTCATGTAGCAGTTAAGGTTCTGGTTGTTGGCTCTACATTGATAGATCAAGAGGCTGCGAGGGAGCTCGAGTATCTTGGTCGGATCAAGCATCCCAATCTTGTTCCTTTAACCGGTTATTGTCTAGCTGGAGATCAGAGGATTGCTATATATGAATACATGGAGAATGGGAACCTGCAAAACTTGCTCCATGACCTGCCACTTGGAGTGCATAGTCCAGAAGATTGGAGCAGAGACACATGGGAGGAAGATGACAATGTTGGCGGGATTCAAAACGCCGGCTCTGAGGGATTACTCACATCTTGGAGATTTCGTCACAAGATCGCCCTAGGCACTGCCCGAGCACTGGCCTTTCTTCACCATGGCTGCTCGCCTCCAATCATTCACAGAGATGTCAAGGCCAATAGTGTTTATCTGGACTACAACCTTGAACCAAGGTTGTCTGATTTTGGTCTAGCTAAGGTCTTTGGTGATGGCTTGAATGAGGAAATTGCACATGGCTTGCCCGGTTATGTTCCACTTGAGTTTTCCCAACCTGAACAAAACTCCCCAACCCAAAAATCTGATGTGTACTGTTTTGGAGTTGTACTGACTGAGCTGATGACAGGTAAGAAACCTGTCGTGGATGATTATCATGATGAAAATGATGGAACTTTGGTTAGTTGGGTTAGAGGACTGGTGAGAAAGAATGAAGCTTCAAGAGCGATCAATCAGAAAATTCGCGACACGGGTTCAGAAGAACAAATGGAGGAGGCAATGAAGATCGGTTATTTTTGAACGGCAGATCTTCCATCAAAGCGACCAAGCATGCAGCAGTTGGTTGGGCTACTTAAAGATATCGAGCCTTCTGCTACTTTAAGTGAAGGAAAATGAAGAAGAGAAGGAAGAAATTGAGGTTGTTTTTTTTGTTTTTAATTTAATTATCCCACTGGGAGAGCTTCCCATGGGGGAAATGTAAAGAAAGCAATTCTAGGATTGTGTTCTTTTGAGATTGACGAGGGAGCTTCTTCCCACTTTGGTAGATGAAAGCTTTGATTTGATGAGAATACACTCAGAACTTAATCTCTTTTATAACATGTTACGCTTGTACTTGTTCATTCCCTCTGGTCATCATTAATTTATATGTTCCTCTTACATTAAAAGTGAATTCCACCAAACCCCTTTTTTCACAACTTGTAAAAATTTAATTGCACTTGCAGGGCCTTTCTGTTTGTATTTCCACTTTTTAACACGTCTTATATTTGAATTGAAAAAGGGATTTTCAGCAACCGTTTTACTTTAGCATATGAAGAAAAAGTCACTTGAAAGTAAATATAGTTAAAGTGAAATGTTGGCATTATGTGAACTTTTTTTGAGCAGATAAAAAAGATCATTAAGAATAGTTAAGTTCTTAATCACGGACTAAATTTGATTCACCTAAAGCCTCCTCAATCGTAACTATTTGGTCAAAATAATTCACTCTTCATGTTTAGCTTCTAGGAAATGCCAAGTTTTTAGTTTAATTAATTTCATGGAATGCATGGTTTGGTTTCTGTAGTTTAAAAACGCATATATACTTTATATAGTGTGTGTTTAGATAAGATTTTAAAAATGAGTTTATAAAAAAATAGGTTTTTGGACAACTTATAGAAAAGGGATTTTAAAGAAGAGTTTATAGGAAAAAAAGTGGTTTTGAATAAATAAGAGTCTGGATAGTTATTTTTAGAATGACTTTTTATATTGATAAATTACTAAAAAAAAAAGTATGATTTGATTAAAAGTAGGAGAGAGGAAAGAGGGTAGAGAAAAGAGAAGAGAGAGGAGAGAGGAGAGAGGGGAGAGAAAAGAGAAGAGAGAGGAGAGAGGGGAGAGGGGAGAGAAAAGAGAGGAGAGAGGGTAGAGAAGAGTGAGGAGATAGGAGAGAGGGTAGAGAAGAGATAGAAGATAGGAGATAGGAGATAGGAGAAAGGGTAGAGAAAAGAGATGAGAGAGGAGAGAGTGTAGAAGAAAAAGTAGGGGTAATATAGTAATTGGATAATCCATAAACTCTTTTACGGTTCCAAAAATTAGTTTTAGTAGCTTATTCAAAATTATAGTTTTAAACCATGGTTTTACCTAAAAGCACTTATGGACAAATATGTCTATTTGTTTTAAAATTTCCCCAAACCAATATTTTGCCTAAAAAAAACTTATAAAATCATATTTTTTTTTAAAACCAAACAGGCTCATAGTTGAATCTTTATAATTGCAGTCGTTAATTTGACTAAAAACAATAACTTTGAAAGAGCAAGTCGAAAACAAGGTTTTCTTTTTTGATCAAAATATTAATAATTTTTCACACTAAAATATTGATGGCAAAAGACAAAAACATTATCTAAAATTTTGAATAAATAAAATTTACCGTATAGTTTATTTGCACTAAGGAGTTAGATCTCTTCCCCATGGGCTATGGCAATTTTTTTTTAGAAAAAATTATATTTTAAGTCCTACGCAAAAAAAAAAAAAATCTAATTATAGAGAAGTTTTGGGAAATAATCAAACGATTGTGAAGTCCCAAAGATATATGATTAATTTTTTTGAATTGGGAAATGATGAAAATGCTCCTAGAAAAAATAATTTGAGTAATAAGAATAATAACTCTATGGAAAAAAAATAACAACACAAGCAATAGAAAAAAAATAATAACGCAAGCAATATGAATGATAATTCTTGAAAAAAGGAATAATTGGGGCCAAAAAACGAATAACTAAGACATTTTTTAAGAGTAGTTATGTCATTTCACAATTCAAAAAAAAAAAATCCCAGGTCCTATAGGACTTTACAGCTGTTTGATAATTTTTTGGAACTTCTCTATAATTAAATTCTTTACATAATACTTAAATATAATTTTTTTTTGCCATTTTGAGATTTAAGTGGGCTCTAGGGGAGCCTAGAGCTGAGAAAACGGGTCAAGTCGTCCCAAAACGTTAGCTTGGGGTTGGTTAGCTAGCCAATTTTTTTTAATTTTTTTTAAAAATTATTTCTAAACTTTTAAAATACTAATAAAAAATTTAATGTTATATTAGCATAATAAAAAAATTACTAATGTTATACTTTTAAAATTTTTTATTTTTTATAAAAAAATCTCAAATTTTATAACTATAGATCTAAATAAATATTAACATAATATTAATCAATTATAATATGTTAACAAATATCAACAAATAAGTAATCATTTTTACTAGTATTCAATAATTGGAGTATTTAAAATAATATTTGAATAAAATAAATAATAATATTAATAATTTAGAAAAAAATTGGCTTGCGAACTGACCCGCTTAAAAATGAGAGCTAATAAAATATTAACTCGAGCCCACCTTTTTTATGTGTAAAACGGGCTGAACCCGTTTTACTCTAGAGATATCTTATAAGATACCAATAACTCTAAAAATTATTATAAATTATTAGGTCTTAAATAACTAAACAAGTACACTTTCTTTATATTCTTGTGCAGTCTCATTAAAAGATCGTACAAAAATCATTATATTAAAAAACAAACAAAAACTAAGATGTTAAATTGAGTGAAAGATACTAATATTTTATAATATGAGAAATAAATATTTAAAGTTATATTTAGTATTATAAGGTATCTTGAATAAGATTATCTCAATTTAAAGAAATACATATGTTTAAAAAAATAGACAATAAATAAAAGAAAAATAATAATTAATAAACTTTGAAATAATAAAATCATTTTTATGGCACCATAATCAAAAAAGGAAAATATGTAATATTAATAATTAGATTTTTTAACCTAATTAATAATAGGACTTTTACTTTTTTTTTTTGAGATAATTAGGTAATTATATAGAAATATGAAAAATAAATTTAATAATTTAATAATGATATATTTTTATAAAATATTATATTTTGAATCAATATTTAATTTTTTTTTCTAGAAAAACAAGTAACTATAGGCCTATTTGGATTAACTTTTGAGAATAGATTTTGGGAAAAAGTGATTTTGAAAAAATAAGTGTTTGGATAGTTATTTTTAAAATGACTTTTTGGGAAGGTAAATTACTAAAAAGGGTATGATTTTATTAAAAGGAGGAGAGATGAGAGAATGTGAGGAATAAAGAAGAGATGAGAATGGGTAGAGAGGAGAGATAAGAGAGGAGAGAGGGTAGAGAGGAAAAAGGAGAGAAGATATAGAGAAGATAGGAGAGAGGAGAGAGGGTAGAGAGTAAAGATGAGAGATAGTAAAAAAAATAGAAGAGAGGAGAGATAGTGTAAGAAAAAATAAGGATAAAATAGTAATTAGATAGTCCATAAGCTGTTTTACTGTTCCAAAAACTATTCTGACCAGCTTTTTTGAAATTATAGTTTGAAACTATGATTTAACGTAAATGAATAAAAATAATTATTTGTGTAAAATTTTCCTAAACCTAAATGTTACCTAAAATCAAATATCAAATTTAAATGTCAAACAAACACTATGTGTAAGTCAAGGAAACTAGTAACACAACGATAGTGACGTCGTTAAATGAAATCGTCAAGTCCCCAGAAGCAACGGCCATCCTCCAGGCAAGTTATGTAACGGAGGACTGGCCGTTACATTCCCATGAGCAAAAATCACCTGAGTCAAGAGCAGTCAAGGACACAGATACCCTCCAACTCGTTGCTTTAAAGCAATCGCTCTTCTCTCTCTCTCTCTCTAATCTTTGCCGCTTCGCGAAATTCCAAGCACAGTTGCGTTTGTTTCAGACACTATAAAACGGGACCTTTAACCATTCCTTACTTTACTCTCTGCTGGAGGAAGGACCATCCATGGCTGACCGTGAGAGCTCCGGAACTCTCATAGACGGTAATTCTGAACTGCGAGAACACAACGAATCAGCAGAAGAAGAAGAAGGAAAAGAAGCAAAGGGAGAGGAACTAAATCGAGTCTCTGAAGCATTGCCTAGCGAGTCGCAGCGAGGCGACTTGCAGAATTCTGAACCTTCCCGGGAAGCAGAGCCACCGGAGCGTAATTCAGAAACCCTGGCTGTGCCCACTTCGCTTGAACCCCAAGAGAAAGATCAGAGTGCCGGTAAGCTTGAGTGTTGATAATTGTCTTTTTTTTGTGTGCAGAAATTAGAATTTTTTTTTTGCTTTATTTTTTTCATATCTGATGGCCTTTTTAGAAGGTAACGAGTTGCGTGGTTTGCCCTGCAGAATTGCAGGCGAGCTCTACTACGCAGGCGGTTGTTAAAGGCGAAAATAAGGTTAGAACATTTATACTCGGTGAATTGAGTCATAAATATCTAGTTTGGTGTCATCGTTTAAATTGTGTTAGGTTCGTGTCTTTCTGGTTGAATTTTTTGAATTCTGCTTGTCCAGAAGTGAGTTCATACTGTAGGATCCGGTTGGAGTTGGAAAACAAAAGCCACATCTTAAATGTTCGCTAGCAAGATTTCTTTTCTTTTCTTTTTATGCTATTTCTCGAACTCGTGCCTTGCAATTCTAAAGCATGGCAGTGGACCATCTACATGAGCAATGTTAGAAGCAGGGAATGCCATGCGATAGTTACTCTGTTTGGGTCGTTCGCTTCCCTGGAATTCTTCTTTAACAGAAAGAGATTCTCGAAGTCGTACTAAATAGGAATTGAGTATATGCTTAATTGAAGAATTCTTCTCGTCTTATGGCTTCCTGTGTGTAGGTTCACTGAACTTTGGTATATTTCTCTGTTTAATACACACAGGCGTTTGGAGGGATGTACAGTTTAGAACTCTGAAATGCTTAGAAGTTTTTAGCTATCAAATTAAGGCGTGGGTGCTCACCCTTTTCTTAACTTTTCTACTTTATTTTCCCTTTTCTTATATTGACGAGATTCAATATGTAAATGCATAGTTTGAGAACAAAACAGATAAACTAGATTAGAGCTATTGAATGATCACTTTTAGTTTTGCTACTGGGTTAGGACTTGGAAAACCTGTCTTCTTGAAAAACTATTGTTGGCCCTTTCATGAATTACCTTTTCTTTGTTTAGCTTGATATTATTTTGGTACCTTTTTATTTGTTTAAATTTAATCTCTGTGCGTGTTACCATTTGGTCCCTTAACTTTCAATCTGTTTATTCATCTCTTAATTTTTATTGTTTGAAAATGGAACTTATTTTCTCAGTGTTTCAAAATGAACCCTCATCCCTTAACTTTCTTTAGTGTTCCAAATCGTGAAGGAGAAAATTGAAAGTTAAGGGACCAATGGTCAAGCCCTTTTTATCTGTTCAAAATGTAAGCAGAGGCTGAGAAACCTACCATAAGCTTGTAAATTTGTTCAAATCACCCCTAGAAAAACTGATCTGCAGACCTTAAAATGATGAGGTAAGCGGTTGTGGTTATAAAAAATTCTAAAGAAGCAAACAGACACCAATTGAAAAGCTTTTGTCGCATATTACATGAAAGAGAGTCTATTGTGCTTGTCCTTCTTATAAGAGATGGTCCATGTCTCTGGGGCTTACTTGGAGCTGTCTTTTTAAATATGAACTCCTTATTTCATTTATTTGTGAATTCTTACTGATGTTGTTGAGAATTCTTAGAACACTTCTGATAGATAATTGTAGAAAGAAGGGTGAAAGAGAGAAGAACAGAAAGAGAATAGAAGAGAAACTGGAATTATACTCACTAACTCATGAATTCAAAGCATATTCAGAACATAAGAGAATAAGACTGATGATCACCCTTATTTATAAGTAATGGGTAATCCTAATCCTAATTAAATATCTAATACTAATATATCATAGGGAAAACTAGTCTTCAAGTCCTCATATTTTATTCCAATTTTGAGTCAGGTCCTTATAGTATGATTTGTTTGAATTAGACCCTTGTACTTTAGTCTTTTACATCTGTTACTCCCTGGGCCTATAACACCGTTAGTGTTAGTTGAGGTGGCATGATATATTGATGAGTTGGATGCTGATTATGCATATATTTAACCATGTAGGCTTTGCCTTGTCTCCTTTAATTTGTCCAGAATAAAAAAAAAAAATCATCCTCATTGGCTCTTCTTCCTGGACAATCCAAACCTTCATCCTCGAGTTCCCCTGCCTTCAATTCCTTGCATCTCAAACTGTTTGTACTGATGCCAATGAGGATTCAACCTCTCCAACTGGTAGAAGCGCTGATCCAAACCATCATCCTCCAATTTTTTACTTTTTCCTCCCAAACTCATAAAAGCCCTTACCACCAGTGTGCCTCTCTCTCACTTCACCATTTTTTTCTACACATTGATGTCAGTCTTGCATTTTAAATTCTTTGTTTAATGCTGCTTTTGTTTCAAGAATTGTGCTTCGGATGCAAAGTTGGTTTTTTTCCAGTTTTTTTTTTTTTTTTTTAAAATCGAACCCATACCACCATTGAACACCATCATTAGATATTATGATATTATGTGCACGCCAATGGTCGGCGAAGATGGTGGTGGAGGTCGGAGGTCGACGAAGATGGTGCAAGTAATTGAAAACTTGGATCAAAATTGAAGATTGCGGATGGTAAGAACTAGTGCCGATGAGGATGATGCTTTTTTTTTTTGTTTTAATTCTGGACAAAGAGGGAGAGAAGTTACATCCTACCTATGTGGATAAGTATTGCTAAGTGTGTACATAATCAGCATCCAACTCATCAATATATTAGGCCACTTCAGCTAACACTAACGGTGTTAGAGGCCCAGGGAGTAATGGGTTTAACAGGCTAAAGTACAAGGGTCCAATTCAAACAAATCAAACTATAGGGACCTGATTCAAAATTGGCATAAAACATAAGGACCTGAAGATTAGTTTTCCCTATATCACAATATATATTATAATATCTAATTATTATAATATATATCATAATATCTAATACTAATCTAATAATAAAATGACTTAGCTACTTTAACACTTATTTATATATTACATATCGATTTCCCCTATTGATTTGGGCTTGTGGCAAGCATTGCGCAATGCACTTCAATTCTGTTATCATATGTACTGATAAAGTGTCTATCCGAGGTTCATTTAGTAGTCAGAAATCTGTTGTCTCTTAAGAATCAACATGCTTAATTTGGGACACGTCTTAAGTCAGTCAACATGCATTCATGATGGGTCTAGGCTTACTATTTGGTTTCTGCATTGGTTTATGAACAATTCAGTCTATCAATGATGATTCCAAAGGGCAACCTATTTAACTATTCTTAAATGAACTGGGTCTAACCTAAAAGTACAGAATATCTATATTTTGAGTCCAACATTAGAAAGTTGCATGTTCTATGTTGCCCACTTATTTCTTAAGGTATAAAAGTAGGCCTTTGCATGAGTTGACCTTTCTCAGGAGCCGGTTGGACCTTCTGACAAGGAACTTACTGAAAGAGAATCAGTCCAGACAACTCAAACACAGATAGAAAATCAACTTCAGTTGTCGGTGTGTTCAAGTGTATTGTCAGAACTGTCACCAACATCTGTAACGCAATCTTTATCATCTGCTCCTAGTTCAGCTGTACCAGAACAAAGGCAGTCTTCTCCAAAGGTTAATAATGCAATTGTGCTGCAGGAAGTAGACAAGGAAAAGCCTTCTCGCCGTAATACCTTATCTCCTGTTTCTGTTGTGAGGGCATCCACATCTGATGGATACAATTGGCGGAAGTATGGCCAGAAGCAAGTGAAAAGTCCTACAGGTTCTCGAAGCTATTACAGGTGTACTCATTCAGAATGTTGTGCTAAGAAGATTGAATGCTGTGACCATTCAGGCCATGTAGTAGAGGTTGTATATAAAAGTCAACACAGCCACGATCCACCACGGAAGACTAACTTCGGTAGAGAAAGTAAGTTTGCACCATCCAAACAGCCTAATGTGGAGAACCTTGTTCTAGAGAAGCCCATCAGAGTGCTCAATGATTCAAATCCTTGCCCTTCTTCAAAGGAACCTCCACAAGGTGCACCATGCAGTGCTGATAGGAAAAGAGAAAACTCATCTGATCAAAGGGATAACGGTAAAGTTGACTCGAAGGATGATCATGTTATCGAGACAGAGCCAAAAAAAAGGCAAGTTGGTGATGGATTTATTTTCTCTGAAGACAAAAATAGTGCATAATATCTTTTTTCATTTCGTTTTGGAAGGATTTATCAGCAAGTGGCTTAATTTCTCTCCTCAAATTTGATAACCAGAGTGAAGAAAGATGACTATACATCCCTGGATTCTCCAGTAAAACCTGGAAAGAAACAGAAGTTTGTTGTACATGCAGCAGGAGATGTCGGGATATCAGGTGATGGATATAGATGGCGCAAGTATGGACAGAAAATGGTGAAGGGAAACCCTCATCCTAGGTGCATGCCTAAATCTTTCCAGCTTTTGTTACCTTTCGTGAGTGTGTGTGTACCCATGATTTGATTGTCATCTACTGGTCAAAATATGTTTAAATTAATCAATACTTATCATCAATTAAGACAAATCCATCCTCTAATTTTCTATTTAAAAAATTTGTTGCTACTTCCACTAACTAACAGGAATATTAGAAAAAGGAATAATTAGTTAAATCCCAAGCTGTTGGAGAATATGAAGTTTATTTTAATCTTATTTCTTTCAGTAGAAAAGTAAAAATTAGTGGTAGAGAGATTGGTATATAATTAGATGATGATAGATATCGAAGTGGCAGTGTCATTAGTTCTCCAAGAAGGCCCTAAGTTTGACAACATCAAAGTGGAGTTTGAAACGTGAACAACAGAAAAAATTGAGTCTTCTGCATAAAAAAGCCTAGGGTAGCCATACTTGCCATGTTTTCATGATGCAATGATTTAAACCATTCTATTCTTCAATAAGAAGAATGATTTTTTTTTTTGTTTTGGGGGGGGGGGGGCGTGGGGGTGTGGTTGAACAATTTGGACTTCGTTAATCCGATAGTTCTTTGCTTGTTGAGGTGGTGGCGTTAATTTTGAAAAAATATTCATACACTAGGAACCTACCATTTTGGTACCTGCACAATGTTAACTCAGTGCACTCAATCTCCTAGGTTAGGGATGGTGAAATTGAGAGGTCTACAAGGAGATTCAAATGAAGAGAAAAAAAAAAAGAAATTTTGATGCCTCGCCAAAATGAAAGCACCTAGTTCAACTAGAGTCGAAGGTGGAATTGTGCAAAACAGAGGGAGAGATATTGCAATTAAAATTTTCAAGTAAAAAGTGAGATTGAGAGATGGTGAGAGAGAGTACAGAGAAGACTGAATGAATAGATGGTGTTTGAGATCAAGATAGAGTGCTTGACACATGAGTGTGAAGAGAAAAGTCAAGAAAAAAGAAGCTAGTTTTAGTAAGAAGGAATGTGGTTGACCAAAAAAGGACGGAGAAGAATTGTGAAATTAATCCCTCTAGAAAGAAACGATCTTTCTAAGAGAGAAACAGCTAAGCGAGTTCTCTCTAGTAATAATAAATAGTATTGCAATCAATTTAAACCTATTTCAGCTGTTAGATGAAAATTCACTTTTACATTGATGTTAATTGAAAATTCAATCTTCTAGGCCTAATGTAGAAGCTTGAAATCAGCGCATGGTTGATTTGGTTAGAAAATACTTATAGCCTCTAACCCTTCACTAATACATGGCCAAATATTTTTTGAAAAAACAAGTAAACCCAGACTGTTTCTAACATTAATGTAATTGGGCCATAGCTCACCCTTATTTATCATAAAAAAGTCATCATCTATTTAAGTAGGTAAAACCTCTTTGCATGCTCCAAGCCATAAACTTTTCTATTTTTCCTAATTTTTCAATATCCCCTTTATCTAGTGATGCATTGTTTTCCTCATCTTTTCGCCCCTTAGGATTCAAATGCGGTTAGGAAGTATGCAAATGAAGTGCCAGTATATCCCATAGCTTGCTCTATGTATCCAGGCTTCTCATTGATTTTTATTCGGAAAACAATTGGTTTCTCCCTAGTTTTGGTAATTCCAGCAAATGTTCAGGAGAATTCAGAGGATGTGATTCCACATGTTCCAGCCTTTTTAGAGTTGTTCCAGGACTGATATGACAATGTTAAAGTTGAGGAAGTTCGAGTAGGACGTAATGTGTAACTTTTAGTAGTCTAGAACATGCAACAGCTCTTTTTGTGGCTGAAATGAATTGTTACGTGGCAAAATATAAAATATAAATAAAATAATTGTTGAATGGGATAAGTTTTAGGGCTGACTCATCAATCTTGGTTGTGGGTTTTCCACATTGGCAGATGACGGCTTAGTAATATTAATACAGTGTTTTGAGGTCTGTGTAGAGAAATCAAGTTTAAATAAATTGAGTGCTTTAATTTATTTCTTGCCTACCTGGAATATGATAAAAAAAAAACAGATGTCTTTAGACTCACCTTTGCTATTTATTTTGTTTCAGTATAAAGTTCTAGGGTTCTAGGTTATGCTATCATTGTAACTGTCTTAGTTTTAAAACTGTCTCTAGCTTTGCTTGAAATATCAAACATGTATCTGTCTTGATGCATTTTGTTGTATCTCTTTAGGTGCAACACCCATCAAACTATGATAGAAGCATTTACTTGGGGTAGCTTGTGGAATATTAATTTTATCTTTCGGTGTACTTGGATTATACTTGTTCTTCATATTTATGGTTACATCCTATAAGAGGAATAATAGGGAGATGGAACATTTAGGATACAATAGCTTTACATATCTATAATATGATGTTTTTTCCTCCCCTTCATTCTACTGGCCTATAATTGTCTTCCATTTATTTTGATGAACAGTTTGAATTTTCAGAAACTACTACAGATGCACTTCAGCTGGATGTCCTGTCCGTAAGCACATCGAGACTGCGGTAGATAACTCTAATGCAGTAATCATCACATACAAGGGAGTTCATGACCATGACATGCCTGTGCCTAAGAAACGGCATGGCCCACCAAGTGCCCCTCTTGTGGCTGCAGCAGCACCTGTTTCAATGAACAATTCACAGGAGTTCAAGAAAACAGACAAACTGCAGAAGCAAAAATCCTCTACGCAGTGGTCGGTGGACACAGAAGGCGAATTAACTGGGGAAGCCTTGGAACTCGGGGGTGAGAAAGCAATGGAATCAGCTCGAACACTCTTGAGCATTGGTTTCGAAATAAAGCCTTGCTGAAAGATCTTTCAGAAAAACATGTGTCAGGTATTATGAACTTTCCCCACTTACCAATTTTTCCTCCTTTTAGTGTTCTTTCCGCTTAGTCTTTCAGTGGAACAATTTGTTAATATTTGGTTGTTCAACCTTTAAACGAGTCTGGTAGTGTTGGAATGAATATAGGGTTGATTGGGCTCCCCCTTTGTTTTGTTCCCTTCGGTTGGTAGTAGAATTTATGATTGCTCAAACATTTTGATTAAGGGCGTGTTTGGATTATCTGTGGGAGAAGTGTTTTGTTTTTCAATCTTGCTTCTTGCAAATCGAAGTTAGGATAGAAATTAGATAGTGTATCGTGATTTATGTTTGGATTGATTTTTATAAAAAGGTTAGATTGACAAATTAAAATTTGTTTGAATGAGTAATAGAAAAGCAAGTTTAGATATAAAATGACTCAAAATAGACGTTTTATAATTATATATATCATGTATATAATTTGATAAAATTAAGAGAAATATAAAATTTAAATAAAAATAAAAGACTTCATGTATTATGGAGAATTCAAAATACTAAAATACTTAATTAAATAAAATAATATTATTAAAATATTTATGATTATAAAACTAATTTTGATTAGAGAATATTATTTAGAAAAATTAAAGAATAATAAACAATATAAACACACTAAAATAATGCATTGTTGGTGGCTTCTCTCTCACCTATGCGGACTGATCAGGGACATAGAGTAAAAAGGACAGAAACTGTTGAAAAAAATTTCTAGGCCCCACTCACCACACTGTATATTGTATAAGCCTTAAAAAATTGCTTCCCCCCAAAAGCCAGATTGCAAAACCACCAAAACAAACGCCATTTTTTTTACCAAAAAGTTACTTTTGTGTGTTGGGATACAACTTTAGACCCTAAGCGTGATTCCAAACACACCCTAAGTTTGGTGGATGAACTTCCTTAGGACACAACCCTTTTTCTTTTAGGTACAAAGATCTTACAATGCAGCTTGTTCCAAAGTTGTCTTGTTTTCAACTTGGATGCATTCGTTCAACCCTTTTCCTTTGGGATCTTTTGCACTCGTGAGAGTGATTGTCACACAAAAGAGAGAATGCGTATTTTTTTTGTATTTTTCTCCTTCATCTATATATTTATCACTAGATAATATGAAATCTATATATGTATAACCTATTAATAGTGGAATTCACTTCAAATTTACAACAATCTAGTTATTATAATTTCTTTCCTCTATTTTTTTCCTTCAATTATTACGTTATAATATACGATGCAGTGGCATTGAAGTCAAGGGCCTCAAATTCTATTAGAAATTAAAATATTCAAGTCACTTTAAGAATATATTCTCTCAGATGATTTAATGTATTTAACATTTTAATTTGGTAATATGCCAAAATTTCCAACTACTGAACAAAAAAATATACAGATAGAACGCATGAACCCATGAAACATGAAACAGATTTTCAATGAAATACCACAACTTGAAGAGAAGTATTGATCATTTTATGGGACTTTTTAGATATTTAATTGCTTCCTTGAAACTTTGATAGTGATTCTTCCTAAGAGAGTAATGAGAATAATATATTTATGCTCTTTTATATCTATAATTCCACAATTATATAGATTGTACTTATCTAATTTTTAATATAAGATGTATTTAATTAGATTAAAAAAGTTAATTAATATAGTATGATTTTTCTAAAACATCCTTAACAATCCTCCTTAATTCCCTCCTTCGCACTCTTACATCCTTAATACCTACTAAGTCAATTGGATATTAACTCTACATATTCATTTAATTTGAGCAAGACCCAATTGATTAATTAAATGAACTAAAATTAATCACACCACATCACTTCATAAAGCATGCATGTATAATTAGTGGGTAATTAAGGAGGGAATGAACGAGGTTTAGATGTCCATGCGCTAGTATACAATTAACATGTTTCAATATGTTGTCGGGGTTTGTTATCATACACAATTACAGAACCATAACCAAGGTCATATTTGACCCAATTTAGAATTACTTTCGATTCTTAATATATAATCTAAATAATTAATTTATATAAATTAAAAAAATTAATTTTATTAATTATTGTAATAAATATAGTTTATTTTTTTAAATGAGATCTTTTATTGTGACTATAATTAGATAAAAATATTTTAATACGTGCAATCAATTAGATTATTTTAAAAAAAAAAATTATTCCTCCGTTGATTAATATAAGAACTAATTTATAATATAATTTATACTATAAATTATATTTTATATTAAGGACTAGAAGAATATAAATTTAAAGGATAAAATAGTTTAATATCTTATATTTAAAATTAAATTTAATCTTCTAATTAATTTTTATACTAAGAAATAGGGAGTTAGTTTGTTTCTCTTATGTGGGAGGACTTTTGTAAGAGTCTCCTATGCTTACATGTTAACATTTGAGGAGATTACTACGATTTATTAACTTATCCTTGGATGCAAGGTTCTTTTCTTCCATGACAACATGCCATCATCTGCTTTTATTATTTAAATCCAATAGAATTATAATATTACTTAATACTTTTAATATAAGAGTTAATTAATTTTTTAAATAAATTAAGAATTAAATAAATTAGTTAATTATAAATAATATAAAAGTTAGTTGATTAATTTGGATAAATTAATAAGTATATAATATAAATTTTTCTTGATAGATTAATTTGGTCATAATTAACATATTCATTTGACTTCTTTAATTTATTTAAAAAATTAATTAGCTCTTATATTAAAGATGAGAGAGGGTAAAACCGGAAAAGATTGGTCACTTTGTTAGAATACTCTCTACACCAGGTTATTAGTTATTTTCAAATTTAGAAGGTTAAAATACATAAAATCTCATGACTTTTAACACAGTTGCATATAACCTCTCTAACTTTTAAAATTTTAAATTAAAAATATCAATATTTCATATTTTGATTATTAAGATCCTGCCGTTAAAATTAATAATTTTTTACATGCCATAATTTTTATATTTTCTTATTATATAGATTTAAAAAAATAACATTTTACACTTAGCATATAATTTTAATTTAAAATAAAATATTTAAATAACATTTGATACTTCACTTATAATTTAAAGTATTTTTTAAATATTTAAAAATATAAATATTTAAAAAAGTATTTAAAATATTTATTTTATTATATTTAAATAAAAAATATAAATTACTTTAAATTAAATATAAATTATTAAGTTTTATTTTTTAAATAACATAATATATAATAAAAAATATAAAGATGATAAGATAACAAAAATTATTAATTTTAAAAGAAAATTTAATAATAAAATTTATTAATTAAAATATAAAAATATTAAAGTTTTTAATTTAAATTTTTAAAGATTATAGAAATAAAAATTCAGGGTTTATGTGCATTCAAGTGATTCCATAACAATGAGTTGCTCATTTTCCACCAAAGATTAAATTAAAAGAAGCATAATTGAAAAAAGTTGAAGAAAACAACACAAAAAAACGACCATGAAAGTACCGGACATAGCCGGTAAAATTGCGGTGCATGAACCGGATTTCCGGGTAAAGCTTAATCTTGTCACGGCCCCACTTCCAAGTCCCAATCTTTCCTTGTTCCTTGATTCTCTCTCTCCGTCTCCTCCCCTGTTTGCCAATTAAACCTAGTTTATTACATCAAATCCACTTCGAAAATCAAGATATTTAGTGGGAACATCAAAGATCGAACCCATATACTTGTCACTTGTAGGAAGACACCCTTTTTCTCGCATTTTCTGGGAAACTTTCTCTACTAATTTCTGGGGAAGAAAAAGCATGGTGGCTCCAAAGGAATGCGTCAGCTTTTTCTCCATGTGGGGCGACTGAGAAAAAAAGAAAGAAAGAAATAATACGCGGCACAGTTTGAACCCCCGTATTTTCTTTCTTTCTTTTTGAGGTTGCAGAGTGCTCTCGTTTTCCACAATGCAGAATGGAATCTGAGAGTTTCGAGGCTATTGGAAGCTCGTTTTGAAAGTTTTTGGGAATATAGATATAGAATGCAGTCCTTTTTTAGCCCATTTAAACCCTAACTTTGGTCAAAAAGGTGAGCCCATTTTGGGTTCGATCATGCTATAGTCCTACGCCCTATTATTGGCTCCTTCAAGTTTTCCAGTTTTGGACTGTATGAAAATTTGGGTACGAAAGGAACAGGGTCGGGGGGCTTTATTGTCTGTTAATTTACAGGTTCTAGGTTGCTCTGAGCGGGTCTTTGAGTAATTTTGAGAACTTTGACTGATTCCCACGTAGCTGAAACTATAATCATAGTATTTTGGAGGTAAGAATCTAAGATCTGTGTTTGGGAGTGTTCAAGAGTTCAACTACTGTAAAAATGAGGGTTTGACTGCATTTCACAGGCTGCTGATAAATATTAAGGCTTAAAGAACCCACTGGTGGTGGCTGGTTAGATTGGAATATTTTGGGGATTGTTTAGTGAGCTCTGGAACCAAAATGTCTGGAGCTACAAGATTGAGGTCAATGAATGTTGCTGATTCAGAAGCAAGGCCTGTGCTTGGACCTGCTGGGAACAAGTCTGGTTCATACAGTTCAAGGAAACCAGCTTCAAAGCCACTGAGGAATGCTGATAAACTGAGGGACGAGATTGTATCAGCCAAAGAGAAGAAATCTCATCAATTTTCTACAATTGTCACTTCCTCCTCTCCTCAGTCGAATACTTCAAGTGTTGCTTCAGTACTCCGTCGGCGTGAACAGTTATTGCATTGCAATTTATCCTTGAACGCTTCATGTTCATCTGATGCCTCCACAGATTCATTGCACAGTCGAGCATCTACTGGAAGATTAGTCCGGTCATATAGTTTAGGTAGCAGAAGGAAGCTGAATGTGACAAGGCCAAGAAGTGTTGCTTCATGTGTTTTAGAATCTCCTCCTTCTTCTGATGGTTCCCAGTCCAAGAAGAGGTGTGCTTGGGTGACTCCAAATACCGGTTTGTTCTTCTCTTTAACTATTCCTGAATTCATAAGAAGAAATTTATTACTGAATATTGATTTTGAAACTGACATGGACCATAATTTGATATTATCTCAAAAGGATTTGGAGGTGGACATTTCTGTGATTCTGTATGTGATTCCTTAGATTGTAATTACAATCAGGAATATCCACATGGTAGTTGATTTCTAATTTATTCAGAGCTCATATTGCTATCTTATGATTATTGTTAGACTTGAAGGTTAATTCCAGTTCATGAAGGTTGAGATTGTAGATTAAACATTTTGGATTCATTCAATTCAGAACTGTCAAATTTGTATTTGATCGTATTCTTTACCCTATAAGTTGTCAAATGAGCATGAACTTCAGTTTTCTGATGCTCGGTTGCTTCTGTGAGATATTTGAGAGTCCCTTCAATTTTATTATGCTTCAAATCATCATGTATGACTCTTTCATATTTGCTTTTTCTCCCCATGGATTTCATTTGATGCCTTGAAGAGAGAAAATGGAATAAATAGTTATTAGTTATTAGTAAAGAAATGGCATTAACCTGAAATATATTGATGGCTGTAGAGCTCTGAGTGGGCTTTATAGCAAGATGCCAGGCCTTATCTTTCATAGAAAGTCTTCATAAGATTTTTATTGAACTTGATTAGAGCATTTTTCTCAGTTTTGCTTCCTGACTAAGTTCAACTGTTGACAATAGAGCCGTGTTATGCTACTTTTCACGATGAAGAATGGGGAGTTCCAGTTCATGATGACAAGTATGTGATGCAAAATTTACTTGTCAAGTCTTTTTTGGGGGAAAAAGAATATTTCTCCTAAGATAGATGTTAATCTTGACACTTTATTCATGTAGGAAATTATTTGAGCTTCTTGTATTTTCAAGTGCTCTGGGAGAACTCAGTTGGCCAGCCATTCTTAGCAAAAGGCATATTTTTAGGTACTGCTTCTCTAGAAATCCCATATTGCCTTTTATTTTCCTTTTAAATTTAAAATTCAACTTAAAGCCTCAAACGCGAACTGGCCGCTAGACAAACCTTTGTCCTCATCAGTAGCCTCTTTCCTCATAATTCTGTTTGCAGTATTTTTACTAAAGGTTATTTGCAGGGAAGTTTTTGCTGACTTTGACCCGGTTGCTGTCTCAAACATGAATGAGAAGAAAATGTTGGCACCAGGAACCCCGGCAAGCTCTCTACTTTCAGAAGTTAAACTGCGGGCTATAATTGAGAACGCACGTCAAATAACAAAGGTAGATTATCATTTTCTCTTGACTTGTTCAACGTTTATAACAAAATATGCACCCTTTTGGTTCGTTCCTAAGTTTTCCACTTAATTCTTGGACTACCAGAAGCCAAGAAAACCATGAATCACAGGCTTGATTGCATTCTAATAATGTTACACTTGTTAGAAAACAATTCAACTAGTTTATGTCTTGCAAGTTTGGAGGCATTTTTTGTACTGCTGCATATATTATTATATCTTCAGCATGGTGCTCGAGTTTAATACGGTGTTGTCTTTTTGCCTCCTCGTCGTGACAGATAACAAGCGTCTTGATTTTCTGTGCAATCAATTGAATGACCTAAAATTGTTTTGTGGTCATTTTTGGTTTGGTAGATTCAGTACTAAAGTTAATGGGGTGGTGGTGGTCCTGTTCCTTATTCAATATGCAATATCCGTATGGGACAAATGATCATGACATGATCTTCTGTGCAACCTGATCTCTTAGGAATCCTATTTATGCCATAGCAGTTATAACTAATAATTTGGATTCTTTAACCTGCCATGTTGCTTGGCTGGTTTGCCCAAGTTAAACCAAAAATATATAGGCATATCAGAAGTGGGCCTCACTGCTAATGGCCTTGTAGCCTAATAGCATGAAAGCTTATCTATAAGTAGAAGGTCATGGGTTTGATCCGCTTGTACCTCAAGACGTTAGTAACTACTTTAATTCAAAAAAAAAAAAAACGTGGGCCTCACTGGAAAGTTAATTAAGATGTTTACATATTCGTTAATGAGTGGTTTAGTCTTAACATTTTTGTACAGCTCAGATCTACCTACCTAAGAATTTCCCCACCAAAGTTCCCATTTGTACAAACCGCCATAATTGCAGTTGCAGATAGCATCACTTGTGGATATGATGATTATCTTCTACAACTAACATTCTGCAGGTTTTTTAACCGATATGGCAGGTAATAGATGAATTTGGGTCATTTGAGAAGTATATTTGGAGCTTTGTGAACCACAAGCCCATAGTGCGCAGATTCAGGTACCCTAGACAGGTTCCTGTGAAAACCCCAAAAGCAGATTTTATCAGCAAAGACCTAGTGAGGCGGGGATTCCGCAGTGTGGGCCCCACCGTCATGTACTCCTTCATGCAGGTGGCCGGCTTAACAAATGACCATCTCAGCAGCTGCTTCAGATTCCAGGACTGTATTATAGCAGCATTACCAGAACCAGAAGGGAAAGAAGAGAATGGCATCATCAATGGCAGCATCGGAAGTAATAATAATAATAACAGTACTGAGCAAAATGAGACTAACAAGGGGGTCATGGAATCTGATCTGTCCATTGCCATTGATGATTTGCGCTTCACTTCAGAATAATGGCTGCTAATTGATTGTGAGGATGATGATGATGATGGAGCCTCATGTTCTGTTAGCAGTTGAGCTTATTAACTGATATTAACTGTAACTGATTTAATCCTTATGGTGGTGGTGGGGAATTTGTGTAGAATTTGTAGATTTGTAGATTGTAGATTGTAGATTATTATTATCACGAATGAATGAATTGAATCAAACTCAAACTGGGGCCACTGCTGCTGATGTAGAGAGCATTGTCAAATTAATGTACAATTTTTTGTACAGTTAGAAAGATCAGTGATAAGAATATTTGGTTTAAGGAAGTAATTTACTTTTGATCTTTCGTTTCTATATTCTTCATTTGCTTTTCCTTTATATTGAAAAGATTTCAAAAAGTAAATTTTCTCTGAAGACTATACAAATAAATTATTATTATTATTATTATTATTATTATTATTATTATTATTATTGGTGTTTCAAAAGTTATAATGTGATTTTTCTCAAGTTTTGCGATGATATCTTTATCTGAAGATATTTTTGTAAGATCAAAAATAGCAAATTATAATAACTTTTGAAATATAAATAAGAAAAAATTACTGAAAATTTTCTCATTGTAGAATTTATTCCCTAAAAAGTATTTGAAATTTATTTAAGTAACATGTAGTGCAACTTTTTTTTCAGTATATAATATATCTTCAACTATTTACTAAATATAAGACTTTTGTATAATTAAAAATCTATTATATATAATTGAAGAAGAGTTGTACATACTCAACATATTTTGTGAGAGATTTTTTAATAATTTTTTCAATAAATAATATTCCATCGATCCTTAATATATGATCTAATTATAGAGTTAATTTTAGTTATAAATATAAGATTAATTTTTTTTGGATTAACCCCATTAATACTCCTTTAATTTTAATCAAATAAGAGAGGAGAGGTAATTTAAAAAAATAATTAAGGTATTTTAAAAAAAACATTTTAATTAATTTAATTAAATTTTTTAATATAATTAAATTAATTAAATATATATTATATTAAGTATCAGAGTAATTTATCGATATAATTTTTTAAATAGAATTCATTAATTTTCAATTACAGTTGTTGTTGTTGGGCACATACAGTATAATAATAAATAGATGATCAGGATAAATCATAGAGCGCGTGTTCCCTTGTCCTCGGGGACTCTTTGTTTATTTTTTTACCCACCCAGTTCAACGGAACTTTACCCCGACTATATCCGAATTCGACCTGCGTCTCGTACCTAACTATAGTAGGTGAATCTCCCAACAGAGATTTTCAATGTGTACTCTTTGTTGACAGGCATGTTTTGGTTCCACCTACAACACCGACAATAATTATTTGCTTTTTTTAGTGGGAACACAACCAAGTAATCCAAGAACTCAAGAACATTGAAATAGAGATAACTATTAACTACTATTAATATAATATAATACAGTATAATACTCTTCCGTATTTAAAATTTAATTAAATTAAAAAATTAATTAATGTGATATTTTTTTTAAAATATTATAATTATTTTTTTAACTTCTCTATCCCTTTCTTATTTGATTATTGTCGAGGGAGTATTAATATGGATAATTTTTAAAAAAATTAATAAATAAAAAAAATATATCTTATATTTTAGATTAATATTAAATCTTTAATTAAATCTTATATTAAAGTATAATATAGGTTGAATGACATTCTTGTTTGATAATTCTAATTTACACATGATTAATGTGGCCGATTAAATTTCTAAATCATTATAATGTTGCCATTATATTAATAGACATTGACCATTGAGCCAATAAAATTTTTTTGTCCTTGTTTGATTTTATTTTCTTCTTTTATGTTTTAAGAATAGTTCTATAAAATTATTTTAAAATACGTCATAAAAACAAAAAAAAAATCTATTTGGACAATTGTTATAAAAAATTACATTTTTTGGATGATAAAGGAAATTTTCAACATAAAAAATAAAACTAGTTTAACTAATTTAATTTAATTAAAAAAATTAGTTAAATTGATCAATATAATATATTTTTTTTAAAATACTCTAATTATATTTCTTAATTTCCTCCTATATTTAATTATTGTTGAGAGAGTATCTATAGGAGTAATTTTAAAAAAATTGGTAAATATTATAAATAAATATTATATTTAAGACTAATATTAACTCTTTAATTAGATTTTATATTAAGAATAAAATAAATAATAGTTAATTGAAATCACACCATACAGCTATACTTGACTAGAGAGGCAATCTTGTGACCAAAAAGACAAAAAATAAGAAGAACAAGAACAAGAAAGTAATTTAGGCCTAGGTTCCTTTTGTTTTTATTTTTAATTTTTTTGGTTTGAGAAAAAGGGCTTCGGTATCCTTAGAAATGATGGAAGTGTTAAAACCCACTAATTTACAGTATTGCAACTTAAAGATGAGGCTCAAGTTTCTTGGACCCTGAAAATGTCCAAGTTCCCCTTTTTTTCTTTTGTATAAAATAAATAAATTTTAATAGTTAAAAGATTTTAAAATGATAAATAATAAAATATGGACCATTTAAATAATATTGTATTTTTTTCCAAATATAGTAAATGTACTTAGATGTGGAGGGACCCATTATGATTTCCCCCTCTTTTTATTAATTAAGATAAAAATATGGGAAACACAAACTATATACTGTTATAACTAAATTAGGATAAATCTTGTGTTTATCACTCTTATTCTATACTTTCTTAATATCCAACTTGTATATTTTTATACTCTCTTTTATGGTATTGATACTGTTTTATTACTTGTTTTTCCCATTTTGTATAAAATTTTAAGTACCCAATTTACCCTCTCTCGAATAACTAGCTATCTTTCGGTTACATGCTTAATTGACTTTTTTTCCCCTCATGAATACCTACAAGTATAGATGGTACGAATATAATATGTGAAAATACCATAAGCTGATCATTAGTAAAATCCAATAATCTTTTTTTTACTGATAAATAGAGGTGGTAAAACAGGACAGGTTCGGGTTAAAAAAATTTCAGCCCATTTTTTTGGCGGGTTGCACAGCCCGCTCTATAAATCGCCTCAGGTCCTCAGGTCCTTACTCCTCAGCCAGTAGCCTCGTCTTTACTCTTTATTCTTCTGCTGAATCTCCTCTCTTCCATTACTCGGCTGGCCTCTCCCGACTGCAAATCGCCTCATTTCATTAGACAGATCTCCTCTCCTCGTCGCCTAGTCGCCTGCACATTGCCCTCGCCTACTGAGTGCTATCGCTTCGCCTGCAATCCTGCATATCACCGTCGCCCTCGCCTCAAAGCCTCCCCTCCTGCTGTCGTCTCTCCTCGCTGTCGTCGCCTTTCGCCCAGTTCGCCTCGCCCGTAGTTTTAAGCAATTTTTGTAGATCACTTGCTGGGATTTAGTGTTTATATGTTTCTGTTCTAAACCTGATAAATTAATGTTACAATTAGACACTTGCTGGGATTTTTGCGATTTCCGTACATCACTTGCTGGATTTAGTGTTTTTCTGTTTCTGTCTGAAGCTGAAACCTGATAAGTTGATGTTAGAATTAGACACTTGCTAGGAATATGTTTCGTAGACCACTTGCTCGGATTTAGTTTTTTCTGTTTTTCTTCTAAACCTGATAAGTTAATATTAGAATTAGATACTTGCTGGCTGCTAGGATTTAGTGTTTTTTCTGGTTTTCGTATATCACTTGTTGAAATAGACATATCTGGTTTTTTCTGTTTCTTGTTCTTTTTGTGCCTGTTGTCGCCTGAAGGGTTTATGCATTGTAATTGAATTTTCTAGTTTTTTAACGTTAAGACATATCTGGTTTTTTTCTGAAACAGACATGAAGGGTTTATGTATTGTAATTTAATTTTCCTTTTCCACTTATAATTTCCAGTATAATTTGTAGAAAGTAAAGATGGATTTAGGCAACACTGTCAATATTGGGGGGAAATAAAAGAAAGGATAATGATGATAATACCAATGCAACTAATATGGAAAGTCAATCTGCACAAGCTGACTGCTCTGTTTCTGTAGAAGATAATCCAAGTAAGAAAGCAAAGAAAACTACCTCTGATGTTTGGAACTATTTCACTAAAATCGGTAAACTAGAAGGCAAAGAAAAAGTTGAATGTAAAGGCTGTAAAAAATCATATATTGTGGGAGGTAAGGATTATAGGACGTCACATCTTTGTCGTCATATAAATACTTGTGCAGCAATCCCTAAATATAAAGATGTTGGTGCCATGATGTTAGACCATGCAGGTAATGTTAGAGCTAGAAAACTTGATCAGAACAAAGTTTGAGATATGTTGGCTTATTGTATCATTAGACATGATGTTCCATATTCTTTTGTTGAGTGGAAGGCATTTAGAGATTTTTACTCATATCTAAATCCTGACTATAAGCTCATTACTAGAAAAACTGTTACAGTTGATGTTATGAATTTCCATCTTAGAGCAAAAGAGAACCTAAAAAATTAGTTAGCGAAGAGTCCTAGTAGAGTATATTTAACTGCTGATTGTTGGACTTCATTAGCTACTGAAGGATATCTTTGTTTGACTGCACACTTTATTGATGAGAAATTGACTCTTAATAGCAAGATACTAGCATTTGCTAGGATGAAGCCTCCACACTCTGGTATTGAATTGTCAAATAAGGCACATAATATCATTACAGATTGGGGTCTTGAAAATAAAATATTTTCTATTACTTTGAATAATGCTGAAATATAGGTTGAATTTATATAATAGTTTGATATGTAGTAGGGAATTTTTCCCTGTGAGAAGCTGTGCCCATATCCTAAATCTCATAGTGCAAGAGGGTTTGATAGTAGCTACTAGTGCTGTGCAAAAGATTCAGAACAATATTACATATGTGAAGCACTTAGATTTGAGGTTGACAAACTTTAAGAAGTGTGTTCAACAAGTTGGAGGCATTGATAGTTCAGTGGGTTGAGATTAGATGTTCCTACTAGATAAAATTCAACACACACAACGCTTCAAAGTGCAATCAGATATCGTCGGGCTTTTGTAAACTTATCTTTGCATGACAGCAATTACAGACATTGCCCATCACCTAAAGAGTGGACTAGAGCAGAAGTTATGTGCGCATTCTTGAAGCCATCTGCAGTTATTACAAATTTGATTTATGGGTCTTCTTATCCGACTACTAACATGTATTTCATGCAAATATCCAAAATTGAGACATTATTGAAACAATATATGGACAGTGATGATCTTTTGATTCAAGATATGGCTGAGAGGATGCTTCAAAAATTTGATAAATATTGGGGTGATTGTAGTGTTATTCTTGCGTTGGCAAATGTTCTTGACCCACAGATGAAGTTTGATGTTGTAAAATTTTCTTATGCAAAACTTGATCCTACAAATTATGAAGACAAGATTGAACACATAAGGAGAAAGTTATACTATATTTTTTATGAATACAAAAGCATGGGATCATCATCATCCTCGGTCCTTTTTGTTAGAGGGGAATCAAGCTCCAATGTCAATGTGTCCACAACAATGTCTTGCCCACATAATATTGTTGAGTCCTCTATAGATGATGAGAACAACTATATGGATACTTTTAAAGTAAGTTTGAGATATTTAATGTTAGTACTTAATTTATATGATTGCTTTGCTATGTTATCAATGTTAATATTTAATTTATATGATGCAAAATTTTTTTGAAGCAAAGAATAAAGATACTATAGTATTCCAAAAGTCTGAATTAGATATTTATTTGGAAGAAGCAACACTTGATCATAGATTGTGTGTCAAATTTAATTTGTTAAATTATTGGATGACTAATGCGGCTCGATTTCCTTGTCTTTTAAAGATGGCATGTGATATACTATCTATTCCAATCACCACAATTGCAAGTGAATCAGCTTTTAGTATTGGTTCACGAGTTCTCACAAAGTACCGTAGTTGTCTTCTTCTAAGGGTGTGTTTGGATTAACTTTTGGAGAATAGATTTTGGGAAAAATAGATTTTGGAGAATAGATTTTGAGGAGAATAGATTTTGGGAAGAATAGATTTTGGGAATAGAGATGTTTGGATGATTAGTAGTAGAATCACTTTTTATATTGGTAAATTACCAAAAAGTGTATGATTTGATTAAAAGTAAGAGAGAGGAAAGATGATAGAGAAAAAAGAGGAGAGAGAAGAGAGTGTAGAGAATAGAGAGGAGAGAGGAGAGAGAAAAAGAGAGATAAGAGAAGAGAGAGGAAAGAGAAAAGGAGAGATAAGAGAGGAGAGAGGAGAGATAGTGTAAGAAAAAGTAAGGGTATAATAGTAATTGAATAATCCATAACCTAGGTTTCAAACCAAAAGATATTTTCAGTGGCTTATTCAAAACTTAGGTTTCAAACCGAGGTTTTGCCCAAAATTAATTTTCAATAAAAATGACTGTTTGTGTAAAAATTTTCCAAACCGCGATTTTAGTCCAGAATTGATTTTACACCGTGTTCCCAAACACACACTAAAAAATGTTGAAGTTATTATTTGCACTCGCAATTGGATACTGGGTTATTCATGGGGTGATAATTTGATTTCTTTACTTATTTATCTTGAGCTTCTATAGTTCTATATATTAATTCAATTTTATTAAGTATTTCTTTTTTTAATTTTTTGTGTTGTGGCATATGAGATTAAGGAATAGGAAGGTGGTACTCATATTAGTAGTAGTGTTGATGACACTGTTATAATTTCAGATATTGCTTTAAATACTATTGACATACTGTAATTAATTTAAATACTATCTTTGTCCTTTTTTTGGATCTAAAATACACTTAGAGGTTGTTTCTATATTTTTTATTTTTTAGTAGGTATTTCTGCGTTGAAATACTATATGGATTTTATTTAAAAAAAAATGGTCGCAGGCTAGAGGGTCAACCTACCACAAAAGCGAGGCAGACTAGGGCTGACAAAAAGTCAACCCACTTTTCAACCCACGAGTTGAGGCGGGCTGGCTCGTAACCCGCAGGCTAGCCCGCTTTACCACTTCTACTAATCAATACCTAGTCAACAAGTCATGTGACACTCTACTTATGATGTGACGTGTTTTTAGGAAAAAAATATTAGTACTAATTGTTCTACATTATTGAACTTTAAGGTGGCCGACATTCTAGAGGCGAAAATGCTCTATGAAGTTGATAATCGAAAGTATTATAGCAACAATTTTGACACTTGAAAGGGACATTATTCTAATAAATGATTTAGAATAATCATTACAGCAGTGCGTCTCATAAAATATCTCAATGTTTTCGTATTAAATTTTTAAAAGGACTAAAGCACATTCAACATCCGAAATAATTTTAATGGTATAATTAATATTTTAAATTATTTAAAAATATAATTAATATTATAAAATAATCTTTTAGATATAATCAATATCTTCCATTAATTTTTATCAAAATTTCTGTCAAATTATGTCTACGTGGACTTTTTTTTATGTCATTCTTTATTCCACCTATAAAAATATGTTTTTAATAATACAACAAATTAAAAAGAGGAATCTGAACCTGAATGTGGGAGAGTTAGGGATTGTGGTAGCAGAGACTCTTGGAATTTCCGATACTCACCGAATGGCTTTTGTTACATTATTCGCGCCGATTCAGTAGCCAACCAGCGCATCTCCCAGTTATAATAAACAGTTGCTCGATCTGAGCAAACTTGAAGCAAAGAACAATGAATTGTTTATAAGAAGCAATAGCAAAGAGAATAAAGAAACGAGTGGCAAGGATGCAAAGCTTCCTACTCATTTGGATCAAATCGAATAATATTATGCAGATCATGTTGCATTCGTCCAAACACGAAGTGGAAACAAATTCCGATCCCCTTCATCTTCGGCCCAATCCTCTTCTTGACCCTAACTCTTCAACATTGAGGTTTAGATGCCGCTCAGCCAAAGAAAGATGATAGAGTTTGCTAAAATAGACACTAAATACTTTTTAAAAAATCTCCTCCTAATCACTAGTATGGTTATTAAAATCATAAACATCAGCATGTAGGTTTCAGATCTAAATAGCATTATCAGGTCTCTTAATTATTGTTCTTGAGAAATGATCAGGTTTAACCTATTCTTTGAAAGATTTCTCATCTAATTTATTTTATTATTAAGAAAATATTTTTACATGTGAAATTTTAAAAATGACATGGATAAAAAAAGACTTATGTAGACATGGTTTGATATAATTTTTTATAGAAATTATTAGAAGATATTGATTACACCTAAAAAATTATTTTATAATATTAATTATACCTTTAAATAGTTTAAAATATTAATTATATTACTAAAATTATCTCAGGATCGTTTGGCACAATTTAACACTTTTTAAAATTATATGTAAAATAAAAAAAAAGATCAATATATTTAAAATAGATTGAGTAATACTATTACTAAGGGCCTATTTGGATTAGTTTTTAGAGAATATATTTTGGGAATAATAGATTTTGGGAAAAAGTAATTTTGAAAAAATAAATGTTTGAATAGTTATTTTTAAAATAACTTTTTGTATTGGTAAATTATTAAAAATGTATAATTTTATTAAAAGGAGGAGAGAGGAGAGATGGTAGAGAAGAGAGAGGAGAGAGGGTATAGAAAAGAGAGGAGAGAGAGGAGAGAGAAAAGATGAGAGATAGTAGAAAAGATAGAAGATAGATGAGAGACAGTGTAAGAAAAAGTAAGGGTAAAATAGTAATTGAGTAGTTCATAAGCTCTTTTACTATTTCAAAAGCTATTCTGACCAGCTTATCTGAAACTATGCTTTTAAACGACGATTTGGTCTAAATTGAGATTTTAGAAAAAAATAACTATTTATTTCTAAATTTTTTCAAACCAAAATTTAGATTAAAAGTCCTTTTAAAATTATAATTTAAGAGTTTCCCAACCCACACTAATACATACAATTACTTAACGATGAAAATGGTAATGTTCCATTTATTTATTTATGTACCAAAAAGTAGAGGTTGAGTAAGACAAAGTCCCCTTCTCACTAAAATGTCCATAATACCCTTAAATTCTTTTGGCAAAAAAGATAAAATCTTCCTAAACAAGTTTAAAATGAATACCCTCATTTGATAGCTAAATCATGGCTGAATTGAAAATTCAAAATAGTGCATGGCATATGATATGGAACCGGATCCCTTGGTGGCTGAAATTCTCAACGAATCTTAACGGCTTGAATTTCAACTATCCATATCAATTTAACATCTTATAAAATGCCCCTTCATCAATCCATCTTATAAAAATTTCAGCGGTTGAGAGGATCCAAATCCCTTCTATTCCATTCACACACGATATTTTTAATAATTCTTTTTCTTCCTCCTTTGTACCCGATATTTTATTGATTTTAGTTTACTTAAAACCTCCCAGGCACTTTCTAAGGATCTTTATCTAGACTAGGTACTATTGTTTATCCCCTTTCATCCCATTTATTCCATTCACATAAACCAAAAGATTCTCCAAGAATATACAGCACATATTATTCTCATTAGCAAAGCTTTATATGTAAAAATTAGGAGAAAAATAAGAAAGAAAATTCTTCTTTCTTGTGGAATAATTCCCCAAAATAAAACTAAAATTAAGGAAAAAAATTATATGACATCAAACTTGATATCTCAAAGGATGATTATCACATACGAACATTACATATATATATATATGTAAATACCATATTATCAAAAAAAAAAGAAAAAAAGACGCAAACACCATGACCATATGCTCCATCTAGAAGACTTAATTACTTTATTTGGATGAGGAGAATATATAAAAAAAGCTTTATTTGGATGAGGAGAATATAGAATGAAAGAAAAGAGGGAAGAGAATTTATCTCATACATTTGAATGAATAAGAAAAAGTTTGTTAGCTCATACTAACCGTCAACCTGTTATGTTTTACGGGTTATATAACTCTTATAATATAAACAAATATATGGAAGTATATCTATATGCATACACGTGTTTCAATTTGAGGAAAATGCACATAAAATTTGGGCCAAGCCCCTTTGAGTTAATAATATTTTTTTTAAAACATAATGATAATATTTTGTTTTATATATTAACTAGGTAGAATGGCATAAAATGGATGACAACTTTAATTTCGAGAAGTTAAGTTTGAGTTTTAAATGTTAGTTAGAAATCGATAACTATTTTATCTTAAGAAATAACAACAAATAACAATAAAATTTTTGACAATAATAAACCTTATCCATTCTTAAAACCCAAACCTAACTTTCTAAAATATTAGTTGTTAGTAATGAAAGCTGATATTATACAATTAAATTAGTTATTTCTTAAAATAAGATAGTCATTAATATTCAGTTTATCCAAATAAATCTCACGCATGGAAGTTATAGACTCTAAATAAAATCTATACAATTTGAGTTTTTGCCTCTAATTGGAATCAATTAACTAATAAAATTAAACTTAATGAAAAGAATGAATTCTTCACAATGTGATAAGTTAATATTCGAATAATCGTTAGAAGATGTGTGAATATTTAATAATTATTTTTAATAAAATGATACTTATATTTTAAAAAAAATAGAATCAATTAAATTTGAGATTTCTCATTTGTAATTTCCCCCCCCCCCCCCCCCCCCGCAAGATTAAGGATAGGAATAAATGCAGGGTGACACAACATAAAAGAAATGAAAATTATCCTAACAACAAACAATGAAACGCAAGAGAAAACAAAAAATGGGACGACAAAAAATTCCAAATGTCACGGACCGGCACAGAAGATGATGGGGAAGTCAAGCCACCCGTCATGTTACTGTTATCTCAGCCCTCAACGCACATCCGAATTCCTCTCTGATGGTTCATTATAAATAATGGCGACCATAGTAGCTTCCTTTGCGGCTTCTTTACGTGCTTCTTCCTCTACTTTTTCTTCTTCTTCTTCTTTGTTTCTCTCCGTTAGGCTAAGTTCTGCTTCTCCGTCGATCCTTCGTTTCCCTGCTCTGCCTCTGCGCTTTCCATCAAGGAGACTCATGGCTCAAGCTTTAGTTTGTGCCAGCCTTGGCCTAACTCAGCCAGTAAACATCGAAAACCCCAAGGTCTCATACCATCTCTCCGCTTTGTTTTTGTTAATGAGTTATTTTGTGGTTATCTTTGTGCCCTTGTTTCCTGTTGGCACTGATCTCTCGCATTCGCTTAGAATCCATGAGTAATTCTGATCTTACTGTATTTGGGGTTTCAGTGTAATTCTCACTGTATCAGTAGTCAGTCAGTCCAATTTAATGGAAGTCCCGTTGACTGGATATCTGATTTGTTTTCTTCAATCTGCCAAAGATTTCGTTTCGCATTGTCTAATGCAAGAAGTCATTGACTTGAGAATTTTTGCTTTCTGGTTAACATTTAAATTTGAATCTTTTCATATGTTTGAAGGTTATAGAGAAATACCATCGTTTTGAGGTTGACTATTGTTTTTCATTAGAAATGAAATCAGTGAGATATGCTCTTATTTCTTTCGTGATTTAATAGTGTAATTCTGAAGTTTCTTTTCCCCCCTTTCCGGAAGATCTCTTTCACTGCGAAGGAGATTGAAGTGACAGAATGGAAAGGAGATATACTTGCAGTAGGTGTCACGGAGAAAGACATGGTAAAAGATGAGAACGCAAAGTTCAAGAATCCGATTCTGAAATCGCTTGACTCCAAGTTGGGTGGTTTATTGGCTGAAGCTTCTTCTGAGGAGGATTTTTCTGGAAAAGTTGGCCAATCAACAGTTCTTAGGGTACCAGGACTTGGATTCAAGAGGGTTGGCTTGATTGGGCTTGGACAGTCGGATTCAACTACAGCTTCATATAGGTGTTTTGGTGAGGCTGTTACAACAGCTGCAAAGTCCGCCCAAGCAAGTGATATTGCCATTGTTCTCGCTTCATCTGAAGGACTTGCTACAGAATCAAAGCTTACAACTGCTTCTGCCATAGCATCTGGTATTTGTTTTATGATTTTGTACATTTACGATCATAATTGTCTGGTTACCAATGCATGCTTGAGCTGTGATGTATGATTTAAATTTTACATGTGTACTTGAACTTTGCTAGGGACTGCACTGGGAATACATGAAGATAACAGGTACAAGTCAGAATCAAAGAAAACAGCTCTTAAATCAGTTGACATTCTTGGTCTTGGAACAGGACCTGAATTGCAAAAGAAACTTAAGTATGCTGAAGATGTTTCTTCTGGAATAATTTTTGGAAAGGAGCTTGTGAACTCTCCAGCTAATGTGGTCACACCAGGTTTGTTTGATTATTGCGTTTGGAAAAGATCTATTGCTCCCATGCTTTGCTGTTACTTGACAGGACTTATATCTCTTTACACTCATGTGCTTGACTAGTATGTTCATGATTTGTTAATGGATTCTTGGAATTGATCTGACCTTCTTGAATTATTTAACTCAGGGGTATTGGCAGAAGAGGCCTCTAAGATCGCTTCCGCATATAGTGATGTTCTAACAGCTAAAATATTGAATGCTGAGCAATGTAAGGAATTGAAAATGGGATCCTATCTCGCAGTTGCTGCAGCCTCAGCAAATCCTCCTCATTTTATCCATCTTTGTTATAAACCTCCTAGCGGACCTGTCAAAGCCAGGTTGGCATTAGTTGGAAAGGGTTTGACATTTGACAGGTAATTAGATTGTTTACGACAAAGCATCTTTCTACTTTAGCCACAGTTTAGAATGAGTGATGATTCCAAACTGATGTTTTCCCTATTGCCCTTGTATTTCTTTTATGTAACTGGTGATGATATTATAACTTTATTAGTGGTTGAAGTGATAATACAGTACTTAAGACTGCTCTCTGTGGTTTTTTTTTTTTGGGACAATACTAATTTGCCATGAGTTTCAAAGGATATTGATTTTTTGTCTTTTCGCTATATACAAATTGCCTTTTTAGTTTAGACTTATATTTTGTTTTTGTATGCCATGACTGCTTCAAAACTTATTGTTGGTAATTTATTTTTACTTTTTGGTTTTGATATAAAGCACTTTTTGTATTATTTTTAAAATAATTTATCTGTATGTTACCAGTGGTGGCTACAACATCAAAACAGGACCTGGCTGTTCAATTGAACTTATGAAATTTGACATGGGTGGTTCAGCTGCAGTGTTAGGCGCGGCAAAAGCTCTTGGTCAAATCAAACCTCTTGGAGTGGAGGTGAGCCATTGATCATTTTTCGTGAGTCATGACTTTGTGCTTTGCATAGAATAACATACTAATTGATTGATAATGATGTGTTTTACCTTCTATATTTCTGTGTTAAGCCTTTGGTGGGTACGTGGCATGTGGCAAATTAGGGGCTCAACTTTTTGGGGACAACAGAAAAATTAGATCTAATTTTAAATTTTGAAAATTATCCATTGAATTTGATTTCTTCATATGGAATTTATATTGAAAGTTAAAAGTCTTGCATTTCAGGTTCATTTTATTGTTGCAGCTTGTGAGAATATGATAAGTGGAACAGGAATGCGACCTGGAGACATTGTCACAGCTTCAAATGGAAAGACTATAGAGGTTAATAGACTTTATATATGTGTGTGTGTATTATTTCAATCTATTGGATATGGCACATAGCAATATGTGGTTCGTGATTAGTTCGAAATGTTCATTCCGTGTTTTTTTAAAGAAAAATACATATTACTTATTTTGATCTGTATATCAAATCTTAAATTTGTATGACAGATTTTCGATGAAAACTTGAGTTTGATGATGTGGTTTTGTTTTATTTAGTTATTTACTTATGTTCGTTGATGGATTTGTTGATAAAAATAGTTCAGTTCAATTTATAGGTTTTATGAACGTACCTTTCAAAGAATTGGTCCACTGTGATGTTTATTTCAATTGCATTGTGAAGAATAAATTTAAGATGTGCTTAGAATTTAGATTTCATTGGATCAGGGCATTACATGGTAGTCTAGCTTGCTTGCTGTCAGAGAATTGGTGTATCCTATTTTGCACATATCTTGTTTTACAGAACAGTCCAAAATGCACCTTCATCGTGTTGGAATTATTTGCTAGAATCGGAAGAGAGATGCATCAATTTATTTTCCTTTATTTTTTCCTTTCAATTTTTGGAATTATTTCAATTACATCAGCACTGCATAACAACGCTAATAATATCGGAACCTAATGCATAGTTACAAGTTTTACTAGTGGTTTATTACTGATAATCATTGAATTCGGATATTAGCCTTTTGGGAGCTAAAGCACATTTATTACTTGACTTATATAACTTATTATTAGCATTTAAAGTTACATTTGGCTTTGGCTTAAACCTCTTGCAGGTTAACAACACAGATGCTGAGGGTAGGCTTACCCTGGCAGATGCTCTGGTATATGCTTGTAACCAAGGAGTTGAAAAGGTACGTACTTACATAATTTATATAAGGCCATACATCCACATATTTTTTGTCCAAAAAAAAAAATACACCCACATATTTGTAATTTGCAAATAATTCCTAACAGATCTGATTTCCTGCCTCACGTGACTGAAAATCTGTTGTTATTTATATTGCATGGTTGATATTTACCTTCTAAATATAGAAAATGTAGTAATCGTTCTGATTAGTCTAGCTTTTTCTTAAATTTGATAATTTAATGAATATGTGAGATTGCCAGTCTTAAAAAGGAATTTGACCTGAGATGTGTACACACTGTTTTGAAAAATATTTGCTGATTTGGGGATCTTTTTGCTTATTTTTCACAAGCATATAGTGCCCCTATGAACATTTTTTTTTAAAATTTCATTTAGAATATATAGTTTGCTATCAAAACCTTGCTTACATGTTTATTCGCTATTCTACAGATAGTTGACTTGGCAACCTTAACTGGGGCCTGCGTTGTTGCTCTTGGACCTTCAATTGCAGGTGAACATTAACTTGCTTGCATTACGTTATATTTGAGCTATAATAATATCCATATAGTGAAATTTATTTGTGAGAATCAGAAAAGGCCCAATGTTTAGTTGGTATGGGATGTATTTTTATGTTACTTGGGAAAGCATGAGCTGAGCCTTGTTTGTTACTCAATATTAGGGATAGAAACGGTAAAAGGAATGAAAAATGGGTAGAAAATGCCCTTCATGCCCATACTTTATTTAAAAAAATAAATGTACTATAAAAAAGTAGGCATTGTTAAATAATGATAACAAGGGCGTAGCAGATATTGCACAAAAATTCAAAGTTCCCATCTCTCTCTTGCCCTCTCCTTGGTTGCTTATAAAACCAAACATGGTCCTAATGTTTGGGAGAGGTAGGATGTGAAAGAGATATAACTGTTACAGAGGCCACATTTTGGTTGCTTTTCCCTTCCTGCAGTTAGCAATCTTGCTAATAGCTGAACTCTTATATTGATTCATTTTATTATTAATAATTGAGTACTAATGCAAAATATTGACTTGTAGGTGTGTTTACACCCAGTGATGACATGGCAAAAGAATTAACGGAAGCAGCAGAGGCAGGTGGAGAAAAACTATGGAGGATGCCAATGGAGGAAAGTTACTGGGAAACAATGAAATCAGGAGTGGCTGATATGGTGAATACTGGTGGTAGAGCAGGCGGTTCTATTACTGCTGCTCTATTTTTGAAACAGGTATTTGTTGTAATTATTCAACTCATGTTATTTCTCTTGTTTATGTCTCCAACTTTGGATTCATAATAAGTTCCATGCGGTATACTTTCATCTTTATTTTAGCATTCAAGATGTCTATGTTTTGGTAGTATATTGGTGTTCAAGGGAGTTAGAGACATGGGATGCCGCTATTTTGGTGGTATCTTGTACCGTCATGGAACATGCAAATCTTTATATATATAAAGAATATGGAAATATCATGTCTTTCAACAATTTTCAAATTTTTTTTCACATAAAAAGATTTAAATATAATAGTTTTTCAGTTCTTGGTGACCTGTATCCCATATGGCATAGACATTAAAAAACAGAGCTGTTATTCTGACCCATCATGAACACTAGTACTAGACATTGCATGTGGGCATTTCAATTTTTAGGAGAATGACAATTAACGACCTCATAAGAAAGTTCATGTTAGAATGAGACTTTTCATAAATTCAGTATTGAATATGAGAAATCTAAGTACTAAAATTTGGGAGTTTAAGGATGTGTTTGGGAACATCAAAACACACACACTAACACTAAAAGTAGTGCTCTTGATTTAATATTAACTTTTTCATTAGGTCTTGAATTTTCATTCTCGCTCCTTTTTTTTCCCGGTCTTTATTGTCGGTTTTGTGTTGTATCTCAAATCAATACAATGTCCAAGCTTCCTAGCCTATAGCATTGTACTCATATCAGTGTCCTCAGCGCTTCTCATGTTTCATTATTGTCTCATTTTCTTGCTGCTTCTATCAATAGTTCTGGTACATGTAATGTTCTATGCATTTAAGAGATTGAACATGCACTTCACGTTCCCCCTTTATATGTTTTCACGTGGACACAATGCATTTCCTTTCTAAATTCAAAGACCTAGATATAGGGTTTCTGAGAGAACTTTCTGGTTTTTGCAGTTTGTTGATGAGAAGGTTCAATGGTTACACATTGACTTAGCTGGTCCAGTGTGGAATGACAAGAAGAAAACTGCAACTGGATTTGGAGTTGCTACTTTGGTGGAATGGGTTTTGAAGCACTCCTCTTAGATGCAAAACTAAATGAAAGTATTTGTGTTGGGAAAGAGAGTTATATAAGTGAGAAATGCACATTCTGAGGTTTCTGGTTCAATTTGGGGTGGGTGGGTTGGTTCTATGAATAAAATGATCTTTTAAAAGGACGGAAAGAAAGAAGTGGTGAGCTGAGGCTTGGTTTTTCCAGGTTGTTTTAATGTTATTTTAAACTTTGTGATCTTTAGCTCAGAGAGTAATTTATTTTCCCCTCTTTGATGTTAATGGTTGACATCTCTGTCAAGGTGTTAAAAATGGGACCGGCCATTCAACGAGACAAGGCATTGATTCAAGGGTTAATGGTGGGATCTTGGTCAGATCGGTCATTTTAATTTAATATATTTATAATTTCAAACATTGAATAATACATTAGAAGTCACATTTTACAAGATATTAATCATGTTTCAAGCTTCATCCTAATATATAAGCAAGGGAAGATAGTCACTCATCTTAAGCAAAAATGACAATGTATCATGCACTTTTAAGATTTAAGAGGTATATGTTTGGTTTAGGTCTCAAAGGATGGTTTTGTCACCATAACTCAAACGATTTCTCTCTCTTTTTTTTTTTTTTTAGGATCAATCTTTTTCTCAAAATTATAGTTTTAAAATAAGCTATCCAAATACTTTTTAGAATATATTTTCTACTAAAACTATAAATAAATTATGAATATTAACTTTTTTAAGAATTAATTCTCTAAAATCTATTTTACTCAAAATGAGAAAATATTTGTTCTTGTAGATTCAATAAATATTAATACAATTAAGCTTTTAGGCATTGAGTGATGACATACCACATGATGAATATGATTATCTATACACAACAATCTCATCATCTTCAAATAGCTAGAAAATCCTTCTACCTTCTTCCCCTATCCTATTTCAACCCATTTCCCACCCAATTAAACCTATTCATCAGCCCTATTTCTCCTTAAAGTTATATTTTAGGTAGCCTCTATGTCTTTAAATAAAAAATTAGTATATTACAATTCTTCTTTCGTAAAAAAACGTTATTCCCAAAATTCAAATTCTCAAGTCATGTTACATAGTACCTAATTGAACAAGTGAGAATACTCTTGTTTCATCTTCTCCTTCTTCACCCATTACATCACCTAAAGCCATACCCTTCCACACAAAATGCGAAATTTGCCAAAATTCCATTTATGTAATTAGATATACTAACTAAAAACATAATTCTGACAAGAAAATGTTTTTTTTTTAATGCCATTATCTAGTATTTGATATTATCAAATATTTGAGCATGCTTATTTCAAATAAAAGTTCTAACATCTTTTATTTTTCCAATTAAATTTGAACTCCCTATCTTGCAATTTTAGTCGAGGGTTATTTTTTTGATATCATAAATTTGAACTGATCAAGGGGATTTAATTGGAGCCAATATATGAAGAACGTGAAGTGACCTTCTTGACCGTTAAAGCTGTCAACTCCAATCTCAACCACTCATGGCCGATATTCCATAATCGGACGGCGAAGAAAGCATGAAATTAGTCAGGCAAATGTCTCGCAAATCCTCACACTTGTGTTCATGAGGCGATTTCTTGTCCAAAATGCTTTTCTGTTATGGAACAAAAACCAAGGAATAGGAAATCGGAATTTCTCTAACGATCACAATTCACAAGTGCGCAGGGTCAGTGAAAGACGAAGACACACACACACACACAATACAACACACAACACAGCGTAACAGAGTCAGAAAAAGAGAATTCGAGAAAGTGAAGAAGTTCAGAATTTAATTTCCAAGCAATGGCGAGAGAGCCTCTCGCTCGTCATCAATGGATCTCTCTCTGTATTATTCTGCTCCTTGCCCATCACGTCAAGTGTTTTTACCTCCCTGGTGTCGCACCTCAAGATTTCCAGAAGGTGATTCCAATTTATTCATGTTCTTGCATTCAATTTGCAATGCGAGCTTGTGATTATTATTTTTAATCATAATATTAGCTTTGATTAGTTTTCATTGGTGGCAGGGAGATCTGTTGATGGTGAAAGTAAACAAATTGACTTCCACAAAAACACAGCTTCCTTATTCCTATTATTCGCTACCTTATTGTCGCCCAGATCACATTGTCGACAGTGCAGAAAATCTCGGAGAAGTTCTTCGGGGTGATCGCATTGAAAACTCACCCTATGTGGTGAGTTAAATTTTTGTGGAATCCTTCCTTGATTCTTCCTTTGGTTCATTCACTTTAATTTTTTATTGAACAATTTGGATTTTTCCCAGTTTAAAATGAGAGAGCCAAAGATGTGCAATGTTGTTTGTCGTCTAACTCTTAATGCAAAAACTGCCAAAGAGTTCAAGGAAAAGATAGATGATGAATATCGTGTGAATATGTGAGTCATTAATGACTTTAAATTTTACTTACACTGCTCTGAGCCTGCTATATATATACTTGTGACCATTTTTTTTTATTCCTTTCTTGCATTGTTGCAGGATTCTAGATAATCTTCCTTTAGTTGTTCCTCTACGAAGGCCTGATCAGGATGAATCTTCCATAGTGTATCTGCATGGATTTCTTGTTGGCCTTAAAGGACAGTATGCTGGAGTAAGTACCAGCTTAATGACCTTCTCTTGTTTTCATTGGATTGAATCTATTTTGACCTCTTCAATGTGCACAAATGTATACAGATGAAGGAGGATAAGTATTTCATCCACAACCACTTATCCTTTGTAGTCAAATATCATAGAGATCCATTGACTGAGTTGTCGAGGATTGTAGGCTTTGAGGTCAAACCCTTCAGGTTGTGTTATAATTCTTCTTCAGCTGATTGTATATCATTCTAGTGAATGGCTGGTTTTACTTGTTATGTTATTTGTGAATACAGTATAAAGCATCAGTATGAAGGCGAGTGGAATGAGAAGACCCGCTTAACTACTTGTGATCCGCATGCAAAAAAAGCAGTCATCAATTCTGAAACTCCTCAAGAGGTTGAAGACAAGAAGGAAATTGTTCTAACGTATGATGTTGAATTCCAGGTTACTTACCATAACTTAAAATTAACTGAATTAATTACTTTTCTCAGTTCCACTGAGAATTCTGTCTTGATTTGATGTTGGTTTCATTTAAGTATCTGGAAAGCTTTCCCCTTTGTAGGAGAGTGATGTAAAGTGGGCATCTCGCTGGGATACCTATCTCCTTATGGCTGATGATCAGATTCACTGGTTTTCCATTATTAATTCTTTACTGATTGTAATTTTCTTGTCGGGCATGGTGGCTATGATAATGCTGAGGACACTTTACCACGATATCTCTAACTATAACCAATTGGAGACACAAGAAGAAGCTCAAGAAGAAACAGGATGGAAGCTTGTTCATGCTGATATTTTCAGGCCTCCATCTAAATCTGACTTACTATGTGTATATGTTGGAACAGGTGTTCAGTGTTTAGGTATGGTTCTTGTCACTATGATTTTTGCTGCCCTTGGATTTCTCTCCCCATCAAATAGAGGAGGCTTGATGACAGCCATGCTCTTGCTCTGGGTCTCCATGGGATCATTCGCCGGATACTCATCAGCTCGTTTCTATAAGATGTTCAAGGGAACAAATTGGAAAAAGATCGGTCTGAAAACAGCCTTCGTCTTTCCTGCTACAATCTTTGTAATATTCTTTTTTCTAAATGCTCTTATTTGGGGTGAGAAGTCTTCTGGGGCTGTCCCTTTTGGAACAATGTCAGCTCTGGTTTTGTTATGGTTTGGCATCTCAGTCCCGCTTGTCTTCATTGGCGGTTATATGGGTTTCAGAAAGCCACTTTCAGAGGATCCAGTAAAGACAAACAAGATTCCTAGGCAAATCCCAGATCAAACCTGGTACATGAACCCTGTGTTGTCTATTCTAGTAGGAGGCATACTCCCATTTGGTGCTGTCTTCATAGAACTATTCTTCATTCTCACATCAATCTGGTTACATCAATTTTACTACATATTTGGTTTCCTCTTCATTGTGTTCCTCATACTTCTGGTAACTTGTGCTGAGATAACAGTAGTTCTCTGCTACTTCCAGTTATGTAGTGAGGACTATCGCTGGTGGTGGAGGTCTTATCTGACTTCAGGTTCATCAGCAATTTACCTTTTCCTTTATGCTGCTTTTTACTTCTTCACAAAGCTTGAGATCACAAAACCAGTTTCTGGGCTTCTGTACTTTGGATATATGCTGATTCTTTCATATGCTTTCTTTGTCTTGACTGGTACAATTGGGTTCTATGCATGTTACTATTTCGTAAGGCTCATCTATTCATCTGTCAAAGTTGACTAGTTATTGCCATTGTGAAGGAAATGGATGGACGGTCAAAAGTCAAATCACCTCTTGAAGAGTTAATGCCTTGTTTATTTGGAACTTAAGAGTTGTGGCTCTACATTGGTTGGTTCCAATTTTAAGCTTAGACAGAAATTCTTGTTCGTCTCTACGGTAGAGTTTGTTCTGCATATATGATTTTTGTTCAAATTCGGTGGAGTTTGGGAAATTTGTAGTTTCAATGTAACAAGTAAGCTACATACATTGCAAAGGAGTGTGTTTACAAGTAATAACAAATCACTCCAAAAAATTACGGTGGAGCAAATGCGCTTATGAGGGAAAAGCCACGTCGAATCAAAAGCCAAAATTTGGTGCTTTTTTTGGGCCGGGGGGGGGGGGATGAGGATGAGAAGAAAGAAAAGGGTCTTTAAGTGGGTCCTACCTTGCTTTAATGAAAGAAAAGATAAAATTACTCCAAAAGACCCAATAATTTGATGTTTATAAAAGTATCCTAAGAAAAAGAAGGAAAAAAATTAACTAATAAAAGGTAATGATGAGAGTTCACTCTAAGTCCAATCGATTTCCATTATTAATCTTCAATTAAGTTTTAAAAGTCTGAAAAAAATAATATAGTAACTCTATTTTTATAATTTTAATTTCAATATTTTTCTTAAAGTCATCAAATTATATACATATAATTGTGTATGTATGCATTTGAAATACAAATCACTTTTGCCACAACGTAACAATCTTCTTGGGACTAGAGAGGAGAGGGGGTAATCAATTAAGAATAAAATTGTATATGTAATCTTAAATTTGAACAAGGCAACGACGCCGTTGAGAAAAGAAATGTGAAAACAAGAAGCATGTCTAAAGAGCTGGTCAAACATTCATCCTAAACCCAGACTAAATTTAATTTAATAGGAAACACAAACAAACATTTGATTTAATATAGAGTTATATAATATATAATATCTTGATTTTATTTTTATATGAGTCTAATATCTTAATTTTATTTGTGATATAATTTTACCTATAATTTTTTTAATTTAGTATAATTTTACTTATAATCTTTTAATTTAGTATAATTTTTTATATTTAAAAAATAAGATTATGTGTAAAATTATAACAAATTAAGAAATTATAGGTAAAATTTATTAAATTAAAAAAATTATAAGTAAAATTGTATCACTAATAATATTAGGATATTAAATATATATGAAAAATAGATCTTAAATGATATATAAACTTTAATATATATATATATATATAGTTTTTTCTTTATAGATCTGCTGTTAGGATATTGTATGTTCCCTGAAACAGACCAACGGAACCAACATATATATATATATATATATATATATATATATATATATATATATATATATATATATGACCATTACTGATACGCAGAAGAGGAATCAATAACATAATCCTTGGCAGACCTAAAAGAACAATCCATTTGACTAACGTTGGATTTTTACAAGGGAACAGGTAAAGAGTCTTTACATCTCTTCCATGTCTCAATACAACGACTGACATGTATAATACATTTCTTATACAACACTTTCCTGACAAGTCCAATCAAACTACAGTTTGCCAATGATAACAAGCATTTCAGACAAGTAATTATACAAGAAAATTTAATCTACATCTTCAGCAGTAAAGTCAGGTTCTGGAGGTTTCTGTAGTTTCACCAACTCCATCGCAGTCTTAGCATTCCGATTGCGATGTATTCCCCGGAGGGCATTGGCGGCAAACCTTGAAGCTAAGAAGGTAGCACCAATGCTGTATGAACCGCCACTAGCATTACTTTGACTTCCTTCTGACTCTTCGGGTTCTTCCTTCCGACGAAGCTCCATGGCCTTCCTCTTAGAATATCGCCGCCATGCTGCTTGGATAAAGCAGGCGGCCCAAGTCCTCCATTGCTGTGAGTAGAACCGAAATGTGTGTTGAACCTGTCTACTATGAAGGCGCCTAAACTGACTGGCGACGAATTTTAACTCGTCCGCGATCAAGGCGAAACCCTCGACCTCGGTTAATGCCTTAACCGTACGAGTAGAAGTTGGGAGGTTAGCACCAGATTTAGGATCCAGTGCCCAGGTTAAAAGCTCCTCTCCACAGAAGTCGGTCTCTTTAAGGAAACCACGGTTAAAAAAGCCGCTTCTACCACCATCTGTAGTAACACTTTCGAGTCGACCACGAATGATGAAAAGCATCTCGTCAACTGGATCTCCTTCCCGTACAATGTAAGTATTCTCAGTAAATAAACAAGGTTTCAGTCTTTCACAAATGGCATCAAGCAGCCTCTCATCCATACTCTCAAACAGTGGAACCTACAAATGCAAGGAAGAAATTAATGTATGATAAATTCAGATGCTCTAGCACTAAATTGGCTGGTTTAGAAGAGAAAAGGTCCAAGAGATCCATTAAAGAGGAATTGCATAATAGATTTCTTAAGAATTTACAAAAGCAAATTGCAAGAGGCAGTGTAATAATCTTTATGCTTATAAGATAAAACCCCAATATAAAGGATGCAATTAACAGCACAAAACCATCCACATACCACTTATTTTGTGCTTTCAGAAGATGCCTTTTCATTTGACCTAAAGTTAATTGGAAAAGGGAAAAGCTTCTAAGATGTTTCATAAATAGCATGCTAGCATACAACATTTTCGTAGAAAACTCCGTTAAGACAAAATATGTACCGCTTCCAGTAGAAAAGGGGTCTGCATGAACATTGAAGAGCTAAATTGAAAAAGAAACCACAAGAAACAGCCCCCATTCAAGCAAAAGGAGGATACAACCATAAAATAGGGGTTAATTTAGTTATAAATACGGCTAGCGGTGAACTACTATAATCACAAACGTATCTGATCAAACACAGTTTCTGTGCGTGTGTATTTTGGTCCTTTATGGTGGTGAGTCTACTTTTTCAAGGGATTCACAACAACATACCCTTCTCACTAAAGCCAGACAAAGGTGACGCTTGATATCTCTTCTAAGATCCTTTGGAAGTGTCTGAACCAAACTTTCTTCATTGACGCCACGTGTCGCTAACCACTTATATTGATCATAGCGTCTAACCCGCTCTCTCAGCTCTGATGGGAGCAAACGATGATGCATCCACTGTTCCGAGTCACGCCTTTTGACTCTCATTTCCTCAAGTCTTATTGTAATAGACTGAAGATATGTCTGTATTCATGGCAAAAAAACACTGAAATCTCAGGATCTGATTATTAACAATCTGCTCTCAATAATTTTGTGACCATAATTTTGCACTAGTGAACGTGTATTTGATTTAACTCTTTAATACAGAAGAATTATTCTGTATCTCTTTAGCATGCATAGTTATTTCTCAATTCTTCGACTATACATGCTTTAACTAATCATCAATGGAAACATCAGCAATTTCCTTTGTTGGCAGATAGTAATGTACAATTACATGAGTTCCGACAACCTTACACAAAAAATATGTTAAACTCCCTGATCTTGAGCATACCTGCATGTTACCAATTAGAAGTGCAAAGAGGATGAGACCAAATATGGCTAGCGCTATTGAAAAGATGGTTTCCCCAGGATAAGTGCTGGTTTGAAGCCCCTGGCCAAGTGTGCTGTAATGAATTCCATTGGAAACTATTATAAGCATAAAAGTAACTATAAAATTGAAAAATAACATACATGGGTTCAAGAGATGCCTCCAAGATAAAGGAGACAATTATAAGCCATAGGCATTTGACCGCCAGTTTTAGACAAATGAAAAAAGGGATTTGGTTAGTACTTATTGGATAAGCTTTTAAAGAATGGGTTTTATCGGGCCAATCAATATTTAACTATTAACCCAATCCTCATTACTTCGTTCATATCAGCAAGATAAAAAACCATTTCATGAACCACAACCTAAAGTCAACCATCTGCCTATCAAACATCTAGACAAGTATTGAAAGAATAAGTCTCACCCTTAGTTCAAACCTATTTAAAGTTAAAAATTATCTCCGGTAAACAAAAACAGATTGTCTGCATGTTGAAACTGATAACAATGTTTTGTGCAATAATTTGTTTTTTTACGATACACGTGAAACACAAACTATTTAAAGGCAAAGATGTCATACTCCTTACAAACCAATGAACTCAGTAACTGACTACCAAACTACCTTCAGAAATGAATGTTAAGTCACAGAAAAAGCTGCACACTAATATGCAAGTTACGCTCCAAAACAGTGGTTTGTATCTTGAAGACACAAAAATAAGCAAAACAACCAAGCAAATACTTTGCAACTGAGATATAAGAAACATAAAGAATAAAATTAAAATTAAGGAATACACTTGTCGCTATTTATGAGTCACGCGCTTAGTAGAAAGTCTCCTTGATAATGAGATGACAACTTATTCATCAAGTTATCAATTTTAGTAGAGACATGGCACATCCTCATTAGGAATAGCTTCAGGCACACTGGCCTAGACGAAGTTTGAAATACCAACTACACAAATAATACAACAATTATTGTCAATTTTTATGTCTGATTCCATTTACTCCAACAAATTCATTTTGTGCGAGCGCATACATATCATAAACATAGGTACTTCCAGGACAAACCCTATGTAAAGCAAGTTTCGGTTCAGGCAGGATATATATGTTAAAATTTGTTACAGATGTAGTGACAGAATACATATGGATCTCCAAAGGAAATAATAGTACTCACCTCAAATTCTGGAGGCCCCACCATAAACAGTAACAGTATTTGGACACAAATTTTTTAGATGAAATAATGCCGGATGACAATGCTTGTTCAAAAATTCCAAAATCAAAAGACGAATCATCTTCTGTAGAGCAATGTGCCTTAAGAATTTGATCGCTTGTTTTGTTCCAGTCATTATAACCTTCCATAAACCAGTTACCACAATACAAGAAATCCTTTTTGCACCCTTTCGTACATGCCTCCTGCCAGCATGAGTCATTGCGTTCAACAGCTAACAAGTACCAAAAAGCTCCAACTATCTGCAAAGAGTCATTGGTGGAAAAGAACAAAAATAAAAAGCTTGCAAATTTACTGTATCAAGCTAGATAGCAAGCATAACAGCATTAAAGTGAGCAGGCATAATAGATTAACTAGAACACAGTAGAGGAGACAAGCAGAAGTGAATATAACAAAAACAAAAACTTACATGACTGGCAAGCATGTATAACATCAAATAATATGCAGCACCTGCCCAAGCAGTTTCAGCTGTTCTCTTAAGTTCTGAAGTCAGTGGCACCATCCGGAAAAACCTAGGAACATACTGTAGTAAGATAATATACAGCAAAGCCTGCTTTGTTGCTAATACATCTGAGCCTTGTGATCTTTGAAGAAATCTCCAAACCACAATCTGGATACAAGGAGAGGAAGAATGGGAGCAGAGAAAGAGTTCAGGATTTCCCTAAAATCTGCATAATTGCAGCTGCAATATGGCAAGGTCAACATACTAGTGACACAAGACTCTACAATACATAATAGTCAGAATTTTAAAAGTAGCATTAGCTATAAAAGAACATCAATGCATTTAAATATCTAACTTGACATTGAAGACTGGGTCACCTTAATTAGTTACGACTGTGCTCAAGTGAAAGGATATATTTGTTATATGAAAAAAGGGTGCCTAAATAAAAAGAAAACTGTGTTTATAAATGGTGTCTCGCTGTGAAAAGGAAGGGAATAGAATCACAAAGGAAAGAAACTGTAGGAGATATCTGAATTAATTAAGAGGGATTTCAGGAATTAATTAGTCAAGATTATAGGAATATGATCTGATTGTATGCATTAAATGTGTTCCTTGATTCTCTCCATGTATTACGCTCATCCGTTTATGTGTTCAAGTGTATATATGTGTAATCAGCATAGATGAATGTACAGAAGTGAATTACCATTCCTCCATTGCTCTGTAAGTGTTCTGTCGTGTCCCCTCTTCCTATATGGTATCAGAGGCAGACGCGCAATCAGTGATGTCCTCCTCCGCCGAAGTCGACTCAAGCGTGTCTGAAGGTGGGCTGCGTCCCCCAGCCAAAGTCGCCGGTGTTGAAGGTTCCGCCATCATTATAGTTCCTGAGCGTTTGACAGGTGAAAACTATGTGGAGTGGGCCCAGTCTATGTATTTAGCTCTTGATGGGCGTGACAAACTCGACGTCGTTCTGACCGAGCCGCCATCAATCGATGATCATGTCTCCCGTCGCCGTTGGAAGACCGACAACTCTCTGGTGGCATCATGGCTTCTCAACGCCATGATACCCGCCGTCCGTCGCAGCTTTATGTTCCTCCCGACCGCCAAAGAGATCTGGCTAGCGGTGAAGGCAGCCTACGGTAGACGTCCGACGGCTTCCCTCGTATTTGATCTTCGTTCTCGACTGTGGACAGCCCGGCAAGGAGATCGCCCTCTGAATGCTTATTATCTGGAAAAAACCAATCTGTGGCAGGAACTGGATCAGCTAAAACAGAGGGTTTGGCGACATGCTGAAGACGCCTCTGCCTATCGCCAAGATCTTGAAGAAGATAGACTGTTTGAATTTCTGGTGGGTTTGAACCCCATCTATGAAGACCTCCGTGGGCGACTTCTGGGACGTGTACCCCTTCCCTCCGTTGCTGAAGCATTTGCGCTCTTGCGAGATGAGGAGACGCGCAGACAAGTGATGCTCGTGGACCCAACAGCTGCTCGACCGTCCGTCCATGAAGTTTCCGCCATGGCAGCTCGGGTTCCAGACTTCAAGCGTGACCGCCCCTTCTGTGAACACTGCCGGAAGCTGGGCCACCTCAAAGACAAATGCTGGGACCTCCACGGGAAGCCAGCAGATTGGAGGCCCAGACAACGTCGGCACAAGGGGAATATGGCTGAAATGAATTCTGGAGATGTCCACAGTGCTGCCAGCCACGAGGCCCAAAATGCTGCTGGACTGAACTTAACTTCTGGATCACCGCAGGCCCACAGTGCTGCTCCAAACAGTGCTGGTCTTCACTGGGCTCCTAGATCCACACAGGCCCATATCGCTGCCCAATCCGCTGCTGGTCTTCAATTGGCTTCTGGATCCACACAGGCCCACATTGCTGCTGGTCCTACATACCCCCAGGGCCCAGATCCGTTAGCTCTCATTCTTGATCGTTTAACAGCACTCGAAAAACAGTCCCACAAGCAATCCACTGCCTCTATGATGCAGCGAGGTAATTTTTCTACAGCCCATACTAGCGGTAAAGGTGAGTATACAGGCCTTCGTTGGATAGTAGACTCAGGTGCCTCTGATCACATGACCAATGATGCCTCAATTTTTTCTAGCTATACTCCTACCCACTCACATCTTACAGTAAAAATTGCTGATGCTTCTGATTCTCCAGTGGCTGGTAGCGGTACCATCCACGTTTCTGCTACTCTGACATTACATAATGTTCTCCATGTTCCAAAATTGAAATGCAACTTATTATCTGTGAGTCAATTGACCAAGGATGAACGCTGTCATGCTGACTTCTTTGCTACCCACTGTATTTTTCAGGATCTGCTCACGGGGACGACGATTGGTGTTGCTAAAAAGCTCGATGGGCTCTATTACCTGGATGACTGTCATCAACCAGTACCCCATTTATGTAATAAAGTGTCTCTTCCTAGGCCTAGTGACCTGGAATTATGGCACAAGAGATTAGGACATCCAAATTTTCAATATATGTGTAAGATGTTTCCTTCCCTCTGTTCTAATAAACACTCCGAATTTTCTTGTGAATCTTGTGAGCTTGCCAAACATCATCGCACTCATTTCCCCAAGACTCCATATCGCCCGTCCAAACCTTTTGCTGTTATTCATAGTGATTTGTGGGGCCCATCTAAAGTTGCAAATCGTACCCAAACCAAATGGTTCATGACCCTTATTGATGATCATACCCGTGTTAGTTGGGTTTTTCTCCTAAAAGATAAAATGAAGTGTATCAAACCTTTGTTGAATTCTACCAAATGGTCCTTACCCAATTCGATACACCAATCCAGATTCTTCATACTGATAATGGCACTGAGTATTTTAACCATCCACTTTCTGACTTTCTTAAAAAACATGGTATCACCCATAAAAGCTCGTGTCCATATAGCCCCCAACAAAATGGAATTGCTGAACGGAAAAATAGGCATATTCTAGAAACTGCTAGAGCTCTTCTTTTTAGCAGTCACGTCCCCAGTTTCTATTGGACTGATGCTATCCTCATGGCCACTTTCTTGATTAACCGCATGCCGTGTAAACCCTTATCGTTCCAAACTCCTCTCCAGGTCCTCCAAAATCATTTCCACCTACCTTACCTAGAAAACACCCTTCCTCTTAGAGTCTTTGGGTGCACTGCCTTTGTTCATCTACACCATGCCTCCAAACTTGACCCCAAAGCTGCCAAATGCATTTTCCTAGGCCCTGCAAGTACCCAAAAGGGGTATAAATGCTTTGACCCTGTGGCCAAACGTCTATATGTCACATGCGACATCACTTTTCATGAGAACATACCCTTCTATCCCTCTTCTTCGGCTCAGGGGGAGTCTTGGAGTGACCCTCAGAAACATCACAATGAACCTAAACCCCAATCCCTATGCCTTCACCTTGAACCTGACCACATCTATACCTTTGACAACCCACCACAAGAGAAACCTGAGGAAGTTGAAGGACAAACTAGTTCAGGGGGAGAAACTAACAAGTGGGGACAAGTGTATACTCGAAGGAACACGACAGGTAATGCTTCTCCAGTCAATGATGCACACCAAGAGTCTGAACCAGGTGCAGATCTTGAACACACTCAAGTCCAAAATGATAATCTTGAACTTCCAATAGCAGTCAGAAAACCACAAAGAGCATGTACCAGGCACCCCATAGAAAGGTTTGTCTCTTACCAGGCCTTATCATCTAAACACCATACTTTTGTCTCTCACCTTGATCAACTCAGAATACCAGCAAATATCCATGAAGCCTTGGCAAGTCCTGAATGGAGACAAGCAGTCATGGAAGAGATGAAGGCACTGGAAAGCAATGAAACATGGGAAGTAGCTGAGTTACCAAAAGGCAAGAAAGCAGTTGGTTGTAAATGGGTATTTACCCCGAAATATCTTGCAGATGGAAGCCTCGACAAATACAAAGCACGTCTAGTGGCCAAGGGTTTTACCCAAGTTTATGGTATGGATTACACCGAAACGTTTGCACCAGTGGCGAAATTGAACACCATCAGAATCCTTCTATCGGTTGCTGCTAATTTGGACTGGCCCCTACATCAGATGGATGTCAAGAATGCATTCTTAAATGGAAAGTTGAAGGAGGAAGTATATATGAAGATGCCTTCCGGATTTACTGGAAAGAAGGAAGGACAAGTATGCAAGTTGAAAAAGGCACTATATGGATTGAAACAGTCTCCTCGAGCATGGTTTGAAAGATTCACTAGAGTAATGAAAGATCAAGGCTACATACAGGGACAAAGTGATCACACTATGTTCTTCAAACATACAAATGGGAAACTTACTGTTTTAGCAGTGTATGTAGATGACATCATTCTCACAGGTGACAATCCAATAGAGATTGATAAAATTAAAAAGGCTCTTAACCAGGAATTCCAAGTGAAGGATCTGGGAAAAATGAAATACTTCTTAGGAATGGAAGTGGCCAGGTCTGCGAAAGGAATCAACATCTCGCAGAAAAAATACATACTAGATCTCCTACAAGAAACAGGTATGCTGGGATGTAGACCTAGCGATACTCCTATCAGGGTCGACAAGATTAGAGAGGATGATGATCTGGGAAAGGAGGTAGATATGGGAAGATATCAGCGTATGGTAGGAAAACTGATTTACCTATCCCACACAAGGCCAGATATTGCCTATGCTGTCAGTGTTGTGAGTCAACGCTCTCACAACCCCAGACAAAAGCATCTAAATGAAGTTTACAGAATTCTCAGATATCTGAAAGGCTCACCTGGCCTAGGTCTTCTATTCAAAAAATCCGATAGGAGAAATGTAGAGATACTCACGGATGCTGATTGGGCAGGTGATCAAGACGATAGAAGATCAACCTCGGGCTATGTTACCTACGTATGGGGAAACTTAGTCACGTGGCGCAGTAAAAAACAAAGTGTGGTAGCTAGAAGTAGTGCCGAAGCTGAGTTCAGAGCCATAGCTCTAGGAATATGTGAAGGCCTATGGGTAAAACGAGTACTAAAAGAATTGGGGATGTTAACAGAATTACCTATCCGGCTACACTCAGATAACATGGCAGCTATCAGTATGTCACACAATCCAGTCCAGCATGACAGAACAAAGCATGTGGAGATAGATAGACACTTCATAAGAGAGAAGATTGATGCTGGGATGATTGAACTGAAATATATTCGCTCCAAAGAACAAACAGCAGATGTGCTCACAAAGGGATTGACTCAAGATAAATTTGAGTATCTAATCCGCAAGTTGGACATGACTAATATCTATCCTCCAACTTGAGGGGGAGTGTAGGAGATATCTGAATTAATTAAGAGGGATTTCAGGAATTAATTAGTCAAGATTATGGGAATATGATCTGATTGTATGCATTAAATGTGTTCCTTGATTCTCTCCATGTATTACGCTCATCCGTTTATGTGTTCAAGTGTATATATGTGTAATCAGCATAGATGAATGTACAGAAGTGAATTACCATTCCTCCATTGCTCTGTAAGTGTTCTGTCGTGTCCCCTCTTCCTATAGAAACCAATAGTTGCATTCACATTATCAATCTCGATCAATAATTGGGAATAATTGAAAGGAAAAAAAAACATCAGAGAAGAATTCATTTCTTCTAACAGGAAAAAATTATCAATTTATCTCGTAAATTTGATTAAATGAAATAACAAGGAATACTAGAATAGTCAGAAACTGATTAAAAACCACTAAAGATTGAAAGAAATTATCAAGGAACTGAAAATAATATAATGAATAAATAAGTAGGTTAATAGTGAGTTGGTACAACCCTAATAAATAGGTTGTCATTTAACGACCAATCAAAATTTTCAAATGGATAATAATGGACCCAACCTAAAGCCAACAACCATTTGCCTCCCTAACATCAAGACTCAAGCTTTGAAATAATAAGTTGTGAACTTTGGCTCAAACCTTTGCAGCTTAAAATTATCTCTTATAAACAAAACACACTATTTAAAGCATCTCTTGGTAAATAATTGATCATAAGGTATAAAATAAGCTGATATCTATATTAATCAGAATTCAGAATCATTCCATCTCATTTTCAGTCACTTCTCTTTCCAAGTAGCTGTTATTCCCTTGCATCTAAGTGCATTATTATTGTTATTGAAATCACACAATGAATGGCTCCAATCAATCTCTCAAGGGAATTAGACTCTACGTGAAGCGAATCTTATTATTCTAGTACCCTCTAGAGTGGATGGGGTTAAGTATAAGAATAATCGGTCTACATGTTAACTTGGGCAGTATCACCAAATTTTCTAATAATCCAATGTCATATAGAATAATCATGAACCAAAAAGCCAAGATCAAGATGAATGACATTCTCAAGCTTGCCGTCAAAAAATACCACTCACTAATGAAATGAACATTTCTAAATATCGAAAATGTTCACTAAAGTTATAAATGCCATAATATCAACCAACAGAGACAATCAATTTTATGAGCCACAGTAACAAAAAATTACTCCTTTATCTGGTTGAGGTAAATATCAGCACTACTGAATCCAAAAATTCCCATTTTCTGAAGCATTTTAGAATACCTGTCTCCCATAACATCTTTAGAAATCTTCAATCTAGAAGATTTTAGAATTATAAAAGTATTGCTGATATAAAACTAATTATGAAAATAGCTTCTTTTAAAATTATTTTTAATTTGGTAAAGAGGAATACATTGAGAGGAACCAAAAGAGGGTAACAGTCCTTAAAAGTAAAATAGAACACAAAAATTAATAAGTAAAAGTCTCAATTTTGATAGAGTCAAACTCTCCCAGTATCCGCAGGTAGAATCCCCATAAAACAACCCATGAAATAGACACTAACTAGAGCAGGAAGCTGCCAGAAGCAAAGGTATAACACTGTATCAATCTAACATGAAAAAATGACAGAGTTGTAAGCAAAATATGGATAGGAAAGAATCATAAATGCCAATGAAAAGTCAAGCATAATTTGGATAGAGTGAAAGATTGATTCGAGTTAATCCAATCTTTTTAACCTGTGGTATGGGCAGCACAGATAGAAAGTCAACAATGAAATACCGCCTCATGTATCGCTTGGCTATCTGGGTTGAATCTATCACAAGCTCCCCCCGTCCAAAGACACGAGATGATGGGGCAATATAGGCAGTGCAGAATTGAAGAGCCATGTGTATAAGATAGAAAACATCAACAGCTGTCCTCAGGGTGGTGACAATGATTGCCATTTTTCGATCTATACCAAGGCAGTTAGATGGATCATCGATGACAGGGAGATAGAAAAATAATGGATCAATAGACACAGCCAAAATGCACGAGACAACAAAAAGTTTATTCAATAAGAGTAAAAATTTGTCTTGAGGATCAAATATCTTCTTCTCTGACACTTTCAGATCTTCAGGGAATACTGCCTTAGATACCCCAAATCCAAGTGATCGTCCAATTGACTTAAGTCCTTCAGATCCATTTATCATTCCTCTTTTGAAAGACCTGGAGGTTGCAGTGCTTGCATGGCTACCATGGTTTAATTTCTCAATACCAAATCCACTTTTCTTAACTCGAGTATCAGAAGATGATGCGAGCCTAGAGTCCAGGTCATCCAACCTAAAAATAAATTAACAGAGTCCAGATAAATAGATCACATTCTGCAGCTTAAACTGTAGCAAATTGCATATTCACAAACAGGGCACATAAATCCGATCTACAATCAGATGAAAGGGGAGAAGAAACAGGGATATGCATTATCAAATACCAGTTGCATACAACACCTATAGCAGAGTTCCTTTTTTAATTATTTTTTTTTTGGGTTAACAAGGGGGCCTAGGCCCCAAAACCTAGAGAATATTTGTACTTGACTACAATTGTTATTGATAAGTGACATCATGTATAATCATAGATCCTGCCCATGGCATCATAACAACCTGTTTTTCTTTTTCACAACAGAAAAATTGATAATTTATAGGCAAATCAATAGGTGCTGGAAGTGTATGTTATGCCTACAAAAGTAACCATAAAATCTTGCATCGTAGAAAATCCTGCAAAAGCTGGCTATTGAAATGGGAGGATCAATCCAACTAAGTATCTAATGGAGCAACCAATTCATAAATAATGCAAACCATAATCCTTGATCTCTATTATATAATCAATAAACATCAAGGTCACCTAATGTAATATTATAAATTTTTATGTTAACAAAAAAAAAATAGACCAATGAAGAGTCACTTATATTACTTTTTCCCTGTCAAGAACAACATAGTTTCAAACTCAATGAACCACATTTCCATATGACCCAATTTCTTGTGAAACTGATAGTGGAATTTGAAAATGATGATAACTTCAATTTTTTTTTCAAAGAATGCTTTATTAGACCATTGATTCATGTTAAAGATATTAGTAGAATCATTCCTGACCTTCTCCTAACAACTATAGTTTTTGAAACTACGTGATCATTGGAATAGCAATAAAGCCCCTTTGACCAAGGCATGAGGAGTTTGACCATTGCCGCTCCCATTACAACAACAAGTCTTATCCCACTAAATAGGGTTGGCCCATGAATCATTCAGCGCCATTGTACTCTATTAACAACCAAATTTTTGACTAAATTGTTAACCAAAAGATCTCGCTCAATAACCCTTGCCGCTCCCATTCTCAGGATTCAATCAATTTCAGCCTAATGAATGGCAGATTGTGTCAAAACTTCGAGCTCAACGGACTTTTGCATGAATCAGTGTGTTATAGAGATATTAATAAAATCACCGATGGGCTATTATAAAAAAAATAAAAAATAAATCATTCATGGGCCTTTTCCAAACAGTTTAAGCTGTTGTAGAAAATAATCTTAAATATATGACAGTATGCATAAATAAAGCAATAACCATGTTGAATAACAGGAATGAGTAATCACTGCTCAAATTTATTGATCAAACGTAAGCAAAATATGTACCTATAAATGTTAGTCACTCTCTTCTCCTTCATATCTTAACTTTTATCTTGCAATCAACTATATTTGTTACCTCACAAAATTGCCCAGCTGATCACCCATGTCATATAACCACAGTCAAATATCTTTCAAGAATTGATCATATAGCAATCTGCATCCAAACAACATAATAATTCAAAATAATGACCATCAATATTTCTGTCTTCATGCTCAGAGTCTGAAGGTTCACTAAGGACCTCATTCTAGAGCCTGAAGCACTTTCCAGTTCAAACCAAGAAATCATATAGTCATGAGGATGCCCTGACACACATGTAAAAACTTGTGCTCATTTCTTACCTTTCCAGGGTACACAAGTTTACAGCAAATATACAAGTATAATCCATATAGATTGATTGCCCCAACAGATATAATTAAAAAATCAATCACAATCCAATCACTAGCCCTCATAACTTCCCATCCTCTCCAAATACATATATCTGTATAAATCTTAGAAGTAAAGCCCTTGTAATTAAACTCAATGCAACCAAGAATAACTTCATAAATCTAAAGTCAATCAACTTACCACTTGTGATTCCATAATAGGATCGATCCAGATTATTCAACGTAAGGTATATATACAATTTATTACTATTTACAGTTCAACCACTCTACAATCCGTCAAAATAGTTTCATCAGTAATTAAAGCTCGTAGATCCCATACCTGGAAGATAGATATCTTGGTTACCTAAATAGTGCACTTCTTTTAAAATCAAAACCATTGTACTCTACAATATCATGTTCAAGAGTTGATTTTTTTTGCTTTCTGGGCTATGACTTATATGAGTAGAACCCCACATCACTCCTGAAGGAAAATAAGAGCGCGCCTCTATCAACTAGCACTATCACCACCAGTTCACCACAGGAAAAAAAAAACTATCAAACTCACTGATTATGAACGAGGAACAAAATGGTTTTGTAAATTAACGATGACCCGACTACTTCAACTACAACTGCAAACGGTACCCCCAAAAACTGTCAGCCCCATGCCACAAAGTAAATCAAAATCTAATTACTTGCAACTATTTCCGTCAAATTTAAGCATATATGTATACAAAGTAATAAAAATAGGGACCTAGTGAACACAAACTCGATCTTCTATTCCCCGCGATCAATTGGGAAAGCAAAAGGCGGAGAATTAGGAGGAAGCAAACAACTTACAGCGGAAAATCCTTAGCTGGAAACCAGGGGATTTCAACTTGAAAGGACTTGAAGAAGCAGACACGGACGAAGAGGAAGACCGAGGAAATGAAATCAGAAATATCGATCACTAGTAATTCTTGATGGGCAAAAATTATTATTACCCCAAGATTTTCTATAAAAGGTCAACGAACTGTCCTTCATTACCTTAAACAAATGATAAAACGAAAGAGGACGCGGTCTTTGATTTTTGTCCAAACGCATTATCGTTAAAATTGAGCATATTAGTATCAATATTAAGTTATTAATATTTAATTTACACGTTAAAAATATTAGTACTTTTTTTTTACTTACTATCTTTCAATATCAAATATAAAATTCATAATATCATTCTAAATTTTTTAGAAGAGACTAAAAATTAAGAGTTAAATAATTAATTTATAGATATTATAAAATTTAATTTATTTAGTTATTTTAAATGTATATCATGAATAGAAATATTATTTAATATATATAATCAATAAGAATATATAAAAAATTTATAAATTTAATAGATAAATTATATATAAATTTTATATTTAAAATTAAAATAAATTTTTTAACTAGTCATTATATTATATTAGGGAAATAAGGGAGTAATAATATACACATTATGGTTGTATAAAAAATGCACAATGTGATCTTTTTGGGTATGAGTTTAACTGCCTATTTCAATTAACGTTTATAAAAGAAATGTTTTTTCTAACTAATTTTTCCAAACTAAAACTTAATTAATACCGTTTGCAAATTAAAATTGATTAAGCGAACAACAACCCATTCATGCAAGGGATTTTTATAAGAATACGTATCTAAGTTGATCTCGTATTTTGTTGTTGTTTTTTCTTTGTTTTATGTTCACCTTTTTGTACTAATCCCTTGTACATACTATTATAATAAATCCCACCAAAAAAATATGTTTCAAAATAAAAATTAATTTTAAAAAATTTAAATATAAATAAAAGCATTGAAGAAAAGCCAAAAAGTGAAGAATAAAAAAATTATTTCAGTTTTGATCCAAAAACTCTCTTTTCAAATATCATCCAATACATATATTTTGGCATAAGCTTACATTTCTGGCTTCAAAAGTCACTTTTATTTAAATATACAAAACGTGATCTCAATATGTCCTAAGCCTTTTATCAAAAACAAAAACAAAAAAAACAAACACGCCCTAAGCTTAGGAGTACATGATGAGCCGAGCGCTTCATAGCCTTCAGGACATATATTAAGGGCATGTTCGGTTCGAAAGACTTGAAGGGAGGGAAGGGGGGGGATTTAAAATTTTCTTGTTTGGTTTGGTTAGAAGGGAAAGAAGGAAATGTGTTTTTAATGATATTTGTTTAGTTAAAAGAGGGATGGAGAAATAATGATATAATTAATTTACTATTATACCTTTTTTATAAAATTGACGCTGAAAACTCAACTTTTTTACAAAATTTGAGTTGTATAACAAAAAGAAAATCGAGTCATGGTAAAAAAATAGAGTTTTACGAACTTATGTAACAACTCGATTTTGGTAAAAAAACTTAAATTTTGACATTGTGATGCATATACAATTAAATCGAATTGTTTGCGAAAAAATAGAGTTGTCATATAAAATTTAAGTTTTTACGTAAAATAGACTTGTCCAGATGGGGTCACCACAGTCATAAAACTTGAGTTTTTTAAAAAAAATCCGAGTTTTACAAAGCTTCTCACCTATAAAACTCAAGTTACCCTTACATAACTTTAGTTTTGTCATTTTAACGACAATAATATATTACTTCAGAAACTTGAATTCTTTAGCCAAAATCGAGTTTGACCAGTTAGAGGCGTTGTACAACTCAAGTTTCTATCTAAAACTCAAGTCATGTCACAGCGAAACTTGAGTTTTCTTTTAAAACTCATTTTCAATCAAATAATAATTCCATTTTTCCCCAAAAACATATAGATTTAGTTACATATCATATAGAAGTCATCAATAATATTGAAAATATATGTTCCTTGACAATGATCAAAATATATACTTGTTTTAAGCATATACCTAAATATACAAAAATTATTGATAACGCTCAAGTAGGACCTCACCTTTATGGGGCGCTTAAATCTATACTCACCTTCATTTGGTGATAACATGGCTAGATTTTAAAATTTGATAATGAGAAAAGATTATTTAAGGACGTGAAATAGGAAATAAATCTAAATATCTAGAAGTAACTTTGAGTACTGCAAAACACAAAAAGTTGATACCAAACATTTAATTAACTTGCAGTCAATAAAAGTTACTTGAAATTGGTCACACAAACAGAACAAATTCTAACACCTGTTGCTGCACGACATGTTATTGGAACTGCATCAGAGACCTGGCTTTTTCTCCCATATTAGCGCCACAAAGACCAACCAAATGCAATATATCTATTGAAGGAGATTTTGAATAAAAATTAAATTTGTAAAATCTTATCCTTTGATTCTGTTTGTTAGTTCATAGGTTCCATTCGTTAGTTCATCATCATATCGAGTGAAACGTTAACTTTCATTTCTCTTTCCACAGTCCAAAAGCACTTGATTTTACATTTTACGAAAAGGAATTACTAATTCAAACACAAATTTCGCAAACATAAAATTAATCCATAGAATAGGCATCCAAAAGTAGATATTATACTAGATCCAGATGGTGACGATGCCCCTTGTGACTCACCAGTATAGGAAGCCCCCTCGCTTCTTCCTCTATCTACTTCTCCAGTGGCTGCACTCTTGGGCATGAATGGATATGCATTCTCCTAGTACAGGTTTATGAGGTTCCTTCCATGTCTCATTATTGTCTTGCCTTTAGGGCATATTATCACAAAGACCAGTACTCCCTGCATGTTGAAGTGCCTTGGCAGCTTCTTCATCTTCGTGTCTTCGTACAACAAGTCGACAATAAATTCAGTTGGCGCAGGCGATGGTGCAAAAATTACCACAATGAATCCAATCAGCAAGTCAACAGCGACACTGGTGTGGGTAGTAAAGAGAATCTTCGGATAGAGAGGAGAGGTGTGTAAAGACAGGATATAATCGTCCCAAATTTTGGAGTCCCTCTGAAAAATCTCAATTTAGAAGGACGCAAAAATTGAGGAAGAGAAGGGATGAGTGTCAAAATTTTGGCTCCCTCTCCCTCAAAAATTACAAACCGAATGAATGGAGGGGTTCATTTTCCCTTCACTTCCTTCCCCTTTCTTCGAACCGAACAGCCCCTAAAGGGAACTCCCAGTATTTTAAATAATTTTTTATATATTTTATTAAAATTAAGAAAAAATTTAATAAAATATATTAGAAATTATTTAAAATACAGTGTGTGGGAGTTCCCTTTAAGTTTCATTAATTCTGTTTTAAAATTTAACAATTTTTTAACTTTATATATATTTAATATATATTGAATCCCCAATAGTACAAAGTCTACACAAAAATATATCAAAAGTAAAAATATATATTTATATAAAAAATTTAATAATATAACTTAAAAATTAGATAAAATATATTTATTTTATGCCTGTAGAGAATAAGAGGAGTAAGTTTCTTTTCAAAAGTAATCCTGTTTTCCAACAAAAACAGAAAATACACAATATGGTTATTCTTCAGATTGTATGTAATGCATAGAATACACTTAATTATAATATAATAAGTGATTGAGTAATATGATTTTTTTCAATAAAAATAAAAGAAAGGACTTAAAATACTTAGCTAGCTTTATAAATTTAATATATTTTGTCCAATTAAATAAAAATAAGTAGATTTGAAAGTGTTAATAATATAAAAAGATGAGTTTATTATACTATAAATAATATTTATAAATAATTTATATGCTTTAATTTGATTGAGGATAAGTATTTTGAGTATATAAAGCTGAATACATAAGTTTTGTCCAAAACTATATTTTGCTTTATGCACGGAATATTACTTGTGTCAAACAAAGTTTTTATCCGATAATAACCAAAATTTATTTATGTGGAATTAGACCGTGCGATCTAGAGATATTTTTGTAATCACCAATTAAAAAATTAAAATAAGTGCAAAATTTTATTAATGTGATATTTATTGGTTTTGGGAATAAATATTTATTGAAATTTTAAGGTAATAAATTTCAACTCCAAAATTCTAAAGATGATAAAGTCTAGCTTAGCTTAAGAGACTCAATTGGCTTTAATTAAGATGGAGATTTCAAACCTTTATAGATGAAATAATTACGTAAAAATTACTCTTAGTTGAGTTCAATAATATTTTAAATTTAACTTTATAACGTCTTAAATAGTAAAAAAAGAATCTGATTTGGCTGCATGGAACAAAGTTATTGAATCAATATGACATGTTAATTATTCTATTTGACTTACATGGAGTGTATATTAACTAAAATTGTAGAGGATTCTTATGCTATAGAAGGTTTAGAATTATATTATATATTATTTTGCATGAGATAATAACAACATCTTGCGTTCTGAAAAAAAAAAACAGATTACTATATATAATTACACTGATACATTACAATAAATATTAAAGAAAAATAATATAAGATTTCAAAAAATAGATTTAATTATACCGCTAAAATCTTATTATCTATTCTTATATTAAAATTTATTATTATTAGTTTATCATGTAAGATATTTATTATAATTATATAACCTATTTAGATATTAATTAGGATAATTAATAAATATTTCTGAGTGTGGCCCGTAGTCATTAGGCCCGGTCCAAGGTGGGTTAGAGACTCAGTTTATTTAAGGTTGTTTTCCTGATGGTGGAAACACAACACAACACAAAACAATTGATTCAGTACTGCTTTCTCTGAGTCCAGAGCGAGACTTACTTCTCTGCTCCCTCTCGAAGGTTCCTCACTGGTGACGGCAGTTTCCACAGTTGCCATCACTGTGCCTAATCACCAGTTGGAAGAACCTGTTAATTATCTGACAGTCTTTGTTATTTCACAGGCGTCCCTGATTCATTCCAGATCCTCTCAGAGATTAGATCAACAAAGTAATGGCAAGAGTTAATTTAAAGTTTCCGCTGTATCTTGTATTTGCATATATGATAGTCTAGATTGATTATTATATGTTTGAGATGTTTATTATCTAACATATCACTTTTCATTTTTCAGTTGTCATTTGAATATTTGAATAACTAAATCGATTTTTTCATTGTAACTCCTCCAAAATATTATAACATGGTACAATATATAAACATCTATTTATTATTTTGACATTCGAAATGGGTGGTGGGCAAGCTTTCATGATGCTCAATCCCTTTTTAATAATTGGTATTCGTGTTTTTCTATCGTCCACTTCCTATCACCAGAAAAGAAAAGGAATTTTTAAATAAAATGAAAAGGTGAAAATTATCCATCACTTTTTTTTTTGGTATGCGTGGATAAAAATGCACTAAAATAAATTTACATATAATTTATAACTTTCTTTTTTTACATAAAGTTTTGTTAAAAATTTACTTACCTAGAGATTTGAAATATTTATGATAAAATTAAATCAAGCAGGATAAAGTCAAAACATATATATTCTTCCTTTAGAAGTTAGTTATAAAGTTATTTTTAGTTCTAAGGGCTCAATCCATTTTATTTGTAATAGCTATCATTTTTTCTCTAAACTAATTTATTTAACTAATAATTAATATATATAATGTTATCTATAGATATGTTAGAGAGATTATATTAAATTTGACTAATAATCAATATATACCAAACTTTAGCCAATAAATTTTATAGATTATATCTGAGCCACTTTAAATACTTTTAGAAAAATACTTACATATTTCTATTACTACTATTAATCGATATGGTGGAAATGAATAGTATCAATTTTACTTTAAAAATTTTGTGCTAATTTTATTGATGCAAAAATACTTTTTTTTATTGCATTGATAAATTGTTATATATAGAGTTTTAATCACAAATCTACCGTAAATCCAACCATCAGTTAAAATTGACTATGATGTGAAACAAGAATGGGAGAGAGGAGGAGAGAGAAAAGGAATGAGGGAAGAGAGAAGGTCAAGAAAGTAGAAAATCCTTATTTAATAATAAGTCTGACTACAAATGAACCCTAACTAGAGTTCTAAAAATAATAAAATAACATTATTTCAAATTCAACTCTAAATATGGATGAAATCCTAATTTTGCAGATAAAAATAATAAATATATAAAATCCTAATTATAGGATAAACTAGATATTACATCCTAATTCTAATGGATAAATATCTTTATTTAACATTAATAGATAACCATAGATATCCAAAATAAACCCTAATTATCCATTATCACATATTCCACCACACTGAAGACGGTGGAATGCATGAGATAATGGTTAGAGATGAGTGAGATTTTAATGAGAGAGAAGCTTGCGGGGAGGGGAAGTGCGGCAGCGGAAGACAGGAAGGCAACCTCTTCTCCAAGGATTAGCTTGGGTCCTTAGCCTGCGTACAATAGTTTTATGATTGCCACCATTACCAAGCTTTGGATTTGGGTCTCCCCCATGATCAATGGTCGTCGTCCCAATGTACTTGATGCCTCTTCCATCACCACCACGGTCGGTGGTGGCAGCGATCCCCATTGTCATGATAGAGAATATCACCAGAGCACAGAGCAACACTGATCGCATGTCGAATCGTCGGAACATAATTGAGAAATGAAATAAGGTTCTTACTTGTTTTGTTGTTGTATTGTGTGCTTGGATGAGAAGATCAAGAATCATTAGTATTTATATTGGAGTTTGATGGAACCTACAAGATTAATTAAATGCTGCTAATAATAAACTAATAATAATTTCAGCATCATTATCAGGGTTTCCAAATATACAACTTTGACCGTTTCCTAGTACAATTGTTTCTTTTGATCGACCGTTATTTCTATATATCAATTATAATAACATTATTTTAATAAGGATAATGTAATAGTAATAATCATAATAATCAGTTTTCCATATACAAATTATTAGTAGTAATAATGAGCAATTAGTCTTTGGCTTTACATGAATAATTAATCTAACGTTGGAGAAAAAACAACTGAGGTCATTAGTCTCACTTCCTGTGACAGCAAGTAGATAATTATGAGAGAGAGAGAGAGAGTTTCGGAATTATACAGAACTAACTAGTGTATACTCTAATTATCAAAATATTGTAATGACGTAATAATAGTATTATAGAGTAATTAGATTAAAATATATTACGCAAAATTGTCTCCTAAATTTTACATGTTCAAATCCCTATATTTATGTTGAAGCATGATTCAAAAGGCTCATTTGAGGCCGAATAGCTACGAGTCATATTTTTCTAATTTATTTGGTTCCCATATTCTCGCCAGGTCAGTTGTTTTAGGGCTAAGTTGTGGGTTGTTTCTGTTATATATTTATCTATTATCATTAGTTTTATAAATTAGCAATTCCAATACATATATATATGTATGTTGGTGATAAATAATATTCATAAATATGTGCGTGTATATATTTACTATATGGAAAATGGGTTGAGCTCATCAGTCCAGCTCGTTTAAATTGAAGGAGGCACTTACAATTTATTTCCACATGTCCTAATTATAAGAGATAAATGAGGGTTGATTTGGTCTTAATTATCCCAATCCTTTTTATCTCTTAAAATTATAATTTTTTCTAAAATATCCCTATATGATTATATAGGAGTTTCTATCAAGGATAATTCAAAATGCACATGATTAAAAGATGTATTTTAAGAAAATCAACACATTACAAATAACTAAATCAACTAATTTTCTTAATATACTAAAATTAATTAAATAAATTTTATATTAAAAGATATGAAGTAGTATAAGGTTTAATGAAAATCTGGCATAAAATAACTCCCTTCCCTTTCTTTCTTGACAAAATAAAAATTTTACTAAAGATAGATTGAGGATTACGTTAGTTCTATATTCATATCCTTCTCATTTGATATCTATTATGATTAAAGATTGTCTTGGATTTAATTCTCAAATATTTTAGTTTCCTTTATTTATGACGTATCAGCCCTCACTTATAAAAAAAAAAATCCATCTTTTCATTTCCTTCGATAAATCTAAATAAGGGATTATTAAAATCACTTTCTTCCCCTCTTCATCTCTCCCCTCCCTTCGTCCACTCGTCCAGCTAAGCACTGTGTTAGAGATTAGAAAAATAGTTTTTTAAAAAAAAAGAAAATTATACAAATTTTCTATATTTTTAAAAATAAACACAAATTTAAGCTAATGTTATATTTCAGTGCAATTTTGTAACGTTTATCTAAAATATTTTGTTATTAACCTAACTTTAGCCAATACATTTTATAGATTATACCTGAGCCACATTATTACATAAATTTACTTTAAGAAAACCAGAAGTACATTTTTATATTAGATTAAAAATTTTAAGTAATTTTTTTATAATATAGCAAGTTAAATTAAACAAAAAAAGACAGACAAATAGCTAAAATATCAAAGACTCGATATAAACAGAGAAGCTCTAATTTGTTAGCCAGCTACCATATTTAGAAGACAACGAATGATGTGAATATCTAATAAAATATCAATCCACGAATTTAATTCGTTTAAATTTGATATTTAAATAATTTTTATTTGTATTTTTTAATTATAGCAGAAAAAAAAAACACTAGATACTTTTAATTTGCGTGAGTCTATAGTATTTTTCAGAACAACTTATGTACGAAGCTTAAGGTGACTAGGAGTAAACTTACAAGATTTAATATTTTATAATAATGATTTTATATTATATTAATATTGATATTGATATTAATAACGTGTATAGTTACCATTACTAGTACGATTAATTGATATAATAACCATAAATTAATGATAGTTGAGGCCCCAACAAAAATTCACTAAATATATATATTCGAATGTTACGTATACATAATCTCTTTTAAATTTTAAAATTTTAAGATAAACTCTTCTAAATTCTTATGTTTATGCAAATAACTCTACTGTTAGTAATTTTTTCATTAATTATTTGCACATATATTAAAATTTAGGAAGCTTATTTGCATATAAGCCAAAGTTTGAAAAGTAATATACATATATAAAAATATAATTTAAAGAGTATATAGTTGATAATTGGGCATTATTAATACAAAGTTAAAAGTTTACATAGGTTTTGAGAGTTTAAAACTAATTGACTTTTTTAAATATACTAATAAAAATAAATAAATCGAATAATTATAACTAATACAAGAGTTAATTAACTAATTTGAGTAGATTAAAAAGTATATAATAAAAATTCGTTTTGAAGTATTAAATTTAGTTATAATTAATTAATTTATTTAATTTTTTTAATATATTTTAAAAAAATGCGTCAGAACAAAAAGATTTATACAATTAGTTCCGAAACCAGTTTGTTTCAGCTGCTGCCCAGAAAAAAGAAAAACGATTATAGTCTAACAAGGAACAGTCAACCTAATAGATCTCAGTAGACATGAGCAACGGGCAGATTGGGCTAGCCCGTGCCCCGCCCGTTTAATTTTTTTATGGGCACAAACATCCCGTTTAAGCCAGTATTAAACGGGTTAGGCTGAACCTATTTGGGCTGCAACGGGCATGGACAGCCCGTTTAAAAAAAAAATATTTTAAACCCGTTTAATGTTCTAACAACAATCAATACCCACAGATAACATAGTATATAGTGATAATAAGATAACAATAGTATATATATGATATAATTATTTCTAAAATCACAACCCTACAAAATATCCATTTAAATATTCTAAGTTTAATATTATTATTTTAAAAATTTTAACCCAGCAAAACTCCATCCTCTCTAAAATTAGTGGATAAATATTATAATCTTTGCAACTTAAAACTTCACAACTCCAATAAAAGTAATAAATATTATAATTTATTTAATAAAAAATCATTAAATAAATATTTAAATAAAAAATTATTAAAATATATATATACACACACATAAACGAGCGGGCACGGGCAGCCCGATGGTGTGCCCGTAGCCCGCTCGTTTAACATATATAGCCCGCCTATTTAAGCTCGCCCGTTACGGGCTTAATTTGGACGGGCCCAATTCGGGCAAATTTACCCCGGGCCCGGGCGGGTACACCGGGCAGCGGGTTGTTTTCTCAGCCCTAGATCTCAGATGACCTGAGTGCTAGAACAGGTGCAAACTCAGATAGCACACCCCCGTGTAACAGCATAAATCAAAATGGGGCATCTTAGGAAGCGATGACCTGCAACCACGGGTGATGGTAATCAAAAACAAATTTACCCTTACAAGAAGTTAATTATCCCTAATTAAGGGAAACAAAACATTGGGCTTTTACCTTCTTCATAACTTGAATACAGAAGGCTGTTTTGCGGATCAACTTCAACAAATCAGACTGAAAGTGGCAGTATGCTCCAGGAGAGCACAGCGCATCCTTGGAGTAGAGATAAATTGTTCCACTATGTAGATTTTATTCTAACAGTTTCTTTTTTTATTTTGATATTTCATTACTTTGAAGGAATCAAATGTGAAATGAAGACACAGTCTTCTAAATTTCACATGACTTCATCTTATGTTTTGCTTCTTCCAAAATAAAAAATAAATGAATGAATGAATGGGAACTGAAAAGATTCAATTAAACTATGCTCAAAAGAAGAATCAATGCATTTATCACTCTTGATAATCTAGCGCACTTGCGATAGTGTTCCTAGCTTCTTCACATAGCTTCGTAGGATCATTTCCATGAATAGGTCTGTGTATAACAACTTTCACGGAACCCGAGTTGACTATATCCTCCCTTCCTGCAGGCATGATTTGGCCGGTTCCAATAACGGTAATTGGTACAACTGGCACATTAGTTTTTGCAGCAACACTGAAGGCACCCTTCTGCAAATCATCAAGATAACATAGAGACGTTAAGTTTAATTCAGTGGCATAAATTTCAGTGGAACGTATATTATTTGCTCGCTTGTCCCTAGGGATGACCAATTTAATGTAATAAACCAAGAAGCATAATCTTCCTCTTTGAAAGCTGTAAATTTTGACATTTCATTATCATGCATGGCAGATGGAAGATGGGAAAAAGATGTGCATACTGTATAGTGTGTTAATTAAGAAATAAGAGGTGTACAAAAGAAATGCACCAAAGAGATATGCACCAGATCCATTCCCATGAAGTGACTCAACCCACTCTTATTTGGAATTTAAATGAAAATACAAACAATACCCACTCCCAATTGTTTCAAAGTTTAAATGCCATTAACATGGTGGGGTGGATTTGAACGTTGAATTTTCCAATGTTCCTCCTAAGCAATTGAAAATGGAAATAGAAGAAAAGAAAAATTGTGATTAACCTGACCTATCATATTGCTTTCAGAACATCCAACAGACGTTAGAACACTTAATCCATCCCAATCCAATACACCCTCCAAATCAAGCCATCAGTGGGCTAACCATGTTAAGCATTAACAGAAATTTAAGGAGTACTGAACCAATAGCCCTTCAATCATCTCTGTATTTGTGATCATGTGTCCAAGATAGTATGAAATCACAGGTTACAGTCCCTTCAAATCGGAGAACTAAAATATGCGTCCTTGTCCCAATCAAACCATTCTTATAAACACTGAGGCCCTACTCCCGTGGTAAACATATTTTAAAATTATAAATCCAAAAACACAATCTATAAATTATTTGTTTGTTAAGCAGACATATAATTTTTTCAATTGTCCATGTATACCTTCCAACATCATGGCTTCCCATAGCTAATAACTACTTAAAAAATTATTATCATCTAATCAGATGAAAGAGTCACAGGAATCTTAGCATAAACTCACCTTGAAGGGGCCAAGTTTTCCATCTTTGCTGCGTGTTCCCTCAGGAAAGAAAAAAACAGAGGCTCCTTTCTTGATAAGATCCATGCATCGTTTAAGACAGTCCTATATGAAGAAGCAAAAAAAATCCATCATGTGACTGCTAGATTTATGCTTGTACAGAGCATAGAGAATAAAATTTCAGATAAAACATTAACATCTCATATTGAAGAACTAAGTTTATCTGCATAAAGAATAGTGGAGGAATACCAGCTGGCTTCGGCTGTCCATGCGTTTTAAAGGAACCATTCCCAAAAGAAACATTGCCCACCCAATAATGGGATAGAGAAATATACTAGTCTTGCTGATGAATTTGAAGCTTCTCCCAAGAGTAAGAAGGGTATATATGTCTAAGAAGCTCTGGTGATTGGATACATAAACAGCAGGAGTATCTTGAGGTGGCAGATTCTCCAACCCCTCAAAATTGACTTTATAAAATGGGGTCACAGTAAGTGTAGACCATATTTTGGCGACAAAATGATGGTATTTTCTTCGATGACGATCAAATAGGATAACAAATGGATGCCCAACAAGCATCAGTATAAAAAGAAAGATGGCAGTGAAAGCGGTAACAGCATAAAAACATAATCCCCTGATCTTTGATTCCACTTTTAATTCTGCAATTTGAAGATGAAAGTGAAAAAGAATTATTTTTGAAGAATATATAATAGGGGATTTGAAATAATTGAATCATTGAACTTACTGGATAGTGAATAGTCATCTTCTGGGGACCCAACTGTGGCAAGTTCAGACCTTACAACTACATCTCTAGCAAATTTATTCTGAACATGGAATTTGCAACTGTGATGAAGTCCACAAGCCTCTACCTTTGTATCAGAAAATTGCCATGGCGCACTGCCATGCTTCCTCGGTATGACTGGTAAGCTACTTTGAGCAGCTATATATATATATTAAAAAAAAAAGCACAATGACATAAGGCCATCATATCTTTTACCGAGACAAAATTTGAAGGGGCAATCCTATCAGTAATTTACTTAGCAACTTCAGAGATTAGAGTTCAAAACCAATAACATAAGCATCAGATTTTAATAATTTATGTACTAAAAAACTCATATAACTTGTGAGGATTCATACAGTCATTAAGAATATTAAGCATATGGCCCAAAGAAAGTAAAATTATTAAGCATGCATGAATATATAGATAATCATGAAACGAGGGATTACCAAGCTGATTTAGGGTAAGGAAATTTATTCAAATAATATAAAAATGGCACCATTTATTCCATTGAATTAGAAACACAAATTTTGGTCAAAATTCACAAACTGCAGCATTAGGAAAGGAATATAAATGAAAATTGAAACAAATGTCTTCCAATTATATTAGTATATTCCGCAACCAATCAAGATAATTCATAAAGAGTGTGAGAGGGAAGATATATGAAAATTGAAATGAAGATTTTTCTATCATATGATAATATTACCTAACCAATGTCACAAATAATTTATGTGAAGGAAAAAATTATGCCACGTTAATCTGATATAATTTAATATAGCATTACATTTTTCAACGAAAGGCATACTTACAATTAAGTGCACCCCTCAAACGTTCATGTCTGATGTGGAAACCTTTATGAATGCAAAACTGCAACGAGTGGTATTCAAACAAAATAGTCATGAGTCAATAATAATAGCAGCTTCAAAGGAAAACCACATGCCATTCTACATCAAAATGTGGTAATTTTTCAGAGGCATTAAACTACAACAAAAAGGCACGATGAAAGAAATGAACAGCGAGACTCAATCTCAGACTTACTTCTGAAGAAAGCAAACAAATTACTACATTTACCCAGGAAGATAAACGTAATTGGTGAAATATGATATCCCCCAGAAACACTTATTTGGAATTAGTAATTACTTCATGATCCTTAAAGAAAGTCTTCAACCAGCCAAAGGATATAAAAATAATTAAATGTCAAATCAGCTAGTAAACAGCTAATAGTTCTTAATTCTCCTTAATCACGGACTCACGGCAATAAACTAACACAACTTCCACCAGAAATTAATAAGGAAACATAAGAAAGGAAACTTTTTTCGCACTCTTTATCCATTTAAATTCTACCCCTATTCCCAGAAACCACCGGCATGAAAGAAAATATGAATATTACAATTACCAGAGTAGTAGAAAAATTCGGCAAGGGTCCCACTTCTCGGCGACCTAGAAGTAACGAGGAAACACAAGAGGGAAGCAATTAAACAAAAGGCAATTGGAGGTGAAGGAAGCGTTTAGGAAGAAACTGAGTAAAGGAGGTGCTTACAGGGACGATACGTTGGCGACAAGGGAGAGAGTGAAGCAACTTCCATGGATCATCAAAGGAAAAGGCAAGAAAAAAGGGATTAGGGGAATTGGTGAAAAGATGTTGTAATTAGGGTTAAATAAGCAATTTGGGTCTTGTGATATGGCCAATTTCAAGGCATATTCCTGCTCTTATCTTTTCCCAGGACTTCCTCTCATAAAAACAAAGTGACTAAGTGCCTGTTTGGCACCTTAGTTTGAGAATCAATTATGGGACAAAACTTCGGTTTGGAAAATTTTCACACAAACAGCAATTTTTGTTAAGAATTGATTTTGGACAAAACCTCGGTTTGAAACCTAGGTTTTGAATAAGCTACTGAAAATAGCTTTTTCTTTGAAACCTAGGTTTTGGATTATCCAATTACTATTATACCCTTACTTTTTTTACACCCTCTCTCCTCTCTCCTCTCTATTATCTCTCCTCTCTCTTCTCTTATCTCTCTTTTTCTCTCTCTTCTCTCCTCTCTTATCTCTCTTTTTCTCTCTCCTCTCTACACTCTCTTCTCTCTCCTCTTTCTTCTCTATCATCTTTCATCTCTCTTACTTTTAATCATATCATACCCTTTTTAGTAATTTACCAATATAAAAAGTGATTCTACTACTAATCATCCAAACATCTTTATTCCCAAAATCTATTCTTCCCAAAATCTATTCTATCCAAAATCTATTCTCCAGAATCTATTCTTCCCATAATCTATTCTCCAAAAGCTAATCCAAACACACCCTAACTTGACAAAATCGACAAATTGAGCCCGTTTTACAACAAAACACTAACAGTGTGAGCTCGAGCTGATTAAAAATCGGCACGTGCAGCTCGCTCCGTCATAACCCACCAGATGAAGCGGGCTAACCGTTTAAAAAGGGGTTAGCCCGTAACTTTTTTTAAAAAAATCAATAATATATTCTTTTCTTCCTTTATTCTTCTGTGACTGTCTTCTCTACTCTCAGATTACATCGTCGCATCCTCGTCTCACAGCTTTCCATCACCCATCGCCTCGCCTGTAGGACCTCTCTTGCAAAAGTTGCTTTCTTTAGCTCTGGGTTTTCTGAGACTTCGCATTGCTCAGAACTCTAGCAGTAATCTTTGGGAGTTCCATAGGTTAGTGCAAATTTTAACAAAATATAACATTTTTCCTTAGTTTCTCGGAGATAATTAATGGCCAGATGTTAATTTGAGGGCTAAACATCTGAAGTGATTGGCGCATTTATGATCGGTTTTGTTGGGTATCTCATTTCTGGATTTGCATGTGCTTTTTGTTTTCTTCTTCTTCTCTTCCTTTATATTTCATTCAAAATCAAACTGTTGAGAAACAAAACAACGAGCTGGCGAATAGTGTTTGTCTTTGGTGGTGGTGGTGGTCGTCGTCGTCATTATTCTTCAATGTCGGTGTTTTGTTGCTTCTTATGTGTTCAGAAAGATCCCCTTTTGGTGTTTATTCTTCAATGTTGCCAAAGGAAGTGGCTTTGAGAGCTTTAATGTAGCAAGAACCTACGAGCATTGTTAGTGGTTCTGATCTCTGTAAATGCGGCTTCTACTTCTTACGCAATAGATAACGCCTTTCATCATCCTCTACACATTTTCCAAAAAAATAGCCCGTCAGCTAAGCAAAGACAGGCACACTCCTCCAGCCCGTAGGTTGTGATAGACTTGGGGCCTATTTGGATAGGATTTTGAAAAAGGGCTTATAAAAAAAAATAGTTTATGGACAACTTATGGAAAAGGACTTTTGGAGAAGAGTTTATGGAAAAAAAGTGGTTTTGAATAAATAGGTGTTTGGATAGTTATTTTTAGAATGACTTTTATGGTGGTAAATTACCAAAAAGGATATGATTTGATTTAAAGTAAGAGAGATGAAGGAGTTAGAGAAAAGAGAAGAGAGAGGAGAGAAGGAAGAGAGGAGAAAGGAGAGAGGGTGTAAGAAAAAGTAGGAGAGACGAGAGAGGGTGTAAGAAAAAGTATGAGAGAGGAGAGAGGGTGTAAGAAAAAGTAGGGGTAAGATAGTAATTGGATAGTCCATAAGTGCTTTTACTGTTGAAAAAGCTATTTTAAATAGCTTATTCAAAACCATGGTTTTAAACCATAGTTTTGTCCAAAAGCACTTATGGACAAATAAGCCTGTTTGTTTTGAAATTTTCACAAACCGAGGTTTGGGCCAAAAGCCCTTTTAAAATCGCGGTTTGGGTGTTTTCCAAACACACCCTTGGTGTGTAACTCGCTAGTTAGCCCATTTTAACCAACGGGGGTTGGTCCGAGTGGTAAGCGGCTCGGTATCGCTTAAGCGAGGTCTCGAGTTCGAGCCTTGGCGAATGCAGAAAATCCCCGTTGGGAGACTCACCCACCATAGCCAAGTGCGCGACGCGGGTCGGATCCGGATATAGTCGGGGCAAAGCTCCGGTGAACCGGGTGGACAACAAAAAAAATATATATATATATATAAATTTTAAGAAATTAGTTAACTACACCCTAAAATTTTCTTGTTAAATTACTATAATGGCACTTTGCATAACAAATAAAAAAAATAAAAGAGAATCATTATAAGGTTTTAAAAAAAGAATAATCACGAAAAAGATCTTAATAACAAATAAGCAATTTAAACTATTTATCTTTTAAAAAAAATGATAGTTCAAACTTAAAATATTATATTTAAGAGACACAATCATCTGTTAGTTGTGTCAAATGTTATTAGTAAATTAGTTATATTTTCTTACCATAGAACTTATCATTTTATATTGTTTAGTTGTTGTAGGATTTTTTAATAATTATATTTATTTTTTAAGACCTTATACTAATTCCTCCCAAATAATAATTGTCACTAATGAGTTTATAGTTGTCATTAATTATAATTAAAGCTATTAATCGTTATATTGAACTTGTCATTAAATTTTAGGTGACTACTAATCCTTTAACCTTAGAAAATGTAGTTATCATTTGTAAGTGGCATTAAATAATAATCAAAGTTTTAATCGTTATACATAATGTAGGGAAGGATTTGAGGCTTGTAGAGTTACCTTGTAATTACCTCTTACTACTCATGTTGGTTGTTGTATATTGCCATTCAAGGCTTCTCACATACATACTTTGGCATGCTTATGCAGGATTTTACTCTTGAACTTTTACGACTTTGGATACTGAAACTCTGCAGATGTGGTGAAGTTTCTTAAGGGAATTTTCAAATGATTGTGGACCATATTGATTAATTTATTAGAGTATTTGGACTTTATTTAGCAATTGTGTATAGCAAAGTAGTATGGCTTGAATCATGAGTGTGACTTTATTGTAGCCTATGTTTTGGGACTCGATTGTGCCCTAAGCTCACTAGATCTATCTTAGTATGTTTATAATTTATTAAATGACTAACAAAATTAAGCACAATTGATAAATGATTATATTCTTTAAATATGATATCTTAAATTCAAAATAAATCGTGTGTATGGAAAATATATTGTTGAAAGAAGCAAAACTCATTTTAGTAATCTCTACAACTCAAGAAAATTAGTCTCTAACTATCTACCGCCTAAATTCTATATAAAGAAAAAAAAATTTTATTAAATGGGCCAAACTCCTCTCTACCATGGTAGTGGGCATTAGATTGTCTCTTTCTACCATGATAGACCTTAAATATTATTCTTCTAATCCTATTTATAAGTCATTTTTAATATATTTTACTGGAATCAAGAAAAAAAATTTAACTCTACCTTAAAATTTAATAGCTTTTTAACTTTATCCTTATTGAATATACATTATACCCTATAAGAATAAAATATATACAATAATAAATGAAGGGTAAAATTGTACATTCATATAAAAATTTAATGATATAACTTATAAATATGACTTAAAAAAATCTCCTCTCTCTTTCTTATAAATAGGACCAGAGGAATATATATTTGAAATTTTATTACCATAATAAACCTTTGGTTGTTACATTTATTCTTTTTCTACCATAGTTGATCTTTGAATTACTTAGTTCAATTCTTTTCTATCGTGGCAGTGTAATACATGGATTTAAAGATTTTTTATTGTACTAATACAAAGTTAGTCTAGTAGTGTAAGTCATTGCTAGATCCCTCTTGATATCGAGTTTGAGTATCAAATGAAACACCTGAGCTTAGAGGGACAGTTAAGAGCACCGAAATTAGAGTAGTCAGTTGTTTGGATACATACTAATATAATCTAGAAAAAGCATTAGATATTGATTGATGGTATAAAAAAAATAAGAAAATTTTCTACCGTGGTAGAGTCAAATGATTTATTTAATTATGAATTTTTATTTTATTTAAAAAAGTAGGGGGTACTTATAAGGTGCCACTACATAAGGAGAATAGTAGCTAATAAGTGAGGGTGTGACGTATAGTAGCTTTGGCAAGTGAGGGTGTGACAAGAAGGACCATCTCCTGTAAAATGATTGCCAGACAACGCTCACTCTCACAGGCTACTTCCATCCTTGCTCACAATGATCTTGTGTGCCACTTACGAAGTAAAATGATCCTGCCTTGTTCAACACTACCTTGGCATGTTCATTATTGCTGTAACTTTGAAGAGAGTTTGACTTGTTGCAGGTATGATGATCTTCCTCTTTCCCTTGCAACACTGACTCCCATCCTTGATCATACTTCCAGACTGTTATCCAAAGAAAGAAACATCTAAAATGAGGATTGGTTGATGCCACCATATGAAGAAATCAATTATTAATTAAAATAGAATAATACTCCCACTGGTACTCCCTCTTTATAAGATCCAAATAAATAAATTGTTTGGTTTAAGAAATATATTAAAATTAGTTAATAGTCTGCTTAGTATAAGGGAAATGAAGGGGAGGGGGGAGAAAATTTTAATGAGTTCCATTTAGAAGAACTGGATAATTGATGTTATAAAACTTTAATAATTAGAAGATGTAAGATAAAAGTGTAAGAAAAATTAATTAAAAAATTTTAACCCCTCTCTTCATATCAAAGAGGCCATATTTAAGGAGTGTATTTTTCTAATCTTTAATATACGATATATTTAACTAATTTAATTAGATTAAAAAAATTAATTAAGTTAGTTAATATGATATATTTTTTTAAAAATATTCTAATTATCTTCTTTAATTTTTTTCTCACTCTCTTATTTGATTATTAAGGGATAATCAAGGGGTAATTAGAGAAAAAATTGATAAATATAAAAAATATGTCTTATATTTATAATCAATATTAATTGTCTAATTATGTTCTATATTAAAGATTGAGGAGTGCTTATTTTTCACAATGCACTTGTTTATAAGAAGGCAAACGAGAGAAAAAAATACGAAAGAGGATGTATGTGAAAAAAAAATAATGCATTTAATTAGGAGTAAAATTAGTAAATCAGACATTACTAAATTAGATCTTAGAAAAAGGATTGTACTAATTCAAAAATTTGAATCTAATAAAAAAGACCGGATGGAGATAGTAATATATAAGGAGGGAATTAAGGTTATAAAGAGAATCGCCAATCCTGATATGATGAGTGGAGGCTTGATGGAGAGGAAGCAGTTCACTGCCTCCGACCAAATACTCTTTTAATTCGCTTCACACTTTGATATTGCGCTATAAAACTCCTAAATTAAAATTTTAAAGAAATTTTAGTCTAAACTTTAGTTTAAAAAAATTTTAAAATAAATAATTATATTTGTTTAAAGAGATTTTTGGACTAAACTATGGTTTAAAACTAAGGTTCTGGATAAACTATTGAGACTAACTTCTAGAATAGTAAAATAAGTTAGGAACTGTCTAATTATTATTTTACCCTTATTTTTTTTTACACATTCTCTTCTCTCTTTTCTCCACCTTCTCTCCTCTCTCTTCTCCACCCTCACTCCTCTCTCTTCTCCACCATTACTCCTCTCTCATTTCTCATTTCTTCTATTTTTAATAAAATCATACAATTTCTGATAATTTTTCAATTACAAAAGTACTTCTGGTAATAACTATCCAAATACTCATTTATTCAGAATCACTTTTTTTTCATATGGTCTTCTCCAAAAACTCTTTTTTAAAAGTTGTCCAAAATTTATTTTTTCTTAAACTCTTTTTTAAATTTTTATCCAAATAGGCCCGTTACTAGAAACAATGCTAGCATCATCCACATTGATGAATCCTAGATTTTTATGAAGACCCTCCTTTTCAATTTATAGGCTTTAAGATTTTAAAATATTGTTTCAAGAGATAATGGATTATTATTAACTTAGATAGATATATAATAAAGGTAATGTCAAATCTTAAAATCCTCTGAGGAAATTATTTAGTTTTGAGAAACTCTAAGGGACGTTTAATATAATTTTCTAATTATTTAATAAGAAATTCAAAACTGTTGTTCAATTTATGATAAATTGATTTTAATTAATATTTTTTTGGTCCATCAATTACTAATTTAAGTATACAAAAGTATGCAAGTAAAACAATTCTATTTCTTGGTCCATCAAGTGTGTTTTATATATATATATATATATATATATATATATATATATATATATATATATATAATATTGATACACACCCGCCATGATGTCAACATTAAATAATATTGTCTTCCTCTCAAGAAATTATTTCGTTTTGAGAAACTTGAAGGGACACTTAGGCTAACTTGTAATTGTAATTAACTAATAAAAAACTCAAGATGATGTTCAATTTATGATACATTATTGATTTTAAAACGTTTTGGTCAATTAATTAATAATTAATAAGCATACAAAGAATACAAGTAATAAAATGATTTTATTAATCTCTTTTGCCTAGGTTATCTGCTTTTACAATATTTTTGTAAATCAAATAAAATTAATAATATTTTCATTTGCCTATCATAAATAATTGTCCTTCCTACTCCTTTTTGTGTGTTTAGTTTAGCTTATAGATAATAGATTTTAAAAAAAAAAATTTAAAGTGATTTTAAATAATAAATTTTATAAAATAAATTTTGTATGAAAAATATTTTTTTAAAAAATAATTATTTATATATTTTTTATTATAATAATTTTTTATAGATAAATTATTATAAAGGACATGAGTTAAATAAGAAAAAAAAATAAAAACAAAAAGATGATAAAAATTTATAAAATTAAAATAATTATTTTTTATATTTAATATTTAAAAATTATTTTAAAAACTGTTAGATTTTGGTCATACAAAATTATAGTTTAAAATAACCAAAATAATTATTTTGCTCAAAAGTAATTCTGCTATTAGTATGTGGATGCTTTTGACCCAAAACTATTTTTTTTTTTTTCTTTCAGTAAAACACACACCTAATGTCATTAGGACAAGTATATATCCTTTTTATGATATATTCCCATTAGACAAGATTCTCTTGGCTTCGTCTTTACATCGTGGAAGCTCATTATCATCCGGAGCAAACCATACCAAATTGGATCTTACTCAACAACAATTGTTTAAGTTTTAATATAAATATGATCAAGCCACACTAGAGTTGAATCTAACCAAATAAACTAGTATCTCATAATATAATAAATTTAAATTCAAATTCTCATTAGACGAGGTGTCAACAGTTATTGGTTGATAGTATCTTGAATATGATTATTTTTAATCAAAAAATACACATATCTGTTCTGATATAGCTTTTTTTTTTAGTTGCCCACCCGATTCACTGGAGCTTTACCTCGACTATATTCGGATCCGACCCGCGTCGCGCACCTGGCTATGGTAGGTGAGTCTCCCAACAAAAATTTTTTATATATGCCAAGGCTCAAACTTGAGACCTCATTTAAGTGATACCGAACCGCTTATCACTCAGACCAACCCCGTAACGCCTTGCTATCATGTTATTCTCTTCTCTTTTCATGTAAGGATTGGCCCAATTTTCATTTGGGCCTACTTCCATGTATTTTAGACTTCTTGTGTTTTTAATGGGCCTTTTTTTTGTAACCAAACAAATGGGGCTTTTTTTTGTTATAGCAAATGGGGCTTTTTTGCTATATAAGAGGACTCCCTTGACATTGGTGAGTGAGCCTGGCATCCGTGGGTTTCGTTGGTGAAAGGTAAAACATACGACTATTTAAAACATATTTGATCTCTAGGGAATACCACTTTATTGTGGTTTCAATCGCGGTGTTTGGGAAATCATCCTAACTCCTAGGTGCATAGGTTTACGTCTGAGGGTAATAGACGGCTCGTCCTGCCCAACATTAGCATTACTTATGAAAAAATGAGACTTCGCTCTGTCTTTGGATCATGGGTGAATTTAACCCTTTTCTAAAAATATTTGTATAAAAAAAAAAAGAGTTACAGGATTAGGTAAGGGATTAAATTGTCCCAAAAAAAAGGTAAGGGATTAATTCCATTTTTTGTTCCTTTTTCCGGGAGACATCTTGGATGATGCAGGGCTTGCATTAGGAAAATTTGTTAGTTATAAATAGTGGTATTTTTTAAAAAAAAAATATTTTTATATAACCAAAAAATAATTATAATACCTATATTTTCAACCTTTCTAATATGTTGTAATTTTGATTTATTAAAAAATTTATAATTTAACTTTTCATCACATTTGTTAAAACTTGTTTATTTAAGTTTCTTTTAAACGGCTAAAAGCATAACCACATACTTTTATTCATCCTATAGTATGAATGATGTTGTAAGTTTAAGAGATACATAAATAATTTAAAATTATAATTTTTAATTTTTAAATAATTTTTTTTTGCAAACATTTATAAACACATTTAGTCATAATTTGCAAAAAATATTAAAAGTAAATAATGGATTTAGTATGATAAAGGATAAATTAGAAAATAAAATATATTCTAATATAAAATTAAGGAGTTAATGGTATGAACTTAAGTATATATTTTTAAAATAGAGGTAATATTCATGTAATTAAGATAAAATGTAAAAGAGGTTATAGTATTTTACTCTAAAATTAATTAAAAATGGAGTGTTAATCAAAAACCTAATTAAGGACAATCAATGATGAGAGGGAGCCCCTTCAGATGATTTTGACTTCTAAATTAAACTAGATGATTCTGGAGCTTCATTATTAATTAATTCAGTAGTAAGTCACATTCATATCTTTATCATATTATTAATTAGTGACAATATAGAGGCCAATATATTATACATTTTATTCCTATTTTATCCTATCCACAAATTATCTTCACATTATTTTTAATTTTATTTATTTATTTTAATTATAGAGGGTCCTGTTCATGAATTGACCATACGTCCTATAATTAATTGTGTTATTAGCAATATAGTTACACATAACAACGTGACATTAAACCAGTCAAACCAAATGAATAATCAAACTATGTTCGGCATATTCAAAGATAGTGACACAATATTATAAAGTCTTGTTAAGAAATAATTTTTTGTTACTTTATCAATTTGATTTTTTTCCTTTTTTTATTCACCTTTATTTTTTTTTCCTATTTGTATTTTCGACTGAGATGTATAATTGAGTTGATGAATAATATACAAAAATTAATTAACAGAAAAATAATGTAATTAGAAACCAATATGAGAATTAATAAAGTGTGAAGGTAGAAAATGTCTTTAACAAAATTTTCTCTAATTGACTATAATAATATTCGAATATAATTTAATTAAATATTTATATATAAAAAAGTAATGAGTGGGTTCGTATTTAAGATTATGGGCTATGTTAGGGTAATTAAAATTTGTTATGATTTGTGTTTTGGGTGACATTATTGTTATTTTGATGAGGGTTGATCCAATCTCCATAGCATTGATTATTTCATTCATTGTAATTATCATAAGATAATTTTGTATTTATTAAAGGAGCCTTTTTTTTTTTTGTTGCGTACGTGAGCATTCAAAATTTGTAATTTTCTCATTGTGGCCTCCTAACTCTTACTTCTTTTTTTCCTTTTCTCTACTGAGTATTATCATTTTATTTTAGACTAATTTAAATTCAAATTGATGAGGATCAACTTTATATTAATACTGGAGAGGAATTCAACTGAAGACAAATATTATTAATTAAAATAAAGAAAGCTACAATCTTGCATTAACAATTTAATTTAAAGTGATGCTAATCATGAGTCAAATCATGAGTTCACCTTTTTTGAAATTACAGAATTCGAATTTGACTATTGATTGCGAGAAGCGCATTAGATTGAGAATTCAGGCATTGCATTAAATTAGGTAAAATAATTGGCAACTTTTTAGCACCAAACCTATTTAAAATGCCATATATGGTAAGCATTTTTTCTTTTGTGCGGCGGATATCCTAGAAATATTTCTATTCACATAACAGTTTAACTAAAAATAAGTTGACACACAATTAGGAATTAAATATAAATACTTATTTTAATTAAATTTTAAATTTTAATTCACGTGAAAGATTAATCTCTAGATTTAATTTATGATAATCATATTGTCTAAAACTATTTTAATAATAACAACCAATGCAAAATCCAAAATATATTGTTGTATATATATGTTTATATATATGTCCAGGAAGTAGAAAAAGTCCACCCCACAATTTTTATTTGATTAAATTACCAGAAATTAGGGAAAATATTACAAAGTGGAAAATTTTTAAAATTTAAAATATCTCACATTCTTAGACACTGAAAAGCAGGTATTATAGAGCGTTTAACACTTTTTTTTTTCATACACAATCGACTTCCGAATCTTTTTCTATTTTTATTGAGCTCAATGTTTCTCTAAAAAAAATCAAAATGATTATTTTAAAATTTTATTAGAGACTCCGATTTTTATTTGATTTCCCCTTCAATTAGTCTAAGAAATTAGTTAAAATAACTTTGATTTATTCATGGCTTCCCTCACCTAACATTAGTATCATCTAGGAGAAAAGGAGACTTCATTGTATTCTTAGATCGTGTGTTATTCCGACCATTTTTTTAAAAAATTTATAACAAAAGAAACGTTAATTTTTCTGCAAAATAAATCATGGGTAGATTTATGTATATGCTCAACTCTATCATTATTATCCAAAGCAAACAGAATGTGAATCTATTAGTTTCATTTGTAGATGATTTTTAGAAATTGATCGATCTCAAACAAAGAGAGAGAAAGAGATTTTCAATAGCATTAAGGAAAACACTTAATATTTAATTTATAAAAGGATTACAAATCTGAGAACATGAAGCTTCCTTCAGTCGCACAGCAACAAAACATGGCCCCTTCTTCTGACACATGCACAACAGTAACTCAGCGGATAACTATTATATCCCTTAATTAATTAATTAATCATTCGGGGAATTAATCCCTTGATTTAAAATTTAAATACTGATCCATATTGAATATTTTCATCACATTTACATCATCCTCAACTCTTTTCCTCTAATAATATATTATAATTGGTGGAGAGCAATAAATCTGGATCTCATGCACATTTTAATTAGAGATGTGTATTTGGTGCAATTTTTTTGGACCAATTATATTTAATTTAATTTGCATATATATAGTCCATATTTTAATTAATCTTTTTTGTTAAATTTAATAAAATATAATTAATATAATGCACTATATCTTAATGATAATCCAGAAAATGAAAATGTATACTAATAATCAATTTTTTTCCTGATATTTTTCATAGACCAAAGACCACCTTCAAAAGTTTAACAACAGAAGCAGCTAAAAATGGTAAATTTACATTTATAAACTCATTATACTATTATGATGACCTAATGAAAAAGACGTGCATGAGTTGAAATTATATATTGAATTTGGAGACAAAAAGTTAGGAAATAATAAAAGTGAAATCTGTTTGTGGTTGAAATTAGGATTATAATTCCTTTGCAGTTTGAAGGGAGGCATGCAGGCACATGGAAACAGTATAAGCAACGGCAGAAAGTAAGCAAATCACGCGGATTACAGATAGTCCCTCTTCTACGTACAAACATAACCACAGGGCCCTGGTTAGCAACTAAACCATAATTTTAGAAAAAAATTTAAGCAAAATTTTAGTTTAAATTTTTTTAAAATAAATAATCTTATTTGTCTATACGTACTTTTGGGTTAAACCATAATTTAAAATCATAGTTTTAAATAAAACTACTGAAACTAGCTTTTAGAATAGTAAAAGAGCTTATACACTATCTAATTACTATTTTACCTTTAATTTTTCTTACACTCTCTCTCAACCATCTCTCATCTCTCTTCTCCACCTTCTCTCTTTTCTCCTCTCTTTTCTCTTTTATCCACCATCTATTCTCTCTCCTCTTTTTAATAAAATCATACCCTTTTTAATAATTTATCAATACAAAAAATTATTTTAAAAATAACTATCCAAACACTTATTTATTCAGAATCATTTTTTTTTATAAACTCTTCTTTAAAAACCCTTTTTTCTAAACTATCCCAAAACCCTTTTTTTTCTATAAGCCCTTTTTTAAAAATTTATCTAAACACACACAATATCGAATTACTCTGACTTTAGCTATACTCTCTCTATATACGTATATGTATATGTATATGTACACACATACGCATACATATATATCTTCCAGAGAATCACTCTACCGTCTAAATTAAAAAAAATATAATAAATAAAAAATTTTAATAATAAATGAACAGTATAACCCTATTATTATTTTATATACTAAAATTTAACATTATTTACTATTAATATATTATAAAATTATTTTTATAATTAATTATATTTATTTATTAGAACTTTATATAGTGATTCTCTTTGTGGATTTTATGTCTTCATTACCAAGAAGCTGCTTATATACAAAATACACACTTTAATTTTTTTTTTTTACCCGACCGATTCACCGAAATTTTATTCTGACTATATTTGAATCTGACTCGCATCACGTACCTAGTGGTGAGTAAGTATTCTAACAATTTTTTTTATATATACCAAAACTCAAACTTAAAATTTCACTTAAGCGATATATTGAAGTAATAGGAAGCTATACTTTTACCATGCAAGAGAGCAAGTTGATGATACTAGCGATGGGGTCCGTTGACAAACTCGAATGACCAGTCAAAAGCTATGTTTCGATGGAGAGGGGGTGACGCCATTTAACCCAAAATGACGTCGTCTGGAGATGGGGCTACAACAACGTAATTTTAAAAATTATTTTTCCACCTCCTCTTATCTTTTTTCTTCTCTCTACTCTCTCTCTTTTTTTTTTCTCTCTTCTCTTTTCTTCACCCTCTCTTCTCTCTCTTCTTTTTAATAAAATTATATAATTTTAATAATTTACCAATACAAAAAAATATTTTAATAATAACTATCTAAACACTTATTTATTCAGAACTATTTTTTTCATAAACTCTTCTTTAAAAACTTTTTTTCCTAAGCTGTCCCAAAACTTTTTTTTTCTATAAGCTCTTTTCTAAAAATTTATCCAAACACACACAATATCAAATTATTCTGACTTTAGCTATACTCTCTCTATATATGTATATGTATATGTACACACATACGCATACATATATATCTTCCAGAGAATCACTCTACCGTCTAAATTAAAAAAAAGTATAATAAATAAAAAATCTTAATAATAAATGAACAGTATAACTCTATTATTATTTTATATACTAAAATTTATCATTATTTACTATTAATATATTATAAAATTATTTTTATAATTAATTATATTTATTTATTAGAATTTTATATAGTGATTCTCTTTGTGGATTTTATGTCATTCATTGCCAAGAAGCTGCTTACATACAAAATACACACTTTGATCTTTTTTTGCTTACGCGATTCACTTAAATTTTATCCTGACTATATTTAAATTTGACTCGCATCACGTACCTAGTTATGGTAGGTGAATCTTTTAACAAAATTTTTTTATATATACTAAAACTCAAACTCAAAATCTCACCTAAGCGATAGTTTGAATTAGTCGGAAGGTATACTTTTACCATGCAAGAGAGCAAGTTGATGATACTGGCGATGGGGTCCGTTGGCCAACTCGAATGACCAGTCAAAAGCTATGTTTCGATTGAGAGGGGGTGACGCGGTTTAACCCAAAATGACGTCGTCTGGAGATGGGGCCAAAACAACGTTATTTTGAGACGTCCCCGACTTCTAGGTGAGTTGACCAACTCGACCTGTTGTTTTTTGCGTCCAGGTGGCAAACCCGCCCGCCACACCCTGATTTAAAGGGACCAGTGGAAAAATTAAACATGATCGAAATTGGTTGAGAACATATGGGTGTGATGCGATGAGAGCTGACTCCTCCTCCTTTGATTCAAACTTGAAAGAAATTCCCATTTTTATTAATTATCGTAACAAACCAATGAGCATTCACCAATACTATATATACAAGACATTCCTATATATTCTCTCCCTTTTTTATATATAAAATCACGTTAACTACTTTTCTAATATTCACTAAATTAGTTAAAATTAGTTAAATGCAAAATAAATTACTCTTTAATTATCATAGGTCATTAAATTATAAAGGGTTTTGTATTAAGAACCAAGAATATTATATATATATATAGAGAACCGAAGGTGAGTAATTTGCAAGAGATTCATTTATAATTTGAAAAGATTAGGGGAAGAATATGATCAAAATTATATTGGTTAAGAAAAAATGAGAGCCATATATTTTCTATCTTTGCTTCAAACTTGAAAAAAGCAAGTTCTTCTTTTGTTTTATTTTCTTTTATTTTGATTCGAACTTGAAAAGCAAGTCCTTCTTATCTTTTTTAAATTAATTATTGTAACAAAACCAATGACCAATCTATTCTCATTGCCCTTAATTAGTTAATTGTTAGATTTATATTAATCTCTAACTCTCCTACTTATAGTCACGCAAATGTGTACATTCATCCCGCATTCTTCTGATGTATTATCAAGTATATCTATTATTTTAAAATATTTTGTGATACACCCATTATTATGAAGTATTTTTTTTTAAATATGCCCAATATTCTAATATATTTTTTTATACATCCAGCCTCCTAAAATATTTTTTTAGGTGCGTCTAGCACTCTAAAATATTTTTTAGTGCATCCAGTACTAAGACATAAAAAATATTTTAGGATACTAGACGCACCTAAAAAATACTTTACGATCTTAATTAGATATACTATAAAATACTTTATGACACTAAAAATATCTGAGAAAATATTTTAAAATGTTAAACCACTATAACTAGGGGTGTTCAAATTTTCCCGTCTCGGGTTGTCCCGACCAGATCCTGGGTAATTCAGGATGGGTACGGGAGGAAGGATCGAGAAGGGACGAGTCTCGGTCTGACTCTCGGGACTCCCGTCCCGTCCAGAATATTTTTTTAAAAAATAAAAAATATTTTTATTTTATTTATGTTTTTTTAAAAAATAGAAATAAAAAATTATATTAGTTATATCATATTATTTATTAGATTATTTTATTTTTCTCTTCCTTACATGTATTTGTTTCTTTGTAGATGAAACAATAACTTCAGTTGGTGAAGTGAACAAATTAAAAAAGTAATTGTATTTGTAATATAATTAATGATATTTATTGTTTTAAGTTAGTAATCATAATAAGGAGAATTTAATTTCTTCTATTATTTTTTGCGTTCTAATTATATGTTACTAATAGAAAAGTTGTGAATAAAATATTTAATAGTCTAATTTTTTAAAATAAAATTCAAGATGTCCCGTCTCGAACCCGTCCCGGTCTTGAACAGGACGGGACATTTTTGGTACGGGACACGGGACAGAATTAATGATTGTCTCGGTCCTATCCTGTCCTCTCCCGTAAACACTCCTAACTATAACCATGTTTATTAGTTACCTCTTTTGACTTAATAATAACGAATCCCTCTAAATGTGACAATTTTTTAATGACTTTAGCACCATCAATATATATGGTTACCTTTTTTTGCATCAACAAAGTTTTCCAGTTCATTGAACGTTCTAATGATCACGATCAATGGTTTTCATAATGCATTTAAATTTGTACACAAAACAAATAGTTTAGAGAAATTCAGTATTACAATCAATCATTTTTTTCTTAGTTAAATAACGTATGAAATAAGGGTACACAATTATTTGTATAAATTTAGAAATTTAGGATATTCATTGTCAAATTTTGCATATGTAAAATTAAAAAAAAAAATCCGCGGAAGGAACACATATAAAATAATGTGTTAAAGTATATGTAGCATCTGACGTATTTTCTTAGTAATACTCAGTATCTTAAATTAATTTTATGATTCATCTGCGAAGTAATTTTTTAGTAACACACCTAGTATTCTATAATATTTTTTGTGTAATTTTATTTTTAAAATAATTTTTAGTAGCAATGATCACCCTAAATTTAAAACATTGAGTACTACTAAATAAATATTTTAGAATATTGAATATAAAAAAAATATTGAAAAAAATACTTTAAATTACTAAGTGTTATGAAAAATATTTTAGAGTACTGAATGAACTATAAATTAATTTAAAATGTGATGGATGTAAACTTAACCCTAAAATAATTGATAAACCTGCATAGTGTATTTGAAAGACAAATAATACTAACAACTTTGGATTCAACGTTTGAAAATGATGAGATCAGATATTGGTGGGTAGCTAGCTAACCCTTGAAAATGTCAAATCACCTTTATATACTCAATTCTAGGACGTAATTAATTAATTTGCAGTAATAATCTTATTAAACTAGTAATGGACAAATTAGAGATTATCATCGTGCTTAATAATTTCCGCCTGGCATCGTCCAATGAACTAATTAAAATTATTGATTTGACTTTGATGTCATGTAAATTTTGGCACTTTCTTCTGAGAAATTTATTGTATATTATTTTATTTCATAATTTTGGATGAATATATATATGCTAATTATTCATGAAAAGGCCAATTTATTATTTCCAGTAAGTCTAAGCGTGATTAAGACAACATAAATTACACCTGCCCTTGAATTAAATGGACAACAAAAATTCCTCACCTTATATTGAGGGAAAAGCCACTATCACTTTGCATCATTATATATTTTTTGAAATGTAATCAACTCACATCTTCCATAATTGCACAGTTTATATATATATATATATATATATATATCTATCGAGAAAGAATGCTCATACTTATAGAAAAATTATCTACTAATAAAAATCTCATATCGATTTCAAGATTTGAATTTGTAATTTTATACTAATAGATATTATAGGCTAACTCTTTATTAGTTAGACTAACATTTATTTATAAAATATTTGCTTGGTTTTTAACATAAGATGCTTTGTAAATTGTTTGAGTCATTGATGCTTTTTAAACTCAAAATGCCATTTGTTTGAAATGAGATTAAAAGTACATGAACTTAACAACCTTCATTAAATTAAGGTAATTCTGAAAAAAAAAAGATTTAAAATATACACTACTACAACAAAGACTTTTTATGTATATTTTTTTTTTATAATTTAGGGTAAAATTATTCAAAATATTTTTTTATAACTTAGGAAGAGTTAAAGTTCTTCAATAATTTTATAACTTGGGATAAAATAATTTAAAATATTTTACTTCCACTTCTATCATCTTATTTCCTAATTTTTTTATATAACTGAAATATCTCAAAATATTATAAGTAAAAGAGAACTCTATTTACTAAATAAAAAAAAATAAAAGATTCTATTTTCACTCCCACACGAAACATACCCTAATTGAAGCAAGCTCAATATATTTTTACATGATCTCCAAATCCGGAGAACTCATATATAATTAAAGTACATAAGAAAAGTATGGGTTTGAAGGTAATTAAGTCAACATGATACTTAATGCACGAGTGGCTGAGCCAACTATTCAGTTTGACAAATAAGTAATATGCTTCGAATTATGTATATATAATAGTAGTAATAATAATATAAATATTATTTAAAAGTATGAAGCTGAGTCAACTATATATGAGAACGGCCGTTTATAATAATATTTGGAATATAATATTAAAGCCAGTACTACACATGCATGCTTCCAAAATTAATGCCTTCATTGCTTTATTATATAACATGCTTTAACCATCATGCAAACCTACAAAATTACGTTCACCGCCAACTCCCTATGCCTATAATTATCCATTTCCTTAAAAAAAAATAATATTCAATTAATATTCATTATCATCATCATCATCATATATATATATACATACATACATAAAGAACATTAATACACACATATGTTCTATATAATAAAATTAAAAAATTATTGTAGTTTGAATATATCCCTCAATCTTTGGTAAGGGGCGTTTCCCTGAAATTAAATTGGGGGCATATATAAATTTAATTATTTTTAATATATATATATATATATATAATTATATGATACCCAATATTATAAGATTATTTTTTCTTAATTTGTGATGGTATAAAAAAGTTAATAATTTAAAAAGTTGTAGAGAATGAAGACATATATATATAGATAAGATATATAGGAGAGTTTGATGAATGTGTGATGGTCATGGGATTGTGTTTGAATAAACCACAATACCACATGTAGGACCATGCATCCTTCTCTCTCTCTCTCTCTCTCTCTTCACAGGGAGAGATAGAGAGAGAAAGGGCAAACAGGGAAAAGCCTACTTGCAGGCAGTTGTGCAGAGCAGTGAAGAAATACGAGTTAGCCCCTTCTCTTTGTATTATGAGACTAAAGTATAATTGAGGCATCACCATCCTCCTCACACACCCCCTTCATTACACACACACACCCCCTCTCTTCTCTCTCACCTCACCCCCTTCTCTCTCTCTCTGAGCACAATATCGCATCAGAGAGAGAAACCCAGATCGAAAAGCTCTTCTGTCCACCCTCTGTGTTGTTAACTCATTAGGCTTTCACCATTCATATTAATGATGGCATTGAAAGCCCAAGTTCTGCATCTCTTCTTGTTGTTGCTGGGCCTGTACGCGGTTTCGGCGTCGTCGTCCGGCGGTGTTCCGAAAGAGCAAGAGGACGATCGAATCTCGGCCCTCCCCGGACAGCCGGCGGTGCCATTTTCTCAGTTCTCCGGTTACGTCACGGTGAACGAGAAGCATGGGCGAGCACTGTTTTACTGGTTGACGGAGGCTTACACTTCCCCTCACACCAAGCCTCTCGTTCTCTGGCTCAATGGAGGTAATTAAATTTATTTACTTACTATATATATATATATATAAACACACACACATGATCATGCTTTTCTACCCTGATTATTCTCTCTGTTGTATATCTTTTAACGATCATATGTGTAAATCTTTATATGATCATCACGGAAAGAGTTAAATTCATGTGAATGTGGGGGAATTTGATTGTGCTTAGTTTGAGATTTCAAATTTCTCTGAGCATAACTGATTATACGTTGAGGTAACGGATGCTGGTTACCGTTTTGGTTTTTACTGTTACAGAAGACGAGGGAGAGAGGTGAGTAAAACGAGTTATTGAGCAGTAACTTACGTGGGTTTACTATGGTGATGACTCATGATTGAGCTGTTAAACAACAGGGAGAGATGAGTTATAGGGAGGGGGCCAGCTAGGCTATGACTATGAGGAGGAGGAGGAGTACAGTGATATAATAATAATAAATAAATAAATAATTTGTATTATTAAAAAAATTAGTTGAATGAATTATTTGTAAAAATTGTGAGTTGATTTTTTTTTAAATGTTATATCTAATTATTTGTATTAGAATTGTCCGGATGAAAAGATATTTAATATATGCAATTGATAAAATAATCCTAACAAAATATAAATTTAAGAGATAAAATAAATTAATGAGGTCTTACATAATTATGAACAAAACAAATTCGTTAACCAACTTTTATATTTAGGATCAAAAGAGTAATATTAAATATTATCTCCGATCTTTAATATAAGATCTATTTAACTAATTTAGATAAATTAAAAAAATTAATTAAGTTAGTTAATTATGATTATTATATATTAATTTTTCTAAAATATATATTTTATTATGTGTATTCGAATTACCTTAATTTGATAGAAACTTCATAATATAATATGTGTAATCATATGAAGATATTTTAAGAAAAAGTTATAATTTTATAGATAAATTAGATTAAAATATTATATATAGAATTAAAATATATTAATTATTTAATTTTTATAATTAAGATTGAAGAGGGTAATAGAGTAGAAAATATGATTGAAAATAATAGGGTTATAAGTGACCAACTTTTGTTGACTCTGCCTATATACACAGACATCTGCCAAACTAGTAGCTTCCTCTGCTTGAGCCCACCATTACATACTCTCACCTGACCTCCCTTTTCCTCCTCCTATTTCGCCCCACCTTGTCTCTACGTTTTTGGTTTTTACTCTTTTTTCAAGTTTTGTGTTCGCCTCTACATAAAATTTATTCTTTCCTTTTAAAAGATTTTCTTTAATTTTAAAATAAAACCAAAAACGCTACCTTACCCTAGCTAGCTTTGGAGGTGCCAAGGATGTATTGCCATGTAAAAGTTAAAAAATTTTAATATTAATTGACGTGGCAAGTAGTTTTACTTTTTATAAAAAAAATATAAATTTAAATTTTAAAAACACATTTGTTAGGAGAGTATGTATATTTTCATTTCATTTCTTATTTTCAATAAAAAGATTGAGAAAATTATTAAAAAATTTCTATTACAAAATATATTACATAAAAATATTAAAAATTTATTTAAAAACTCACGTGCAACTTATTTTTATAAAGCACGCTTCTTCTTTAAGTATATATAAATAAAATATATGTTTTACATAATTACCTACTCAAAAACCTATGATATTGGATATATACTTTTAGAAAACAAATTTTATGATGAAAGATTTTTTAACAATTTTTTCATAAAAAAAAATCTCTACAACTTCTGCAACTACTAGTCTCTCCATGAGTTTTAAAGTTGTATATCTATTCAGGAATAAATTTAATATTTTTTGGGAATAAAATTTAATAGAGTTGTTATATATTTCTCTCAACTTTTGAAAATAGAACAAATTAGTTTTGGCATCATGTTCCATATATAGATTAAGTGGCCTCTCTTTTGACCAAGAATATATTATTGCCTTCACTCTCTCTCTCTCTCTTTTGACCAAGAATATATTATTGCCTTCACTCTCTCTCTCTCTCTAACACACACCTCGGTCCCCCTATTGCGCACATAAGCAAATACATGTCATTTCCTGCTAAAATACGCTTCATCGCTGTCACTGATTCTGAGGAAGACGTTTGAAGCAAATAGAAATAGAGGACAACTGGCCTGTATGAATATACTGACAGAGTACAGAGTTATTATGAGTTCTTTTGAATGAATCAGAAAAGAGAGGAGAAAATTATACCCACATGGGTCCTCGTGATCTTTCTCTGTCTCTATCTTTCTTAAGCTTTTTATTCCCTTCTATTCTTGACGTCTCTGGTCCTCCTTTTGGATTAATCCTCAATGCATTGCCCTCCAAAAACAAACAAAAAACCACCAACAAGTGACTCCAATTTCCCCTTTTTTCTCCCTTCCCCTTCATCGCTTTTTCTTTTTGTGCTCTCTTTGCATCTCTGCCGAAAACAAACAAGAACAAAGCCAACCTCCTTTTTCCCTCCTTGTCCCTACACAAAAAGATGCTCTCTTTCTTTCTCTTTCCTTCCCCGCCCCCCCACCCACACTGTGTGACTGTGTTTTCTTCCTCTCTTCGAAGCACGCCCACCCAGAGCCCAGAAAAGGATGGTGATGGTGGCTGTGGACTTTGTGGTGGTCGGCATGCTTAATTCTCTGCGTCATGCTTGTGTGGGGCAAATGCAACTCGAAATTCTTTGACCCAGATATTTTTGAGGTTTCAATTTATTAATCCCAGTAGTGTTTGAATTTTATATTGGAGCTAGTATGTATATGATTCAAACGAATTGTTCTGGTTCGTTGTCTCTGTCAGGGTAATAATAATTCATAGGTTGGTGAAATTCAAAGGTAGCAGGGTTTGCCTTTTACCTGCTTGTAAAAATGACATATCAACTAAAAGTGGGTAGATGTCAACAGTTTAGCAAGGCTAGTTCACATTTCTGCTTTGGTCTGTCATGCAGACCTTCTCAAATTAGGTCAGTGAATAATTTTTAACTTTAGCACATAGCTGTTTTTATTCAAATAACATAAAGCAAACAGTTCCAGCCTTACAAAATAGTGCTGTCTGTTAACTGGCAATTCTTGGCCTTTTTCTAAATAGGTCATAGATGAAGAATTATTACAAATTAAATCTGTATCTTCCTTATTTATAATAAGAACAGATTTATGTGATGTATTTGAAAAGAGATAAAACAAAAGGAAATTATTGATGGATGAATAATATATAAGTTCTACATACATTCTCTTGTATTATAATGATATGTGATTATACATGACTTAATTTAAAATCATTATATGCTTAACAAGCAGTGTAACATGTTGGTCTGTCTTGTCAGTAGCTAAGGCATTTCTCATTTTTGCACAAGAACTAGTCGGTGTCTTGTCATGGAGTTTACGGAATAAGTCATGTTGTTCATGACTTATAAATTGCACTACTTGTAATTAGATATTTTGCATTGTATATACGTATATAGATACAAAGATTTCGGCAACCACAGCAATGATATCTCTTCTCTGGCATATAAATTAAAATGTGTTTCCCATAATCTCTTCTGCATGTAAAATATGTATGTTCTTACCAATATCATAGAGTTTCATAACGGTGTTCAAAAGAAGTGCAGGCATTTTGTTATGTCTCTGATCCAAGAATTGAATTAACATTTTGTACGCTGAAATTAACCAGACCTATAATTTTTTCCTGGTTCAGGGCCGGGTTGCTCATCAGTGGCATATGGGGCATCGGAGGAAATTGGACCATTCCGGATAAATAAAACTGGTTCTTCGTTGTATCTTGACAAGTATTCATGGAACAGAGGTAACTGTCATCATTAAGATAATTTTTTTTTCTTTTTAATCATAGCCTGTCCTTAAGAATGACAATTTTCTGAAGAGTTAAGTTTCTTGTTTTGTTGTCTTCAGAAGCAAATATTCTCTTTCTTGAATCTCCTGCTGGTGTAGGTTTCTCCTACACAAATAGAAGCTCTGACCTCAAAACTTCTGGTGACGAAAGGACAGGTACAAGTTTGATGTTGAGATTGTATTGAATTGACACCATTCATTTTCATCAATATGTATAAACCCTTGTATTTACTTTGAGTAATTAATCTGAGAATTCTCAAATTTGAAACACAGCTCAGGATGCTCTAATTTTTCTAATCAGATGGATGTCAAGATTTCCACAATATAAGTACAGAGACTTCTACATTTCTGGAGAGAGTTATGCAGGTGAATGAGCATTGACACTACCAGCTTATCATACTAATGCTGCAAATTTTAGCTGATTATCGTCGAAATGGAAGCTAACATTTTTATTCCATTGTCTTCTGTATAGGACACTATGTTCCCCAGTTGGCTCAAAAAATTTACCATTATAATAAAGCCAATCCCCATATCATTAATCTCAAAGGTTTCATTGTAAGTCAATTCTTCTTTCTCTATTATACTCTAGGTAGCTGATCAAAAGGGTATCAGTTTATTCATGAATGACATCTCTGCATGTTGAGGAAGTAAAATCTTGAATATTGCATTTTGATATGAAGAACTGTAACTTTAAAAGTTTCCGAAGAGTGGATTGTCCCCAGAAATGTCTGATTACTTAGCTTTCATTATACTTCTTTGTTCTTTTTTTCACTATTTTATATGCAACTTAAAAAATGCAGGTGGGAAATGCTGTGACAGATAACTACTATGATGGGATTGGAACTGTGACATATTGGTGGAGCCATTGTATGATATCTGATAAATCATACAAAACTATCCTCAAACACTGCAATTTCACGGCGGAGAAAACATCTAAAATATGTGATGATGCTGTGCGTTATGCAATTAACCATGAATTTGGACACATTGATCAGTACAGTATTTATACCCCTACATGCGGAACCAACAGTACTGCACAGTACTTAAGGCTCAAGAGTACAATATTACATAGGATTTCAGGGTATGATCCATGCACTGAAAATTATGCAGAGAAATACTATAATCTCCCTGAAGTGCAAAAAGCAATGCATGCAAATGTTACAGGCATTCCTTACAAATGGACTGCATGCAGGTCTGCTTTTTACTGTGCTCTATTCACAATGATATTCCTTTTTCCTCTCAAAGTTTTCTGAAATTAATATTTTAATATTTTATCTTTTGTTGATTGAACAGTGATGTGCTCTTAAAATACTGGAACGACTCTGCAGTTTCTGTATTGCCTATTTACAAAGAGTTAATTGCAGCTGGTTTGAGAATCTGGGTTTTCAGGTATAGTTTAACTGCGCTATGGTAAAGTAACACCTAACAGAGAGTTTTCATAAGACCAAGATATGAAATTAAGGATATACCTCATTTATGCCTGCAAAACACTTCATGAATTCTTTATATGGAATATGCAGTTTTTACCAAGGATTTTGATGCCTGGGTTGTTTGTATTTTGTTTTCTTCTGGACAGAATATCTCGAATTCTTCTAATGTGTTGAATGAATCCAAATATATGGGTATTCAGTCTTATAGATAAAAGAAGTGTAACTGTAAGAACAAAATTATAACTATAGTTAAGCTTGAAGGTGCCAATACCCACACAGATTAAGGAGGTTACTCTTGGAACAAAATTAGAATTAATAATGAAAAAAAAATACTTTATAGTTACACTTGGTCTTGAACAAGTCAAACTAGTTGACATATGCAAGACCAAGTCAATCTTAAATAAACAACATGGGTTTGTTGGTCGCACTATTCAACAAGACTGACATCTAACATTTTTATAAACTATATTTGTTCATAATTAGCTTGCTCCTCTATTCTTTTCAGATCAAATCTGTTTAAGAATTTATCTTGAAACTATGGCAATATACAAAGTGCTGATATGTTCTAAGTGATCTTCCTTGGTTGACTTCCGAGATAATTTAATCTCACATCTCATTACTAATTAATATTTTTGTTATAATACTGCAGTGGGGATACAGATTCAGTGGTTCCAGTGACTGCCACTAGATTTTCCCTCAACAGTCTCAAACTCAAGATTAATACTCGTTGGTACCCATGGTACATTGGTGGACAGGTAATCATAATACTCCTCTGGTACTTAATATAGAAGTTAGATAACTAATTTGCAGATATTAAAAAAATTAGTTAAGCTAGTTATTCGTAAAAAATGTGTTTTGGTTTTCTTAAAATACCCTATTTAATCATTTGCTTCGGAAGGACTATCTCTTGATGAAAATTCCCTTAATATGTGTAATCAATAAGGATAGTTAGAAAATTATAAATTTAAAAGATCAAGTAGATTGAGGTCTTATATTTATAACTAAAATAAACCTCCTTAATATCTCATACATTTAGGACCGGAGGAGTATTTCTCAAGTTTGATTGAAAGTTGATTGAGATCATACAATAAACTCAACTGTAGAACTAACCTCTCAAAGTTGCTTTTGGGTTTGTATAGGTGGGTGGATGGACAGAGGTGTATGATGGACTAACTTTTGCTGCAGTACGAGGAGCAGGGCATGAGGTGCCATTGTTTCAGCCAAGAAGAGCTTTCACTCTGTTCAAGTCATTTTTGGAAGGAAAGAAGCTTCCAACATCTTGAAATGTTACTTATGAAATTATTAATTAAGATTTTATTATAATTATTATTATTATATGGCTTTGCCTGGTAAAAAAACAGCAGCCATTCATTCAAAGTTAATGTCAATTTGTATGCAATAGGATATTGCGTTGCTGAAATAGTGGTTGGCAATGGCAAATGCAAGGAAATTAGAATTCAAGAAATCTCTTCTATTTGCTTCTGAATTTACCCTTGAATAACATCATGCGACCAAATGAATTTTTTTTATATATACAACAAACTGTGAGAACAATAAATCGTATCTTATTAAATAGGAAATAGGATTGGCTAATTGGATCATACATCACTATTGTACCTTTTTAATAACCAAATCATTAAAAAGAATATACAATGTAAGTGTATCACATGTTTTCGCTCAAAAAAAATGTCTTTTTATGATTGGTTTAGTCTAGTTCAAGTGAAATCACTTATCAATATCATTAAGAGACCATATATTAAGTTTAAAAAAGATTTCACAGTGCAGATTTAACCGAATTCATTCAATGCTCTGAATTTGACATTTTCACTTTTGCTAATTTTCAAGTCATCATTGTGAAAATTTGTGATAAAGTTCATTAAAAATGTCATGAGTTGTAAAATGAATCTAGTACAGTAATATACAGGAGTGAGCTAGCAGGAAGAAACACCAAAACTAGAAAAAATATATATAAACACACCTAAGGTTTTTTTTTTTGCTGATACTTACGTACTATCTTTCTATTAGAGACAATCATATGTGATATATACTATCAACACTAAACCAAGGGTATAATGATTAGTGAGTTGTTCTTTAGTTCATCAATTTAATTTATACCTGTTATTATATTTCACAATAAATATTTTTTTTGTTACCCACCTGGTTCATCGGAGTTTTGTCTCGACTATATCCGGATCCGACCCGCGTCGCGCACCTGGCTATGGTAGGTGAGTCTCTCAACGGGGATTTTCTGCATACGCCAAGGCTCAAACTTAAAATCTCGTTTAAACGATATCGAGCCGCTTATCACTCGAATAAACTCTGTTGGTTATTTCACAATAAATATTAACTCTATAAGGTCTGAAATAATATAAACGGTGCATGCGAAAAACAAAAAGTAAGTTAGAGGCCCAAATGGCCCAACTTGGCCCATTTGTATATTTTTGCCCTTCCACTCATCCTTTAGGCCCAGCCACATATTAAGGGACGAGGATCCCCCCTCTTTCTATATATGTATATCCTCTTTCACCTTGCGCGATCAGAATTGAGGGATGGTTAAGATATTAATTTTGTCTGAAATTAGAAGAATTTCTGATTTCACCCATATAATATACCCAAGCAATGAAAAAATAATGAAAAGAATTTCAAATTTGTACCATATCCTCTCTTATAGATGACTTTAAATATGAGTGATATTGAAATATTTTAATCAATATCTCATTGAAGACTTATAATGAGGATGATCTATCTTTTCTAGGAGATGCATTGTAATAAAGAGCAAAGAAAGAGTGTGTGTATTTATGCTTTAATATTAATATTTTAAATTCAACATATTTTGGTTTATTTTTTAGTTTTCCTTGTTCTTAATTTTTCTTTCAATTTTTGTAGTAGATTAAGGAAGTTAAGTACTTTGGTAAGTTAGTTAATTGTATTGATTGTGTACTGATTTTTTTAAAATACTCTATTTAATCATGAGTATTTGAACTACTCTTGATAGATACCTTTTAATATGTGAAATCATATAAGAATGCATTAGAAAAAAATTATAAATTTAGAAAATAAAATTGTTTGTGATATTATATTTAAGAACAAATATAACCGCTTATCTAAATCTTATAATTAGAAACAGAAAGAGTACTATTTTTTAATTTTACATGTTCTTTAATTACAAGAAATACAGAAGTGAGAGAGAACTTACATTTTTTAATAGAGATAAAATTAAAAAAAATTAATTTAAAATATATTTAATAAATTAATTACTATTCTTTAATTATAATAAATGAGATGTTTAAAAATGACTTAAGGGTATTACATTAATTATCCTTATTTTCCTATTCATTCTCTCGTACATACACACTATTTGCTCAAGACATGACACAAAAAGCTTTTTGAGGAATTGGTGTTAGAATGGCCCTTGGCATTCCTCAAACATGAGACACAACATAGGAAAAAGTAGCCCATCACTATCAATTAAAGGGTAAGTAATAACCAAACTCAAACGTCCTTGTCCACAAACTTCCCCGCTCCACCCGTTCCTTCAAACATTACTTCTTTTAAATTTTTATATTTATAATCTAATAATATTTTAAATAAAATTATTTTTAATAAAAAAATATATTTAATAAAAAAAATATGCAGACCAAAAAGAGGAGGAGAGTAAATGATTTTGTAACTTAATGATATAAAAACTTTTTATATAAATAAAAAAATATGAGTTTAATTTCAATTATAATTTCAGACAATTTAGTTTTTGTCATTCTAAATAATAATAAAAAAAATGAGGGTGGGAGAGATTGCATGTCACCAACCAAAAATAAAATTGTTACATACCCTAAACTCCAAATTTCATGAGACATAGTATATATACCTCTCATTTTAATTATAAGAATTAATTAATTTTTTAAAATATATTAAAAAAAATAAATAGATTTATTAGTTATAATTAAATCTAATTTCTTAATATAATTTATATTATATATTTTCTAATCTACTCAAATTAGTCAATTATTTTTTATATTAATTATAATTAATTAGTTTATTTAGTTTTTTTAGTATATATAAAAAAATCAATTAGTTCTTATATTAGTTATAATTTAGATAGATTAAAGAAGTCAAATAAAATAATTAATTATAATCAAATCTAATCTTTGTAAAATAAATTTATTTTACATACCTATTTAATTTATTTAAATTATTCAATTAATTTTTATAATAAGATACTTACACAAAAAAGAGATCAACTCCCATAATGGTCAGGATAAGCATTGGATCCACGTTCAATTGAATTCTTTTAACTGAAGTCTCACGTTCTTTCAAATTTCCTTAAAAAAATAAGAAACCAAATGAAAAAAATTAATATAAGTCATTTTCTTATGAAAAAGACAATTTTGCCCTAGGGTCATAGCAGTTGGGGCACTGCGGGAATGGTGGTGACACACGGAGTCCTGGAAAGTAGGTGCTGAGCGGCATCTTTCCAATTCCACTCCAGAAGATGGAAGAGAGAAGGAAACCAACCAAAGCATTAAATATATATTAAATCTAATAAAATATTAATTAATTATTTTTTTAAAAAAAATTCCCCTCGTCTCCGTCATGCGTTTTGAAATGACAACAATGCCCAATCTTGTACTTCTTTCTTTTCCCTCCTCAACATTTCCACTGTGTGTTTCTGGCTTGAATAAAATATAAGGGATACCAGTTTCTTCGTTCTCGCTTTTACCCTCTTCTCCATTCATGGCCCCAGTAAGGTGAAAAAGAAAAACAACCCCAAAAAGAAGCAATCTTGGACTCCAAGGAAACCCTACATGGAAGGGCACAAAGGTAAATCCACCATAACCACATGCATTTGACTCTGCTGAAATGAAAAGAGAAGGCCATGTCTGGTGTCTCTCTCTCTGCCCTCTGGCCTTCGTAAACGCCACCGTCACAGAGACAGACCCAAAATTAATTAAATTATATATATAAATAAAGAAAGAGCTTTTTGAATTGAACGTATAAGGGATTTGGAAAGAGGAGTGGAGAAGGAATATATTTTACCTATTTTTTATTAACACTATAAAATTTTTAGGAGAATTTTTTATTTTAAAATTTTTTTCTTCCCCTCCTAACTTTTTCCTTTAAAATTAGAGAATTTAAAAAAAAATTAAATTTTTATTTTATTTTAATTAATATATTTATAATATTTTTTTAATATTTTTAATATTTTTTAAGTTTTTACAATTATTTATATAAATATATATTTTTAATTAAATAAAGTAATATTAATTTTTTTAATTTTTTATTAATTTAAATGAGATAATATTATTTTTTTTATCTTTTCCCTCCGTTCAAACCAAAGCCTAAAAACAAGGGGCGGCCACCAACATCATCCAGTGCTGCAACAGGTTACACAGCATCTCAGAGACACAGAGAAACAGCATCATCCCATAATCCCCATTACCTTCAATGCCCTTATTCTCTCTCTTACCCATTCTTTCTTACTGCTTTCTCTCTCTATGCAGAAGATACCAACAACGACAAATAGAATGGAAGGAGAAAACTTGGAAACTCCACGCATCCTCCCACATCAAAGGCCATTCAAAGACTCAACTTTCTCTCTCTTTCTCATCAATGGCCCAGCTGGACCAAAATTTATGTAGAAGGAAAAACAAAAAAGAAAGAAAGAATGGGAAAGGAAGAAAAGGGGGAGGTCAGATGAATAGATAGATACATAGATCGATATAGGATATATGGATGTCTTCAAATGTCCTCCAACCAAACCCACCTTACTACTTCAACAACAACAACAAAGACCAATCTCTCTCTCTCCACAACAAGCCATGTTTCCCCGAAATACCCTTCTGCAAGCCCCCAAAAAATCCCATCTTCATCACTGTCTCTCTAAAGAGCAATTTTTTTCACCGAGTTATGTGGGCTTTTTGGGTTCCTTTGTCTTGGTCAGAGTTTTCACAGAGAAAACCGGGAAAGTGAGAACCTTCTTCCTACCCTCTTTCCTTCTCTCTCTCTTAGTCATTGCTTCTTTCTCTCGCCTCTTTTCTTTCGTTTCTCTCGCCTTCTTCTTTCCTCTTCTCTTGCGTTTTCCCTCGTTCATCCCTTTCCCTTTTATTTTCCATTTGTTTTGCTGTGATACCTCGCTGATCTGACGATGAAGAAGATGAAAGGGGTTGTTGTTCCTATGGAGTCTCCATATGCTCCGTACGAAGATCAGAGGGCGAGGCTTAGGCATCAGAGCCTCTTGCAGGACTATGAAGAGTTGCTAATGGTAAATATTTCATCCGGTTTTTGAATATTCAAGAATTTGTTTAGGGTTTCGTTAGATCTGGTTGTTTCTTTCAAAATCTTTATGGATTTCGATGATTCTGGCTTCATGCCGGAAAATTGAGGATTTGTTAGAGATAAAGATGTATGGATCTATTGTTCTAATGTTCTAATTTGCTTGATCGTGTTTTCCTCTCTCGGAGAAATTTCTTACCTGTAATCTTGAAACCACGAATTATGTTTCGATCTGGTGGAGTAAAGCTGGAAAAATTTATTCAACCTATTATATAATCCTTATGCCTTGGTTTTAAAATTTATAGTTTCTGTACTACCAAATAAAAGAGGAATTTCCGAAATTCCTGTGCTGTTGGAACTAGAGCGGTTTTATGATCATGAGACAGTCAGTTACATAAATTTTTCTCACCTGAGATTGCTTTTGCCCATGAAATTTCCCTGTTCAAGTATGTACTTTGCGAAGAGAAACTTAGGAATTTCCAAGTTAATTAGATCTGTTTTGTTGTTTTGTCTCAATTTTTGAACTGAAATTCAGGCCTTAAAAGTTTTGCTAGTCTTCTCATTTGTTTGGACTCATCACCCTGCAAACAAGTTTTGTCAAAAGAATAGTTACTGTGTTTATCTGTCAGTTATTCTCTTTCTAGTATTGTAAAAAAAAATTTCTTATCGGTAAACTCTGTTAAGAATCAGGCTTCATGCTAGGGACTTGGAAGGATATTGAGCTAATGGTATTAAATATATGCAGGAGGCAGATGACACAAGAAGGAAATTGGAGATTATGAAGCAAAAAAAGTTGATATTGTTAGCTGAAGTTAGGTATGATCTCATGATATTAGTTGCTATTTGTTTGTGTATTTTAATGTGAGATTGCAGTTTTGTTATCCATGGAGAGTTTATGAGCTTATCATCTGTTATTTCTCTTGGAACTGCAGATTCTTGAGGCAACGATACCGATACTTGATGCAAAATCCGTTGTCAAAGCCTCAACCAAAGCAAGATGTTTCACAGTTACAAAAGGTTAAAGCCCATGCGCGGTTACAAAAGGTTAAGACCCATGCACCAAATAGCTCGAAGGGAAGGAATTGTAATAAGAAGGAACTCACTTCACGCCCCCCTGTTCCTCCTTATTCGAACCCCAAAGAAAGTATTCCGAATGGGGTTGAGGTCACTCTGCAGAAACCTGCTCCTGTGTTTGATTTAAACCAGAATGCTAGGACTTCTAGTGGAAAGGACGTTTCTCTTCTTGGCTCTGCTCCAATGCTTGACTTGAATCAGATGGAAAGGATTCACAGTGGGAAGGAAGCCACAAAGAAGAGTATTACTCCATTTTTTGACTTGAACCAGATTTCGGTAATTAATTGTACATGTACAGTTCACATCATGAGTTGTCTGTGTTTCATTTCAGGGAAGCTTATGGATTTCTATCTGTTTTGCAGAGAGAAGAGGAGGAAATGCAGGGTAGTGTTGAGCCAATGAAGATTGAGGAACCAAAGAAAAGCACATTGAGAATGCTAAGCGACGATGACATCAAGTTATCAGTCTGCAGAAATGTTGGTGGGGATGTCCCAAACAGGGCCGGGAAGAGGAAGATTACATGGCAGGATCAGGTGGCTTTAAGGGTTTAATTTGATCTAGTAGTGCATTAGCCATTAGGCAAAAATTCCTGCCCTCTAGAAATTTGTAGTGAGCCTTTGATGTAGCAGCAGGGTTTTATTCCCCCCCCCCCCTCCCTTTTTTGTCTTTTACATTTTACTGATCATTCTAGTTTTTATGTCATGTAAAGATAAATATAGTATCAAATGTTCGGTGTTCAATACATATATATATAAGGTGAAATGGGAAATTTCTGCTTAGGAATCACACCTTGACTCTGTTTTGTCGTTTTATGTATAGTTTCTTGCATCCGACTAATTTTTAGGCCGGAAGTTTAAGATTGGGGCCGGTTTGTTGTCTATATTATTGTCCACCAACGAGTTCTCTTAGAAACTCAGCATTGGCATCATCTCTATAGTCTGCTATAAAATTATGAGACGCAAGATTCTCCAATTTGGCTGTGTGAATCACAAATCATTCCATTGTGTTGTGTGCAAACTACAGAATTTGATTTCGTGTCGTTGCATAACAAAGTAGCTTGGAAATCGGATCAAAAAACAATTTTAAGCAAAACTCATGGTAATCAATACTTAAACCGCCTTTTCTAAGTCCACTTTAGCACATGGATTTTTGTTGTTGGTGGAAATCATACATAGAAATCAAAGGGAAGCCCGGAATTGAGGTTAATAGGGTTTTCAATTAAGTCTACTGTTATATGTTAGATAATAAGAGGTTACACATCTCACTTGGAGTAAGCCTAAGCAATATCCAGTGTCTGATTGAGTCAACAAACACTATGCTACCAACTACAAGATTTGCAGCATATTTTTGTGCGATCCTATTTCTTCTCCCACCACTTTACAAACTCTAAATTATGCTGTCGGAGAGGATTTACCATTTAGAACAATCATCATTTGGACCGACCATCTGCATCTTTTTTCAATAATGGAGAAGATTCTGATACTACAGCAGATGTGGGAGGAGAACTCATCATTTTGAAGCGATCTCTTTAATCGGTTGGTGCGTTTTATCCCCCTCTTATGGTTCTCCATCACAACCACAGAGGAAGATCCAACACGGAAGAGTTCATACCAAAACTTGAATCCTTTGTTCAATGCATCTGGTATTCTTACCTGTTGTTTGGTTCCAGTCCCATTTTGCTTCCCTGAATCTCCTGCATCCTGGATTTTCTCCACAATCTCCCCATCTTTGGTTTTGACTTCCAAAACAGCTTTGCCTACCACCACTTTCTGATTTGTGTCTACCATGGTCACTTTAGGTTGAGCTTGAGCATCAGCTTTGGCTTCCAGATTAGAAGTTGTAGTAGTAGTAAGCTTCAGTTGGCTTTGGAGACTCTTCACTGTTGTTCGATGTATTCTCTTTTGTGCAGATTCCCTGGCCTTGTGCTTTTTACCTTGAAGGTGCTCGTTCAAAGCTTTCTCACTTGTGACACTAACATTACACAGTGCACAGGTCCGGTCAGCCTTTGGTTTTTTCTTCACAACAACTGGAGAATGCTCTGTATCATTGTCAACCTCTTGTGTTACAGCTTTCCGCTTTTCTTTATAAATATCTGGGTTTGGCTGAGCCTGTAATAAGATATCCAAACATAACATGCAAGGAACTTATGTGATATTATTAAATATATGAAATGTTCGAACATAAGTAATGTGCAAAGAAAGACTTAATCCGAAATAGAGCGACATAGAGAATAGAATCATACCAGTTAACCCTAGATTGAAAAGGCCAAAGCTACAGGAAGGACAAGTACCGGTGACAGCGAGAGCGATGGAGAGAGCGTCAACTTTTGCACTAGACAGAGCAGCAGCAAGAATGGTAATTGATCGAAAAAAATTAGAGGGTAAGCCTGTCCGAAAATTATTATAAACAGGTATATTCTTGTCATTAAAAGTTTTAATCCTAACATTGAAAATACAATATTAAAGAGGATATAAGTTTATCTAATTCCGCCTATATAATATTTTTCAATCTCAATCTCAAAACTTTCTCAATGTCACATACCAAACATCACAGTTTAGCACATTTTCTGCTGGTATGCCACTCCTAAGCCCCGTACCAAACGTAGCCTAAGGAGCGAGTCAAAATATAAGGAGTTATAAAGTCATTGATATAAGCATTAAACTTGATTTTTTTTAGTTGCACACCCGATTTACTAGAGTTTTGTCCTAACTATATGTAGATATGACTCGCGTCGTGTATCTGACTATGATAGGTGAGTCTCATAGCAAAAATTTTTTATATACGCTAAAATTTAAACTCAATATCTCGCTTAAGTATTAAACTAAATATCTCTCTCGTAAGTTGCCCGATTAGAGAAAAATAGGGGCCCAATGTAGTTCAACCCTATTACAAGCCAGTTGGTTTACAATGGTAATCATCGTTGCATTGCCAAAGAAAATAGATGTTTAAAAAAGTCATATTTACACTTTTTGATCGTATCTTTCTATTCATTGTTGTCATTACCGCTGCCACCTCTGTCGTTGACCCTAATAAATCTCGAAAGTAAAGTTTTTCTTTTTTTTAATTGATAGACATTATAAACTTTTATTTGTTATTTTTGTTTGATTAAATATAAAAAATAATTTTTTGCTCAATTTTCCTAACGCACTAAACATATTAATAGCGTCAAATATTACATTGCATTGCATTGTATTGTCATCTCTAAAACTATGTGAAATCTATTTAGTAACAATTAGTTAAAAGTATATTTATAAAAATCATAAAATTAGTAATTTTTTTTTAAAAAAGTATTGACTCATATTTATATACATAAAATTATCTAAAACTAATGAAAATTGTTTTTTTAGTATATTTATGATTATTATGAATCATCATTATAGTTAGAAATATTATATAATTAGTTAATAAGATTATTGATTAATTACTATCATGGGTTTAAAATCTTTGAAAGGTCAAAATAGTTTATAAGTACTATAAATAATTATTATGGTTAGAAATGTGAAATATCATAGAATCAGTTAATAGGATTATTGATTAATTACTATTAGGGGACTCAAAATTTTTCAAATATCAAAATAAAATTTAATTGAGATTATTGATTACGATTTGTAGACATAAGAATTAAAAATATTGAAACGGATCGACTAAGACCCATTTTTAATTGAACTGAGTATTACACGATTTTAAGAGTATAGTTGATAATTGATTTTTATTTAATATTTTATAAAAATATTATTAGAATACTAAATTATTAGAAAAACAAATATATATTACTCCCTCTAGTCATAAATATAAGAGCTAAATAGAAAATCTATTTTATTCTTAAATATAAGACCCCAATCCAATTTTTTCTTAAAATATCCTTATATGATTGCACAGATTAAAAAGCTTCTATCCAAAAGAAGTTCTAATGCATATGATAGAAGATATTATTTTAAAAAAATTAATACATAATTATTATAAACAACTAATTTAATTATTTTTTTTAATAATTAAATTAGTTAAATAGATATTATATTACAATGACATTGAAAGATAATATTAAAATTTGAATTAAACTAAACAATCAAAGTTTACGCATAGAAAAAAAAAAAAAAATCACTTTATAAACTATTGAACTTGAGCAGTTCAAATTTCAGAGTAAAAAAACAGTTCAAAATTAGTCAACCGAATGGTTTCTATTTTCTCCTATAGTGAAAAATGAAGTGAAAGGAATGTCCTATGAAGTGAAACCTCGATATAAAATTCATAGGAACTTGCTTTTGTTGTTATTTGACTTGGCATATCAGTGGTTTGTCCAAATCATTATCCCACATACTAATTAACTTAAGAATTAAATTAAATTATTCAAATATTATTATGATAATCAGCATTGTAAGCGTTATATGGAATAATATATTTTTTAAAAATTGTGTATTAATAAATATTCTGAAAACAAAAATAGTTCGGGAACACTTTCCTAATTTTTTTGTTGCCTACCCGATTTATCAGAATTTTACACTGACTATATTCGGATCCGACCTGCGTCGCGCACCTGGCTATGGTGGGTGAGTCTCCCAACGGGGATTTTTTGAATACGCTAAGGTTCGAACTCGAGATATCGCTTAAATGATATCTAACTATTTACCACTCAGACCAACCCTATATCACTTTACTAATGTATTATGTACTTGGAGACAAATGTTGTGGGGACCTGATTGAGTCCAAATTACATACTTTCGTCGACCCAAAACAAATCAGCCCAAAACTCGGATTTTTATTCAATTATTATTATAGTATTATATATATATATATTTTTACAAGAGAGAGCGAATATGCCCTAAATCAACAAAAAAATAATCACAGTAGAGATCAAATTCCAAACACTCCTTGCGCATAATGTCCCTCAAATGGACAGGACATGAATATAATACTTCTGTAGATCTTAAGCCATCCTTTGCCAATGTATCAGCTAGCTGATTTTGATCTCTAGATATATGTTGAATTTTTAGATCTCAAGATAGATTCAACATTTTCTGTATCTGTGTGACTAATAAGCTGCATCTATAGTCCGTCGAATAGTTTAACATATCTACAACGTTCTTTGCATCTGATTCTAATATTATCTTCTTGAATTTAAGCTCCCAGGCCAATTTCAAACCCTTAAAAAACCCCATTGTTCAGCTTCAATAGCAGTACATGATCCCAGAATAGTCGTGAATCCCACAACCCAGCTTCCAGAATAATCTCGAATAATACCACCACAACCTGCTGTATTATGAGTTGACGTAAGTGCTCCGTCTACATTTAATTTCACCCATCCTGATTGGGGGGGTTGCCAAATGGGGGAAACTGATGCATCAAATCTATTAGACACAAAATCATTCTGTAGCTGCACAAATCTTTTCCATGTTTGTGTAATGATCGAGTGTGGATCTACTGGTTTAGTAAAATCATTATCAAATAAAGCTTTATTCCTCCACTTCCATAAATTCCAAATTACCACCCCCCAAATTAGACTCCAATTATTCTCTCCATGAGCTCCCAACTGCCTTTTGAGATTCATAGCAAACCAATCCCATAAGGATTCCCTAAAGAAGGAAGACTAATTTCGAGGGTGAATTAATTTGTACCAAAGGTCTCTAGCATAACAGCAATCACGGAGTATATGTAAGACATCTTCTGTGCCATCCTTACAATACTGGCATGTTGCATCAATTGAGGACCATCTACTTCTCCAAGTATAGGTAGCTAAACGATTGTTGAAGGCTATCCACATAAAGACACGAATACGTTCAGCCCCTTTCCACTTCCATATATCTTTATAGACAAGACTATAGTCCTGCATAGAGTTCTTTTCATGCAAATAGTAAGCACTTTTAATAGTAAAAATACTCTCATTCGTAGCATTCCAAACCATCAAATTATTACCCGCCTCTGACATCGATGGTATCATACTAATTAACCTTTGAAATACGCTTCTTGGGATAATAGTAGCCAATCTCTGATAATCCCAAGTCCCATCTGAAACCCAATCCATAACTTTACTACCTTCTTCCTCTGTATTAAGTGATCGAAGACATAAATCCTTCAAGCATTTATCTGGAAACAACCACTTGTCCGTGAAAAAATTTACTAGTTGTCCATTTCTAATATGTCACCTTGTACCCATCTCAACAATATCTTGTTGTTTTGATATGAATTTCCATAGCGCAGAATCTCCTTTTCTTGCTTCAAGTAGATTATCTTCATTCCTTAGCATATATCTATAAAACAACACATCAGCCCATAGACCCTTCTCTCCATTTACTAGATTCCAAGCTATTTTGGATCCACAAGCCCTGTTAAAAGACGATAATTTCTTGAATCCAAGACCCCCATGCAATTTAGGTTTTACAATCTGCTCTTATCCAATAGGATGAAATCCATATGAGCTTTGACTATGGCCCCATATAAAGTTCCGTTGCAATATCTTCACTTCCTGACACACTGACATAGGAATTTTGGCCACTTGCATAGGATAAACAGGTATAGAGCTCAAGACAGATTTAGCCAAAATTATCCTACCAGCCACTGAAAGAGTGCTCTCTTTCCAAGTACTAAGTTTAGTTTTGACTCTATCAATTATGTATTGGAAAGTATCTCTAGGTTTCCTCCCTCTGATGATTGGAAAACCTAGATAACTCCCAATTTTAGCAGAAATAACCATTCCTATAATATCCTTAATCTTGTTTCTAATGCTGCCCTTTACCTTAGGAGAGAAGAATACTGATGATTTTGTCTTATTTATTTTTGCACCTGAAGCTTTACAGAAAATATCCAAACAACTAATCATAGTTTGTGACTGCTTTTCAGATGCCACTCCGAAGAGAAGAAGGTCGTCTGCAAACATCAAATGAGAGATGGAAGGCCCTCCCTTAGACACCACAATTGGTTTCCATTGATTTGAATTTACCGCGTTTGTAATAATATGTGATAACCTATCTATACACAGTATAAACAAAAGAGGTGAAATAGGATCTCCTTGTCGGAGATCTCTTTTAGGAAAGAAAAACTCAGTTTAGGAACCATTCCATTAGGGGTGTTCATGGGCAGGGTTGGGCAGGGCGACCCCCCTGCCCGGTGCCCTGCCCAGAAAAAGTATGGGCTGCATTTTGCAGCCCGATGCCCGGCCCTGCCCGATAAAAGCCCTAACCATTTTGGGCTGGGCATAGGCGAGCTGGGCGTGGGCGGGCTGGGCATGCCCAAGTTGTGATGCCATGCTCATGTTGTGAAAAAAATCTGCAATTATAAACTTCTAAAATAATATCATATTCATATGTCTTCAAGAGTTAAATAATATCTATAATCCACTAAAAATAAGGTAACAAAAAGATAATAATTAAAGTCTTGAAATTCATTGCATATAAAAAAATCTTGAAGTCTAAGTAGTTTATAATTACAACTTTACATCAATTTCTCAAATGTTGACAAGGATGAAGTATCTAAAAAAATAAAATAAATAATTATAATTTGTAATGTAATCATATTATGATTAATAAAGTTAAAAAAATTAATATAGTTATAAATATTAAAAGATGCAACTTACGTACTTAACTACTTATATTTCTAAAATGACCCTTTAGTCACCAGTAACTATCATATTCTCCTTTCTAAGTGTAGCATCTACGGAGAAAATAAAAAAAATAAAAAAATGGGTGCTCATGGGCAGGGCAGGGCAGGGCAACCCCCCTGCCCGGTGCCCAGCCCGAAAAAAGCATGGGCTGCATTTTGCAGCCCGATGTCCAGCCCTGCCCTATATTTATTAGGCTGGGCAGGGCTATTTTTTCGCGGGCTCGGGTGGGCATACCGGGCCGCGGGCTTTATGAACACCCCTACATTCCATAATACATTATATGAAATAGAAGTAATACAACTCATAATAATATTTATCAAAGAATGATCCAAACCGACATCAATAAGAACCTGATGCATAAAATTCTATCTAATACGATCATATGCCTTCTGTAAATCAATCTTCAAAGCCAATAGTCCATTTTTCCCTTTAGTTTTTTTCATTATGTGCATAATTTTTTGACCAATAATAATATTATTTTGAATATATCTACCTTTAATAAAGCTTGATTGATAAAGAAAAATAATTTTATCCATAACCAATCTCAATCTTCTAACAATCATCTTAGTAATTATATTAAAATGACGGGGAGAAATCTCCTCGTCTCCGTAAAGGGTGGGGTCCAATCGGCAAAAGCTGAAATGGCGAAGAGCAATTGGGGAAGGATGAAGCAGATCGACTCTTGTTTCCTACCTCATAAATAGGGATCCAAGTTCAGTCCTTCCTCTGACTTTCCAATATGCCGAGTCGCTGTGAAATCTGCTGCGAACTACTCATCGCCATCTTGCTCCCTCCCCTTGGGGTTTGCTTCCGCCATGGCTGCTGCAGCGTACGTCTCTTTCTCCTCCTCTCTCTCTTTCTTTCTCAGCCTTTCGTTTCTTGATATTTATTCGCTGGGATTCTCCATTTTTGTATGGTTATGGGCTTATCGTACGAATGTTCTTTCACTCGTTGGTCTCAAATTGAAAGGGTTTCCTTTTCTTGTCTCTGCATCTACGCTCAATTTGCGTATTATGCGACTGGTTATTTCTATCTATTAGACGGAATTGAACCGTGGCTTTATATGGATAATATGATTGCACAGTTGAAATTGTACCGTTCCTTTTGTTGATTGAAATTTCTGACGAATCAGAGACTATAATTACGTTGTTTCAGGTTGAATTCATCATCTGCTTGATCCTGACCATACTAGGCTATGTTCCAGGAATAATTTATGCCCTCTATGCCATTGTTTTTGTTGATCGTGACCAGTACTTTGACGAATATAGGCGTCCTCTGTATTCTGCATAGCATCTCTGCTGCTTGTCTGTTGCTTTCATCTCTATTGTCTACACTGTAATGTTATGTAACAATCTCTTAAGGACAACTGAACAAGACGGACATCCGTTCTATATTTTCGTTGAGACCCAAATCAGTCAATGTATGTTTAACTTTCAAGTATGATAAATGTGATTTATATGATATCTCTGATGCTGGGAGGTTTATCTCAAAGTATATAATTTATAAGTACAGTTTTCTCCTTAAATGATATTGATTGTGTTGTCGTAATAGACCTGGGAAGCTGGTTAATAACTGAAATGTATTTATATGCCTTGCTCAAATAGGCAGTTCATATAATGACTTGTTATATTTTTGTGCTTCAACAGTTCTTTAGTTATCAGGGTTCCATTATATTGGTCTATGTCTGTCATTGATTTATGTACCTGTTGGTGTTGCACTGGCTATACTGAGAGTATTAATTTGTCTAGAATTGTCACTTTTAGGAAGTGGTACTGAGAATTTTTTTTGTAGACAAAATATCCTTTAAAGATAGTGATCCTGCTTCAAGCTAATAATTTTTCCCTCTATATCTAGCCGGTTTAATTCTGTGATGTAGCCTTTCTTTGTGACCAATGATTACCTTACTTTGTCTCTTAGCTGTTTTATAGCACTTAACATTATGATATCATATTTTTATGATTGTGGAGAGTATTGATGGTAGGTAGTTGAACTTAATGACCATTAATCAAGGTTTGAAAATCAAATTTTTTTGTCCTTATTCTGATAAATGAGACGGGAAGAAAATTGAGTAGATCATTTAAAAGGTAAAAATCAAGGGGTTCATTCAAATGGTAAAGATCCAGAAATATGCAATGAATTGTTTACTACTAAAATTTTGGAGGTTCTGTTTTTGTATTTTAATTAGCTTCCTTCTATTTTTAAACTTCCTGGAACTGTATGTGTGTTGTGGTGTTGAGTACAGTCATTTAAGTCGTTAGGTTATCTTAGGTGAACAGTGAGATTAAGCATACGTTAGTTGTTGCATCTACCTTTTGCACTGCTGTATCTTAAATCAACAACGTAAAATAAAAGAAAATTTCTATGGTACTGTCATGAACAGTGTATATTTGCTTATGCACAGAACATTTCTCGAAGAATAGTCAAAATGGTTCAACCTAGGTTGACTGGTTGTTTTTTGAACAAGTAATGTAATTCGTTGCTAAACAAACAGGAGATGACTGGTTGTTTTGAATTCTAGTTTAAGTCTTTATGGAGACTTTTTATTTAACTTTGATTCCTTGGCTTCCAATGGTTGAATCTTTCCAAGTCTATAATTCTTATAGTTGAACCTCAAAATTTGGAGGATGAGCACTAAATTAGACGCTTTTTGTATTTTTCATTGTTGACGTGGTCATTCTTATTTGCTGTGGTGAACAACAAAGAGAAAATTGCATTTAAGTCTCAAGGAATATAATTGTGAAAAAGTCTTGAGAAATTATCAAATGACTATGAAGTCTCATGAGATCTGAGATTAATTTTTTTTAATTGTGAAATTACGGAACTATCCTTGGCAAAAAAATGCTTTAGTTGTTATTTTTTTTTCACCCAGTTGTTATTCCTTCCTCCGGGAGTTGCTATTTCTATTGCTTGAATTATTATTTTTTTTTCTTGATTGAGTTGTTATTTTTCCCCGTGAAGTTGTTATTTCTATTGCTTGAATTGTTTTTTTCTAAGGATAGTTCTGTCAATTCATAATTTAAAAAAATTAATCTTGTGAAACTTTATTGTTGTTTGATGATTTTCTGAGATTTTTTTATAATTAATTTTTTTTACATAGAACTTAAATATATATATTTTTTAAAATAGTTGTGCGCTACTTTTAGTGCTTCTCCATTTAAATAAAACTTAGCTATTTTATTATAAATAGCTTAGTAAATCTAGGTCTTTTTTCTTCAAGTGTCTCAAGCAATGACTAAGATTAGACGTTAGAATCAATTATTGATATTACACTTTATAACTAAATGATATCATTTTATTTAAATAGAGAAATAATGGAGGGAGCATGTAATGGAGATGTTCTATAGCAAGAAAAAACACCAACTGGTGAAACTTATTTTTAAGATATGATTCTCATTCTCATCAGTTCTACTTTTGTGATTTGTGTGTCCCTCATGCTCCTTTTATTTGATGTTTCAAACTTTTTGCTTTGTTTCATTTTGTTATTTCCCCCCTTTTTTCATTTATTAATTTGATTTCTCTCGTTCTTTCTCTTAAATGAGGAGTAAAATGTGGGTATTTTAGTTAACGTACAGTAGCATTTTATGTGATTTCAGATTTCTTAATCCATGACTTTATATGTAATGCACTGTAATTCTAAAAACTCTCAGAGATTAGACAAGCTAAATATTCAAGTGTCGCTCAATTTAAATAATTTTCCTTCAATTTTATTTGGAATTTAATATTTTCTAACCATCAAAATCTCCCATAAAACCTTGACCAACATGCCTTTTCCAATCTGGTGTTCTCTCGTGTTTAAAATGAAGGAATAATCTGTTTTATTTGGATTAATCATATTAGGAGTCATATTGGACAAGTACAGTATACAATTTAAACCGTCAAAAATAGGGGTATGCATTGGCTGGACACTGGGCAGGGCATAGGCGATATTTTGTAGTTCGATGGCCGACTCTGCTTGGTAAAACCCTAACTATTTTGAGTTGAATATGGGTAGATTGGACATACCCAAATCGTGATGTCCTATTCATATTGTGGAAAAAAATCTGCAATCATAAACTTATAAGATAATACTATATTTATGTCTTCAAAAGTTAAATAATATTCATAATTTATTAAGAATAAGGTAGCAAAAAGATAATAATTAAAGTCTTGAAGTATATTATATATATAAAAAAATTTGAAATCTATAGTGGGGTCGGATATCTGTAGCAATATTGTAACACTAATAATTGAATGCTTGGTAAGTAAAGCATGGAAGGAACTTCGGTATTTATGTAAATATAAGAGTTATATTCAAGATTTTGAAAATGAGCAAGGAGAGTTGTCAGCTAAAGTGAAAAGTGTAGAGTTATAAATAGAAAAGTGTCAGTTAAGAAAAGAAATAAGATTCTAAGAAAAAAATTAAAAAAATAATATATATAGGGGCAGATCAAATGGCAGGCTTCATACTTAGTCCGGTGCCCTACACTGCCTGACATTTGGCCCGACCCGGCCTGGCCTAAATATATTTTGGATAACTTTTTTGGGATCAGGCTGAGCAATTTTTTTCCGGATTCGAGGAGGCGGACCGGGCACACGATCACAATGCACACCCTAAGTCAGAAGTCAAAACCCATATTACATTTAAATATTTAAATATTGTAACCCACCAAGTGCTAAGTGCTTTTAAATATTGCACTATTTAAAATTAAAATTAAAATAACGAAATGTAAAAATAAAAATAAAATCCGCAGGTAACAAATATATCATCATCATACTCTCACTTTGGAGGAATATAGAAAGTATTATTGAGTTATTACAAGAAGATAATTAATGAAAAACTAGAAAGAATTCCGCGTATCAAATTATGCAGGAAGAATTGTGTGCATGTTTGGAATTGAAGAAGTGATATATATAGTTATATACAGTTACGGGGACGAATCAAACGACAAAGGAAGAGCATGGTTAATGGTTGTCGTTTGGAGGAGGGTCATGAACAAGGACGTATCGAACTTTGAAACGCTCAAGCTGGCGAGCAAGGGAGGTGAAGGGATTGGAACAACGACCTCGAACCCTGAATGAATGAATCTTTTTGAATGTAAAGACCCTTTTCCAGCGGACACCTTCCTCCTTCTCTCCGTCAAAGTAAGGAATGCCGAAGCCCTCTTTGCCGTAAGAAGAACAAGTTGAAGCTTCTTCTTGTTGAAGACGATGATGATCAAGCACTTCCATGATGAATGCTTTGATTATATTCTGTGTAATTAGGGTTTAATTTTCTGAGATGAATGATCAGTTGCAAGTTTGTGTTGTTGGGGATTGGTGATATTGCTGAAGAGGCTTGTTGTGTTTGTGGATATTATCATGGCGTCGCTGTTTATATATAGACTACGGCCCCCTTCATCTTACTGTTTGCTGAAGCTTGAACAATTCCTCACTTTCGTCCCAGGTAATTGATGCTTTCAAAACCTTGAAATTTTACTGCAACAGTCTCTTCTCTCAGTTTTTCTTAATCATTTCTAATATAAATAAATATTCCTCTAACAATATTAATGGGATTGGGTCTAACAGAGAAAATTGCTAGTTTTTCATAACATAATTAACTAAGATTTTAATCCTAAAACTGTACCTATATTTAATAACTGATAATATTTTTAATATAAAATTGCCTCAACTAGAAGGATAAAAAATTACCGATGCTCAAGAAAAAAAAAGCATTCCTCTAAAAATTAATTATTTATAAAAAAAATTTGCGCCTTAATATTTTTATTTAAAAACTATTTTTAATTATTTACATTAAAATTCCCATACATTGAAATCCTTTTAATATATATGTAACAACATTTTTTTACAAATTAAAAAAGTATATACTAACATGGTTATAAATAAAATTAAATACATATTTTTTTTGTTAATATAAAAAAGTTTGTGAGTTTGGTCCTATAATTAGGATATATCTCTAGTATTAAAAAATATTTACAAAAATATTTATAGATTACCTATTAATAAGGTCATCATCATATTAATAGTAAAATTTGAATTCATAATTTTATAAATTATGAGTTAATTTTTTACTGGTTAAATCAATTGTTGGGGGTTCAAACGTAATACTTTGTACTTGAAAAGCTTTTTTTTTTTTTTTTTATATACAGTACTTTAAAAACTTTCGTTAAGGCCATTTTCGCCTAATACGCATTTCAAGTCCAACACCATGTACCACTTCTATTTATTTATTATTATTATTCAACATGACGCGCTATCTTACCATTTCTCCCATTCCTCCAGCTGGGGGAAGCATAGTTGGAGGAGTTTCTTTAATCTGATGTGGCATGATAAGGATGCCAAATAAGCAAATAAAATTAAAAGACTGATATTAGCGCCACATAGGAAGAGTTATAAAGATCTCACTTGTTTTTCTAAAAACTATGCAACTTTAAGGATTAGGTCAAATTATAACAACTAGATTAGAAATACCCTAAAATTATAAAGATTAAATAACTATTTTTTAAAAAGTTTTAATTATTTAAATTTAATATTTTACAAAATTATTATTATATAAAATATTTTAATAATTTTGATAATAGTTTATAGTTGTAAACTGTTCTGATCAATTTTTTTTTGTATAAATTTTTTTAAAAACGAGTTAGGTTCACCTACTATTTAAGGATAGGGCAAAATTTTTTTTTCTCTTAGGCGATATCAATGTCCCAATCAACTTAATCTCTTAATGTTCCATCCATACCATGCTATTTTTATGTAATTTATGACCCTTTCTTAGAAAATTTGCTCTCTTTTATTCTCTGCTATCAATATCCATATATAACAATAACAATAAATTTTATTTTATTAATTAAAATCTACTATATAAATTATATAATAATATTATATTTTTTAATTAATAACTAAATATTTAACTATATTGACTAAATATGTTATGTTCAATGATTTTATTACCATTCTTTGTTCTTTTACTACATCATCTATATTTTTCACTTATGTCTATAATAATTTTTTTTATGCATATACAACCATCTTAAATAATTTTTTTATTATTTTTTTTAATAGATGTCTGGTAAACTCTTCTTTATATATATATATAAATTATCATTACAATGTGGGATTGTATTAAAAAACATGTTTGTTTCTAGATATGTCTATTAATTATATGTCAAACTAACTTGCCATAATTTGGCCTTTTCACCTCATTTGATTATGTTTTCGTCAAAATAATAAAGTAACCGATTTGGGTGTTCATCCCGATGAGAACTCAAAACTCATCTCTTATGAATCGTCTAGATTTTTTTTTAAATGTTTACTTTTTAAAAAATTATTTTAATGAGTGTAGAATTTAAAATAAAGATAATCTCTTAATTATTATTTTTAAAAAAAATGATTTTTTAATTTAAAAAAGACTACTTGAAAAAAATAAAAAAATTTAAACTAGATATAGACAATCTAGATATGATAGACTTTGGGTTCTCATCTTAACCGGTTCAATAATAAGAGCAATATCAGTGTGTTTTTCTTATTTTTTATTTAATTAAGAAAAAAAAAAACTAGTCTGACCAATTCATTTGCCGGGAAGCTATTCCCATTATGTCAAAACTCAAAAGTGAGAAAAATTACTTTCAAAGTTTCATATTCAATTATAAGCATCTGACACGCTTTCCTCTTTTAAAAGCCAAATATATTCAAGTCTAGCTCAATTAAATTAATTTCTTTCACGTGTTATTTTGAAATTTGATGTTTTTGTAGTAATCAAAGGGTTTGTTTGGAACGCACCCAAACCTTAATTTTATAAATTTTTTTAGGCAAAATTTTGGTTTGAGAAAATTTTAAAACAAACAGTCATATTTGTCCATAAGTACTTTTGGACAACCATAGTTTAAAACCATGGTTTTGAATAAGCTATTAAAAATAGTTTTTTCAACAGTAAAAGAGTTTATGGACTATCCAATTACTATCTTACCCCTACTTTTTTTTACACCCTCTCTTTTCTCTCTTACTTTTTCTTACACCCTCTCTCATTTCTACTCTCCACCCTCTCTCCTCTCTCTTCTCTTTTCTCTAACTCTCTCCTCTCTCTTACTTTAAATCAAATCACACCCTTTTTGGTAATTTACCAATATACAAAGTCATTCTAAAAATAATTATCCAAACACTTATTTATTCAAAACCACTTTTTTTCCATAAACTATTCTCTAAAAGCCTTTTTTCATAAGCTGTCCATAAGCGTTTTTTTTTCACAAGTCCTTTTTTAAAATCCTATCCAAACAGGCCCAAAATCTTCTATCCATGAAACCTTGGACCAACATGCACGTCTTTCCCAATCCGGTGATCTTACGTACATACATAAAATGAAGGAAGAAATCTATTTTATTTGAATTAAATCACAATTAGGAGTCATAATTGACAATTCTAGTTGACCATTTCTCATATGTTAGAATGGGTGTGGCTCTCACGCAATTGTATTGGATCGGTATTCGGCAGTCAAAATTTTAGAGTATTTTGATGTCGTATTACAAATACAAAAGTTTAATAATTTAAAAAAATAAGGTAAAACTATCAAATAATTAGATCAACTAGTTGTGTATTATTATATTTTAGTTTAATTAGTGATTTTGTGTTCAAGTTATGTGTATACAGCCGCGATAATTACTATAATGTAGTGAAATTTTTTATATTATGACTTACATTTTTGCGAACTAGATGCATAAATTGTTAATAGTGTAAAATGTTAGTAAATAAAAAAATAAAATGAGGTAAAAGAAATTATTAAATGGTCTTAACAAAAACGTAAGGACCTTATCAATAAATATAAATGGATTAACCAAAAAAAACGAAAGGAAATTAATTACAAATATAAAGGAGTTAATAAAAAGGTAAGAACATTAACAACAAAAACAAAAAGATTTATAAGAAACGTACTTATTATTTTTATTATTCATTATTTTATATTTTTATTAATATTTTTACACTTTTTGTTAATTCCTTTATTTTTATTATTAATACCCTTACATTTCTTGTTAGCCGACTTATGTTTCAGGGGCAACAACATCTTTTTCTTCAAAAATTAATTTCATTTCAACCCTATTAGACCGCAATGAAGTTTTACAATTGTTTTTGGGGAGAAATGAGAATAAAGTTACCAGAGTGGTACTTATATGAAAATTTTCCAAAAGACAATGTCCAAGACTTAATTAAACACAGCTTTGAGCTTGAATATATAAAAAGAAGTGTTATTATATTCCGCCACATTAACCCCAAATAGTAAATAATTTTATTGTTCTAAATTAATTATAGGGCACCAAGTTTTCATTTTTCCGAGTGCTCTAAAATAAAGTCAGAAGGTAAAACACTCGCATGCAGTTTTCAACTGTACGCATATATATATATATATATATATATATTAAATGAAGGGGATCAATCAAAGGTTAAAAGCAATAATTAATCATCCACTAAATTTGAATGAATAAAAGAATATTACAAGAAATATAATGAATATTTAGAAAAGGAAAAAGAAAGCATTCATTTCATTTCCTGTTTGGAACTGAAGAAGGCATGGGCTAGCTTGTTGAGGAGAGAAACGAAACACCGTTAGTGGTCGTCGTTTGGAGGAGGGACTTGTAGAACGACGGACCGAACCTTGAAACGACCAAGCTTGCGCGCGAGGGAGCCTAATGGACTGGAACGACCTCGATCCCTGATAGAATGAATCTTTTTGAATCTGAAAACTCTCTTCTTCTCAGTGCATGCATGAATCTGAATCACCCCCTCGTCCTCCCTTTCACTGGCAAAGTAAGGAATGCTGAAACCCTCTTTGCTGTAAGAAGACGTTGAAGCTTCCTCTTGATGACGATGATGAAGAAGAATAAGCACTTCCATGAAATACTGAATCCTAGGGTTTCTGAGATGAAGAAGCAGTGGCGATCGAAGTCTGTGTTTGTGTTGGAGATTGATGAAGGGACTTGTTTTCGATGAGATTTTGTTGTGTTTGTGGATTGGGATGCATGGTGTCGCTATATATTTATATATATAGAGGAGGTAGGAGGATGATTTGAAGGTTGAACAAGTCGTCGTTGATTTCAAAACGTTGACCTCATTGATGCCCTATATCTATATATATCTGACCAATTCACACCCACATCATTCACTTTTCAAACTAAAGAACAAGACAAATTTTAGACTCCGTCGTTTCTCTTGCCATTATGATTAAGGTACTCTCTCCCTGCACTTTACTTAATATAAAAATTAATTAATTTTGAATAAATTAAAAAAATTAATTAATTATAATAAATTAGTATGACATGACTTCCTCTAAAATATTTATGTATAATATTAGATTATACTCCTCTAATCCTTAATATATGACTTAATTAGAGAGTTGATCTTAGTCCTAAATATAAGACAAATTTTCTATATTTATTAATTTTTTTCTCAAATTATCCCTATTAATACTCCCTCAACAATAATTAAGAGAGAGAGTTAAAGAAGATTATTAGGGTATTTTAGAAAAAATATGTCGTATTAACTAATTTAACTAACTTTCTTAATCTAATGAATCAAGTTAGTTAAATATGTCATATATTAAAAACCAGAAGAGTATATTAATTTATAAATTAGGTAAATTAGTTTGAGAAAAAAATGATAAATATTATATATAAAATAGATTAAAGTTTTATATTTAGGGTTAAATTTATCTTTCTAACTTACTCCTATATTATAAACCAGAGGTAGTATGATATAAACAACGTTTTTTCTGAAAAATATATATATATATATATATACACGTTTTGTTAATTTAATGCATTTTCGATCTTGATCAAGGAAAGAGATATGCTCTTCACAATTATGAGTACGCAATAATAATGACAAGTTGATGATGAGTTAGGATTTTAACAAGTCAATTTTATGTTGTAATGATTAATAAGTCCATAATGTTTATAGGCATAAGGTGAATTTTGTTAAAATGTTACTCTTAATAATTTGACAAGTAAAGGTTCTTGAAGCGACAATTTTACCTACATCTTCGACAAGAGCTAGTGGCTTGGAATTAACAAGTCAACTATATCAAATTTTGTTGCTTAGAAAAAATGACAGCAAATAATGTTATCAACAATTACTTTATTAGAATTGACAAGTCAACATTTCATTTTGCAAGCTTATGTGCATTTGGGGTTACTTGCTTATATATGTTGGCCACATCATCTATGCCTTCCCCAATTCCTGGACTTTTTCTGCTTGCACAATTTTGTCTGGGAATATTGGTTACATTGGGTAATCTGGTGATGGAGAAGAGAATTCTTCAAATGAATATTCCTCTAGTTACCATATTTTCATGCTAGTTACTTAGAAGCTTGATGGCCCTCTTTAGTTTATAGCTATACCTAGCAATTCCCCCTTTTTATTTTTATATGCATTTTGAACTCAAATAGACACGCGTGTTTGCATTCATTTCTTTTGGCTTGCTAGAAATAACTCCTCTGACCCTCGTCTGTAATGGTTAAGAGAAGACAGGTGATCATGCTATATATAATATTATTTCATATGAATAATATTTCTATTTTATTAATATTCAAAAAAAATATATATATTCACAATAGAGAATCATAGATAATCTTAGACACTAATAAAATAATATCATATCTTATCATAATATTAGTTATAGGGTATTTATATATCTTATAATATCTCTATATATAGCATAAAAGAATCTGTGAAGACTGGGGGATAAACGCCTAACTGAAGACTCGTGTGGTCAAACTTCATCTCAGCAAGAGGCTCTCTTCATTATTTTTTTAAAAATGTGCCCAAAGTTCCATGTGCTCTTTCATTTTTTGTTTTTATTTTTTAAATTCAAATCAGCCAGTCGGCCTTCATCACAGTCCAAGAAATTTTGGGGTCCCTTTAGATTTAATATTGTGGTCCTCCCTCGAGAAATCGTCCTCTCTATTCGGTCACCACCCTCCGCCGTCAGTCAAGTCGTCACCTTTTTCTCGCTGTCGTCGGTCGGTTTCTTCATGTATCATCATACCTTTTTTGGTGAGCCTTAAAATCTCTCTCTCACTTTCTCTGTTCCTCACTTCCTCCATAATTTTGAGAATATGACACCGGTCGATATACTTATTATCACACTTCTAACAGTATTGGTCATACTAATTATTATGCTGAGTTTGTTCTGAGTCATGGAATTCCCATCGGAAGAGGATATTGAGGCGGCATTCCCACCGGAAGAGGACATTGAGGTGGCTGCTCTTCCTCAAATTGTTCCTCCAAGAGCAAGAGATCTGCTGGCTCGTCCCGGGAGGTTTGTCTTGAACACGAAAGAAGGGAAGCGGGCTACTCCTCGTTGGAAGCCTCCTCTTCTCCGCCCACTCCCTCCCAAACCTCCATAGTCCCCTCATTCGTTGGGTTTTGTTGCAAAGATCCAAAAGCTTATTAAGGAGATATAGAAGCTTCTATCCCCTCCTCAGCCAGGTTTTGTTGCAAAGATCCATAAGGTTATTATGGAGATATAGAAACTTGAGGGTTTGATTGATAATTTTTTTTTTTTTTGATAATATCCTTCTTTGCTGATCATATTTTAGATTTTTTTTTTGAAAAACCTAGATGTACTGTTCGTAGGTTTTATAAAAAAACCTTTTTAAAGGCTCTAATTTGTAAGGGTAGATCGACTCAAAAAACACCAAAAAATCCTTCTCAATAAAACCCTTAAGCTTCTATATCTCTATAATAACCTTATGGATCTTTGCAAACAAACCTAGCGGAGGAGGGGACAGAAGATTCTATATCTCCATAATAAGCTTCTGGATCTCCTCAACAAAACTCGAAAGAGGAGGGGACCATGGAGGTTTAGGAGGGAGTGGAAGGAGAATAGGAGGCTTCCAGTCAGGAGAAGCCCCACTTCCCTCTTTTCGTGTCTAGGACAAACCTCCCTGGATGAGCCAGCGGAGCTCTTAGTCTTGGAAGAACAGGTTGAGGAAGAGCCGCTGCCTCAATATCTTCTTTCAGTGAGAATGCCGCCTCAGCGTCCTTTTCTGGAGGGACTTCTATGACTCGGAACAAACCCAGCACAATAATCAATATGACCTATACTAATAGAAGTGCGATAATAAATATATTCACCAGTGCCATATTCTGAAAATTATGGAGGAAATGAGGAACAAAGAGAGAGAGAGAGAGATTTTAAGGCTCACCAAAAAGGGTCCGATGATACCTGAAGAAGTTGACAAACGGTAACGAGAAAAAGGTGGCGACTTGACTGACGGTGGAGGGGCAGTGACCAGATAGGGAGGACGATTTTTCTCGCTGGAGGACTACAAATATTCAGTCTGAAGGGACCACAAGATATATAGGGGGAACGATTTTTCTTGGACTGTGATAAAGGCCAACTGGCTAATTTGACTTTATTATTTCAAAAAAAAAAAAAAAACTCTGGAAGCGCATGCGGAACCTTGGGTCATTTTAAAAGAAATAATGAAGAGATCCTCTGCCCATGTTAATTGTGAAGGCAAAAATATCGGAGGAGAAACTCACAGTGTTGCACCATATTTCAAGCCGATGTACTTGTCAGTTTGTGGACTCCATCTTTTTGAGCTGTTTAGATCAACATTTGTTGATAAGAAATATACATTAAGCAAAATAACAAAGAGATGTAATAGTTCCACAACAAATATAGGATCTCAGACTTCAGTAGTGGACCAGAAGAAGAATACAAAGTTTATAATCAGAACACAAAGACACTGAACTTAGAAACCCCGAAAGCTAATGCCCCAAAAACCTCAAACCTCAAAACCCTAAACCAAAAACTCTATAACTAAACCCAAAACCTTAAATCCCAAACCCCAAAACCCTAAACCAACCTAGAAACCCTAAACTCAAAACCTAAAACTTTAAGGCCACGTTTGGTACATAGTATTGATAGCCTGGGACTGGCACATGGACATGAAATGGGATAAATTAGACCGTTTGATATGTAGCATTAAGAAAATATTAGGATTAGGCAATACCATTTAGGTAGGATTGTGTAATACCGCTTTCTCTCCTAATATTATATTTTCAGTCTTAGGATTAAAATTTTTTAAGACAAAAATGTCCTTCATTCTCTCTTCCGTCAAAGCTCTGGCACTCATGGAACTGTGGTTCACCTTTTTGCCCTCCTCCACAACACCCACCACCTCCTCCACCGTCATTCGCCCTTCTGCCCTCCTCCTCCACCTTCCCTTTAGAAAAGCACATAGTCCAAGTCATGGCGGAAGCAACTACAAAGGAAGTTGAGAAGGCCAACACTATAGCCACCGTAGATATGGAAGTTGAAAACACTGAGTCTCCTCAAAACGCCGGGGACAACGGCGGCTCTGAATCTAGTGGCACTGAACAGGCGACGAATGATGAGTCTAATCTGAAGCAAGATCGGGAAGAGCATGAGTCCCAAGAAGATGAGGAAAGGGAGGATGACTTTGTTGATGAATTTAGCCTCCGAAAGTGTGTAGATCATATACTTCTGTCGCTGGAAGAGATGCAACTGAAGTCTCATGTGAACAAGATGTTAGGAGGAGGAAAGGGGCGCAGAGGAAGGGGTGACGGCCATGGAATTTTTGGGCTCACGACAAGGGGTACTATAGTGTTTTTATAATTTATAGCTAATTATAAAATAAAATTAAAAAAATCATTCCCCTCAAATATTATTTTATAACAAACATAATTTTAAAGGCTAATTCTCACTCATTCTCCAACTCCTAATCCTAATCCTATTATTAATCATAATCTATCAAAATCTAATATTGCGTACAAAACGTGGCCTAATGAGCTTTTTGGTATGTGGGAGGGAAGGGGAGGGAAAATTTTTAATTTCTAGATTGGATTTAGAAAAATAAAATAAGTGGGTTATAAAATTTTAATAAAAATAAAATGTAAATAAAAGAGTGCACGTGGAAGATTGTAAACCTACGGTAGTGTTACGTGTCCTTGTTCCGTTTGGATGTTTTGCTGATTCCATGTTTCCTATTCGAAATTATTTGAATTATTCTCTCTGTAAGCTACTCCTATAAAGAAGGCACCCAGCTATCCTACTGCTGTTTCCTAATGGAAAGCTATCCTTTCTCATTCTAGTCTCTTAACCAAAACGCAACCCCTAAAAGAATGTAAAACCTCTTGTTGCAGGTTTCAAGCAAGTGAGCAATGGTGGAGAAGGTTACAGTGGGCTTCGGCGTTGAAGAAACCCACCGGTTTTCCAGATCTATATGTTTTGGTACCAAGAATTATATCTTGAACATTAATTTCACATGTAAATCTACTGCTAAATCTCTGAGAAATTATGCGTACCTTTCTTACCTCCCTGGTTTCAAGCACGTGGGAAATGCTGAAATTGGAAGTAATGTGAAATGAATTTTACATACATTTTACATTTTACACAGATTTTAAACAAATTTTATATTTTTAAAGTTACTTATTATCTAAAAATCACATGAACAAAAAGTTATGTTAAACACTCACCTCTAACCAAAATTCATTTTTTTCTTGTTAGAAGTTATTTATACGCTGAAAAAAAGCAATCCTAAACGGGCACTTAGTTTATTATATTTGATAAAAACTAGGACAAACATTAATGATTATTAATGTAAAAGATGATTTTGTTATAAATATTAAAGAAAATGGATGTCCATAACCATCAACCCTTAGAATTCCTTTTCTCTTAACGTCCTTAACTTCATAACCTCCTTAATGAATTGTTTGGAGGAGTTTCTTGTTGTAAAATGTCATTATGTTACCATTTACTCCTTTGTAACCTTTGTATTAGCTTTAAGGGTTGGAGGCCTATAAATAGAGGCAATGTAGAAGAGAAAAAGATACCCATATGAATGAGAAATACTCTCTTTGCTCTCCTCTAAATTCTTGTCTTGTTGTCCTCTTCTCTTCTCTAATTTTCTTATTTTTATAACACGTTATCAGCACGACTTTGTTCTGAAAAATTTAAGGTATAAACTTCTTGTCAATTCATATATTATTATGTTCAATTATGTACAAATGTTATTAGTTTTCTCTTTATCTAATTATCATATATAAATTTTCTTTTCTTTTATATATTTGTTATATATTCTACTGTCATTTATTATGTTATTCCTTTATATTCATTTTAATTTTTGTTGTTATATTATATATATGTGTGTGGATTATCTTTCTTATATTTTATTCTTATGTAAAATATTATGTAGTTTTTTTCCCCTTCTTTTGATATATTATTATGACTTATTCTTTATTTATATGGGTGTGAGTTGTTATTTACATTTTCGATTTCCCTTTCCTATATGTTGTTTACATTTTCAATTCTCCTCCCCATATATTCATTAATTTATATTTCAATTGATTTATATATTTTATTTATTTATTTATTTTGTTTCTTTATTTATGCCGTTTATGATGGAAATTATATATTCATTTTATATTATTAGCATTATTATATACTTTATGCTTTATTTTTTTATGTTATTTAATTTATTTTGTTACATTTATTTATGTTTATTTAATTTATATTACTTATTTTATTTATGTTGTTTCTATTGTAGCATTATTGTAGCATTATTTATGTTCTTTCTTTATTTATGCCATTTATATTTATTTTGAATATATAATGTTTATTTGATTTATGTTTTTATTATCGTTATTTGTTTTCAATTAATTTTATCATAATTCTAATTATTTTTATTATTTTAGTTTGATCCATGGCTAATCTTATCAAACTCGAGTTTACCGCTCTTGATATCTCGAGAAAAAATTATCTGTCTTGGGTTTTAGATACTGAAATCCACCTAGATGCTAAAGGTCTAGGGAATGCTATTTTACCTGGAAATGAAGCAAGTAGTCAAGATAAGGCTAAGGCCATAATTTTTCTTCGCCACCATTTACATGAGGGGCTAAAAGCTGAATACCTAACGGTGAAAAATCCGTTAGAGTTGTGGAATAATTTAAAAGAACGATATGATCACCAAAAGACGGTAATATTGCCCAAAGCTCGTTATGAATGGTTGCATTTGAGGCTACAAGATTTTAAATCTGTATCTGAATATAATTCAGCTATTTTTAAAATAAGTTCTCAATTGAAATTGTGTGGTGAGAAAATAACAGATGAGGACTTATTAGAAAAAACTTTTTCAACCTTTCATGCTTCAAATGTGCTCCTGCAGCAGCAATACCGTGAGAAAGGTTTTAAAAAGTATTATGAACTAATCTCATGTCTTCTTGTGGCTGAACAAAATAATGAACTGTTGATGAAAAATCATGAGATCCGTCCCACTGGATCAGCTCCATTTCCTGAAGCGAATGTGACTGAACGTACTAATTTTTATGCCTATAGTCGTGGTCGTGGTCGTGACCGTGACCGTGGCCGTGGGCGTGGTAGGGGACGTGGCAATTACCGTCATCATAGTGGGGGAAGTAATTATAATCCGAATACCCACCAAAAGAAGAAGCATAATGAAGGGCAGAAGAAAGACAAAGGTGGTCCCTCAAAAAATGTGGAAAATCTATGTTATAGGTGTGGGATGAAGGGGCACTGGTCGCGTACATGTCGTACGCCTGAGCATCTAGCAAAGCTTTATCAAGCCTCCATTAAAAAGAATTCAAAGAACATGGAAGCAAATATGATTTTGCAAGATGACGATGTTGAGGCAAATTTTGCATACAAAAATGATGATACCAATGAGCTAGATGATGGCCTTGATGCTATGGCACATTTAGATGTGGCTGATTTCTTTGATAATCATGATTAGATAAATAAATTTGGCAGAAAAAGAATAAAATTAATGCAGTTTATGTTTTATTTATATTTTATCCTAATTTAGTTTATACTTTATGCTTTATTTATGTTTACTTTTATTTTCTTGTTTTAAGAGCATTATTGCTAATAATGTATTTTAATACATTTATTTTCTTTTAATGAAGAATATGGATGTTCCTCTCTCTTTTATTGGGCACAAGAATGAAGATATATGTCTCATAGATAGTGCTACAACACATACCATACTCAAAGATAAAAAATATTTTTCTCATTTGACAATGAATGGAGTAAGCATCAATACTATAGCGGGTAATACAAAACTAATTGAAGGCTCCGGAAGAGCAATGATAATATTACCCAAAGGGACAAAATTTGTTATTAATGATGCTTTATATTCCTCCAAGTCTCAAAGAAATTTGTTAAGTTTTAAGGATATCCGCCAAAATGGATATCATATTGAGACTATAGATGAGAAAAGTATTGAATATTTACATATTACAATTGTTAGACATGGAGAAAAATGTGTTCTTGAAAAAGTACCTGCATTATCTTCTGGTTTGTACTATACAAATATTAGTATAATTGAAACAAATGTTACAGTAAACCAGAAGTTTACTGATAAAAATACATTCATTATTTGGCATGATCGGTTAGGCCATCCCGGATCAACTATGATGCGAAGAATTATTGAAAACTCACATGGACATCCATTGAAGAGCCAGGAGATTCTTCAATTTAAAGATTTCTCATGTGTTGCTTGTTCTCAAGGCAAACTAATTACAAGACCCTCATTAACAAAAGTTGGGGTAGAGTCCCCTGTATTTCTAGAACGTATCCAAGGGGATATATGTGGACCTATTCATCCACCATGTGGACCATTTAGATATTTTATGGTTTTAATAGATACATCTACAAGATGGTCACATGTGTGTTTGTTATCTACACGTAATTTAGCATTTGCTAGATTATTTGCTCAAATAATTCGATTAAGAGCACAGTTTCCAGAATATGCAATTAAGACAATTCGTCTTGATAATGCGAGTGAGTTTGCATCTCAAATGTTTAATGATTATTGCATGGCAACTGGAATAACAGTGGAGAAATCTGTTGCTCATGTCCACACTCAAAATGGTTTAGCAGAATCATTAATTAAACGCCTCCAATTGATTGCTAGACCAATGCTTATGAGAACAAAACTTCCCATTTCAGCTTGGGGACATGCAATTTTACATGCAGCAGCAATTATACGCATCAGGCCAACAAGTTATCATAAATTATCCCCATTAAAGTTGACTTTTGGTCAGGAGCCAAATTGTGACAGCCCAGCCCAGCACCCTTCCACAAGATATTATCCCTGTTTACCTACGCCCAGCATCTCCTAGGAGTCGCAAGCAAGAGCAGTGTTTTGCTTCTCAGGCTTTTCAACCCGAAAACGCGTCTTGTGGGGGAAGGTATCTACACACCTTATAAGGCATGATTCGTTCTCCTTCCCAACCGATGTGGGACTAATCCCAGGCTTTGCAACCCAAGGATGTCACAATCCCCCCCTTGGGGCACAGCGTCCTCGCTGGCCATCGGTCAAGGTCCAACTCTGATACCATCTGTGACAGCCTAACCCAGCACCCTTCCACAAGATATTATCCCTGTTTACCTACGCCCAGCATCTCCTGGGAGTCGCAAGCAAGAGAAGGGTTTTGTTTCTCAGGCTTTTCAACCCGAAAATGCGTCTTGTGGGGGAAGGTATCCACACACCTTATAAGGATTGCTTCGTTCTCCTTCTCAACCGATGTGGGACTAATCCCAGGCTTTGCAACCCAAGGATGTCACACAAATATTTCTCATCTTAGAATATTTGGATGTGCGGTATTTGTCCCAATTGATCCACCACAACGCACAAAGTGTTGGAAATTGTGCCCTAGGGGCCAATCATTGTATCATGTTATCATATTATTTGCATGTTTACTATGATGACAATCCTTGGATAACTAGTGATTTTATCCTAAATGTCCCTGGTCGGTCATCTATGCGGGAGCAGAGATGAAATAAGACCAGTATGACTTTAAAGATATATAGAGATATAAATCAAAGTCATAAGCACATGTAAGAGTACAGGGTGTTGGATCGACCCGCTATGAGAGAGCTGCATGGGTCAAGTCATAAGCTCCTCTCATATACAAGCCATGTCACTATGCCCTCTGACCTGAGATCATCATGGATTCCTACATGACAAACGCTCAGCTTTGACCTAGTCAAAAGTCACTTTTGACCGAGTGATCATAAAGGCTATGCTCGGGCTTAGTGGTTTTTCATGCGGAGGAATGTGAATGGTCAAGATGGAATTTGTCCCTCACATTCGTAGAGAGATATTACTGGGCCCCTCGATGAGTGAGTCTGAGAAATGTATGGCCATACTGGAATGGAAGGGTAGTTCCATTTCTATATTCAGACTACTCAGGGATCGAGAAAGTAATGGTCAGGAATAGGAGGATGACGTTCTCCATGCCTCATCCTTGACCGAAATATCATGTGACAAAAGGGACGTGATATGGTTGTATGAAAGGTTACATCGTTTATCGATCCTCATATGTTTTGGGTAGTCGTAATGCCTTGCTAGAGACCGCTTACGACTTGTGGGTCAGTATAGTAACTGGGCCACTGCCAACTTCATATGGGCCTACAGGGTCGCACACAAAACAGCCCAATGCGAGTTATGATGTCCAGATTCATTGAATCTAAGAGATGTCTAGATTCAATGAATAATCTAGGGTGGATATATATTTTATATATATATAAATTAGTTTATATATATATTATATATATAATATAAGAGATATTTGTAAGATTTAATTTATAAGGATAAATTAAATCTCTATCATTTTTGAATTTGAATTTAAATGGATATGATCTATTTGAATTTGAAATTCAAATTGATAAGATATCTCAAATTTGATTTATGAGAATAAATCAAATATAATTCTGTCTTATCTTTATTTTAAAATTAAATAAATAGGTGAATTAAATCTGTGGGACGGATTTAATATAAACCATATTTATTTAATCAGTTTCTTATTAAATTATGCAATATATGATATTGTATTAATTCAGAATTAATATAAGATTAATTCTGAAGCCCGGCCCTATTAGAAGCCCGATAGTTTCCTATATATTTGACATTAGGAGCTAGGGTTCGATAGACAATATAGATCTCTTCACACACATTCAGTCGTGAGAAAAGGGGGCAGGGAGAGTGCAAAAGGTTTACAGATAAGAAACTGCCGAAATAGAGACGGTGAGGACGGAATCTCCAGAAAGCCCTAGAGGGACAAGAGGCGCTAGCACGTCGTTCGCAATTGGAACGCTGTTCGTGTGGATACCGGTAGAGGAAGCCGATCTGAGCTGTCGACTTCTACGATACGGCCAGACACGAAGAAAGGTCGCGACCAGAACACACTTAGGTCGCGACCAAACGGGCATCTGAACGTCAGAAATCCAAAAAGAGGAGACAGGTCGCGACGTGAAGTTTAAGAGGTCGCGACTAAAAGCTCCAGAGACGTCAGGTCGCGACGAGAAGCAGAGGAGGTCGCGACTAAAAGGTTCCAGAGGCGAAGAGTCACGACTAGTGGACACTGAGGTCGCGACCAAAGCTCGAGTACCGAAGGTAACACTTCTTTCTCCTTGACTTAAACACATTCGGTAGATCCTGGCTGGGAATGGAAAAATTTTTAAAGTTAATTTCCGCTGCGTGTCTTCCAATTCCCTTCACAAAGATGGGACCTCAGAGAAGGTTAGGAATATATATTGGTCATGAATCTCCTTCTATAATCAAGTATTTAGAACCACTAACAGGAGATTCGTTTACGGCACGTTTCGATGATTGTCATTTTGATGAGACAAATTTTCCAATATTAGGGGGAGATAATAAGCAACTGGATAAAGAAATCACATGGAAAGCATTATCGTTGTCTCATTTAGATCCTCAAACAAAACAATGTGAGCTTGAAGTTCAAAAAATAATTCATTTACAAAATATTGCAAATCAACTGCCAGATGCATTTACTGACCCCAAGAGAATTACCAAATCTCATATTCCAGCTGAAAATGCCCCAATTAGAATTGATGTCCCAGCAGGGCAAGTAGTAAGTGCAAATGAAACTAAACCACGCTTGAAGCGTGGTAGACCTATCGGTTCTAAAGATAAAATTCCTAGAAAGAAAAGAGTAAACAATCAAGATGGTCAAATTGAGGAGGCTGGTCTTATAAGAGAGACCCAGGACATAACAAATCAAAAGACCCCAGAAGAGGTCTAGGTACCTGAAAATAATGAAGAGATCTCGATAAGTTATGTCACTACGGGAAAAAGATGGAACCGAGAAAATATAGTCGTCGACGATATTTTTTCATACAGTGTTGCTGTTGAAATAATTAATCAAAGTGAGGATCTTGAACCTAGGTCAGTTGAAGAATGTAGACATAGAAATGATTGGCCAAAATGGAAAGAAGCAATTCAAGCAGAATTGAATTCACTTTCAAAACGTGAAGTTTTTGGACCTGTAGTCCAAATACCGAATGGTGTTAAACCAATTGGGTATAGATGGTTTTTTGTTCAAAAACGAAATGAGAAAAATAAGATTGTTAGATATAAAGCACGACTCGTGGCACAAGGTTTTTCACAAAGACCTGGCATTGATTATGAAGAAACATATTCTCCTGTGGTGGATACAATTACTTTAAGATATCTAATTAGTCTGGCAGTGCATGAAAGACTTGATATGCGTCTGATGGATGTTGTTACAACATACTTATATGGTTCTTTAGATACTGAAATTTATATGAAAATCCCTGAAGGATTTAAATTGCCTGAAGCATGTAAGAATTCTCGAGAAAATTATGCAATTCGTTTGTATAAATCCTTATACGGATTAAAACAATCAGGAAGAATGTGGTATAACCGTCTAAGTGAATATTTGTTAAAGGCGGGTTATAAAAATGACTCAATCAACCCATGTGTTTTTATAAAAAGGAATACATCAGAATTTGTTATAATTGCTGTCTATGTGGATGACTTGAATATAATTGGAACTCCTGAAGAGTTTCAAAAAGCAGTTGATTGTTTAAAGAGAGAATTTGAAATGAAAGATCTTGGAAAAATAAAGTTTTGTCTCGGTTTACAAATCGAGCACTTAACAAATGGAGTTTTTCTTCATCAATCAGCTTATATTGAAAAACTATTAAAGCAATTTTATATGGATAAAGCACATCCATTAACTACTACAATGGTTGTGAGATCGCTAGTTAAAGAAAAAGATCTTTTTCGCCCTCAAGAGAAAAATGAATAACTTCTTGGTCCAGAAGTACCATATCTTAGCGCTATAGGGGCACTAATATATCTTGCTAATTCAACACGACCTGATATTGCATTTGCTGTGAGTTTATTGGCAAGATTTAGTCTTCCCCAACAAGAAGACATTGGAATGGAGTTAAACATATATTTCGATACCTTCGAGGGACAACTGATATGGGATTATTTTATTCTAATGAATCTGGATCACAATTGATTGGTTATGCAGATGCAGGGTTTTTATCATATCCACATAAAGGTAGATCTCAGACATGATATTTATTTACTTGTGGAGGTACAGCTATATCTTGGCGTTCAATAAAACAAACTTTATCAGCTATCTCATCAAATCATGCGGAAATAATTGCAGTTCATGAGGCAAGTCGAGAATGTGTTTGGTTAAGGTTAGTAATCCAACATATCCAGAGAATAAATGGCCTACTTCCAAAACAAGAGATTCCAACAGTATTATATGAAGATAATACAGCATGCATAGCTCAACTAAAAGGAGGATATATCAAAGGAGATAGAACAAAATATATTTCTCCGAAATTCTTTTTCACTCATGATCTTATGAAAAATGGTGATATAGATGTTCAGCAAATTCGATGACAACCTTGCAGATTTGTTTACCAAGACACTGCCAACTAAGCCATTTGAAAAGTTAGTGTATGGTATTGGAATGCGCAGATTCAAAGACGTAAATTGACAATGTTATCAGGGGGAGTAAACAAGTACTTGCTATACTCTTTTTCTTTTAAGAATTTTTTTTTATTGTGTACTCTTTTTCCTTCACTAGGTTTTTGTCCCAATGGGTTTTTCCTAGTAAGGTTTTAACGAGGCACAATATAGATTATGGACATCCAAGGGGGAGTGTTATAAATATTAAAGAAAATGGATGTCCATAACCACCAACCCTTAGGATTCCTTTTCTCTTAATATCCTTAACTTCATAACCTCCTCAATGAATTGTTTGGAGGAGTTTCTTGTTGTAAAATGTCATTATGTTACCATTTACTCATTTGTAACCTTTGTATTAGCTTTAAGGGTTGGAGGCCTATAAATAGAGGCAATGTAGAAGAGAAAAAGATACCCATATGAATGAGAAATACTCCTTTTGCTCTCCTCTAAATTCCTCTCCTCTAAATTCTTGTCTTGTTGTCCTCTTCTCTTCTCTAATTTTCTTATTTTTATAACACTTACCTAAATGAGCACATATTTAATTAGATTTTTTTTAACTAAAAACTTGTTACAAATATCTAAAAAATAGATATATGTTATAAATATTGTATGCATGTGGGATGTTCATATAACTCCTAGTTTTTAGGATTTTTTTAAGATTCATTGTTCTCTTAATGTCATCAACATATAACCTCTATAATAAAATATTTGAGAGGAGTTTCTTATTGTTAATGTCATTACATTTATCTTTATTCCTTTGTAACTTTAAATTTAGTCTTTAATAGTTGTGACCTATAAATAAAGGCCACGCACAAGGCATTTGTACTAGTGAACATATAAGTAAACGAGGAATACTCACTTGCTTCTTCAAATTCTCTTATTTTTATAATACATTATCAACACGACATTGTTTTAAAAAATTTAAGATATAAGCTTCTTATTAATTCATGTATTATTATATTCAATTATATACAAATATTATTAATTTTCTTTTTATCTAATTATCTTATACGTTTTCTTTTATTTATCATAAGCTATGTTAATGTGTTTTAGTAGTATATAATCTTTTCCTTTACCCTATTACCCGATTATCCTCTTACTTGATTACTATGGACAAATTTTATTTTCTATACATTTGCTACATATTCTATTGTTATTTATTATGTGATACTGTCCTATCCATTGCTCGGGTGTATTATTTACATTTTCAATTCTTCCTCCCTATATATTTATTAATTTATGTTTCAATTGATTTATTTATATTCTTTGCATTTATAGCATTATTATATATTTATTATGGTTATATAATATGCACTTATTTATATTGCGAATTGTTTATACTAGGTTACTATTAAATTTTATGTATTATAATATATTATTTATATTATTTATATTTATATATGTTTTTTTATTTTATTTTATTTCTTTTGTTACGTTTATTTTTTTTATTTATGTTTATTTAATTTATATTATTTATATTATTTTTATTTATTTATTTATTTATGTCATTTATATTTTGTTACTTTTATAGGATTTATATTTATTTTTATTTTGAATATATAATGTTTATTTTATTTATATTTTTATTATCATAATACTTTCATTTTTCCCTATTAATTTTATCATAATTCTAATTGTTATTATTATTTTAGTTTGATCCATAGCTAATCTTACTAAATTTGAATTTATCGCTCTTGATATCTCGGAAAAAAATTATTTACCTTAGGTTTTGGATGTTGAAATTCACCTAGATGTCAAAAGTTTAGGAAATATTATTTTACCTAGAAATGAAGCAAGCAGTCAAGACAATGCTAAGTCCATGATTTTCTTTCGCCACCATTTACGTAAAAGGCTAAAAGTTGAATACCTAACAGTGAAATATCCGTTAGAATTGTGGAATAATTTGAAGGATGGTATGATCACAAAAAAAATTATAATCTTGCCCAAAGCTCGTTATGAATGGTTGCATTTGAGGCTACAAGATTTTAAATTTGGATCTGAATATAATTTAGTTATTTTTAAAATAAGTTCTCAATTGAAATCGTGTGGTGAGAAAATAACCGATGATGACTTATTAAAAAAAATTTCAACCTTTCACTCTTCAAATGTGCTCTTATAGCAGCAATACCGTGAGAAATGTTTTAAAAACTATTCTGAACTAATCTCATGTCTTATTGTGGCTGAACAAAATAATGAGCTATTGATAAAAATTATGAGATATGTCCCATTGGGTTAACTCTATTCCTTGAACCGAATGTGATTGAACGTACTAATTTTTATACCTATGGTGGCAATCGTAGTTGCGGTCGTAGCCGTGGTAAGGGATGTGGCAATTACTGTTATCATGGTGGTGGAAGTAACAATTATAATCCTAATACCCACCAAAAGAAGAAACATAATGAAGGATAGAAAATGATAAGGGTTATCCCTGAAAAATTATGAAAAATCTATGTTATAGGTGTGGTATAATTGGGCACCGGTTGTGTACCTATCGTGCACTTAAGTATCTAGCAAAGCTTTATCAACCCTCCATAAAAAGGAATTCAAAGAATATGGAAGAAAATATGATTTTCTAAAATGATGATGTTGATGCAAATTTTACATACAAGAATGATAATATTAATGAGCTCGATGATGGCCTTAATGCTATGGTACACTCAGAGGTGACTTATTTTTTTAGAATCATGATTAGACAAACAAACTTGACAGAAAAAATAAGACTATTTTAGTTTATGTTTTATCTATATTTTTCCTAATTTAGTTTATGCTTTATGATTTATTTATGTTTATTTTCATTTTCTTGTTTTAAGAGCATTATTGCTCATAATATATTTTGAATTATCAAAGGAGATAGAACAAAATATATTTCTCCGAAATTCTTTTTCACTCATGATCTTATGAAAAATGGTGATATAGATGTTCAGCAAATTCGATGACAACCTTGCAGATTTGTTTACCAAGACACTGCCAACTAAGCCATTTGAAAAGTTAGTGTATGGTATTGGAATGCGCAGATTCAAAGACGTAAATTGACAATGTTATCAGGGGGAGTAAACAAGTACTTGCTATACTCTTTTTCTTTTAAGAATTTTTTTTTATTGTGTACTCTTTTTCCTTCACTAGGTTTTTGTCCCAATGGGTTTTTCCTAGTAAGGTTTTAACGAGGCACAATATAGATTATGGACATCTAAGGGGGAGTGTTATAAATATTAAAGAAAATGGATGTCCATAACCACCAACCCTTAGGATTCCTTTTCTCTTAATGTCCTTAACTTCATAACCTCCTCAATGAATTGTTTGGAGGAGTTTCTTGTTGTAAAATGTCATTATGTTACCATTTACTCCTTTGTAACCTTTGTATTAGCTTTAAGGGTTGGAGGCCTATAAATAGAGGTAATGTAGAAGAGAAAAAGATACCCATATGAATGAGAAATACTCTCTTTGCTCTCCTCTAAATTCTTGTCTTGTTGTCCTCTTCTCTTCTCTTCTCTAATTTTCTTATTTTTATAACAGATTTATTTTTAAAAAGGTATAATTTTATGTATAACAGTCTAATATTTTTTTTTATACCGGGGATGAATTTTTTTACCAAAAAAAAAAGTCAATTCTATTAATCAACAAACAAAATGTCTGAATTTAGATATATATGGCACAATTACTGACGTAGGTGAAGCGATTCGCAGAAGCCGTGTACTCCTTGCTGATGGAACCTGAGCGAGGAGAAGCCGAGTCAGCTCTCCGAATCGACTAGGCCGAGCTGACCCATGAGTGCCTCATCAACATATTCTCCCGCCTCTCCTTCGACGACCGGTGGCGAGGAGCCATGTTCGTCTGCAAGTCCTGGCTTCGCGCCTTCAAGGACCCCTCCTTGCACTCTGTCTTCAACCTCGAGACCCACTTCGATTCCCCCGTTGAGTTGGCCCGCTGGTGGACCCCCGAGTTCGAGAGAAAGATCGATTCCATGCTTCGATCAGTCACCGGTTCGAGCGCCCGTTCTCTCAAGGAGATTCGCCTTAGACATTGCACTGATCGGTCGGTCGCTCTCGTCGGGGAAAGGTAAAATCCTGATTGCAGATTTCAACATCTGTTCGTTTCATCTGGGTTTCGAAAGTTGAAATCGAAGAATTAAAATTAGTTAAATCGTAAAATCTAGATTGGTTTTCTTCTGCCTACTTGAATTTGGTTTCTAATTTTTTTTTGCTTTGAATTGTTCTGAGTGAAATCCAAGTTTTAAATGTTGAAATAATAGGAGTATGCCCTGATTTTTCTTATAAATTGCCATTGAAAGGTGAGTTGAAAGAAACGGTGTTGATTTTGTAATTGGGTATGCTGCGATCGGATTTTTGGGAACCTAAATACTTGATATGAGAGGACCTGCCGAAATAAATAAACTTTTGAGTGTGCAATTTGAATTTTGAAGATTGAACGCGTCGTTTATGATGTGCCTCCGTTTCTAAAGCAGTGGTGGTTAATTTATTGGAGCTTTAGCAGTTGAATTTTATGTGACGGTTTTGATTAATATATTTGAGTTCTTAGCGTTATTTTATCTGTAGCATTAGAGCTCACTTTATTTTGTTTGCTTTTGTTGCTGGTTCTATGTGTCATGCAATTATAATTTAGATGTCCAAATCTTGAGGTTCTAGCGATCAGAAGCTGCCCTCATGTTATTGATGATTCAATCTCCAGAATAGCTTTCAGTTGTCCAAAGCTCAGGGAACTTGATATCAGCTACTGCTATGAAATATCCCATGAGTCATTGCTGTTTATTGGGAAAAATTGCCCAAACCTTAAAGGTTTTGAAGCGAAACTTCATGAATTGGATTGATCCTTCTCAACATGCGGGAGTTGTTCCTGATGAAAATCTAAATGCTTGTCCACAAGATGGGGATTCTGAGGCTGCAGCTGTTGCAAAGTCTATGCCACTTCTAGAGTGCCTTGAGATTAGTTTTTCCAAATTATCAGCTAAAGGCTTCAATTCATTATGTCAGGGGTGTAAGAAGCTCAAGTTTTTGGATTTGATTGGGTGTGCTAACTTAACTGGCCGAGACATTGCAAGTACAACTTCCAATTTGGAGTGTCTGGAAGAGATTAAACGCTCAAATTTGTACATCCCCAGGTTTTCTTACCATGCTGAGAGGTATGGCCATTGGAGATTGTATGATGAGAGATTCCAGACAGATGTTTTCCGAATCTGAGAATGGTTCAGAAGATTTATTCAATAAGCAAAAATTGAGCCCTATATCTGTTCGCTGGAATGTGAAATGCTTCATAAGAATTTATGCAGCCAATCTTCTTCTTTTGGGTTTGAATTTCAGCGCCTACATCTACTGTCTTTTATTCTTGTTATCAAAATAATGACCCTTGTCCACGTAATTTCTATTGTATGTATTTTTTTAAGTCTTTCTTGAACTTGTAATGCTGTTATATATGAAGACCATTTTCTCTTGTTCACTTCTGAAGTGGTCAATTGGGTTTATCTTATGCATTGCATATGTTCTTTTATGGCAATATAAAATTAACGTATTTCATTTTATTTATGTTAACCTTCCTTTCTTGCCTCCATCATCCTCGTTCTAGGAAACTACTCACCATTTCGTGGCGTGCTACTTATTATCTTAATTCACTTTCTTCAATAAAGGAAACCTCACCATTGCGTTATTATTACTTACCACCCTTTGGCCTTTGCTCTCATAGTATTTGAAGAAGCATCTTTTTTGACATGTATGTGGTTTGTTCATTCGTTACTTAACCACCCCAATTTATATCTTGAACAACTATATGCTGCTATTGCAAGAATTAAGTGGATCATTTTAATTTTCAAGATTGGGGTTAATTCTGGTAATGGCGTTAAAAATATTGAAACTTTGTAAGGATGAAAGTGAACTGCGGTTTTATTTTAACAATGAAACTGCTCATTTTATAGATACTCGTGTGATTTTTTCTATGATAAAAAACCCAAGTGGTGGCTAAGTAGTGACAAAATAAACCGTCAGAGTTGGCTGAGACTTTTTAAAGCCAGCAGAGAGACAACTTGATTTCAAATCAAATCATACAGGATGAACTAGATTTTCCCGTTTTATCAAGCTAGTTAACTTTGTGTGCTGTAGCTCTAGATTAATTATCTGAATGCAACGGAATCTAATTTGAGGTCTTAGATTAGAAGTTAAGAAACTTTGGTTTAGCCTGTCCTGAGCCAAGCGGTAATGAAGACAAAGCATGTATGTGTTTCTCTCGTGTAATTTGTTTCTTGTCTAAAATAGATTTAGCACACTTGAAGGGAAATGAATGCGGAAGGTAGCTTATTATTTAAAGAAAGAAAGAAAAAAAGCATTAGCATCATCTTGCAATCAGAAGCTACGAGCAGGTATTTATAAGAGAGAGAAAGGGGGGATAAGCAACCTTTGGCTGGACTTAAGGGTTTTATAATATAAACATAGGAGGTTAGTTATTGAATTCTTAATATCTATATTTCTTGCTCCTGTAAAAGTGTATTTCAGGATGAAGCATGGGCCCCAGGAATTCAATAGAAGCAAGCAAATAGAAGCAATCCAAGGAAGAGATGAATGAGAGCTGCCATGAAAAAAGATGAAGTCTTGCTAGATAAGGAGCTTGAACTTCTCCTGCCATTTGGACGTCGTAACAAGTCACTTGAACCACCACCATTGATTGGCTTTCCTATATGGAAAACGCTTCCACCATGCTGTTCATTATTCACTCTTGGAACTCTTCTTTTATTGCTTGTTTCACTTGATCCCATGATCACACCATACCTATCTGCACACCCCTGAAGAACAAAGATGAACTTGTTCAAATGTTCAATCTTTAGTTAGGATTTCAGTACTTGCATCAATTAGATTTATTCTATTTTAGCCATAAAAAATTTATGAGTGCCCAAGTTAAGCTGTTAAACTGTGCACTTAAGATTTAAACCTGAACAAGTTTAACAAGCTAGAACCATAGTACTAGTTTAGGCTGCTTTCATATAACAAAATGGAGAATAACATGAAAGCAGAGCAAGGAAAAAACAACAAAGAAGTTCCTTGATGCTTTCATTTAGGCTGTATCGGTGACTTGGAAATCCTAGAATCATCATGTTCTGCAGTAGATTTGCTTGCACAGGCTGAATATGTGAGAATGGTCAGCAACGGTACGAACCGCAGAAGTAGAGTTTTCTTCATATCTTTGAGCCTTGCCAGAACCAACAACTACTAAGTGATTGCTTTTTTGTAGAGAGGTACATTTTGATTAATAGTGAAGTTTGTTATTATTTATAAAGGGGTTTTGTTACTGTAGATGGTCTCAAGAGTTCCCCTAGACACATGATTTTTCCCTCTTGCTTGGATTCTTTACAGTTTACAGCTAACATTGTTATGATTTAGTGTCACTCTTTAAAGAATATGATAACAGATAATTTAAGAATTAAACCTGGTATTTATTCAGTGAGAAAAAGTTAGATGCATCTATTTTTACTGTTTATTTTTTTAAACATTGGAACTTTTTTCTTGGTGAGAAGTAGTTTTGATAAGAGATGCTTGCCTCTTCTGGTTTATATCATTGTATTTCTCTGTGTCAAGATAACAGTGAGGGAATATTATTATTGGTGTGGTAAGTGAAAGCTTGTTCTTTCAGAAGCATGATGATGGCAGACAAGTAAAGGAATAAAGAGGGCCTCTTGGGTTTGGGCCAATAAAATACCACCTAGGAGAGATATTTGGGGAGGTAACAAAACCTTATACTTTTCATTACAAAACCAATAAGCCTGAAAAAGATGGATTAAGGATTAGTAATCTTTTTTAAAATGAAAAATCAAATGGATTCGGTCTTATACATACGCGAGGAAGGTAATCAAAAAAAGAAAGAACTCATCTCTACCAAAGTTTTTCAAAGAAGAGTTATCCTGAAGTAGGTTTGCTTCTAGCCTGGATCAATATAAGTGGGCCTCTTGGGTTAAATGGAAGATTAGGAGAATCTAAGGAAGATTAGGAAGATCATAAAGAAAAAATATAATTTTTAGGGAGTACTATTTTATTGTGATTCCAATCGCGACACTTAGGAAGGTATTAGAGCTAGGAAAGCGGGCTGGCCCGCTCAAAACGGGCTAGTCTGCTTTAAGCCCGCGGGCTGGCCCCAAAACGTGTCAGCCCGAGCTCGCAGCCTGGCCACTTTTTTTTTTAAATTTTAATATTTTTAAAAAATTAATTTTAAACTTTTGAAATACTAATAAAAAATTTCTAATGTTATATTAGCATAATAAAAAAATTGTTCATATTATACTCTTAAAAATTCATATTTTTTTATAAAAAATCTCAAATTTTATAACTATAAATCTAAATAAATATTAACAAAATATTAATCAATTATTATATATCAACAAATAAGTAATCATTTTTACTAGTAATTGATAATATAAGTATTAAAAATAATATTTGAGTAAAACAAATAATATTATTAATAATTTAAAAAAAAAAGGGCTGATAGGCCAGGAGGGTGCTGGCTGGCAAAATGCCAGCCCGTTTCTGGCCCGTTTTACCAGCTCTAGGAGGTATCTTAGTTTCTGGATGCCTAAGTTTACGTCTAAGGGTAATAGATAGCTCACCCTATCCGACATTGATATCGCCTAGGAGAAAGAAAGATTTCACCCTACCCTTAGATCATAGGTGATCATAAACCCTTTCTAAAAATTGTACTAAAAAAAATAAAGCAAAAATATTTTTATTCTTTTCTTGTGGATGATAGATGGCTTAATTAACACTGACTTAGTCATGCTTCGTTAGATTGTATAATTCACATTTCACCACTGCATCATCATATGTTTCCTTTTACAGGATTTTGAACTGGTTTAGCTGGTAGAGAGTGACTAGGCATTTACCACTGATCGTCAAAACAAGATTCAAATGTTTAAGGAATCATAAGTTTCCAAGATATTTTAGCCCTATATCTATATGTAGGTCAAGGAAGTAGGTTAATAGGCACATTTAGGAATATGGTCACTTTTAGCCCTATATCCATGATTAAATATCAGTTGTGGTTGAAAGATTAAAAATTTATATAAAATATTAGAATTTATGAAAAGTTGCATTATTCATAAAGCATACTCACCTCCTATTCGTTGCATTGCATGGGGAAATGGGAAAATATGTCTAGTTCAAATAGGAATTCAAATTGGTTTTTTATTTGTTTAATTTTATTGTTCACGTCAAATTTTAAGATGTCAAGTTTAATTGGAAATAATTTTTGCATAAATGTTTTTTGCTTTCATACGAATTTATATTCGATACCTCATATTTATACGATCAAAAACTTCTTTATATGAACTAATGCTTGTCGGTTAGCTTTCTACATTTGTCAATGTATCACAATTCACACCACCAAGTAGTGTAATTGTTTTTCTTCTTCAGCACTTGAGATAGCAAGTTTCTTTGTGGAATATGAATCTAAAATAGGGTATTGATACATTGTTTCTTGAACATTACTTTTCTTGATCATGATTATATGCTCGAAACTTCTTTGTTTCTTAAACATTACTTTTCTTGGTCATGATTATATGCTCGAAACTTCTGGTTATCAATTAATTTGTTCCCTTTTTAAAAAAAATAGAAAAAAGAAAATTGTGAATCCATTTGCCACACGTCTTGACTTTTATAATTACTTAAGAAGAAAAGAATCATGAAAAAGCAGAGCAAAGTGATAATAACAAGATTTTTATAGTACATTGTGGTCAATTATCATGCATTATGTTCAGAAACTCCATAGCTTATTCGCATCAGTGATATGCCCTATTAATAGATTACCTAAATTTCCAAAACTCTAAAAAGTGCAATCTTTCTAAGAAAAGAAGGAGATGAACATGATGGCTCTACCAACGGTTTATGCAGATGAAATCATGTCTGAGAATGCGATCGAGAGGCGAACTTGTGGCCGCGGACACAGCTCTATCAACGTCCGAGAAGATAATGGACGGAGGTAGTGGTCGGGCATTGGGGAAGATGCATGTTCGCCCAAGTCAGTGGGGAAGATTGGACTTCAGCTTTTAGAGAATGAGAATGCAAAGAAATTGACTATATGTATGATGAGGTTTGAACTTTGAACTAGCTCTCATTAGCTTTCTTTGGATTGGGATAGCCATCTCATTAGGTCTAATGAGCATTAATTAATCTACTAGTCATGTGAAAAAGGGTTCTAATTTTAATAGATAAATATTTTTATTTAATAATAATCCTAATTGATAACTCTAAATGTCTGAATTAAAAGCTAATTATGTATCCATACTCCCATATTTCAGGCTTGAGCTATTAACTTCCTAGACACTTGTTATAATCCTAACAAGTCCTTAGTTCCTTAATTAACCCTTAAAATTCCCTAATTTGTAGTTATTTCAATTGCAAGGATCACCTTAATTACCTATAGGAGGTCCCTAATCAATGATTTAGCTCCTGATTAATTGACCATATAAGCAAGTAATGCACAATCATGACTTAGAAGCTTTACACAATCAATTACAAATAAGGTAAGTAATTAATCAACACAACAATCAATTTTTAGCACCAATCTAATGCTGCTGCACAAGTCAATCTAACTTTATACTCCCTCTAATCCTTAATATAAGAGTCAGTTGATTTTTTTGAATAGATTAGGGAAGTCAAATAAATGACTAAATCTATTCTCTTAAGACGAATTCATATTATATACTCTTTAATCTACTTAAATTCGTTAACTAACTATTCATTAGTTATAATTAATTAATTTATTTAACTTCCTTAATTTACCTAAAAAATCAGTTAATTCTTATTTTAATGAATGAATGAATAGTTCACAATCCTTTAATCTAGAATGACAAATTACAAAGATGAACGGAAATTCAAGACCAAAGAACAAACAAGAACTTTCCCTTAAAGAATCAAAGCTAAAAAATAGCCTTCCATCTCTTTCAAGAGCACAAAATCTAGCTGCTCATGATGATGGTCTTCATTGAGACTCCATCAATCACGGCCATGGGAATTATTGAATGGATGAAGATTGGAACGAACGAACGAATGAATGAATGAACGACGGCGAATTGGAAAAATAAAAATGAAACTAATAAATTCCTAAAAATCTGACTTTTGAGAATAAGAGGAAATTCAAATGTGAGATTAGTGGGAATCAACCTAATCTGGAATAGGTCTAGGGGCAGGGAAACTAACTAATATTAATTAATAAAAAATCTAGATAAGAAGTCAACTAACTAAATCCTGATAAAACAAAACTAAAATAAATTAAATTGGCAAGTTGCTTAAAGGAAACTTTCATGGACGCCCTCTTAGTTAATCCATCTCCTCTTGTGTGATAAATGCAATCTCCTACACTGATCAATTTTGAAAATTGGTGTCACTTTGATTTGAAATTGTCCAATTGATTTAAGCTATGTCCAAACATCCAACGTCACCTACATATAGAAAGAATGCCGTGTGATATTGTATTTGATAGGAATTAAAATATTATTATTTGAAATTCAATAAAAATATACAATTAAGTACTAAAATTTCCAAAATACCCTCAAACACAAATATGTACAATTAAGTCCAATTAACTAAATTAAAGTGTCAAAAGCCTAAAATAAGATATTTTAAAATATGAAAATAATGAAAAATATCAATATCCTAAATTTAATCAATTTTATCCTCCTTTAATACCTATTATTAATTATTTCTTTCTAATATATAGAAGACATGTAATTTTGACATACTGGCATTTTAGATAAAAATAATAATTACACTTTTCGTAACCATTTTTTTTTTCCAGCGTAAAATATTTACCTATTGAAACATACAACTTTTCGGAAAAAATTCTTATCATTTTTAAAACGGAACAAGCTTGAAACTCAAAATGGAATCTCTGGCTCTTTCAATTATTTCTCTATTTAAATAAAACCATATTGTTTTGTTATAAATGGTTTAGGGCCTGTTTGAAAAAAAATAAAAACTATATTTTTAAAAAAGCTTTTAGCTCTAACTTTTAGTTTAGAAATATAGAGATATTAAAGATATTGTTAGTATTAGGATATTATATGATAAGATATGATATTATTAGTATATATGTTTATCTATTATTAATATCAAGGTTTATCTAGGATTCTCAATTTTTATATATAAATATTCCTTCTGACTATCAATAAAAACTATATTTTTAAAAAGGTTTTTAGCTCAAATTTTTAGTTTAAAAAAATTTAAAATAAACAGTTATATTTGTCCAAAAGGGTTTTTGGATCAAATTATAGTTTAAAATTAAGGTTTTGGATAAGCTATTGAGCTAGCTTCTGGAACAGTAAAAAATTTGTGGACTACCTAATTATTATTTTACCCTTATTTTTGCTTACACCCTATTTCTTTTCTCATTTCTCTTCTCCACCATCTCTCATCTTTCCTCTTTTCTCCACCATCTCTCTTCTCTCTTCTCTACCCTCCACCTTCTCTCCTCTCTCATCTTTTTAATAAAATCATATCATTTCTAATAATTTTCTAATTACAAAAGTCCTTCTGATAATAACTATCTAAATATTCATTTATTCAGAACTATTTTTTTTTTATAAACTCTTTTTTTAAAGTAGTCCAAAAACTATTTTTCTTTTATAAATCATTTTTTTAACTCTTTTCTAAACAGCCTATTAGCCTCAAATTTGAGCGTCCTCTCTCTAGATCTCTCAAAGCAACGCCTAATGTTAAATATTAAAATTAGTGGTTAAGATTTCACCTTATAACAAAACAACATCGTTTTATTTAAAGAGAGAAACAATGGTAGGAGCCCACGATAGAGATGTTCTACACTGATCAAAACTATGAATAGGGCTTGACGAGGGGTGTAAGCATACGGTCAAGTGAATGATGGTTAGCAAATACTAACGTTTTCTCATAAATTCCACAATTCTTGGCGTTTGCCATAAGGACAGGAAAACCAAGTTTCTAAAAATGGGTTTGGATTAACTGTAGGAATAATAAATTTTAAATAAAATTAATTTATAACAGTGGATTATCAGAATTTTTTTAAATCAAGATTTTAGCTCAAAAGTAGATTTTAACATTAAGTGTAGTGTTTATAATACTTTTAACAAAATTAAGATTTTATCATATATAATTGATTATAATTAAATTCAATTCAAACTGACATTGAATCCATGTTTTTAGTGATTGATGAACAATATGAAATACAACAACTATAATGACCTCTAAACAACGACAATAACAATGATTAATTAACCTAATTCTATATTGTGAACCCTACCCACGTTCTCACAACTAAACAAATTAAAATCCCTCTTTTAATTTATCAAAAGGGGGAAATCTTTCTTCAAACAAATAGATGACAAGAAAGAACATGGGTGGGAACACTAAGGAAGGAATTGTATATACTACTCACCACAAACTGATGTAAAAAGCTTTTTTTGGTTGACGTAGCACTAAAGGAAGAGGAGTGGAAGGAGAAGAGAGGAAGCCACGTAGAGCAGATAGAGGGGTGAAGCAGTTGTGGCGGCCGACGAAGTTCTTCCACGGGGTAGTTTGGCGGCACCACCACCACCACGAACTTTTCTGATGTGAATCCCAAGGTTCCTGTGAGGAAGGAGAAACAGACGGCTGTGATGCCGTTGTTGGTTGTGGTTGTGGCTGAGATCTTCGTCATTAGAAGAAGAAGAAGCTGAAAGAGTTGGGAGGAAATATTGAGAGAAAAGCAAGAGAGCCACAAGCAACAACACGCACTGAAGACTTCTTCTCATGATGCCTCCGATTTGATTGATTGGTGTTCTTCTGCACAGAACCAAGCTTGAAGGAAGGAAGGAAGAAGAAAGGATGAGAATGGCTTCTTAGAAATGTAAATCTCTATACCTATCCCAATTTCTATCTCTCACATCCAACTAATAATAATTGATAAACAGGGAAATGTGAAAATATATTCTGTAATGATAAATCCATAGTCTGTACACAGCCCATACATGACACGCATACACTCTATCCCTATCCTGACTTTAATATTAATATTACAATATTTATAATTAATTAGTTCAACAACAATAATAATAATGCTAGTTGTTAAAGACGAGGTCATTTTTTATAAATTAAAAAAAACTTGACGTACAAGACTCTAATCTCTAATCTCTAATACTAATCATATGATTTTTTATTGTAGGCATTTTTTGACCAACAACTAATGACTATAATTCCTTTCAAAGGGTAGAGATGGGTCTTTTTTTTTAATACAAAATCTTTTTCATTCATATAGCATAAAATTAAATTTTTGACAATATATTTGAGATGTTTAACTATTTATTAGCTGTGTCAGATATTATCTATAAAAATAAAAATAAAAATTTTATTTTTATTTTTTTAATTTAAAATTTAATGAATGTTTATTTTTGTTTTATTACAATATGAAATTGTTTTGCTCTCTATCTAACTAGACTGCCCTCAATAAATACAGTCAATCTTATTTATTCTGGATTATCAATATATATATACAAAATAAAATTTATAAGAAACTATACCATTCCCAAATAATAAATAATATAGTATAAATATACCTTGTTTTCCAATTTATGGTATAATACCCAGATAAAATACGTAGGGTCGGAGAACATAAAAGAAGATAAAGAGACACGTGACATGCTGCAATTGGATGGGTAAATTACATCGAGCTGTCACGTGATGAGCGAGGCGCGAATTGGGAAAAGCACGATTGAGGATTTTCTAAGGTTTTCAATTAAGCTTAAAAACCACAAATTCTAGAAATTTTACATAAGGACCAAAATCCTTTGATTTTTTTCACTAGACATTCTTTAAGGAAGGTTGGAAGCTTTAGAGATTCAATTAGGGGGAAAAACCAAAGATAATTTAAAAAATCAAAAGAAAATCATTCTTCTTAAAAATTTTCACATTGCTCAAAGGGTCTCTAAAATTTATTTAAGGATCCAAGTGCAATATTTATTTAGTAGATAAAACTTTTTTTTAAAGGTATATAACTTATATTTAACTATGTGAAAAATGAAAGATATTTATACATAAATAAAAATATATTGTATTAAAGAGGAGTTACACTTACTCAATAACATAAGTTTTTAGATATTTTTAAACAATAAACTATGTGATGATGGTTTTTTAATAATTTTTTTCTAATTTTTTAATAGCAATTGGTTGAAATTTTTTAAAATTCAGTTCGGAAAACAAGTTTTGAGGAAAAAAAATATTTTCCTTCCCATAAGTAGTATAATTAAAAGTTTTTAAAAATCCTCAAATCCGAATTATCCATTTGTATTATTAGAGAGATAGATGATGGAACTAGGATTCCCATTTTTGTGGTGTGGGATGAAAGGGCTGTGGTCCTCTACTTGCGCACTCACTCACTGAATGGTCCCTCATCTTCTTGCTTCCATCTCCTATTTCCCTTCCTATCCTGCTCTCAGACACGGTGTTACTAGGATATATCTCTGAATTTAAAAAATATTTATAAAAATATATATAAATTATTTACTAGTAAGATTCTCACATTGACACTAAAATTTTAATTCATGATCTTGAGAGTTATTATAAACTAATTCTTTATTAATTAGAATAATTTTTGTTTGCTCAAATTTCACTATTTTTCTTTCTTCTTTTTGGGGGCCCTCACTGGGACCAAACATTAATATGGCTTTTTATAAAATTTCAATTCCAAATAGTGAAATGTGAAAGTTTGAATATAAATACGTAATATTAATTATAAGCCCACAGTGGCTGAATGAAAGACGGCATTAAGGAAAATGGCTCGAACCAGAATTAGGTTTGCAGCTAGATTAGATGTTGATGGATCATTCTAAGATGGCTTAGAGACTTCAACACGATTTGGGTTGCAAGTTTGGATCATTCTTCATCCCTACCCTCTTATTGTTGTTGCTGCATACTATAAATAATACTTTTCCTTATTCGAAGAGATTAAAAAAATTAGTTAGATTAATTATACGTAAATAAAATATATTTTAGTTTTTTAAAGTATCAATTCTAATCGCTTGTATGAAAACTATTCTCTTGATAAAAAACTCTCTTAATATATGTCATGAATAAAAAAGCATTTGAAACAAAATTATAAACTTAGGAGATAAAGGAGATTAAGATTTTATATTTAGGATTAAAGTAAACTCCTCCTCTTAATGAGAAGTATTTGTATCTTTGATGAACCTGATCCTCGTATGGAAAAGTGGTGGATGATATATGAAGGATGTTTGATGACTGAGTTGGCTGCCAACTTGAATGCTACATGTTCGCATGTCATGCATGTCTTTTTGATTAATGGAATAGATACTTGGTTTTTATAATGACCAATCGATTTGATAGAACAAAAAGAAAAAGGTGGCGATTGCTTTATCAAAATTACGACAGGGTTTAATAAACGGATACAAGCAACTAGCAAGCTATAGACCTTTGATAATCACAACATGAGCAGAAAAAGCAAAGCCGAAGCCGAAGTTAGAACTCATGGGAACCGACTTGGGCCTTGCATGATAAGAGTACACTAAAACACACCAACTAAACTGGAAGAGAACAAACCAGGGAGATTTGATATAGGGCCTGTTTATTTTTTATCAAAATTATAGTTTTAAAAAAATTTCAGAACCAAACTTCGGTTTGAAGAAATTTTAAAATAAACAGCTATATTTGTCTAAATCTCGGTTTGGATCAAACCATAGTTTCAGAAAAGCTGGTCAGAGTAACTTTTAGAATAATAAAACAACTTATGAACTACTCAATTACTATTTTGCCTTTACTCTTTTTTTTACACCCTCTCCTCTCTCCTCTATCTTTTCCACCATCTCTCCTCTCTCTTCTATCTTTTTTACCCTCTCTCATCTCTCATCGCTCATACATACTCTTTTTAATAATTTTCCAATTACAAAATCTCTTTTGATAATAATTATCCAAACACTTATTTATATAGAACTACTTTTTTTCCATAAACTCTTCTTTAAAAATCTTTTTTTATAAGCTGTCCAAAAGCCAGTTTTTTTCATAAGCTAGTTTTTAAAATTTTATTCAAACACACACATAATAGAATGAGTTAGTCCACACAACATAGTAAATTAATATTCGAATCTCTAATAGAAGAAGTATTCACATTTAATACTCTATAATATCTCGAATTATTTTCAATAAGAATATACTTATGCTTAACTAAAAAAAAAAAAACCTGGAACAGAAGATCATCATCAAACTGTGACTTCTAAAGCTGTGCAACATCATCATCATCATCAACTTTGGAAGGAGTTCCAGTGCTATCTATCTCTGAATGCCAGCAATAGTAATACAGCACAGTGACGGTAGAGATTGATACTGACACAAGCATGCATATTACTTGTAGAAAATCCAATTTCTTAGTTCCTCACACACGAGATTCCAGTTTAAAACTTTGAAATCTTAAAGCATATACATTTTCTTATATTCCCAACTCAAAATCGACATATAAACGATACTAGGAAATTCAACACGCACAGTAGAATTCTGTAGGCTGAGAAAGAGTCAAATTTTGATGGGGAAAATAACAACCATAATATTTATGAACTAACAGTTTAACAATTATCTGTCAAGAAAATATTAAAACAATAATGGAAACTAGTGAAATACAAAAACATTTGGAAGCCCTATCGGGCTCACTCTCTCAGATAAGCTAGGCACAACCCGGTTAGCCATCTGGAAAACAAAATCGGTAGCTTTATGGTTTTTGACTTCTTCCCTCGACAACACCTCTTGAGCCCTCAAAATATACAAACTCCAAAAATCTCTTATCCTGGAGGCTCCACTTTCATAACATACTGTAATACAAAATGCTCTTTTTACCCAAATGTGAGGGCGAGGTAGAGGGACAGGGTATTTCAAGTAATTAAACAGAGGCAAAGATTTTCTTCCTCCTTAGAAATCCGCATATTCTTATGCAAAGCCTTGAAATCACTTCAACAGACTCCGGCAGGCTTCGACATCAGATGCTTGTGACTCCAAAACTTGCCCAGATGATGAAGCAATGACCTGTATCACAGCATCGAATATGGCTTTCTGGAACAGGTCATCTTCCACCTTCTTAAGAATCTCGTGTGCCACCTTAAAATCCAATCCCCCAGCTAAAATCAGTTTCCCGATTATCTCACCAAAGTTGTTCGGAGCTTTTGGTAAATCTATGCCAATATCGTCGAGCATGAAAGCAAATAACAAAGACCCAGTGCCTATGTCTCTTGCAGTAAGAATCCTTTTATCGAGGAGATACTCCAGAAGATTGCCAACAGGTTCAACACATGGTGGGCTTTTATCTAGTGCCAAGGAAATGGCTTCCTTGACAACCTCAGGGTGGTAAGCTGGAGATTTTAGTTCCTCCACGCACTGTAATGCCTCATCCAAAAGCCTAACACTAAAATATTCTTCTAGAAGAGACCGGGTTTTGCGCTGAAGATCATCGGTGCTCATTTTTGGTGCAGGAGACAGTGGCTTCTCAGAGGAGATGGCAGGAGCAACTTTAACAGGTGGAGCTTCAGCATCTGAACCAAAGTTTGATGGGATTGTGGGAGGAGCACCACCACCACCACCTCCACCTCCATGAATTAGGGCACTACTACTTCCACTTATAAAACCACCAGTGCCTTGAGGTAGCAACTTTGAACTCACGGCTGCTGTCTTGTAAATTAGAGACTGGCCATGTGCAGTTGGTTGCCCAGCTGACATCTCTCCTCTTGGCATTGACCGATTCCTAGGGATCTCCCAATTGTCATTATCAATTCCAGGCATCCCAGGAACCTTCCTGGTCCCTGGCATTCCAGGCATCATACCGCCAGTACCAGGTCGAGCAATGGGGAATCCTCCAGAAGTGGCGTTTCCTTGCCCATTACGGGGATTTCTAATGTTTGCAGTGGCACCTGGGCGCAATCCAAGATTTTTTTCAGCCTCTGAATGAATTTCAGTGATGGTTTTGGCTTTTATCTACACAAGGCAACATTAATTAATCATTCATCAAAAGCAATAATACTTCATATAGATTGGCATATTATTTTTATCAAAAATAAATTCATAAATATACCTCTTCACGCCTTGGAACCCAGTTATTCACACGCAAATCTAGAACATCACGAATCATGAACCTCAACCGCGGTACAAGTTGAGGATTAGCGCTCAATTCTTTCAATAGGCTAAAGTACACATCATTTATACGCCGTGATTTTGGGCTTTCATCAAGTTGCTTGCCAATAGTGTTGAAAAACTGACATATAGCTTCAACATTTTCCTCAACAGGACAGGCCTTGGTATCAGGTGGTCCTAAAAGCTCCTGTTCCAATAAATAAATATGATGATAACCCAAACCATAATTTAACAGGGAGCAATACAGTAAAAACTGAGAAGGATTAGGTTTGGCAAGAACCTGAACAATGTGATGGACAATTTTTTCAGGAACCATCTTCTGCTTTAAGAGCTCCCCAATTAATCGAATGTTTCCCAAAGTACGAAGCTTGACCAGTCTTTCCTTCTCACGGCGCTCCATCTCCCGTTCAGGGGCAGTCATCTGCCTAACTTCTTCCCTCAATTTATCAGCACCTTCAAAGGCCTCCTGGCAGTAATTTAAGAGCACTCTCTTAAAAGTGATCTCTTTGCCACCAGGTTCTTCAGAAGGGAATGGTGGCAACTTCTCATTAAGATCATAACACAGAAGAGCATACATGGGGCAAAATGTTGGTTCAATCACCGCCTTTTCAAATATAAGCGAAATGACATCCTGTATTTGCAAAGCAAAGCAAGTCAATCAAGAATTATTTCGATGAACAGGGACAAATTCATAGCAGCCATAAAAAGCAAACCTTCAAGATGTCAACTGATGTAATGCCAGAATCAATCAATTGACCCTTCAGGAGATCAAATTTCTCAGGAGTCAACTTATTTAGAATCCTGTATTGCCACAAATAACAACATTTAGCACACGCCAGGAATTATAAGAATTCCAAGAACTAATCAGGAAAAACAAAGAACCGTACAGGGGAAAAAATTAAATACAACAATGTTTTTCCTCATTGACTTATTAATTTTCAAAATATACGAGTTTCATTAACCTCATAGGGCCTGTTTGGGAAACCCCCAAACCTAGGTTTTAAAAAAGCTTCTGGCCCAAACCTCGGGTTGGGAAAATTTTAAAACAAACAACCATATTTGTCTATAAGTGCTTTTGGGCTAAACCATGGTTTTGAATAAGCTATTGAAACTAGCTTTTGGAACAGTAAAAGAGCTTATAAACTATCCAATTACTATATTACCCCTACTTTTTCTTATACCCTATCTCCTCTCCCCTCTCTACACTCTCTCCTCTACCCTCTCTACCCTCTCTCATCTCTCTTCCCTTTTCTCAACCATCTCTCCTCTCTCCTACCTCCTACTTTTAATCAAATCATACACTTTTTAGTAATTTACCAATATAAAAGATCATTCTAAAAATAACTATCCAAACACTTATTTATTCAGAACCACTTTTTTTCCATAAGCTCTTCAATAAAAACCCTTTTCCATAAGCTGTCCAAAAGCCCTTTTTTAAAATCTTATCCAAACACACACATAATCACATTAAGCATGTTTATAACTATAAATCGCAGGCATTGCACTTCAAAGACAGCCATTCAACCATTATGGTATTGATATAAAAGTTAAGACTTTCTATTCAAAGAAAATCAGAACTATGGCATGCATGGCAACCCAAATATGCAACATTGAGTCCTTTACAGTAAAATAATGAGCTACGACTCAAGCCAGGCCTACATTGGCAACCAAGTAAACCTACCATGGAACACTCAAACCCCACATTAAATAATTGTTCCAAATATATTCAATTATATATTACCCTTTCACTGTCTTCAACACACGATCCTTCTCAGAAAGACTTCCCCTTCTAGCTGACCATGGCACTTCAGCCTTCACTAGAGTAGGAGCAGGTCCTCCCTGATTTTATAGAGACACCAAAATTATAATTTTGATAAAAACAACTAAACATATAAATATAATATGTTAAAAGATATGAAAGCGTTCTATATATATAAATCATGCAATCTTATGTTTTAGCATATGTAACAGTTAAACTTCACTAATTTGTCAGATAATTCTTTCTAATAAAGTCAAAAAAATGTGTCATAATTAGGTACAAGATAAAGAAGCAAGAGGCAAGGCTATAACTTCCAAATGAAGACTAAAAACAGATGATAATGAAAGGAACAAATTATCTTCTATCAAAATAAAATGCCAATATTAAACTGATAAATGCAGATATACTTAAAGTAACAACAGGAATTCCATTAAAACCACATATGAACTTAATTCCATTGTCAAATCTAGACCAGACAATTTTCAAACAAACATAAAGAAGTTTCAAGAAGATAGATGATAACATGCAAAATCAACCATGAAGTCAATGCTTGCCCCTGTTTAGGGATCGGTACCTTAGCAAACTGCAAACCCTGTTGGTCTTGGCGATTAATCTGGCTGGCATCGGGCTGTCTTGAGTCATATCGATTGCCAAATTCTCTATTTTCCCTTATATTGTTCCAAGATCTTTCTTCGGCAGGAGAAAGTTGTCCAGACCGGCCATGCCAGTCACGGTTATCTGGCTGTGGGGGCTAAAGAAATAAGAGAAAGTTTGTTTCTTAATAAAAAAATCATTCATCCAGAGAAAGAGAAAATATGAAATTGGAAGACAAGATGCATCCTTGAGCAACCAACACAAAGGGAGGAAAAACTAGAGGGCAGGGCAGGGCACTGGGGAGGGGGATTTTAATCTGTAAAAGTGTAAATCAACACAGGAAACCCATCCAACCCATGAAACAATTCAATTTGGAGAAATTTCTGCTTAAAAATATTGCAGCAAAATCCATAGATAGACACCACCCAAAAAAACAGAAAAAAAAAAAGCAGCCACACCAAATTGATTGGTGCCTCAAATATTTGGACCAACCAATTGTTCCTTATATAAAAATAATCATCCAAAAGCAGCCAAACCACTTAACAATGCAAATGATGGCTATTTAGCCATATTGATGAAAACATTGATGAATATCATGTATGATGTCATGTTGAAAGGCAAAAAATGAATTTACATTGCTTTCCACACGAATCCAGCTTTGAGCTTCACCAAAAAGCTCAGCTTCTATATCTTGTTTGATTTTTATAATATCATCAGGGACCTCAACAGCCTGAGAGAGAAAGAGAAGTTACTAATCAGCATTTTAAGACATGAATAATAATTCAGAAGTCAAATCAATATTAGAAATAGTACATTATGTTGTTCTAAAAGTAACCAACCAGGAAAGAAATGAAACAGAATATACAGATCAACTATTCAGAAGCTTCAAGAACTATGCAGGTAGCTTTCTAATGAATCGAACTTTAAAAAGGAACCCCAAACAGCCCCATTTAAATGGCATAAAAGATAATCTAATACCAGGAGCATACATAAAACTATTTATACATGGAAAGAATGCTAATAAGTCATTCCTCAATAACAAAGAAAATGACAACAACAGATCAAGGATATCAATTACCTCTCTAAGCTGTAACAGTTGATCTCTGGTGTATCGCACCAGCTCATGACCTTCGAACCGTGAATCACCAGCCTAAAAGGCCAGAAGAATACGAATATAAATCTCGAAGTATAATTGAGAATTGAATTTTCACAATAAAATCAGATAAACTCACAAATAAATACGATAAGATACTAGACAAAAAAAATGATTTTAGGTAACTGAATGCTATTAAACAAGTCAAGTCCAATGATCTACTCCCAACAAATTCACCAAATATCAAATGAGTTTTAATGTATGTGAGTCCTTTATGGGCAAACTATGACTTAATCAAGCCCACCTAAAGTCCACATGTCAATTTTTGTCCATATTTACGGCAGGTACACATACTGAGCGCCCCACCAAGAATTAGGACATTCAACTTACTTAAGTTAACCCTTTAACTTACATGTTGTGTATTATTTTATAATCATACTAACCATAAGGCAATGTAAGAGCACCGTAATTGTCAGGTATATCTTTCTCAATTCACTCTTTTTAGCTCTATTTCTTAGTCTGTTTGACCGATTTTCTTCAGATTTTCATATTCGAAGGAGTTTCCAAACAAATCATTTAAATTTCATGACAGTATAGTATTAAAGCTAGTCACTTTCACTATATATATTGCATAAATAGCAATGCATACAAGTCTTAATTTCCAGGTTCCAACTTCAGCAGATGACTTTGCTCTCATAATAACTAAAAGATTAATTTTGAAAGGAAATCAAAAGAAACCAACTGAGCCTCGACATCAATGAAGTTGATATGAGATCCAAATCTAACTTAACCATGTCACCTATTAATTAAAAACCAATAAAGCATGACACAAAGCTTCGAACTTTACATGTCATTCATCGAAGCTTCTTACAACTAAAGCTCAAGAAAATATATGGGCAGAAGCAGGCAAAAACAAAAGCGATAACAAGCAATCAATCAATCAGATAAAAAACCTCGATAAAAATCACAGTATTTTAAGATAAAAAAGGGATGAAAAATTCAGATCCAGACAAGGGGTTCAGATTTGATTTATGCCTTAATCGAGAATGATGATGAAGCACCGCCATGGGGGCGCAAGACTGGGAGATCAGAAGAAAAGGACCCGAAAGCAGGGAAAGAAGATGTGGAAGACGAGGACTCGTATCGAGGACCGAATAGCCTGCTTCCGCCGCCACCGCCTCGACCACCACCAGGCCTCAAGCTTATCACCGTTTGATCACCTTGCTGCATACCTCAGGACCTTTTCACTTGAAGATGAAATCTTGGACGTAGATTGAGCAAGAGAAGCACAGAACGAGATTCAGCGGCGACAACCGCAGAACCTGAACCAGGAGGAGATAGAGATTGAGAAGAGATACTTCCCACGAGAGAATGGAGCTCGTGGATATTTCTCTCTCTTCTGCGAGTGGGCGAAGAGAAGAGAACGGCGCGAGGCCGGTAGGGTGTAAAAGAAAACCCTCGTTAGGCGAGATTAGGAATATGTATTTCTATATAGAAGGGGGGAAAAAAACTCAGAAAGTGGTCATATTATATATCAAAGATTAAAAAATACTATAAAACAAGATTTATCATTTTTTTTATCAAAAATAGAGATTTATCAATTATTGATTATCGATTGTAGTTAGGTTGTGAATTATTAAATAGAGATTTATCAATTTTTTTATAGATTTATATAAATTTTAGAATAAAGGCTCCTTATTTTATTTTTCTATAGTTGGTCAAAAATTTTATTCTTCTATAAAAATAATTTTATTTTAAAATAATTACTTTTAAAAAATAAGAATATTCTTGAAACTCTTAAAGAATAATTTAAATATATGAAATTGATTAAATTGAAAAGATATTTTTAACATCTTCTAATTATTGTAAGGAGTGGCAAGCTCGCGAATAATAATTTAGTGCCTTATGAGGGCATACTAACTATCCTGCTATTTTACTTAAATTACATATAAACACTTTTTTTATTTTGAAAACATGCATTAATTTCTGTTAAAATTAAAAAATACACAAACCTTTTTTTATATAATTGAGATTCTATTTTCATCCCATTATTAAGTAAACCGTTAAGCTTGACCCTTGGAATTTTGTTCTCACAAAAATACCCCTCCTTAATAAAAGAATTATTTAAATATTTATATTTCTCAAAGAAACATTTTATTCAACCAAAAAATGTTATAATAAATATGTATTTTCAAACTTTCTAATATGTTTTAAAATTTATTAATTTTAATTATATTATAATTCATCATATTTATTGAAACTTATTTATTTAGGTTCTTTTATCAATATAGCATAAATGATGTAAATTTGACATATTATTTAAACTTAAAAATTTAAACAAATTTTCGCTGCAAATATTTATAAGTACATTTAGTTAGAATTTGCACAATTTGTTGAAAGTAAATTACAAATTTAGTATGATGAAGGGAAAATTAATAAATAAAATTTATTTTAATATAAATTTTAATTAGAAAATATATTTTTAGAAAATTCTGAGTAATAGTTTGAATTGAAATATATATTTTCAAAATAAAAAGAAAATATGTGTAATTAAGACAAAATGTAATAGAGATTAGAGTATTTTACACTTATCATTATAATCAAATACATTGAATTTCTTGGATTCTCTTTAAGGTTGGAGGTATTTTTTTATAACATAGTGAATTATATTATATGAATAAAGTAAAGTACATGAAGAATTAAAAGCAAAGGGGAAAACACACACCATTCTAAGAAGGATTGTCTATTTTATATTTCATTTAATATTAATTTGCAACTTAATATTCCTTAAACATGAGTGAAAATAATCGATAATACCAATATTAAAAAACATTAAAAAAACCATCTCTAATTCGGTATAAAAAGAATCCATCTCATTAAAAAAAATCGATACTACCAATATTAAAAAACATTATTAGTATTGCCATTAAGAATAACTAAAAGAATCCCTTAACTAAAAGTCATCTCAAATGTTTTTATTACGATGGTGAGATGACTCTGTCTGTCTCTAAATTGATATAAAAAGAATCCATCTCAAATTTTTGTCTCTCAACAAAAAAAAAAAGAATTTAAAATCAATATTAGAGATGCTAAAATGCACTTCATAACTACGTAAAAGGACCCTTGGATTCAAAATCTACTTGGAAGTTGCGTGAATTCTCAGACTCTTTCACTCTCTCGCCTCTTCTTTCAGCATACACCCATTTAAGGGTTGGACATCTTACTACCTTTTAATTAATTTAAATAGATTAAAAAAATAGTTAAATTAATTATTTGAATTATATTCAGGATGTAAGGGAGTAGTAGAAGAAGGGTTTGGCAACTATAGAAGAGGAGGAGGGGTTCAAATTAATTTGGGCAACAGAGAAAAGAAAGTATAAAGTCTGGTTAGCTTTTAGATGGCCTTTGAATTGAAATATGTTTATGTGACAAAATAAAATATTATGCCAAGGATTCTTGCCAAAATAAAACAAATTTCTTTGTTTTTTTAGCCAAATCAACTAAAACAAATTTCAACACATGTGTTCCCACATAAAAATATATGCACCTTAGATCAAATAAAATTTTAATATTTCTAATATTTATTGTCAACATTTGCCAATATGTGCCTTTGTTATGGATTGGGAATTCTTACAACGCTTTTCAGATTTTATGGAGCAAAATTGTACTCTAATACTATAATATTTTATGTGTACTTTGCATCTAAGCCCATTTTCACATGGTAGAACATGTAAAATCCACAACTTATAGTTAAGGGATGTCAGGCCTCCATCAAGGATTGCAGATTTTTATACTGATTTTTTAGAATTTATATGTAAAATTGCATTACCATGACATCATATTTGCAGTGAAGCAAGAAACAATTACATTCCCTTGGATCCATTTGTTCTTCTAAACTAATATCCTCATAGATAAAAGAAGATAACATGTCTTGCATGTCTCTATAATCTAACTTCTCACTGAGTTCAACAAACTCACCATCGTGTTTTGTAAACTTTAACTATTGTACCTCCAACACCAGAAATTCTAGTCAGATATTTCAATTTTAATTTTTATAGAATTTTCAGAAATTAAATATCAGAATTGAAAAGAGTAACAAAACTTCATGATTCTTTGCTGCTATAAGTAGAAAGTTCACATCAACAAAGAATGGGGAAGAATAGCTCAAAAACAGGGAGCTCCACCACCGGTGTTGTCTCTAACTTTGCTTCTAAACCATTTCCAAGACCCAGAAAGATATATAGGAGGAAGCTGTACTTATGCTACGTTTTCACATAAGTTCCATATTAATTCAATGCTTAATCAATTGAAGCTACAAAATGGGAAGAATACCCAGAAGTGAAAAAAGGAAACAGTAAGCATGGTATACGCCTGATAACTAAATAGATGGTGCAACATGGTAACTTTCTCATTTTCTGTTCAAAAAACAAATTAATAAGGCTAGTTAAAAACTATGCTGCAAAAAGGTTTAATAAACTATGCTACCAATAGTCTCCGCAAGAACAGACTCCGTCTTTAAAATGATGGAATCTGTTAGCATCCCTTACAATAATAACTCTCTGTGTGATCTTTGATATAAATTTGGTTGCAGTATGACAATCTAAGCAAACCCGAAGATTCTTAATGATTCTGATTTCAGCATTTGGCTCAGTTGCAATAAGACCAAAAGCAATGGCTAACTTCTCACTGTGAACATTCACCATGAGTTCCTTTTCTTCCTCTTCCACATCATGCAAAGAAGTGACAGTCTCTGAATAATATCCAAGCTCTTTCATCTTTCCAGTTAACTTCTCCAGCATTGCATAGATAGCTGTTGTATGAGAATGGGACCGATCACCAGATACAAAGACATGTGGTGTCCCATTAACCTCAATTAAAGTACACCCTGGAGTCTTTGCCAGTTTTCTTTTCTTGACTACCTCTCGTATTGAAGCCGCCTTGGGAAAATTTCTCTCAACAGAGTACATATTAGAGAGTAAAACATAGTACCCTACACTCTGTGAGTCCATTTCAAATAACTTCTTTGAAGCCATATCAGCTATGTTCATGTTTTTGTGAACCATACAAGCACCAAGCAGTGTACCCCACACAGAAGGACCTGGCTCAACTGGCATTCTCCTTATAAACTCTAAAGCCTCCTCTAGTTTTCCTGCTCGTCCAAGAATGTCCACCATGCATGCATAGTGCTCAGTTATAGGCTCAATCTGATAATTGTTGACCATAGTATGAAAAATTTCATCTCCTTCTCTTACCAAACCTGCATGACTACAAGCATACAAGATTGAAAGAAAAGTGACACCAGTTGGATGGAAGCCTAAATGCAACATCTCATGGAAAAGTTTAAGTGCCTCGTGCCCATATCCATGGAGTCCATAACCAGAAATCATGGCATTCCAAGTGACAATATTCTTTTCACTCATCGAGTCAAATAATTGCCGAGCCTCCAAAATGTTCCCACACTTCGCGTACATGTCAATTAGAGCAGTTGAGACATAAATGTTTGGCTCAAGATTTTTGCTTTTAACCAAGTCATGGACCCATTTTCCAAAACTTAATGCTCCTAGTTGAGCACAAGCTGAAAGAATAGTTGTGATTGTAACAGGATTTGGAGTATATTCGGTCATCATTTCCTGAAAAAGAGAAATTGCTTTGTCCGTTAAACCATTATGCGTATAACCCGATATCATAGCATTCCAACCAGCAAGAGTTTTCTCTGGTGATTCATCAAATAGTTCGCGTGCCAACTCCACTTCGTTGAGTCTATTGTACACAGTCGTCAGGGCAGTTGAAACAGACGGATATGATATACTACCATATTTTACGCAAAAACCCTGGATACAGCAAGTCAGATGCAGATGAACATAAGGAGAAGACACTGGAATTAGTCCTACAACAGTGCTTGATCCAACTCTTTCACCAGAAGCAAGTATTTCTCTGAAAAGCGTCACTGCAGATTCGGTCTCGTGGTTGCAAGTAAAACCAGAAATCATTGCATTGTAAGCTATCAAATCCGGCTGACTTATCCGCCTGAACAATGACACTGCCGTGTTGATCTGCCCACATTTGGAATATAATGAAATCAAACCCGTCATTACATGAGCATGAAAATGAAAACCAAATTTCAAAGCTAAACACCGAATCCCCATCCCAATTTTCAACTCCTGCATCTCTGCTGCGGCAGGAAGCACAGTTGCCAATGTCGCCGAATCCAAATGCACCCTTTCTGCAATCATATCCCCAAAAACTTCAATTGAATCACCATAACAACAATTCCTCACTAACCCATTAATCATTGTGTTCCACAAAACGGTATCTCGCTCCGGCATTCTATCAAACACCTTCCTTGCTAACTCAACACGTGAAAACTTAAAATACAGATCAACAACTGCAGACCCAACAAACAATTCAGAGCCCGACCCATCAACAATCGATTGAGCATGCAACAACATTCCATACTTCTCATCGGGAAACCCCGAAGCAGCCATTACAGCAAACGAATAGGTGAAGTTATCAGGCCTAAGGTGAGTGTTTCTCCGCATATCCGCGTACAAAGAAATGGAGGACGAAGGCGATGCATTGGTGGAGAAACCTCTAATGAGGACGTTGAAAAGGAAAATGTCAGGGTTGGCTATGGTGAAGAAGAGATTGCGAGCTTGTTGAATGGCGCGAAAGTCGAAGAGCTTCTGGGTGAGCTTGGTGACAGTGGCGAGGTCGTACTGGAGGCCATTGACGATGATTTGGGCGTGGGTTTGAGCGAGCTGAGAGAGAGTGGAAGCTTTGTTCACGAGACTGAGGAAGAAGTTCCGACTACCTGGGGCACTCAGTGAGCAAACGTCTCGGTAAATCATTTGTAATTGCAGTTTCGGTGTTTGATCATTGACATTTCCATTTCGAACTTTACATGCCATTCATCGAAGCTTCTTACAACTAAAGCTCAAGAAAATATATGGGCAGAAGCAGGTAAAAACAATAGCGATAACAAGAAATCAATCGATCATTTTAAGATAAAAAAGGGATGAAAAAAATATTTGATTTATGCTTTTATAGAGAATGATGATGGAGCAGCAATGGGCGCGCAAGGAAGGAAGATGTGGACGACGAGGACTCGTATCGAGGACCGAATAGCCTGCTTCCGCCGCCGCCGCCTCGACCACCACCAGGCCTCAAGCTTATCACCGTTTGATCACCTTTCTGCATACCTCAGGACCTTTTCACTGGAAGATGAAACCTTGGACGTAGATTGAGCAGAACGAGATTCATTGGCGACAACCGCTGAACCTGAACCAGAAGTAGATAGAGATTAAATCGATGTACTTCACACGAGAGAACGGAGCTCGGGGATATTTCTCTCTCTACTGCGAGTGTGCGAAGAGAAGAGAACGGCGTGAGGCCGGAGGGTGTAAAAAGAAAGGGTTAACTGGTCAAATTTTAAAAAAGCCCTCGCAAAGAAGTTTAGTAATGCGTATTTCTATATATAGAAGGAAAAAAAGATAGAAAAGTGACATAGTGGCTGTTTAGCTAACTATAAAATTAAGTTTTAAAAAATCTTTTTGTCTAAATTTTAATTTTAAAAAAAATAAAATAAATAATTATATTTATTTAAAAATATTTTTATATTAAATTATAGTTTAAAATTATAATTTTAAATAAACTATTAAGAATAATGTTTGAAATAGTAAAAAAATTTATCAACTACCATTCAATTACTATTTTACCTCTATATTTTTTACATTTTTTTTCATCTCTCATCTCTCATCTCTCATCTTCCTCACTTCCATGTCACCCTCTACCATCGCTAGAATTGGGTCACCTCCATCGTCTTTCGACCTGGGTCACCTCCACCATTACTAGAATTGGGTCGTCTCTACTGTCGCTAGAACTGGATCGCCTCTATCGTTGTTAGAATTGGGTCGCTAGAACTGGGTCATTTCTATGCTCTATCGCTACCAAAGGAGGTCATCGTAGATCTACTGTGGCGCCTTGGATCTTCTATGATTCTGCGGGAAGATGATGAACAGTTTAGTGGAAGAAGAAATTTGCAGGGATGAACAGTGAAAGAAGATGAGAAAAAAAGCTAAGACCAGAAAATAAGATAAGTAGTAAATAATATTTTTTTCTATCTCATACCCTTTCTAATAATTTATTAATCAGAAAAGTCTTTATAATAATAACTATTTAAACACTTATTTATTTAGAACTACTTTTTTTTCATAAACTCTTCTTTATAAACCCTTTTCCAAAAGCTATATAAAATCCTTTTTCTAAAAATCTATCCAAATACGCTCATAGTAATTAGAATAGAGCCTTATTATAATTTATATATTATATATTATAGATTATAGATTTATAGATTATAGTAGAATATTATAGATAGAGATTTATCAATTATCAATTATAGATATGGCAGGTTGTGAATTATTAAATGAGACGATCTTTTATGTATTATATAAATTTTAAAATATTTTCTTATAAAAAATAATATTATTTAAAAATAATTACTTTTATAAAATTAAAAATTTTAGGGATTATGAAGAAATTGAATAGGACGAGATATTATTAAATCAAGTCTTTTTCAAGAAATTGAAGAATCTCTCTAATTTCTGCGATTGTTGTTTTCTCTCCAAATTTTGCTTCTTCACTCCATGAGGTGGGTCATCATGTATTTCCAATCTTTTATGATATAACTACATCTGAAATATTCAGCACAATCAAGAAATGTTACGTTGTAGAAAGCATTTAAAAAGAGTGAAGAAAAATTTGCCCAAGACCACATGAAGGTGCAAAGCTAGAGTGATGCTTTAATACTTGTTTGGATTTTCTTCAAGGAAGTCAATATTTCCCCTGTCTTGATTAGAGAATCTAATTAAAGAATTAATTTTAATTTTAAATATAAGATATATTTTCTATATTTATCAACTATTTTAAAATTATTCCTATTAATACTTTCTTAATAATAATTAAATAAGAGAGTGATGGAGAGAGTAAATGAAGATGATTAGAATATTTTAAAAATATACCATATTAACTAACTTCCTTAATCTAATCAAATTAGTTAAATATGTTATATATTAATGATGATCGAATAAATATAAAACTTATCCCATATACTCATATTGTAAACTATAAAATTATAATTAAAAATGCCAAATTAAGACTTCAGATCGTCAATCAAAACAAAGCACTTAAATTATGTAACCATTTGCTAACAGGTTGGAACGTTTAGTCCAACTTGGTTTTCAAAACAAATGTGTGTATTTCTTTGAAAACCCATAGTTGGATGAAAGTTCCAATAGGAAACATTACACTCAATTGATATAACTCTTACATACCCAATTCTTAATTTTCTTAAATATAGTTTCTTTTTTTATAAAAGAAATAAAAAGAAAAATTACTGTATTCGTCTAATGATTTCAACTGAATTTGAGAGCCTTACAACTTTATCCAAATAACAATTATGTCATCTTAAAAGTCATGCATTACACTAAACATAAAACCCAAATTCAAAACATATATTTACAAATTCCCTAATGAAAAATATCATAAGATGCATAATACCAAATGAAATTACAACAAAAATCACTCCATTAAAAAAAAGAGTCATGAACATGTAATTAAGCTCTCAATAACCTCGAAGATAAATTCTTACGCATTTTGAGTAATTTCACACACCATTTCAGCTACATTATATTATTAGCATACATCTCTGGACAGCTCTGGTTCGTTGGAAAAGTTGTTAGATATTGTATTACAACAGCAACAAAAAAACCTCAAAATAGGGCTAAAAATTCTATGTAGATCAATGGTTTTACTACCTATATATGTAAGAACTTTTTTTCTCAGACTTTCACAATATTAATATTTCAAACTTTTAGTTTAAATTAGACCAAAAACAATTATAACAAGACTTTTCCTAAACAATGTCATATTTATTTGGCAAATCGCTATAAAATGAGACCTTTAACCGCTACAAAGTAACAGCTGTAAATCTTAGTTTTTTTTTATTTATAGTTAAGCGTAGATATATAAAACATTATGCATGCACACATCAGTTTCAATTAATCAATGAATTCCAAACCCAATAAGAGCAAGACTTGGCTCAAGGAGTGGCTCGCTCTTATATATTCTCCAATGCGTGCTGATAGGCACAAAATTTGTTTAAACCTACGATTTCACAAGTAGAGGGGCAGTATTAAGTAATAAAGTGATAAATAATATGTGAAAGATTATGGGTTTAAGACTTTATAAGGGGTTATGGGGAATAGTCTCGATCGGCAGATTATAACAAGAATCATTTATTTCTATATATCACTAATAACAAGTTTTAATAAGTCTATAAGGGAGTATATATCTTTCTTCGTTTTGTCTCTTCAGAATTTCATTAGAGTGATCTTCATCGGATTTTTGTGGGTATTAATCCGACGACAGATCAGGTTTCATCTTTTGCTGCTTCTTCCTTCTTCGCAGTTTCATCTCTTATTGTATTTTTTTTTATTGTTGGTTCCAATGGATTCTTCTTCAACAGATATTTGGCATTTTGTGGTGTCCAAGGAAAACTAATTAAAACCTTGTTCGAGCGAATCGAAAGTCTAAATGCAGAAAATTTAAATCTCTGCTGATTGAATCGTTGTTATTCAAAGTAATAGAGCATTATTCAGTAATGGACACCAACTTGGTGACTTTGAAGGATTTTGGAGGCTCCATACCTTCATATATATTCCCAGAAAGAAACCATCAATTCCGGGAAAATGCATGCCCTAGCTCCTCTCTCTCTCTCTATCTATCTCAGGCACAGTTTGATTTGCTTATATATATATGTTGAGGGCAGAAAGTAGGAATGATATTTCTGTGTGAAGATGTAGAAGCCACAACTTAAGTACCTAACGTTTTGAAGGTAACTTAGCTTTAAATTAAAGTAGTTTTGGTTCCAACAACGCTGACATATTTTCAGTCGCATAGAAGCAAACAACAATACACATCATCGTATATCTGAAAGCAACACCTTACGTGTTCAATATTTTTATCATTCTAAAATAACATCACGAAAATGTGAATTCCATCACTCACAATATTTATGATTAATTCATGTGTGCTTATATATTACGTCATTCTATTTTTATAGATGTATACGGAAGGCCTTTGGTGCATTATATTGCAGCATGGTGTACACACACACGAGACTCTTTTTGATCACATGATGTGTGCAATATACTATCTCACATTCGATCCTAATTATAAGATTTAGATAAATATTTTATTTTAATTTTAAATATAAGATCCTAATTTATTTTGTCTTCTAAATTTATAATTTTTTTCTTAAAGTACTCTTATATGATTTCATGTATATTAAAAAGTTTCAATAGTTCTAATACACATGATATATAGTGGAGAGTATTTTAGAAAAATTAGTATACAATTATTACTAATAAATAATTTAATTAATTTATTTAATCTATCTAAATTAGTTAAATATATATTATATTAAAAACTTTATATACTTTCTTTTGTCGTTTATGGAAGTAGATCACCCTCCAAAAAAAATTTATGGTTCAAAATGTAATTTACTTTGCAGGAGTGGGTATATAATTAAAGGGGAATTAGGATGCAATCCTAATTAAAAGGATTTAATTATTAAAAAATCCTAAATAACTTAAAATTGTTGCCAAATTTTATATTAAAACTTGTTATTGTTAACTCTTCAATTATTATTAAAACTTATGGATAATTAAATTATTTATTTGGGACCTCATTATGGTTCTGCCTATCATTAATTGCTTTACCCTATAAATGTTCTTCTTATCAATTTTGTGATTGGGAGAGTATGTGTTTTTTTAAATATATACTCCTTTTATTCTTAATATAAAATTTAGTTTATAGTGTCAATTATATTATAAATTAGGTCTTATATTTAGGATAAAAAAAGTATAGTACTACTTCCGATCCCAATATATAGGAGCTAGTTAGGAGATTAGATTTAATTCTAAATATAAAATCTCAATCTATTTTTTCTCCTATATTTATTATTTTTCTTTGAACTAATTTAATCTACTTAACCTATAAACTGATATATATATATATATATGATCTAGTATTATATATGAGTATGTTACAGAAATTATGTTATATTTATTATAATTAACTGATTAATCTCATTTCTTTAATCTACCTAAATTAATTAACTAAATATTATATTAATAATTAGAGAGAGTCGTATTTATTAAGGGTTAAACATAGAAATTAAAATAATTTTTAGACAATTTTAATATTACAAATAACTTCTCTTAGTTTCAATAAAATATATAAAAAATAACTTATATTAACTAGCAGAATAATATAATACTTCATCAATAGCATATAACAATTTAACTAATTCTTTTAACTAGATCTTCTATTTTTTTTACCAGCAACTAGATCTTCTATTTTGGATCAAAGAGTATAAAAACTTTAATAAAACATATTATTCATGATATGTGAATACTACATTTCATTATTAGACTATATCATGCATGAGACTTATAGTTAAAAAAAATGATTTAATATAGTGAGATCCACTTCTTAAATGAGATCCATTATATTAATATTTATCAACAACAATTAATTCTCCAGTCCATGTCTGAAAGTATTAATAATATAGTGATTTTATTAAGGGTAAATATACACTCAATATCCTGAATTATTTTTAGAGATGTCCAAATATCTTAAACTATTAATGTAGAAAAGTGCTAGTTCAAGATTAAATTAGTTTATTAAATTTGAAGCTACTGCTTTTATTAGATTATTTAATTTAATTATTATTATTAAATTTCAAGATAAATTTGAAGAATACGGATGTTAACTTCCATTTGTTTCAAGGGTAAAGATACATCCAATCTACTTTCTGCTCCAACGAGGATGGGGTTGAAGAATTCGAAAAAGCCGTAGCTCTTTTTTGGTTTTTCAGATGGCACTTTTATAAATTATACGTATAAGTATTAAAAAAACACAATGCTCAAAAGTTAGCATTAATATCATTTTCATAAGGTAGATTTTGAGGGTGACAACTATATACAACTAAGTAGACACTGGTCTAATCTCATCATACTATACAAATTAATCTCTCTGACATTCTGAATCAAACAGCGTATCATCACCTGGCCAAAAAAATATCAAAAAATATATTTTTACATTGATTCTGAATCAATAAATATCCATTAACACATAACCCACACATACATAACCATGAAAGCAATATTATTCATAAAAAATGTGAACAACATGAGTCTTTAGGAACTGATACATTTTCAAATATTTTTTTTTAAAAAAAATCCAAAGCTTGCTATGCTAATTAATCGCTATTAAATATAACCTAATATATATAATTACTAAAATTATTTTTCATTTGACTGAAATTGCTTTTTTTCCTTTATCTCTCATAAATATTGCTTAATTTTTTTTCACCTGCTCTCTTTTTTTCTTTCTTGAGAGTTTCCCTAGATGATTACACTACTCGAAGTTAGACTTTTTTTTTTTTAAAAAAAAAATGTTTTTCTCTTTATATTTTTTATCAAGTTTTCTCTTTCATGAAACAGGTGGGATCATTGAATAGAAATGGCTTCATCCCTGTTGAATAAGATACTACCTCGTCAGCATGTAATATAAGATCTAATCCGTAATGTGAATTATTAATTGAATTATAAATATTTTATATTAAAGAGTAGAGGTAGTATTATGTTTGAATATATGGGGATGTAAAAAAATTACGCTATAGTAGAAGAGCTTATCCATATACTCGTACAAGGAATGAGATATTAGATAGTTTTATAAAAAATAAATAACGGAACGGTATAATTTAATTTTATTGATTCTTCATCACCTCTTTTTACTATTGATTCTTTCAATTTTTCTTTTCAACTAAGCATATTCATAATTCAAAATCAAGATACTAAAATAATACTTTTCAATCCTTAATATAAGAGTTAATTGACTAATATATTTGGGTAGATTAAAAAAATTAAATAAATTATTTAATTATAATAAATATGATATAATCTCCTTAAAATATCATGTATAATATTATATTATATATCAATTTATAAGTATAGTAAATTAATATTCTATGAACATATAATAAATATTAAAAATAAAATATATTAATATTTTATCTTTAAGATCAAGATCAATCTCGCTCTAACTAAATCTTATATATATGATCGGTGGGGTAAGTGATAACAAAGTGAACCCAACATAAAAAGAAGGTTAACAATGAGTAGAAATGAAATGAAATTTGGAAGCACACTTGTAAGATAAGCCGTTAAACGACACACTCTCACTCCTCCAATCCAAATTAGTTGGCTGCTCTCGGATATCAAGCCCATGTTGAAGAAGGCCAGTGTCCAAAATAAGCACTGGATACCGGTGGTAGGGTTTTCCCCTTATACCGTATCGCTTAAGCGAGGTCTCGAGTTCGAGCCTTGGCGTATGCAGAAAATCCCCGTTGGGAGACTCACCCACCATAGCCAGGTGCGCGACGCGGGTCGGATCCGGATGTAGTCAGGGCAAAGCTCCGGTGAACCGGGTGGGCAAAAAAAAAAAAAAAAAATAACGGGGGTTGGTCTAAGTCGTAAGTGATTTGATATCGCTTAAGTAAGGTCTCGAGTTCGAGCCTTGGCGTATACAGAAAATCCCTGTTATGAGACTCACCTACTATAGCCAGGTGCGCGAGGCGAGTCGAATCCGAATATAGTCGAGGCAAAACTCTGGTGAATCTGGTAGGCAAAAAAAGAAAAAGAAAAAAGAAATGAAATGAAACGAAATTTGAAGAATAGAAACTAGATGGACAGACTAAATTAGAGAGGGAAAGAGATATAATGAATATTTAAAAGGAGAAATGACAACGAAGGTGGTCGTTGGAGAAGTCACAGGAGGGCGGCGAGGTACAGCGGTTGGAAAGAAACAAAGGAAAGACAAAGCTTCAATTGAAGGCAATGGGGACACTGTAACCAACCTCATCAACCCTAACGTGGACACATTAGGTGACCTCACCATAACCATTTCCTTCTTATTAACCTCTTCTTCCTCACTCCCTCCATACTCATTCATCATCCATCAATCTCGCCCGCCCGCCCGCCCGCCCGCCATGGAAGCCAGCGCTGGACTCGTTGCTGGGTCTCACAACCGCAACGAGCTCGTCGTCATTCACGGCCATGAAGAGGTATAATCAATGAATGAATTAATGTACATAATTTCCTGCTTTGTAATAAATCATCATGGTTTGTGCTTTTCGGAGTTGAGATTAACGACTCGTCTATATATGGTGGCTGCAGCCGAAACCTTTGAAGAATTTGGATGGCCAGGTCTGTGAGATATGTGGCGACGATGCCGGACTCACCGTCGACGGCGACCTGTTTGTCGCCTGCAATGAGTGTGGTTTCCCGGTTTGCCGTCCCTGCTATGAATATGAACGAAGAGAAGGAAGCCAACTCTGCCCACAATGCAAGACCAGATACAAGCGTCTCAAAGGTGCGTGTGTATGTTTCCCTATTTCTTATATTTATTAATTTTTTTAAATTATCATTTTTAATAATCCTTTAATACTAATTAAGTAAGAGAGAGAGTATGTTAAAAAAAATTATTAAGATATTTCAGAAAAATATATGATATTAATAACTTAATTTTTTTAATCTAATTAAATTAGTTAAATATAAGTAGTAAGAGTATATTAGTGATATCTTTTAAGCTTCTTAGTATTGATGTTGTACGTACATATTTGGAAATGAAGGAAGCCCGAGGGTGCAGGGAGATGAAGATGAGGAGGACGTGGATGACATTGAACATGAATTCAAAATCGCAGCAGACGACAAGACCAAGGGTAACCATATGGCAGAGGCCATGCTGCATGGCAAGATGACCTATGGAAGAGGCCCTGAAGATGACGATAATGTTCAATTCCCTCCCGTCATTTCCGGAAACCGCTCCCGTCCGGTGAGCGGAGAATTCCCAATAACATCCCATGCTTATGGTGGAGACCAGATGCTATCTTCTAATTCTCTTCACAAACGCATTCATCCTTATCCAGTTCCTGAGCCTGGTAACATTCATTCTCTCACAAACCTATCCAACTCGATATATTTTGACTGTTACCCTTCATATGGTTGATATATATATATATGAATATATTGACAAAGCAGGAAGTGTGAGAGGGGACGAGAAGAACGAGGATGGGTGGAAAGATAGAATGGATGACTGGAAACTGCAGCAAGGAAACCTAGGGCCTGAACCTGAGGAAGATCTAGAGGCAGCTTTGTAAGTTTTCTTCTTTGTGTTGTGTATAATTTTCATGGTTGATATTCGCAGCTGATATATACATATATATATATATATATATATATGTTTGCAGGTTGGATGAAGCGAGGCAACCATTGTCGAGAAAAGTGCCAATAGCATCGAGCAAGATTAATCCATATAGAATGGTGATAGTGGGACGTCTTGTGATTCTTGCATTCTTCCTGAGATATAGAATTATGAATCCGGTTCATGACGCCATAGGGCTGTGGCTCACCTCCATTATATGTGAAATCTGGTTTGCTTTCTCTTGGATCCTTGATCAGTTCCCTAAATGGTTCCCCATTGATCGCGAGACCTACCTTGATCGTCTTTCCATCAGGTATATATATACCATGTTATAGAAACCCAACCTCAGTGTACCAAAATAAACAAAAACCTAACCTGATTGGCTGATTAAACTAATAAACTAGTGAATCATTTTTTTAGTCTGTCCATTTAAGAGGTCGAAATAATCAATTGGGTTATATTATATATATTATATATCATGTTATTAAAATCTAACCTAATCGGTAAACCAATACTCTGATCAGTTAATTTTGGGATAAGTTGACCGAAATTTATTTTATATATTTTTTCTCTTTGTTAAGTATGAAATAACAACGTTTTTAGTTATTTTATACTAGTAGTCAATCAAATTTATATCTTAATAACTTAATTTATCTTATTGGATTATACATAGTTTATACATGTATGTTCTGTTTACCTATGGACTGATACATTTTTTATTTAAATATTATTTTTTTCATGTTTATATATATAGGACTATTTTTATATATTTTTATTAAATTATATTATTTTAATTATGACTAATTTATCTTATTAAATCATAATTGGATCACTCGTTCTTGAAACATTGTTATATGTTTTTCAGTATATATAGTATCATTTGAAGATGGAAAATTTGATCTTTTGGGTTAAGATATGGTATGTTTGAATTGGACGCAGGTATGAAAGAGAAGGAGAGCCAAATATGCTGGCATCGGTGGATGTGTTTGTCAGTACGGTGGATCCGATGAAGGAACCACCGTTGGTGACGTCGAACACGATTCTGTCGATATTGGCGATGGATTATCCGGTGGATAAGATATCATGTTACATATCAGACGATGGAGCTTCAATGTGCACGTTCGAAGCACTTTCAGAAACAGCAGAATTTGCAAGGAAGTGGGTGCCATTTTGTAAGAAGTTCAGCATTGAGCCTCGAGCTCCTGAGATGTACTTCTCTGAGAAGATCGATTACTTGAAAGATAAGGTTCAGCCCACTTTCGTCAAGGAGCGTCGAGCAATGAAGGTTTGATCATTATATTATTTCTAACCCAAAATTTTCATGCAAACTGATTTCTATTTTACTGATTTTAGATTAAGAAATATCCTGAATTGTCTAATTACTTACGAAATTTATTATCAATTTTCTTTCTAAAAAATTATTATTAATTTTCTTCTAATATACTCATAATTTTTTAATTAATCTTTCAAAAATAACTACCAATTCAAAAAAAAAAAAATTATTCAGTCATTATAGTTTCTCCAATCATAAATATTTATCTCTATATTTATAATTTGTAGAAAAATAGAAATAGTAACAAATGATGTGGTTCTTACTAAACATATATCTAGATTAATTTTATCACATTAATATACATAAAATTAAAATTAACCAAATTAAATTAGAGATAATATATACATGCAATAAAACTGTTATGTGCATAATAATTTTTTATTTTCTGTTGATAATAACTAAATTTTATTTTTTAAATATTTTTTGTTTTATTTTGTATTTTCTAGCAATGTATATGTGGCTTATCTAGTGAACATTCACATTAGCTTAAATTAAGTAAAGGCTCCATAGTGATAGAATTAGTTATTACTACTAACGGTGGTGTATACCTAATCTATATAAAAGAACAAATTATGAGTCTATGACTAATTTCTATACCTGGTGAAAGTGCAAGGACCCAAGAAAAGAAAAGAAAAAAAAAAACTACAACACTTGTTAAGAATGAAGTGAAATTATAACCATTTCACAAATTGATTTTCCCTCTCTCTCTCTCTCTCTATATATATATTTAAAAGTTTAGCTTCGTAGCTTTTTAAACCCAACCACTGGGTATTTCGAAAATTTTTGAACATAGCATATATAGTAACTATGAATCAACATGTTGTGATGATGACAGAGAGAATACGAAGAGTTCAAGGTGAGAGTGAATGCACTTGTGGCGAAAGCCCAGAAGGTTCCAGCAGGAGGATGGATTATGCAGGATGGCACTCCATGGCCAGGCAACAACACCAAGGACCATCCTGGTATGATCCAAGTCTTTCTCGGTCACAGTGGCGGCTGCGACACCGACGGCAACCTTCTTCCCCGTCTCGTTTATGTCTCCAGAGAGAAACGCCCTGGTTTCGCCCACCACAAGAAAGCTGGCGCCATGAATGCTCTCGTTCGTGTCTCTGCTGTTCTCACAAATGCCCCTTTCATGCTCAACTTGGATTGTGATCACTACCTTAATAACAGCAAGGCCGTCAGAGAGGCCATGTGCTTCTTGATGGATCCCCAAACTGGGAAAAAAGTCTGCTATGTCCAATTCCCTCAGAGATTCGATGGCATTGACAGGCACGATCGTTACGCCAACAGAAACACCGTATTCTTCGACGTGAGTCATCTTATAGGACTTACCTCAACTTATATATATCTTCAATTAGTCAACGTAGGATTATGGGTTTCTATTTGACTTTAAACAATTAGATATCTTTCTATCCAAATAGCTTAAGCTAATTTTATGGGAATTGCCTCAAGGTTATGTATATATATCTTCAATTCATTATTCAATTAGTCGATGTGGAACTTCAATATATTCTTCGATGTGTGTTTGTATGCAGATTAACATGAAGGGTCTAGATGGTATTCAAGGTCCTGTGTATGTGGGGACTGGGTGTGTGTTTAGGAGGCAAGCTCTGTACGGATACAATCCTCCGAAGGGTCCTAAACGCCCCAAGATGGTAAGTTGTGATTGCTGCCCGTGTTTCGGACGCCGCAAGAAGCAGAAGCATGAGCATCTTGCAAATGCAGAGTCTGCAATGCTGCAACAAGGTTCTTGATTATTACAAATCCCAATCACTAATATTGTAGATTTCCATATATAAATAGACAGATAGATATTCTTACTTGTGGGTGACTGACTTGCTTTTGCAGGAATGGAAGATGATAAAGAGTTGCTCATGTCTCAGATGAATTTTGAAAAGAAATTTGGGCAATCATCTATTTTTGTGACTTCAACTTTGATGGAAGAAGGTGGTGTGCCTCCTTCCTCAAGCCCAGCAGCTCTTCTCAAAGAAGCCATTCATGTTATAAGCTGTGGCTATGAGGATAAAACCGAATGGGGAACTGAGGTAATACATACAATTAACACTTTCCCCAGCCTTAACAGCCTAAGTCTTAGGTTTAGACTTGTTTGTCCCAACTGACTTTTGCAAACTGGAGTTGGAGTAAAAGTCAATTATTATAATGTGATTTATGTTTTGATAAGCTTTTACGAAAGAATTTATTTGACAGAAACTTATTTAGATAATATATTGAAAAATCAGTTTCAGAATGTTCAAATGGAAATCCAATTTTGGCCCAGTAGTTATTTTCCCCAAAAGCCATTCCAAAAATATATTTTGGGCCTAAACTGGATTTTTGGTTTAAAAAGTCAGTTTTCATGAGATTTAAGCTATGCAAAACATGCTGTTAACTGATGTATGTTGTTTTTATCATGTGCAGCTGGGTTGGATCTATGGATCTATTACTGAGGATATCCTAACAGGTTTCAAGATGCATTGCCGTGGATGGAGATCTATTTACTGTATGCCAAAGATACCTGCATTCAAGGGTACAGCTCCAATCAACTTGTCAGATCGGCTCAACCAGGTACTTCGTTGGGCTCTTGGTTCGATTGAGATATTCTTCAGTCCCCATTGCCCTGCATGGTATGGCTACAAGGGTGGCAACAAGCTCAAGTGGCTCGAGCGATTCGCCTATGTCAACACCACCGTCTACCCCTTCACCTCCCTCCCTCTACTTGCCTACTGTATTCTTCCTGCTATTTGCTTGCTCACTGACAAGTTCATCATGCCACCGGTAACAATTCTATAAACATGACTTAGCTTGCTAATGTGATTTTACGTGCTCATGATTCCATAATCTTCAAAAGCAAATAACATGATCTAAATGCTGATATCATATAGAGTAGTACTAAATAAAGGAGGATCTAATTAATCAAGATTCAATACTTACAATTGAACTAATTATGAACTGTCACCTAAAGCTCATATAATTAATACTTTGATGGTTAATGTACCAGATAAGCACTTTTGCTGGTTTGTACTTCGTTGCTTTGTTCTCTTCCATCATCGCGACGGGCCTGCTTGAGTTGAAATGGAGTGGAGTAAGCATAGAGGAATGGTGGAGAAATGAGCAATTCTGGGTCATTGGTGGTGTATCAGCACATCTATTTGCTGTCATACAAGGTCTTCTGAAGGTGCTAGCCGGGATCGACACAAACTTCACCGTTACATCGAAGGCAGCAGATGATGAGGAATTTGGAGAATTATACACATTCAAATGGACCACTCTCCTAATCCCACCAACCACTATACTAATCATCAATATTGTTGGTGTTGTTGCTGGAATCTCAGATGCAATTAACAATGGCTACCAATCTTGGGGACCCCTATTTGGAAAGCTCTTCTTTTCCTTCTGGGTCATTGTTCATCTCTACCCATTCCTTAAAGGTTTGATGGGAAGACAAAACAGAACACCCACCATTGTTGTGATTTGGTCAGTGCTTTTGGCTTCTATTTTCTCTCTACTTTGGGTGAGAATTGACCCATTTGTGATGAAAACTAAGGGGCCTGATACCAAGATGTGTGGAATCAACTGCTGAAAAGAGTGGTTTAATTTCTTTGTATAGAGTGATTCTTTGATGAGATGAACATATTTTTGTAAGATGTGTAAAGTAAATTCTTGATTTGTAATATGGTTGGGGTACGATGATGCTTGAACCAGAATGGTGAAGAAATGCATTAGGATGACGAATAAGGAAAGAGTGAAATTTTTGTGTAGTACAAATTATGCAGCTTCTCAGTTTTGTAAATGTGTATCAATGACATGTTTGGCTCAAAATTTGCCCCAAGGATTGGGAAGTAAATCAAACTTACAGATTTGTCTATTGACCCATATCTGTGATCAAAACTAAGTCTGATATAGTCTTGCATGCTTATGATGTGAAATCTAAAAGTACACGTAGAAATAGTACAAGGAATAATAAACGAAGAGCAATCATATGAAGAATAATTAAAGGATAGGAATTGAGGCACTGGTTTGATTCATCTGCCTAAATCAAAATCCAAAAAAATAAATTACAAACAAAAATAAAATTATCAAGTGGCATGTACATGGATAGAGTTTATCCTTTATTGAAGTTGAATTCTTTCTGCTCAAATTAGCCTCAGGAAAGAAACAAAATACACAATACACAAGCACACGCAGTGGCAATGAAGAAAATTGAAATTGAGATGAAATCTCCATAAGTGGACAAAAGAAATTAGAACAGGGGAAGTAAACGAAAACATTATTAAACTAGCAGTCTTGATTGAGAGAAATAAATTTAAAAAAAGACGACTCCAAAAAGAGTTACAGGTAAGCTGAAGATATTCAATCTGAGGCACTTTGGAGGGTTATAGAGCCTTTCAAATGAAAAAAAAAATGGACTGAAAACTTCTTCATGATAGTAGAAAAACCAGAAAAACATTAATAGGTTGCGTCAGATGTGTAGTACTTTATAATTAATCTGAAGTAGCGAAACTTGTTCACATAATAGGCAGAATAACAAGTTTCATTATTGAACAGAAAAAATCTGGGTTCCATTCAAGAAATCTTTTTACTTCTCTAACAAAACAGAGGAAGATATATACAAATTCTATTGTTCTGCTTCATCTCTGTTTTGCGTGCCATTTTATTGCCGAACAAGTAAGAACTCGAACACAGTCAATAGGAGAAGAACTTACTCGATCAATGCTGAGATTTAAAATTTTAATGCTATAAATCTTCCACCCATATATACAGTTTCTCCAGATTCAATCATTTAACAATAGGAATCATCAAAAAATTTTAAGGCTTCAGGATTCTATTTATTCCCTCGTGTACAACGAGCGATTTAGATGAAGTGGGATCATAAAAAAGATTACGTATCATCAAGTAGTTCCCCTTTAACCATATCATGTCAAATTCAACATAGAAAAAGTAACCATTTTCACTGTAGAAACTTGAATCTTCATGGGGAAGATAGTAGGTGGCGACATCCTATCTTTCTTTCTGTTCCCTCATTGTCATTTTTGTGTAGGTGAGCTGAAATAGAAAAAAGCAGTCATTTTTATCCCAGAAGGAAGAACAGATCTCACTATCCTGAAAAAGATTAGATTTATACTAAAGCGGCAAGATGAATCTGAACTGAAGCATCTTAGGAAGAACGTCCCGTTTCATAATGTTTTCGAATGTTGCCGTATAAACATTATGAAACTGAAACGTGAGATGAATCTTCCACCTGCATGACTTAACAAGGAGAGAACTTTCATATCACAGAGATCATGTTTCCATGTTTAGGCATTTAACATATTTCTTAAAAGCAAACTCTCCCCTGTTTCAGACATGAACTTTAGTTGCCGTATAACTTCAACATAATAGTAACCCCACAACCAACGATTGAATCCTTATGTGGACATGAGGAAATAGTCTCAGAAATTATAGTAAAATGTAAAAAAGTTTTTCAATTCAGAAGAACAGCTATAAATGTCAACCCCAACCTCAGTCATCCATATTTGCTCTGCCCTCCTCATTCACCACCACCCACCATGGAAGCTAGCACTGGACTTTTTGCAGGGTCTCACAACAACAACGAGCTTGTGGTCATACAAGGACACGAAGAAGAGGTAAATCATTAAAAAAACAAGACAAGTTTGAGTTATCGTACTTTAACAGTTTACTTATGTTGGACTTAACAAATTCTTTCGTTTTGGTGCAGCATAAGCCAGTGAAGAACTTAGATGGTCAGCTATGTGAGATATGTGGGGATTCTGTGGGGTATACAGTGGATGGAGATTTGTTTGTGGCCTGTGAAGAGTGTGGTTTCCCTGTGTGCAGGCCATGTTATGAGTATGAAAGGAGGGAAGGGACTCAAGTTTGCCCTCAGTGCCAGACCAGATACAAGCGAATCAAAGGTATAAAACATCCAAGCATATGTGAACTTTTAACACTTCCTTATAGCTTTTAATTATTGTTTTTCGGCTGTGCAAAGGAAGCCCAAGAGTTGAGGGAGATGAAGATGAAGATGACGGGGATGATATTGAGCATGAGTTCAAAATGGAAGAAGAAAAGTATAAGCTCATGATAGGCCGTGGAGAAGATGACGATAATGCTAAATTACCAGTAGTAATAGCCAAGGTTAGTCTTATACAGTCTATGCTTGATACAAGGAAATTAAAGGTTGGTGAAAGGGAAAAAAGAAATACGGTTCATCAGCATTTTTCTTCCTTATGTTATGGTAGTTTATAATTGTTTGAGTGCAATATGCAGGTGAATGGAGAGATGCCCATTATTGAAGAACCTGGTATGTTTCTGCTTTCCCATTGTATCAAGATAATAGCACATTTCTGTTATTTCCAAAACTAAAATAAAAAGAAAAAAAAAACACAGGCGCTTGCTTAAAATGATCATAGTGCTTTTAATGGAGCAGGAAATGGGAAGCTGGATGAAAAGACAGAGATAACAGATGACTGGAAGATGAATCAAGGAAATCTGTGGCCTGAAACTGATGCATCAGTTGACCCTGAAAAGGCCATGTAAGCACCAAGACTTATTTCCAGATCCAGAAACTTTGGAACAAATCTGAAAAACTCTTTGACCTGAAATCCAGGAAAACCATGGACTAATTAATTAACACTGTTGTGATACAAACTGATGCAGGAGAGACGAAGCTAGACAACCACTCTCAAGGAAAGTAGCAATACCATCAGGCAGACTCAGCCCTTACAGGATGATGGTCACAGCTCGGCTTCTGATTCTACTATTGTTCCTTCAGTACAGAGTCATACACCCAGTTCCTGACGCGGTTGGACTCTGGCTAACATCTGTAATATGTGAAATATGGCTTACATTGTCGTGGATAATTGATCAGATTCCGAAATGGTTTCCCATTGACCGGGAGACATACCTTGATAGGCTTTCACTCAGGTATGTTGATTAGCCCATCAGAACAAGAGTTGACACATACTGATCTAATTATTGAACAGCAACAGCTAATGTTATAATTGCAAGTCACTAGCAACATACTTACATATATTCATTCATATATATACACTTTTTGGGCTTAGTTCACATGAACTGATAAAACTTAAATTAAAGAATGAAATAGTATTGGCATTGTTGATCCTACTAGAGCATAAACCCGTGATAAGAAGCAAAGTATCTGTAAATTGTAATGCAGGTTTGAACCAGAGAACAAGCCGAATTTGTTTCCTCCAATAGATGTCTTTGTCACTACTGTCGATCCAATTAAGGAACCTCCACTAGTTACAGCTAATACTGTTCTTTCAATCCTGGCCATGGATTACCCTGCTAGTAAAATCTCATGCTATGTTTCTGATGATGGAGCTTCCCTGCTCACCTTTGAAGCTCTCCAAGAAACTGCAGAGTTTGCACGGAAGTGGGTACCCTTCTGCAAAAAATATACTATAGAGCCCCGAGCCCCAGAGAAGTACTTCTCTGAGAAGATTGATTTTCTAAAGGATAAGGTCCAGTCGACTTATGTCAGAGACCGCCGTACTATGAAGGTTTGTGTTATTGCTCTTAATTCCTTCTCTTAGAATACTATAGAAGTTGTATAGAACAAGGTTTCACTGCTTCTTGTAACATGACAGAGAGAATATGAAGAATTCAAGGTCAGGATAAATGCACTTGTAGCTAAATCCATAAGAGTTCCCCAAGAAGGGTGGACTATGCAAGATGGGACACCATGGCCAGGAAACAATACCAATGATCACCCAGGTATGATACAAATTCTTCTTGCTCGGAGTGGAGGCGTTCAAGGAAATGAACTTCCCTGTCTTGTCTACCTGTCTCGTGAGAAAAGGCCAGGGTTTCAACACCACAGCAAAGCTGGAGCCTTGAATGCATTGGTAAACTCATCAAGGACCATTTGCCTTCTGACATTATACTTTCCCATTCTCATAGGCTAAAGTAAACTAGTTGTGACCTTTAATTCTTCTTCAATTTTCAGCTTCGGGTATCTGCATTGCTAAGCAATGCTTCTTTTGTGTTGAACTTGGATTGCAATCACTATGTGAACAATAGCAAGGCTGTGAGAGAGGCCATGTGTTTCTTCATGGACCTACAAGTTGGAAAGGCCATTTGCTTTGTCCAGTTCCCGCTAAGATTTGACAGCCTTGATAAGCATGATCGTTATGCCAACAGAAATACTGTTTTATTTGATGTAATTGAAACAATTCGATCTCTATATCTCTCATGTTCATTGTTTCCTTGTCGGCATGAGTGAAAATTTATATATGATCCTTCTTGTTTTTCTGCAGATAAACTTGAGATGCCTAGATGGAATTCAAGGACCTATTTATATTGGTTCAGGATGTATCTTCCGGAGGAAAGCTTTAAATGGCAGTGAACCTCCGAAGACTTCAAAGCGCCCAAAAATGGTAGGTTGTGGCTGCTGTCCTTGTTTTGGATCACGCAAGAAGCTACAAGTGCACTCTAAGCATGATGATGGCAATGAAGATGATTCAACCATGACAGGTGACCAGAATTCTATATAACCTCACATAGCAAACATTTTTCTTTTTCCCACTTTCTGGCTCAACACTTTTTCCTCATCTTACAGGAACAGATGAAGGCAAGCAGATTTTAGCATCAGAGATGAATTTTGAAAATAAATTTGGGAAATCTGCAGTTTTTGTGAACTCTTCCATAATAGAAGAAGGTGGTACTCCTTCTACCTCCAATCAGGCAGCCTTGCTTAAAGAAGCCATCCATGTCATGAGTAGCAGCTATGAAGACAGAACCCTATGGGGATACGAGGTATTACCAACATCTCCTTTTGATTTGTCCCTGTCTTTGCGGATGAAAAGGTTGACTTACTGCTGAAGCATTTCTTCAACCATTTTCTTATCTACAGGTTGGTTGGAACTATGGATCTATATCATCAGATATTCTGACAAGTTTCAAAATGCACTCTCTTGGTTGGAGATCCGTGTACTGCATGCCAGAAAGACCTGCTTTTAGGGGTACTGCTCCGATCAACCTTTCAGATCGACTCAGTCAGGTGCTTAGATGGGCAGTTGGATCGCTTGAGATCCTTTTCAGCAGCCATTGCCCAATATGGTACACCTTAGGTGAAGGAAAACTTAAGGGGCTTCAAAGAATTGCCTATATCAACAGCACAGTCTACCCTTTCAGCTCAATACCCCTTCTAGTATATTGTCTCATTCCTGCCGTCTGCCTGCTCACAGACAAGTTCATCACACCATCGGTAATAATAATTTTCCCTTTCCTACAATAGAAAAGAAAGATATAGACAGATACATCATTGGATAATCATGGACCTTTCAGAAGAAGAAAAAATGTGTCACAATTTAATGAACATACAGGATTACATGAATTTAATGCTCTTTATAATGGTGAAAATGTCAAACATCACTCATTTAAAATTAATGAAGAAAACACTATGCATTCCCTTTAGACTATACATTATACACTAGAAACAAAACCTAGTTTTTTGTTCAGTTTATTCTGTTTTGCTGTAATAGTAAACAAGTCGTTTCTTAGTCTAACAATTAAACTATTCTCAATTTATTCATTGTCTAGATAAGCACCTTGGCAAGTCTTCTCTTTATTGCACTGTTCATCACAATCTTTGCATCTAGCATTCTTGAGTTGAGATGGAGTGGAGTCACTCTTGAGGAATGGTGGAGAAATGAGCAATTCTGGGTTATCGGCAGCGTCTCAACACATCTCTTTGCAATTGTGAGAAACTTTCTGAAATCTGTGTCCAAAGTTGATATTAATTTCAGCGTCGTGTCAAAAGTACCAGATGATGGGGAATTCCAAGATCTGTACACCTTTAGATGGACAGCACTGCTAATACCTCCAACCACTATCATCATCATCAACCTTGTTGGCATTGTAGCTGGGTTTACAGATGCCATAAACAGTGGTGGACATTCCTGGGGAGCATTACTTGGGAAACTCTTCTTCTCTTTCTGGGTTCTGGTCCACCTTTACCCATTCCTCAAAGGTATGATGGGTAAACAGAACCGAACACCAACCCTTGTTATCATATGGTCAGTGCTTTTGGCTTCTATCTTCTCCTTGCTTTGGGTAAGAATTGATCCTTTTGTGTTGAAAACAAAAGGACCTGATGTTAAGCAGTGTGGAATCAGTTGCTGAATTAGTTGGCCTTCATTCATTTACATCTCCGTGAAAATGCATGTCCCTATCTATTTTTTTCAATTCTGAAACAGGATTCAGCAAAAATCCAAGATGCTCCAAATGAATAGAGTTAGAGCGAAAATTTTGTGAAGCATTGCTACAAGTACTTCATTTTATATCCCTTCTTTTTTCTTTTAGATGAAAGGAGAAAGCAAAGAGCAGTATATTGAGTTTTGTAAGTATAGGAGAGGAAGTTGTACTTATGATACATTTGATTGCAAATAATTCAACTGATTAAGCTGCAAATTTACATGTAAGTAATTACACTGACGGGACCCTAGAGAAAATACTAGGCAGAGTACCCAGAAATGAAAAAAAGAAAAAAGTTAAGTATGGTGTAAGGTGTAACATGGTAATTTTCTCATTTTCTGTTCAAAAAACAAATTAATAAGGCTAGTTATAAACTATGCTACAAAAAAGTTCAATAAATAAACGGCAAAATTGTACCTCTGGTGCATTTTCCAGGGTAGAACATCTCAAAGTAGATAGAAAAATGAAACGCAATTAAGTGTCTGAAAACATGCTGGAGCACACTTGGATTCATGAAAATAGACTTGCATATAATTAGGTGAAAGACTGCAATGTTGAACTTATGTAAAGCTTAACTTTAGGAACAACCCAAAGCTGGAGTCAGGAAGAGGGTCAAGATAATTTGTTTTTAATGGTGTAAATCAAGACAATATTGTAGAAATACAAAGAATATGAATCCAAAAGGTTAGATGTCACTCTCATCCCGCAGAGATTAAGAGGAACGATTATTCTGTTTCACCAATAGTCTCCATAAGAACAGACTCCGTCTTTAAAATGATGGAATCTGTTGGCATACCTTACAATAATAACTCTCTGTGATATTTGATATAAATTTGGTTGCGCTATGACAATCTAAGCTAAACACTGAATCCCCATCCCAACTTTCAACTCCTGCATCTCTGCTGCGGCAGGAAGCACAGTTGACACAGTCGCTGAATCCAATTTCACCCTTTCTGCAACCATATCCCAAGACACTTCAATTGAATCACCATAACAACAATACCTCACTAACCCATTTTAATCACGGTGTTCCACAAAACAGTATCTAGCTCGCGCATTCTATCGAACACCTTCCTTGCTAACTCAACACATGAAAACTTAAAATACAGATCAACAACTGCGGACCCAACAAAAAATTCGGAGCCCGACCCATCAACATTCGATTGAGCATGCAACAACATTCCATACTTCCCATCGGGGAACCGCGAAGCAGCCATTATAGCAAACGAATATATCAGGCCTAAGGTGAGTGTTTCTCCGCATATTAGCGTACAAAGAAATGGAGGACGAAGGCGACGCATTGGTGGAGAAACCTCTAATGAGGACGTTGAAGAGAAAAATGTCAGGGTTTGGTATGGTGAAGAAGAGATGACGAGCTTGTTGAATGGCGCGAAAGTCAAAGAGCTTCTGGAGGAGCTTGGTGACATCTCTATTTCGAGCTGGACTGTCTACGATGAGTCGAGGACGGCTCTCTGTTTAACTGTCATACATTGGAAAATTATTTTTATATTTATAATTTTATTTATCCCTATAATAAGTTTTTAAAATTGAAAATAAATAATACTTATCTATCATATTTTTAATATAAAATATATTTAATTATATTAAAAAATTAGTTAAATAAATTAATATTGTATATTTTTTTAAAATACACTTGGTATTTTCTTTAATTCTTTTCATTTTTCTTATATTTGATTATTATTTAAATGATATTAATAAGAATAATTTATAAAAAATTAATAAATATAAAAAATAAATTTTATATTAAAAATTAAAATTAATTTTTTAATTTAAACACAGGAGGAGACGGGTGTGCGTGGGCAGGGCTGGGCAGGGCAGCCCCTTTGCCCGGTGCCCTGCCCAGAAAATGCATGGGCTGCATTTCCCAGCCCGGTGCCCGGCCCTGCCCGGTAAAAGCCCTAAGTATTTCGGGCTGGGTATAGGCGGGCTGGGCATGCCCAAATAGTGATGTCCTGCTCATATTGTGGAAAAAAATCTGCAATCATAAATTTCTAAAATAATATCATATGTATGTCTTAAAGATATAAAAAATATCCAAAATTAACTAAAAACAAGGTGACAACGAGGATGACGATACAATAGAAGTTTTAAAAGCAGTTGAAGTTGAAGTATCTTCAAGAGAGGATGACGATACTTTAGAAGCTTGATCATCCATTTAAACAAAGTATCTTCAACCTGAAATTAACCCCAGAAATATCAGAAATTAGCCATTGAAATCCAAAGCAATTAAAATCCCTTTTCCCTTTTCCACACCAATTAAAATCCAAAAAAATTTTCTCCCTCATATGTTATAGACTTGATATTACTAAGTCGATCAAAATCCCTTTTCCACACCAATTAAAATCATGTAGTCGTCTGCAGGCATCACAGATACGTTAATCCAATTAGAATAGACAGTAGAACTTGTGAATGTGACTATCTTTTTAATTTATTTTCTGTTTGCCCAGTAATGTAATCTCAAGTCTCCAGTACCTCCTTCTTTTAGGTTGAGAGGACAGAATGTTGAAGAATTCAAAAGTTGATTTATGTGAATATATTCCATTAGATTAAGATGCTTAAGCTACACAATTCACAAAGCCTAAACACCAGTTCCTGCGTTCTGCATATTTCATGTCCACTGACTCAGGAGAAGGAAAAATATAAGTAGATTAGTTCTTTAGACTATTTTGATTTTCCTCCCTTTGGTTCGATCTTAGATAGTCATTATACCTGCTAGGATTTTCCCCCTGTTCTGCACTATCCCAATAAAAAAAATACCATGGAGGGACAAAGCTTCTTTGTTTGTATTGAAAATGTGTTTTTTGTTTATAATTTTCATCGGCATTGCATAGATAATATGACAAATCACTTAGAAGAGACAATTCCCTGATGAAACCAAGAAACTTTTTTCCATGTGGGAGCTGAGGTTTGGTTCCTTTTTATGACATTTTGAGGACATGCGGTCTTTACATGGTTCCATATTCATGATTATGAACTGAAATATTTGAAAGTATGCCTCTTTGTAAATTAGAGACCCACAACATGGTGAGTTTTCCTTCAAACATGGGAGTGAAGTATAATCTTGGGACATTGTGGCGAGGACAACTGATTCATATTTTTATTTATGCAAATATTTTGACTCCAGTGGAATAATATATCTATAACACGAATAACAAACAAAGGCTAAGTCTAGACATACTGTATGATTTACAGAAGTAGCTCGCCAAATTGAAATCAAAAGAAGACTTAAACTTCACTCGATCTATAGCATAAATCTATTTTATGCCGAACTCATCAAATCTGATTTCAATTCATGGCGCCAGTGGATTAACAAAAAGAATAGCGATGATTCAGATGGAAATAACTTAACATCACATGCAAATGAAAATTATTTCAAAAACAGCTCACGTATTAACCATGCCCAGTCAAGAAAGAAGAACACACCTAAAACTGAAGGCGGATCTGAATCAGAGTTTTGAAGGCCAGATGGAAGACGAACTAGGAACCTGATGAATGATGTTCCCAGACTGAGTTAGTGAGTGCGACGAAGAGAGGATGATGAAATGGTGGTGGCAAGTGCGGCGACGGGGACGACTGTGCGCTCCAGGATTGTTTGAGGTATGAACTCAGCGTCTCGGCGATGCACTCTGTTCTGTAGTCTATCGGCTGTCGCTACTCGCTATGAATCTGAACTGTTGAACATTTAGGCATTAGGGTAAAGCCGCTCACACCTCACAGGCACGCAACACGCTCACAGATAGGTACACAAATTAGATATTAGTAAATAAAAAAAAATTCGGGCCCGGCAAAAATGGGCAGGGCAACATACCCTACCCGGTGCCCTGCCCGGCCCGGAATTTAGCCCTGCCCAAACTTGCCCAATTGTATTTCGGGCCAATTTTTTTGGGCTGGGCAGGGCTATTTTTCTCCGGGCTCGGGCAAGCACACCGGGCACTGGGCATGTTGAACACCCCTAGGAGGAGTAACACTATTTACTAATTATCAACGGTAGTTAATTTATTACTCTGCATATGAAAGGCCCATCTATCTATCTAAGTTATATGTATAGATGAATCATGACTTTAACATACCGTTTATGGGTTCAATTAATAAAAAGGTGAGACATACGATTATTTAAAACGTGTTCGATTCTTAGAGAGTATCATTTTGTTGTGGTTCCAGTCGCGATATTTGAGGAGGCATCTTAACTCCTAGGAACCTAGGTTTACACCTGAAGGTAATAGACGGCTCGCCCTGTCCGATATTGGTATTGCCTATAAGAAAAAGAGACTTCACCTTACCTTTAGATTATGAGTGAGCCCAACTATTTTTTAAATTTTTTTGTAAAAAAAAAAATAACACGAACTTTAAAGAAAAATGGGCAATCTTTTATTTATCAATGAAAAAAACAGAGAAATCTTTGAATTTGGTCAAAATTTAGATACATCTTATATCTTTATTATTATGTCAACTGTATAGTTTTACAATTCAATATGATATAAGTCTTTTAATTTTTTTTATATACTAATCTATCATATCTTTAATAAAAAAACTAGTTAACTAATTTAAATAGATTAATAATATTACTCTAATCCTATATATAAATCTATTTTAGCGAAAAATTTGGGTCCTTAATATAAGCCCACTAAGAAATATTAATGAGTGTCTTCCAATTTTATCTCTATTAAAAATGAGAGAGAGAAAAAGGAATGAGAAAAGGTAAGGTAATACTCGTTTTTAAATAAGGATAAATTTAAAAAAAAATGTAAGACATATTAAATGACTTAACTAATATTTATTGTATGTGAGAATTAGTAAAATAGATTTATATATAAGGCTAGATTGATAATTAGTAATATGAAATTATTTTAAGGGGATAAATTTAGTTATAATTAACTAATTTATTTAGTTTCATTAATATATTTAAATTAATTAATTAACTCTTATATTAAAAAAATAAATATATATATATATAGTTGTATTGAAGTCTTTTTTTTTTCTTTAATTTTATCTCTATATCGATCTAGCGGACTTTAAGCTTTTGTATTAATGAAAGATTAAAATAAGAAAGGAAATTCAGATAACTAAACACAAATGCCAGATTCTGTAAAATTTTCTTTTATGCATTGTAGCTCTGAAACTCTTCAAACTAAATTCAAGTTTGCTCCTTTGCATCTTCGTTTCATTTTCCTAATATAAATTACAAGTGGAAGAAACAGGACCCTGACATAGTGGGAAAAAAAAGTGGGGAGCTTTTCTTTCTTTTTTGGGGGAAGGGGTAATAAAACAAAATATATTCATATATATATATATATATATATATATATATATAAAAGGAAAAAAAGGATCTAAGAAACTTTACAGGACACTGGTTGACTATCATTCTCTGGGTTGAGAGAGACTCTGCAGGAGGTGGTGGTGTTAACAAGTAGCAAGTCAGGTTCATGCGTATTTCAATTTTCAAGATTGGCTAGTTATCCAAGTTCATTCGCGAAAGCTTGCTTGATTTGCATGAGATGCGTCCGAAGGCTATGTTCCTCTACCTGTTTTCGCCAAAAAAGAGTACTCAGATGAGAAACAAGAATGGCACTGCGTTACATTCAATAAAGGAATCATCAATGCATGCTCTTACAATCTTTACACTAAAATTCTGATCCAACCCAAGATGCTTGCCACTAAGACAGTTTAAAGTATCTCAAAAACTGGTACCACCTGTAAAAATTACTAAACTGAAAAAGCTCCTGGACCTAAACTTTCCAGACGTTGACAATAAGATAAGATGCACAAGCTCGCCAAAAGCTCAACCCAACTAGTCTATATGGTTAACATAATTTGTTGTCCCTAAAATTTACACTCATTTTAGTTTTGATCTCTCAAGTTTTAAACTATAAATTTTGGTCTGGGCAAAGTGTTCCAGATTTTTATTACATTACAGGACCAATATTTTAGACAGAAAGAAACTGGAGAGACTAAAACTTTTGGTTTAAAACTTGAGGAATCAAAACGATTTGAGGGACAAAATATTATATTAACCCATAATTTAAGCTAGCATAGTAAACAGACATGCAACATGAAGCTGGCTGATAAAGAAGTAAGTACTGCATTAAACTCAGGAATTGTGAAGGAGTAAAAAAATGGTGTCATGAAACCACGACAACCGGTACAAAGATAATTGATAGAGAAATAAGGACAATTTTTTTTTTTTTTGTACTTGACATTGATTGAAGTAATCCCCAATGCTTAGGCATGAAGAAAGTGCAAAAACTTGAGGTGGTGAAGCAAGAAACAATGACATGCCTTTGGATCCATTCCAAGACCATGATAAACTCAATTACACTTTCTAATCATGCTTGCTAGTCAGTTAACCTAATCTACCAACCTGTATTGAAATACCGTACTTCACCTACCTACCATTATCTGTAACTGAGAAAAGGGATAGCCGGATAGATATATATTTCCAGAAAATTGTAACCAACAATTTAACTTCACATTCTTCTTCAAAAAAGTATCACAAAATAAGAACGTCATGTATATCATTGCATGTCCTGCATGTCTCTATAATCTAACTTCTCATTAAGTTCAACAAGCTCACTACTTGTCAGATATTTCAATTTTAATTTTTATATATTTTCAGAAATTAAATATCAGACTTGAAAATAGTGACAAAACTTCATGATTCTTTGCTGCTATAAGTAAAAAGTTCACATCAACGAAGAATGAGGAAGAATAGCTCAAAAACAGGGGAGCTCCACAACTCTTACAGTGTCTCTAACTTGCCATTTCCAAGACCCAGAAAGATATACAGACAAAAATAAAAGGCACCAGTATGTGGAAAGCACTAAATGTAGAATAAAAAAGTGGGGTTACTATCAATCCAGGGTTTTTATGATTCTAGAGAAGCACATAAGCAAGTAAACACGTCTGTAAACTATGACCCTTAAATCCCCATGTGTGATGTAAACTATGATATGTAAAAATGGAAGTTGTTTGCTGTTGAAGTATTATATACATAAGCAATATTTTTAAACTAACAATAGCAGGGAATGCATTGAAAATTGTAATTTGCGTCTATAATTCATGTTCTGTGACCATATCTAACCTGCATAGCTGCTGCTGAAGCCAGTAGTGCTTCACATTCATCAAGCATGGCTTTCTCCTGTGCTGCCACAACAGCAAGTTCAAAAACCAAATGGTTCATGCCTTCCACCTATACACAAAAACCCTTCAAAATGTCATGATAGAGAAGTGTTGGTGAAAAATGAAAATAACAGGAGAGGTTTATAATAATCTCAATTATTCATATATTCAAAATTCAAAATTAGTAGAATTGGATAAACTTTAACTCACCCTAGGGAGCAAGGAGCAGACAGTAGATCCCATTGCTTGCATGACATCAACGGCCGAGCGGATAGCAACCTTCAAATGTTCCATATCTGCCTGTAGTAGTGTAATCACAGTGATGATGCCACTATCTCCTTCCAGATATGAAATTTAAAGACATTCACAAAGTACAAAACATACATACCTTCGCCCTTCCAGTTACAGGAAGCCGGAGAGTATTTGCCTCCAAGTCTTCAATAGCCCCAGATAGAGCATTTATGTGATCTCTCTCTATTAAAGCCCAATCATCTAGGTAGGCAATCTGTTTCAGTCAAGAAAAAACCAACACTTAAAAACAATGAAAATAGAATCAAACACCCATAAGAAGTAAAATTAGAACCTCAGCTTTATAGGTGATTTCCACCTAAAAAATCATCATCCAAATCAATACTAGACCACTCCAAAACTATATATAAACATATATATTCTAAATATCTGATTCTGAAGCTCCAAAGGGAACAAGGGGAATCATACAGTTATTTGTCTTTCCACAGAAAATCACCAATATCATCCATCTAAACATCCGATTCTGTAGCTCCAAAGGGAACAAGTGGAATCATACAGTTATTTGTCTTTCCACTGAAAATCACCAATATTAGACTAAGTATAAAACTTTCAGTAACCTATGTGCTTACAAAATCATAAACCAGAATAAACATAATTTATATTCTGTAGCTCCAAAGGGAACAAGAGGAATCATTCAGTTATTTGTCTTTCCACTGAAAATCACCTATATTAGACTAAGTATAAACCTTTCAGTAAACTATGTGCTTACAAAATCATAAACCAGCATAAACATAATTTATCAATATATAGTGCCTACCTCTTAATGCATTTCATCCCCAAACATTAATCTTTATAAGGAAAACATAAAGTAATTACAATGTACCATCAGCAATAGAACATGGTATGTTAAAGGATAAATTTCAGTGAAGAAATAGGATTACTTGATCATTCAGAATAGAGTTTAGCTTGAGCTCAAGTTTCAGCCGGTGGAGATTGATCCTCTTCCTAATAACTGAATCCCATAGAGACAAAGTAGCCTTCCATACATTAAACAAAACTTTCTGCACAATTGAATAAAATCTGGTAAAAATTATTTGGTAAATGATTTACGCTATGTTGAAGGGCTATCAAAGATAGCAGGTCATACCTCTGCAGCTTCGGTTTGGATACAAAGCACATCCTCTGCTCTTGCATTGACAAATCTCCATTGCATATGCCGGTTGTACAGAAGTCGCAATTGATGAGCATCATCTATGTGGGTTGTACTCCTTTTCCCTTTTCTAAAATCGGTAATAAAACTAAGCACCGAAATTGAACTGTTGGATTGACTGGATAAACTGGTTGACCTTATTATTCGAGAGGGACAAAGCCCTCTAGACGGAGGAGTTGATGGCCGGGACCGAGATGGACTGATGCCTCTTGCACTAGATGGCGATAGGATTGAGGTCTTGCTAGGGGAGGACGGACGTGATCTTGCAGTTGGTAAGGACCGAACTGAGGGAGTTGTTGGTGCTATTTTATCAGATTGACTTGCAGAAACAAATTTGAGAGGTCTTAATACCGGTAGCAAATTATCATTAACTGATTTTACTTCGTTTCCTGTTCTCCCACTTTCAACCGTCGGTACATTGCTTACAATATCACTTGTGGACTTCTGCATGGGTTTACTTGCTTCGTCCAACAAAGACAACCTTCTCAGTGAAGAGAAAACAGTTCTAGGAACTGAAGGATTCAATGTTCTGATTGACTTATCAGCAAGATCAACATTCCGATTTGTTGTGTTAGAAGACACCTTCCCACCTATACTACTTGGCCATCGATGCTGATCAATCAACCGAGAATGCAAACCATCAACTGGTTTTGAATTCTCTGAGTGATCAGAGGTATTCTTCCCTTTCAGAGGACTACGTATTCTCTCCGGCGTAGGCTTATGTACAGTTGGAGGTTCAGCTGGCTTGTGTGCCACATTTGAAGTAGGCCGCAGACTGCGATCAGAAGTGCTAGTATTTGGTTTCTCTTTCTTGCTAACAGGTACAGAAATGCCATCTGATTGGAAAGACACGCTTAAGCTTCGCATTGTTGAAGGCCATAAACTCTCCTGCAAACGACTACCTGTTGTCCTTCTGGATGATAAGTGCACATCCACAGATGAATCACGGACCGGTGTAGAAGGTCTTGGTGAGGAAGGAGTTGAAGGCCGGTTCCTTTCCACGGATTGAGCTCTCTTGGGTACCAAGTTGGAGGAAGTGGGGGTTGTTCTTGTGGGGATCGGAGATGAGCATCGCCTGGGACTAGATGGTGTTGCCCGAGAAGGTGACTTATACCTGGAACTAATGTCCCTTGTTTGAGGACGCCGGGTTCTGAAGACATCATTTTTTCTTCCGGTGGCAATTAAGGGTGGCCTACGAGTCTCCTCAGCTGTTTGCTTCCGTAATGCTTGCTCTGATTCATATACATCCATCCACTCTATCCAAACTAGACCACATTGATAGAATTTGTTATAAAACTTAATTTAACAGCCTTGTCAATCATGTATCCCACATTCTAAGCGAGCCACACGAATTTGCTCTAATCCCTTTTTCTGCAGTAAATATGCCACAAATGCGTGACTGAAGTAAGAAACTGTCCAGCGGGAAAATAAGAAAGAAAAAAGTGAAGAATAAAAGCTTCCAAAGGGAAAAGGAAAATCGGAAAAGCGCTCTTTTTTTTTACAGTTACTCAGATCTATTGGAGAACCAATTTGAGAATCGCACCAAATAAACGCAAGTGGGTACGCTTTTATCATCAAATAAAACTCGAACCCGACCAGATCAGGCCAATGCAAGAAGAATATACAGAAGGTACACAGCATTTGGTGTAATTGGACAGAGAAACTTGCGGAAACTGTCTCAACGTGCTTTAAATGATGACCATTAGACGTTAGTGACGGTTAACTGAAAATTCAAGTGCAGGGGTACCTTTAAATACTGGAGTTACTGGGGTGTAGGATAAGAAAGGAAAAGTGCGTAGGGTAAGGTAGCCTCTGATTTTTCCTCTTTTGTCCCTCTCACGGAAGTGCCATGGTCGGATGGGCTGGCAATAGGTTCACTTCACATAAACCCACTCTGTCCTGTTTTCTTCTTCCCCCTCAACTCCTTTTCATGAAAGGGAATTCAATTAAAGTGATACGGAAACTTGCAGAGGCAAAAGAAAAAGGCATTTATCGCAAAACTATCCCCACGACCCCACCTTCCCAGAATAAAATATACTCAATCAAGATAAACCACACATTTACCGTAGTAACTGTTTTTTGAGTTTCATCTTCTAAACTTCCCAGACTGAAATCTTAATGGGGTCTGTCAAAAAAAAAAAAAAGTTGTTTGTTGGTAAGAACAATAAGATATTTCTTAATCAGTTTAACTCAAAGGTGCTCCATGTTCTCGGGGAGACGGATAAAGACATGGAGGACCACGTGCTGAGGCGATCATTGTCCATCTCCATCCCCCCTTGAACCAATTGTGCAAACCTAATATTATTAGCGAAATAAAAAGGAGCAATCAATACAGAGACATCGTTTCCAGCAAAATAAGACAAAATAGTAATTTCGTCTTGACCACTCAATATTATATATATTACGTATTATTACAATGGACAAGTATTTGACGAAATCCAGAAAACTTTTTTCCCTGGAGAAATTTCAAAAAGAAATAAGGGTTCTGGAAAGGGATCCATGACATGTGTCTGGATTGACAGGTTCGTGTCTACCCTACTGAAGACACATTCAGTGTTTAACTGTTCCTGTAATATCTTTTTATGAAAACTCCAGTTCCAGTGCAAATTAAATTGAAAACATCAAGTTCATCGAATCTGATTCTGAAACTCTTGTTCAATGAAGAAACCAAATTAGAAATCATTCCGTTTATTAAAAAACTTATCCCCATCTTTCTGTAATCTCAATCCAGCCAAGAAAATAAAGAGTCTGCTCAACAGAATTTGATCAGAAACGGAAACTGAAGTCATTTCCGCATTAATGTAATATTAAATAAAGCGATCCAGATCGAATAGAGGAAATCAGAAGAGGAAAATTAATCAAAACATAATTGATCCCACAATTAAAAACCTCACCTTACCAGTGAACAAAAACTTCCAATCAGATGAGAGCTACTCGATACTTAGGCCTTTAAATTAACCACAGCGCATCCACAATCAATCCGTGAACCCTCAATAAACCGTGAATAATTCCTTCCTTGATCCTCCAAAACCAAAAGAGAGAGAACCCGGAACCCTCCAACTCTTCCAAAATCGAACAACAAGCAAAGCGTGGATCTTACAAACAGGTCGCCGGGAATTGACCGAAAGACATGAAGCGGTCGTCGGAGGTCAATATTTTCCGGCGCGAGGTACTTTCTAATTTTGAAGCAGAGAGAGTGAAGGAGGAAGGGAGAGAATTAAAAAGAAGAAGAAAATGATGATTCCTTGCTCCTAAAAAAGTTTAATTAAGAAAAAAATAAAAAGAGTAATTTTGAAAGAGTATATATAGGAAACGGTTTCAGTTGGGAAACGAGGGAACTAGTAGGGTGGGGACAGTAGATTTCGCGCCACCTACTCTTAATTAGGCTTAGTCCCTTTGGAGTAGTTATTACTTTAGTTTGAACGCTTGAATTATTCTAGTTAATTATTTTATAATAATTAATTTTGGCTTTTAAGGTTAGCCATTTAAGTATTTAATTTATCTTTTTTCTATTGACCAAAAAATTAGATCATTATTCACAATTCTTTCCCTGTTATTAATTATTAATCAATAAATGTAATATTTTAAATATGTTGCAATTGAACTATCAATTAAGAATAAAATTCTATATAATTATTTATTTTAAAGTAAATTAAATTTGATCTCAGTAATCTATCAGGGATATTCCTTTTTTTTCAATTTTAGACATTATTTTTAGAATTAAAAATTATTTTCATTTTTTAGTCCAGATAAAAATAGAAAGAAAAAAAATTAATTATAAGATCTGGTACAAACGTATCTTCTTAGATCTCTCGGGCACACAATAATATCTCAATCTTTTAAAATATGACTATCTAGGTAATCTAAATTAAATTTGAATTATTTAATTTATATTTTTTTAATCAAAAATCTATTTTTTTTAAAAAAAAATATTTAGAATATTGTCTTACTTTAAATTCTGCATTTATTAAAATAAAAAATATTAAAAATATAATGATAAAATAAATTTAGATAGGGACATCTCAAATTTTGATGAGCATGGATTATAGTTCCAATGTTAACATTTACACGGCCTGTTGTGGTTCGATCAATTTAGCAGAGTTACTTGATGTTGTATTAAGATTGCCTGCTCTTCTCAAGTAAGTTTTAAGTGTTGTCAACAAAGAATATAATTATATATTGAACATTATATACCACCCGATGAAACGCACAGGGCTACACATTTAGCATTACATCCAGATCCAAATCTCATACAGAATTTATGATGCATACCTTTGTTCTGATAGAAAGAGTAATGATACTTTAAATATAAAGTCTTGAGTTTAATTTTATAGGAATACAAACGAAACTCTTGAGAAATTATCTTTAAATGAGTTCAATAATATTTAAATATAATTTAATAAAATTAAATATCAAATAGTTATATAAAAAATAATGATGATGATGACAAGATTTGAGAAATGAAAACTGAGTTACTATATAGAAATATATCAAGAATTCAATATATATATATATATATATCATATACTAAGAAAATTTGTTCCTTCCTAAAATATCATTTTATTATATATAATTCTATTCAAAATACTATCAGACAATAAATATAAATATTTATCCTAATACGATACAAATTATGGTTTACTATATTATCAGGAATTGACCTTTTTATTAGACTAAACTCTCATTTGTTATAAAAATTATATCTATATGTCTACTAAATGTTATATATTTTTTTTTCAAGCGGCAACATTTTAACATCCCCATTAGATGCGCGAGTTCCTTCCCTCCCTTGAATGAAAGATGACAGAAGAAAGAAAAAATTGGGGGAAAAGTCCCCACGTTAAAAAACATTAGTAAGAAAAATTTAAATTAAAATATTAGCGCTCTTTATGTATAAAATTTGTGAAGTATCGATATTTTTTATATATAAAAATTTATTAAAGTAAACTTTTTTTTATTTTTTATAAATGGAAATCAGGCATGTTTGTTAAAATTTTAACATTTTTCCCACTATATAGTTAACCTTTCACTTTTTATCATTTTCACTTGCACAAATTTTGTTACCCGTATGCCATCGATCAAAATCAAATATAGAGCGCAGTTAAACTATCTCTTTGTGAGAAAGAAAAGCAGAACTTTTGAAAATCACACAGGGTGCCCTCAGTTTTGACATATTATGCCGTTTAGGTATATTTCAATGTCCAAGCCTTTGTTTGGACAGTAACACGTAACTTCTAATTTGGCATCTCAACAAAATTGTTATTAATATTTATACCATTCTTGTATGACGTGTTTGTATTTTTATTAATATTTAATAAAATTCTAGCTATCATCGCATGCCAACTGCTTCCTTCCGTAAATAAGAAAGTGACTGGAAATTATCAACAACAAAAAAAATAAAATAAAAGAAAGTGACTGGAAATAAATTATAAGGACTTGTGATTATGAATCTTTCAAATGAGTTGGTGTTTGAAAGTGAGTGTCGTGCCATGACAATATTGTCTTTTTATTTTAAAAAAAATTACTATAAAGTCATATAAAAATAATTTATTAACTACAAAATTTTAAATAGCATAAATTTATTATTAATTTGTGCGCTGAATTTACTATTATTAGATCATCGATTGTTATACTTATTAAAATTTGTAGGTAATTAAATTTTTTATTTAACACTTCATAATAATTTTTCCTTTTATATATTTTTCCTAAATACTACATACTACAAGAATGTGTAGTATTTATTTTTGAGTGTGAGGAAAATTAATATGTCAATAACTATGAAATGCTAATTTTGATGAAACATTTAAATTTCCATGTGCAACATTTATGATAAAATTTCAATTATTAATGAAATTACCAGAACAAGGACCATATAGAACCTTTGATAATTAAAAAACGTATATTATATTATAAATATAAAATCGAGTAATGATTCTATATATAAATTATTTAAATATTGATACTTTATGTGTATATAAATATATTAAGTTTTTATGGTTAATAAATTTTTAAACAAAATTTTTTCATTCATTTTACATATTTGCTATAATAAAACACTGAATGTATTAGTTATTGAATTTGTTGGCTTAACTTCCAAAACACAAACGAAAATGAAAAAAAATATATACAAAAGGTACATTATTGTAAATCTATATGGTCACCTAAACAAGCATTTCAATTGGTTTTCAATCACAAACTTTTATAGGGATATTTAGTTTGCAGAATCGAACAATGACTTGTATATACTAGCTAGGGTACATTTTTTAAAAGATAATAACTAAAGATTTATACCGTGTATTACAAGTAAAGAAGTAAAAAGTAATAGAGCTAAATATAGAATCCAGAAGCTCGATATGTTCAGTCTGACTTATATTTATCTATCTAAAATCTGATCCTGCACGAGAATAACTTGGACAAATGAGACAAGACCAGATCAAACTTAGTATATCAAGTGAGACCAAGCTCAAATTGATATAGTATACTGAGTAGTCTAACTCGACCCTAATAAATATATGCATTATTATATTATATTATACATATATTACAAATATTAAGTTTGGACAAGGTAAACTGAATTATGAACTTGATAACATCCAATCCAGTCTGTCTAACTTAGTGAATGTTCGATTTTCTACCAGGTTGGACTGGGTTTCAGGCTGAAATGACTATCTCGAAGAACATATCAAACTAGATTACAGGCTAATACCGTAGTCGACCCAGATCAATCTTGGTATAACCCGAAAAAATATATTGCCTTTTAACATGTTATTATAATTAATTTGCAAAAAGATATAAATTGGTGGGGCGATGAGCAAATATCTCCATCAAATTTTTCTATTGAATCGAAGTAAATATTGACCAATTTTTTTCCCCTAAGATTTAACCATCCTTAAGAAATTAACCTAATCAGATTTGATAGCTAATCTGATATAAAAAATGAGATTTGATTTCATTATATCTCTAAAACTAAAAAGAAATTTTACTGATTGTGATTATTAATTACGGCTTATATATAAAGAAATTAAGAGTATTGATTTATATTGATCCATATTTATTTTTAAAAGTAAAATTGATGATGATTGATTGATTTAATGAAAATCTCTTTTAAAATTTATAAATTTCATTTGTGTGTGTGTGTGAGAACTAAATTTGTTTTTTAACTGAGTGTGAACTAAATTAATAGCATGGCCTTTAAACAAAACGTATTTGTAATGACTTGACATATGATATTTTGAATGGCACGTATATTTAAAAATAAATATATTAAATTAATATCATCAATATTAATGTTAGAGAGATGGGTTGGTAAGGGGCATGGCCATGAAGTTTTTAATATTATATAGATATTATACATCTTCATCCCTCAAAATTCATATACACACACACACACACTCTTTTCAATCTCAATTCCTTCGTAATTAAATATTGGCATGTGCTTAACTTCAATGAATTCTTTTTGCAAAAATCATTTACTATCAAAATCAATACAAATAAAAAATATACAATTTATAACAGGAAATTCTATTTACAACTATATACTATTTGTAAATTGTAAATGATAAATTTATTATTTAAAATGTAAATAATGTGTGAGAAATAAGTTTTAGTTGTCATTTAAAACGAAGAAAAAATCAAAAGATGGGGAGAATTAAGGATCATTTCGCTGTTGACACGAAGTCAAGAAGATGTTACCACATCAAATCATTGATTCTTTCTTAGCGGTGGGTGAAGTGATGTTGCAATTCTTTTTATTTTTTTTATGTAATCAATTATATCACTATATTTTGAAATTCATGACATAATAAATTTTTACTTCTCATAATAATTATATTTTTTAAAATTTAAATTTATATTTTTATCAAAATAAAAATATTTATCATATTAACTAATAATTTATTAATAATTAAAATTGTCTATCATTTAATCAAGTGAGGCAATAGTTTAAGACACAATGATTAAATTTGTAATTGAATAAGAATCAATATAAATATAATTATGATTGAAATAATTTAATTTAAATTAAAACATATAAAAATGTTTTATATATAACTATAAAAAATAATAATATTTTTTTAGTCTTTAATACAAGACAACTGTATATTATCCAGTTACAATACAAGCTATGAATTATATTATGACAGAAAAAATATTTAAATAAAAATATATTAATTTATAAATAAATATAATATTTAAATAACTCATATTCTAATATAACAGAATTATTAAAATATAAAACTAACATACTACTATTTTTTTTAATTTCAAAAGGCATTATTTCAACTTAATAAAAGAAAAATAATATAAAATTTAATTAAATTAATCTATTAAAAACTCTTTATGAAATTGACGAGGAGTCTGATTTATTGGTTCATTGATATTAACCCGAATTGAGTTTTTAAAACTATCATTCATATATATATATATATATATATATATATGTTATATGTTATATGTGTGCGTGTAATATAAATTATAAATTATATAAGGAGCCAGCAACGTCCTTGGTTTCCATCAACAATCTCAATGCCGTGCTTGTCGACTAAGAAAAATGAAACACAAACAAACAAAAAAGTCATAGCTCCCGTACCCATGGGAATATGGGATCCTACCCCCTCTAATATGATCCATTGGCTGCCTAGCTTAGTTTGAACATTTCAATGCTTTCAATTAATTAATTTCTCATTTGGTCAAAAAGATAATTATTTTCTTTTTTGACCAGAAAATATTAATTAATTTCTTAACGTATTTTACTAGCATCCTTTGAAATCATGCCCATATCATCTCTATTTGGGATGCATATTTCCTAACTAAAATTTAAGTATAATAAATTTTAACTATTTAAATACGAGGTCTTAAATTCAAGTCAATGTGACTATGAACATAACAAATACTTATAAAAAAATTATCTCAATTAAACTCAATAATATTTAAATTTAATTCGGTCAAATAGTTATATCTACATATTACTTAAGAAGTTCAAAACCTCAAATTGAGCATAAAATAGAAAGACAAGGGTGTGATTATTAGGCTTTAGGCCTTGATAGAAAGATATAGTATCTCATAACATAGTAAATTAAGTTTTAATATTTTTTTAAAAAAATTACATTTAATTAATATTCTTCAACCGTGACTCAAAAATAATTGTCCATAAAAAAAATACACCAATGCCAAACCCCGGAAAAGAAAAACAGTCAACGATGGTATAAAGTGGATGGCCCCGACTTGGTGTTTAAGGATTCATACTCCCTAGAATATTTTAAATTATTAGGATATCAAAATGGTGTTTAATTTAAAATGGTGCAAAACTCACAAATTCACCATTATGGTGCATACACAGAATAATCAATAGACTAAAATGTGTTTAATTTATATTTTAAGCTTATTTTGATTTTTTTTCTTTTATTTTATTTGATGATTTTAATTTAATTAACTCTTTGATTTTGTTCTAAGTTTTATTTTTGTCTTCTATCTATTTTTTTTTCCAATTTCGTAAGGCATCCTCTTCATCTATTGATCACTCCCAACTAAACTCGGAGATTTTATTAATTGAAAGATGAAAATTCCATCTGATATTTCTATGATTTTCTATGTATCTTTCAAAGAATATCACACCGATCATTTGGAAATATCTTGATAATTACAATTGACACATCCAAGATAATTTTTAATTTATTTGCTACAGTCTTTCCTTGGTTATAGATTCATGATACATAATCCATATCGTCAATATTCAACAATATCGAATTTATATAAAATCTACAATGAACTACGATATTTACAAAATTATGAATATTGTTATTTTTGGATTAATACGAATAATTAGATTTATTTCTAAAATTCTGCATAATTTAGGTAGCTCATCTAATTCCTACAAATAATGGGAAAGGCCAAACATATAAACCGTCAAATTTTATTTTTTATTTATTTTTATTTTTTGGCTTTTGGGTTGGCGAAATGCTATTCAAAGTTTACTTTGAATGATAGATCATTAATTAAATAGAAAAGAATAAGGGGGGAAATTAAAGGTAAAGATTATGGATTGGAGAATGGTTATTACCATTCATTCATTTCACTGCTTTGCAGCTTCCCTTCTTTTAGCCGAAAGCTCCAAATATTAATTATTTAATGATTTTATTTTCTTCTCTTTCATAGTTTTCCAGAAGAAAATACTATCATTTTAACTTAATTAATAAGAAATAGTAGTTAAAAGCTTAATTTATTAGTGCCTAATTTTGATCCAAGTACCTTACGAGTTATGGACTCACCATCCTTTCACCCTAATTATTGTTTAGTTAATAAACATTTTTAATTATATGTATTCCTATTAAGAAACGTTAGTTTAAAATTAATTAATATATATAAATTTTATATGACATTTTATCATTTCTTTAGTTATATACCATTTGAGATTAAATACAGATATTATATGTCAATGGCTGGCTCTAGTAGCTTAGTGACACGATAATTTTTATGTAAACAAGAGGTAATAGGTTTAGAAAATATGAATAATATGAAGGCAATAGTAATGGGAGTTTCGTTTACATTAAATTTTTTGTGAGAAAATGATTTTCAAGAAATGATAAATGCATTTTGATACATGACCAAATCTATTTACCACACTTCTATTGCCCCATGTTGATTGTAAAAAAAATCTTATTTATATTTATTATTCAATCAACCTCACACACACACACACATATGTGTGTGTGTATATCATCACAAAGACATGAATAAAAAATGGTGAATAATTTGTTCGGCTTATCCTACACAACATGTGCTAGTTAGATTAAGCGGCTATAAAGAACTATATGTAACTAAGTTGATTTCATTAATTTTTAAAAATAAAAATAAACAATGAATACTCAACATGTGTTTGCATTGCAAACTCATGTTTTTTTTTCAAGATTTAGTTAAATTTTCTTAATTTTGTGTCAATTTTTTAATTGATAGAAAATTAAAATCTTAAAGATTTTTTTTTTATTTGCATAGGTAAAGGCTTGTTTGGCATGAAGAATTTGGAGTGGAGGAGAAGTAAGAGATTTTGCCTCTTTTCTTTTGCTTGGCACCGACAAAAGATTATACGTTCATATAAAAAATTAATATTATGATTTATAAATATGATAAAAAAAATTTCTCTCTATTTTATAAATAGAGTATGAGAAGTGTATATATATATATAATTCATGATTGTAATTTTTTTTTAGTTACCCACTCAGTTCACCGGAGCTTTACTCCGACTATATCCGGATTCGACCCGCGTCCCGCACCTGACTATAATGGTTGAGTCTCCCAATAGATATTTTTTACGTATGCCAAGGCTCGAACTCGAGATCTTGCTTAAGCGATACTGAACTGTTTATTATTTAGACTAACCCATCAGTGATTGTAACCTATTTTTTTTTTGGTTGTCCACTCGGTTCATCTAAGCTTTGCCCCGACTACATCCGGATCAGACCCGCGTCGCGCACCTGGCTATGGTGGGTGAGTCTCCCAACGGGGATTTTCTGCGTACGCCAAGGCTCGAACTCGAAACCTCGCTTAAGCGATACCGAGCCGCTTACCACTCGGACCAACCCTTGTTGGTTGATTGTAACCTATTTTGTTGTGTCTAGAACCTAGGATGATTCATGGGCTTTGCTTTGGATACCCTTTGGCTTGAAATTAATAAAGAAGATCCTGCTATTATATATATTTGGATTCATTGTATTATTTTATGGTTGTCAAATCTGGGATCTTTTATGCCTACAAAATTGTACAACAACTAAATTTATATCACCTGAAACAATGACCATGATTTCAGGTCATGTCTAAACTGTGGATGCCAAAATACAAACTTGGAAGATTCGGAAAAGATAGGGAGGATGTCAGATTTGAAGCAAAAATTATGACACTTTGAAACAAAAATGGCTTCTCAATATTTTGCATAGACAATGAAAATTGGTTAAGAATATCTCAAGGTCATCTTATGGGCAAGAAATGGAGGAAAACCTAATCTTGATCGGGTAATCCACACATATTACACAATTATAGATTTATCTCTGCAGCTTAAACTAAAATTCAATTTTCACATGATTATAAATCTATTCGTAATTAGTTTATTTTTTTATCTATCTGATTTTTTTATATAATTATCTAACTGTATCAAATTTGATAGGTCCAATTAAGGGTAACCTTCTTAGATGTCAAAAAAAGGTAATTTTTTTAAAAATATTTTCTGTATTCGCACAAAGTTAAACATGAGACTTCGTATTTAAGTGGTAAAAATCTATTTTATTTAGACCAATGTCTGTTTGGTTTTATCTATTTGGTTCACTTTATCAATCTTTTATAGATTAATCACAAGTGTTTAGCTAAAAATCTCTAGCTTGACTAGAGTTTGATTATCATCTACATAGATTAATTTTAAACTTTATTTCATTGTATTCTATTAAGAAGAGATCATATTATAATAAATAATAGAATGTAAAATCACATAATTTAGTTCATTTAAATGATAATAAAATTGTAGTTAATAGAATGTAAATATCAACCAATAAATATGTAGCTCAACTAATAGAAGATTATTAAATAAATAATCTTAAGTTTAACCTGTAAATATGTTAATATATTAAAAACATATTCAAATTAATTAGAGTATATGACTTAAAGATGCTAGGTGGAATGTGAAGTTTCATCATGCAATCACTTTATCAATAGGGAAATCCGATTTTATGTGATTTGGACTGTTTTTAAATTAGTGAGTAGAAATGATGTGACTCTGTCAGAAGTATTTAAATATTTCTCTTCTAACCACGTCATATTGCTTTTTTTTGGTAGAAACTAAAAAATATACCCTAATTGATAATTAGAATTAGTAAAATAGGCTCAGCCTTTACAAGAAAACAGGGTGGATTTGGGCTGGCAAAAAGTCAGCCCGTCAAAAAAATGGGCTAGCCCATTTTTTTTTATATGTAAAATTTAATTTGGTTATTAGAATAAGGGAAGGGAGTCAGCCGCGTCACTCTTCTTCATTCACGGCTTCAGTGCTTCACTCTTCTTCAATTCTTCAGTCCCATGTCGGCGTCGCTCACGGTCATGGACTCACAGGCTCACGGCTACCCCTGCGGTGGTCCACTCGTGCGTCGCCACAGCCTCACAGACACGATCACGGCTACCCTTGCTCACAGACACGGTCACGACAAACAAGAAAGCAATGAATATCTAGGTAATTTGGTGTATGAAGTTTATACTCTAAGACGAAAATCTGAACTGTGTTCTTTACTTTCATTTCTCCTTGTAAATAGAACTAAATATATAGATTCCGAATTTTGATCTCAGGCAATCCTGCAGATGGATCCCTTTGATTTGATTCGAAGAGGTGTACCTCCGTAAATTTTAGATCTTTCTTTTGCCTTGGTCAATTTCTCTTTGATTCTAAATTTTTATTCTGTTTGATTATTTTTTACTAGGTTTCTTTCATTTGTTTTGTCAAATATTATTAGGCGTTGAATTGTATAAGATCTCTCTATTTATGGCTATGGCAATTGGAGGTTCTGTTTAGTTGTGATTGTGCTTTCACTGATTGCTATTTTTGTCTTTCTTGGTTGAAGCTATTATAGTCAAGGTAAAAGACAAAAAGAAGATTGGGGGAGCTTATTTGAACTCTGAAGCTATATGTTGCACCCGTGAACTTGCCAATGATGGTTCTTGCAAGGTAGGGGAGGTTAGCATCCATGAAGACCCTGATGATCCTAATGGTCCCAAACGTCAGAGCTTCTTGGAAGGGAAAAATCAAGAGACTAAAATGGTTCTCCAATATGTTGAGATAAATACTACTAGAATGTATTACCTGTATTTTATGTTTTGTGATCCTGAATTGAAGGGTACAATAATCAGTGGAAGAACTATTAGAAATCCTAGTTAGTGATGAATTATTGTATTAATTATTTTTTTTAATAAAGGTGGCAGGCTAGCGGGCCAGCCCGCCACCTAAAGAGGGTGGGCTCAGGCTGGCAAAAAGCCAGCTCTTTTTCTGCAGCCCGCCCCTTTTTGGCCCGTGTACTATAGCGGGCCAGCCCGTATTTCCACTTCTACTGATAGTTTATAGTACTTTAGCCAGTCGATTGGATTCTAGGTGCACTCGAAACTTTTTAGAGAAGAAATTGGGTTAGCATTATCAATACTTCGGACTGAGATTCACAGTCTCCTTTCAGACAATAATTGTCAGCCTTCTACAAAGACCTTAAACTTTTCTAAACTTGGTCCAATATTTTGTGCAGCAGAAAATGAACCCAAAGATACCAATTGGCATGAGCAAGCCTGAGTTGCAATATGGCTTTTCAGTTTTAACCAATTGGCACCATCTGCATCCCGGGACGGGTAGAAATCATTTGGCCGAACAATGTTGACCTCCTCAAACTCGTTATCATCTGAAAACAACAGAATGAGTAAATTACAGATGGAAGAATTTTTCATTATATTGTTCTAGAAAAGCAAAAAGAAACAGTCCTGAGGCTTTATAACATATAGAAATCGAATCTTATATTCTGACAAATATAATGAAATTAAACTTCATGTACTATAAGGAAACACTGCCTGTCCAACATATTAAAGAAGGTGAGGCAGCCAACAAATGCATGCTGAGTTGTATTGTTCATTTAAAAACTACAATCGTGAATCTCAGCTGAATTGAATGTGCATCAGTGAGCACAACAAGTGATGGGAGATACTATCGTCAGTCAAAAGGAGTAAAGGATCATCTAAAAGATCATCAATTCAGAAAAATTTCCCTGAAAATGTCAATTAGTACTTAGACAACAGTTGAAAAGTGCAATTCTATAAGACAAATCATGCATGTAACCAAAATCAATTTGGAACAGAAAGTGAACATTGTTTAGATTGAAAAGCATCATCTTCATCTTTGTGGCCTTAAACTACTGGTTCCCAAAGTCACACTAGTTGGCAACAAAACAGACATCTTTTTGATAGCTCTTAGCCCATTAGCAACAGGTTCTTCAGTTTCTCTACGGGGTTTTTTAAAATTAAGTTGTAAACAAGACAACAGATATAGCTTTTCTTTAAGAAGGGGAAGTGGTACAAAGTAGTGAGAGCGAGTAGAGATCTGAAATGATTTCTTTATCCAACAACCAGAATAGGGTACTCTTATGCTATTTATATCCCTTGGACTAACTTCTATTCAGTTCTAACTATCTAAATGAAGTCACCACAGGATGTGATCATCCTATAATAGTCTGCCACGTATCAGGATGACAGGAAGAAAACGAATAGAATACATATCATTGTCAACCTGAATAATATATAACTAGGAATAGGAAAGTGTCAACAAGATACAAACCGTGTAAGTTAATTATTTATAATAAGTATGTATTGGTTTTCCTAAAATATCCTTTGTAATTATATGTAATTAATAGGGATATTATGGGAAAAAAATATAAATTTGAGAGACAAAGTAAATTAAGAATTTATATTTAAGAACATAGTAAATCCTCTTTTTGATATTATATTTGGAACCGGAGATAGTATTAACAAACATACATCTTATCCTCTCCTCCCTCTATTATGAAGAAATTGCAAAATTAGATACACACTTGTTTCTTTTCTTGTTCCTTTCCTAAAACTTTAATTCCTCTCCCAAGCGACTAATATGAAAAAGAAGCACATTTTTCAAACAAATTGCCAACGTCCATAAATATTGTAACCACTTTCCTTCTTCTATACAACTTCAATTGCTATCATACAAAATGCATCTGAACTCTTAACTGTCAATTGATGTCATATTTCACTTCAAGTTTCCATAGCTTCATTCCAACAACGATGCCTTTCTTTTCTACCAATAAATAAACCTCTACCTTCCAGATCATCAGAGCTTTAATATATTTGGATGATTAAAATCAATTTCCACTCTCAGAAAACCTCATGCATTTTCAATATAACGATCGCCCGGGTTAAGAACTTAATTCCAAAGAAAATAAAAGAGAAAGGTAACACGCATACCATTTGTTACGCTTCTGGCGCCTCCTTTTCCTTTTGCGGTGAGCTTTCCAGATTCTGCAATCCACAAGAAAAGAATTGAAAGAGTCATTCTTAAAAAATAAAATAGTAACAAATAACAAAGGAAATCAGTGAAAGGATACGCCATTTTATTTAATGCTTTGGGTTTCAATATGCGTAAAAATTTGTAAAGTCAATCGAGGTTGTTTCAGGAAGATAACTCCGCGAGGAAAAAAAAAAAACTGAATTAATTACGTTTTGTGCTGAAAGAAATCAAGGAAATTGGAACTACCAAACGACGTTGGAAATCAGGGATTGCTTGCCGAGAAAGGTTGGTACATTCAGATTCCGAGAAGGTGCGATACCAGTCACCGCTCTCAACTGTTTTTTTTTAAGTGACTGTTTGACACTTAAGGTTTGAAAATTAATTTTAGGCAAAACTGTGGTTTGAAATTTTTTTACACAAATAGTAATTTTTATCGAGAATTGATTTTGGGCAAAACCTCAGTTTGAAACCTAAGTTTTGAATAAGCCACTAAAAATAGCTTTTAGTTTGAAACCTAGGTTATGGATTATCCAATTACTATTTTAACCCTACTTTTTCTTACACCCTCTCTCCTCTCTCTTCTCTTATCTTTTTTTTTCTCTTTCCTCTCTCTTCTCTTATCTCTCTTCTCCTCTCTCCTCTCTCCTCTCTACACTCTCTTCTCTCTCCTCTTTCTTCTCTATCATCTTTCATCTCTCTTATTTTTAATCATATCATACCCTTTTTGGTAATTTACCAATATAAAAAGTAATTCTACTACTAATCATCCAAACATCTTTATTCCCAAAATCTATTCTTCTCAAAATCTATTTTTCCCAAAATCTATTCTCCAAAATCTATTCTTTCCAGAATCTATTCTCCAAAAGCTAATCCAAACACACCCTAAATAGCTGAGTTCGGTTTGCCTCTTTGGTTGAGTGGTCTTTTCATCCCGATATTGAAATTTTTTATAAAAAACTTTAGAAAAAATTGATTTGGTTTGTAATTTTCATCCAATTTAATTTTTAAATTTTAATTCATAATTTTAACTGTTTTTTTTATAATTTTAACATTTTAAACGTTATAAAATATATAATTTTTTTAAAATATAACAATTAACATTTTAAATGTTTAGATTATAAAGATTGATATATTGAATGAATATTATAATTAAATTAAAATTATAAAAATTATATTATACAAAATTAAAATTTATAGATTAAATTATACTCAAGTTAAAATTATATAAATAAAAATATTTATTTTATTTTAATTATTTAATTTTATAAGATATTTTGTTTACTCATTTCTAATCTTAACACTCTTAATTTTATTAATAAAATATGTCCACTTAAAATTTTAAATATTGATAAGATATTTATCACTATTGATATGTTAAATTTAATTTTTAAATAATAATTTGAAACTAATGTGTTAGATTATATGTTACAAAATTAAACAACCAAAATGAAATATTTTAGTTTATTTATCTGAGTTTAATTAGTAAAAGAGTGAAACATCGACTATTTAAAATTTTTTCAATTTATAGGGAATACTATTTTATTGTGATTCTAATCATAATATTTAGAAATATATCTTAGTTACTGTGTATTTAGATTTATATCTAATAGTAATAGACAATTTATCTGGTCCGATATTAATATTGCTTAAGAATTTTTTTTTTTGTCTTATGAGCCTAATCTTTTTTTAAAATTTTTATAACAAAAGTGCCAACAATTTTGTAGCCTTACAAAAAAAAATTCCCTCCTGCTTATTTCGTTGATACTTGATATCTGCGGCTTTGTACCAGGAAACGCAGTTAGGGTCCTTCCTACGTTCCATTGATCTCTGATCTTCAACACCATGGGCAACACTTCCTCTATGCTCACGCAGTACGACATCGAGGAGGTTCAGCAACGCTGTAACTACACTTGTAATCCTCGCATTCCCTTCAATAGACGATTCCTTCAAGTTTCACTCTCTTTTTTTTTTTTTTCACTTTCTGAGCTTTTAATTCGTTGCAATTTCTTGTTTTTGAAGTTACCCAGCAGGAGATTGTTTCCCTGTACGAGAGATTCTGTCAGCTAGATCGCAATAGCTCCGGTTTTATTACTTCTGACGAATTTTTGTCCCTACCCGAATTCGCCGTCAATCCTCTCTCTCAGGTTTTTCTCTATCTACATTTTCCTTCTCACGATATGAGAAGAGAATGTTTAGTTGTTCCTTCTGTCCATTCTGGTAAATTCATTGATCTTGTGATGTGGCAGAGATTGTTGAGGCTGCTGGATGGATTGAACTTCAAGGAATTTGTAGCGTTTTTATCTGCGTTTAGTCCTCGTGCGACCTTACAGCATAAAATTGAATGTAGTGGATCTTTCTCGGTTGCTCGATGTGTAATTCTTTTCCCCCGCAATTTAATTTTCCTACTGCTGAAATCTTTTTGGGAAATGCTGTTCATTTTGTAGTTATTTTCAAGGTATATGACACGGACTGCAATGGAAAAGTGAGCTTCAATGACATGTTGGACGTTCTTCGAGATTTGACAGGACAGTTTATATCTGAACACCAGAGAGAGGTGAGATATTACTGGGAGTTTCTCCTATTAGACAAAATTCTGTTTTCCTCCTCTGCTTTGTATGGTTTTCTAACGTAAGAAGGAAATAGATCTTTTAGTATCAAGTATTAATCACAGAAATATGGATATTCTATTTGTTTATGTATGATTTATGGGTTTATAATTTATCCAATAGAACGTAAAGGGAAACAATTCACTTGAAATTTGTTATTTAAGGGAACAGCTTGATAAATCATTATCTGAATGGTAGGGATCAAAATAGGACCGATATTTCTATCTAAAGCTGAAACTGTAAGCAACAGACAACAAGAAACTTGAAGAGATGTGGTGAAACTTTGGACGAAAGAAGGTCACCTTTCTGAGGCTCTCAACTTTTACATCTAAGGTTTTTTATTCTTAACTTGTACATTTAATTAATATGAGAGCAAAATAGTTTTTTATTTTCTTTTTTCTAATAAAAGGGAAGGAGTATTTCATAACTTGCATGTAACATGTCTGTGTCCATTAACAGGATGAAAAGTGAATGCATTTTTAACCAAATAAATTTTCATGTAAAGTGCCTCAGCTGCCTGCATGAGTCCAGATCCTCCACTGTAAATGATTTATGATATATATGTTATGAGTCCTACATTGGGGAACCTCATTAGAGAAGTGAAGTTTATAAATTCAAGAGGCTCTCCCTTCCAATAGGCTAGGTTACTCTCCCTTTTGGACTTATGCGCATGACTATTGTGCAGTGTGCACCATTAGAGAGCCTCACAAGAGAAATGGGCTTTATAAGTTCAAGGGGATCTTCCTCCCAACATGCTAGATGGGCTCATCCTTTGGACTTGTCCTCGTAACAATATAGTGCATAAAGCTTTTTAAGGAAGAGATAGAAAATATTGGAATGTTTCTAAAGAAATGAAATGGGACCTATACCCAATTTTTCTGCTAACAGCCTATTCTGTATTATGTTTCCATTGTACCTGGTACAGCAAGTTCTAGCACATGTACTCGAGGAAGCAGGCTATAAAAAGGATTCATTGTTGGTCTTGGCTGACTTCATGAAGGTATCAAAACATCTGAAAAATAACATGAGTTGCAGTGTTGAAAATTTTCATTACTTTTGTGTTGAGTTATTGTTGGTCAACACTTTAATAGGCATCAGAGACGGTTGATTTGCTTTAGTTTTTCTGTTCTTCTAATGTCAGAAATTTATATATGACTTTTGGTATTTTAATATCTGATCTAGTAAGCTTCTCTTCATTAGTCTTTTATTCAATTATTTTCTTGTTTTTCTTCAAGCTACCATGCAATTGCTTGTCAAAGATTAAAGAAAAATGAGGTTGAAGTTCTATTCTTGGTGATTTCTCATGATAATCATTTAATTAGTATGTTCATTTGTCTTGATGATGACACCTATATACTTGGTTGCAGTAGCTTGAAGTTGGAGGCAACAGTCACCTGCTTTTACTTTCAATTCCATCTATTTTTTCTTTCTGAAACCCAGGTTATAATAATATAAAAAATATTTTTATTCAAGTCAATGGGCATGATATTATCCCAATCATAATGGTCTTTCTGGTAATACTTGTAAAGTCATGAATGCTTGTTATTGTTTACTGTTTTTTTGTTTGTTACAATGAGCACTGTTTTAAAGTATGGTGTTATAAGCGTGCTGGACTCTGCTCATTCACTTTCTGATTAAGGTGTCTTTTGTTCTTGATATTTGTTACTTGTCACTGCGTCATTGCCATCTTCTTATTTGAAAAATGCAATATTGATGTCCATCCTTTTTTATTCAGATTCTTGGCAACACAGGTTTAAAAATGGAAGTTGAAGTTCCTGTTGATTAACGGTAGCAATTGAATGTGGATTTCTCGAATCTACAACAAGCAAAACCACTCCTGCATTCGTTTTGATTTTGATGTGGGCATTTCTTGATTCTGGTATTAGTTCTTCGTCTCAGTGGCAGATACGTTTGTTGAGTTTGTAATTACTATGCAACAAAATATGGATAATATGATGCCTTGAGACTTAGCGTTACTTATACGTCTTATTAATATTACAAGCTGATATATGAGCTGTTTTGCAGTTGTCATGACAAATTTTGACTTTTTACTATGAGTTTTATCTTGTCCAACGATGATCAGTTCTTTTATTCTTTTTTTTTTCAGAGTATTGTTATAATTATCATTTGTGTTCATCAGTTCAAAATATGCAATGCATTCCCCTATATCATCTCACTGTGTGACGCAAACTCGTTTGATGATGGTAATTTCTGGCGTTTGAATTTTGATACATCGAGGACCTCTATATATGAATATTATGGTCCAGAATTTCTGGATTTGCCTTTCAACTGGAGTAGCTAGTGTTGGAACAAGACTCTTTCTTCTTGTGGAAAAATTATTCATAGATCCTAAATATCATACTAACATTTTAAAGTTCTCTTAAGCATTCATGTAGATGAGAGTTCGAACCCTCTATAAAATTATAATTGGTGTGTGAGTTATGATAAAAAAAAAGTAAATTCTTGTAAAAATATATTCTTTAATTTCTAAATCATCAACTAGATTTTTAAAATTTTTTAATACATAGTTTAGTTAACAATAGGTGTAGGTCGATCTGACTCATACTTTCAATTTATTTATTTACAAGATGTAATTAATAATTCTAATCAATGATAACACCTTGATCTTTGAAAGATTTTGAATACCGTAATAGTAATTAATTAATAATTTTATTAACTAATTATATGATATTTTAAATTTCTAACTATAATGATGATTCTTAATAATCATAAACTATTTTAATTTTTGAAAGATTTTAAATCCCATATTAATCAATAATTTTATTAACTAATTCTGATATTTTAAATTTTTAATCATAATAGTAATTAAAAAATTATAAATAATTAATCAATTATAACTTATTATGCACGGAGGAGAAATCTCTAGTTTGTACTAGTTCTTGTAATTAGTCAGATACTTATTCAACTAATAAAACTTGACATAGTTGACAAATGGTTGAGTTCTTTAAACATGATGTTTAAGTTCGAACTAGGTCAGTGCGCATGGAAAAAATTTTGTTGGGAGTAAAAAAAAGTTAATTACTCCTTAGTCCTTACATTAACAAGGTATTATAAATTAGTAAAATTATAATGGATTTTTTTAAATTTATTTTTTATTTTATATAAATAATTATCCTATACTTTTAAGTTATTTGTAAATGACAACCATTGTAATATTAATATGTTATACTTTGGCAATAAAGATTAATTAATGACTAAATTATTTTAAAAAAATTAAATATTATATATTATTTATGAACATATTAATTAAAAACCATTTTTTTAAAAGAATTCAAAAATCATAGATGTTCACTAAGAAATTTGAAGGTAGTCTTTGGGAAGTTTTTAAGAAGGTATAGAATAAGTTCAGGGGACTAAAGGGTTTTTTTTATTTTTTATTTTTTATTTTTTAAGTATATATATTCTTCTATTAGAAATAATTTATTTCGAGAGAAACTTTTAAACACTAAATACTAAATATGAAACTTTTCTTCAAATTAAAACTAAATGAACAAAAATACAAAATCAACCAAAGTCCAAAAATTGATTAAATAGTTTGACATGTGAGTTGAAGGAACCGCCTTATTTAATTTATGGTTAAGTGAGTCATATCGAGTAAAAAAAATATCATTTTGTAATTAAAACTCAACCCATTTATAAAAAAAAACTACATTAAATGGACTGGCCAACCAGGTTTAGTCTATATTCTTAATTCTTAATTCTAATCTTTTAACATCTTAAGACAATTTTTTTTCTTAATGAAATAGCTTAAATTAAATAAAAATTACTCATTTTCCCAATAAACTTATTAAATAATTCTAGCTGGACTTATCCTTATCAACAATCTTTCGTTTTGGTCGCATCAGCACATTCAAAATCAAATATTTATTAGCAATAATATTTGTTATTAATGTAAGTTAATGATTTTTAAATTAAAAAATTAAAATAAATATATCTTGAAATAGCAAAAGAATTATTCAAAGGCCACTTGTTTGTACGTTAAAAGGTCACTTGTTTTAATTCTGAGATGTAACTTGCTCTGTGTGCATAGGTAGGACAAAGATATATAAATAGAATATTTAGGTAGTTTCTCTTTGATATCACCCTTTAGATTTTTGGTTTCTTTGGCAATTTTTTACGGTAAGATGTGAAAGTTAGGATCATAAAAATTGCTTCACAATAATCCATCTAAATTAGTCAACAATAATATTGAAAAAAATTATAATTTATTTCATTATATACATTTTACAATATCTTTTTAAAATATGAATCCAACTAAATCTTTTATTTGCACAAAAAAAAAAATATCAATGCAATGGAAGTGCCTGTTGTATTTAACCTCATTGTAGACCATTGCAATGAGCTTAGTTGGAAGTGATTTATTTAATTATGCTATTATTCTCTAAAACTTATCTTAATTCTTACTTGAGCCTATGTTTTTACATTGGATATGGTAGAAATGATTGAAATTTATTTCATTAGCTAATTAGCCAAAGGCCAACTCTCAATATGATAATCTATCATTCTATTGCTTAACCCTTTGATACATATTCTCTTTATTTCTTGAGCCTATAATGAGTTATAGACAAGGTTTGAAAAAGTCAAATCCTTAATGATTCCATGATTAAGTTTTGAAAAACTCCTAGGTATGCTACATCTTAACTGAATTCTTTCTAGTTAAAGAATCACTATTTGTTGCTCTAAAATAATTAAGAGACTCTTTGGACAAAAATTATTATTATAAATATTTTTTTATTGTGCTGGCTTCATGTAGACTATCAAAACCCATGTCGATTATTATTATGAATATTCTACAATATATCTTTAGCTTTAGGTATGTCTCCTATTACTCTATATAACCTCTGGTTGAAATGTGTGGTATTATAAAAAGAAATTGTTTAATCACACATGGTGAATTAGTTGTTGAATACAATGTATAAAAGTTTTAAATCAATTATATCTTTAATTTAATTTTTAAACTTCCATGGAGTTATATTTTTAACTATACCAATATGAATTAATAATTATAATCAGCCAAAGAATGACATGAACGGGCTTACAATTTTGATACATTATGTTACCAAATATGTTGACGATTACAATCAATTTATAAAAGGATAAGATATACGATTATTTAAAATGTGTTCGATCCTTGAGGAGTATTATTTTATTGTGATTTCAGTCATGATATTTGGGGAGGCATCCTAACTCTTGTGTGCTTAAATTTACGCCTGAGAGTAATAGACGATTTGTCCTACTTGATATTAGTATCACTTAAGAAAAAAAGAGAATTCCCCTACCTTTAGATTGTGAATGAGTTGAACCCTTTCCTAAAAAAATTTATACAAAAAAAAATGTTGACAATTACAAGGGAATTAGCGATTAGGGTTTAGATTCAAAAGAGAAGTTAAAAATTTAAAAAAGGGAAAAAAAAAAACTCATTAGAGTTCCCAACGGATAGGATTAAAATATAAGTTTCTACCGAGTGGAAGTGACATTTGAAGATTGAATAGTAGTTGTAGATATAAATAGCAAATGTTGGAAATTTAAAATGGACAAAGGTTTTTGCTTGAAATTAAATATTTAGATTAGTTAATTTCTTACAATACTCATCTTTTGATTTTTTTTTAAAACAATCAATTAGTACTTAACTCTGATATCTAAAAGACCTATTTTCAATAAAAGCTGAATTTGAACAAAAAAGTTAAATAATAAAAAAACAACTTAAACAATTTTAATTTCAACAAAAAAATTTGGTCACTTTTTAATGAGAAAATTAATATACTCATCTTTTGATTTTTTTTTTTTAAAACAATCAATTAGTACTTAACTCTGATATCTAAAAGACCTATTTTCAATAAAAGCTGAATTTGAACAAAAAAAGTTAAATAATAAAAAAACAACTTAAACAATTTTAATTTCAACAAAAAAATTTGGTCACTTTTTAATGAGAAAATTAATATACAAGTGCCTATAATTGCATCTTATTTTAAATTAGGTTATCGTAAGTTTTTTCCTTTTTTATTAGATTTATGTAGTTTCATTAATTCTATATATTGGTCTTCAGACTCATAATTTGTAATAGAAATAGTAGCCGAAGATGTAAATCTCACTTGGCAAAAATTTAAGTTAATTTTATCATATGAATTTAAATAAAATCAAAATCAATTACATTATCAATTATATATATAGATGCAAGAGACAATTATGAGCACAATAATTTTTTGTCTTTATGTAGATAACAAACAAAATTTAATTCCATCTTTTGTTTTTCGAGAACTAACTTTTTATTTTGTATTTTTATAACAACTTACACATGTCTAGTCAGCATTCACTAATTCCCATATTATGATTATAAGAACTGATGCCCATAACTAAAAAAAATCATAAGGACTCAATTAAAAAGCTATAGGAACTGATTAAAAATCAAATAAAACTATAAGAACTAACGAATTTATAATCTTTAATTAATCATAATTAATCTCCTCTTATATTTTCTTAAATTGTCTTTTTATCCCTCCTTTTAAAAAGTAAAGCATTTATAGGGGCCAGAACTCCACAATTTTCTAATAGGGGCACTTGTAAACGTATAATTTTCTAGCTGAACTGATTATAGGCACTTGTATATTAATAAAAACTAATTGTATATATAATCAAAAGCTAATGAACAATTAATTTGGGTTAAAATTTATAGATATCTGTTTTTTTTATAAGGTATAAATATCTATGTGGCTTGTATGTTGAGGAGGTTGACTAGAGATGTTTTTTTAGTAGCCTTTTAAAATATGGTCAGACAATCAATGTGACTATTTTTAATAGGAGGATATGTGTACTTTTTTTTTTTAAAAAAAAAAAAAAATCAACACTCGATAGTTATGGGAGCCTGTTATAACCGTTGGAAATAATGCCACAAACCCCCCAAGGACCTTTTAAAACATACAAAAAAGAAGGGGCTAGGAGAACTTGCGGGAAAAGCAAGACAAGGACCCTCCATGGAAATCATTATTTACCGCTGAGACAAAATGCAAATTCTAAAGAACACTCCTTTCTGATTTTCTGAACTTTAGGAAGATATAATTTGGTTCTTGAATTGCTATTTTTTTTTTCCCTATTGCATGAGCCTTCGCTGGTTCTTAAATTCATCATTTTCTTCCGCTTTTTCTTTTCCAATTCGATTCGTTCAAGGGGCTCAGTTATTTCCCTCTGAATTGTCATCTGCGTGAATATTCATCTTCCTCCTTCTTTGCTCTGGGTTGAACTCTGTAATTTCAACGACCAACAATTTGATTCTCCTTCAGGTATGTTCACTGTTCAATCATGTATTTCTGATACAGATTACGTCGAATTCTCTCCTACTTCCCTATCTCCCAAACATCCATAATTTCATCAAACATTATCCCTCCCTATTGTTTCTTTGATCGTATTCTAGGAGGATTTTGTTAATATTGATTACTGAAACCTGATATCAAGTTGATCATTAAGATGATGTATTGTCTCATTTAAGTTTGTAATAATCATTATGAGATTTTAGGGAAAGAATATAATTATCAGAAATATAATAAGTGAAACCCATCACTGCATGTTACTAAGTTGTTATGTGACTTTTTGTGGGATTACATTTTTTTCATTCAGAACTCATAATGATTTTCCCTTTTCTTTAAAATCGAGAAATCCAGACAAAACCATGCTTTCCACTATGAAAGTAATGCAGAATTCGTATCTGGGTGTGTTTCAGAATAAAAGATCATTGCTTCTGCTAGTGTAAGTGATTCTGAGAATGGCAGAAGCTAGCTTGATGAGCAATGGAACAATGGCGGAGAGTGATATTATAGCGATGAAGGAGACGCTTCTAGCTCAGCAACAACTTCTACAGAAGCTTCACGCGGAGTTAGATGAAGAAAGAGAAGCATCTGCAACAGCAACAAGTGAAACTGTTGACATGATTCTACGTTTACAATCAGAGAAAGCGGCAGTAAAAATGGAGGCACAACAATATGAGAGAATGGCAGAGGAAAAGCTAGAACATGTAGAGACAACTCTCGAGATCTTCGAAGAACTTATGTTTCAGAAAGACATGGAGATTGCTTCTCTGGAAAATCAAGTTCAAGCTTATAAAAGAAAGCTTGTTAGCCTTGGATGTGATCCTGATCTCACTGAATTTGAGCTTGAAGAGAATAATAATACTGATGAACATCATCATCAGAACCCAGAAAATAACGAATCTGTGAGAAGGCTCCAATCATTGCCCCCTTTACCTGCAAATAAGAACTCTAGAGCTGTTAGAAAGAGACAAAGATCGGCGAGCCCTCATCGTACCGATATTATTAAAACAATATAGAAGGAGAAAACTGAGAAAAAACCCCTTCAACAACAACAAAACACAGTAGTAGAATCTTCTACTACACATGAAACCCTAGATGCATACTGGGAACAGATCAGAAAGTTAGATAAGAAAGTGAAAGAGATATCAGATTGTAAGGAAATAGAAGGAAAACACGGGTTCAAATCTGAGAGGTAGGAGACACAGATCATGTTCATTAATATATCCAAGAGGAAGGATTAAGACAATTTCTAGTATTAGTAGTTCAGATCAAGTTCCTCATCATCATGAAGTTAAGCTACAAAATAGGGAAGCAGCAATTACAGATCCTTCTTGTTCATCAGTAAATGTGCATGATGTGTTTGAAGTTATACAACTTGGGGATGATGATAATAGAGTCAATAATAAGCATGGGAAAAATATACTAGAGAAGTTGAGAACAACAAATTCAGATAACAGATTAACAAAACCAGACTCAGAAATGATACCAGAGGAAAAGGGGGAAGTACTTTTTAGATATGATTCAGCAAAGCTAATGAAAATTCTCAGCACAAACATGGAAACCAAAGCACACAACAGTCCAAATGGTAGTAATAATAAGATTGCTGGTATGTTAAGCCGGAAAATGGAAGGAATGTCGGCAAGTTTGGAATGCAACGGGGAAGGTGAGTTTCACCTTCTGAGGAAGAGAATCGAGAGGCTTGAGAAGGAGAGGGAGGGAGGGAGCTCAAGGCAAGAAATTAGACTTGAAGGAGATGGTGAAGAACAGCTTAGTCTCTTGAAGGAAATACTCAGCCAGAAAACAATAAAGGAAGATATTATTATAAGTTCAGGAGCAAAAAAATCTGCAACTAAAGAAGATTATGATGGCCTTTTGGATCCTGTTAATGTGGAGCCTGTCAGCACCATTCACTTACACACTCCAATTAGATTCTACCCCTTGCCGTGAAGCTTCACTAAAATTAATATGAAGTATCGGCGACTAACAAAAGTTAAGTCTAACATAATGAGCTAGTTCCTTATAACGTGATGAACTAATTTCGAATCCTTATTAAAAAAGGTAATGAACTAGTTCTTATTAGTAAGCTAACAAAATATTATAATTTAGTTATATAAATAATTATCCTGTACTTTGTAAATACAATTTGAATTCCAAATTACGTTCAAACACACATTGTAATATTAGTATATGTTATACTCTAATAATAAAGGTTAATTAATAACTAAATTATTTTTAAATATTTAAATACCGTATGTTAGTAATTAACATATATGTTAATTGTTAGCAATTTTTTTTTGAAAGGTAAAAAATTATAGAAGATTCCCTGAAAATTTTTACGGAAGTGTTAGAGAGGTTTTTAACAGGGTATAGAATAAGACCAAGTGGCTAAAGTAGCTTTTAGTATATGCGCTGAAGTTGGTTCCTCATAAAACTATATGAACAAAATCAATTAAAAAATGATTAAATAATAAGGCATGTGAGTTAAATGAGCCAACTTATTAATGTAATAAGTTATTAAGATATTAAATTTCAAGAATAATATCTTTTATTAATGTAAGTTATTGAATATTAAATTAAAAAAATACAATAAAATGTATCTTGAAATAACAAAAGAATTATTCAAACACCACTTGTTATAATTTCAAGATGTAGCTTGTTAATTTGTGTATATACAGTAGAAAGATAAACGGAGTTCGGTTTATATTTTGATCTAAGTTATTGGATCTTCGGCTTTTTTGTCAGCGGAACGGATCATAAAATTTCTTCACAATTATTCATCTAAATAAGTCAATAAATATAATATAAAGAATTATAATTTATTTCATTATATACATTTTCTAATACCTTTTTAAAATATGGATCGACTTAAATCTTTTCTTTACCAAATAAAACCCTATAACAATGGAATGAAAACTTCTCTTTTATTCCACCTCATTTTATTCCATTTCAATAGCTGAAGTTAGATCAACACCCATATGTAAAACTTTTGTAAAGGATACCAATATATTCCTTAAAATGTCCTAAGTATTTAATCATTGGGTCATTTGTTCCGAACTAGTAACATTATTTTTGAATTTTTAACGATTTTTGTAATTATAATCCAACCGTCCATATTTATTATTGTATTTATTTAGTTCGCCAGTATCAATTATATATTAGAATTGAAGATATTGAATACATCTGAAAATTGAAAATACATTGAACACATTCGAAGATTTCCAAGGTCTATAACCATAGTACAAGTCCTGACTGCATGATGTGTTTGAAGTTCCACAACTTGGGGATGATAACAATAGATTTAACAATAACCATGAAAGAATTAGTCTAGAGAGATTGAGAACAACAGATTCAAGTAAGATAACAGATTAACAAAACCAAATCCTAAAGTGCCACGAAGTAAAAGGTTGGAGGACTTTTAAGATATGATTCAGCAAAGCTAATGAGAATTCTTAACACAAACATGGAAACCAAAGCACACAACAGTCCAAATGTTGATAATAATAAGAATAAGATCACTTGTATGTTTAGCCAAAAAATAGAAGGAACAACAAGTTTGGAATGCAATAGGGAACCCAGTTTCACCTTTTGTTGAAGAGAATAGGTTTGAGAAGGACATTATCAATACTTCGTATGTATAAAAATTTATTAAAGCCAGTCATTCTTACGAATTAAATTTTTAAATAGGAATGTCTTCTCTTTTTATTTTATATTTTGTGGCAACTTACATATCGTTCAATAATCAATATTTATATCAGTCATAGTTAAGAGATTATAAGCATAGGGGTTAATATAAATAACAAAAGAGACTATAATAACTCAACAAAAAGATATAAAACTATATGAATTTTAATAAAAATCAAATGAAATCAATAAGAATTGAGGAATTAATTTTTAGAAAAATTACCCTCAAATTCTAAAGAAAATAAATTATTATTATTATTAGCTCCTATATAATCATTAAATTGATCTGACGTCCCATGAGATCCATGAAAAAATTATTAGAATTGTGAAAAGACGAGTTTATCCTAACTTGTTATTAGTAGCATATTGACTTGTCAATTGAGCCGCCTTGACTTGTGATCGGTGGCACTGTGACTTATTATGCCATGGCTTGTCAATTGTGGTATACTGACATTTTATTAGTTACATATTAACTTATTAATTGAAGCATTTTAATTTGTCATTAGTAACATATTAATTTATAGATCCCTTAAAATTTCATATCAATTTGACAATTTTATGAGATTTATTAGTGATAATTTATCTTCTTTAGGACCTCATCTGTGTAATTCTCCCCTAAATTTCCCTTTTTTTAATCTCTAGAATTTATAATCCTTAATCATAATTATTAATGCTTTTAAAAGTCTGAAATGTCTTTTTATCCCTTCTTTTAAAAAGTAAAGCATTTATGGGGAGCAGAACTACGCAATTTTCTGGACAGGACGTGCCATAGTACTTAATTGTCAAATGAATCCTGGGTGTCATAATGAAACCCCCGGGCCTTTAAGAAACTAATTGGATATCTACAATCAAAAGCCACTGACTAATAAGGCTTAAAATTTATAAATATCTTTGTTTTGGCGTTGTATCTTGTAAAAGAGGCTTCTTCATGTGTGGAGCCGGAGGTTGAATAGAAATGTTTTGAGCAGCGTCCTAAAATACGGTCGGCAATACTCGGTCGTCATCGGAGCCTGTTATAGCCGTTGGAAATAATGCCACGAACCCACCAACTACCTTTTAAAAAAAAATTAGAACATTAAAAAAAGAAGGGGCCCGGAGCACTTGCGGGAAAAGAAAGACAAGGGCCCTACAAGGAAATCATTATTCACCGCTGAGAGAAAAAAAAAATGCAAATTCTAGAGAATACTAAAACAACAACACACTTTCTGATTCTTCATGCGAAGCCAGTAACGTTCATGCACCATCATGTTGTCTGGGTTTGATTGTTTGCTCTTTCCGTTGAAAACCCCAGAATGAATTATGATTCAAGTTTTTTTTCCCAATCCTGTTTCCTTGAAAATTATTTTTTCTGGGTGAAACTGTATGGCCCTTTTGTTTCTTTTTCTGTATTTGTCTCCCTTGGGGCTTTCCTTGTTTGTCTCGTTTGATGAATACATGCTAATTCGGAAGCTATAATTTCGTTCGTGAATTTCTTATTTTATATTGCATGAGCCTGCGCTGGTTCTTAAATCCATCATTTTCTTCCCCTTTTTCTCGTCCAATTCGATTCGTTCAAGAGACTCTCTGGGTTTCCTTCAAGTGCAAGCTCTGTTATTTCCCTATGAACTGTCATCTGCTTAAAGATTCATTATCTTACCAGTTTGCGATCACCTCCTCCTTCTCTGCTCTGGCCTGAAACTCTGCAATTTCGACCAACAATTTGATTCCCCTGCAGGTATGTTCGCTGTTCAATCATATATTTCTGATACAGATTACGTAGAATTCTCTCATGAAACCTGTTTTCCTATACCCCAAACATCCATAATTTCATCAAACAATATCTCTCTTGTTGCTTCTTTGATCGTATCCTAGGTAGATTTTATTTAATATTGATTACTGAAACCTGGTTCTAATATCAAGTTGATCATTAAGTTGATGTATTGTCGTCTCATTTAAGTTTGGGAAAATTACTGTGAAGTCTCAAGGAAAAAATATCATCGTCAAAAAAGTCTCAGAAACAAATAAGTGAAACTTGACATTGCATATTGCTCACTTTGTGAGACTTTTTGGTGATGATATTGAGAACTTAATAATTTTCCCTTTTCTTTGAAATCGCGAAATCCAAACAAAACCATGCTTTCCGGAAAGTGATGCAGAATTCGTATCTGGTGTGTTTCAGAATAAGAGATCATTGCTTCTGCTGGTGTGATTCCTCTGAGAATGGCAGAAGCTAGCTTGATGAGCAGTGGAACAATGGCGGAGAGTGATATTATAGCGATGAGGGAGACGCTTCGAGCTCAGCAACAACTTCTACAGAAGCTATACGCAGAGTTGGATGAAGAAAGAGAAGCATCTGCAACAGCAGCAAGTGAAGCTCTTGACATGATTCTGCGTTTACAAGGAGAGAAAGCAGCAGTAAAAATGGAGGCAAGACAGTACAAGAGAATGGCAGAGGAAAAACTAGAACATACAGAGACAACTCTGGAGATCTTCGAAGAACTTATGTTTCATAAAGACGTGGAAATGGCTTCTCTGGAGAATCAAGTTCAGGCTTATAAGAGAAAGCTTGTTAGCTTTGGATGTGATCCTAATCTCACTGAGTCTGAGCTTGAAGAGAATTATAATAATAATCAGTTGCTTCAAAGAACTGATGAACATCATCATCAGAACCCAGAAAATAATGAATCTGTGAGAAGACTCCATTCCTTGCCTCCTTTACCTAGAGCTGTTAGAAAGAGAGAAAGATCGCCGAGTCCACATCGTCCCGATATGATGCAAACAATAATAGAGGAGGAGAAAACTGAGGAAAAACCCCTTCAACAACAAAGCACGGTCGTAGAATCTACTACACATGAAACCCTAGATGCATACTGGGAACGGATTAGAAAGTTAGATGAGAAAGTGAACGTGATATCAGATTGCAAGGAAATAGAAGAACAACACAGAGGTTCAAGCCTGAGAGGTAGGAGACACAGATCATGTTCATTATTATATCCAAGAGGAAGGAGTCTGTCAATCTCTAGTATTAGTAGTTCAGATCAAGTTCATCATCATGAAGTTAAGCAACAAAATAGGGAAGCATCAATTACATATCCTTCTTGTCCATCAGCAAATGTGCATGACGTGTTTGAAGTTCCACAACCTGGGGATAATAATAATAATAATAAGCATGAAAAAAATAGGTTAGAGAGGTTGAGAAGTACAGATTCATATAACAGATTAACAAAACCAGACCTAGAAGTAGTGCCAGAGGAAAAGGCTGAAGCACTTTCTAGATATGATTCATCAAAGCTAATGAGAATTCTTAGTTCAAACATGGAAACCATAGCCCACAACAGTCCAAATGGTAGTAATAACAATGATAATAAGAATATCACTAGTATGTTTAGCCGGAAAATGGAAGGGATGACGAGTTTGGAATGCAACGGGGAAGCTGAGTTTCACATTCTTTCGAGGAGAATCGAGAGGCTTGAGAAGGAGAGGAAGGGAGTGAGCTCAAGGCAAGAAATCACACATGAAGGAGATGATGGTGAAGATCAGCTTAGGCTCTTGAAGGAAATACTCAGCCAGCTCAAATCAATGAGGGAAGAGATTACTATAAGTTCAAAAGCAAAAAAATCTCCACCAAAAGATGATGGGCTTTTGGATCCTCTTAAAGAGGTAAGACATACACAAACACATTATTCTCTGGTGTTGTTGCATTTTGTTTCTGTAATTGAACTGTGTTCTGATGATAAAAAAAATTCAATGAACAGGCAATGCTGTACATGTGGATTTGATGATTTTGGTATGTGCATGATTTGTATCTTATAGTTTTGAGAATGTGTGGATTTGAGGCCATAGAATAGATTCATTGATTTTTGAAGATAGTTTCTGAAATGTTTATACTCTCTGTTGTAACTTCATCTTGTACATTAGGCACTGATATATGACAGTGACTTGAAGCTCCTGATGTAGGGTTAAGAATGTCGAACTTTTTCTTTCTTTTTTTATTTCCTTTTTTTTTTTTTAATCTGAGATTGAGATTGATGTATACTTGAGTTAGTGGAGTGAGGAGCTTCTCGATTCTGTATTTTCATGCCATGAGAGAAAAATAAAATGTTATGGCGATTTTCCCCCTCATAGTGAAGTAAACGCAGACAAATCACTGTTTCATGAAAAGCATCAAAATATATGTTCCTTCTTCATCATCTTCTTCAGTGCCTTTTTTAGTTGTCTCTTCCCAGTTTGTTTGTTCTGAGAGTAGATTTGAAGTCCCGATCTAGCTTCTCAATTGTATCTTACAGAATATACGAGAGGAGTTTTATTTCGACTTACGTGAACATATGTATCAATTGTAAATCTAAACAAGCAGTAAATGTATCAGCCTGTTTATACATATCATTATGGGCTATATTGATTAAGGAGCTGTGTGATGGTGATTTTTATTTGGAACGATCCAGCTCAATTTGTATTGAAACTTGAGATATAAGTACCTTTATTTTATCCCTTTAACTTTTCTTTTTATTTTTTAAGTTGGTTTGTTTAGTTTCACGTTAGAAACTACTTTCCATAGAAACTATAGTTTCGATAGTTTTTAATAAGAAACTAAATGCAGAGTTGAAGGTTTAATCAAGAATGTCTCATTTGTATTGCTTTTTTTTTTTTTTTGATAAAAAAATTTTTTAAAAAAAGATTCGACTCACCTATGATCTAATTTTTTGTATTGCTTATTGAACAAGGGACAGAGTGAACATATGCTATTTTTTTGTAAGAGGAGGAGAAGAAAATCGGAGAAAAACAAAAAACTGGGCCAGGATTGATTCTAGGCCTACATTCTGAATTTCTGATTACTCTAACAAGGCTTTGATTCTTATTACCAAAAAGCAAATCCCCTCTTCTTCTCTGACAAATATAATTATGTTTGGTGTACATAATAATATTAATAAAAAAAGAAAAAATATATTAGGTTAGTTCAGGAGATGCCTAGATGGCAAGAGTTCAATCCCTTTAATGTAATAAGAGAGATCAGTGATGTAGCAAGGGTTGCAACAGCTCAACTAGCGATCTGAGTTCGAATCAAGGGAATACCGCAGTATTAAATACTTAGTGATAAATTTTGCTACTTTTGATGGCTCTATCCTATTCAATCTGAATTAGTCTAAATCCTTGATAAATCTTTTAAATTAAAGTGAGTAGGTTCATGATATCGTGTACTCGTGTAAAAAATATAGAAATTAGATAATAAAAGTGAGAGGAGAAATAACTCCAGCTTTACTTTAAAAAAAAAAATAATAGTAATAGTAAACAAATATGATTAAATAATCATAATAAATACATAATAGTTCTTATCCAAAAAAAAATCAGTTTAATTAGTTGGTAAGAATGAAACACATATCCTACACATCCATTTCGTCAATGTGAGAACTATATAGCTAGATAAGATTGAAGAAGTAGTAAGCAGAACAGCCAATTGGATAAGAATTTATAAGTTTTTTATTATTTTGCAAAGAACTAATCCTCTGTATGTCATCACTTTGAGACTCCACGGTTACATCACAAAGTTACTCTTTCGGTGGCCATGAGATCAAATCTTGGGTTTCTGGTATATTCTGGTTGATAATATTGGGTATATCTTGTTCTACCTACCAAACATCGTCATCAGCTACTTGTAGGGATTTTGATTGGTGATCTATTTAGGGGACGCAATTGGACGACCGAAAAAGTAAGGCAAACTTTTCGACTAAGACATTAATACTTCTCTTCTCCCCCCCCCCCCCTTTTTGGGACTTTCATCTTCATGAAGCGGAGACAAGGGTGGACTAAGATTTTAATTTTTTTCTTAGTTTATAATGTTATTATATATTTCGGAGGGAAAATGTGGCACTCCATAAATTTTTATACACACAAAATACTAATACTATGATATAGGTCCTTATCATCAATAAAAATTTTAATGGGGAACTTCTTCCTAATTTTTTCTATTTTGACTCTTTGAAATGAAATATTTATAAATAGTTTTTAAGAATACTATCTTTTACCTTAGTTTGATTGATGATAGCTTTTCCATCCTCCATCCCTCCCCCCAGGGAACTACTTTACCAATCAAAAGGTAATTTTGAAAAGTTGTAAAAAAATTTATATTTAACTAATTTTCTTAATAACATGTAAGTAATTAATTAGCATAGACTTACAAAAAGGCCATGAAGGAGTAATAAATAAGTAAAATGTTTCAAAAATTTAAGTTATAAAAAAAAATTGCCATGCATCTTTCAAAAATTATTATTCCCTATAGTCCTAATTAATTGTTGAGCACATAAATTAAAAAAAAAAAGTTAAGGAAACCAACATGAGTTTATTCAAATGAGAGAGGTTTTGACCCCTTAAATATAAAATATTGAGTTCAAACTCATATAAATATAGAAAATACTTTTGAGATAACTATTCTCAATTAGGTTTGACAATATTCGAACCTAACATAACCAGCACGCCACAGTTATCTACAATTTATACTAATTTTTTTAAAATTAATAACCATTTTATATATTTAATTCATTCTATTTACTAATTTTCCTCATGTAATTTCTATTTATTGCACGATGGAAATAGTTAAAAAAATAATGGATATGATAAACAAACAAACGAAATTAAGTTGTTATCAAACCAAACTTCTTGACAATCTCTTATATATCTAGGATCATAGGAGGGAGTATCATCTTTGGAGTGGAGAACTATCTATCTAGTAAAGATATATTCATGATGATTACTTTAGACTTGCTTCTCTTTCTGGTACATATTCAACTTGTCTTTTAATCTATCATATCATATGGAATTATAGAAACGATTACGAGCATACATACATAGCATGAACTCTTGGACACACAAAGAGACAGTGGAATTATATACAGGACTAGGAGTGCATATTTGCCATGAATGATTACAACCCCTGGTCCATGAAAAAAACATATCCTTTCGATTATTAATGTGTAAAAACTACTTAATTAATTTAAGTAAATTAAAAAAATTAATTATAATAAGTGTGATATAATTTCTCTAAAAATATTCTTACATAACATTATATTGTATATAAATTTATAAGTTAGGTAAAATTAATTTGAGATAAAATGATAAGTATGAAATATAAAGTGGATTGAACTACATTAGGGACCAAAACCATCCCTATAACTGACTCTTATATTTAGGACCAAAAGAGTAATATATAGCTCCAAATAAAGTCAACATATATTGATCTCCTTCAAAAACTTGCCCGGGTTTGTGTGATACTCCTTCAGTCTTTAATATAAGAGTTAATTAATTTTTTTAGAAATATTAAGGAAATCAAATAAATCAATTAATTATAACTAATATAAGAGGTAATTGACTAATATGTGTAGATTAAAGAGTATATAATATAGATTTATCTCGAAGAGATAAATTTAATCATAATTAATTAATTTATTTATTTATTTTTCTTAATTTATATCAAATAGTCAACTTGCTAATAGCTCCATAAAAGAAACCCTGAAGCAATAAATGTGTCTACCAAAGGAATAATATCTTAATCTTAATGGAAAGGTTCATATAATATTGGCATCTTCAAGACCCACTAATTGTTTTTGCTCATCAATTTGCAGGCAGATAACAACTTATCATAATAATCTTGCTTTTTTTTTAATTTCTTCTCCTTCTTCTTCTTCTGTGAATGAATTGGACAACTTGACCTACCACTGCAAATAATCATGGCGTAGCTGTTTTCTCGTGCTCAAATGTGCGTGTGTGATGCAAAATGTGAACAAAAGATGAAAACGATATTAGTGTTCGAGTGTGGATATTCTCTTAATTCTCAGTGATTAGGGTTATTATATCAACTTCCACTGGCTTTTTTTTTATGTATATAAAAGGTAGGCAGAAAGATAATAGGAATTCACTCGTAACTACCACAAAACACGACTCTCACTATATCTTCTAGAGATAATACAAGAAGGATTGACTTCCAAGTACATTTCACGTTTGTGGATATATATATATATATATATATATATATATATATATATATATATTCTCAGTGTAATAGAAAATCATACAGATACTGATTATATCTATCATGCTAAGAGTAATTAGAGAAGTGTGGTTGACCGCTGACCCAGTTAAAAGATTCATGACATTGATGTTTAAAAGTTTATGATAAAGTAATTTGAAGTTTAAAATCATCATCTACATATTACTATCATGTGGTATCATTATATTAATTTGTTTTTTTCCCTTTATATATTTTCAGTATTCATTAAGCAATTGGAGTTCCACACAAATGGATAATATTCAGCAAACATTAGGAATTAAGAAGAAAAATTCAGTACCTTCAATCTATAAAGCATTCTAGGGGTGCTAGTAATGTGCAAGATGTATTTAGAAATTAATAATTTTTTATACTATGGTAATTACCATAGGATATTTAGTACTATTTAATTAATTTATTTAAATTAAATATTGTCAAACTTAATTAGATATAGTGTTTTTAACAACTTTTTTATCCTATTTTATAGGTTTAGAGAAATCGAGTTCCTTTTATTTAACTTAACTACCATTAGTTGAATCAATTTTATAATGATGGTGAAAACAATTTAGAATAAAAAAATCAAGTAGACAATTGGTTGATTAATGTTGATTTTCAAATTCTTAGGTTTGATCTCTTCCAATGGGGGATGAAAAAGTGAATAGGGGAAAAAATAAATGTAGGTGGGACCCAATTGTCATGCAGGGTTCCTCCATTGCCACAAGTGGATCTAAACACTTCACCTATATCCTCCTCTATTTTAGTCATCTTTCGTTTACATACATGAAATATAATCAAGGGGAAATTATACTAGAGATACCTACACTTTTTTAAAATTTTTAATTTAATATTTGTGCAAATTTTTTCAATTAAATATTTTAATTTTATTATTTTAACACAATTAACCCCTATAATTTTATTTAGTTAGTATTATTAGCCTTTGTATATTTGTATATGAGTTAACGGTGCTAAATAGGGTAAAATTAAAGATTTAATTGATAAAAAAGCATACAGATATCATATTATAAATTTGGAGAAAATATAGGTGCCCCTAATATAGCCTTTCCTGTAATTAATTCACTAATTTACTTTTCAAGTAAATTATCTTCACTACAAAAGGAATCATCCACCTTAGAGTTAACTGCTTCATCATAGGAAGATGGATTACACAAATAGTCCTTCAACATTCCTATTTCTTGAGCTACATCCATCATGCTTGGCCTTGTCAGAGGATTATACTGAGTGCAGAGAAGCCCCAGTTCTATGAGTTCAAGTACAACATCTTGCCAGATTTTGCTGCTGTCATATTGTTGTTGCGCAGAATGTGAATGTGACAACCTTTGCAATGTCTTCTCAACAACGTTGTTAAGCTTGTATGGGTACTGTCTCTTCACCCACTCATGCAAACTTGAGCCTTCATGGACAAGAACATCTGTTGGAGGCCTACCTGTCACTATTTCTAGTAGTAATACTCCATAACTGTACACATCACCTTGTGTTGATGCTTTTTTCCCCATTCCATACTCTGGTTTTTCCAAATTGAAGATCAGAGAAATAGTAATAAGTTTTGCAGCATAAAGGTATATATTATTTGGGTATAATAGCCTAATTCTTTGTGTTTCCCCAAAAAAATGTGGAATCAATATACTTCCAATGCCCAAGACTCCCACCAAACGGGGTTTGGGGATGGACAAATATATGTAACCTTACTTTTTCAGTTATATATTGAATTAGCTTTTTAGTCTTCTAAGCTATTGCACATATATTCACAAATTAAATTTGTTAGGTTAATCCTGTCATGATGCAATTAAAATAAACTTCTAACAGTTTTAACCTGTCTATCATTTCACACTGTTCATATGATTTTTTCTATTATTTTGGTTAAATAACTGCAGCAGGATTAAGCGGGAAAAAACAAGAAGACATGCCTCAAAGAAGTTGCATAATAATCTTAAGTCACAAGAAAACCAACTAATTTTGTGGCTAAGTTTCATTTTACCAAAAATTAGAATATAGTTGCAATTTAACAGAATTTACCTAGCAATGCTCTCATTTAGCAGAGAAAAGAAGAGCAGCAGATAATGAGTTAAAAAATGATTGAACCTAATTTTAAGTATTGTCTTAGTAATGCATCTATCTCTAAATTCTATTGACTAACTGACATCCAGGAAAAGTGCCATCAATAACTCCAGCAAGAACATAAGAAAATTTTTGCAAAATCAAAGTTCATAGTACATACCAGGGGCTATATAGCCAACAGAACCACATAACAAGCCATGTGTTGAACTGAAAGATGCCGAGCTACTATTATTCGAGGCCATACTCTCATCGCCTTTCACGAGCCTTGAAATTCCAAAATCAGTAACCAAAGCTGTCATATCGTCATCGAGAAGTATATTGCTCGGCTTGAGATCGCAGTGGATCACTCTTACTGGTGAGTAATGGTGCAAATAGGCCATTCCTTCAGCCACATCACTGCATATCCTCACTAACTGCACTAAATTCAATCTTTGGCTCAACCCATGGCTTGGATATAGGTGCCTCTCAAGGCTTCCATTTGGCATTAGAGGAAGAACAAGAGCCTTAAACTTTGGCTTGCTGCAAATTGTGATGATCCTTATCAAGTTTCTGTGCCTAGTTCTTCTCAAAATTTGAAACTCTCTTCTAAAACTCCCTGACAATTCACCCGCTGTGGCAGTATCTATCACCTTCACTGCTATTCTGGTGTTATCTCTAAGGACTCCTTTGTAAACATGCCCAAATCTTCCTGAACCAATTAAGCTTGAAGCACTGAATCCTCCAGTGGCTTCAATAAGTTTTTTATATGAAATGCTTGGGTACTTTAGCTCCTTCGTTTCCTCTTCATCGCTCTCACAGTCATTTCTGCCAAATATGGCCAATTGCCTTCGAGATTTCACCATGTGTGCCAATCGGTAGCCGAACATGCACAAGAGGGGAGTGGCAAATAGAAACACAGGAATTATAAGGAGAACAAAATGATAACTCTGTTTCTTGTGGCAACTTTTCATCCTTTTTATGGAACCACATAGAGCATCATTTCCTAGGAAAGAGTCTATGGTGAGAGATGAAATTGCTCCCTTGTTTGGTATATTCCCTGAGAAATTGTTAAAGGAGAAATTGAGTTTCTTCAGAGTGGATGATAACAGAAAGGACTCTGGTATTGGCCCAATTAACCTATTTGAAGAGACATCAAGTGACTTTATATAAGGCAATTGGCCTAATGGAAAAGGGAGAGGGCCCTCTAAGGAGTTACCAGAAAGGTTAAGGTATTCTAGAGCTATGCAGCTTTCAAGCTGAGGTGGGATTCTGCCTGAGAGATTGTTGTTGGATAAATCAATAGCTAGCACCATGTCCATTTTGCTGAGCTCTAATGGTAAAGGGCCATTCAAGTTGTTGCTTGATAAGTTCAAGTATAGTTTCAAGCTAGTTAAGGCGGCGACTTCCGTAGGAATCACCCCGGAAATTCTGTTCCTAGATAGGTCCAAAATCTCCAAATTGACGCATTTTCCAAGACTCGGCGGGATCTTTCCAGAAAGCCGGTTTTCGTACAGCAAAAGCCTTCTTAACTGAGGAAGGTTAGCAAAACTATCTGGTATAGAACCAGAAAGCTTGTTTCTTGACAAGTCTAGAAGGCCCAGATGTTGAATGCCACCAAGTTCTGAAGGAATCTCACCAGATAGTGAATTATTGGACAAATAGATTCTCTCAAGCTTTCCCATCTTCCATAGGCTAGAAGGAATAGATCCATTCAGCAGATTACTAGAAAAATTCAGTAAAGTCAGGTTAACAAGGTTGGATATTTGAGGAGGAATGGGGCCATAAATGAGATTTTTATCAAGATGAAGCTGAACAAGGCTTTTAGGAAGATCCCCAATGTTAGAAGGAAGCTTCCCACCAAGATTGTTTTCTGCTAATTCAAGTTCTTGAAGGTTAGATAAATTTCTCAAAGAATCAAAGAAAGGTTCAAGGTTGGTGTTTCCATCATGGTTCAAAAAGTCATTATCAGACAAATAAAGGAGTTGTAGTTCAGGCCAACTAACAATCTCATATGGTAATTCACCACTCAGCATATTTGACTCCAAATCAAGCCATTTTAGCTGTGTGGAGTTAGAAAGAACTTGAGGAATTTGGCCTACAAGCTTATTAGACCAAAGTAAGAGGAACCTAACTTCTAGAAGCATGCACTCATTGTTCAATGGGATATGTCCCATTAAGGAATTGTTGGAGAGATCTATATACCTCAATGAGGAAGAAGATCCATTACAGAAAAGTGATTCTGGAATCTCACCTTCAAGCTGGTTGCTTCCCATGTCAAGGTAATATAAGTTATGAAGTGAACCCAATTCAGTTGGAATTTCTCCTTGAAGCAAATTCCAACATAAACTGAGTTGCCCCAGTTGAGTTAAGAAGCCTAACTCATTCGGAATGTGACCCACAAAGAAATTCTCAGAAAGATCAAGAATTTTCAAGGAAGTGAGGTTGGAAATAGAAGGGGAAATTATGCCTCCTAGTGATTTTCCATTGAGATCAATCTCTATGACTCTTCTGTCACTTGCATTGTTGCATCTTATCCCTGACCAATTACAGACATGAATGTCAGGAGATTCCCAGCTCGCTAGAGCGTTCTTTGGGTCAGAAACAATGCCTCTCATGAATGATATCAGAGAACTTTTATCAAACACCAGGTCGGCATTTGCTTCCCCATGAACTCCTAAATGAACAACGACCACAGAGAAAAACGCAAACAAGGAAAATCTACACAAACCCATTGAATATGTAAGCTCATGGAAGCAGGGTGCCACAACAATATAATCGCTTCTATTCAAGCCCCCAAAAATTTAATGAAGGAAACGATGGAAAACCAGAGAAAACACACACACAGGAACTGAGTTTCAACGTTCAAATATATGTAAGCTCATGGAAGCAGGGTGCCTAACTGCCGTTTTAGCAATTGACAGTACGTTTGGCGCCCATGATGATTGACTTTGAAACTGGCCTATGAAGGGGTGTACACGTGGCTACCCTTCACATGACACGTCAGCAACGTTAGGGGGCGTTTAGGCACTAGGCAATAGTGGTGGACATGTCAGCAAGGTAGGCCTAACGTTAACATTCTAGTTTAATGGATGGTGGACAACGTTAGTGGATTATGTGCTGTTAGGGGAGATAATCTTGTTTAATAGCCACGCTTGTTGCAGGGAATAGGAACAATGAATGGGGATGAGAATGCGTTAAAGATTGGCTTATAGTTACAATTTCTAAGAAATTTAAATCTCAAAACTATAATTTGACATATGAGCTGGTTTTGTTTTAGTGCAGTGATCATCTTTGATAGTGTAATTGTTCTTGACTCTTGAGCAGTAATGGGTAGGTACGCAAAAATTTGAGAGTCACATCGCTGAGAATTACTAGGAATGATCATTAATTGGATTGTTACTAGTCATGCAAATTATCTTGCACAGTGAAAATGTTGAGGGAGGAACATAATTTGATAGTACCAAAATAGATTATGGCATCAGCTGATTTGTTGTTACTCTTTTAAATATCTAAGTAATTAACTAATTCGAATCGAAGTTTTTTGACCCTGATATCTTTTTCTAGGAGTTTTTTTTTAAAAACATGAAATTTGAACCTCAGTTCTTCTATTTTGTAATCTAACTAGTTCAATGTTAGACTAAATATCTTTAGGTAGTTTTGTGTTACTCTTAATGTGTGTAAGTTCCATCTGCCACTTGCTTTAGCTTCAACATAAGGAAAATGATGTGAACTGAAGCACTGTTTGTTTCATTCTATTGATGAGAAGCTAAAGAAGATCTAAGGATAACATTATCATTAAACTATTAAAACCTTCGAATCCACCTCTCCTTTCGTTTACCTACCCAATCTTTATTTCATGTGATCTCAATCTCTTCAACATTAAGTACATTATTAAAGAAATTAAACTAACGGTAGTTTAGTAGAGCAAACTAAACACAATTTCCTTTAGCAAAGTTAAGGGTTTGTTTTTTATATATTACAAAAAATATGTGAGATGAAAAAACGGAAAGCTAGGTAACTATATTTAAAAGTAATCAATGAAAGTTAAGTATAATAAAATAGATTAATCTCTCGTTGATAAATTTTAAAAAAATTGTATTTAGTGCCTTTCAATATAATTGATTCTAATAAAAAAAATATATATACTAAATAGTAAATGTGTACATTTCTCTAATAAATATTTAAACATTAGTTCGCCAGTTAAGTAAGACTAACTTTTTTCAATAAACTCAATTCCTCTTAGTCCCTCATATTTTTTTAAATCCCCTTTAGATAAACCTCATTAAGTAGGCAGGAAAGCTTATAATGTTGTTTATGGGCTACAATGTAATGATCAATCTCATATCTAAGTTCTGATCCATCAAAACTTATCCACTAAGCATCCTAATTCATTATTACATCTATGGGTGTGCAAAAATCTAGTGATCTAGCATGACTATCGATCCATCTCAAACTAACCCCCTGGTCTAGTATGGGAAAAATTGGCTTGAAGTAAAAGAAAAAAGGACTAACCAAATTGGACTGACTCCTCAAGTTGGATTGGATAGGGGACTAGGCACTCAAACCAATTGGTTTCAAGTATTATATTATTTTTTTAATCTAACCTAACTACTTAGATAATTAAACATAGTTGTTTGAGTGCCCGTTTAGATTAGCGGTGAATAAATATAATTTTTAAGTAACAAATATGAGGTTGAATCTTAATTGTAGGCTTGATTTTCTTTTTTTTTGGTTAATTCCTTGTTTCCTAATTTAGTCCTTTTTTTTTGGGCTTAAGTGTTCCACTTGTCCTAGCCACATCATCCTTAGCAACGGAGAAGAGCAGGGAAAGGGATGGAGAAGTTGATTTATGTTCACGTTGCCATGTTGGGAGAATCTTTAGAAGAAGATTCTACTGATGATTCAGGGTACATGGATTCAGAATCATCATCGTCATCAGATTTTACTGATCCAATGTACAAGGATTCAAAAAACATTTGGTATTTGATCCAACCAAAAAGCGAGGTGGTGATGATGATGATGATGGTGATGGTGTTGAATTGGCACAGGTTTTTGAAGATGACGATCAACTAAATCACCAAGATCCTGCTCTTTTGGATACCAACTGCCAAGCGATTGGTTCATACATTTATGTGATCGGTGGCCTCAATATCACATGTTATTGGCCATGTTGTAGCAGTGACTAAGGTTCCAAGATGATACGTTGTATATAGACACTCGTAATCCAAAACATGGTTGGAGAACTTGCTCTACTTTACCATTCCCTCAAAGTTGTGGTACATCCGCTGTTGTCGACGATAAGTGGTTGTATATTTTTGGCGGTTACTGCCATAATAACGACGATCTTCCTCCGGATCCTTGGGGTTATGCTGTCAATGCTGATGACACCAAACAAGTAAGAGAAATTACCCAACCTGGTAATTCTGTTTTTTCCCCTTTGTTTTCTGGTTGTTTATCCCCAGGCACACTTTTTGCCTATATGTTTGATGAAGAAGGAAATTTGTATCAACTTGATTGCAAGACTAGCACTTGGAGTGTGTATCAGGATTTACCTTATAAAGACAGGTTCTTAGGTTGCAGCATTGCTTTGGATGATGGGATTCTTTATCTTTATGATTATTTTAGAATTCATTTCTTATGATATGCTTAACAAAAAGGAACTTCTTGTGGTTGACCTTCCCCATTCCTTTTGCTTTGGTCTCAAAGCAGTTGTCAAACTCATTTTCCTTTCAAAGAATAGGTTCCGCATTTTGTGACAATCGGTGAGGGGTGCCAATAAAATCTATATTCATTACACAAGATTCTCAGTTTCTTATCGTGTACCTAATCCCACTGTTGTTCTCGAGGAGAAGCGGATTTTCCCTGTTGATGGCTACCATTTTCTCAATGTTGTGGCTGTTTAAGTTGGCCTGAATTTGAAGTTCACCTTGAAATGTATTCTTGAATTTGCTTTTACTTCTTCATGTTTGCATTCTCCCTTTTGTTTTATTCTTTCATGTCTCGTATGGATTTGGTTCTTTCAAGTTTCAAGTAGTTCTTATATTCTGAGTAAATTACTGTGAACTGCCGAGCTGATCATCTCCAGTTCCAAGTATGTATCATCCGGCGCATGTTGGAACTCTCTGAAAGTGAAACTTTTAAGATTTCCCAATCTAGCAAGTCCCTCTTCTTGACAATCTGCAATAACGCCAACATAAAACTATTAGTACTCCTCCTTTACTTACCATGCAATATAGAATCGTTGTTCAAGTTTTTACTTACCATTGATGTACAGGATGGCTCGGCTCTGCCGTCTCTTCCTGTTCCATAAGATCCCAAAAGACGAGTATAATGCTAGCAAAACTAAAACTGACTCCAAGTGCAATTGCTAGCTTCTTGGACTTGTGATTTCCTACAAAATGGAAATTTATATAGGTTATAAAGACTTGGTGTAAACTAATAATGAAAGGGAGTGTAAAACAATGCCTATACAAATTAAAAGGGGCAATAACCATTAGATTTTAAGAAAATGAGTTAATTACTAAAAAAATTTAACGACGAGTGAATAGTAGAAATAAAAAATTTGTTGCTATTTTTTATATTAAAATTTATTATTATATGCTTCTCAATTATTATTAGATTTGAAGGTAATTAATTCCTATTTTCAGCACCTCATTATCATTCCCCCAATTTAAAAAGCTATCTGGTGACAATGTTATAGTGAAAGGAACAGGGGTGAGGGTTGTTGATCGATAGTAGCATTCTGTAGAATTACTTACACAAATTAAGGGTTTCCAACCACGCTACAAGAGTAACAAATGAACCATAGCAAAAGCTTAGGCCAAACGGAAATAATCAATATTTAAATTAAATTAAGTAATAGGACATCAATCTTATAGGCACCAGCAAGTGAGAATACAGAGAAAGGTAAAGAAATGAATAATATTTATTATAATTAAATCCTATATAAATTAAGTCCTATATGAATTAATATTTATTATAAACAACCATAAAACTATAATTAAAAAAGATTTAATTAAGACATAACTTCTTCCTCTTCATACATACATATATATATATATATATATATATATATGTGTGTGTGTGTGTGTGTGTGTGTGCATGCTGCTTAAAAGCTTCAATCCTCTCAAACAATTTCCTTTTCAATTTTATTTCAATGTTTAAATTATTTTTAAATAAAGATAATAGAGTAATTATTATTTTTAGCATTAATACAATTTTTATTTCTTAAGATTTATAGAAATTTTAATTTTAGTTCCTTAAATTTTATATAATAGGTATTAGTCTCTGAAGAATAAAATAATTTAAATTTTTATTAAATTATAAAAATTAAAATTTTAGACAAAAAATTAGGAGACTAAAAATAAAATAAGAGTAAATTTGATAGAATAAAAATTTAATTAAAATATATATTTATATTACGTATTTTGTACAGCATTCCCCCCACACCACCCAAAACAACTCACCCAAAAAAAAAAAAACTTTTTATTTTACTGTTATTTTAAAACGATAAAGCTCCAAGTCCATGCTCTGTTTATCATATTCCCCAAAACATGGAACATAAAATGACAAAAATCTTCGAGGGGGCCGCCCTTGAGGTTTAACGGAGGTTTCATCATCCTCTTCTTCGGCGTGAAGGCGCATTCATTCCATTTCCATCTCCATCCACAATGACGTTGGCAACTTCCTTTGCTAGCCCTCATGTCCACGCTTATCCCAACACTAGGAGAAATTGCCTTCTTCCTATCAGAAGAAAATCTCATAAGAAGCTTCGCTTTCTCTTTATCTCACCCTCCACTACTCTCTTCGCTTCACTTCCTACTACTTCTTCTTTCAGTATCAAGTCTGTTTCTAATCGAGTTCAATTTCACCCTTTATCGGACTCAATACATTATGATTTCATCGAAGACCTCGAGAATTCCCTCGCTTCTTTTGCTGCCGTGAACGGAGTTCGTCAAATTGAGTCCCCCGAGTTGTCCTCGAGCATATTTATCCCCGAACCACCTTGGTTTTCCTCGCTCTTTTTGAAAGGTTTGTACTCGGAAATTATCCAAGAATTTAAATTGGAGTTTAAGGAAATTGAGAGAAGGAAATATAATTTGCTGAGGAGAAGGCAGATTAAAGCCGAGACAGAAGCGTGGGAGAGTATGGTGGAGGAGTATAGAGAGCTTGAAAGAGAAATGCGTGAGAAAAACTTGGCTCCTAATTTGCCAAAGATAAAGGCTTTGTTTTTGGGGTGGTTTGAACCGCTGAAGGAAGCTATAGAAGCTGAGCAGAAGACGCAGAGGTCGAAGAAGAAGAAAGCTGCGTATGCACCACATATTGATTTGTTGCCTGCATCTAAAATGGCGGTTATTGTCATGCATAAGATGATGGGTTTAGTGATGCTGGAGCTTGAGGCGGGGTATGTTCAGGTTGTTCAGGCTGCAGTTCAGATTGGAATGGCTATAGAACAAGAGGTAAATGATAAAAGTTCCTTTCATAAATTCCTTTGGTGCCACTCATACCACAGGGCACTATGATTTATCTATCCTCTTTATCATATAGTTCTGTGAACGTGCATTGACAGCTAACAGCGGTTTCTGTCTAGCTTATCCACAGTGCCATTAGTCTTATTTGGATTAGTGGCTTGGATTTGATTTTATACTTTAGATAGCTGCGTTTCACTAGTTTTGATTTGATTAATACGTTCTGACCACTAGCATTACAGAAAACATTGATGTTAAAAGTTAAAATAATATTCATAAAATCAGAAACTACAATATATATCTACAATTTCTCCTTGAAACTAGTACAAGACTGTACTTTATCAATGAATCATTAAGTTCTGATATTGGTGGGTTGATGGAGATTTAGGTAGTACGGGATGCCCAAGTCCTGAGTAAAATGAGATGTTTAATGGAGCATTTAAGTGGATTTGTTTTCCCATCTCAATAGCTAACTTTTTGGGGAGGATTATTTATCCTCTTGAGTAACCACTCCATAGAGCATCCTTTACTATGTGGAACTTGAGACATTCCATACTTTGTGGAGAGCCAACATCAGGCGGCCACCCTGGAGAGCCCATCTTAGTGTCCATCAGTCGGCCTCCTTGGAGAGCCAACATCATGATGGCTACTATGTTGGAACTAACTATTGAGCTTCATATTCTACTTCATGTGGGATTTAGGCATCCCATACCATACTAGTATACTACCCTATCTCCATACCCTATCTTCATGTGGGATTTAGGCATCCCATACCTACTAATAGGGCGGGGACTGAGAGTTATGTTTTGTTGAGTTTTTGTTCTGTTTCTTTGAATCATTTTTGCTTGGTTGTTCTTTTTGTAATGTAGTTTCATGATGACTTTAGAAAAGGAGTACATCCTTTCTCAACGGGTTCTACTTTGGTTACAAATTGAGATATCTATTATAATTGTCTCAATGTAATGTGTTGCAGGTTAGGATTCATAGATTTCTGGAGAAGACTAGAAGACACAATGGTAAGAAGACAGTGGCTGGTTCTGAGGATGACCTTAATAATGATAAAGAGAAAATAAGGAAACGTGTAAATGGTTTGATCAAAAGTAAAAGAATGAAAGAGGTGCAGTTGCTATTGAAGAAAGAAGAATTTAGTCCTTGGGGACGTGATACCCAGGCTAAGGTTTGTGTGCATTTATGTGTAATTTCATCAATTTTTTAATTTTTTGTTTTAACACTGTAATTAATTAGTAAACCTAATGAAACATGCAGCTGGGATGTCGATTAATACAATTATTAATTGAGACAGCATATTTACATGCTCCTGCTGACCAGTCTGCTGATACTCCACCTGATATTCGGCCAGCATTCAACCATAGGATTAAAGCTATATCAAAACATCCAGGGTGAGGGTTCACTTTTTTTTTTTTCCTTAATCAATAATGCTTACTTTAGGACCTGAACTCCTAGCAACACTGTCAGATAAGGGAAATTACAGATTGGCTGTTCTTTGGTATAAATTGCCTGAGTAGATGTGTCCTGGATGGTACTTGCTTCTCTCTCTTTCCCTCCCATTATAACATATATTATTCTTCAACGCACAAGTACATGAACAGAGGCCATTGGCTTAGAAGGCATTGAGAGTATGAGGTGCAACCCTTGCTAAAGGAAAATGAAAAAATAAAACTACCACTTTTAAAAAGGTTCACTTGCCAGTGATTGTAGATGTTTTAAATTCTTGACTAGGAAAAGAATCACTGCAATGATGGCTTGCAAAGGATTGATTAAAGTTCTTTTGGACAGTACCGTCTTATTTCTTATGTAATTCTGAATTGCTGTATGGTACTTGCAGGCAAAAGATTTTGAAGAATTATGGCGTTATAGAGTGTGACCCCTTACTCCTGGCTGGGCTTGATAAATCTGTGAGTTGAGAAATCATGCTTTTATTATTTTTATTTTGTATTTTCATACTGTGCCCATTTTAAGCTGAACGGCAAGGTTGTAATAAGCTTTTTCCTGAAAATAAATGCATGATAAACCCATTATTATCTGTAACAACATCTATAGTTTATGGTCTTTATACACCCCCTAATTCCCCCCTCCCTAAAAAAAAATACAAAAAGAAAACAGGGGAAAACTCCAACCTACAGAAAAAAATTGCTTTGACATCTTAACCAAAGCTATGATTTCTTTTAAGCATGATTTTAAGGTATTTTGAACTCCTGATAGTGCTAATCCTTAAAGAATTAGCAGTATACACCATGAACTGTGAATATATATTGCCTGCTTACTAATTAATGCCCTTGTTATTGTGCAGGCTAAGCATATGTTAATACCCTACATGCCAATGCTAATACCTCCTAAGAGGTGGAAAGGGTATGTCAAATATAATGAGTCATACTGTTGCATTTTATTTGAATAGCCTGCATTTGATTAATCACCATAAAATATAGGAATAATATGGTAGCTAGCAAGGGGTGCAAATAGCTGCCCACATTTTTTTAAGAAAAAAAAAAATCTTAGTCTCTCTCTCTCACTATCCCCTTGATACTCTTTCCAGGTATGACAAAGGTGGGCACTTGTTTTTACCTTCTTATATCATGCGTACTCATGGATCTAGGAAGCAGCAAAATGTAATGAAAAATGTTGACAGGAAAAAAATGCAGAAAGTTTATGAGGTATTTTATGTGAATTTCTGCTTTCTGTTTTCATTGTCAAGAAAGGAGCGAGGCAGTATTCCATAAAATGGATGTTCTGGTTAAAAATGATGCATTATTGTATTGTTTGGCATTGCTATTTTCATTCATATTTCATTATGCATTATTGCTTTTTCTTTTCTCATGTAAAGTTGTTCCTATGCATATTCCCATGTATCTTTGACCTAGTTTGTGCTGACATGATAAATTTTCAGGCCTTGGATACACTCGGAGAAACCAAATGGCAAATGAGTAAAAAATTACTTAGTGTTGTGGAGTCCATCTGGGCTGGAGGTGGTAACATTGCTGGCCTGGTTGATCGTAATGATGTAAGCACAAGTTGATAAATAACTTTTCTAGTTACCAAATGGATATATAGGTTTTTGAAAAGGATGATTGTGTTACTTTCTTATTTTGTTTGTCTTTATTCAATTTACCCAATGCTTTTGAAAACTATGCTACAAACCCTAATGAGAAAAAGGCTTTATGTTGTGGTCCAAGTGGTTTTGGAGCTTTACATGGATGAATAAAATAAGTTTTAGATATTATCAACTTATGGAAGTTAACATTCCGAATCATTTATACTTCTTAAGCAACTTAATTTTGTTATTATTACTCTTATCTAAAGATGAATCTTTAATACAGATTTGATGAAGACAAGACTAACAGTGAGAATAAATCACCTTGAATAATAGTGGCTGGCTTAGCACCCTACCAATTTGGGATTTTTCTGGTTCATTCTCTGATTAAATGTAATTGGGTTTTTGTTATAATATATTCTGGTCCTCTCCATTCCTGTTCTTCATAGAGCTTGAAATGTGATGAATTCTAAGTGCCTAGGTTTTACCATGCACTTACCTGCTCAAATTTCTCCTTTGCCTCATAGGTTCCTGTACCAGAGAAGCCTTCTGTAGAGGATTTGAAACTAACTCAGGAATGGAAATGGATTGCAAGGAAGGCAAGGAAACTTAATCTTGAGAGACATTCTCAAAGATGTGACATTGAACTTAAGCTCTCTGTAAGATCTCTCCTCCTGTTGTAAAAAATCTTACATGTCTTTAGACACTTGACGGTTCCAATTTCAATTGTAACATCAATGTCCTATGATCTTGTCTTCATCTTGTGAAGATGTTGATCATTGTAAACATACTTAGACTTGATTTCCCAATTTGCTTATGCGTTAAATTGGACTATGAGTTGCATAATCTCACCTATATGTTTATAAGCATATAATTTCTATTCCATGTTTCATTAGTTGAGCACTAATGTAAGAAAACAATCTGAAACAGGTGGCTCAAAAAATGAAAGACGAGGAAGGTTTTTATTATCCCCACAATCTTGACTTCCGTGGCAGAGCATATCCTATGCATCCTCATTTGAATCATTTAAGTTCTGATCTATGTAGAGGACTACTTGAATTTGCTGAAGGGCGGCCATTGGGGAAGTCTGGCCTACATTGGCTGAAAATACATTTAGCAAATTTGTATGCAGGTGGCGTTGAAAAGATGTCTTATGATGGCCGCCTAGCATTTGTGGAGAATCATCTTCATGATATATTTGACTCTGCTGATAACCCTATTAATGGAAATCGTTGGTGGTTAATGGCTGAAGATCCTTTCCAGTTCCTTGCTGCTTGTATTAATCTATCTGAAGCTTTACGAAGCTCATCACCACATTCTGTGATCTCACATCTGCCAATTCATCAGGTATAGGCTTTTGGGAGCCTTAAAATCTTGGAAAAATGGATTGCATATCTTCTGCACATTTATTCTATTAGTAACAAAGTTGACTCCAACTTCTCCTATCTGTATTTGTGATGCAGGGGTTGTGTTTTTTGTGATTTTATATCGCAAATATTTGCATCCTATTATTTTATTTGCAATTGAAAATGTTTACTTTATCTTGTATCTTCAAAATGTTTTCTTCATTTACTATTTTCAAGGAAAATTGTTAGTAATACAATTCTTATGAATTTTAGGATGGTTCCTGTAACGGCTTACAGCACTATGCAGCTCTGGGAAGAAATCATGTACGTTCACTTATATTTCACTACTTGAATATTCCATAATTATAAAATATGCTTATACTTCCTGGATTTGTGAAGATGATTTAATTTTGGGTGGCTCACAAGCTTCATTGACTTCTGAAATGTCTGTATGAAAACAAAATTCTTTTATTCCTGCAGCTTGATATCATTAAAGCTTGTTCCATGCGTAGAAGAAGGTCCCTTTTCATGCTGAATTATTTTGGGTGTTTTGAAATCTTCTTATCTCTATGTTAAATACCTTACTCAATAGGCATGGTGTTGGTGGTAATCTTATCTTTCATGATCTGTGGAGTACCTCCTTGTTCTCATTTTGTCATTACATATTTCATGTACTGGGTAGCAGCCTTTTGGCTAATTCTTGATGTTCATCTTTATTTCTCATTCTAGGTTTTCTGGATCTATTTGTGGTTGGACTTGCTTTATACTGATGTTCTGCTTTTGAGACAATAGTAGATACCCGACAAAGAAGCTAAATAAACTAATTACAGTTCTATATTGACTATAAATTATTTGGTAACAAAATGATATTATAATATAGCTACCAATAGAAGGATGGTTAAATTATTTGAGTCTAAAATTTTTGTTGTTGCTAATTACTTCTAGATGCTATTTTTTATTTTGTTCACTTTACTTGTACCTTCTCAGCCAGAGGCTGCTGCGGTTAACTTGGTTGCTAGAGAAAAACCTGCTGATGTTTACTCTGAGATTGCTGTTAGGTATGTTAGTTCTTTGCTGCAATTTATATTTTTTGCATTGAAATCTCCATTCCATGCTACACTATTTTGAACTCAGGTTTGAATGCAGAATGTATTGTTCTTACACCTGCATTGAATTTGTACATGTTTGTGGCAATCATTAGGATAGGCGCTTTTTGTTAGCTTCTCTTATTTCAATCACATGCTTTGCTTGATTTTCCTACACGTGAAAGAAGCTTCATGGACTACCATCCATCGGCCATACGGTTAATTGTGGTCCAAAGAGCTATGTATAATTGATAGTGTATTGTCACGTTAATTGTATGTATTAGCACTTGCGTAGGGTTCATAATATTATGAGAAGGGACAGCAACAAAGACCCAACTGCCTATCCAAATGCTTTATTGGCAAAGCTTTTAATTGATCAGGTCAGTCCTCTTTTTAAAGGTTGAAAGTTGTGTTATATGATGAAATTATGCTCCAGAAGTTAGCAATAATCTCTTTCTTCTTACTTTTAATTGTTGGAAGCTTTCAGGTTGATAGGAAACTGGTCAAACAGACTGTGATGACTTCTGTGTATGGTGTTACTTTTGTTGGGGCACGAGAGCAAATAAAAAGAAGATTACAGGAAAAAGGTCTCATAACTGATGACAGAATACTTTTTACTGCAGCCTGCTATGCTGCCAAAGTAAGCAACCATATGAACATGGAAGGATTGGTTTATTGCTATCAGAGATGGTTACAGCTATCTTGATAAGTAACTCTTATCTTTACAATAATCATTTCCTTATGGAGCGTTTGGTTGAATCGAAAATAAGAAAGAAGTATAACTCTTGCAAATACTCTTTTAAGACCTTGAATCTGGTAAACCCTTCCATGGTGAAGCTAAAATGTAATCAACCAATCAAACACTTCGTAATATTATATAAGTTGAAAAATTTGATTATCAAGTGAGTCATATAAGGACTTCTGAATTGATTGTCCTTTACTTTCTAAAGGTGACATTGGCTGCTCTTGGAGAAATATTTGAAGCTGCACGTGGCATTATGGGTTGGCTTGGTGATTGTGCAAAGGTATGCTCTCTTATAACCTGCTAGACTTCCAGTGATGCTGATATTGTTTTGGTCTTTCAGATTTGTTGTTTCTGGGGTGATACTCTTTTCTGCAATTCCATTGTGTGTGTAACTTCTATAGGTGATTGCTTCTGAAAATCAGCCTGTTTGTTGGACCACTCCTCTTGGTCTGCCGGTGATACAGCCATACTGTAGAACTGAACGTCATCTGGTGAGCTTCCTAGCACAGCTTTTCCACCCTATTGTTTTAAAAACTTACTTTGCTCAACAATGACAAAAGGTCAAACTAGTTAAGTAGTTAATTAATTATATATTTTCTTCTAGTTTTGTTGTACTGTTTATTTGAAACACCATGCTGATGATTCTCACCATGGGCCACAGATCAGAACATCACTTCAGGTTTTGGCTTTGCAGCGGGAGGGTAGTGCAGTAAGTAGACACATTTCTCTCATTCCTTGTGTTTTTAACTTTCTGAATTATTTTTTCACTCCCCAAATCTATCTTAATTGCAGATAGATATCAGGAAACAGAGAACTGCCTTTCCTCCAAACTTTGTACATTCACTTGATGGTTCGCACATGATGATGACTGCTCTTGCCTGCAGGGATGCTGGCTTACGTTTTGCAGGTTTGAAGATCTAACATTACCAAAGAAATCATGTACATGATATGTGAAACTTCTACATAATATTCGTTTCTCAGAAAAATGTAAACAGTTTTCTGCTCTGTGCTTGGCTATGCTGCATTTTCTTTTGCCATTGTTGCATAATTGTTTTTAGAAGATATTGGGATAAAATTGGAACAGCTGCATTAAATTTGTGAAAGATTTGTACCTTTTTAAGGAGAATGTAATTGCAGTTTAGTTTTGCTTTTAGAAAGTTTCTTATTTTGGCTTTTAGAGGCCCCTTGGTTCAATTTGCTTAAGAGAATATGACTGAACTTACTTGTGGTGTGTTATGTAATTGTAGAAAGAAAAGGGAAATCGAGAAGATTAGAAGGAGAATAGAAGAGAAACTGGAGTTATACTGAATACTCAAGGGTTCACATCATAATCAAAACATATCCTAATAAGATCGATGATCACCCTTATTTATAAGTGATAGGTAATCCTAATCCTAATTAAATATCTAATACTAATATATCGTCATATCTAATTATGATATATGCTATAATATCTAATTATAATATATCATAATATATATATTATGATATCTAATTTTAATATCGCAGAATATCTAATATTAATTCTAATAAGATAATAAAACTACTTAAATTGCTTATTTATATTTTACATATCAGTACTCCCTCCTCAAAAGACTCTTATCCCCAAGGGTCAAGTATCGAGAACGATACTAAATTAGAGTCAAGAAGCATTTTAATCAATTCTCCTTTGAACTAAATCTGGACTGGGAGATTTGAGATCGCCAACATTATCGGTGCCAAACTTGAAGACATGTTGCAAAGTACACTCTTAAACCCCTCACAACAATTGAGACTTGATGATCCATCAGCTCTAAACTTTGATTTCATCACTTTCTTTTTACAAGTTATGTGTGAAGGGTCCTGTAAACCATCAGTTGTACTCTGAAAATTGATCTCCTTTGAACATGCTAAACTTCTTGCATCTTGGAGAATGATAGGCTGAATTTTCAACCCTTCCTGAACTGTTATCTGCACCGCATTAGAATCTTGAGTCTGACTAGAGTTCTTGGGACTTTCTTGCATATCTTTTTGCTCATCAATGGGTGCCGAAAGAGAAGACTTGTCTTCTTGAGCTGTCGAGCACTCTTCTTAATCACCAGAAATATCTTTTTCCTTTTGCAATATTTTCTGTGACTCTACCACATCTTTCTTTATCGGCTGAGTTTTTTGTAGAAGGACGCTCATCCTGTCAAGATTCCTTACCATATTCTGAAAACGCCGTTCTATATGCATGCTCATCCTGTCAAGATTCTTCGCCATAGTATGAAGACACCGTTCTATATCCATGCTCATTCTGTTATTGATTCTTGTGAGTGGCCGAGGAACGATCGCTCTGATACCACTGTTATGTAATTATAGAAAGAAAAGGGAAATCGAGAAGAATAGAAGGAAAATAGAAGAGAAACTGGAATTATACTGAATACTCAAGGATTCACATCATAATCAAAACATATCCTAATAAGATCGATGATCATCCTTATTTATAAGTGATAGGTAATCCTAATCCTAATTAAATATCTAATACTAATTCTAATAAAATAATAAAACTACTTAAATTGCTTATTTATATTTTACATATCATGGTGGTTCTTGATTTAGCATCTATTTTGTTTAAGACACATTTTTTAGATTATTAAATTTATGTTTTCAATATACATGAAATAAAGAAATCTTTTTATAGTGGGTCTTTGGAGTTTTCAGTGAATTGTGGGTCTGCCCTCAATTTGTAGCAACTGTCACCTGATTAGTTTTAGAGGCTCTGGTAGGAGCAAAGGAAGCCAAGTCTTGTCAGGGACTGGTGGTGTTTAATATTTGGAGCTATTTGGTTTATTTGGCTGGAGCATAATACTGAGTGCTTATTTTCTAAGTGCCTCATTCTTCAAGGAGATATTTCTTTCTGTTCCTGTTTCACAAGACAGAGTAGTCTTTTTGGGTTTTTGGGGGGTTCAATCGATGGTTATTACCAAGGGATTTCCTTGTCAGACCCGCAGAAGAGTTAATCACCCCAATGTGGTGATTGTTCTTTTGCTCTATGTTTTCCTCGTTAGCTTTACTGGGAGAATGTCTGATTCTACACCCTGATACACTGTCTCTTTTAGGTTTGACTTCATTTTTCTCCCTCGGTTTATCCTTTTAATTGCATATATCCTCCTTGATTTTTTTAATTGATCATACTACATCTTGATCCTTAACCTTGAAAAAAAAAAGAAAGACAAAGTTTTCACTCTCTTTTTGTAAGTGGAGATTATTACTACAGATAAAATTGCTTGTTAACAAAATTCCTCACTTTTTTTTTTTTTTTTTCAATTTTTTTCTTGCTTTCTCTTTTGCTTGATGGAGCTTTAACTTCAGGCCTAAAATAAATTAGTATTTTGTTATGGTTCCTAGAGATGAGATGTTATTCATTTGTTACTGTTTATATCTCAACAAATTCGCTGGATCTCTAACCATTCAATTTGCCAAATTATACTAGTAGTAGAATGCATGAAAGATGTTTTTTTGTTCTGGGTAACCTTGCATTAAGATTTTTTGACAATGATTTGAGCCTTAGTAATCATGTTGGAAGGTATCAATGCTGCCAATGAATTTTTAATATTCATCATAGCAGTTAAATCCCTTTTTAATCCAATGGCTCTATGAATATATATTTGCTTTCTTGCACTTTATGTTATTTTGTGATAATTAGTGGCAGGTCTATAGAAGAAATCCATTTTGTTTTTACACGTATTTTGGTGCTCAAATTTTTTGTGAATCATGTGTTTGCAGGGGTTCATGATTCATTTTGGACACATGCATGTGATGTTGAGCAAATGAATAAAATACTTCGAGAAAAATTTGTGGAGCTTTATGACATACCAATACTTGAAAATGTAAGTTCTTGTATTATGAGAAATTTGGATTTATGATATAATTTAAATGTAAAAAAGCCGTACATAACTTTTCCTCTTGTTCTGTCAAGTATATACAATGCAAGTTTTGGAAGCCTTGTTTTATCTTGTATTATGGGGATGGTTAAAGAATTCTGTTTGTGAAAAATCTCAAGTTTTTTTAGTAAGATCCAAATAAAAGGTTATTTTCACAAAAATTCTCAACATGAAGACCATAGTTGTGAACTTGGAGAAAGCATTGACTTACCCTGTGTTTTTGGGATGAAAAATATCAGGATTTGAATTCGGGACCTAGGTCAGCTTGTTTATTGATTTCTTAATTTCTTTTATAAGAAATTTCCTTATAATGATAACTTTATGTATAGAAGCCTGCATCCGCCTTCCGTTGAACGAGGCAACACTTACCGTGTTCTACAAAAAACGTGGGTTTTGTGACTTTTATTCAAAGGCCGTAATCAAATTAATGTTGCGTTTGGCCCCCAAATTTATATTAAAACATCAGGATCTCACCCCTTGCTTGATTCGTAGAATTTTTTTTTTTTTCCTTTTAGATGAACCAGAGTTTCTTTCTGAACCTTGTTACAAATTGGACTTTGAATTTTTTTTAACAGTTGTTAGAAGGCTTCGAGACATCATACCCAGGATTGGATTTTCCTTCACTGCCAGAGAGAGGTGATTTTGACTTGCGCAATGTTCTCGAGTCACCATACTTTTTCAACTGAGTCTCTTTCCTGAAGACTCTGAATCTCTGCTGAAGCAATGTTTCCATTGCCTATGATGAAAAATGATTAAGGAACTTCTGAAACATAATTTATCCTGTTTTGGAAGTTGAGATGATGACAACTGCCAAAGGTTGCTTCTCATAAAAAGGCAGGAAGTGAAGAAAAATATGTGCCAACGATCTTTTTTGGAGAAGTCTCTTGTTGGTAGAATGTTGCTGATTTGTCAATCCTCATAGCTGAAGTGGATATATACGTTTAACATACTGGGAGGGAAATTCTCCACGAGATTTTTAGTGCTGGCAATCTCCCTCACCTGGGTTGAGATGATGCAGCATGCCTTCTGTACAGTGCGGAGCTAATGGCCAGAGGTAATTTTGATTATGCAGATTAAGCATTTTTTTCCATTTGATAGTATTATTGTAATATAATGTATAAGTAGCTGTTGTATCATATAAGAAGAAAGGTTTTGAGTGCAGAGAGATACTGTGATATGTACATAGAATTCATTTCACGGTTTAGTGGAAAAATAGAGAATGAATTACAATAGGAAACTTCATCCTTATTATCTCAGCTTTAGATTGGACTATAGCCAGTTATCCACATATGCAGCAAAAGACGCTTTGGTTTGTAAGTAGTTTTTAAAGGAACTCTACTCCAAAAGTTAACTGTTAGAGTTAGAGAGCTTAGGATTTTATAAGGTTATTATCCCGATATACGACTTATGACAATTTCATAATCTTTTTTATTCTTATTTACTAAATACTTCCCCAGTCCTCAATAAGATCTTATATTAAGAATTAGAGGAGTAAATTGCTAGTATATGCCTCTTTAAATTAAAAATAAAAATATAAAAGGTCCAAGTCAGAGAAGAGCCACTATCCGTTAACAACAAACGAATTGCCTTCAAAGAGTCTGAGTTGAGGTTAACTTTTATAATCACTTGTTGCTTACATACTTCTAGGTCTGCTTATACGGCATGGAGTTCCACCGCAGTAGAAGAATTAAAGCCAAGCATATGTTGAGAATTAGGGTAAGTTTTGATGTAACAGTAAGATTTTTGCTATATAATTTAGAGTTCACAAATTTAAATTTTAGAAACAGTCTCTACTCATAAGGATAAAGCTACGCATATTGTCTCTCATATTCTACTTGATGGAAGTTCAGTATATTGGGCCGTTCTTAGGATATGTTGAAAACCCACAACTCAGTCACCTATGTCGTCGGCCACAAGCAGCATATGCCTTTGATTGTTTAGCGAAACGTGGATATCGTGGAAATAATCATTAGGCGGCTTTTTCCCATTCACAATCTGCTTTGTCGGGAACTTGCAAGATTGTGTTGGTAACGTCCATTCTTAGCCGCCCCATGAGTTGGAGAAGCCACCTATGAAATATCTTGTTAACAGATCTTGTTACTGTACACTATAAATTACCTTGACAAATTCATCAAAACCAAAAAATAATACTTGACTCGTTAAATTTGCGTTGAAATTTTTCCCAACTTATCTATATTAAATGAGGTTGTAAAAGGGAGAGAAAAATAGACGAAATTACATTTAAGCATTAATTATAAGAGTAAATTTAATAAATAAATATTAATTATTCAGTGATTTATATTATAGACTAAAAAAAATTATAAAAATTATGAACAGGAGCGAATATTATGTGTGCATTTGGATAGGATTTAAAAAATAGCTTATAGAAAAAAGAATTTTTAGACAGCTTTTAGAAAATAGTTTTTAAAGAAGAGTTTATGAAAAAAAATAATTTTAAATAAATGAGTATTTGGATAATTATTAACAAAAAAAATTTTGTGATTGGTAAATTATGATAAAGAGTATGATTTTATTAAAAATATAAGAGAGGTAAGGGTAAAAAGGAGAGGATGTAAAAAAAATGTAAAATAATAATTGAGTAGTTTATAAGTTATTTTACTGTTTTAGAAATTAATCTCAGTAATTTATCTAAAATTTTAGTTTTAAATTATAATTTGGTCTAAAAAATTTTTTGGACAAATGACTGTTTGTTTTAAAAAAATTTCAAACTAAAATTTAAGTTAATTTTTTTTTTAAAATTTTAGTTTAAAAAGTTCCCAATCAATCCCTATATAATTTGTTTGTTAGATTGTGATTGTTTTCAAACTCAGCTTTATGGAAAGTTGTGCAGACTTCTAAGTAAAAAAATTTTAGAAAAAAATTAAACTCACTTATGATCTAAGAGTAGGACAAAATCTCATTTTCTCTTAGGCAATACCAATATCAAGCAGGGTGAACTGTCTATTACCCTCAAATGTAAACTTAAGCACTCAAGAGTTAAGATACCTCTCTAAACATCGCGACTGGAACCACAATAAAGTAGTACTCCCCAAGATTCAAATATACTCCAATTAATCACATATCTCACCCCTTCGCTAGTTAAACTCATACATAATAAGTTCTAAAACTCATTTTGGGATAAGAATCATAGCCTAATTTCCAAGACTAATTAATGCATAACATTAAATGTGATTTTTGCTCGACAACAATCTATCAATTAGCATGCTATAAATGAACTTTTTTTTTAAAGGGAGTTAGAAAAACAAATTGTATCAAAAAAAAAAAGACCTAAATTGACCAAGTGGAGAATTGTAACGACAATCTGAGATTTGAAAGTAAACTTCTGGGAGTGGAACGAAAGGGCTTTAGATAAATCTTGTACTGTAACCTCAAATTTTCTCAACTTCGTCCCTGTACTTCAATTAAATAGAGATGAATTATTCGAATGAGTCTCAACACATGATAAGATTTAAGTCCCGAAGCCCCCCAACGATTCTAAATCTTATTAGATGACACATGATTTGCATACAAACATACAACCTTGCAAAAGATGACGAGCGAGGGTAGGTAAAAGAATAGAGCTAAGCACCTACTTGACAAATTTTTACATGGAATCACCAGGATTTTTCATTAAAACATGTTTTCCAAATCCTGGTGGTTCCCAAGGGAGACGCCAAACTAGCACATGTCGTATTTTCCCTTTTTGAAAAGTCAAACTGGACAAACTTATCTGGCTTGACTTCAATCACTATCCTCTTCTGATATATTAAACAAGAACTTTGGAAGAGATGCTATTCGAGGGAGATGGAGAAGCAAATCTCCAAACGAGTCTTTCCTGGACATACCTGGAGCTTGCTTGCCCCCAGAAACATCCCCCGTGTCCTCTTCGGCAACCTTGGCATCAGTTCTGTTTTTGTTGTCTTGCATCAATTCGAGATTATGATTCAGATTAGGATTCTCATCAGGTTCTACAGCAGTAGATCCTTCGGTGTCATGTGAATTCTGCATAGCCGCAGGATCCTGCAGAAGACAACAGAGAGAATTGACCCTAGACATGAGTGATTTTTCATCAGAGGTTGCTGCAACCTGATTGTCACTGAGTAGGTACTGTGAAATGTCCGCCAGCATCTCCTGTATATCTGCTCCACCAGAAGGTGGATTCCCAGAGTTTATTTGTTCCGAAAGGCAATGTTCAATGTGGCTCATAAAATCACTCACGGACATTGAAGGGCGGAGCCCAGGCACTTTTATCTGATCCCAATTTCTTGGACCCTTAGACTCAGTTTCAGAACATCCACTACCTTCAGTTAAGACAGTCCATAACCAAAATGTTAAGAGATGAATAAACTGATCCATACTAAAAGTAAATGTTAAACAATAAATAACAAACAAATATTTTTTCTTTAATGGAAAATGAGCAGATAGAAATAAGGACAATGGCCCAGGAAGCCAAATAAGAGCCAAATTTTCTAATGTACCTGAAGTGGGGGAAGGCGCTTCTCGGGACCGGCTATCCAAGGTTATGCAAGAAGGATCACTGATTTCAATATTAAATGATGGTGACTGGGAAGCATGAGGTGATCCTATGCCCTGCCGACAAGATGAGACAGATACCTTATCATTGACTTGATCAAGACAATGATCCTTGGATTCATCCGGCTCCACAAAAGCAGATGGTCTAGTATCAAAATATGGTGAATCCAAAATTATTGCTGGCTGCTGGCTTAGGAAATTAAGTCGTGCATCACACTGGATAAGCTTTTCAAAATGCTTGTTCAGCAGTCCTTGTGGGCATTGCAGAAAATGCTGCCTACAGAACAAAAAAAGAGTGTTCCCAAAACATCTCAAACCCTGTATATATATATAAGAGGGTGGGACCAAGCATGCAGTACAATCCTACATTCCTAATGCAAATTAAAATGAAGTGTCTAATAAAATATTTACAATCGAGACCACTACTGACCAGAAATGCTGTCAAATGTACATAGAGTCATTAAAACAATTCAAATGAGATAAGGAGAACTGTGAAGCCAACATGCTTTGTCAAATGGCACTTTGAAGTTTGAACTCCCCTCTATCTCAGGTGGAACAGCATTTGTTTCCCATTGGTAATTAGATTTTGATCTTTCAGAATGGTTCAATTGAACGTCTGTTAAATGCTATAACTATCTTTCTCAAATTATCATATCCTTTCATAATGTATCAATTTTTCACATGGGATCAATTCATGACAGCTAATTCAACAACCACGATACAGATGACAACATTGTTGGGGGGGGGGGGGGAAGACCTGTATTTCCTAGCTTGTCCATCAGTAAAATCTGCTGTGGCTTGCCATAGTGTATGTTTTCTAGGCTGTGGATTAGTCTCCCTGAAGAAAAGAGGCTGCCGACCCAGCTGAAAATAACTCCAAAGTTAAAAACATGACTCAGAAAGATGCCAAATTTTAAAGAGCTATGCTAGGACATAATATAGAGAGGAAAACAGCACAATCAATTACCACTACAGACAATGTACTGGGTCTATTGTCAGGAAAATTTGCATTAAGAGCCATAATATCCGACCATTGAATTTCTATCTTACTCTTTAGGCCACCTTCAAGAACTTCCCAAACAAGCTTATGCTTTGCAAAGTAACACTTTGCTACCAAGTCACCCTCATATTTAGATTTATACTGCAAGAAAAATAGCTTTCAGCCATGCTGAATTCAATAACAAACCCATTCTCCCAAGCAAGTAGTAACTATTCATACCTCCCAGGAACCAATTCTTAAAAGTGAAGCAGGAAAATTTGAAGCCTTAAGCTTGTCACCAGCACCTGATGTATTAGCACCTCTGTTCTCCATTTTCACACCAGAGCTTAAATTTATATTTTGTGTGTTTGCAGGAGTTATACTCCCTTGAGAAAGCTTCATTTGAATCAAATCTAACAGTGAAGGGCTCTTCCTTAGACGCAAACCCAAGGGGCTAGGCTCATCAAGAATATTGAATTGCGAAGGAGGATTGTTGGATGTATCAGTTGAGGCACTCCACTGCCAACCAATTGGATAGACATGCAAGAGATGAAAATGTTAAGAGACGGAACATCTTAAACTTATATTATATATTATGATATAGCCATTAACTGGGCTAGAAATCTAAGGGAATAATCTATAATCTCAGCTACCATGTGTCATACACTCAGGAATGGATATCTAAAACATGTATATAAATCTTACCATCACAATTACTACCATTTACAATTTGGAATTTGCAGTTCCTAATAAACAAGTCAGATTCAGTTTTATGTCACCAATGATGAGCTTTTGAATGCGTTGATTAAAACAAATAGTGCTAAAAGATCCCTTTGTTTGACTAGTTTTTTATTTAATTGAAGCAATATGGCTAGCAAGTGCAAAGACAACAAGTATACAAGGAAAACAGTTAAATACTAAAAACACAAAGCCGCGTTTTCAATTCTGCTAAGGATGAGGATTAGACAAGAATCCTGAACTCCACCTCCTTCCACTCTCAAATCCTAAACTACATCCAAGAATGACCCTTAATAACATACTTCATCATCCAGATGTTGATCAGAATTGCACAGCTCCTCCACCAGTAACCAAACAACCCTAAGAAACAGATTACATACCTCTGGCGAATCCATGGAGCGCCTACAACGCTTGTCAAGAGGTCCATGCTCTTCTTCCAGAGGATCCTCGATCTCCAACTTCACCGACACCTTGTCACAAACCGCCGGCTTCTTTTCAAGCTCCGAACAGAGATTCCCGGACTTCATCAGCTGAACCATCAATTTTTCCAGCCAAAAACTTTCGAGAAAAAAATGCAACGATTCAAATGAATCCGAAATCCGGCGTAAGATCCAATGGAGGGAGTTGTGATCGAGAAGACGGAGATTCCTAAAACCCTAGAAGAAAGGCTTTGAAGGAAAATTGCCCGATAGCGCTGTGAATTGTGAAAGATAGCTTCTCGCTTATAACCGTATGCACGTGAAGAATCTGCGCGTGCGACTCTGACCGAGGCCATCTGAATGAATTGACGAAAACACCCTTGAGCAGGCAGCGTAAAATTAGTTCAAGATGGTGCATTGACTTTGGCTGGTTTTGTAATTTCGGGGGAGGTTCTTTGAACACTCATTCGGAAAGCTTTTGGATATAATGTGGGACCGGCATTTCGCTTTACATGACGGCGCTGTTGATTGAGCGAGAAACGTGGAGGAAGATCCCGCGGTTGCTTAACAGATATGATTGCTCATGTTTCCACGTCACTTTCATCCCCCCAAACTAACAACTAAGCAAACGAATTTCGATTTGGAGTCGCTCATTAGGAGGTTATGTAGAATTTGAGTTTCAATCATTTGTTCCGTGTATATGTAATTTTAAATATCAATCTATCCGTCCTATAGAAACTTATTAAAAGTTAATTTGTCAAACCATTTTATTTATTATATTTATTATTTTTTTAATTTAATTTATTTAATTTTCTAAATATACTCAAATTAATTAATTTTTATATTAAAAATTACAATAACATTAATATATAATATCAAATTCATCCGTTATATAATAAAAATTGAGAAAAATCACCAATCAAGTATTATTATTAGTGTTGAAATTTTCTTTATGGTTGAATTTGTGATTTACTTTAATACTCCCCCTATCCTTAATATAAAATCTCATTAAAAAATTGATGTTAATGTTAAAGATGAGCATATTTCACATATTTATCTATTTTTCTTAACTTACCCCTATTAATACTCTTTCAATAATAATTAAGTAAAAGAAAAAATGAGAGAATTACAGAAGATGCTTATGATATTTTAGAAAAAAAAATATGATATATTAACTAATTTAACTAACTCCTTTAATATAATTAAATTAGTTAAATAAATCTAATATTAAAGATTAGAAAAATAAAATGAGTTTTCAAAAAAAAAAAACATCCAAATGAACAATGTGTTGATATGTTTGCAACTAACATATATTTCTACAAATTAAATACTCTGACCTTTAATATATAAACTAATTAAAAAATTAATTTTAATTTTAAATATAAGACTTATTTTTCATATTTATTAATTTTTTCCCATTACCTTATTAATACTTCTTCAACAATAATCAAATAAGAGAGATAGGATAAAATTAAAAATATGATTAGGATATTTTAGAGAGAGAAAAATATCATTCTAATTAATTTAACTAATTTTTTTAATCTAAATAATTGAGATTAAATGGTAGCAAAGGTGACAACATACAGTTCTGGTGGGATGAATGGGGTAACCTAAATCGACCTCTAGTGGATTTTGTAAATGAACTGATCTTACACAAAGGTAAAAGATTTGATGGATTCAAATATAGGATGGAATCGGAATGTGCTTAACCTGGTAATCTTAGACTTAAGAGGAAGCAAAATTGATTTTGTGGAACACTATGATATACCAAATCAATGGTGAGAAGTCGCTGGGATAACATGGAAGGATCAAGAAAAGGTGGTTTTTTACTTGTGATTTTCTATGATAAGAATCAGCCTGTTTTCGAGATTGCACAAATTAGTCCTGAGGACCACAGTTAAGATACACTATTATTTTACCCATATTTTAAGATGCTTGAAATTTAAGATTATCTCATAAACGCCTGCAGATAAACCAAACTCTTAAGAACTCTGGTTCCACCGCTATCAGAGAGGCCGGTGGCCAGAGTAAATTATAAAACATATGGAATGCAGCCGGGCCAAGCAATAGTAGAATGGAAGATACAATGATATCTAATTGAATACAAATAACACTAGATTTATGGTACAGGGAGGATGCACTAAAGTCGCCAAACTACCTGATTTCATTTGAAAAATAAGACAACAAGGTATCCTCTTCACGTAAAGTGCAAGAAATTCCCAGTGTGGAATGGGAATGCAAAGAAGCAACGTAGTAGAATAAGCACTCAGGCTTTGACAAGGAATAGCAAACATGACCTCTATTTTGCCTGTCTGTTTACTTTCAGATATGGCAAGGCTCCAATTACATTGTCATAGTCACTCCTGCTGACTGCATGCTGTGAATGACCAATAAAATAAGAGTTAGACATGAAAACGCAACCCTGTACAGCACTGGAAGCTGTAAATCTTCAGATATTTTACACCCTCAAACTGCTTCCAGCCAGAAAAACGAGAGCTTCAAAGATGCAGAACAGTAACTTGAAGTAAAATGTTACACATGTTACGTGAATTCAAGTCAGATATCTAAATTTGTTGACAATATCCAAATATGAAAGTTTCTCCCAAAGAAGTTCAGTTGACTTTCATGACAGTGAGCTGAGTTTTTTATCAAGTTCAGCCAGTGCACAAGGTTCTATATGACCTTATTATGATGCATGCGTATACTGTACAATCTTTCCATATTTATAGCAGGAATTTAAATAGTTGAGATTTCTTTATTTTGTATAAATCCACACATAGGTTGAATCTTTTTAAAATAGAATATGAACGGGCCACAGCTTCAGTCATGACTTGCAGAAACAAAACAATATATGACACAAATTGACTACAGATGCCCAAACGAAATGAGTTCTGAACACCCATATGAATTGGAATGATCCTCCTATCCCCAGGCATACAACTTATAAAGCCCAGCCCCCCTCCCCCTTTTCGGCTGAGTTTCCAAAATTCAGATTCTCAAATAAGCATATATGAGGTTAAACTAGCTAACCTGAGAAATCCACAATCAAGTCACTTTGTAATAAACAAGAAATTCCATTCTTGATATGAACTTGATAAAATTAAAAAATAACAATTTAAGCGCACCCAAAAAAAAATAGTCAAATAAATCAACAGGTTTATGTGATATCAGAAATAGTTAAAAAAAAAATAGATCTCACCATTTTGGAGAGTCGTAATTTTCTCTTTGTGTTCTTCTTGGCAAGCAAATGCTGCTTTCCAGCCCTCCTGCGCACTATTTTTCCTCGACCAGTCACTCGGAATCGCTTTGCTGATGCCTAATAACGAAATTCAGATAAAATTCAAAGAATAAAAATATTTTAGCTTCCCGATATTCCAATGAAAACAGAATCGAAGGGAAAAATCTATTCAATTGCCTTACAATATGAAACGAAACAAGTGACAGCCGGAAATCCTATTTTACAATATGAAGCACCCACAAACACACAGAGGAAGTAACCTTGTGAGTTTTCATTTTGTAGCCTTTAGCGGATACAACGGTGAGAGGACGAATCCTTTGAGGAAGAGGAGAGACGGTGCACAGCTTTAGGGGAAGAATTGAGCCACGCCCAGAAATGCTATTTAAGGAGGTCAGTTTCGTCTTGTTGAACGAAGCAAAGTGAACTGAGCCGAAAGAGACACGAGAGGAAGAATAGCTTGTCACAGGACATCTGAAACCAAACGACACCATCGTCGTCGCCGTCGCCGTCGCGCACGCCATTTTTATGGCTGTTCTTCTTGGTAAGGCTCTGCTTCGTCTTGGAGTCACAACTTGTGGTTGGGGATAAAGACGGTGTTCTTTTCTTTTTAATACAAATTTTTTTTTTTAAAAAAAAGTTAGGCTATGTAAGTGAAGGGGCGAAATCTTTCTTATTTTTAAACAAAATTAATATAAAATTAACATATCTCTTAAATATTATAATTAAAATTATAATAAAATAATTTATTAAATATCTTTTAAATATTCGTATATCTCTACTATTTACTAATTAAACCCACGGGATGGGTTAAAGGCCGGGTTCTGGTTTGTGAATTGTGGTGGTGCCCGCCCTGGTATCCCTTACGCAGGCTGGGTCATGAACCTCTCCCTCCGGATTATTTTTGTTTTTTGCCACATACGCACACTTTTTGAGGTAGCAACAAGCATATATTACACTTAAATACAGTTGACCCTTCTTTAAACATCTTGTTATATATGACAGTATATATTAAAAAAAACAGTCTTTTTGGCTAGTACTAAAAATTTTTTAGGAAATAAAAAACAGTAAAACAAATAAAACTTCTTAATTTCAATTCAGAAAAACCTTAATTGAAGTAATAATTCTTGCCTCATCGAAAAAAAACAGAAATAATTATTGGAGATACAAGTGTAAATGAATTATTTTATACTAAAAAAATTTAGATAGATTCGGTCCCGACCTCCCACTAAGACTATGGCATAATCTCAAAACTTAAAAAATACTTACAGGAAACTCACGAAATCGCCTACCAAATAAACTTGTACAATAGCAGCGAGAATCAAACTCACGTCCTTATGAAATACAAACCCGTCTTTTACTATCTGTGTCAACTTTAAAGAAATATAATTTATCCTTAATTAGTTCTTTAAGCATTTACAGATATTTTTTCAATAATATATCAAATCTTTTTATAATTATAATTTTGAATTTAATATTTTAAAATTATCAAACTATATAAAATAGAACTAATCTTTTCTATCATTCGTTATACATTTAAACAGACTTTTCAATTATACTATTTAAATAATTTTAATTTGTTAAACTGATTTTTTCACAAAAGAGTATTCAAACATAATCACATTAACATTCAAATTTTTATCTCAAATTCAGTTTGTAACCTATACTTTGCAAGTTTCAATTTTACAAATATTAATCCAAACAAGCTCTAATTTTGAGAATATTGTGGCATTTAAACTTGTATAAGCTTACCGATAACCACGAGTCAATTTGTTTACAATTTTTAAAACATTGATTCCTGTATCCAGATAAACAACATCGAAAACACAGGCACGTCAAGCTCTAGGAATCTGCTTCTCACATGTGATGCTGATGCTTTATAATTTATATATATTTGAATTCATTTGCGGTTACTAGTGGTAGTTTCTACTTCTATATTTCTTCCCATGATGTAATCTGTTTTTCTATAAAATCCATAATTTTTTTTGGCCAACAAAATCCACATAATTCAACTTCTCTATGCATTGTTGAAGTGGAAAAAAGAATATGAAAAAACTATTTCCATACAAATGCTAAATGAACTGAAGATTGCAGCAGATTCATACGGGATAAGTTTCATTTCCATCCAATCAATGTATACAAGAAAACTTCCATTTGTTTTTCATGGAAAACTTACCCTGCCATTATACAACAGATTCCAATCAGAAGTATAAGCCATTGAAGATTGGAAATTTAGGCATTATTGTTTTGTCAATATGGCTACTGCTTCCCACTCCAAACCACATATCACGTCCTGCAAAGCCATTCATTAAAATCGTCAGTAAACAACTTTCTACCTTCTGCTTCTTCTTAGGCTGTTCAATAGAATGGTGTCATTTTCTTTACAAAAATGGAGACAGAGATAAAGATGCTTCCATGAAAAGAATATTTTTTGTATGACAATCAAGAATGGGGAAAAAAAGAACCAAACTAAAATGCCAGAATTTAATCTCTAATGACTACAAGCAAACTGCATAACATGTGCATTGGCTTTATTTTTTTTTAGGTAAACCTAAGATATATCTATCACTGGAAACAGTAACTAATCTCCTCACACCGTAGACTTCCCGAATAGGCTTTAGTGCTAGCCATATATTTTAATTGAAAGCTAATATTTTTTAAGAGAAATGACATTTAAATATTGTTTTAAAATAATAATAATTTTAAAATTTTAAATAATAAAGTTTATGAATATAATAATTTTTACTAGAAATTATGGAAAGCAAAAATATTTTTGTCCTTCAATTTACAATTCCCAACGGAAATGGCCTTTCTTTGGCTATCTTGATGGAAAGCCCCTTCCTTTTATTTGATTGATAGAAGTAAGCTTTCCAATGGAATAACTATTAATTGCCTATCAAACATACTATGAAGGATTTTATCTCTCCTCTCTTTTCTGAAACCCTTTTTTCCTCATACCAAACACGACATTTGTTCTTCTATCATTTTCATTGGATTAACCATTTAGTAGAAAACAGAAATAAGATGCTAAAGCAAATCCGTCAAAGATCCATATTGTGCAAACCATACAGGCTACCTTCACTTACCGATGGATTATGTCGGTCAATATCAAAGCAATTAATTGAACAGGGTTCTGCTAGCAGCTCCTGAGGTTCCTCGCCTATGCAAATGTAAAAAAACAGCAGAATGCAACAAATCAATCCCAGTTGAAGTTTCAACCAGTTTCTTTGTAATGTAAAGCTCCGCCACTCCATAAATATAACAATGTAAAATATTTGTGTTCCTGATCAATTGGCATTCAAACATGTTGCAACAAATATACATACCTTGCTCGATGACAGCAAGGATTCCATCCTCTGAGCAGATCATGGCAGGTAAGATCCGGGTAGATGACATATTAGACTTTGTGCTACGATCATACTGAACCTCCCAAACCTCACTTTCAGATACTGACTGGACTTCATTGTTGCCAGCTGCTGTCCCTGCCGCCCTTGAAAGAATAATAGGCTGTTGTGGCCACCTGAGATCCCAGGCAAAAAGAGTACCTAAGGAACCACCTGCCTGAAAAAGATTACAATTCCATGAATGTTAGAACTTAGAAGTAATTACCCAAAAAAGCAGTGGGCTTGGTCAGATAGTAGTCTGAATAGAATCTAAGGTTTAATTTTATCACAGAAATTACTGAGCTAGCCGTGAAATTAAAGTAATAATTCACAAAAAATCTCACTAAGGTCCAAAACTTTGTGCTTTGTAAAATGATAAATGGGGCAAGTTAGATTATCGTAGAGAAATAGAAGCATGATATAACTGTCATGGCGCAATGTCACACTTGCAATAGAAAACTTGCCAGGTTATTGCCCCTTTAACAGAAATGAGTGTCAATGTAATACATACATATATATACATATTTAAACACTAAAGAATGAAAATAACCCCCAACATAAAATAGCAAGGTCTTCCTAAGGAATAATAATATTAACAAAGGCAATGAAACTGAGGGGAAGTGGAGACTGAAAATTAAATCAATGATGCTCCCCGCTCCAATATAAGCAACAAGGTCATTAAGAAATAAAAATTAGTGGCTTACATTGGTGATCAAAAGATGACTTAATATGACAAGAAATAAGGAAAAAGGGGTAACCATCTTACTAGACAAGTGTGCTTTCTTGATGGATGAATGTCAATAGAGTGCACAATCCCAGCGGTCATTTTTTTATCCCTGCAACATTACCATCTGGTGAAAATCTTAGCGGACGCCAGTTTACAATGGCAAAGTTTTTACAGATACAATACGCTTATATTTGTAATAATAGGTATATCATACCAAACGACTTCACAGGTTTCAAACTTGTAGATATTTCTTGGTACATCACAACAAAATGAGTAAGCCTTAAACTTCCTACAACCTCACCAAATTCACCATTGAACCACACCAAGAAGATTTACTAGTATATCTCTAGAATCTAGATGTTATTCAAGAACAGAAGCAATATACAAAGAAGTGGTAATTCTAATCATTGAAACGGGAATGTGGCTCATCATACTTATAATCGCTTGCTTACAGATGCTCCTTTTCTTTTTTTGTACACATACAACTACAAGACTATCAAATGATTCCGCCTGCATTAAATATGTTCAAAAAGAAAACGACAAGCAGGGAGGATAATATGACCCTCGATGGAAAATGCCAGTAGGCCACTGAAAAATTTGCTCACCAGTTACCCTTAAACTGCGAAACCGATCCGCCGGGTTTTCTCTGGTCCCACCAATGAAGACTGAATCCATATCCACCGGTGGCAAACTCCACCGGCGACGCCCACTTAGCGGTCGTGTAGGACACCAGGCCACTGCTATCAAAAACCCGACGATAACTTAAATTTGAATTCCCAACAGTGACCAAATTCACCCTCCCATCTTCCGCAACACTCACACACTCCACCCCACCATCCATTAGATCAATGGATGAAATTGGTCCCCGATGCAGTTCATTCTCCGGCACTGAAACTTCTGATTCCAGAGACGCGTCAGTGGAATTAGAGAAAAGGAAGTGCAGAGAACCAGCAAAAGTTGAGAAAGCAATGACGGATTTCTGAAGGAACTGTGAGGTTTTGAGGGAGGAGACTCTGGAAGGTGAAGCCCATGAAGAACGAGGTTCCAAGGAAGCTGGATTTGGTTTAAAAGAGTGAATTTCGATGGAAGAAGCATCAGAATCGGAATCAAATGAAGCCAGAACCGCAAACCGATCGAATGGAGATAGCGGTGGGAGCCAACGAACTGCGTCGACGTATTTATATTGGGGAAGCCTCTGGATTTCTGGACGCTCAGAATGTGCTGGGACCGCCATTGCTAGGTTTTAGTCTTTTAGAGGGTTTTGCCGCAAAAGAGTGGGAGAAAACGGTCCGAATGCGAAAGGCGGAGAGGAGGAAGAGAGTGGAATTGTCATATTTAATTTTATTTATATTCGAAATCCCCTCAGTTAAGGGGAAATGACATAATACCTATCTGGAACTATCAAATTAATGTTTCTCCTCCTTAATTTTTTGATGAACTAAAAAAAAACTTTATCAACTTCTCCTCCTTAATTACATAATCACATTTTTGTTATGATTAATGCCACTTTTGGTTGTTGATGTACGTATATTCATTAGATTTTTCATTCTTCAACCACCGATTTAAGCAGCATTTAATTTTATAAACATCAATACATTATGCTTGTGAAGAACGAGTTTTTAAAATCGTTCATGAAATTGCTTTTAGTGGCAATAAAATTTGCCATCAAACGTCTAATATAGTCGCCACTAGATATTTTTAATGACATTATTCACTATTAAAATTATTTTCACTACTCACGGTTAAAAATTATTCTTAAAAGTTTTAGCAAAATTTAAAACTATGTTATATATTAATAATAATAATTTTTTATTGTCAACAAAAATTAATTAAATTAGTAAAAAGTTAATTTATAATCTATAAAATTATAAGTTCAAATTTTATTATCAAAATAAAAAATTTTGTTATCGGATTATTACAAAACAAGTTCTCACAATTCATGGCGAAAGCCCATGTTCTTAGTTTAAACTAAAAAGGGAGAAATTAAAGTTATTTTTACTGCACTCGTCATCGTCCGTAAGTTTAACTAGCGAAAGAATAAGACATGCGACCATTTAAAACTTGTTCGATCCCTAGAGAATATTACTTTATTATGGTTTCAGTCGAAGTGTTTGGGAAGGTATCCTAACTCCTGGGTACTTAAGTTTACACTTAAAGGTAATAGATGACTCGCCTTGTCCGATATTAATATCGCCTAAGAGGAAGGGAGACTTCACTTACCTTTAGATCATAGATGAGCCTAACTCATTTCTAAAAATTTATGTAACAACAAAAAAAAGGTTATTTTTGCTTTCTCATTATCCACAATTTGAAAAGGGAATGACTTTGAAAGGGCGAATAATCTAAAGAGACGTCTCAACTAAGCTTGGACAAATATAAAGAACAGCAAATAAAGGTATGAAGCATGAACACTTTTGGAAGGCCATCATCAACCATTGAACCATCCAATCAAAGCAATAGTCTGTAATACTAGTAACAACTCGTGGATAAATTAAAAGAGACTTGCCCATATCATCCACCATACTATGGGGATGGCGATTGAAAAAAATCTATAATAATATTTTTTAATGTTTTATTATATCATTATCATCATCTAATTATATCTATTTTTATTTGTTTAGCTAGAAATGCAAAAGTTTTTTTTTTCATTTAATTAAGTAGATAACATTTTTATTTTATTATATGTACTAGCAATCTATTAAGGGTCAATGGTTTACCTTGAGTAAAAATCAGAGAATGTGTAATATTTATAATATTCATAACATCACTATTTAAACAAAAAAATATGTATCGTTCCAATTTTGTGAAAAAGCTCTTGCGTAATTTTTTTGGGGGAGGAACAAAAATGTCAATGAACAATGATCATATCAATCATGATCTCTGAATATTTTTAGTTATCTATTCGATATGTTTTACTTCCATTTATTGAATTATCAATCTTTCTCATTTCTTTTGATAACTTTTCTTATTTTATTTTATATAAGACGTTTGAATGAGCAATTTTGTGAAACTTTTTACAAGGTACCATATGCTTTATTTATTATATTTTCTTCCTTTTTACCCCTATTTTTTCCCTCAAAATCTTACCCCTAACCTATTATAGACCCACCGACCAAATGTTCTTGATTTAAATTTTTACTCCTATTTAATATTATATTGATATAAGAAAGTAGAAGACATTTTTTAAAATGTATTTAATATAAATAAAATTTATAAATTTTAAGGTTTTTCTTTATTTCGGTAAAAAATATTAAAAATGACTTATAAAAATATAAGATGAAGTGTATAAATATTGTGTATTGATTATACTTATTATAGTTCAATTAAATATACTTAATCACTCACCCATTTGATTTTACTATTATGGAGACCCTTCAGAAAAAAGATTGCCTAGAGACAATGTCAACCAATTAATCACCTTGATAGTGTTCATTGAATTAAGATAATCTCTTACATTCATTTCATCAACATGATTATTTTTTTATTTTAATTAAATATTTATTATATTAAATGCATAAATTTAATATTTTCCCTTTTGTTTTATATATTTAATATTTTCCAAAAATAAATTATACAACACATTAAACATGTGGTTGTTGAACTTTTTCCTATCATATTGTAGTGGAAATCATGTATTCCTTTGTGGTAATTAAGGCAGACATTAAAAAAAAAATACGATAATTCAATGACGAAGGCTTTGTCACTTACGAAGGTTTAATTTTATTGTCATGTTGTATTATCTAAAAAGATTGTTATTTTTAAAAAAAAAAAATGAAGTAGTCATTGATCTTATAATAAAAAACCGAACTTTTTAATATGGGTAGTGGTCGCTGATGATTTTTTTTTTTGGTCATTTCATATAATTAAAATTGTTATTTTTTAGAGTGACTTAGTTATTAATCTCATAGTGAGGAACCTAATTTTTTAAGATACTAATTAAATTCACCATTTTCCCAAAAATTCTCCACCCCATTTCCGAGGTTTCGGTTGAAGCCTTATTATTTTAGGAAAAATAAAATACGTTTATGTTAATGTGTCCAAAATTTTAATTCCATTTAATTTTTTTGGAATTTCACATTAAGTTATTCCGTGAGACTATTTTATTTTATTTTTTATCTATTTTAGTAGTCCCTATGTGTAAAAAATAAGAGGCTCTTTTGTAATTGTATGAGTAAGGCTTAACACCGTTGTTTCCAAAGCTAGAATAAGTCTGCCGACTCAATTGGTGAATTGGTGAGATTAATCGTGGTTAAGTTTAAAATGCATTTAGAAAAAATAGTTTTTTTAGAATTATATTTATATTCAATTTTTTATATTCATTTCGTCAAATTCTCCAATCAAACTTAGTTAGGTGTACTATTTTTTAATATGAATTTAAGTTAAATGAATATATTTAAAAAAAATAAGACACATGACCAAATGAGATTAGAGAATTTGATAAAATAGATTATGCAAGTAACTTGATCTAAATTTTTTTTATTTTTGCATACATCAAAATATAAAATTAATTCAATTACAATAATTTAATGATGATGAGATGAACAAACCTCATTAAAAGTATTATTTCAATTTATTGACAAACTAATTTTACATACTCACATACAATGTACTAAAAACGAAGCCATGCTGTTTATAACGTATGAACAAGGTGACTTAAGTATGGCTTTTATGAATATATGAATATTGATAATTAATAATATCAATAACAAATTAACAATTATTAGCTCCTATCACTATTTTACCCAGAACAAATAATTCAAAATTTTCTAGATTCTTTTCAATGCCTCGTGAAAATTTGCAATTGACGAGGCCTTTTATACAATTCTATTACTTTAAATCTAGCTCCTATAACTGTTTTACCTACGTATGATATCCACAACATTCTTAGATCTGCATATGATTGGACATAGGTTAAAATTCAAAGGCATGCCTCTTGGCATTATCACCATTTCCCTCGGTCATAAAGTCCAAACTTTCAAATGGGTAAAACTACGTTATTCTATTCCTTCTCTTTTTTGAATCTCATGTCTAAAATTAATGCTGTGTTGTATTACTCAAGCTGCCCCAACATTCTCTGCATCCTTAAACCATATTAATATAGTCACTAGGGATAGAAACATGCTAGGTAGCCTATCAGGAGCCTATAGCCTGACTTATATTCGGTCTAATCTGGCCTAACTTGTTTAAAAAAATATACAGGCTCAGGCCTATATTAAAACATATTTTCTTTAATAGGTCAGACTCAAATTTTTTGAAAAGCCTGTCAGGCAGCCTGAACCTGTTATCAAAATATATTTAATATAAATCTATAATAAGTGGGTGTTGCACCCACTACATATTGAACACAATATAATAATTAAACCCCTGAACTAACTCATTTTATTGTTATTTTTATTATTGCTCTATATATTATAGCTTATATTTTATTGCTATGTTGTAGTAAGTATTAACAGGTTTTTTAACAGGTTTCAGGCTAGGCCAGATATTTATACAGGCTGGGCTTATGTTAAAAAAATAGCCTATAACAAGTTAGCCAAATTATTATTTAATAGACTTTGTCTAACCTGACCTATTTCTACGCCTAATCGTCACGTGTAAAAAGAATCTAATCGATGGTCTTCTAATCTATTCTGATCTTAATGGTACCTTAGAAAAGAATGTCAATATGCTACTTCGATCTTTTTCTAGTCGCTCCTCCGTAGAACTGACGTTTTATTAATTCCCAATTCTTCAATATCTACAACACTATCTTTTGCTATCTTTTGTTGTTCTTCATTTTATATAATTGATATTTTTATCAAAAGAATGGAATATAACTTCTTATAAATTTACTAATTATGAGATAGAGAAATTATATGAGTGGGCCATGTCTAGTTAATTGGTGGATGCATGCGTGATATTATATTAATATGCTTCCCAAAAAAAAGTTGTTAATTGATAGATGCATGAGACTTCTTCGTAGCTTTAGATCGTGAGTGAATACAATTTTTTTTTAAAAAAATTATGTATCTATTTTGCCTTAAAAGATTAATTACTATATATACACAAAATAATTAAATTGACATGTATGGAATTAGGTAATTTTTTTTAATATTGAAATTAATCACCATTCTAAATTTATCTAAAATAGCAAGTGTACGTGAAGTTTGAAATCAAAATCACTCATTTTTCATATTCTGTGCAATGTAACGAAAACGTATCTAATTTACTTTTAAAAATAAATTGAGTGGAATCAAATACATTCTAAAGTTAATCTTCCAAATTTACCAAAAATCACATACATACACGCCTATTCATAAAATTTGGAATCTTTTTAATTAGAGGCTAATTAAATTGCCCCCTAATTGAAATTAAAGAGGAACAAATTGAGAAGTCAAGAACCAATTACACACAAGGGCAAAATTTACCTAATATCTCAAGTGTACATGCATATTTATAACAAAATATACTATTCATAAGTTTAAAATCAGAGTCACTCATTTTTCATATTCTATGCTATGTAATGAAAAACGAATCTAAACTTACATTTAAAAATAAATTGTCTGGAATTCGATAAATTTTCACATCAATATTTCAAATTTACCAAAAATTACAAGCATACATGATAAAATTTGGAATCTTTTTAACTAGAGGCTACTTTTTTTTTTATCGAAACTAGAGGCTAATTAAATTCCCCCTTATTGCAATTAAAGAGGGACACATTGAGAATTCAAGAACCAAACTATATATAGAGAGCCATATGAAGGCATGAGCTTGTATGGTTCTCACAAGGATCACAAGGGTTCGTGTTTGTTTGCATGTAAGTTGAGATAAATATTTTTTTTACATATTTAGTTTATAAGTTGTAAAATTACTATTGAAAAATTAGCTTGAGATTTTAAATGCCAATCCGAACATATCGTATGTGGAGTAAAGACTTGTTTGGAATTGCAAAAATTCACCAAAAAGTTGATCTCCACATGAAAAGGTAGGAACACAAGCACACAACGACAACAACCTTCAACTATGACTTCCAATGACGTTGTCACAGAGAGAAAATACAGAGAGAGAGAGAGGGAGGGAGAGAGAGAGAGAGGAGGTGTCGTAGGCGGAAGAAACTTAAAAAAATGAGAGGCCTCAAATCGCTAGCCTTACATTCTCTTGTATGTGTTTGTGTTGTATAAGGGCAGCCTTTGCCCTCTGCCTTACCTTATCCTATCCACTCACTTACTCCCAATTCTCTCTTCCCCCCTTCTTCCTTTTTACCCTCTTCTCTCTCTCTCTCTCTTATAACTTCAACACATTCTCTCTCACCCTTCCCTTCGCTTCTGGCTTCTCTCTATTCTCATTCATTCAATAATTCTCCTGTGTATTATTTGTCTGTAAAACCCAGAAAAAATATATCAGCGTTTGAGAGTTTTGGTGTGTGTTTGTCTTTGTTTTTCTCTTTCGGCGAAATTAAAGTCCCTGTTTTAATGGCATTTATTATAGATAGTGAGCAAGTTTGAATTCTGCAGCGATATTATTACTGCCGGTTGGTATTTTGTTTGTGTCATACGCCCAAGAATCTTCCAGAGTTTGAGGACGACGACCACGACGGAGATTATTAATTTTTTCCAGTTAGTTATTCGATGAATTCAACTATTGCCTCATAGTTATTTCCGTCCCCAGAAGGAAGAAAAAGAAGGAGTATGGTTATTAATTAGTGTGCAGCTAATTAATTAAACTCTCTCAAAGCCATATAGCTTCTTCTTCATCCCCAGAAACAAGTTCAATTTCTTCACTTCTGCATATGGCTCCCAAAACTGGCAAAACCAAACCCCACAAAGCTAAGGGAGACAAGAAGAAAAAGGAAGAGAAAGGTAATTCGTTCATCCATTATTCATACACACTTCTGTATATATATATACATGCATACATACATATATATAGTCTCTGTCTCTGCACTTTGAATCTGATAAACTGATGAGGTTGAATAAGGAGCTAGTAGGTTGTTTATTATTGGTCTGTGTTTTTAGATATTGGAGAAATTTCTGGCTACTCGTAATCTTATCTTCTGCTAAATGATAATATATGGTGTTTTTGTTTTTGTTTTTGGCGAAATGATAGAGTATATGGATTCTTATCTGGAATACATTGTATCCATTGCAGTTTTGCCAACTGTAATTGAAGTTACTGTGGAGACCCCAGACGATTCTCAAGTCACCCTTAAGGTATCAACATTTTTCTTTTTCTTTATCCTTCAACTAATTTTGTTCCAGCGGACGTAATTTTTTTTATTCCATTGAGATAATTTCTTAATATAATATTTTATTTTTTATGAGAGATATTTATAAGTGGTTTTAATTTTTTTATTAAACTCCTCATTTTACCTTCGTTTAATTAACTTGTTTCGTGAAGTGCATATCATTTAAGTTAAACTATTTCCTTTAACTTTCCTCTCTTTCTTTTATATGTTTTACCATGGGACATTTACATATTGTCATACGAATTTTAATATTAAAATCAAATTCATGAGAAGTCTTATATACATAAGTTATATTATTATTTTTTTAACTCCATAAAGCATATGGGGGTCCAGGGTCCACATTTGATTTGACAAAATTGAAATAAATAGTTACAAAAGTTTCATATAAAATATGAAAAATAAATCACAATTATAAATAGTATAATTTATATTATATTTTATTGTATAGTCCCCATTCATTCCAAATTATATGAAAAATGAATAACTACGGGGGAGTTTGGTAGGAGGTTTGTTTTTTGTGACCTCAATTTTTTATATTTTTTAAATATCTTTATTAATTGTATATATTAAATAAATTTTTATAGTTTAAATATAAATGATTAAAGTAGATATTTTAAAAAAAATCAATACATATTTTTATAAATAATTAATTTAATTAATTTTTTTAATATAAATAAATTAATTATATAACTTCTAGATAAAATAAAGTACAAAAATCACTATTAAATGAGTGTTGTATACTCATCTATGCAATACATGTGGGTTTCTTTTTGGGCGATGAGAATAAATTATGGAAAATTGTGGTGGAGGACAGGGAATATCTACGGACAGGATATTGGATGTGAGAAAGTTGCTTGGGGTCCACGTGGAGACATGTCACCTGACCAACTACTCCTTATCTCACGAGGTACACTTTTTTCTAATTACTCTCTCTTGTTCCCCTTATACTTCATTTATTATGCATTCCACCCGGACCACCGTCATTTTTCATTTTAGTCCTAAACAAGCATATCTGTGGTTCATTCGGGAAAGTTTCTTTTATTTTCTTAAATTAATCGTAATAATTTGTTAGTATATCATTTTTATGAGTTATATGATAATTTTTTATTTTCCCACATATTTTATTAATTTTTTCCTTAGTCTAGAAGAAGAAAAGAAATATTGATGGGTTCCACACTTGGGTATCAAATGGCCCAGTGGGTGAGGTCTTTAAGTGTTCCAAGTATTTTCTTACTACATACAAAAAAGGAATCTAATATCAACAGGGTAAATCTGAGTAGTAAACGGTTCAATATCGTTCAAGTGAGGTATTGAGTTCAACCCTTGATATATATAGAAAATCTCCGTTAGGAGACTCACCTACCATAGCCAGGTATGCAACGCGAGTCGAATCCGAATGTAGTCAAAGTAAAGCTCCGGTGAATCGTGTGGGCAAAAAAAAGAAAAAAAATCAAATTCAGCCTCACTTGTTTTTTTTTACATACTTTCTTGTGAGTGTTTTGGCAACTTGACTTTACAAGTTGTAAAATTTATACCAACGGGAGTTAGTCCAAGTGGTAAGTGACTTAGTATCGCTTAAACAAGGTCTCGAGTTCGAGCCTTGATGTATGCAGAAAATCCCCGTTAAGAGACTCACCTATCATAGCCAGGTGCACGACGCAGATCGAATCCAGATGTAGTCGGGATAAAGTTCCGGTAAATTGGGTGGACAATAAAAAAAAGTTGTAAAATTTATTTCAGATTCTTTAAATAAAATGCATGACATGTAACTATTAGAGGGAAAAAAGAAAAGAAAAGAATGAATAAGATATAAAAATCTAAGACAAAAATTGTGTTTATTTATGAGGTCAAAAAGTTATGTTTATTTAGACAAAAAAAATTCAAGGAGTTTATTATTTTAATGATTTAATTTATTGGAGCTTACAAATTTAAGTGTTTGACAAATTTATGTAACGTCACTTTTGTATTTATACAAGATTAATGTTCAATAAAACAGGTGGGCCCTCACTGGGCAAAGCACTATTAAATGCTTTAAAATGTTAAAACTCTCCTAACGAACAAAACGGCTAATGAGATCCTGCTAATAATAATGAACAGGTGCGAGGTCCTAGGCTGAAAGATTCCATGGACATCGTCTCCCTGAAACCTTGTCATCTCTCCATCGTTGAAGGTGAGTATAACGAAAGTCAAATGACAATCCAACGGAGATCTTTTCGAGATATATTCTATTAATATGAGCCCACTGTACCATATCATCATTCTTGTTTCTCACCTTTTTTCTGTTAGAGGACTACTCTGAGGAGCTCGCAGTGACTCACATTCGGCGAATCCTCGATATCGTGGCATGCACCACCGCCTTCGGCTTCTCGTCTGCCGCCAGTAGGCCGGTTGTCCGGTCCAACACGAAGGATCCTGCCGGAACCAAAGAATCCGGTTCGGTTGAGACCGAACAGTCTCAGCAGCAGAGTCCAACTTCAGAAAATGGATTGGAAACCAGCTCGAAGCCCGACTCTGGTGATCAGAAACTTGATTCTGGCGGTGGAGCAGTTCAGAAAGGTGGTATTGAGAAAGGCGACAAGTCGGAGAAAGTGGACATTGACATTTCCTTGTGTCCACCACAGAGATTGGGGCAGTTTTACGACTTCTTTTCGTTCTCGCATCTTACGCCTCCTATACATTGTGAGTTTTACTAAGCATGATTCTCTCTTTGTTATCTTCATTTATCTGAGGAGCAATGCCTCTAGCATAAACTGTGGCGTAATTTTTTTTTTTAAATTTCAACTGTCTACTGTAGTTGATTTGAACAATTACTTTCTAGGAAATAACAATAGAAGTAGTATCATATAGGTAGCCAGGGTGATATTGGTCGTCGGACTGGAGCAATGGGTTGTAGATTTTCTTTTTTAATTTCTAGGAATGAGAGAAAGAATAAATAGAATGAGTACTCTGAAAAGAAATTTTAAAGCTGTTCAGAAAATTTTGAAAAACATTGCTACAACTAAATTTGCTATTAAAATTGTTTCTCTTTGTTCTCTTTTCTATTTGAGTTCTAAGAATTCATTTTAGCAAAACAAGTAAAAAAAAGTATGGCGCAATGAGCTGTAAGCTTCGTCCAACAGAAGACAGTTAAGCTGTTTATTGGGTTTACAGCTTTCATATGGTACTTTTACCTATCGTGTGTATATATAATATGTATAGTGTTGCTTCCTCTTTCATAGATGGAATGTTTGCTTCTAAGACACATCTAGCATGCGTGACTAATTTTGTTTATTTTTTTGGTCCGAACCAAGCATGATTAACTAAATAATACAATCTCTTTCACACACACACATACACTCACTTAAGGGATTTTAGCTAGTTGACTACCACTCATATTAGTCCAGCATTACATAAAGTTGTGAATATATTTCATAGTATCTGGATATGAAACCCAGTTTCCCTAAAGCGCTTTCGATTCTATTACAGATATACGAAGGTCAAATCGTCCGTTCCTAGAAGACAAGACAGATGATGATTTCTTTCAGATTGATGTGAGGGTTATTGCCTTATTTACTTTTATCTCTTTATGTTAATTTGTTGTAGGGTTGTACTATTTTGTAGTTTACTGTGAATGATATTTTGCAATATAATATATCTTGGGATTGCCATGCATATGATATCTACAGGTTAGGGTTTGTAGTGGAAAACCAACAACGATTGTTGTTTCCAGAAAGGGATTCTATCCTGCTGGAAAAAGTCTCCTCGTCAGTCATACTTTGGTAGGCCTTCTTCAGCAGATAAGCAGAGTGTTTGATTCTGTAAGTTTGGACTCATTATTGTTTCTTTACATATGCTTTTTTATATTTCTTCCAGATCATTTTTCCTTGTAGTGATTGCTTATATTTTTTAATTGCAAATCATATTTTGCCTAGTTATTTGCTTTAATTCTTTCTAATTTAGCATCTTAATAATAGTAAATGGCATTACTTCTTGCAGGCTTACAAAGCTCTTATGAAAGCCTTTATAGAACACAATAAAGTATGTACTTTCATCATATGTTTTCAAACTATTCTGTTAAGAAAACGTTTTCACAATTGTGGTATCATTTCAGTTTGGCAATCTTCCTTATGGTTTTCGTGCAAACTCGTGGGTTGTCCCTCTAGTTGTTGCTGACAATTCATCTGTCTTTCCCCCACTTCCATTGGAAGATGAAACTTGGGGAGGAAATGGTGGTGGACAAGGCAGAGATGGTAAACATGATAAGCGACAATGGGCAAGAGAGTTTGCAATACTAGCCGGAATGCCTTGTCAAACAGCAGAAGAGAGGCAAATTCGAGATAGGAAAGCCTTTCTGCTGCACAGTTTATTTGTCGACGTGTCAGTCATAAAAGCTGTTTCAGCAATAAAGCATCTTAAAGAAAGCTCTTTAAATAGTCCAACTACCCAAACTTCATATGAAGAAAAAATTGGAGATTTGGTTATTAAGGTGACCAGAGATGTATCTGATGCAACTATGAAGTTGGATTGCAAAAATGATGGAAGTAAAATTCTTGGATTTTCAGAGGAAGAACTTGCTCGAAGAAACTTGCTCAAAGGAATAACTGCAGACGAGAGTGCAACTGTTCATGTAAGTGAACTAAGTACTGTGAGCCTATTATAATTCACTGAAGTGTTTTATTAATAACTTTTGTGTTTTGTTCACGTAGGATACTCCTACTTTAGGTCTAGTAATTGTAAGACACTGTGGCTACACAGCTGTGGTGAATGTTTCAACTAAGATAGATTGGGAAGGGAGTCCTATTCCTGTGGACATTGATATTGAGGACCAGCCTGAAGGAGGTGCAAATGCTTTAAATGTTAACAGGTAAACTCTTCTATCACTTGTATGATCTATTAATGATCAAGAGGCCTCATCGAAATTGAATGACAACATGTTCACGTTTTGTGTTGGTAAACCATTTATTGATCCACTAAATATTGAAATGAATGCACTAATTGAGGAAAAAAATTGGTGCCTTTAAAGCGTTTAATGCAAATTTAGCTTATAGTATCTACATCTTTCTGGTTTCAATACCTTAACAAAATATCATTGTCTTAATGGTGCTTATATATGTGATACAATGTACTGATACAACTAATCAAATTGCCTTCAGCTTGAGGATGCTGTTACACAAGTCATCTACACCTCAATCATCTAATACAATTCAACGAAACCAAAGCACAGATGTTGAAAATTTACGATCTGCTAGGTCTTTGGTAAGGAGAGTTATAGAGAAAAGCTTACTGAAATTGCAGGAAGAACCCATTAAACAAAGTAAATCTATCAGATGGGAATTAGGAGCTTGTTGGGTTCAACATTTGCAAAATCAAGCTACTGGGAAAACTGAACCCAAAAAGTCAGAAGAGTCTAAACCTGAACCAGATGTTAAAGGGCTTGGGAAGCAAGGTGGATTACTAAAGGAACTGAAGAAAAAGATTGACAGTAGGAATTCAAAGGCTGAACAAGGGAAAGACACTTTAACAAATAATGGTGTTGATATAACTAACAAGTCAGATGCCACTCAACAGGAGTTAGAGAGACAAGATGAAGAAAAGGAAGCTATGTGGAGAAAGCTGCTTCCTGATGCAGCATATACACGTCTTAAAGAATCTAAAACTGGTCTCCATCTAAAGGTCTGTCTCTGCTTTCTGACATGAGTAAGCATGCCTTTGTTTGTTTTTTCCCGTGTGCATAAGTTCATTCACCAATAGAATTTATGGACTTTCTCAATTCTAATTAATATTATCTTAACTCACTAAATAACAGTATTTATCAGCCCTTGATATAGGTATACTGGCATTTAATGTGACAATTGCCCATATTTGCAGTCGCCTGATGAATTGATGGAAATGGCTCATAAATATTATGTTGAAACTGCACTTCCAAAGCTGGTGAGTATCTTGACAATATAGATGTTTTTCTCTAGAGTTATTAAGAAATGAATTTGAATGTCATGGTTTCATATTTTTTTAGGTGGCAGATTTTGGTTCCCTTGAACTTTCACCAGTTGATGGAAGGACATTAACTGATTTCATGCATACTAGGGGCCTGCAAATGTCTTCGTTGGGACGAGTGGTAATAGATTTAATTATGTATCAGCTTATGCACCCTTCCTTGATTTACACCATCAATTCACTATTTTATCATTTTATCGCATTAGTTTTGACCACTTTCTCCTTTTAATAACTTTTACAGTGTTGCTCATTCACTTTATGCAATTCATAGATAAAATAAATAGTTAAAGGTTGCTAATAGCAAACACATGTCAATAAGAGTGAATTTAGTTTTTAGAAAATGAAACAACCTATGGGGTTAATAGAGTGAGAAAAAGAGGAGTAAAAAAAGGGACAATGTAGAGTTTTGATGAAGAAAATAGTGAAGAGGAAGCACACAGGCATCATTTATAGTTTGTTTGGTTTTCCATTGGAAGGGCCGCACAATATTTTTTTCTCTTGAATTGGTTATGATAGCCCAGTATCTTTCTTATGTCTACCTTCAATTAGAGGAATTTTCATGCTACTGTTACTATGTAGGGTAGGACTTAAGATGAAATTTAGAAGTTCAGATTTTACCTTTTCTCCGAAGACCTCAATTGATTTTTGGTTTGCAAAATTCATGTAATATAGCTCTTAACCTGCCAGGACAATATTACCAGTTATTAAAGCTTTACTCTTGATGGCTTTATAAAATGCACATAATATCGATTTAAGGTCTTATCCAAGCCTTTTTCCCCTAATGAACTTCTTTAAATGCCATTTGCAATCATCTTTTTGTTGAATTGCCTATTTCACATGCCAATTTTTCAGTATAATTCTGATTCTTTCCCTGATGGTGGTTTATACATAAAAAAAAAAAAATTGCCCTACTAGCTCTTATAAGCATGTAACATGTTTATAATACGATGTTGATAGGTTTCAATATGCATATTCATAGATAACTTCACTAAGTATATGTTATATTGGATTTCCATCTGCCAGGTGGAGCTTGCAGATAAGCTTCCTCATGTTCAATCACTTTGCATACATGAGATGGTTGTTCGATCCTACAAACACATCTTGCAAGCTGTCATTGCAGCAGTTGATGATGTCTCTGAATTGGCTTCATCTATTGCATCATGCTTAAACATACTGTTGGGAACACCAACTCCTGAAACTACAGATGCAGAAATTATCGATTTTGATAATTTGAAATGGAAATGGGTAGAAATATTTCTTCTCAAGAGATTTGGGTGGCAATGGAAACATGAAAGTGTTCAAGATTTAAGAAAGTTTGCCATTCTACGTGGACTATGCCACAAGGTAAAGTAAATTACACACTTCGTAATATATTGATATTGAGTTTGTTCTGCTCAATTACTTAGGACATAAAAATAATCTTTTAACAGGTTGGACTTGAGCTGGTTCCTAGGGACTATGATATGGAGACAACATCTCCGTTTAGAAAGTTGGATATCGTAAGCATGGTCCCCATATATAAGGTACAAATATGACATATTTAATTTTGCATGAGGGCTATCATCATTAATTTTATCAGTTTCAATGATTGAATTACATTACAATATCAATTATTTGCACAGCATGTAGCATGCTCATCTGCTGATGGGCGCACACTGTTGGAGTCATCAAAGACTTCTCTGGATAAAGGTAAATTGGAGGATGCCGTCAACTATGGCACAAAGGTAGGACCATTTCTACATCTTAAGTGAGGATTTTTTATGAAGCCAACGTATAGATAAACCAACATATTGCATTGAATCTTAAAGGCACTGTCAAAATTGGTGTCAGTATGCGGACCTTATCACAGAATGACAGCAGGAGCATATAGTCTCTTGGCTGTTGTGTTGTATCATACAGGAGATTTCAATCAGGTGTGTATTTTAATACCTTCAAATTCTTTCTGTTGACTCATCACATGACTGGTAATATATACTGTGAAACTTCAAGCTGCTTACAATAGTTGAATTTTATGTGATTGTTAAATAATTTGAATTAGTGTATGAATTCGTTTTCTCTTTCTTCTCTATGTCTGTACCATGGCATGATTCACAACATAAATTTTCTGACAATTCTACAATCAGATTGAAGACTTGACATTTTCTCAACTCAGAAATAAATATAGACACCTAATCTTTTGACATGGAATTTTAACAAATTTGGCTGCAAAGGAGATTATTGAATACAATCTAATCATTTTACCTTTGGATTTATTAGGCAACTATTTATCAGCAAAAAGCATTGGATATAAACGAAAGAGAGCTTGGACTAGATCATCCTGATACCATGAAAAGTTACGGGGATCTGGCTGTTTTCTACTATCGACTCCAACATACAGAACTGGCTCTAAAGTATGTTTCTGTATATTCTATTCTAAGTAGAAATTTTTAGATCATAATTGATTGATGATTTTGAAGTACTCTTTGAATCTTTGTACCTTGGCCATGCCTGAGAGGTTAAATTATCAGGAAAAAAAATTTCTTTCCGATTCAATTGTTCAAGATAAAAAAAATCAACATTAGGAAAAAAGCAATAAAGTCTTATCATGGGAAAGAATTGCAAATCTAGATGTACATAAACATGTTTTGAAGGAAGTTGAACATTTGTAGAGGACCGGGTAATTTTAAAGAAGAAAAGAAATCAGGAGTAGTGACAAATCAAGAGGCTCATTAATTAAAAGCATTTGAAGGAAACGTTAAAGTTTGGAAACTGACAACATATTTGTTAATGAAGGCCTGAAGGGAGAGGGTCTTGAGCCATGGGTCATTTAATACATTCCTTCTATTTTCCAAACGTAATACCAGAGAATCATCCAAATTAAATAGCTATTTAAGATCATCTATTGTTTTTTTAATAAAAATGATAAAAGATCATTTGTGTAGGAGCAACAAGCATTGCTGGATTTTGGGACCATAATTCGTAAGCAATAAATGAGTTTAGATTATCTATGCTAGATGCTAATTTCTACAAGAACAACATAAAACTTTTCATATAAAGAATTCTTTTTTATATTTGTTCTTTTTACAGAATAACGCAGAACATGACTAGAATAGTTAAAACTCATATTTCCTTATAAAATGTCTAGGTATGTCAATCGTGCATTGTATCTTTTGCACCTTACTTGTGGACCTTCACATCCAAATACTGCTGCAACCTACATCAATGTAGCAATGATGGAAGAAGGGTTAGGGAATGTCCATGTTGCTCTCAGATACCTTCATGAAGCCTTAAAGTGTAACAAAAGATTACTTGGAGCTGACCACATTCAGGTACCCTCTCTTATTCCTAAAAAAAAACTTAATGTTTTCCATTGCATGAGACATTATACCTCAGAGGACATGCAAAAAGCACTGTTGGGCATATTGAATGAAATTTACCTGTGACTAGGTCATTAAAATGAAAAAGAAAACTATATCATACAAAAAATATCAAGTACTTTTCTTGGTCACAAGGGATTTGAGATCATTATTTATATAACTGCTCCTAATTTGCTGCACCAAATTAGTTGTTGGTGCATTCTATTCCCTGGAGAACATGCTTACATGTTTAGGTTCTTTGTGCACATACTTTGGATCAGGGAATGATAATTGGCACTTTTTAACCTATTAACTGAATTCTTGGTTTATTCAGACGGCTGCAAGCTATCATGCAATAGCCATTGCTCTCTCTTTGATGGAAGCATATTCTCTAAGTGTTCAGCATGAGCAAACCACCTTGCAAATACTACAAGCTAAACTTGGTTCTGATGATCTTAGGACACAGGTAGTCATGTTACAAGTGCTATTTGATAGTAAATATTCAATATGTGATGATCCTTCCTCCTCAAATATGTAGATTTGAACTTTTTGCAGGATGCTGCTGCATGGCTCGAATATTTTGAGTCAAAGGCTCTCGAGCAACAAGAGGCTGCACGCAATGGTACACCTAAGCCAGATGCCTCAATCTCCAGCAAAGGTCATTTAAGGTACATACTACAATTAGAATAAGGCTTTTCACGTGTATCCATGAACTAATGGTTGGCTTTTACCCTGTTAACTAGTCTAAATCAGTCCATTTTGAGCATATGCTTTTTGATTCAATCTTCAATTTTAAGTTCATGCTAGTCTTGTATTATTTTACCAAATATTCTAGCCTAAGTTGTCCCTATTCAAATGTTTCTTAAAAGACCATTACAAGGTGTTGAAACAGGATATAGTTGTACCAGTAAAACTTGATAGTTCCTAGCCTGTCCTGCTATATCCAAAGTAACCCTAAGTTTATAACCTGGAAAATCAAGAAGCAAACTTATTTGTTGAAAAGTTTGAATTGATGAACTCTTAATATTCTCGTTTCTCATGATAACAATGCTGATTTTCACTGTAATGGTTGAAAATCTTTCTTTACTTGAATTATCTACTTATTGCAAAATCAAATACGCAAGACTTATAATCAAGTTTGTGTGATTTTTATTTTTGTTCAAAATACTTTTTTAAACTTATTTAGCCTTTACAATGCCTTGCATCAGTGTGTCGGACCTCTTGGATTACATCACACCAGATGCTGATCTGAAAGCAAGAGAAGCACAGAAAAAGGCCCGAGCCAAGGTAACGCACAACTTTCTTCATCCATCATTTACCATACCATTCTCTCTTTCTTATCCTTCACTGCCCCTCTCTGACCGTAAACTTACCAAATTATCACCTACAGTTGAAGGGGAAACCTGGCCAAAACGGGGAAACAGTTCCAGATGAAAATCAGAAGGATAAAGATGTGTCTCATGTGTATCCTACTGTAGAGAACACAAGTGATAAAGAAAATAAATCAGAACCTCAACTAGCGGAACGTGTACTCGATAAAGTTGAACTCACGCTCTCAGATCAATCAATCCTCAATGAAAGTAATAACCTGGGGCAGGATGACACCTCAGATGAAGGATGGCAAGAAGCTGTTCCAAAAGGTCGCTCACTCACTGGGCGCAAGTCATCTTCATCAAGGAGGCCAACGTTAGCAAAACTGAACACTAACTTCATTAATGTTTCCCAATCATCAAGATGTCGAGGCAAGCCTGCAAATTTTTCTTCTCCACGAACAAGCTCTAATGAGACAAGTCCTTTAGTTGGGCCCTCCCTTCCTGCTCCAAAACAGTTTGTAAAGAGTGCAAGTTTCAGTCCTAAGGTGATTGGCACCAGTGCCACAGCTGCCAGAGCAGATAAGGTAACAGATTCAAAGTCAGCCCCAAACAGCCCTGCTGCAAGTGATCAAACTGCTAAACCTGCTCCTTCTGCTAGTGCCATTAGTGTTCAGACAGCAGGTAAACTTTTCTCCTACAAAGAAGTTGCCTTAGCTCCCCCTGGTACAATTGTGAAGGCTGTGGCAGAACAGTCACCAAAAGGAAACCTTGTTCAAAAAAACACTGAGGCAAGCCATGAGATAGTTGCAACAGAGGAGGTTCACAGTGCAACGCCATCAGGAAAGGATGTGGAAGAAAATCATATTCAGAAACCAATTGAAGAAAAAAAGGAAGCTGAAGTGGTGACTGAAAATGTAGATATTGCAAAAGGTACTGATGTCAGAGATGGGGTTGCCGTTGTGAAACCCCAGGAAGATAGTAGTGATAATGTTAAAGAGAAGAAAGCTGAAGCCACAAATATCACAGTTGGGCCGGTTGAGAGCAATGATTGTTTGAAGAATGTGAATGACGGGGCCTCTCAAAGTGCATCCAAGATAGAAGCACCAGAAAGTTGCCCAACAACTTCCCTCGATTCATTTTCCCCTACCAGTTCAGCTGAAGATTCAAAGGAGGTGCTCAGTAACCTTGAATCTGTATCAAAAGAGAAGGTTACTGAAGGAGATGTAAAACAGCATGAATCACTCAATTGTAATGCAGATAGTAAGTCAATACCATCTGAAGGAGAAAAGCAAGATGAAACGGAATCAGAAAAGGAAACAACCAAGAAGCTTTCTGCAGCTGCACCACCATTTAATCCATCGACAATCCCAGTTGTTGGTTCAGTTCCAGTTCCAGGCTTCAAAGATCATGGAGGAATTTTGCCCCCACCAACAAATATTTCTCCTATGATCGCAGTAAATCACCGCAGATCACCTCATCAGTCAGCAACAGCAAGGGTTCCGTACGGTCCACGCATATCTGGAGGCTACAATAGATATGGGAACCGAGTTCCACGAAATAAAACTGTATTTCACACTGGTGAGCACACCACCGATGGCAATTGCATTAGCCCTCCCGCCATAATGAACCCACATGCAACTGAGTTTGTGCCTGGCCAACCTTGGGTTCCCAATGGCTATCCAGTGCCTCACAATGGATATATGACTTCACCAAATGGTATTCCAGTATCACCGAATAGTTTTCCCATGGCTCCCAATGGAATTCCATTATCATCCAATGGATATCCAACATCCCTAAATGGTATTCCAGTGACTCAAAATGGCTTTGCAGCATCCCCAACTGGTACCACAGATCCAACACCAGTTGAGAATGTTGAAAATGATCTTGGAAACAAAAGTCAAACACAAGATGAGGAAAGTAAAGAAGGAGCTTCGACAGAAATAGAGTGTGAAAAGGTGGAAGCTGAGCAAAATACTCAAGACCAAACTGCCAGCACTGAGAATGGTTCTAAAACAGAAGAAAAGCCTATAGACTTGGTCCCAACGGCTGATTGTATTCAAGAAGAAAAAGAACTTAGCAAGGACATAACACCTGAGAAAAAGCCAAGCAAGTGTTGGGGGGACTATAGTGATAGTGAAGCAGAAATGATTGAAGTCACAAGTTAAGGTATGATGAAGTTTTCTTAGTAACTACCATGTTAAATTTGATTAATCTGTTCCTTCTATAACTTTTGGTTGCGTTGACAGATTTGTATCTTCTTGGTCAGACTACAAGGGATGATGACTAAGTTCCAGAACAATGAGGTCCCAATTTACAACAGGGTTGACGAGTTCTTTGAACTGCAAATTCGTGGAAGACTGATGACAGCAAGGAAATGCATAATTCTTATACAACTTGGTACTCTAATGATGTGGAGGAGGTTAGGTTAACAGTCTTGTTTATCTTGTCCAAAAACAGTCCTGTTAATAGCCTATTTTGCGGAAGCGAGTGATCTAAGACGTGGAAGCCTTTGTTGAGTAGCTAATTAACATCTCCTGTATTAAATTGTTTCAATATTTTGCTGCTATAATTTTTTGTTGTGTTGACGGATTTGTAGCTTCTTGGTACTAAGTGCCAGAACAATAAGGTCTCACCTAGCAGACCTGTATTTTGTTTTCCTTGTAGTAGCCCTTATTTGTATTTCATGAGTTTGTTCATAACTTTGAAATGTTTTTCTTTCCTATGATGAATAATTACAAGGCTAACGAATAAACGTGCTGACCTGGACTACTTTGAAAGTGAGTAAGAGTAATGTGTTTAAAATTCTAATTATTCATGTGTTTACGAAATTGCACCTAGAACACACCCTTGGCCATTATTGTAACACCTCAAATAGACGCCGGGTATACTTGACTAACATATGCAATTAGCCTGCAAGTGGGGGATCAATTTTTTTAATTTTTTGTCAAGTATTTTAATTTTTTCTATCTTTTCTTCCATCAGTCAAAAACCCCTTCAGTTTTCTAAAAGCCATTCCAGGTTTAACTTAACTATGGGTCAACTCTAGTCTAACTCGAACCACCCATACAAACGACTTTTTTATCCAAACCGAGTGGATAAGGAATCTGGCCGACGGTTCAACCAGACCATTTGGTCCGGCTCAGTTTCCGAAACCATGTACACATAGCCCCATTGTTTGTGAAGCATTTGTATTCATTTACAACTGGGCCTCCACAGACCACATTAACATTTACTTGTGGGCCCAACTTCAAAGGCTGCACTATCGTAACTCATAAAAGTATCACACAGAAATTTCGCCCTACTTTTATATTGTGGATAAGCCTAATCTCTTTCTAAAAATTTTTATACAAAAAAAAAATAAAAAAATAACAGTCTCATGGGACTACTTCATGTTCTCATAGGGAATACTATTTTATTGTGGTTCCAACGACGACACTTAGAAAAATATTATAATTTCTGAGTATTTAAATTTACACATGAGGATAATTGACGGCTCTTTCTACCAGATATTAATATCGCCTAGGAAGAAATGAGACTTCGTCCTTCCTTTAGATAAAAAATTTATACAAAAAAAAAAATCAAAGGCAGAATTGATTAGAAAATTAATATTAAATATTTGTGAAAAGTTGAAAAAAAATCGAGAAGTGAAAATTAGAGGTGCAAGTATTGATCAGATTCTTGTTTGACATCAATTATCTTAAAAAAATATATTTATTTTCTTTTTCTTCTTAAAAAATATCATACTTTCAAAGTTATTGTGGTTATTAAAAAATTAAAATATTTAATACAATCCTTTATTTTAACTGAAATTTAAATTTTAAATATAGTCAACTATTATGAATTTATTAAAAAAAAAGTTAATATAAGAATTTTCACTCGAACATTCAATTTCATTACCTTTCGTTTCACTTAAATCAGAGAACTCATTTTCCTTATGATTATTTTATATGTGATCAAAATTTTCTATCAATCCATCAATAAAAAAAAATACTATCAATCTTGGGTAAAAAGAAAGCAAAATTACTATTAATCTTTTTAATTTAGCATGCTAATAGAATATTTTTCATTCCCAAATCAATCAACACATTTTCACACCAACAACAGTAAAAGTGGAATAAATTATATATTTGGTTCTAAGTCACTCATTACACAGTAACTAGAACACATAACCTCCGATTACCTGAGGTAACCATTCCTCCTATATATCAAATACACCTCACTTCATATCACATACTATGAATTAATAATACAGCTACTTAAACCATTTTGGTTCTCAAAATTCAATCACATCTCAATCAGCTAATTGTGGTGAGTGGGATGTGCTAAATTTTTTCCCATACAATCAATTAAATATGCCAATACCTGGCTCGAATACAAAACTTTCTACAAGTGCGGTGGATTATGCTGCCAGGCAGCTAAGCCGTTGATCGTGGGATGTGCTAATTAGTTATATATAAAACCCACATGTTGGTGAAGCCCTTCGAAAATCCATAAGCACTACAGTGGCAACACAGTGAGCAAGTGCCCCAAGAACAACAAACACATGAAAGATCTGATGACTATGTCCTGCAATATCAAAAGCCCCGGGCTTCCATCTTTCTGGGAATCTACTCACATAAAACCCAGCTCCTGTGGCATATAGAAGAGCCATGACAAGTTCATAACTAAGAGCTACTAATATATGAGAATGACCCCAATGGAGGACAAGGGCATGAGCTGCTGGAATCACACCAGAGAAGCCCATTGAGAGGAACAAGATGGCCCTTAAGGGTCTGAATTCAGGAGCAGAGAGAGAAGGAGCGAGAAGAGTGATGATGACTAGGGATCCAAGCAGAGAGATTGAGGTTAAATAGATTTGGCTTGCTAAAGGGTTGCAGAAGAAGGCGTAGTAAATGGGAGCTACAAAGGAGGAGACTATCATTAAGGCGATGCCGGCGTAGTCAAGGCGCCAGAAGAAGAGGTTGAAGCGTTTCGAGTGGCAGGCTAGAAGATGGGAAAGAGAACTGAAAGCCAAGCAGCCCATGCCACCAGCTAAGAATACAAACCATGGCCATGTTGGGAGTGTTTCTGCTCGGTATTCTCTCAGCCCGCCAAGGATTGAAGACTCCGAAATCTGTCTCAAATGCGAATCCTGGGAAATACAAATATCAGTGTGCTTGTGAGGGGCAAAAAAAATTTGCCTCAATCTGAAACTCATTGACTTCATGTTTTGATATAAAAATGCTTTAAATCTGTTATACTCCTCTTGTCAGATTTATAGGGCAGTGGTGGGAGAGTATTTATTTTTTGTCTTTAATATAAATATAAATCATCTCATTCAATTTATTATATATAGGTATAATTTTACCTCTAATTTATTGTCACGTAGACTTTTATTTTCTTAGAAATTATATATATTATATAGAGACAAAATTAAAAGATTATTAAATTTTAAGATAAAGATAATAAAGTTTAAAATTTTTCTTAAATATATTACAAGTGCTTTATAAATATAAATGAAGAGTACTACTTTTGATTTTTACATAAAACTTTGTAACATTTAAAAAAAAAAGCATGTTATAGTTTTATATATATTAGTATTAAAAAATATTGTTGACTCTTATAACTTTTTTAAGTTTTAAATTTTTAAAATTATTAACGTAAATTAAAAACCCTTTTGAGTATTTATTTTTTGTTATTCACATAAAAACAACTTGTTGGGGCTCATCTTTAAAACAAAAACTCTTTAGAACCAAGATAGTAGAACCAAGATAGGTAGGCCGACCTTAGTTGTTTGCACTGATTTCAAGTAAATCTTTTGTATCGAAAATAAAAACATTTAAGCATACCACTAGTAAAATAATGGCTCAAAGTTTAAAGAGCACCGGCCAAATAATAAAACAATGGAAAAAACAAAAGAGAATTGCCCGCTGACAAATGCTTTGGTATATTTATAATAAAGAAACAAAAACTAAACAGAGAAAAAACAGAAGTCACATGGGATCAGACCAATTGGTCCCCTTATAAGCTAAGGTTTTCGCCCTACAATATCATATCATATCTCTCGACTCTGGGATTTTGCTGGCGCCTTCCCTTCCCTAGGCCCCGCCACTTCCGTCCCCATCTCACTTTATAAATTTCATTTAAGTTCGGAGCATTCTTTATAATAAACTTTTAAATTGTACCTTCGAGGTATATAGAAATGAAATAAATTTAAAAATTTATTATGGATTCTTCTGTCAGTTAAAAGCCTAATTTAGAAACATTAAAAATTTTAAAAAATAATATCAACAAACTATGGACTTAGTCTATAATATTATACTATTATAATAAACTATGGACTTAAAAATAATATCAATAAACTATGGACTTAGTCTATAATATTATACTCTTACGATCATAATTATAAAAATTAAAGTGAATTTATTTCTAAATATACCCTGATTTATTATTTTTTAAAATTATAATTTTTTTTAAAATATCCCTACATAATTATATATTTATCAAATATAATTTAAATTTACATAATTAAATAGGACATTCTAATAAAATTAATATATAATTATTATAATTTATTTATTTATTTAATCTATTTAATTTATCTTAAATAGATAATATAATTAGTAAGTAAGTAGGTGAAGATAAAGTATGATGTAACATTACTTGTAATTATATTTTTTATGTTTATATATGAAGAATATATACAAACATAGATTTATTAATTATTATTCTGAAAAGTTGTTGTTTATTTTTAATACAAACTTATCATTAGCAGACACGACTCTGCAACTTATCCTTCAATTTTTTTCAGGCCAACAACTTAATCTGCAAATTTTAAGATGCTAAAAATGAATAAATTTAAAATTGTAAACGTACCGAGAATCGGTTGCGACCAGAGCCGCTGATCGCCTTTGTCGTCGTCATCAACACGCCCCCCGCAGCCGCTCTGGTCCCACCACCAAATAGAAACCTTCAGATCAGTCTCGTCGATCATCAATAATAAGGCCATATTCCATAAAACACCACAACAATCTACGAATTGAAAAACATGTCTTTCAACCAAAACCATATACCTGCACAAATTTGAAGCGAAATCTCCGAGCTCCAGCTGCACCGTCTTTTTTGTGCTCACCAGAGCAATCGCCGCGAATATCAGAAATCCCGCTAAATGGCTGCACAAGCAATATTCAGGTTTGTTTCATATCAATCATACCTCTGGAATTTAAGCACTCGTACACCAACATTTAATTGAAATAGAAAATGGATTACAGATATGGATACTCACGTCCAAATGTTTAGGGTTTCGTTGTGCCATGAGAAGACGCTCCACAAGGCGTCCTTCACAGGCCATTCCGAACGGTAATAGTTCAATACGTATTCGTTATCTCTTAAGAACTCCGGCAACTCCTGGTACCTCACTAATCGTCGTTCAAATTTTGTCGTTTTTTTGGCCTTCTCCTTCATCTCTGGACCATTCTTCCTGCACCTGTGACTATTGTTAACTCTCCAGTGTTGACTGGTCATCGTCGATCTCTGAAATCGATGGCTCAGCCTCACCGGAATTTTTCACCGGCGTGAATCTCGCCGGGCCTCAACAGTCTCCAGGAGATCTGCTCCGACCTCCGAGCTCTATGGCTTCCTCGCCTTGGAATTTAGCCTATTTATATTCAGCGACCGGTAGCATTTCGTCAACGCAGCTTTTTTAAAATTTTCTCCTAATTTTTTTGGTTTAAAAATAATAAGTTGCCGTAAAAGATTTTCCCGTGGAGGTCTTGAAGACCGTCAAAATATTAATAATAATAAGAGATAAAAATGAAAATAAGTTTTGATAAAAAGTCCCAAAAAAATTAATTATTAAAAAATCATAAAATTATTATTATTAATTTCTCAGTAGTTATTAAAATTTTTAGGTAGTTAAATCTTTTATTTAGGACTAATTCTAAAAAAATATATTCAAATAATCAAATTCAAATTTTTAGATATTTATCATTACTTTTTTAATTTAATTTTACAGAAAATTATATGAACATAATAATCTATATAGCAGTAAATTTATATGCATGAAGAGTAATCTATGTTAGAAATATGCAACATGATAATCTCGTGCTGGTGAAAATTGGAAAAATAATAATGGGAGGTTGAAGAAGGTGAGAAGAGGAATCTAGCGTTTTCGATTAGATCACAGGAATAAGCGAACAAATGGTATGTGGCGGAAGGTAAGAAATGAGAATTTCGTGAGCAAAGGAAAAAGAGAAAATGGAAGTTGATGAGTTGGGCTACTCAATATTATACACCAAACATGCCTTTAGCGTTTTCCTCCCCAGCTGCCCCATAACTCATGGGATCACTTAATTTATATGATATCGTTTAAATGATATCTTGAGTTCGAGTCTTAGCGTATATAAAAAAAATTTATTAGAAGACTCACCTATTATAACTAAGTACGCGACACAGATTAAATCCGAATATAGTTAAAATAAAATTTTGATAAATTGAGTAAATAATAAAAAAAAAAAACTCACGAATGGGGTCTCCATGTCCTAAGTGGTTTTTTCTGATCAACTCTTTTAATTTTATAAGGTATTTTTTTAATCTTTTAATCATAATATTATTAATCTCAAATAATTATGATAATTTTTTGTGCCAATTATTATTGTTTTCAAGAATTAAACTTAATATGTTTAAGAATATTTCGTCAATTTTAAGTATTTTTTGTCAACATCATTAAAATTAAAGGATTAAAAAAATATTTTATAAAATAAAACCTTACGAGGAATTAAAAATGAAGAGATGTACTTTTTCTATTTTTTAATGTAAATTTTAAAGATAGAATGACGAAAAAAGGGAACAGACAAAGTGTGAGAGGATTTTAAAGTTTTATTTTTCATTTGTTACAAGGTACTGCTACTCCGTTTTGAATCAAGATCTTAAAATATTAAGCTTATGAAGATTTTTTCACTTACATATTTTTTCAATCCAATTCTGTTTAATGTATGCACAATTCCAGGCTTTAATTATTATATGTCAAATTCCATTTAGGCGGTAATTCTTATAAAAGGAAAGTGAGCTACAAGAGCTCTTCAAGCATATCCATAAAAAAGATATAGATCTAGACAAAAATAATATAGAACTAATGAAAGAAATAAGAACACAGACAGACAGATGAAATAATTGAAGGTCAAAAAATAATAAATAATTACAGAGCATTGAAGAAGACGAATAAAACTATCCAACTGTTCTTTGACCGAAGTAAATCCGCTTACTATTATTTTACTATGCCGAAATAATATTTTAAAACATCTTTTAGAGCCTTTGGTAGATGTTTTATTTTTTCCATGGACTCTGATGGATAGATGGCCTATTTTTATTAAGATTTTTATTCCATTCAAAACTTATTTTTTCTCCAGATATTTTAGTTAATCTTCTTGTATATTTTGATAAATGAGGAATATAATTTTTAACTTGATTTATTATTTCTAAAAATGATTGGAGCACTGGAGAAGACGAACAAAACTATCTAACTGTTCTTTGACCGAAGTAAATCTGCTCGTTGAATAGCTTATCAAACCAGCCATTTAGACGGTAATTCCTATAAAAAGAATGTGAGCTACAAAAGCTCTTCAAGCATACCCAATAGTTTAAACTTGAGAATTTTGTTTTAATTTTAAGTCAACCCCAATAGTTCTTTCTTTTTATTTTTTCTTGTTCAACTTGAAGGAGAAAAAGAATTGAATTATATATAGAGAGAAAAAATTACACATTTTTCATACATACAACTTGACATCAATTCAAAATATTATATTTAAGAGAATAAGTCTACCAACTATACTAAATTTTTTCCTTATCCATTATTTATAGTTTTTTTATACAAAGTATTTATATTTTTTTATAACAATTTTTAGAAAGGGTTGAACTCACCCGCGATTTAAGGGCAAGATGAAATTTATCTTTCTCCTAAGCGATACCAATATCGAGCAAGGCAAGCCAAAATATTTATAATTTTTTTTAATACAAAAATTTTTAGAAAGTGGTTGGGCTCACCCACGATCTAAAGGTAAGGCGAAGTCTCCCTTCCTCCAAGGTGATACCAATGTCGAGCAGGGCGAGCCATCAATTACCCTCAGTCATAAACTTAGGCACCCAAGAACTAGGATACTTTCCCAAGCGCCGTGACTAGAACCACAATAAACTGGTACTCCCTAGAGATCAAACGTGCTCTAAATGGTCGCATGTCTTACCCCTTCGCCAGCTGAACCCACAGACGATAGGTAAAATATTTATAGTTTTTTTTTGTATACAAATTTTTAGACAGGGGTTAGGCTCACCCACTATCCAAGGGCAGGGCAAAGTCTCCATTCCTCCTAAGCGATACTAATGTTGGGTAGGGCGAGCAGTCTATTATCTTCAAACTTAAATCTAGGTACCTAGGAGTTAGGATGCATTCCCAAGTGCTACGACTGGAACCACAATAAAGTCGTACTCCCTATAGATTGAACACGCTTTAAATAGTCGCATGTCCCATCCCTTCGTCAGCTAAACTCACGTAAAATATATATTTTTTTGTATACAAGAAGCTAAGCGCCCAAAAGCAATAAGACTACTTTAGAATGAGATTAGATCTTAAATATTCAGTGAGAACTATAGACTCCAAATATGAAGGATAAAATATTCATAAATTTTTTTTACAAAATTTGTTCGAAAGCGCGTTATATATTGCGACTTAATGGGCCTAGAGAGCCCAAATGTTTCTTCGAATAAATAATTTTGTTTTTGGTACAATTCTTCGAATAAATACGAAACCATAGAAAATATAATTTTGAATGTAATTGTTTAGCCCAAATGTTCGTTACTTTTGTAATTTTTTTATTTTGTTGTACTTGGCCACTAACTTCTTTTTTTCAAACTTTTGTTTTTGGTACAAAATATTTTTGAAAAGGGTTAGACTCACCCACTATCCAATGGTAGAATAAAATTTTCCTTTCTCCTAGGTGATACCAATGTCGGGTAGGACGAGTTATTTATTATTCTCAGACATAAATTTAGATACCCAGGAACTTGAATGCCTCTCTAAACGCCGTGACTGAAGTTATAATAAAATAATACTCTTTAGGGATCGAACATGTTCTAAATTTTTATATATCTCACCTCTTAGCCAATTATTCTAAATTGTCATATGTTTCAACTCTTAGTTGAACCAAGACGATGGCTACTTGGCAAACCAACTGCATTGGGACTTGGGATTTCATGGATCATTGCGTACTCTATTTTGGGACGACTTTTTGGTAATTATTTTTTTTTTATTGCCCACCCGGTTCACCGGAGCTTTGCCCCGACTACATCCGGATCCGACCCGCGTCGCGCACCTGGCTATGGTGGGTGAGTCTCCCAACGGGGATTTTCTGCATTCGCCAAGGCTCGAACTCGAGACCTCGCTTAAGCGATACCGAGCCGCTTACCACTCGGACCAACCCCCGTTGGTGACTTTTTGGTAATTAAAACTAACCTTTTGGACTCAAAAATCTAATTGAAGCCCAGAATGATGTTTGACTTTGAGGTACATAGCTTTTTGGTGAAAAATTAAGTTAAAGTCGCGATTATACCAACAAAAAAAAATTAAAGTCGTAAATAAAAGTTAATATATATAATAAAAAATATATTCGTATTTATATAAGTTTAATTTTTATTATTATAAAAAAAATTTTAAACAATCTAATAAATCTCTTATTAATATTTTTTTGAACCCTGTGCAAACATTAACTTTAATGAAGAGCCTATATTTAGATAAACTTTTTTTATCAAAAGTCAAAGTTGATTTTACTTACTATTAACTTTTTTCTTAAATTTTAACTTTCTCACTTTTCAATATATTATTCAACTAATTTTTAGATCAAAAGACTAAAATAGGCTACACTAGGATTGATTTTGATAGAAATAAAAATGAATAAGTATATGAAAATTGGGTTTAAAAGTAAGCTTGGTAGGTCGTGGAAATCAGACTTTATTTTTATATCAAAATACCAAAATGCCCTTCTAAAAAAATTGCCAAAATAACATGTGAACCCATTCGTCCCCTTCCAATACTCAACCTGGAGAAATCAATCTACCAATAATCAACCATCTACCACTAATATGGAAAAATCAATCAATCTTAACATTAAAATCGAATAAAAACATCACCACCAAGCAATGAACTTACAGAAATTTGGATCTAAGAGAGAAATCCAGATAAAATCGGGAAGCAAAACTCACACAACCAATTTGTAGCCAAATGCAGGGAAGAAGATGTGCTCAGCCTCACTCATCGTGCTTTTTGTTGCCGTCGAACAAATTCCGTCGCCGTCGTGTATCTGACTTCGTCGCTGGTTCTCATGCCGCTCTCCGTCGCCGCCGTCAGTGAACCCAGATCTGTAGAATGAGAGAAAATATCGCGAGCTCCTGGCCATCAAACTTGGATCCCCGCCGCCCTTGCCGCGTGGCGGCGGCCGCTACATCCTCATCGTCGCCAGAGGAGGCCACCATCAAAGTTGTTGGAGGAGGTTGTCGTTGTCGAGGTTCAACGTTCACTGCGTCATCGGAGAAGAGGATGATGAAGATGATTTTGTCTAACAGTTAGACAAAATAAAGGAAGAGATACTTGACGCGCCGTCGCCGCCGTTGTTCGAAGCCCGTCGTCGTCGCCGAGTTGGTGCTTGATGCTGCTGCTAGGTGAGCCCTCGTCGTCGGGTGGGCTGTGGTCATGATCGTGGGAGACGGCGTGAAGGTTGAAGGGTAGAAGGAGAGGGAAAAAAATGGACTAGGTGCACATGGAAATTCATTTCCTTGGGGTTGAAAGATAATTTCCACCTATTTTGATGAAAATGAAAATGGGAATTTTCACATTTATACCGTACCAACCAAACATTCTCATAGAAATGAATTCCATTTCCAATTCCATCGTACAAAATGGAGTTTATGTTAAATTGAACTTTTATACAAAAAACGTATTTAAACATAAATTATATTATATTATTTGATTTTTATCTAAACTTTATTTTTTAAAATATAGTTAAAAATTTAATTAAATTATTAAAAAAAACTATAATAAATAAGCAGTATGCATTAGAGTCCAATAAAATGGGTCAACTCAAGATTTGCGTGCTAGCTTGGCAAAATCCACGGGGTTAAATGATGTGGGTTGGAGCAACCCATACTTGAGCAGTTTGACAAAATGTCAACTTTAACTCACTATTTTTAAGTAAATTTAGCATATTTTACCAACTCTATATGTAATGATTAGATCTAATAGTCTAAACAGTAATCACATATTATATATCACTCATTTTTTATAAAAAAAATTATAATTAAATTATTTATATAAGACTATATAATCTAATATTATACAGTTTTATATAATTAATTTAATCACTAAAACATCCCCACAGCTAAATAATATTGTGCTATTTTTAACAATTAAATTGTTTATATGTAACTCTACACTAATTGTTTTGAACATGTCACCGTCTCAAAGTGTCTAGTGTGAGAGACGTCAACAACTTCACAGAATAACTAGCATCACGCAGAATCAGTTTGTCCCCTTGCTCATCTTGGCTTCGCTCTATACCCAAAAAAAAAGTTCAACATATAAAATTCATGATTATTAGCACTGTTTTTGTTCCTTTTTTGCTAGTACTAGAGCTGGTAAAACGGGCCAGAAATGGGCTGTACAGCCCGCCCCCTCCTGGCCCGCCAGCCCGTTTTTTTATTTTTTTTATTTTAATAATATTATTTATTTTACTCAAATATTATTTTGAATACTTTTATTATCAATTACTAGTAAAGATGATTACTTATTTGTTGATATATAATAATTGATTAATATTTTGTTAATGTTTATTTAGATTTATAGTTATAAAATTTGAGATTTTTTATAAAAAATATGAATTTTTAATAGTATAATATGAACAATTTTTTTATTATACTAATATAACATTAGAATTTTTTTATTAGTATTTTAAAAGTTTAAAAATAATTTTTTAAAAATATTGAAATTAAAAAAAAAAAGTGGGCGGGCTTCGGGCTAGCCCACCTCCAAAACGGGGCGGACTCGGGCTGGCAAAATGCCAGCCCGTTTTGGGGCGGGCTGGCCCGTTTTGAGCGGGCCAGCCCGCTTTCCCATCTCTAGCTAGTACCATCCCATAGTATTGAAGAAAAACAAGACAATCATGATTAGTTTTTTTTTTTTTTTGAAGTCACAAGAAGATACAGTGATAAGCTGCCAGATTAATCTGTCAAAACTTTGGTATTAAGCTTAAATATGTACATGTACTACGTACAAAAATTAAAGAATGATTTTTCCCAATCCCTACCCTGTATTTAGTTATATTAACTAATCAATTCAGATTATACTTGGATAAAGACCCCTTAGAGGGTGATATTTCCTTCATTAGCACACAGAGTCATTAACGATCTCAGATGGAGGATAGGATGAACATTCCTACAACAAATAAAAGAGACATGCATATATAACACACTCACACACACACAAAAATTAGGTACTTGTTGAGTCCTTACTGAGAATTCATCAGAATTAAGTTATACCTCAAAATTAAGAATGCTTATAGATATACTTACAAAACGCTTACCATCCAAATGCTCGCATCAGTAGTAAAATTTGAACTCATGACTTTTTAGGTGATAAACCAACTCTTTATTAATTAAACCAATATTTATTGGCGAGAGACATACATTGTAAAAGAACACCTCCTCGATAGCCAATTTGATCAAATTAGATGTAATTGATATACTCCTCGAATCCTAAATATAAAACATCTTTAACTAATTTGATTATATTAAAGAATTAACTTAATATAGCATATATTTTTTTAAATATTTTAACCATATTCTTTAAATACGTTCTTTCCTTACTTAATTATTGTTTAGTGAGTATTACTAGGAACAATTTAAAAAAATAAATAAATATTAAAAATAAATTTTATATTTAAAATTAAGATTAACTTTATAATAAGGTAATTGAGAAGTATAATTTAGTGGATCAAAGAGGACTAAGTAGTTATGGAGGCCTTATAATAATAGATGACCACGACAATTGGATAAAGGGCTTTATTAAAGAAAAGCCCTATGTCTCATTTCAGCTCGATTTCGTAACCTAGACATAAAAAATTCAGGGATTCAGTCCAGAAAAGAAAGGTCATCGGAATGAAATGCTGATTTTGATTTCCTACTTTTCTATGTGATTTTTTCGTCTCGAGTGAGAGTATATATAGTACCTTAGGATGTTGATCTCTACCAAACTCTATTAAAGGTGATTTTCATTTTTTAATTCGATCATATATAGGGCATGGGACGGTGGTCCACATGGGTTTTGGTTGATCAGAGCCCGGTTGAATTGATTAGTGAAGGTATTCGTTATATTCATATATAACTCTTTATGTGCTAGATAGAATATACCCCTCGCCGGAAAATCATAATCCAAGACCACCGTCCCACTAAAATAAGAATGGCTCATGGAGTTTAGTAGAGACGATGTGACGAGTGTTATTCTTGTTGACAAGGACGGTCCTTCTTCGCAATACATTAATACTTAGAGAGCAAATGTTTGTACCCCTCCTAATAAATATATTTTTTATAATTATTTTATATATGTTCTTTGAACAAAATTTAATTTTCATATCAAATTTTATAAAAAGTTTCACTACTCATAAATTATTGTTTCAAAATTCAAACTTGGTGCAAATCTTTAATCCACAATTACTCGGTGCAAATCTTTAATCCACAATTTACTTACTATTACTCATAATAGTAATATGAAAACACCTTAATTATATTTTTTATCATATAATCTAGATGTCACATGGTCGATCAAATTTTAAAAATAATCACTCTATTTGTAGGGATAAGATTTTATATATTTATCTCTTTAAACTCTCACATGATGGGAGCTTTGTACACTAAACCACTTTATATATATATATATATCCTTAATATCTGATTAAAAAATATATGCCGTCATACTTAATTAGATTGCCAAAGTTAGAGTGAATTATATGATGGGGAGGGTCATTAACAAGTAATGGGAGTCCATATCTATAGTGGCGAAGGTCAAATCTTGAGCTAGGCCCACTCTCTTGCATAAAGCAGGTAAGAAGTTCCCACATTTATTCAAACTGAAAATGGAAGTAGGGTACCTAACAATTACTCCATCATCTCTTTTAATTTTATTCGTACTTTAAATTCTTTCCACATGGGTTAGTTACACCTACATGAATGTCCCAAACTACTCCAACTCCAAACTTACCTTATGCTATGCAAAATTAGTTTAACAAATTCACCAAATTAATCTCCATTCAAGATCATGATCATAATTATTTGAAGAGACTAATTATTGCTGCTAAGAGTGACCTATCATCTTAAGCTTTGTTTTCTAAAGACGTTGACTTTATGGATTTTCTATCTACGAAATGATGAAAAACACGGATCATCTACAGTACGAAAGTAAAAAACTCATTGGGCTTTATCTCTCTCCCATCACCATTTGCTTTTGTCTGGTTCTCGTTATTGAAAAAATAACGATCAGCATATATGATAAAAAAAAATTCATATTTTATAAGGACGCAATTTTAATTTTTATTATAATTATAAAATTTTTTTTAATAAATAATTTTATAAATTTTCTATAAATATTCTATGTGCTCTAAAGTTGTACCTTGACTAAAATTAGAGTCGAAATACTTAAACTTTTATGTAAAAAAGAAAAGTTGAAAAAAGTGACAAAAATGAGGAGATATAACTGTTTGCAAGCTTGAAGAAAGTGAAAGACTTGTTTATTCTATAAATCTAAACAGATCCCAAAGCTCTGATTGAGAGCCACATCGCAGGAATCCGGAGTGAAGACAAAACAAGAAAGAGAGAGAATAGATTATCATGATGACCATTCGATCCGGTTCGGCGAGACGGCCGTCAGAAACAACCATATCTTCATCAGCCGGCTAGGCCGAGTTAAATTGCCAGCACACAATCTGCAGTTTCAACCTCATTATTCTGTGAAGCTCTTTAAAAGGCTGTTTCATTGGAGGAATCATCATCAGTCATATATTTAATTCTTTGCTCTCTCTCTCTCTCTCTCTCTCTCTTGTTTCATCCATATCACCTCCCTTAATTGGATTTTCATGGCGAAACTATCACAACACAAGAACAATGCCAGCAACAATAAACTTATCAACAACAACAACCCCCTTGGCGTCACAAACACTAGTGTTCCCTCCAAGGTCAAACGAACAAGAAGAAGTGTCCCCAGAGACTCTCCTCCTCAACGTAGCTCTATATACCGAGGAGTCACTAGGTTAATGTAGTTTTGAGACATAATTTGCAGTGTTTATATATGTCTGATATTGATGATATGACTGACATACACACACACACACACACACACACACACAGACCAGAAATGGAAGTTCTATTATTTTCTATAGTATAAATTCGAGCTAAAAATGGAAGTTGGTTGGGTTGTTTCAGGCACCGCTGGACTGGCCGGTATGAAGCTCACTTGTGGGACAAGAATTGTTGGAACGAATCGCAGAACAAGAAAGGGAGACAAGGTTTGACATTGACACAAGTTTAATTTGTTTTCTGATGATGATGATGATGTTGTTTGTATAATTAATGAGTGGATCTATATGTGAAGTTTGCTGATGATAATAATGTTTTTGTTTTCCAATCTTGCGGTGTGGTCCCGCTGGTTCGTATTGATGATGCAACTTTCAGTATATCTAGGTACGTATTGATTGTCATGAAGCATGTGCCAGCTACAAGCTATAGAAGAGTCAGCATTTTCATTTATATCCTTGAACCAAAACAGTAATAATTCATATAACTTAGCAAGTTGCGTTATAATGCTCTGGGTCTGTATATATATATACACACACATACAGGGGCCTATGACGATGAAGAAGCAGCAGCACATGCTTATGATTTAGCAGCATTGAAGTACTGGGGTCAAGATACAATCCTTAACTTTCCGGTAATATTATTATCTGAAACGTTTTTTTTTTTTTTTTTGCTGATATATGTATAATTAAAGAAAACTAAAGTAATTTAAATGATTCTAGTTTGCAACGTACCAGAACGAACTGAAAGAAATGGAGGGTCAATCAAGGGAAGGGTATATTGGATCGTTAAGGAGGTATGTAACAGAGACACAGAGACAACTTTTTTTTCTTTTTTTTTTTTATAAAACAGACAGAGACATCTTTGGTCCATCTTTAATTAATAATTTTCCAGAATATCATTAATTGTTACGAAAGTTATACTTTGGTGTTGAGAATTTGTCATGAAAATTAAAACTTGCAGGAAAAGCAGCGGTTTTTCCAGGGGAGTTTCTAAATACAGAGGCGTTGCCAGGTACCCTCCATATGTATATATTACTCCTCTGGCTTTTAAAGTAGGAGCTAGATAATTATAAACACATAATTTATAAGCTAATTAATGTAATTAAAATTTCTTGTATATCATATTCACTCAGACATCATCACAATGGAAGATGGGAAGCTCGTATTGGCAGAGTTTTTGGCAACAAATATCTCTATCTTGGTACTTATGGTAAGCCTGGCCTCTTCATTTAATTCTCTACCAATGAAACGAAATGCGTAATTAAATCAAAGCAACATCACGAGATGAGTCAACAAAACGCATATCATTTACTTACTTTCTTAACGCAACATATATATACATATATATATGCATGTCTCCCTACATTTGGCCATGCACGAGTTTGAATTATATTTTTCAATTAATATGATCTGTCTCAGTTAAGACGTTAGGATGGGCCACCAAATCTGACGGATTAGTTCACTTTAACCTTTTTTTTTACTCATATTACGTATATATCAACGTACGATAATGATATCTAAATCTAATCTGTTTTATATCAGATTCTTTAGTTTGACTTTTCACTAAATCAAGTTTTTTTTTTTGTTTTGCTTAAATTTTAATTAGCTACTCAAGAAGAAGCTGCCGCCGCTTATGATATGGCGGCTATAGAATACCGTGGGCTTAACGCCGTCACCAACTTCGATCTCAGCCGTTATATCAAGTGGCTTAAGCCTAATTCCAACGCCAACAATACTATAGATCTTACTACTGATCAATCTATCTGTGACCCTAATGGTAATGTTACCACCACCTTAACAACATCAAACCCTGCTACTGCTCAAGAGCATAGATTCAGCTTCTTCCACAACCATCAGCTTCAGGAATCCTTCGACGTTAATGGTGGAGAAGAAGCCATGCTGACTCAGCCTGGTCAGCCGGCGACAACTGCCACATCAGCCCTAGGGCTGCTGCTTCATTCGTCCAAGTTCAAGGAAATGATGGAGATGACGTCCACCACCGCGGATTTGCCTGCGCCGGCGGCACCGGAGTCTGAGATGCTGCCGCAGTACAGGTTTCCGGATGATATTCAGACGTACTTTGAGTGTGAAGACTCTAACAGTAATGGGGAAGGGGATGATCATATCATGTTCAGCGAGCTCAACTCCTTCGTTCCTCCTCTGTTTCACTGTGATGACTTTGAAGCCTGAAAGATACTAGAAAACAACTCTGATCTGATTCTTCATTATTATTATCTTTTATTTATTATTATCATTATTTTGGATTGGTATACGTAGAAATTATTCGTGTCGCTGTGAATATGGATGATTGATTTGGGGATGGCAAGAACATTGGTCCTATTGAAGAAGAAGGCCTGCAAATTGATGCCTATGTAATGTGTACACGCAAGGAAGATGTGAGGACGACGATGATGAGGGAGAAGGGGCAAGTCAAATTATTTGTTTTTTTTTTTTGTAGTTATGTAAAGAAAATAAAGAATGTCCAAGTGGGGGCACCAAGAAAAATAAAACAAAAATAAGAAAAGAGCAATTATTTCTTTGTATGTCCTCCAAATTATCCATTCCAATAATTTTACTCTCCTCTATTTATCTCCTTAATCATCAAATAACTTTTGCTCTTCTCTCAAATGACTCAATTTATTTCAATTTCTTTGGTTAACCTTCATATATATATTGTCCTCGGTATCTCAAAAAAGATCTATTAACGACAAAGTATACAATGGAAATGACCGGTAGGATTCAAATAATATAGAAATGAAAATACATATAATGACAAGAATTTGCAGCGCCCCTTTATTTATTTCATCAATTATGTTAAATTAGTCATTTTCAGACAGAGAGTTATTCATATATGGCTAATCATTTCTAGGTTTTTTTTTATTAAGAGAAAATGCCAAGTTATTAAGATCCGTATAGAGAGATAATGTGCTTCTGCTGTATCTTCTTCTACATTCCCTTGAGAAAGTTCTTGCATATTTTTTCCCAGCTTTTTCTGTCTGGCTCAGCTAACTCCAATCCACACTTCACCCTTTCTGCAAACCCTTTCTGCAACAATCACAAACCAGATTCTCAGGCACAAGCTCACTGAACTACAATATCAGAGAAATTAAGATGAAAAGTATTATATTTTTATTTTAATAAAAGTTTATGTGAGTTAAATCTCGGGGGTCATCAAGTCTAGAGTATATTTTCAGACTCGAAGAGTACTTACAAAGGTACTTAGAGGTTGCTTATTAACAATATCCTTAAGTTGATAACGGGATTTGAACCCACAACTTTAATAAATTATAAGTCAACTCCTTATAAACTAGATCAATTTATTAATTTAAAAGTATTATATATAAATTACCTGTATGAGATCGTTACTGAGAAGGCGTTCAATGAGACTAAGGAGTATGTCTTTAGTGTACTCTGGGTGACCTTGAATCCCAAGAATGTGGCCTTCAATGCCAAACATTTCAACTGTAGTTTTGTCTGAAGAGGCAATCACGTGTGCACCGTCAGGAATCTCATAAACCTCATCTTGATGAATCTCTATTATTGACAGACATGCTGGCAGTTCTTCTTCTTCTTCTTCTTCCTCCTCCTTCTTCTCCATGCATCTGCAACAAACTAAGTCCTTATTCACTATGCTCACTTTCCTTATCCCCACGTCCCAACCTGTGTATGATCTTCCCACTCTTCCTCCCAAAGCCCTGCACAGTACCTGCATGCAATATCACACTCCACACATTACTTGTTGTTGATCTTGTGTTTTCCGACGATAGTTATATGATATTGACTAGTTCAGATTCGAGGATTACCTGGTGACCGAAGCAGATGCCTAGGACTTTCTTGTGCATGGCGTGGAGGGTTTGAAGGAGGAAGCAGAGTTTGATGACCCAGAGGTCATTTGAAAAAGCGTCATGGGCACTACCGGTGATTACAAAGCCATCGTACTTGTGAAGCTCAGTGAAATCTGGGAATTCTCCTTCATACACTCTGAACAAATCCCATCTTTGCCTTTCTTCTCCGAAAGCTTCCATGTACACGTTCAAGTATCCTCCATACACTTTCTTCACGTACTCAGAATCCTGCACTGCTTGCAGCAGCCCAATTCGCCTTCCTTCAAAATTAATACTCATCTTCTCTTCAATTAATAAGCACGATTTGATCTAGGAAGAAACAAAAAGCATAAAATGGAAGAAAATAATATAATGGTGTCTGTTAGAAGAAAGAAACAAGTCAATTGATTTCGGGTTATGCTTGTCTCAACAAGAACGAGAGCTTTTTATAGAGACGATGACTCGCTAATTGCTTTGTCCCTAGCTGCATTATCATTCACGTGCTTTCTCAACATAGCACGTGCATGGCCTATTTAATTATATATTCCTACGCGCCCCACTACGTACGCGATAGAAAAGAATTTAACTGTCTAACGCGGCCTTAAAAAAAGTCAAATGGAATATATATATAAGAATATATATATGACTTATGTATTTAAAGTATATTTAATTTTGAGTGAAATAAGAATCAATCTTACTTCCGACACTATTAAGGTTTGATTAGAAGACCAAAAGAAAGATTAGAAGCTGTAGAAATTATCAGGTTCATGCATGGGTTCAGCTTCTTCCACAAACACGAGCTTCAGGAATCGTTCCACGTTAACCGTGGAGAAGACGCCATGCTGACTCCGCCCAGTCCGCCGCCCGGCGCAGTGCTTCAGTCGTTCAATTAAGTTCAATTTGGAAATGATTATGGAGATGGCGACCACCGCGTATTTGTCCGCCCCGGCGGGACCGGAGTCTAAGATGCCGCCTCAGTAATGAGTGTGAAGACTCTAACAGTAATTGGGGAAGGGGATGATCATATCATGTTCAGCGAGCTCAACTCCTTCGTGCCTCCTCTGTTCCACTGTGATGACTTTGAAGCTTGAAAGATGCAAGAAAACAGCTCTGATATTATTATTTTGGATTGGGATAGCTAGAACTCATTTTTCTAGCTGTGAATATGGATGGTTGATTCGCTGCCCCGCGTCTGCTTTTTAAGGACGGCGTTTGGTAAATAATGGAAGCCGAACGCAATTGAATGGCATGCCACAATGCTGTCTCCTGGATCCCATCAATGTTGACCTTAATTAATTCTGCTGCCCTGTTCTAATTTTCTTGATGATGTCATAAAGACGACGCAAGTGTTTATTATAATATCCACATTATTTATAAATCGTATAAAAGCGCAGACAGACAACAGATCACATGTTATGTATGCACAAAACTGGACATCTTAATAATATAATCAAGGGAAAATTCCAATAAAATTCCTCTATAATCTGCAAAACACAAAAAGATTATTCGAATTTGTAAAATCTCACTTTGGTCTATTGTATCACCAAAGAATTTAAAAATGTTTACGTTTTTACTATTTTACCCTTTAGTTAAAAAAAATGCCACCCTCCCTTACTGGCCAGTCATCGTTGGCGAGCCCCCGACCACCGGCTGCCAGTGGTTGGGATCTTTTGTTCTAAAGGTGGGACAAAAAATAATTGTTGTAAATCGCTTATGGAAAATAGTGAAAATCGCTTAATTTCCATCTTTAGTATAGTAAATTCTCTTAAACATAGCCTTCTATTTTAATCTTTATAAGTGTAAAATTCGTAATATACCGTTGTAAATTGCTAATGTGAAATGGTGGAACTCATTTCAAGTATAATAAATTATGCCTTTAATGTAGTAAATGCTGTAATAATATGTTTTGGAATTCAACGGGTGGTGGGATCAAATCCCATATTCACCACCTTGGTACAAAAAATTCCAGCCACCTGCACCGCTCAGCTTGCAGGTTGGTGGGTTTCCCCCCATTTTTTGTAAAAAGATATTTCAAATTCATTAAAGAAAATCAATTCCTAGTTAAAACAAAACTGAAAGATAGTTTGAGTAATGGGGGTTGACTTTGAATTATTGGACAGTAGATTTTGAATAATGTGTTATTATAATTTCTCATAATACACAGTAAAACTCTCAAAACAAGACCAATATAACCATATATATATATTTAACTACAAATTCACTTTCAAAGATGTCATTATGAGGAATTACATTTTAATACTTTCTATATATGTAGCATCGTTCCTGTCTGTTTCCTTTACTTTTCTGGACAGGAAGCCTTTGTTCTGCAGATAAAGCGCACTTATGAAAACAGAAGAATAGTTTGAGTAATGGGGGTTGACTTTGAATTGGTGCTTTACATGGATAAATCCATGAACCCAAACTTCCAAAGAACTTCAATTTTATAATGACAATGGATTTAAAGTCAGTTTTAGAAATTACTATTTGTCAGATTAATTAGTTGAGGTCATAATATTTTGCTGTGGTGATAACTGAGTTTTGAAAAATAAGTACAGCTAAAGCTAAATGGGAAAGAGATAAACGTTAATACCAGAAAAAAAGAGAAGGGAATGAAGGCCAACTCATATTACCTACTCTAATTATTTTTATGGGTTTTGCAAGTTTTAGGGGCATTTTATTGGAATTTTCTCAATAATATATCCAACAAAAAATTTGCTATAAAAACCAGTACATGATTCCAATTTCATTTCTGCATTTCCTTTGCACATGTCAAGAACGAACTATATATATATTATTTCCTAGCTTTGACCCTGTCCCGGGGGCTTGTTCTTTGATATCAGCGAATCCAGCCTTGCTCAGCGGCAACAAAGTTTCTCCTTGATGGTGATTGAAATAAGAAAATAAATAAATAAAGTGATCGCTACCCCCAATGTATGGTTTATTTTTTTTAATTTAAAAGGATATGCAATCCTAAAATTATAAGTAGGAATGACATTTATGTTTATATATAACTTTATATATTTCTCATATTTCAATGCGACTATGCTTGAGGGAGGATTAGATATCTTAATTATGTAATTCAAACCCTAGTTTTTAAATTTTAATGTTTTGTATTGATATTAATTTGGAATTGCATTATTAAGATATAAAGTAATGTTTTAATAAAATAATAATTTCTTAATCTTGGTCATTGGATAAATTTAGATAAGAATTTATGCTATTGGTGGTCCTTACAGATTAATTAAATTTTATTTTTTGCCTCTATAATTTTAAATCATAATTTTTTATCCCTATGATTTTATAAAGACTTTGTCTAAGTTAATATCGTTAAATATAGAGACTAAAGTTAAAATTCGTTAAAAGTATAAGAACTAAAATCAAAACTAATATAGTTCCTATATTTCTAATGAGTTTTGATTTTAATTTCTATACTTTTAATAATTTTGACAGCATTAATTAGAAGGTAACGGTTCTAAACTCAAACTAAATTCTTATAAAATTTTAGTACCCAAAAATTATGAATTAAAAGTGTGGGGACTAAAATTAAATATGATCAAACTATAAATAGCAATAATAATATTAACCCTTTAGATAATTTGGAGAAAACATGCATTGGGCTAACAATAAGTTAGGCCCATGCCAAGCCTTTCTAAAGATCCCAAATCCCTGCTACATTGGAAAAAAAAGTCTATAATTGTTAATAAAATTTGACACAGATAATAAGAAATATATTTGTATCTTATAATGATATAAGTTTAATTTCTTTTACTATTGTGAGAGCTCATTTGGTAGGCGATTTCGTAAGTCCCTTGTAAGTATTCTTTGAACCCTGAGACTGTACCCTAATTTTAGTAAAGGATTAGTGTCGAACCCAATAAACTTTCTTGTATAAACAAAGAAGAAGTCTATAATCGCCTACCTACCTCCTCAAACCTCCACATGCTTGACGCTTAATTAATTTTATATATTTTGGCGTTGATGTAATACTTAACAAAAATACACACACTAATCAAATATTATCATGACAATTCAAAAGCTGAGGACCCTCTTTTGATAGCTACAACTTTGATCTACGTCAACTCTCATGCCTCGAGTAGTCCATGCTTTTTAAATGTATTTGATCTTCTTCGCTTTTGATCTCGTATGTTCTCAAAGACTTATCTATATAGAAATTACTTATCCTCTTTAGTTGTCACAACCTGAACTCAAGCCTTGCTAAGATTTCATCCTTAATGCCATAAGATATCTTTTTTTATTATTTAATTAAAGGTATCATTACTCTTTCACCTCTCCCAATAAATATAATTTTTATAATTTGAACTTATATTCTTCTTTTTACGAAAACTGCTTTCCACTTCAATTAATAACGTAGTGGTATAAGATATCTTTTTTAACCGGGTAATAATGTAAATATTTGAAAAGAGATATATTTAATATATATATAGAGAGAGACAAATTAAAGGTATGATTGTCTGAAAGTCTCCTGATTAATCTCGTTTGTTCTAATCAGAAATATGCCTTTTAATTAATATATATTTAATTATACACGATCGTATCTCCTCTCTGGTGAATTCGTGGCTCTTTATGACCCCAGATGATGCTGTCTCTTATGGAAGTGGACCTCACTGTTTCCATCACCTGCTATATATACATTACTCATTCTTATAGTGTTTAATATCGTTCACATGTTCATCCGTATGTTTAGGAATCTGATTCCCCTATTCGTAGTTACAATGACAAGAATTGGAAAGAAGAAGAAGAAGAAGAAGACAGGGATCAGAAACTCTGATTTGCAAGCCCCACTTTATTTACTTCATTAATGATAGAAAATAATTAGTCATTTTTCATACACAGAGTTATACATATATATATGGCCAATCATTTCTGGGTTTTTTTATTAAGAGATAAATTAAATGCCAACTAAGATCCGTATAAAGAGATAATGTGCTTGTTTTTGTATCTTGATTTATATTCCATTGAGGAAGTTCTTGCATATCCTTTGCCAACCTTTTCTATCTGGTTCAGTTGACTCCAATTCATACTTCACCCTCTCTGCAAACCCTTTCTGCAACAATCACCAACCCCAGATTCTCAGGCACCAGCTCAGTCAACTAAAAGGAGATCAGAGAAATTATGACGAAAGTACTCCTCTATAAGACCTAGTTTGTTAACAAACTAAGTCATATTTATTTATGACCGGAGAAGTATTATATATTAATGGGTACTTTAAGGGTAATTTTTTGTCCTGCGAGTATTTACGAATCACCTATGGGTATGCCAAAAAACTTTTATCGGTTAGAATGACAATTGCTCATTTTTTGTCACTTGCAAAGTGATACCCACGGCCCCTTTGCAAATACTTTCAAGACAAAAAGATCCTTGGCCTTACATTAATTACATGCTGTGTGAGATCATTACTGAGAAGACGTTCGATTAGACTAAGGAGAATGTCTTTAGTGTACTCAGGGTGACCTTGAATCCAAAGAATATGGTCTCCAATGCCAAACATTTCAACAGTGGTTTTGTCTGAAGAAGCAATCACGTGTGCACCGTCAGGAATCTCATAAACCTCATCTTGATGAATCTCTATTATTGACAGACATGCTGGCATTTCTTCTTCTTCTTCCTCCTTCTTCTCCATGCATCTGCAACAAACTAAATCCTTATTCACTATGCTCACTTTCCTTATCCCCACGTCCCAACCTGTGTATGATCTTCCCACTCTTCCTCCCAAAGCCCTGCACAGTACCTGCATGCAATATCACACTCCACACATTACTCTTTGTTAATCTTGTGTTTTTCGACGATAGTTATCTGATATCTGGCTAGTTCAGATTCGAGTATTACCTGGTGACCAAAGCAGATGCCTAGGACTTTCTTGTGCATAGCGTGGAGGGTTTGAAGGAGGAAGCAGAGTTTGAGGACCCAGAGGTCATTTGAAAAAGCGTCATGGGCACTACCGGTGATTACAAAGCCATCGTACTTGTGAACCTCACTTAATTCTGGGAATTCTCCTTCGTACACTGAGCAAATCCCATATTTGCCCTTCTTCTACGAAAACTTCCATGTACACGTTCAAGTATCCTCCATACACTTTCTTCACGTACTCAGAATCCTTCACTGCTTACAGCAGACCGAATCGCCTTTCTGCAACATTAATCTTCATCTTCTCTTCAATTGATTCAGGAAAGAAACTTGAATGGAAGAGAATAATATAATGGTGTCTGTCAGAAGAAATTAAAGAAACAAATCAATTAATTTTGGGTTATGCATGTCTCAGGAAGAATGAGACCTTTTTATAGAGATGATGACTCTCTTGCTTTGTCACTAGCTGCATTATCATTCACGTGCTTCTTCTCAAAATAGCACGTGCATGGCCAAGTCAATTATATTCACACGTACGTCCACCACCACGTACGATGATAAGAATTTAATTGTCTGAACATCGAATTTCTCCGGCTTAAAAAATATGGGGACGCGGCCTTAGAAAAAGTCAAACGGGATATAAGAAGATAATATGACTTATTCAAGTATGTTAATTTCGAGTGAAATAAAAATTAATATATCTGACTTCTGATATTATTAAGGTTTTATTGGACGACCAAATTATATTAAAGAAAGATTGAAGCAGCAGAAATTATAAGGTTCAAGGGTTCAGCTTCTTCCACAAACACGGGCGCTTCAGGAATCTTTCCACGTTAACAGTGGGGAAGAAGCCGTGCTGACTCAGCCCTGTCCGCCGGCGGAGGCGGCGACAGCTGCCACGGCAGCCCTAGGGCTGCGGCATCAGTCGTCAAATAAGTTAAACGAAATTATGAAGATCACGAGCACTGAATTTATCTGCGCCGCCTGGAGTCTGAGATGCCGCCACAGTGCAGGTTTCCGGATGATATTCAGGCGTACTTGATTTGAGTGTGAAAACTCCAACAGTAATGAGGAAGGTGATGATTATAATTTTTATTCATTATTTTGTTGGATTGGTATACGTAGAAATTATTTGTGTCGCTGTGAATATGGATGATTGATTTGGAGATGAGTAGAACACTGGTCCTAGTGAAGTTTATAACTGAACCAATCTACCCTTCTAGGGGTGATTACACAACCCCAAGAGTCTTGGCAGTTCTCCTTCTTAAATACGTGACAAATTTAAAATTCTTGGCAAAAATGCCCATATTAAATGTTTGACATAATAACTTATTACTCACACTGACTTAATTATTTCATATAACTAATAGGAGTATAATCAGAATGATGTAATACATGCATCAGATGATGATCCACTATTTTTAATTTTATATTTAAGAAAAAAAAAAACTATCATGCTATTTTATCGTGTTGACCCCGTCACGGGGGCTTTTTCTTTTTATCTCAGCGACTCCGGCCCTGCACACCGGCAACAAAGTTGCTTCTTGATGGTGATTGAAATAAATAAAATAAAGTGATGGCCATCTCCAATGTATGGTTTATAGATAACTATATATTTCTCACATTTCAATGCGACTATGCGAGAGGAGCATTACATATTTTAGTTATGTAATTCAAACCATTTTTTCAATTTTAATATGCAATATATGTCTTTTTCCGTAGGTGAATTGTCCATGGCAAGCTGTCCAGCCATAGCAATATATACCCGTAGTGATTTTAGGTTGGGCAAATGTGCAAAAATATATATTATTTTTTTCAAAAGTGTGTTTAACACCGTAAATTTTTTAGAGTTATAAAAGTAACCATATATGAATATTAAAATGAAAGTAAATATACTATGACCGTTAGATATAATTTTATACTGTTATTTTTATGGTGGGAATGCCCTATATAAAAGTATTAAAATATCTCCAACTTAAAAAATTAAAAATTATAAAAATATAAAAATATCCATAAACTTTATTTAAAGTACGCAAAACATGATATGATTTTTAGAATACAAATAAATTAATTTTTTTATTTTTGACACAACAAAAAAACTCTATTAAATTTTAATACGTTATTATAATACTAATAATTATATTATTGAACTATAACAAAAAACGATTGGTGATGCCACGTCCAATCCAACGTTTAAAGAGCACATATGAAATTCTTGAAATTGAACGATAAATTACAAGTTTGATCATTCTATTAATCAAGTGAACTCACCTCTACACAATATAGTTATTACTTCAGAAGGTAAAATGACATTAAAAAAAAGACAATGACACTTTGATAAATAAATTGAAATTTTTAAACAATTTTATGTCAGTTGGCAAAATAACCCACGTCATATGTCAATTGATTTTTGAAAAACAAATCTGATTTTTAAATTATTATAATTATTATGTTATTCTTTATTTATTTCTTTATTATTTTTTTTCAAATATAACAGATTGCTTGAATCTGTTATTTATAATTATCCTCTCGTTATTCAAAAATTAAAAAAAAATGCGTTGATTATTCAATTATAGGAATCTCTCTCTATAATCATCATGCAACAACCCACAAACCACATCATACTCACTCCAAGATGACTATTAAAATCAATGTCAGTGACGTAGTATTTTAATAAATAAAAGGGGGGGAAATGAACGAAACCATCCAAGCACAAAGATACTAGCATGACCCTTGATTATTTCTAATCCAATGTCTCACTCTCCCACTTCAGCCCTAACTCACATTTCTTTCGTTTTCTTCATTTTCTTCCTTGTTCTCTCGGCCACACCAGCGTCGTCGCAAGCTCTTCCAGCGCTGCCGTCCTTACACTCGCCTAGTGCCGTCATTATCCTTAGGCCTACGGGATCTTCCTTCCTAATTGCTCACACCAGCTCCGTTGAGCTTCGCCACCCTGGTCCTCAGGCTACAGGAGCACACATGAATATGAGGTTTGACACTCTTTGTTCACAGCTTGCAATCATCGTCTTCTTGAGGGTCGCACATCATATCTAGTTTAAAATATGAGGTTCGATGCTCTCTCCCCTTCAGATCTTCTTCTCTGGCGTTTCATGTTGGACGTGGGTTTCTTCTTCAGATCTGGTTTGCTGATCTTCATCTTCTCAGTAAAAAAAGTTTCAAGACTCACTAATGTAATTGTGTTTTATATTTGAGATCTGATTCTTTTTCTATTTTGGTCTTTCCGCATTGAAAAATAAGTGTTTTTAAAAAACACAAAAAACCGACGTAAACAGTATCGGTTGTTAAAATTGTTCACAAACAACGTTCCTCGATTTTACGTCCCTTCGGTAACCGACAAAAAACGTCCTTTTTAACCTACGTTAAAAGTCTTATTTATAGCAGTGACTTCCTATTCTTTTTCAAAGCATGACTTTTGAGAGTAAATTTAGCTTAATCATATATTTAACTTCCAATTAACTTCTCCTTTTCAACACTTCTTCCATATCAAATCCTAGCAAAAATTAATGATAGAAATATATTAAAAATACAGACTACTTACACTCATCAGTTCTTAAGACCAGAACTCGAGAATTGCTAAGATTTAATTAGTAATCTCATATGCATGATATCTTTTTCATCGGGGTAATAATCTACATAATTGAAGAGAGATATACTTAATATAATTATATAAACAAATTAAAGGTCAGATTGTCTGAAAGTCTCCTGATTTGTTTGTTCTTATCCATAAATCTCCTGATTAACTAATATATATTTTATTATAAATGATCGTATCTCATATGTTGAATTCGAGACCTTTTATGACCCCAGATGATGCTGTATTTTATGGAAGTGGACCTCACTGATTCGATCACGTGGCGATATATATATATATTAAATTAAAAATGATTCATCCCTGATCTTAGTGTTAGTGGCCAAATTATATTGTGGTCCCCGATTATTTCCACAAACTTCTATCCAAACATTAATCATTCTTATGGTGAATCTGATTCCTATATGCCGGCCAAAACAAAAAAGGAATCTGATTCCTATATTCATACGTAGGTCCAATGACAAGAATTGTTTGCTTCCTAATGTGTTGGAAATAAGAACAAGAAGAAGAAGAGATAATCTAAGATTGGCAGCGCCACTTTTTTACTTCATTAATGATGTTAAATTAATCAATTTTCATACATATAAGGCCTAAAATCATTTGGGTTTTTTTTTTCAAAGAGAAAATGCCAAGTGAAATACAGAGATCCTATAGAGAGAGAGAATGTGCTTGTGTTGTATCTTCTTGTTCTATCTTCCATTGAGAAAGTTCCTGCATATCTTTTCCCAGCGTTTTCTATCAGGTTCAGCTAACTCCAATTCACACTTCACGCTCTCTGCAAATCCTTTCTGCAACAATCACAAACCCTAGATTGTCAGTTACAAGCTCACTGTACTAAAAGGAGATCAGAGAAACTAAGATGAAAAGTATTGTGTGTGTGTATTTATATATATATATATATATATATATATGAATTAATTACCTGTATGAGATCATTATTGAGAAGACGTTGAATAAGATTAAGGAGAATGTCTTTAGTGTACTCAGGGTGACCTTGAATACCAAGAATGTGGTCTTCAATGCCAAACATTTCAACTCTAGTTTTGTCGGAGGAAGCAATCACAAGTGCACCATCAGGAATCTCATAAACCTCATCTTGATGAATCTCTATTATCGACAGACAACCTGGAACTTCTTCTTCCTCTTCCATCTTTTTCTCCATGTGTCTGCAACTAACTAAATCCTTGTTCACTATGCTCACTTTCCTTATCCCTATGTCCCAACCTGTGTATGCTCTTCCCACTCTTCCTCCCAAAGCCCTGCACAGCACCTGCAATTGATCACAGACAAATTACTCTTAATTGAATATGGTTTGTTTTTCTGTGACAGTTATCTGATATCTAATACTACGTACTATTCTTTCATGACCTCCCACTTATAGAAGAACTTATATATCATTAAGTCACAAGGCCATTGTCATATATTACTGACTAGTTCAGATTCAAGTATTAATTACCTGGTGGCCGAAGCAGATGCCGAGGACTTTCTTGTGCATGGAGTCGAGTGTTTGAAGGAGGAAGCAGAGTTTGAGGACCCAGAGGTCATTTGAAAAGGCGTCATGAGCACTACCAGTCACTACAAACCCATCATACTTGTGAAGTTCACTCAAGTCTGGGAATTCCCCTTCATATACTCTGAACAAATCCCATATTTGCCCTTCTTCTCCGAAAGCTTCCATGTACACGTTCAAGTATCCTCCATACACTTTCTTCACGTACTCTGAGTCCTTAGCTGCTTGCAGCAGAGCGAATCGCCTCTCTTCAACATTAATCTTCATCTTTCTTCAACTAATAAGCACGCGATCTGATTCAGGAAATAAGCTTAAAATGGAAGAAAATAATATAATGGTGTCTTTGAGAAGAAAGAAAGAAGTCAATCAATTTTGGGGCGTGCTTGTTTCCACAAGAATGAGACCTTTTTATAGACACGACTAGCTCGCTTTGTCTCTAGCTAGAAATCTTGTGGGGTCCCCATCCATAAATTTTAAATTAACAAAATAAATTTTCTTTTATATGATTCAGCTTCTGTAGATCCTATACTTTTTCCTGAACCAATGAAGTGCTAATATCTTATTATTATTGCGGTAAACAATATAATCAAAGTTACTATTAAAGACGCGGTCATTTGATGCTGCATGTTCATTATAATTCACGTGCCTCTTCTCAATATAGCACGTGGCCTATTCAAATAATAAATAACTCCAATAATTACGCCGTCCTTGTCTGAATTATTTTACTTCTTTACGTGTTAAAAAATTTTGTATTTTTAATGTATGATAAACATGCAATGATAAGAATTTACTTGTCTAAACATCGAATTCTTTGGATTAAAAAAGAATAAGGGGGACACGGCCTTACAAAAAGTCAAACAAATTATAAGAAGATATTACTTCTTTATTCTTCATTTCAAGCTATTAATTTTGGGTGAAATAAAAATAGGAATAAAATAGTATCTAATATTTAATTTATTTTTCAATAGAATACAACACTTTGATCTTATTTTCTTAGTGTATCAAGCAACCTTTGATATTATTTTCTGATTAATTCCAACAACCTAATTTTATTTATTATTTAAAGTGTTTAATGTACTATATATAATATTAGAGTGATTAAAGTATTACAAAAATAATATCATAATGTTAGATATATCATAAATAAAATTAAATTGTTGGATGTAACTGAAAATAATTAACTAAAAATGAATCTGACTAATGAGATTGAAGCAGTAGAGATGAATAAAATAAGCAATCATGTAATTCGTGGATTGCATTGAATGTCTGAAAAAGTAACAGTAATTGATAAGGATGAATTTTGATTTGCTACCTCTTACGATTATTTTAACTATGTAATATTAATATTCATACTTTCGCTAAAGACATAACAAAAAGCATCGAAAGGAGAGGTTTCTTCATCAAAATGTTATCGGCACGTTTTATTCTTGACGACACAAAAATTTGTCCGACGAAGTTAAGAATATTGCTGGCGATCATGAATATATACTAATTAATATATAATGACTGGCAAAACAGATTCCCAGGAATTACATCAAATAATATATATATGGCCAAACCATATAAATATATATATGGGAATCGCATAAGTTTGTTATTAAAATATCACGTGTTCTTGTAAGGAAATAGTAGAGCAAGCATCCAGGCCAACTGACCAACTAAGGATGATTCTGAACAAGGCGTTAATTTAAGGTTATTGTTTGGAGAATAATATGGATGACCCGAATAGATCCCTTATCTCAACTTTGACAATTAATTAATTCTAATTGAGTTCTTAATATCTTCATGTTAATTAATGGTTACATATAATTAAGTATGCTTTATCCTTTCCAATTTCCAGTTCATACACTCAACAGAGCATCTGTGATCGTTTTTTATGTTGGATTTTTTTTTTAAAGAAAGTGAAATAAGATAAGTAATGCAAATGAAAAAAAAATGAAATTACAAAGTATTGTGATTAAAACACAGAAGATATTACAAAGTTTTGAAATTTTTTGTATGTTTGTAATTTTATTAAAAATATATTATTTTTTCATTTCTTGATATTAATAGAAGTAACTGATTCTTGAATACAAAAAAAAAAATCAAGAATATCAATTAATTTAAAAAAATATTTTTTTCAATAGCTTAAATACATAAAACGCCTATAAACTATGGGTCAATTGTATATAAACTCTTTAACTTTTAAAAATTTAAATTAAGTACCATAATATTTTATATTTTAATTAACAAACCACTGTCGTTACAATTTTTGTTATATTATAATTTTTATATCTTTAATTATATACTACGTCATTTAAAAAATAATACTTGATAATTTTCATGTAGTAATAAGTAATTTATATATTTTTTATTTAAATAATACATGGTCAAATAAATATTTTAAATAGATTTTTAAGTATTTTATATTTTTTAAATATTTAAAAAATATTTTAAATTACAGTGTTATGTGTTATTTAAATATGTTTTATTTTTTGGGTATTTGATCTTAAGTAGTTTATATTTTTTATTTAAATAATATATGATCAAATAAATATTTTAAATAGTTTTTTAAGTATTTTATATTTTTAAACTTTAAAAAATACTTTAAATTACGTAAGTGTCAAATATTATTAAATATTTTATATTTTTAATTATTTTATTGTAGGTATTTAAAAATTTAAAATTATATGTCAAGTGTCAAATATTATTTTTTAAATTGAGTGATATATAATAAAAAATATAAAAATTATGACATAAAAAACTGGTAACTTTAATAATAATTTTAAGATAAATGCTTAATAATCAAAAATTGAAACATTTTCTCATTATTTTATAAGAACATCCCTAATTTTAACAGCAGAGATTTAAATATTATGGAAGTTAGATATAACGGACTTAAAAGAACAACCGACCAAGCAATACGGTATCTCTCATAATATATAGCATTGGTATTGTAAAAGTACACTTTTTTCCAACTTGTTTCACAAGAACATCCCTAATTTGTTAGGGAATGCAATACAATTATACAACAACTGCTTTCCCTTCACATATAAATTATTCTGATTAAGTAATGCTCATTGGCCGCTTATATATTCCACCAGAAGGCCCACACGTGAATTTGCAAAAAATAAAAGTGCATGATGCCTTTATTCCACATGGAACTTCAAAAGTGATCGTGTTCAAACATCTACCACGTCATTTTAAGAGGCATGTTTCAATATTCGCAGTATCCCAATTAAACCCTTTTTTTTTCTTGCCTTGGCTTGTGGGTTTGATTCGTTAAACTCATAGGTTGGTAGTTCAACCAAAATATCATATGAGAAATTAAAGCATAAATATTGTTCGATAATACATACATACATACATACATACATACATACATACATACATACATACATACATACATACATACATACATACATACATACATACATGCATACATACATGCATACATACATACATGCATACATGCATGCATGCATACATATATCATGATTTTGATCCAAACTGTATACCCTCTAGTCCTTAATTAATATATAAAAGTTAGATATGATTTATAGATATTAAGAAAATTAATTAAATTAGTTATTTGTAACAATGTGTATTATTTTTTTCAAGATAATATATTTAATCATATTTGCATTTGAACTACTCCTTCATGAAAACTTTATTAATATATGCGATTAATAAGAGTAGTTTAGAAAAAGTTATAATTTTAAAAAATAAAGTAAATTGAGATCTTATATTTAGGATTATCCCTTAATTAACTCATATATTTAAGACCAAATGAATAATAAGTGTGCATGTGGCATGTATATGTGTGTAAAATTATGTTTTTCATTTTTAGGATAAAGTTTCAATTATAATCTTAGGATATAAAATATAGATAATGCATAAACTTTGATTGTCAACACTTTCTACTTATTTTTTTTAATGTAGGAATTATTATGAGATTTAAAAAAAAAATTAATTATAAAAAAAATCTCGGCCAATATAAACTTATTAGCAATTCCTACACCAAAAGTTGTCATTTTCAACTCCTTAGTTATCATTGACTTTTAAATAATTAAATTTCTTAATTAAAACTAACATCATTATAATTCTCCCTAATTTTATCTACTCAAGTGTCATGGTTTCACAATTCTAACCCCTTTGAGTTTTGTCAATAATGTAGTATGTTGGCCCATCCAACAATAATTATTGACAAAGTTTCTACAGAAATAAAACAAGTATGATAAAATTTAATTGGCATTTCAGTATAGCTTTACGTGATGATTTTTTTTTTTACATTGTTCATGTCATAAAAAGGTATTAAAACGAAAAAAACTACTAAAGTAATAAAGTTAGGTTGTCTATAATAAATCTAGGCAACTTAAACGACAGGATGGAGTAGAATTCAAGAGGGAAGAATAAAAAAAGAAATTGTTATAAGCTTTCGTTATGCAATTAAAAGCTTTCATTATGTTGCTTCATAATTATTCATACACCCCTTATGCCCAACCACATGGATTTGAGAGTAATCCACTCTTTATTTGGATTTGTTCGGTCACTTGGATTTGACTTTTGAGAGTAAATTAGTCTCAACAAATTTGTCGGCATGATTATCCTTCTCTTCTAGTTCCTTCTAACTATTTTTTTTTTTTTTTAAAAATGCCTAACTAATGCATCCCAATAGGCTGAGACAGAAACTTCTTGCAATATGGAAATAATATTTTTATGCAATTATTCAATATTCAAAATTATTGGGTCCGATTTAAATATTGTTAAACTTAATCTAAAGTATCTTTTTTAAAAAGATATTTTCTATATTTACATAAATTTAAATTTAAATCCTTATATTTAAACAGTTTTTTCTTAGTTAGTAACTTGTTAATGCTCAAACAAAGGAAGAAGTGGTCGATGGAAAATACAAAACAAAATGCTAAAATGATTACAGGAATAAAGGCGTCCTCGTTTTTTTTTTTTTTTTGTTGGCAAAGAAAAAATAATAAAGTTATTGGATTTTTTTTGCCCAGCCCTGAGTTATTGAAATTTTATACAACATACGTACATGTGTGTATTCGCGTTTTGCTGTCCTCTGTTTCTGTTGTTTTCATCAAAGAACTGGCAAAGGTAGTCACAGTGAGATATTTATTATAATATATAATCTATTTAGATATTAATTAGTATAATTAATAAATATTTTTGAATATAACCCGTAGTCATTTGAGTCCGATCTAAGGTGGGCTATTGAGTCAGTTTATTTAAGGTTAATTTTCTTATGGTAGAAATTAACGATTAACAATTAAGAATATCGTACGATAGTTTCTAAGTCCAGGGTGAAAACCTAGTTTCTCAACTCACTCTCGAAGGTTTTTCACTGGCGACGGCAGTTCATGAATTGCCATCACTGTGCCTAATCACCAATTGGCAGAGCTTGTTGATTATCTAACGGTGTTTTCTGATTGATAAGTATCTCTAATTTATTCTAGTTCTTCTCAGATCCATATTAACAAAGCTAATGGCAAGAGATAACTTTAAGTCTTCCGCTACATCTTATATTATGTATGTCATAATCTAGAATGATTACTTTGTTTATGAGATGTTTATTTTCTATCAGTCACAAATTGTCCACTAAATATGTTCACATATAAAGATTCATCCTCGATTTTAGAGTTTAGACAATATCTTCAACTAATAGCTACAAGCTAATATTTGTGAGATACGAGCTCATTCTTTACCATTTGTGCTAACTCTTATTAGTAATATATAATGATATATTTTTTTATATAACTAAGTTTAGGTAAGTTTAGCACTGGTCCCCTCTAACATTAAGGTACAGCCCCATGACTTATGAGATCAATTATAAAAGAATTATAAAATTATCTATTAAAAATTTTTTTATAACAATAATAAAAATTAAACCCGTATCCTTGTTATGTTTGTGCGTGTTGATTATTGCCTTCGAAATTTTCTCCGAAGCTCTGCAGATCCGAGGTCTGGGCCTAGCCCATAAGTGGGGCCCAACTTGTTTCACCTATTTTCTAGTCGTGGTGATGGCGGTTATGTAATTTAGGGGAAAAGAAGGGACAATTAGGCATGTCTCAATCAAGGTTTAGAAAAATGAGTGTGATTTGAAGCATGAGAGTTGGAAAAAATGAAATTAAGTAGTCACTGGCAAGCTTACAGGGAGTCAGTGACACAGCATCGCTTTTTCGTTTGGAAAGTTTCAGTACTTGTATTGTAATGTATATTCATTGTTATTAACTTCCAAAAAAACATCTACACACTTCTCATTCCTTTATTTTTTTTAATAAAAAAACAAAACTACCTGGCTGTGATTTCGTAATTACCATTCACATTTTGAAATTTTTCCCCTTTAATGTCGTCGATATTTAAAAATAAATGATTCAACCTATTATTAATATAAAATATATTTAATTATATTAAAAAAATTAATTAAATTAGTTAATATAACATATTATTTTTAAAATATTATAATTATTTTTTTTAATTCCTTTTATCTCTTTTATTTAATTATTATTGAGGGAGTATAAATATGAATAATTTTAAAAAATAGATAAATATAAAAAATAGATTTTATATTTACGACCAATATCGACTTCCTAATTAAATTCTATATTAAAGACCGGAAGAGTATATCATTTGACTTATATATAATATGATATAGAGTAAAGATGCAATCAGTACCTCAAACTAATTTTAAAAATGTAATTAGCACCCTAAAATATTTAAGGGGGCAATTATCATTCTAAATTAATTTTAGAAGTACAATTAACACTCTAAATTATTTAAATTATTATAATTTTATCCATTCGCTAACAAAAACACAAACTTTTATTTAATACATGTCACATAAATTTTTTATTTTGACACATTGTCATTTAAAAGACCTCATGTGTAATATTATTTTAATAAATTGTACTAAATAAACTATAAAATTTCTCAATCTTCATATATAAATTCTATACAATATCAATTTTAAGGCTCTTTTTTAAATAATATGACACATGTGACCTTTTAAAATAATACATGACATGCATCTGACATAAATTTATGTTTCTGTCAGTGAAATGACGAAATTGTACCAACTGATTGCACCTCCAAAATTAGTTTAGGGTGCTAATTATACTCTTAAATATTTTAAGGTGCTAATTGCTCTTCTAAAATTAGTTTAGGGTGTTGTATGTACATTTACCCTATAATATATTATATATTTTATTAAAATAATCATGAGCAATTTCCCTAAATTTTGAGATGAATTATATAGTAATCATAGCAAGACTAATTAAACAAATTGAAAGCAAACCATTATAAGGACCGAATTACAATTGCCAGACAGTGCCTTGAACATTATTCCTAGAGGAATGTCTATGCCTAGCAAAAAAGATGCCGATAAGCATCAAATGACAAACAAACACACACACACATTATTAAGGACCTTATAGTTTTTTACCTTCAAGGACCTTATAGTTTGCTTAATTGCTAATACAAACACATTCCTTTTAATTAGCAATCAATTTGAATTTTAAAATGACAAAAACATCCCTAGAGGCTTTGCAAAGTTTGCAGGTTGTCTATATGATTTATAGAAGATCTTATACAAAGTTAGAATGTTTGGATCTTATACATAGTTTACCACTTGTATAGACTTTTTGGTTATTTTAGAATTCAGATTAATTGCTAATAAGAATCATGGTCCTTATAGGCAATTGTACAGATTTGAAGTCCTATGTGGCAAATATGTTTGTTATTTGGTCCTAACGAGCAATTTTCCCAGATGTTAATTTTAAACCCTTAATTGTTCAATAGCAATTGATTAGAGACCATTAAAAAAAGAGGGGTGGATAATCATGAAAGTTGAAAACATAGTTTCCGCTTAAAGTGTGCTTTAAGATTTATTTATGAGACTTTATGGAAAAAAGAAAAAGGTTGGAGGGCCATTTCTGTATTAAGTAAGAAAATGAGAGACAACTTTCACATGAGACTTTCAGAAAGCGGAAAATTAGAATGTGACTACCGTTAATTAGGAAAACATATCTTCTACTTTTGCTTTTCGTTCATATTTTAGTATCATGCATCAAGAAAACAATTGGTCCGTCATAATTATAACATCTTAATTTAGGGAAACAAAATAATAGTAATGCCCAAAACAAGCTCCTTGACTTCTGGATTACACTTTTATATCTATGTGTGTGTGTGTGTGTGTGTGTGTGTGTGTGTGTGTGTGTATAACCATGAATTGCGCCTCATTTTAAAAGACGCTTCATTGTTCTCAGTTTTGAAAGATCCTAAGATCATCTGAATTGAAGCAGCAAGGTAGTGTGTGTGTTTTGTTATTATCACTATTCAGTTCTTTCTTTCTTTCTTTCTGTCTCAGTAGATCTGTGTGTTTCAAAGAAAACAAGAAAGCTATGTATGCCCCATCTTCCCCCCCCCCCTCTCTCTCTCTTAAATTTGCAGAACCCTAAAACTTGTTTCAGTTGACACACAGAAAAAGTGCAGAGATTGAAGATGAGGGTAGAGATAGAGTAACTGCGAACAACCTAGAAAGAAGCCCCTTTTTCTTCATTTGAACAAGAGCTGATATTTTCAGCCAAAGCCAAGCTTTTGGTGTTTCACTGTTTCAGAGTTTTGTTTTGGACAAGATATATTGGGGGGCGGGGGGAGAGAGAGAGGAGGGCACACATCATCAGTATGAATTTTGAGTGAAAGATCTGAGTAAGAGTGAGTCCCATACGCTTTCTTTTTTGACCTGTTTGATAAAGCCTCTTGTTGTTTTATTAAATAAGGCAGTTCCGAGTTCGCTTGCTTGCTTTTTTCCAACTTCTTTATGGGGCTGTTTGTTTTGCTTGCAGATAATAATAATTAAAAAGAAAGAAAGAGAAGTTTGAAGAATCAGAGCGTGGGATGAGAGACGAGAGATTCCTGGAAATGAAAGGAAGGTGATGGATGGATGATGAAGAGTTATGGTTGGTGCCCTACTTTCTCTTCAGGTACCTCTCTCTCTCTGAAAACTCGCATCATCTTTCTCTGACTGTCTCAACTTTTTCCCAGACACTCTGTCTCTTTGCTGTTCTCCCCTTTTTATTTGAATAAAAATATATCATCTTACATTCTCTCTCTCTCTATATAGCTTGTATTTTGTTTTTTTGCCAAGGAACGTGACAAAGGGGTTATGTTCTTTTTAGCTAATCAACTTCTTGCCATGTAAACTCATGATGATCATATCAAAGTGATGAAGAAATTCGTGCGCATGCATGTATTCCTATACAACATCTACATACATTGTACTCTTTCTGACCTTTATTACATCGCACTTCTAACCATGTCTTATATACCGAAAGTCAATTCATTCATTTTTTTTAAATTGATAATTTTTTTAACTTTACATCAGATAGAGATTGATGAGCTTCCTTCACAGAATATTAAACATCAATAATAGAAATAAAAGAAAAGAAAAATTAATTAATAAAATTATTAGTATCTTATAATAAAAATTAAAAATATTTTCTAGTCATGTTTTGTAATAAAGATGAGAGGGAGTATATCTCACTATATCTTTTTTATTATATTATTATATCTCCTATTTCAATTGTAGTTTAAATAAGAGGCTTATTAGTAAAGCTATTGAAACAATTTAAATAATTAAGTTAAATGAATAAATCTATCACAAGTAATGAAGGTAAAAAAATCATAAGTAAAAAAAAAATTAGCCTACTTTAAATTATGCATTAAGTGGGCCAATCTATAATATTAAAACATCTTTTATTTGATCTCTTAGTCCATGTAGATTTAATTTAGAATTTTAACTCAGTCCCTATATTTTAATTCGATCTAGCTCAATATTTATAATTTTATTTTTATTATAATTTAATTTTTAAACTTTGACTTATTATAACGTAGTTTTTTAAGCATTTTAGAAGTTAATCAAAGAAAATTATATATTTAATAAATGTTAGGGAATCCGGCAGGTTCAATGTCTAATAATTGATAGCATTACTCATGCATGTTACCTAACCAATTGGAATTTTATCAATCCAACCAAGTCATTGGTGAACCTAGCCACTTAGCTCTAATCATTCCTATGTATATCAAAGATAATAAATGGACAGTTTGGAAAATTCACCCAGAAGAGTAAATTTATAAATCAAAAACTAATGTTGAGCATAGAACAATTAAATAATATTCATTTAGTTATTAATATATAACATATTTAATTAGATTAATAAAATTAGTTAATATAGTATTTTTTTTAAAATAGCATAGTGATATTCTTTAATTTTCTTCCTCTATCTCTTATTTAATTATTGTTGAAGCAGTATCAATAGAGATAATTTAAAAAAATTAATAAATATAAAAAAAATTTATATTTATTATTAATATCAATTATTTATTTATATCTTATTTATAACTAATATCAATTTACGAAAGAAGATTGCAATTCCCATTAAAACAGTAAAAATGGTAGGAACCAAACAGGGCACAGCATTAGTCATATAAGATTCTAGGTCTTAGGCTGTACCTCTTCTTCCCCACTCTCCATCTAGTCAACTTCAAATATCACACCTACCATATTTATGGCCATACATATTCATGTACTTTCATCTCTACATATTTAAATTCTTGTATAAAATATATCTGAATTTATCAGAAGATTAAATACAGCAGAAAAAATAATAGTAATATATTTTTATATAAATATTCAAAAAAATTTGTTATTCCTCTTGGGATATCTAATTAAACTGGCTTTTGAAGCCTAGCTAGTTGGTGCCCTCCTTCCCAATTATAGTATAAAGAAAACCATCCCTATCCTGAGCAGAAGAAATAATTAACTACATTATAATAGTCATTAAATGATTCTCATCCTACAAACCTAACTTTTCAGGTTTCATTTAGTCCAAGGCTTATATAATACCTAACTTATTAGAAGTCATTTAAGAGCACCTATATATATAATAATTTTAAACATATTTGAAGTCGTGATGTTAGTTTTAAATCCATATAAGTATAAATAATTAAAATTTTCAAACATATTTATTGCATATGCAATATTCAACTGTATATTAGGTTTTGCCAAATATACAAAGTAACATTACACCAAAGTCTAATTATGTTTCTTGTCAATAGAATTGCATCCATGCGATTAACGAAAATGTTTCGGTAAAATAATTCTTAAATTTTGACTTACTATATATCGACAGGCTCCTATAGTTTAAACATTTTATAATTTAGTCTATAATCTTTTGTTAAATACATATATATATTTTTTTTAATTTAGAGTCAAATTATAAAATAGTTAAAATAATAAAAGAGTAAATTAAAATTTAAGAATTGAGTTATAAAATGAAGACTAAAAAATTAATTTTTTAAAAAAATTTAAAAAATACCCTTAACACTATTAAGGGTAGACTAAACTCTTGTCTAATAGTCTGAAATCTAGTTCAACCAAGTCAAATGGCTTGGCGGAAGCAGGATTAGGGTAATCCAGCTACATGGAGAACCCTAATTTATATTTAATTATTTTTAAAATACAGATTAATCTATATCATTAAATTTTGACTTGAATAATTCAGAACTATATTGGAGATGCACCCAAAAGAAACCAAGTGAGAGGCAAACCAATTGAGAAACAATTGAGAAGGGTATTGTTGGAATTAAAGTGATGGAAAAGGGTTTGGGAAGGAAGAAAGAAGGGGGGAGAGAGAGAGAGAGAGGAGGCTAGTTGCGCAAATCCAGCTAATCTGGGTATCATGGGGAAGCAATAAGGAGGAACCTAGATTTGAGAGGTTTGAGAGAGAGAGAGAGAGAGGCCGAAGGCGAAGGCGAAGGCGAAGGCAGTCACTGAGTGAGGGGCACCAGAAGCCTTCTCCCATGCCCCAATCGTACAGTGACACAGTCTCACCCACCTACCTTCCTCACCCCCAGCACCAACCATTCATTCCCTCTTTCCCTCTCTTCTTCCCACACTATATGTTTCCCACACACTGCTACACAACACAACCTACCCAAAGCTTCACGTCTTCTAAGAAAGAAAATAACCCTTTTCCCTCTCCCCCTACAGAAAAAAAAAGAAAAAACTCACACGCACACAACCTACCGGTTTCTTGTTTTCTCATGGTAGGACAAGATCAACCCCATCATCATCGCAGGGCTGTTCCAAAAAGTAGCTAGAGAGAGAGAGGGAGTAAAAACTGTACTGCTTCTTTTCTTCGTCCTCTCTGCTTTTGATTTTTTATTAGTACTATTCATTGTTCATTTTGACCATTATACACCCCCACTACAACTATCTACTGTCTATTTTGCTTTCTCTTGTTATTTCTTTCCCTTCTGAAATCTTCTCTTTCTTGTGGCGGTGGTGGTGGTGGCAGAAGCTGAAGCTAAAGCAGAGGCAACAGAGAATAAAGAGGAATATGGTGAGGGCCATGGCTGCTTCTTCAGCTTATGGGGTCCAAGAACTGCTCGTCTTCTTTCTCCTGAGACTTCCTGAAATGAAGCAAAAGGGATTTCTCTGCTCAATAACAGAGTCGCCTATTTCCAGTAGTAGAAACTGCTCTGTTTCTCCAGTCCAGTGCTTGCTAGCGACTCTGTTTTTCTTCTTCTTCGCCTGTTGAATATGGCGCTGATGATGATGCTGGTGATATTGGCTAGAAGGCTCAATCTAGTAGCTTAATGATATTTATTTTCTATATAATTTTGTATTTATTTCTCTCTTTGATGGATATTCAAATCAAAATGTTGCTCTACCACAGGTTTGATTTCCTCTCCTTTAATGAAATGAAGGCCATTTTTTTTTTTTTCCTGGGAAAAAGCATGAGAAGAGGAGAAAGAAAAACTCAGAAAAGAGACGTTTCTTTGAATTGATCCCCTTGGGTTTCTACATTTTTTGCATTAGATGGGAGGCAACTAATCAAAACCTGTAGGGAATTTGGTCAGTGGTGCTTTAAACTCTCTCTCTCTCTCTCTCTCTTCTGGGGGGTCCCTAAAGTTACACAGAGCCTTCAACATCCAAACACTGTTTTATTACCGTTTCAAATTTAATGTCAGTCCTCTGCTTCTGTCTCTTTTACAACCAAAACTTTATTGGTTTTTTCTTTTCTTTTCTTTTCCCCCCTCCTTGGGAAACGTGGAGCTCCATTATATTATCATGTATTAACAAAAAAATGTCTCAGAACTTCAAAATCCACAAAAAGGCGTCCATCTTCTTGTACAGTTTAGTTTATTTTCGAATTTTGTTAGAAGAGTGTTTTAAAAAAAATAATTATAAAAAAATAAGTGTTTAGATAGTTATTATTAGAATAATTTTTTATAGATAAATTATTAAAAATAATAAATATAAAATGATAGAGACAAAAATAGAAGTAAATAATAATTATATAGCCTAAAAATATTTTAATCCTCTAAAAACTATTTTGATAAATTTATTCGAAAGTATAGTTTAATCTATAATTTTTTTTATATATTTAATGACTGTTTATTTAATTTTTAGTTAAAATTAATATTTTTTAAACTAGTTTCAACCAAAAAGGCAATACGTGTAATAGCATAGCAAGGTACTTATTTGAACTTTGAACAACTATTATTGTATAATCAGGATTTACTGTTGCACTTTATCTTTTCATTGTTCATGTTATAGTTTTTTCCTTTCTCTAAGAATGTGGTTTTAAGATTATTCACCAATCATACGGTCCATAGGGACCTTGTGTGGAGTTGAGTACGAACGATCATTAGATAATTTTCTTTTCTTTTCTTTTTTTCTTGTGTAAAAAGTATGAGCAAGAAAAACAGGAAGAAAGACAAGGAAAAGTTGAGGTGTAAGTGACGAATGATCTCTAAGAACATGGAAGTGTCCTATCAATCATGCTTTGCAACTTTTTTTTCTTTCTTCTACTTTTGGTATGCACGTGAAAGCATGGACAGAGAGAGAGAGAGAGAGAGAGAGACCCATCCTAAAGAATAAAGAAAAAGAAGAAGAACAAGGATTTGATCTTTTCCTAGGATTGGCTTTATTAATGCTTTGGTTAGACACCATAATTTCCTTCTGAATTTGTTCAAATTGTTTCACCCAACCACCCCGTGACACAACTTCACATAATTGAAATACTGACTGTATATTATTCTTTAAATATTTAATATATAACGTATTTAATTAGATTAATTAAATTAATTAATATAATATTTTTTTAAAATATTTTAATAATTTTTTAACTCTATTCCTCTATCTCTTACTTAATTATTATTAAATAAATATTAATAATAATAATTTTAAAAAATAATAAATATGTCTTATTAAAATTAAATTTTTTAATTAAATTTTATATTAAAAACGAAATAAATATTTATATATATTGTCTAAACATAACCTCTTCATTTACGAGGATAGAGTTTTATATATCTATCCTTCTCAAATTTTACTTTTTAAAAATCTCGTGCACCTGCCTATATTATATCTATATTATTTATAAAATTTATATTACAAATTATTTATGAAATTTATACTACAAATTAAGTCTAAATTTGATGAAGGATATAATTAAGGTTGTACTACTAATTAGTTTGAAGAGTTATAGAGTGAATCTTTGAGATTGTCGGGTCCGTTCGTTACGTTGTGTTTGTAGGTTGGTTATTAACTTTGTTATTTTTCTATTCACCAATGTAGTCCAATAGCGACAGATGCTAGGGATCTCTTGTATGACACTTAGCCTATTTGAGAATATAAGAGTAACAATAAGAAACAAGTGGGTAGGGTCACATCAATTATTATATATATAAATGTAAAAGATTATAGACATATACCTTGTCGCCATATCTAGCTTCTGTTTCTATATATCTTTTTGTCCCAAGTTGGAACCAAAATACATATGCTCACATGTCCCTAGCCTTTGAGTAAGCAACGAATGATTTTCCAAAAATCATATTGCCAACAAAAGAAAAAGAAAGATGGAATCATGTGAAAAACCATAAAGCTAAAGTAAACTGTAGTTTAAGTTTCAATGACCATACTAAAATCAAGGAGTTTTGTTTTTATATCCGAATATTTCATAAAATTTAAGAGTTGATTATCTATGCTAAAATTATAGTTTTCATGAAGCACATTTTTTTTTCATTTTTTTAGAAGTTATATTCTCTGTTAAAATTATTTTTATTTTTTTTATAAATTATTTTCTAAAAATTAATCAAAACATATTCTAAATTGCCTGATGATACCTAGAAGCTAGCTACAATAGAAATCAGCGTGTACATTAGCAAATACAATTTGAGCACCTTAAACAGCAAATACATACCTGGTAAGTTATATGATTATTGTTATCATCTCACCAGGAGATGGGGGGGGGGTGAGGGCACAATTTGCTTGGGAATCACAGAACATTCTGCAAGGGATGCTTTTGACCAAGTTGTGTGGGATCTTTTTTACACATAAGATAATAGTTATTTTGTACACAAAAATTTAGACGAACTATAAATTGGGAACTCATCAAAGTTAATATATGTTTATGAGTTCAAAAAATACTTATAAAAATATTTATAAATCTATTATCAATAAGATCTTCATATCAATATCATAATTTGAATTCATGACTTTCTAAATTATAGACTAATTCATTACTAACTAAACTAACATTTATTACTAATAGAGATTGGGTAGTTAGTATGCAGCTATAAATAAGTGAAAAGTAAAATGCTTGTTCTGATGTATGAGACTCTTGTTTTAGTTTCAGGGAAAAATCTCAAATAATACCTATTTGAATTTTAAAATTTTGTTTATTATATTTTATATGCTATTTACAACTCTTGTAAAGCTATTTACAATTTTTTTTATAAAAAATCTTGATTTAGAATTTTAAAATTCAAATAGGTATTTTTTTAGGATTTTTCCATAATTTTATTATTATGTGTAGGCACTGCTTTCTCAATAAATTCTGACCGGTGAGTTGGGTTGTGCACCGGCAAGCATTTCAAGAATAGTCTTTTGTTACTCATCGTGCATAAATTTAGCTCACGAAAGGGTGAGATATACAACTATTTAGAGCATATTTGATCCCTAGGGAATACTATTTTATTATGGTTCCAGTCGTTACACTTAAAGAGGCATCTTAGTTTTTAGGTGCCTAGATTTATGCCTAAGGGTAATAGACGGCTTGTCTTGCCCGACATTGGTATCGCCTAAAAAGAAGGAAGACTTTATCCTGCCTTTTGATAGTAGGTGAGCCCAATCTCTTTCTAAAAATTTTTATATATATAAAAAAAGAACAAATTATCTTTATATTTCAAGATAAGATAATCAAAAAATTTTGAAGCATGCCAAGGGGATAAGAGCGTGAGGGTGAAATCAAATGTAATCAAAAAAAGAACGAGTAGAAAACTAGTATTTATATTTCAGTCCAAATTTCGAAGCAAGTTAAATAATCAAGTGAACTGAACAAGGGAAACATGATTATAGCAAGAGAAGTCTATAATAGCAAAAAGACCAGAAAGCGTTAATGGTCCACTTTATGATTGACCAGAAAGATGAGGAAGCAAAACCTACTTTTCTAAATTATCTTGATTGCACTAGCAAAAAAAAAAATGGAGAATATTGGTTCAAGATATATGAACCGTACAGTTGAATAATTAAGATTTAAGATGCAGGCCGTAATTCAAAGTACTTCATCAGTGAACAGCATTGTATAGCGTGCCTCAACAAATTGCAGGAGAAGAAGATGAAAGAATGAAAGAAATATAATTCTGCTGTTTTTAGGATACTAACTATGGGGTTTGTTTGGGATGACATCCGCAAAAATAACTTTTATTCTGATTAACATTTATAAACTAATGTTAGGGTAATAATATAATTTATATTTAGACATATCTACATATAATTAGTCTAGTAGTATAATATTCTACTAAATCTTTTTAGGGTTAGATTTTGAGTCATAGAGAGATATTTATATTAAGAAGGGTAGTCATAAATTTCGAAACTGAAGTAATCGATTAGTGAATACTTAGTAATAAGATCCAAAATAAACATAAAATACTAATTAATAATACAAAAAAATTTATGTTTGGACAGTCTTTTATAAAATAATCAATTTTATATAAACTTATTAAGATGATATATTAAAAAGTTAATTTTAAAAAATTTTAAATATAAAAATTAAAAATCCAAAGCTAAAAGAAATTATTTCAATTTTAAGGTGGCTTGTAAGCAATACCTCGAGACCATGGCAAACATCATTTTCTTATCCAACTTGCAGTTGGCCATCCCAAACAAGCCATTTATAACTTCGATTACTCGCGTTGCACAAAATGATTCATCAATTGTAAAATAAGAATAGTTTCAAACATGAAAAGCATAAAAATAGGTAAAAATAGAGCGAAATGTTGGGTGAGCAACCCAGCCCTGCCAGTTTGGAGATATCCATATAATTATTAGTAACTATTATTGAGCAAGCAAAACCTAAAATCATTTAAAAAAAAAAAAACTGTGCTTTATTCCTTAATTGATAGTTTAAAAACTAATCATCTTAAGGCGTAGATATTATCTTAATAATTTTTTTTATCTCAATAATTTTTTTTATATACATGACCTAATTTAAATCTAAAATATTATATTTAAAAAATATATTTTTTTATACAAAAAAATATAATTATTTATGAGTTGTGTTAGGTTTTTTTTTTTTGATATACAAGAAGGCTAAACGCCCGAAAATAAAACTAACTCAGTGGGGAATAATTCCCAAACATTCAGTGTGAACCATGGCCTCCAAAAAAGTAGGGCACTCAGAAAATCTCCTTGTAGAGGTCAACCCCTCTTTGGCAAGCGCATCAGCAACCTTATTCTGCCCCCTAGCCACATATTGAAGCTTAGTTTCCCAGTTCAGCTGTAAAAACCTCTGTATCTGTAGGACTAGTAAACTGCTTCTTTCATTACCCGACTTTGAGAGTAGATCAATGACATTCTTAGAATCGGATTCAATGATAATCTTCTCCAATCTAAGATCCCAAGCTAGCTGAAGACCTCTGAACACAGCCCACTGCTCAGCTTCTATCACACTGCATGAACCCAGATTGCAGGTAAAACCAGCTACCCAATTGCCTGCATGGTCACGAATAATACCACCGCATCCTGCCATACCTGTTGTAGTACGGGCTCCATCGACATTTACTTTAACCCATCCAATCAGAGGAGGCTGCCATGTATTGGAAAGTTGTCTATTATCATCCTTCACAACAGAATCTCGTCTAATTTGAACCAAACTTTCCCAAATTTGCAAAATGACTGCATAAGGATCCGCTGGCTTCAAGAAATTAGCATCAAAAATTGCTTGATTCCTCCACTTCCATAAACTCCAAATTGCCACTCCCCAGATTAAACCCCAGTAATTTATACCAACCACGCCCAACTCCCTCTTGAGATTCAAAGCAAACCAATCTCGTAAGGGAGCTCTAAAGAAAGGGGAATAATACCTGGGTTTAAGTAATCGGAGCCATAGTTGTCTAGCATAACTGCAATCCCGCAGAATATGTAAAACATCCTCTATATCAGTACTGCAGTACGCACATAACTCTGAAGTTGAAACCCATTTGCTCCTCCAAGCATTAGTAGGTAAACGATTATTAAAAGCAATCCACATGAAAACTCTAATCCGCTCAATACCATCCCATTTCCATATGTCTTTATAAATAGGACTATAAGTACTAAGCTGCTGGGACTCAATAAGAAAGTAGGCACTTTTAACCGTAAAAGTCCCATCATTGGTAGCACTCCATATCATAACATCACTTCCTGCTTCCAGTCTGGGGGGTAGCATGCTAAACAATCTCTGGAAAGCTTTACTTGGAAGAATCTCCGCCAGTCTTGTGAAGTCCCAATTCCCGGATTCAATCCATTCAGCAACTTTACTATTTTGCTCTTCAGCAGTCAGTGGCCTAAGACAAATATCCTTCAAGCTCATATCAGGAAACAACCAATTATCAGTAAAAAAGTTTACAATTTGTCCATCTCTGATATGCCACCTTGTGCCCCTCTCAACTATCTCCCTTTGTTGGGAAATGAACTTCCACAACATGGAATCCCCTTTTCGGACCTCAAATACATTATCTTCATTCCTTAAAACGTACTTATGTAAGATCACATCAACCCACAGCCCTTTTCTTCCATTAATTAACTCCCAGGCTAACTTGGCTCCACAGGCACGATTGAAGGAGGATAATTTCTTGAAACCAAGCCCTCCATGTAATTTTGGCCTAACAATTTGATCCCATCCAATATAATGCACTCCATGAGACTTTTGACTATTACCCCATATAAAATTCCTTTGTAATCTTTCCACTTCCTGACAAATAGAAATAGGAATCTTGGAAATAAGCATAGGATACACCGGCACAGAACTCAGAACAGATTTGGCCAAGGTAATTCGGCCAGCAATAGTAAGTGTATTTTCTTTCCAAGCTGCCAGTTTAGAACTAACTCTATCAATGATGTAATGAAAAGTATCCTTGGGTTTCCTCCCTCTGATGATTGGAACCCCCAGATACTTCCCTATTTCAGTAGAGACTTTCATTCCTGTAATATCACAAATTTTTCTCCTAACATGCGTATTTACTTTTGGTGAAAAAAATATAGAGGATTTGCTTTTACTAATTTTTCCACCTGATGCAATGCAAAATCTGTCCATACAGTCCATCATGCATTTGGCTTGCTTATCATTCGCTACTCCAAACAAAAGAAGGTCATCTGCAAACATCAGGTGAGAAATTGCTGGGCCCCCCTTAGATATCACAATAGGTTTCCATTGACCATTATTCACCTCGTCCATAATAATGTGAGATAACCTGTCTATACATAGGACAAACAGAAGAGGTGAGATAGGATCTCCTTGTCGGAGACCTCTTTTCGGAGTAAAAAATTCAGTCTGATAACCATTCCATAACACATTATACGAAACTGAAGTAACACAAGCCATAATAAGGTTAATGAGTATAGAATCCAAACCTATATCAATAAGCACTTGATTGAGGAAATCCCATCGAATACGATCATAAGCTTTCTCCAGGTCAATCTTCATAGCCATTAACCCAACCTTACCTTTAGCTTTTTTCATAGTGTGCATTATTTCCTGGCCCACTACAATATTATCCTGTATACGCCTGCCTTTTATGAAACTTGACTGATAAGGTGAAATAACATCATCCATAATATTCCTTAGCCTGCTAACTATCACCTTAGTAATACATTTGTAATGTACTGTACATAAAGAAATAGGTCTAAAATGGCCAAAATTCTCAGGATGCTCTCTTTTTGGTATAAGAGAAATCAAAGTTTTATTTGCACTATCGTGGATAAATCCTTCCTCAAAAGCATTTTTAACAAACTCACATAAAGACTTACCCACAATACTCCAATTAGCTTGATAAAAAATAGGCGAGAAACCGTCAATACCAGGGGCTTTATAAGCCCCCATAGAAAATAGCGCTTCCTTTATTTCCTCATCCGTCGGAATAGACCCCATCCTACTGAGTCTCTCTTTCATATCGGAAGGAAACTTTGTAACAGTTTTAATCAAACAAGTCGCAGTATCATGACAATCATAGAGGCTTTTAAAATATTCTATCACCATAGTCCTTAACAAAGATTCATCATCAACCCAATTCCCTCTATTATCTTTAAGAGTCAACACCCTATTTCTACGTCTTCTCATTTTAGTTTTTAGATGATAATATCGGGTATTCCGATCCCCTTTTGTAATCCATTCAGTTCTAGCTTTTTGGAACCATTTAATTTCTTCTAATTTCAAAAGATCATCCAATTCATTTTGCAAACTTTTTTCAAGAGACTCTAAAAATTTTGAATGAGTATAAGCAGGAGATCTTTGAATACCACTCAAACGGGCTAGGATATTTTTCTTTTTCTTTTCAATAAAACCAAAAATATTTTTATTCCAGTCAGTAAGAGAGATACTCAAATTCTCTAACGATTTATTGAAATCTTTCAAAGAAGCCCAATTATTATTTAAGAAATCAGTAAAATTTTCATGATTAAGCCATATAGCCTCAAAACGGAAAGGTCTTTGTCTACCCGCCATAGAAATATTCATAAATTGTAACATAATAGGATTATGATCAGAAAACTGAGTTCTAGGACATACCTTCAAAATGCAATCTGATAGATCATTAAGAAACTGTACATTGGCAAGAGCTCGATCTAATCTTTCATAAAGCCTGGCGCATCCAGTCAAACGAGGTCCCTTCCATGTGAACTTAGGTCCCTGATATCCCATATCTGAAAGGCCACACTCATGTACTTTATCTTGAAACCATCTTATTCTATTTTGAGACCACCCACCTCCTCCAATTCTATCCGTGGAATAAAGAATATCATTAAAATCACCATACACCACCCACGGCATGTCCATATTATCAGATAAATTCTTCAAATCATTCCACAATATCTGGCGAAAGTTAGAATGAGGAATTGCATAAACCGCCGTCAATAAAAAGGAAGGCCGTCCAGCAATTTCACATCTAATATGGAAGTATTGTCTGTTTTCCACTAAAACTGAGACTTTAATTCCATTACTCCTCCAGGCAGCAACTAAACCTCCTGATCGACCTGAACTAGGGATAACTTTAATAAAGTCAAAGCCCCATGAATAAAGAAATTGAAACCTCTTCTCATCTGCACACTTAGTCTCAGATAATATAATAAGATTTGGCCTAAGACCACCACAAATTGCTTTTAAATTTCTGAGGAGCCCCTTATCACAAGCCCCCCTTGTATTCCAATATAATAAATTATCCATAAAAATAAGATAAAATAATAGATAATTCTTAACCCTACACATAGAGCCCACCAGTCCACTTAATTCAATTGGGTTTCAGGAACCATACCTTCCTCACTATCTTCAATAATCTCATTTACAATAGGACATGAACCCATATCCATTGGCCCATTCTCTAACTCCCCAGGGTCCACTTCCTCTATTCTAATAGCAGTAGGTCCAATTAAATTGTTGGCTTGAATTGGACCCGGATCAGCCTCAATGCATTGGCCCATCAGAATATCCTCACTATTTCCGCCCCTTGCTCCCTTGTCTCGGCCCAAAGTGCTTCTTAAATCTTCCTCCATATCGCAGCCCACAGTCCACATTCGCTCCTCTCCAACGGTTCTCTCTGCGTCGGCCTCTTCCAAATTCCCCTCCATTGCTTCCTCCAATGTCAGCATTAAATGGCCGCCGCTCCTGCTCCTCTTTTCACTCCTTCTCCGTACTTCCTTCCCGTCATCTGTCACATCCTTCACCGACCCGTTCTTTCCCGCTGAGTTCCCGTCTTCCACCTTCTGCAAATTACTCTTCCGCCACACCTTCGCCGGACGTCCGGCAACATTATTTCCTTGCAGCCCAGCATTAGCAATCTGTGCTTCAAGGGTAACACCATTACTAATCTTCTCATTATTGTACTGGATATTCTCGTGAACATCATTTTCAGCGAGGATGTCGAATCTAGACCCACTAGTTCCTTGCTTCATACGCTCTGTTTTATCCTCCCTCCCCTTCCTTATTCTACGATTTTTTTGAACAACTCTCCACTGCTCCTGATTATTACAAGTTTCTTTATATGAGTCTCCCTTGCTGCTTTGTTGAACTTGTGGATCATTCGATTCAGTAACTTTTGGTACAGTTCCTCTCTTTCTGTTTGGACAGATTTCCACCCGATGCCCGTAGATGCCACAGTTTGTGCAGAGCATATGGAGCCCCTCATACTCTAAGAAGAAATCTTCTCCATCCAAAGAAAATCCCGACATCAATTGTTTATTCAGATCCACCAGAACGCACACTCTCGCATAATGTCCCCTAAGATGATCCGAGGTATTGATATCAACCTTAACCGTCTCCCCAATTCGATTTCCAATCACAGTAAGGGCCTCCTCATCATAATATTCCAGAGGCAATTTTGGCATTCTGACCCATACTGCAACTCTGTTGATTGTGGCCTTCTCAGGTCGAAAGTTGGGCTCCCATGGCCTCACTGTTAAGTAATGATCATATATGACCCATGGCCCCCCTATTAAGGCATTAAAGAAATCTTCCTTGTTCATCAATTTCACTACGTAGAACCCATATCCTATATCAATTAAATTGATTACCCCTTTCTTTGCCCACATCATATGTAATCTAGACAGTAAAGCTTTATAGCCAATACCTTTGTCCAGTAGTTTTACGATCACTGCTCTGTTCCATGATCTATACAGCTTCTTCTTCATCTTACCGGAAAATGCAAAGGTAGGAAAGTTTCTGTCCGGATCTTCAATGGTTTTGCATAAAGGCTCATCATCCTCCCTCATACTCTGTTTTGATGTTTCATCCATACTTGCATCTGATTCTAACCCATCTTCTTCCCCATTGTCATCTTCTTTTTGGTCACAGTCCCTATCCACCCCTTTCAATTTATCAGCAAATGAAGGTCCACCAGTTTCATACATTGAACCTAACAAAGGCCAATTGCCGCTGAGCACATTTTCACTATCAACCTTATCTCCATCGTTCTTTACCTTCTTAGAGCTGCGGAATAACAAGTCATCTTCCTCCTGCGAAGGAGGAACAGTATTCTTTAGAGAGCTTGAGAGAATAATCGCCATTCTTTAGAGAGCTTGCGTCGCCATTCTTAGGTTTGATTGGTAACTTAACCACTTTGATGTGCAAGGCCTTTGTTTGCAACAGAGTTCGCACTTGTTGGCCCATATTTCTCAACAGTAGCCTACTCTCTAGCCATTTATTCTCATCACCTGATCATAAATAAGCTATATCCCGTTTGTTGGTAGCCTATTTTGAAAACATAAAATTAACCCAATGATTGAGTTGAAATTATAATGAGCCCACCAAGCAGGCAGGCAGCTTTTCCCGGGAAGTAAACTATCTGATTCCCTGACTAGCTAGTTACTATAAACTATTTATTTTTATTTTTAACATAAAATTTATTTAATTAATTTAGATAAATTAAAAAAATTTATTAAATTAATTATTTATAATTATTATACGTTAGTTTTCTTAAAATATTCTTTTTAATTTTTTGTATTTGAATAATTCTTTATAGAAATATTTTAATATGTGCAAAGATATAAAGATATTTAAAAAAAAATTATAATTTTAAGAGATAAGTAGATTGAGATTTTATATTTAAAATTAAAATAAATTATTTATCTATTTTTTATATTTAAAAAAAGATAAAATATTATTTTTGACTGATTACACAAATCTAGAAGATAGACGCCATGAGTCCATATGAGTACAATGTTCAAGTCCTTAATCCTCTTCCTCCCCGTTCCTCCTTGTGCCCCAATTATTAAGCATTAATTTACTCTTGAGCTACAAGTGGCTTTGAAGTTGTAGTGCAAAGGGTATAGATATGTACATTTCGGCCATATGTTGATGGCCCCATTCATTTTTGTCATTTTACTACTAACATTGCACCAACCACCACCCCTTCCTTTATCTTTTTCCATCGAAGACTTCTTACATTTCGGGAAAATCAAGACAAAATCGCATCTAATTAGCAGAGTATATTAATATCACACACATGCACATATGCCCATGCTATATATTAAAATTGAATCATGACTAACTATTCCTTCTTTGAAATTTACGCACTGAATGACCCACTCTGGATCCAAGACGACAATAGCACATTCCCTTAAAACCACTACAAGACCACGATTTCCCTTAATCACGAAAACGACACAACCCCACTGTAAAACGAAAACCAGAGAGAGATTCACCACTAGGCAGAAGAGATGCAAGTAGTCACCACCACCTCCGCAGACAACATTTTCTTGCCCCGGTTGTTCTTCTTCGCTTTCTTGTGTGTGCGCACTGCGCATCCCACTCTCTTCGATGTGTATACCCGGTACAATACGCACCCTCCACCTGCCACCTCCTGCTTCACCACTCTCCCGCACACGTACCCCTCCACGTCAGCATCCCACGTGGCACACCCCCTCCTCCCCTGCCTTGCACGTGACCGCCACGCTCACCTCCTTTGCTCCGAAGCACTTCACTACCTTGTTCACCAGCGCACCCTGTGACTCGGGCTTCACCTCCAAACCCATAATTTCGTAGCTGGCGCAGCTGAATCCCTCGATGCCCCCCTCGATTCCATTCATTGAGTACCCGCAAGGATCAAACTCGTGGTCGCAGATCACGTGACCCGGAATAATGCCCCAAATTCCGGACTTTTTGGTCATTTCGCTGACGGAAGAATCTCCTCCTTGTTTCTTGAAGAATACGGACGCCTTCTCGCGGTTCAACCCGGTCATGCATATGTCTAAGGCAATCTCCGTCGTCGGAGTCTGATTTCCGGTCAGCGGTGAATTCCCTGTATCTTTGCAAGCAGAGTAAATGTGCCAATTACGATTCGGAACAGCAGGATCGCCGATGACATACGCCTTGGCGTTAAGATCGCCGAAGTGTTCTTTCAGAACGGCAATCTCCTCACAGAAGCTGCGGTGAGGGGAAGGCTGGTAGGTAGGGAAGATGAAGCTCCCACGGGAATACTTCACGGCGGAAACAGAGAGTGAGAGTGATTCTGCGAGCTTCAGGATAGGCTTAATGGACAAGAGAAGCTTCGTGGTGCCACAAGTTTTAAGAATGATCTTCAGGGGATACACGAAGAGGCTCGATTCAGAGAGCACGTAAGAGTCGAGCTCCGCGTTGGAAAGCTGTGACACGAAGGTGCAGCAAGCCGGCTCGAGAATGGAATCGATCTGAGAGCGAGTCAGCGCTCGAAGGCCTTTTGCCTGAGGATCCTTGAACATCGGCGGCTCACAGAATGTAATCTCAAGACGTTTCTCGAAACCCTCAAATCCGATCGGAGATGGAGGAGAAAGATTTGCGTCACCGTAAATCGCAGGCGAAACAGCCATGGCGACAGGTTCTAGGCTTGGATTGTAGTAACTTGTTTAGATTGCTCTGTGAACGGCTTATTCAGGAAGATTGAAAGAGTAGCGTACTCCGAATTGCTTTAAGGAAAGAACATAAAAATTAAAAAAAAAAAGAAAACGGAAATCTGAAGTTCTAGTCTACTGGTACATCGGCATTCTAGAATCGTATCATATCAGGATGGCTTCCTCATGCACTGCAAGTATTAAAAAGAAAAAAAAAATCAAAGGAGAAATCAAAAGCAGGGACGAAGAAGAAGATCATTTCAGGAATCGGGGAAGTGAATGAACTTACGTTGGAGTAAGCAGTAGATTGGAACTTCTCAATGCCACCGTTGGGTCGAACGTCTTCAATTCTGTAGCCAAGGGGAGCTTCGTAGAATAAGGAACTACTACTGCTAGACTTTTTTTTCCCACCTTTGATCTCCATTACAACATTCACGTAAGCTTCTGCAAAACACGAAAGCTTTTCTATGGGATCGATTTAACTCTGAAAGTCCACCAGAATCGTATTTTACCCCGGCGAAAGAAAACTGTAGAAAATAGGGAAACGGAGATGCCGAGATTATGGGCAAGAATCGGAAGAGGAAAAATAGGAAAACAAAGAAGCAATAGAAATACAAGACTTACGGCGGCGGTGGAAGAAGAAGAAGAAGCTCCTGGAGAGTGAAAGTTATAGACTGAGATTCTGAAGAGACGGAGGAACAAAAGGGCAGATTTTGTGGACAGGGAAGGAGGCTGAAAGTAGGGCTGTGCATCAAGCCCATAGTCTCTGTTCAGCCCGCAATAAAAATAATCTTATTTAGCCCGATAAATATAAAATAAGACTAGGTATCGAGTTATAAAATTAAGCCTATATTTTTTTTGGGCTAGGCATCGGACAGGGGGTTGCCCTGCCCTGCCCTACCCATGAGCACCACTTCTTTTATTTTTTTTACTTTTCCCCCTAAATACTATACTTATAAGGGAGAATATGATAGTTACTGATGACTAGAGGGTTATTTAAAAAATATGAGTAGTTAAGTAGGTAAGTTGTATCTTTTAATATTTATAACTATATTAATTTTTTCTTTTTTTAACTTTGTTAATCATCATATGATTACATTACAAATTATAATTGTTTATTTTATTTTTTTCAGATGCTTAATATTTGTCAACATTAGGGAGATTGATGCAAAACTTCAATTGCAAATTACTTAGACTTCAAGGCTTTTTTTTACATGCAATGTGTTTCAAGAATTTAATTATTATATTTTTGTTGCTTTATTTTTAGTGAATTATGGATATTATTTAAGTTTTAAAGACATATGAATATGATATTATTTTATAAGTTCATAATTGCAGGTTTTTTTTTACAACATGAGCATAGCATTAAAACTTGGGCATACCCAGCCCGCTTATGCCCAGCCCACCCATACCCAGCCTAAAATAATTAGGGTTTTTACCGGGTAGGGCCGGGCATTGGGCTTCAAAATGTAACCTATATTTTTTTTGGACAGGGCACCGGGCACGGGGCAATCGTACCCAACCTTACCCATGCACACCCCTAGCTGAAAGGACCTATTTATAGGAGCAATTAAGGGCGGGTGGCACTCAAGTCTGTTTGTTAAATCAGGGAAAATGTATTGCATAGGCATGATTTTAGGAAAGTTGAATAATAATTTAAAATTTCAAACATACTACCCCAATCTTTAATATAAGATATATTTAATTCATTTAGATAGATTAAAAAAACTAATTAAATAAATTATTTATAATAATTATATATTTAGTTAAGTTAATTATTTATAAAGATTGTATTTTATTTTTCTTAAAATAGTCTCTTTAGTTATATATATTTGAATTAACTTTAATAAAAATATCTTAATACGTACAATTATATAGAAATATTTTAGAAAAAAAATTATAATTTTAAAAGATATAATAGATTAAGTATTATATTTAGATTAAAATAATTTTTTCTTCTAGCTTTAATATTTAAGATAGAAAAGAGTATTTAGTTTAATTATGTCTCGAGTAATATGCCTTTGTAGATTTTATTAAATTAAAATCTCTGTTTTTTTAAATAACAGTAAAGTTTTGTTCCAAATTAAAATGGAATAATACATACTAGTGGCGTTTACAAGTATCATTTCCACATAAATCAATACCAAAGCTTTTTACTGACGTCAAACTGCATATGCATTTATAAACGATGGTATGTATTCTTGTGATTGAATATTAGTATAAGGAATGAGATTTGTAAGATAAAATTAAATTTGTGTTTTGAAAGAAAAAAAACAGAAGTTTTAAAATGAGTTTTGACCTAAATTTTAGTTTAGAAAATTTTTAAAATAAATAGCTATATTTATCTAAAAGGTCTTTTGGACTAAATCATGGTTTATAATCAAGATTTTGGATAAGCTACTAAAACTAGTTTTTGGAATAGTAAAAGAACTTATAAACTATCCAATTATTATTTTATCTTTATTTTTTTTCACATACTCTCTCTTCTCTTATCTTCTCCCTCTTCTCTCTTCTTCTTTATGCTTCAGCTCCGCCTCCGTCGTCCTCTTTTCCTCTGTCTATGATCATCGTCGTCGTCGCTGGGAGAGAGGAGCATCATCATCACCGGAGAGAAAACAGACTTCACGGAGGAGGGTCTCTATCACTATTGCATCTTCTCCTCTGTTTGTGCGCAAAAATATTGTCGCACATGTCGACGTCGGGGCTTGTCATTGTTGGTGGAGGTCGTGCTCTATATGTACCGTTGTCTTCATTAGTGGAGAGACAGGAGAGAGAGAAAAAAGAAAATATTTTTTTTATAAAATCATACTATTTCTGATAATTTATCAACTATAAAAATCCTTCTCATAATAACTATCTAAATATTTATTTATTTATAATTATTTTTTTATAAACTTTTTTTTATTTTTTTTTAAATTTCATAAGCTAATTTTTAAAATCATATTTAAATCGCCCTAGATCATGATGAACTTTGAATCCTTGATGGGGAAAAGATTCGTGGAAGAGAATGAAACGTTACAAATAAATAATTAGAGCGCGTGGGAAGTGAAAGTGAAGAAAAAACAAAAAGTGGGATGAGGAAGGCATGAATTAAGATTAGATTAGAGGCAAGGAGAGGGGCATGTATGGAAGTGAGTGTGGGCCCTCCCAAATTCGATTCAAGTAAAGCATCTTTTTCTTTTAAATATATCTTTAAACTATTTTAAATTTGAGACTAATCTCTTTAACATTTAAAATGTACAGAATTTTTGTCCCTTCTAATGAATGCGTTTCCTGAGGCCAAAATTTATATTCTCCTTCTCATGGTATGATACTGTTTACTATCTTAAATAATAACTTTATTAAAATGATTGCTCAGTATATAAATATCTTATTAAATGAAATTTAGGGAGGGATAGACTTAACCCACAAGAGAGGTTCCAAATATAATCCAAACCACATGGAGGGATTTATCTAGGCTCACCTTATATATGCTTCTCTTTATTAACTTATTTATAAAAATAAATAATTATTTCACACATACTTCTTTGGTAAAGAGAGTTAGGGAGTTTATTTTGATCATAAATATAATATATCAATTCATTCAAATTTATATATATTTTTTAAATTATCTCTATTTTATTGTATATATCAAAGAGATTTTCATCAAAAGAAAAGTAAATTTTAAAGAGACCAACACCAATATTTTCTGACAAGTACTTACTCTAAGAGTGTCATGTCATTTGAACTCTATCTAATTAAAATATAACAACTCAGCTGATGACTTATAAAAAAATTCATGATTTATTTTAGTTTTAAGAAAAATAAATATTTTAATTTGAAAAAATAAAATCTCATTTCAACTAAATTAAGAGGTTTATATTTTTTTAAAAATAAAACATAATATGATTGGTTTCACATGAATCATCAGCTAACTATGATTAAAATTTGTAAGTTGTTATATTTTAATTGGATAGAGTTTATTTGACGTGACACTTCTAGAGTATATAAGTATTTCTTATTTTTTTTACAAATAATAAATTTAACTAATTTTATTAATATCTACAAATTAAATATTTAACTCATACATTAAGAATTAAGAATAGAAGGGAATATATAATCAATCAAGTGTAATATGTATAAATTAAATTGAGATAAAGAATCTTCGCACATCATCGATATAATTCAAGGGTAAAATAATTGGATTAATGTATGTTTTAATGGATAGCCCCGATGAATATCGATATATATTATTATCTCTTATTCTTAATATAAAGTTTATTTAACTAATTTAAGTAGATTAAAAAAATTATTTAAATTAATTATTTATAATAATTATATGTTGGTTTCTCTAAATATCCCTTTAATCATGATGCATGTGAACCATCCTTAATAATTTTTTTTTTAATATATATAATCATGGAAAGATATTTTAGAAAAAAATTATAATTTTAAGAGATAAAATAAATTGATATTTTATATTTAAAATAAAATAGAGTAATTGATTCTACTATGTCAAAAAGCATCGTTACCAATTGCCATTGATGCGGAGAAAAGGTGGTTCAGGGTACGCCCCAGACCAAAAGCGGGTAAAAGATTACTCAATTTTTATTTGTCTTCCAAACCTATTCCTCCATTATATATTATATATTGCCTTTTTCTTTTATTTTTTCAGCTTGACTCAATTCATATCCAAAGTCCAATCCCACGCTTTTCCCTTTTTTTCATATCACCTTAGTGTGATCCCCATCTTAATGTTAGAAAATAAGATAGGAGAAGAGGGAACTTACCCGGTTTAGATCGGGTCGGATTAACTAAACTAAGGTTGGAACAACATATGTATTAAGAGAGAGAGAGGGAGTGAGATAAACAAAAAACTTAACGGTTATTTAGGACGAGAGATAACTAATTGATGAACCCTCCATAAGTCTAAGATATTCTCACAATATATATTGATTGATTGTGATAGATTTATCACAATCTCTTCAATATTTTAATTAATGAAATAATATATGATTTGGATTCAAACACATTAAATCAAATAATAAATTCAGGAGATCTTATAATAATTAAATCCTAATTTAATTTTAAAATATGATTTCAATTTAAATATATTAAATCAAATCATATATTTGCAATATCTAGAATAAAATTTCTTATTTAATTTATATTATATTTTATTCAGTAAATATTCTCATTAAATATTCCTACCTATCAAGGGTAGAATTGTAATACAATACTCCTTCAATCTTTAATATAAGACATAATTTATAATATAAATTACACTAATAAACTATATTTTATATTAAAGAATGGAAGAGTACATTATATTATATATATAACACATTATATTTCTAATATAGTTAAAAAATTGAAACATAATAGATTTTTTTTCCAAACCATGAAAATGACTACCATTTCAAAAACCAAAAATAAAAATTAAGTGTGGTATTTTTAATTTATTAATTTATTATCTTATAGCTGCAAATTAAACAAATTAATTTGTGTGTCCTATGCGCTTGTATTACTTTACATTATTACTATTTATCCAATACTTAATATAAGACATATTTAATTAAATTGATTAGATTAAAAAAAATAATTAAATTAGTTAATGTAACATATTTTTTTAAAATACTATAATTATTTTTCTTAACTCTCTCCCTCTCTCTTTTATTTGGTTATTATTGGGGGTGTATTGATATGGGCAATTTAAGAAAGAGATGATAAATACAGAAAATAAATTTTATATTTATGACTAATATTAACTCCCTGATTAAGTTCTATATTAAAAATTAGAGGGGTATTATTTAATTAACTGCATAAGTGGAAGAGAATACAATTATGATTTGCTGACCTTGTGCATCTGCAAAGGTGAAACGAAATGAAATGGCTCCATATGGTGGCTCATTTTCAAGATTTAGGGCATAATAAAAGCGAAACCAAGGATTCACCATTTTGTGGATTAGGGAATCTAAACTAATATTTTCCCTTCTCACTCCTCAAAATAATTGTCATTTACTATTATAATTTATAATTTAATTCTTCCTAGTCAATGAACTGGTATATAAAAAATACACACCCCACTTGAATGATTATATTTTAAGATTTCACAAATATTAAAATTAAAAAAATAAGGAGCTTGGTTGGGGGAAATAGCTACTTAGCTAGGGAGAATGACATTTGGATTTATTGCAAAAGAATTATTAGTATTTAGATTCATTAAGAATATGATCTATTTGAAATGGACAATTATGATATACTATATTAATAACTTTTTTAAAAGAATGGACCAAAGTATATTAACAATTTTTTCGCAAGAGACCCAAATTAAATCATTCTCCCCAAGTTCTAAAAAAACTAAAATGAATCAATTCTAGTTGATTGATTCATTAGAAGGCATAAATTTATGGGGAATTATAATCTTAGAGATGTGGGAGAAATACTTACATACTTAGCAGTATAATCAAAATACAATAACTCACTGATAGTTTATCTAAAAAAAATTTAACATTTATTTTATTTTTAAGAAAAAATAAACCTTTTAATTTGGTTTAGATGAGTTTTTATTTTTTACAAATTTAAAGGTTTATTTTTTTTAATAATAAAATAAAATATGAATTATTTCAGAGGAGCCATCTGCTAATTATAATTAAAATACATTGAGTTGTTACATTTTGATTAAATAAAATTCAGATGACATTTTAATCTTAGAATATGTAAGTATTCCTCCTAAAACATTTCATTTGCTTCCAGTTAAATTTTTGAAAGGTCAAATATATATATATTTAAAAACATGATTTTTTAAATTATATCCATTATAAAATTTAATAAGTGTTTGTCAGCTTCTCAAATAAAATTATAGTCTTTATTCTTTAAAAATTAAAAAAAAAATACAGTCTTTGATTCTTAACGTTTAATACTTCACAAGTGAAGATTAATCTCTGTCCCGAAAAGAAAACATTATTATTTTCTTGTTTGACTTGAATTTGAACATACTTTCAATATCATATAACATAATTTTTATTAAAAGATAAAACAAATTTCTTTTAATTATTTATACTGAAAAATTTATGACAAGGAATTTCACTCTTATGCAAAAGACATAAATAAATTTTATTTAACCAAAATTGGAAGAGTATAATTCTAATATTCAATATTTATTATCTCACTTTCAAAGGTATTTTTTATTTTTTATGATTATATTTTTGAACTTTTAGTAAATTATTTATGTTTAATTATAAGGTTCAAATTTTTCTACCTAACTAATTTTTGCGGTCCATCCACACGTACAAAACATTTCTAAAGCTGCATGGAGGTGATGGGGAATCTAAAGACAACTAATATATGTCTGTATTTTATAAAGAATCTGGAAAATAAACTATACTATTTAATAATTTTTTGACAGGCTATTTAATAATTTTTAGTTTGTACTAATTAATAGGATGGTTAGCCTACAAAGATTCCAAAACACAAATCCAGGTCCTTAGCTAATTAATAAATAAATTGATTGGGATTTTGTGTGGAACACCCCCAAGAAAATCCACAAATCAATCACATTTTAAAAAAAGAGAAAATTAATTTAGAATTTTTTTATGAGCCATGATATATGCATCATTATTGGGTAGATTCTAAGTTGTTATCCATTTTAAAGATTCTTGTTTGGAGAAGACTAAGCACCCACTAGAGGCAGTCAGAGAGATTGAGCATGCTTGTTAATTATAAACAAATCGATAACAAGAGTTGGATCGGACCGAAGTTACTAGAAAGAGAAAAACAAATCTTGTTCAAATGGATAGAACAAATCTTCGCACAGTCTTCATTATTTTAATTTTTGTTAGAATAATAGTTTTAAAATGTATAAACAATTTTTAGTAGATAGTTATGGGGGCACCTTTCATTTGGTTAATTGGTTGATGTACAGACCTCAATGTGACACATAAATTATTAATTTGTAGAGATTAGTTTATTTGTTTAATATGCATGGAGGTGGCGGCGAGCGAATTAATTAGCCTGCAGCTCACCGACGTACTTACTTCTCCTGGTTTCTTTTATAAGATGTTTATGTCCAAAATCAATTCTCAAACTATATACTCAAACATACACTATATAAAACTTTTAATATTTTTTATAATACATTCTCGCAATTTTAACGAGTATTAACTATTTTTTTATACATATCTATATTTCATGAAGGTAGAGAGTAAAAATTAATAGTATTAAGTTTTAATATGTTTAATAAGAATAATATTAAAAATTATTTAAATTTAAAAATAAATTTAATACTTTTATTACATGTCAATAAGTTAGAAATGTCTTGTACACTCTATTTTAGTCCTATTTATAAGGTAATAAGGAAAATATTTTTTTCCCATATTCATGAGTTAAATTATTAAATTTTGCATATGAATATACAATTTTATTCATAATTTAGTATTATATTGACTTTATTCTTATTGGTACATTAATGTATATTAAATAAGGATAAATATAAAAAGTTATTGAATTTTAAGGCAGAATTAATAAATAAGTAAAGGAGCAATCAGCACTCCGAACTAAGTTTAGAAGTATAAATAACACCATAAAGTATTTAAAGATACAATCAGTATCCCAAATTAATTTTAAAGGTACAATTAACACCCTAAAATATTTAAATTATTATAATTTTGCCCATTCGCTAACAAAAATATAATTTTTTTTTATACATGCCATATAAACTTTTTATTTCGATAAATTATTATTTAAAATGCTACATGTGTAATATTTTAATAAATTATACTAAATAAATTATAGAATTTATTAATATTCATATATGAATTCTTTACAATGTCAATTTTAAAGTTTATTCAGTATTTTTTTTTAAATAATATGGCACATGTGACCTTTTAAATAATAATTTATTAAAATAAAAAACTTATATGACATGTATCAGACAAAAATTTGTGTTTCTGTCAATGAAAAGGTATAATTGTACTAATTTAAATACTTTATGGTACTGGTCGCACCTCCAAATAGAACCCTCAAATACTTTAGGGTGTTCTTCTAAAATTAGTTTAGGGTGCTAGATGCACCTTTACCTTTAATAAATTTAAGATTTTTCTTGATCTATGTAAAATATATTAGAATATGAAAATAATATATAAATAGGACTAGAAGAGTAACAATGACCGTATTAATTAAAAAAATTAATTATTTTAGAAAAAAATAATTATTAATGTTAATAAATAATTATTAAAACATATCAACATATAATTGAAAACTTATAGAATAAATAAGAATTATTCAAATTACCAACAAACACTTCTAGAAACAAAAAATTAGATATGGGTACAAAACATACACGTTCTCATGTACCGGCCATTTGGCTAGAAAAATGAAGCCTTATGGCCACGTTTGGTGCATAGTATTGAGAGGATTGAGATTGGTATTAGTGTTAGAATTGAATATTTTAGTATGTTTAGTATGATAGACTAAGTAATACTTGAGATTGCCCAATACCACTTAGATGAGTTTGCCCAATACCATCCTCCCCCTTAGTATTAAAAATCTAATCCAGAGATTGAATATTTTGTTGACCAAATTATCCTTATAATATTTTATAAATTCTAATTTTACTCTATCTCTAATTATATTTTATCTTTTTCACACTATCCCTAATTATAAACTAAAATTAATAAAATATTTTTCTCTAAATATTACTCTGTACCAAACATATTTTTAAAGCTTCAATCCCACTGTCAATCCTAGTCCCATTCTCAATCCATCAAAACAAAGATCAACATACCAAACACCAAACATGACCTATAGGATGCAATAGTGTCTTTGAAAACAGAATTTTGACTCTTGGTGGAGGCATAAGGCATTAGAGCATTTCTGAGAATAATAAAAGGAAAGTAAAAGGGGTGAGTATATGCTTATATTATTCTTAAGAATTACTCGTATATGTAGATTTTCCTTTATTCTTTATATATGATATATTTTTATTTTTCTATTATTAATTCATTCATAAATAAATAAAAAATTTCACGATCCACATGTGCTTCATGATGAGAATATGTTCTTTGAGTTACGTTGTTGGACTTTGTTCATTAAAATGTGGAAGGAATCTCCACGAAATTGGGATTCATGGTCTTTATATTGGTTTCGAAGTGTTAGATTCTCATAGACTCATGGTAGGTAATATACTAATATTGCATTCTTAATTATGAGTGCAACAGTTCAAAGTTCAAACCAAAGCTTATATTTTTATTCTTATTTAATCTAAGAAGTAGAAAAATGTTATATTCCCATATCACTAAATATATATATATTTTTTATGTCAAAACACTTTCTCTTCAATTATTTCCAAAATTATAATCTTTATAAATATATATAATGTTTTATTTATAAAATATGCATGCACGAAATTTATGAAACAAAAAATATTATCATTTTAAATTAATTTTCATTTCAAAATGTTCTACGCGTACCATTTATTCCAATAATAGCACCGACCCAAAATAAACAACGGCAACATTCAAGCAGCCTACAATCCAAAATCAAACAGAGGAATCTAAGAAATTTCCAATCTTTCACGATTAAATCCCAACAAATCCGGATAAAAACCTCCTTTAAGTAAATTTCTTATTTCAAATTTCATGAAATTCAAACTTCCTTTAAATTTGATTTTGATTAGCGAAGAATATTATCAAAAAAATTCAGCAGATTATATCCAAATTTACTATATGATACTAGCAAATATAAAACAAAAAACAAAAAAGCAAGAAAAGGATATCTAAAAATGAACAAATTTAAAATTAGGATATGATTGTATTTAGAAAAGTATTCTGATCATGCTCTCCTCATAAGAGAGGATATTAGGATATCATGATAATATCACAAATATACACAGTAAAATGTTCTTTAAAAAACAAAAATTATAAATTTCCCTTTAATTCAACATTTTCCATTGGTAAAACTTTCTTGATCGGCCCCATTTTTTTTTAAATAAGTTTATAAATAGTATTCTTGTTCATATACCTTTGGTGGAAATTATATATATATATATATATATATATATATTGAGTAGTACATACAGCAATCGCAAGGTACATGTATGATTGAAAATCATATGAAGATTAGGAATGAATAAATCCAAAAAATTGAAACACAATACCCAGCTACAAGTATTTGAAATACTGTTGAAACACAACAATTATAGAATATAATCAAACGGTAAACAGCCAGATTGTTGCTTTCAAACAGGTGGAAAATACAGCCAAATTAAAATTAGAACATGAAGATGCAACAAGACCAAAATTTTCAATTACACTGTCAAGGAACATAGAAGTGAAGCAAGATCAGTGGCATACAAAATGTTTTTCAAACATATTTTATCTGGATTTCTCATATTACTCATGAACTACAAAACTCACAAATGACCCCTCCTCAAGAAGAGGGGCTGAGACTAGACCCTGATGGCTTTATTTTTCATAATGGCCTGGTGAAGCTACTGCTGGCAGCTTACTTAGAGATAACAAGGGTATATGTACTTGGATTCTAGGTTTCATAAAAAAATTTGGTTACATTCCTCCTACTGCCGCGGAGATAACGGGGATCTATGAAGGTCTCTGCCTTAGTTAGAATCACGTACAATTATCATAAAATTGCCGTCTTTAGTGACTTCGCAGAGGTTTTGTAGCTAATCAATTACGACTTAACTCAAGATCATCTTTTTAACAGACACATCAGACAAATTTGCTACTCCAACCACGTGATTGGATTGTTATTTTCAATCTCATGTCAAGGTAAGCTAACCGATGTGTCAATTCTCTAGCTCGCCATGGTCATCGTTTGGATGTTGAAGATGTCTATTCCAAAAAGGAAAACCTACAAATTACACTGGTTTCATATAGGCTTTTCTCTACAAACCATATCAAGTCGATTTACTATTGCAGCTCGAGCTGTTCGCGTCATCTAAATGTGGATCACTGTAAACATGAATAAAACATCGGAGATAAAAAGGGAGTTATATAGGTACCACCTACGTAGAAGGAACCTAGAACACCATTCCAATATATAGCAATTAATTGTAGTATGAACATTGACCTCCATGTATGTACTAAGCACAGTACTACTGCTTTAGCGGCCATTATTAATTCTCATTATTCCCCAAAATGAGTCAATTCAGCACTGAAATGTTTCAGTATTCTGTTTTTAAGTTGCACATACATTTGTACTAGGTAACATTCAACTTATAGTACAAATTGTTATAGAGCCAAACTAACCAATAACATATAAGCTCAATTAACTACAATAAAAAACAACAACGAGCAAATGACCACTATAGACTAAAGTTTCATAGCTTTTATTTAAAAAAAAAAAAAGTCATCAAATGTGAAATTTGAAAGAACCAAATCCATTTTAGACATGAAAGAATAAAAACCAAATGGATAATGCAAATATGTAGTAAAAGCAAATTCGTGAATATATTTGTAGGTGAACTTCAAATTTAGGGCAACTTATACTGCCACAACATTGAGTAACCTGCAGCCATCAACAGGGAAAAACTGCTTCTCCTCGAGAACAACAGTGGGCTTAGGTAGATGATTAGAAACTGAGAATCTTGTGTAATAAATGTGGAGTTCATTGACACGATTACCACGAGAATCCCACAGAATGCAGAACTTATTCTTAGAAAGGACAATGAGGTTGACAACTTGTTCGAAACCAAACCAAAAATAACGAGGAAGGTCAACCACATGAAGTCCCTTTCTGTTACGAATATCATAGGAAGGGAATCGCATGTCACAGAAATCATAAATGTAAAGAATCTCATCATCCACAACAGTGGCGCAATCTAACAACTTTCTTGGATTACTATAATATAAATACTTCTGATAGACACTCCAAGTGCTATTCTTGCAATCTAGTTGATGCAAAGTATTTTCTTCCCTCATATAGGCAACAAGTGTGCCTGGGGCAGAATTAACAGGTTTGGTAATTCTTCTTCTTCTTCTTCTTCTTCTCCAACCATGTTTTGGATTACAAGTGTTTATACAACGTATCTTCTTGGAACACGTATTCTCACTACCAAGTTGTCGACACATGAAACTGAGGCCACCGATGACATAAATGCAGATCACTTCACAGGCGGTGTCCAAAAGAGCATGACCTCGGTGATTCAGTTGATTTACATTTAAAGATAATCCCTAGTACCATCTCTTCTTTTTTGTTTGATCACATACCAATCGTTCGTTGCATCCTTGTAGCCTGAAAAGGTATCATCTTTTTTTTAAAGATTCTCCCAACCTGGCGACGTGAACATAAATCAACTTCTCCTTGTCCATCGATTCCTTTCACCGTTCTTGTTTAATTGTGATGGTGATAAGCGGATCAGGTATGCGGCTAGGGTTATAGCGTAGGAGAGATGCATACGCGAGGATCGGTTAAGGTATTTGGAATTTTTGAATAATTATATAATAAATTAAACTTCTCGTAATTATATAATTATATTTTGGGTAAAATACTCAAACCACCCCTCAATTTTCCCCTAGTTACACCCACCCCTTTATTTTGAAAATTCTTATAGATCTCCCTTAAAATTAAAATATATATCACAGTAACCTCCTTTAAATATTTGAGATTCTATCTCTATCTGCCTAATTAGATTCACCGTAAAGATTGACCTTTAAACTTTTTTTTTAAAACTAAAATGCCCTTATTTATCATAAAAATTAATTAAAGATTTACATTCCCAAAAAAAAGTATACAACCAAAAAATAATTATAATACATAAATTTTCAAACTTCTTAATATATTATTAAATTTATTAATTTTGAATTTATTGTAAAATTTTATAATGTTAATTTTTCATCATGTTTTTTTAAATTTATTTATTTTATTTTTTTAAACGGAAAAAATACATAACAAACATATTTTTATTCACCTTATACTATAAACGATGTAAATTTAAAAAAATTAAGATATTGTGTAAGTCATTTAAATTTATAAACACATTTAGTCAAGTATATATTTATTCAAATAATTAATTAAACTATATTAAAGATACATAAAACAATTACAAACATATATTGAATTATGGTTTGAAATTTGAAACATGACATATATTTGTGAACAAAATAAAAATTCAAATCAGGATTAGTAAATATGGAACAAGGAAGCATATCTTTTCATTTAGAAGAATATTATTAGTTCATTATATTGATGCCATTTTCTTTAGCCTCTAATTATTTGTTTGGCTATAGTATGATTAAATTTTTATATTGGTTCCTATACTTTTATAAACAAAACAAAAAAAAAAACCCTCCTACTATTTACCCAAATTCATGTATTATGAAAGTGAATTATATTTTGACAAAAATGTTTTTATATTGTTATAGCTCCAATATTTGTAATTATATATTTAAAAATTATAATCAGTATTTTGCCTGATGTTAAATTGTTCTGATTTATTACATTTTGAAATATAATTAATTGAGTATCCGATAGATTCAATTAAAATATAAATTTATAATTATATAGGAAATATATATTATATCAAATTTTCTTTTTCTTAAATATTTATTTTTTAAATTTGTATTATTTTATTTAATATTAATCTATTATTAACTAATTCAGATATATTAATTAGACTGACAATCTAAATGCACCCAAAGAGAATTAAATAATCCTATTATCTTACAATAAGATTTTAAGAAATAGATTGCAACTATCAAATTTTTTAATACATGATATAACTGTAAATTTGTACAAAACGGAGGATTATATTGTTTTGAGTGTTAGGCCAAAATTCAAACACTCAAAATGATTCTGATATTACTATAACAATAAGTCAAAAATCAATCTTTGTAACTCAATTTTTTAAAATGAAAACATAATTATAATACAAAACGGTGATGCAAGAAAGGGGCCCTCAAAATTGAATAAACTCTAGAGGACTTTTCAACACATAATAATGGCAGGAGCAAATTAAGTAGATACAAAAAAAAAAAAGAACAAACCTATCATTTTCTTTATCTGCACACATAAAATTAATGTATTATTAGCGGCCGGATGAAGTAAATGGTTCTGTAAAAGTCAAAGAAGCAATAGAAGTTTGACAATTATTAGAGGATAAACAGGAAAATGCTTGACCAAACCGGCTACTGAAATATCTAGGCTTGATTAAATCCAACAAGTTATCAGGCAACTGAGAATCTCCACCTAAAAACTGCACAATGCTTGAAATAGTGGGCCTTGCTGATGATATAGGATGTGAACAAAGCAAGCCAAGTGTAAGCACCAATTCAGCTTCATCCACCACATATTCATCTCCCAATCTGCTATCCACTGCTTCACAAATGTCTCCTCTTTGCCAGCACTCTATAACCCATTCTAAGATCAGCACTTTCTCCGGCGAAGTCTGAGGTTCCACAGGCCTTCTTCCACAAGCAACCTCCAGCAGTAACACCCCAAATGAATAGATATCAGTATATGTGTTTGATTTTCCTCTCTGCACAATTTCTGGGTCCATGTAGCCCGGAGTTCCTGCTACAAGAGATGTTTGAGGATCATTTCCATGTTCAAGTAGCTTCGCGAGGCCGAAATCTCCGAGTCTAGCATTCATGTCATTGTCAATCAGAACATTGGCTGGCTTGATGTCTCTGTGGATAATAACTTGAACCCATTGCTGGTGAAGATATAAGAGTGCAGATGCAACATCTTTGATGATCTTGAATCTTTGTTTCCAGTTGAGTATTTTGTTGTTGGGCAGATGGTAAAGGAACTTGTCTAGACTTCCATTAGGCATATAGTCATAAATTAACAAGAGTTCATTTTTTCTTCTGCTATAGCCAAGAAGTCTTACCAAGTTTGGATGCCTGATATTAGAATATATTTAGTCTCACATCACTAATTGAAAGATAAACTAAAGGTATATATAGCTTTGAAGCAAATCTTATCAAATTAGGTTAAGCTATTTTAATAGAAAGAAGAATATAATTTATACCTAATTCATCTAATATGGCATCAAGATCCATTTGATGAAAATTGGTGTGGTAGAAATACATGCTAAGGCAAAGAAAATCATGTATAAAAGATGAAGAGAATAAGAATGACTAATGAATTAAAGGTATATAACTTTAAGGTAAGTTTTATTAAATTAATTTAAATTATTTTGATAGAAATACATTTAATTTATACATAATTCACTAAATATAATACCTGAGACGGCCGATAGTTGCGATTTCTGCGACGAATTCTTTCATTCCTTGTCTTGAATCATGAGAAATCTTTTTCACCGCAATCTGAACGTTAGAAAATGATAGAATTCCTTTGTATACTCTTCCAAAACCTCCTCTTCCAAGGAGTTGTCCCTCTCTAAACCCTTTGGTTGCAATGAATAAGTCCCTGTAAGTGAACCTATGAGGACCATACAAGACTTGCCAATCTTCAACAACTTGAATGAATTTCCTCCTCCTTGCAATCATAATCACACTATAAATAATCAAGATTACAAGGAAAACCGCACTCACTAGTGATAATATAATTACTATCAATATTTTCTTGTTTCCTTTCCCTCCTCCACCACTTTCATTTGGATCTAAAAGTCCAGGAATATCAGGAAGGCGAGAAAGTTTAATCTGCTCAGCTTGACCATTCATCCTGAAACTCCAACCCAATATGTAATGAGATGAATTTGAGCCACTAGAGGATGAGAATCCAACATACATAAACTCAAAGAAATAAGAAGAAAGATCTCTTTTCAGTGTGAGAAGAGGAATCTCAGGTTTAGGAATGTTTATTGGATGAACGGTGACACTGAGTTTCTGATCAGTACCATTATATTCAACCCAAACCTGCATCGGTTCTCCACTTGTAAGATCTAGCTTTCTGAAACGACCTGGATCAGTATAGTAACCTGCAGGGGTAGAATTGACAGATTCCAACCCATTGATATCAATACCAAGATGGTTATCATCAATATCACGAAACTGAAAATCCTTGTCGGTGTCAAGCTCAATTGCCACAATATGATTGGAACTTTCACCATTGGAGGTGGCATTGAATAGTCCAAGATATTGGTTTGGCTGAGCTTGAGGTATACCTCGAGTAGGAGAGATAGCAAAGGCGAGTCCGTGGCCGTCAAATTCAGGATCGGTGGCTACGACGGCGAAGATGAAAGTGGAGGAGAAAGAGAAGATAGAAGAAGGTGTAGCAGTAGTATTGGAATTCTTGAACTGAAGAGGAAGATTGTAAAAGACTTGATCTGCTTTACTTAGACCACTATCGGCATATATTACATTTGCTGACATGTTGGAATCTTTGAGTTCTTGATCATTTACTGCTCCCAATTTGAAGTATCCATCAAACATGAATCCGACATCACTCACGTTCTTGTCTGAATATGCTGTGTTCAGGAAGAAACACAGCATGAACATGGTGATAGACATGGTGGTTTTCCTTAAAACTGCGGAAGTTTCTGTTTTCTAGTTGGAAGAGAATGGATCATATGTTTATTTTCAACAAGAACTTTCATAACATATAAAGAAGAAAAATGATTAATTTCCAGTTCTTGGTGATGAATACGTGGGGATGACTTGAATTAATAGGCTCTTTCTTTGTTTTGTTTTTTTGGCGGCTCTTTCTTTTTCAATATCAGTGTTTTCTAAATCAACCCGTTTCGTCTGACTAATTCAATTGATCAATTTAATAAAGGATCATAGCCTTAGGAAGTTTCTAGTTTGAATGTCTTTTCTAAGGTCAAAAAAATTTCAAGAAAAAACAAAAGGGGTAGACTAAACAAGTGTTTACTAGCTAATGGATCGGGTTTGATTTTTATAACAGTAATAAATATAATGCAATGGATTTTATTGGGTAGGTATACCGGATTAGATGTGAATGATGTCATTTTCATTTGATATATTGGGGGAGCAAACTTCTTGAGAGTACAAAAGTTTTAAATCATTAATTAGTGACAGAGGCAGACCGTTAGTATAGGTTTATATGACCTGAAAGGGGATGGCGGCATTATATACTGTCTTATTTTAATTAAGAGAATATTTTTTTAGTCACATTTATAAGTTATATAATTAATTTTTTATATAAATATATAATTTTACCCTTCATTTATTATTAATTGTCACTTTATTAAAAAATGTGTATATTAAATAGGGATAAAATTAAAAATTATTAAATTTTAAGGTAGAATTAATAAGATTGAAGATTTTTATTGACTCTAATGAAATATGTCAACAATACCTTATATTATACTCCCTCTTGTTCGTTTTATAATGTATAAGTCATCTTCTAGAAAGTTTCTATGATTCAAAATATAAGTCATTTGGCAAAAAGTCAATAGCATTAAATTCTTCATTTTCACAAATACACTTGTTAATTCTATTATAGAGATTGTATAAGAAAGAAATTAAAGAAAGGTAGATTTTAATTGGAAGGCAATACTAAAATGTAATAATTATAACTAATAAAATATTAATTGAGGAGTTAAGCAGTCATATCATTGTAAATAGACATAAGTCTAAATCCTGAAAAACACACTTATTAGATAGAGGAAAAAATCATTCACACCCTAAATATCGAAAAAAATTATACCTTGTTAAATAAATAGTAATAACTTTGTACCATTTTATTAATGCAAACCACTTTTAACTCCTTATTTTTAATCCTTATAAAGTAGATGCAATTGATTTATATTAAGGATACAAGGGAGTAAATAGAAGGTGAGGAGAATCTTAATCATGGAGGGTTCTCAAGCAGAACGTCCCTCCTTCCATATCATTAATAATTAATCATTGGCCAATATAATTCAGCTTAATTGTTGATTTATTTAGTAGATTATTAAATATTAAATGAATTTAATTAATCTTGTCCGTAATGTCGACGAGAAGTCCAGAAGGACCAGAACTATTCCAAGTGAATTTGTGAGATTCAGACTTTGATTTTTAACTAAGAATGACAAATCATTTTTTTAGGCTATTAAAAAAGCATTAAGTTATCCTTATTGGCTACAAGTGGTTGACTTTCAATGCATTACCAGGTCCCAAAAAAAAGAAAAAGATTCAATTCATTAATGTCATAAACAATCATGGTTACTATGTTTCGTGACTGAAATACTAAGTTGACGGCTCATGATCCCCACCATATTCAAGAGGGAAAAACCAACTTCTTTTTCAAAATTAAATCAACTTAAAGGAAGAATTAATATATTCAAAATATTTAAATTTAAAAAAATATTTTATGAAAAAAATACTATGATATCGTAAAGAGGTGACTTAATAAATAAAAAATCTTAATAATAAGTGAGTAATATAAATTTATTAATCTGATTTTTTATATTGAAACTTGTCATTGTATATTTTTTATTTGTTATTAGATTTTTAGATAATTAAATTTATTATTTATAATTTTATAGTAATTCCCCAATATTTTAATGGATAAAACTCCATGTCAATATCACACATGGCAACGGAAGCATCAGGGCAAAGCATAAACTCTTTGGATAAACCTCATCTCGGATGATTCTTTAATTATTCTAAAAGTTTGCCCAATAGCTGCAAGTAACGTAACCAAATATTACGGCCATATTCCAATAATTAATACCACCAGCCCAAAGATACATACAATTATACAACTGCGTTATTTGGAAGTGGATCTTCTCATTTGGTTAAGATAAGATATAGCGAAAGGATAAGATCTTCTCATTTGATGGAAGTGGATCCTCATCCTCGCATTGTTATAGCGAAAGGATAAGATATACGATCATTTAAAACGTATTTAATTCTTAGAGAGTATTATTTTATTGTAGTTCTAGTTGTGATACTTAGAAAAATAACTTAGTTTCTAGGTGTCTAAGTTTACGCCTGAGAATAATAGACAACTCGCTCTGCTCGATATTAATATCGCTTAGAAGGAAGGGAGATTTCGCTTTACTCTTAAATTATGGGTTAGCTTATCTCTTTCCAAAAATTCTTATACCAACAAAAAAAAAATTCTCCTCACATCTAGGGGTAGGAAAGCAGGCCAACCCGCCGGATACGGGTTGGCCAGCCGCGGATTGAGTTAGAGGCGGGTTGGTATTATACCAACCTGCGCCCGCCATCTTTTTTTTATTATTTTTTTTAAAATTTTTACATATATATGTTAACTTTTATTTTTTTAAAAAAAATTATATGTGTCAATATTAATTAGATTCGAATCATGTCTAAAGTTGTCAAAATATTTATTTAGTCAACTTTGTCACAATCCATAGATAAATCTATCACAAATAAAATAATAATAAAATAAAATAAATATATATATATATAAAAAATAATTTTATGAGATAAAGTTAATATAAATTAAGTGTAATCTCCCTTGATTTTATAAATTTATCCCTTGTTTAGCTAAATTAAGTGCAATGTGGATAATAAAAAATAAAGCAAAAAACAAGGGCTAACCCGCCAACCCGGCGGGTTAGCTCGCCGCGGGTGCGGGTCAAAAAGACCCGCACCAAAATGGGTTACAAAAATTGTAACCTAACCTGCTATTTTTTGACGGGTTAACAGGTTGGGCCTGCGAGCCTAATCCAATTTTTCACCAACTAATGTCACCAACTAAAGTTTAAATATATATTAAAGAAATGTGACTATATTTATGAGATTGTCCAATAAAAATAATGTCTAAAATATGATTGTCTCTAATAGAATGAGAAAAAAATAAAAATAGCCAAATACCCATCTAACGAACGAGGGCTAAATAGTTATAAACTCCCCCATAAAACTTGTTAATGATTTGATGTTTTTATGAGATTTTATAAAGATAAATACTCTTATGCAGAATCGAGTGGAATTTTATCTATTCCTTCCGTTTCTAATTATAAGAGCTATACGGGGTTTAGATTTGTTGTTAAATATAATACTTAATCTATTTTATCTTTTAAAATTATAATTTCTTTCCTAATATATCTCAGATTATTACACCTATTAATGGGCATCACTACGTTATCACAAACTGAACTAGTCGATTGCTAGTAGTACTAGATATCAATAGATAAATTTAAAAAAAAAATGAGCACCAAATGGAATCCATAAAACAAAAGATATATAAGTTGCCCAACTTTCCGTGCTAGAGTGAGAGTCGTAAATCTCTGTCCACAAGACACTATACTCACTCACGGAAGGCATAGTATTCTGGATGTTGCCATCAGTATGAAACCCATATTAATTTTTAAATTATCATTACCAATAACATGTAAAAAAGTATTAAACCTATATTTTTTTATATATTTCTATTGATTTTGTAGAATTAAAATAAAATTATATGGTTTCACTTACAAGGTTTTTTTTTTTTAAAAAAATTGCATCATCGTACACATTTTTTTATCAAATAATTTTTAATATCACATTTTTTTGAAAAAAATATCATTGATAAATATTAAAAAAAAAGGTCAAACAAACATTTGGGATTTGACAAACCGCACCTAAGCTGACATGCTGGTTCGGTAACACGAAGAATCTGCTCCACTTAATATATCAAATGAAAATGACTTTATTCATTCAAAACTAATGGTGGATAACTTTTTTTTTATATAACTATATAATTAAGTTAAATTTAAATATTATCATATTTAATTAAAAATAACTTTTTTAAAAATATTTTTTATATTCATTACACATATTAATATGCGAGAACTTGTGTAGGCATGGAAATAGGCCAGGCCAGGCCAGGCCTTGGCTTTAACAGGCTAGGCATGTTAAATGACAATTTGGCCTGAGCCTGGCCTGTAGCCTGTTATAGGCTATTTTTTTTTGCATAAGCCTGACCTGTATAAATATCTGGCCTGGCCTGAAGCCTGTTAATACTTACTACAACATAGCAATAAAATATAAGCTATAATATATAGAACAACAATAAAAATAATAATAAAATGAGTTAATTCAGTGGTTTAATTATTACATTATGTTCAATAGGTAGTGGGTTCAACACTCACTTATTACATATCTATATTAAATATATTTTGATAACAAGCTCACGCCGCCTAATAGGCCTAACAGGCTTTTTAAAAAATTTAGGCCTGGCCTATTAAAGAAAACAGGCTTTAATATAGGCCTGAGCCTATATATTATTTTTAACAGGCCAGGCCAGATCATAGGCCCCTGACAGGCTACCTAGCCTGTTTCTATCCCTATAAAGAGCTAAAACTCTTTTAAACGAGACTAAAGCCTGTTGGTCTGGAATATTTTCAAGTGTTTCTTTTAACACCTAAACTCAAATAGAAAAACGTTACGTTTAATATATTATAAAAATATCAAACAAGACCCATTAGTAACCACTTGTTTAGTCTAGCTACGATTTTTTTTAAAAACAAATGCTTGTTTTTTTACCTTAAAAAAGACATTAAAATATGAAACTTCGTATGGCTGCGATCCTTTATTAAATTGATCATTGAATTGGTCAGACGAAACGGGCATTGATTCTAATTAGAAAACACTGACACCGAGAAGACAGCCTACCAATGAATTAATTTCTAGTCTCGTAACCTATCAGGCCTCAAGTCACCAAGGAGTCAGCTATAAGCCGCACGTATCCACCAAGAATTGGAAACTAATCAATTTCTTCTATATTTATTATGTGTTTGTTGAAAATCAGCATATAGCTAGGTTCTATTCTCTTGAAACCAGAAAATAGAAACTGCACTAGTTTTAAGGAAACCGACCATGTCCATCACCATGTTCACGCTGTGTTTGTTCCTGAACATAGCATGTTCAGACAAGAACATAAGTGATGTCGGATTCAAGTTTGATGAATACTTCAAGTTGGGACCAGGACGTGATCAAAAGCTAAAAAATTCCAACATGTCAGCACAAGTAATTCATGCAGATGGTGGCCTAAGTGAAGCATCACAAGTCTTTTACAATCTTCCTCTTCAATTCAAGAATTCCAATACTACTACTACTACTTCTTCTGCTTCTCTTCCTCCACCACTTTCATTTTAGCCATATGATGTCGCATGTTATTAGCGCTCAAATTATTTACTAAATTAATCTCTATATGGTATAAAAATTAACCTAGATCGTATTCTTTATGTAAAATAAATGCGTGGCTTAACTCTAGATTAGACTAAATGTGAGAATGAGAAGTAGCAGAAGAGAACTTGATTAATAAGTTTTAGAAAATAAAATAAGATAATAACAAAAATAAAATAACATAAAAGTAATAGTATAGAAGGATATCACCAATAAGACGAGATTTCCCAAAGATTGATGTGCGTCTATCATCATTTAATAATATAATGGAGTTATAACAATTATATATGCTAAGTCTCAATCATGCAAAACCCTAGACAACCACCATAGTCATAATCAAACAATTCACAATTGTACGTAGATCTATGAAACAACCTTACGTCCGATGTCGCCTTGGGGTTGCTTCAAAAATTAAACCAAGAATTGCGTATAGTGCAACATCGGGTCGTTCTCTTTGAGGAGTCAAAAACAAAATTGAATTCTTAAGTAACTAAATGAAATGCAACCTAAGTTAGAAAATGAGAGTTTGATTTGATTGACTAACAAATAAATACAATGAATTAAAAATAAATTTAAATAAAATATTTTTGGTATTTTTAATTTAAATAAAATGATAATAAATGATAATAAGTGAATGGAATGAAAGCGAAAGTGATTAATAATAATACAAGTAATCCTCTAATTCAATACCGTAGGTAATCAGCTTCAACAGATATGAGAGTTATAAACAATGGATCAATAATTATAATTAAGTTTTTAAATCAACAACTGAGCCACCTCGAGTTGTTATAAAATATTTTTCAAATCCTAATTTATTAAAGAATAATAAAATAGGACTAAGGATATTTAAAACCAATGCTCAATCATAACTCAATAATTCATAAAAATATGATCAATGATCCAATAATTCAAATAATCTTAAAAAATTATAAAACATTCACTAAAATCTCAATATAAAATCTGTCCCAGATCAAAGTAAATAAAATTAAAGTTAATTAAAGAACAATATCAATTGCTAAACAATAATCTAGTTATTATAATCCTCACTAAATATAAATAAATCATTAATAAACTTCTCAATAATTATAAAATTATCCCAAGACTTAGGAATCATAAGATAATTAAAAGTTAAAAAATTAGAGTAATTTAAACTCATCATGCATTTGCCATTGATTAGAAGAATTTGGACATTTTAGCCACCCATAGCCATGAAAATCAACGCCACCGTTAAGCTCTCACGGCCACCCATGGTCAGACGTTGAAGAGGAGACTGTGCCGTCGCTGTCCCTCTCTCCTCTCTCCGTCTCGTGCCGTTACTGGAACGTGCTGCCGTCCCTGGTTCTGGCCACAGTCACTGCACTGCTGCTCCTCCGTTGTCTTACTGCTGTGGTGGAGTCGATGACCGCTGGAGAGGAGAATGGTGTCGTGGTGATGATGAATGAATGGCGTGGTTGAGTCGGAGTGCAGTGTGGAGAGGTGGATGGAGTGAAGGAGATGATGGCATGGTATGTTGGGTGAAGTTGCGTGGAATGGAGGCGGAAGATGACGATGATGGATGTGGAAGCCACGGCTTGCTGAAGCTCTCCCTGCGTGAATGGTATGTCGCGGCACTGTGTGTTGGTTCTGTGATGTTGCCGCGTGTGTGAGTATGCCTTTTTTAAAGATAAAACAAAACCTAATAGGCTAAATAACAAGGTTTAGCCCATGAGTCCAATAATATAATTTTTAAAATAATGATTGTTATTTGTAAATTTTAATTTTTTCTAAATTTCTAAAATATAAATAATACATTTTATTCTAAAAATAATTGTTTAAGAGAAATAATAAAAAATATGACAATTATACTCCTATTAAATATTAATTTAATGTAAGGTATATAAATCTAAATAGTGCATAAATAATATAATTAAAAACTAAAATAATGATAAAAGTCCACCAAAATGATATAAATATATATAGGTTTGTCAATCTAGCATACAATTGTATCAAGAATGATTAGTAAAGATCTATTTAACATATGTGATAAATTAAACAATAAATGATTCGTTCATCTAACATAGATATTCAATTGAAAATCCTATAACTAAACATGTGAACACAACATGAATAATTATAAAAGAAAATTAAAGTTATTAAATAAAGAACACCAAATCATAAATTGAAATAATAAATTATAATAGTTTTATCACATACCTGTCTCAAATCATAAAATTGTTCAACTCCTACTCTAAAGCACAATAACTCAAGCCACTACATCCCTTCCCAAGAACTTAGAAGGAAATGGATAGAATTGTAAAAAAGACGAAGAAGATGATTGTGATGGTGGTGGTGATTAATGTGTCGAATGGAGGAGTCGTGGGTCCTTTATAGAGCTTTAGGCTGTGGCCTTAATATCTTTTTTATTGATATGAGACTCTTCACTAATTGATTCTTCAAAAGATAATGATTTATCTTCTATATTTTTTCATACTGTTATCTTTTCTAATATCTCCAAAGATAAATATTTTAACTTAAATATCCTAAAAATAATTCAAATAAAAAATAATAGGATAAAGGAGATAAAACAATTAATAAGAAAATAAGAAAAGATAATACTCTTATCTACTATACTTTAATTAAATTTAAATGTTGGCTATCGAGAAATTATCTTTGAATTAATTCAAATAATATTGAATTAATATAATATAATATTAATATAATATAATATTATATTAAAGGAATGAATTAATATAATAAAATATAATATTATTTGAGGTATTTTAATTTTCTCTGATAAAATATTATAATTTCCTCCTTCAATTTGGCAATTCCTCAATTAATCTTCCTCATATAATATAATTGTATAGTAGTTGATGTGGGTCATAGTCATCATTTAATTATTTTTTTAATTTCTTGAAATATATTAAAGTAAATACCTGCAAATCAATTTAATTAAGAGAAATAATAAAATCAATAAAAATATAAAAAATAATATTTTTAATTATTTAATTCATATAATCAATTAAAGTATAAAATGAGTAAAACCATTATAATAATACTTATTAAATATAATAAATTTACTAAAATAGATAAAAAATATGATAAAATAAGATACATCCTTGTAGCCACCCAACTATCCTGAATTTGTCGGCCATGGACTCGCCTTTGCTATCTCGCCTACTCGAGGTATTCCTCAAGCTCAGCCAAACCAATATATTGCCTATTCAATGCCACCTTCAATGGTAAAAGTTCCAATCATCTTATGGCAATAGAACTTGACACTGACAAGGATTTCCAGTTTCGTGATATTGATGATAACCATCTTGGCATTGATATCAATGGGTTGGAATCTGTCAATTCTACTCCTGCAGGTTACTATACAGATCGAGGTCGTTTCAGAAAGCTAGATCTTTCAAGTGGAGAACCCGTGCAGGTCTGGGTTGAATATAATAGTACTGATCAGAAACTCGCTGTCATAATTGATCCAATAAACATTTCTAAACCTGAGATCCCTCTCTTACAACGAGAAGAGATCTTTCTTCTTATTTCTTTGAGTTTACGTATGTTGGATTCTCATCCTCTTGTGGGTCAAATTCATCTCATTACATATTGGGTTGGAGTTTCAGGATGAACGGTCAAGCTGAGAAGATTAAACTTTCTCGTCTCCCTGATATTCCTGGACTTTTAGATCCCAATGAAAGTGGTGGAGGAGGGAAGGGAAACAAGAAAATGTTTAGTTGTATTATCACTAGTGGGTGCTGTTATCCTTTTAATCTTGATTATTTATAGTGTGATTATGATTGCAAGGAGGAGAAAATTCATTAAAGTTGTTGAAGATTGGCAAGTCTTGCATGGTCCTCATAGGTTCACTTACAAGGACTTATTCATTGCAACAGAAGGGTTTAGAGAGGGACAACTCCTTGGAAGAGGAGGTTTTGGAAGAGTATACAAAGGGGTTCTACCATTATGCAATGTTTAAATTGCAGTAAAAATGACTTATCATTTTCCAAGACAAAAAATGAGATAATTCGTCATAGAAATTATAACTATTGGCCATCTCAAATATTAGATTTAGTGAATTAGATATAAATTAAATATGTATTTTTATTAAAATAGTTTAAGTCAATTTAGTAACACTTGCCTTAAAGTTATATACCTTTAATTCTTTAGATATTTGTTTTTCTCTTCTTCTTTCATTATTTTTTTTTCTTTTCTTTCTTTCTTTATTTTTTTTGCTTGAACTTATACTCTACCATCAAATTATATTTGTCATTCTATTAAAATAGTTAAAGCCAATTTGATAAGTTATGCCTTAAAGCTATATATACTTTTTAACTCATCTTTCAATTAATTGATGTGCAGAAAGAAAAAAAAAACTCTTGTTAGTTTATGACTATATGCCTAATGCAAGTCTAGACAAGTTCCTTTACCACCTGCCGAACAACAAAATACTCAACTGGAAACAAAGATTCAAGATCATCAAAGATGTTGCATCTTCACTCTTATATCTTCACCCGCAATGGGTTCAAGTTATTATCCACAGAGACATCAGGCCATCCAATTAATGTTCTGATTGGCAATGACATGAATGCTAGAGTCGGAGATGTTGGCCTCGCAAAGCTACTTGAACATGGAAATGATCCTCAAACATTTCTTGCAGTCAAGCATGTTCCTGTTTATCCTCTAATAATTGTCAAACTTCTATTGCTTCTTTAACTTTTACAGAACCATTTGCCTCCTCCGGCCGCTAATAAATTCATTATATGTGTAAATAAAGAAAGGAAAAAGTTAATCCGCAAGTTGTAAAGTTTTTGTAGTTTATTTTGTTTGAGTTACTCCTCCGGTCCAAAACTGTCTTCCACTACAGACACCACCAAAGAACCATAACAAGAAGCAAAGAAAGAAAGCGATGCACACCACAGAAAACACCAAATTAAAACCAAAAACCGCTAGAGGCATGGAGTCCAGCACAAAGCAATAACTGGAAATGAGGAGGTGGAAACGCTAACGGAGAAAGAGATATGAACCATAACCTGAACGAGAAGACGAGAACTCCGAGAGTGTTGAGAATGCGAACCAAGATAACTACGCCGGTAGCCAGAGACGAGATAAAGCGAACTGAGAATACCCAGAGAACGGAGAACGCGAACAAATCTGAACGCCGGAGGGGAAAACGGAGAACACGAACGAAGATGACTACGCCGGAGAGGGTGACTGTCGACTGTGTTAGGGCTGTTGGTGTTATCACCTGCAGCAAAGGAACAAATAATCTGAGTCGTATTCAAGTACATTGTCTTTAAGAGTTATTACAAGGAAATAAAATCTAGTAGAAAAAAATAAACTCAAAAACAAATGAGTAGGAGAGTATAAGCGTTGTTGCACCTTTTTATAATTCTCAGAGCGCTATTTTTATAGGCACGAATAGGTACGGGAACATAAGTTGCGTCCGTAAGAGACGACCCTTTAACTGAAATAGCGCGAAGCTGATCAGATATCGCGGACGTATCTTTCCGTCGACAATAGTCCCTTCCAACGACTACGTTACAAGAAATATTTTCTATAAAAAGTGTCTAATACTACGCTTTATCTTGCTCGTAGGAGGAAAATCGTCAGATTTCAACTGAATTTCTCATTGATGGCCCATTGTCGTGCGCGCGAGTCCACCTCTTTTCTAGGCCCATTTACTAGCTCAAGATTATATCTTATTATTTATATACTTGAGCTTTCACTCTCCCAAATAATATAGGACATTTGTTTCTTTTTGACATGCCCATATTTCACAATAAGGTCGAGTTGAGTCAATTATAGGAGTGATGCATTCTGTGTGAGTCCTCTCATTACTTTGCCACTCCATGGCGGCGAGCCTCTCTTACTCTTGTTTCGTCTGCCATGGGAAAGCTGACGTGAGAAAAGAAAACAGCCGCCGCAGGGGGATGAAGAGACAGAAAGAGGGAGAGAGAGTTATGACTGGTCAAATTGTCAAAGCATGCAAATCAAATGGTTCTGAGAAGCTTTACCTTTGCTTTTTACTACCGTTGGTCACACATGCAACGTCCCTCTCTAATAACCTATAAGCAACTATTTGGATTCAAAGGGGCTGGATTTATCTGAAGAGTAGAATTGTGTTAAGCCATTATTTATAGGCCTCAACTTATTAGTGACAGAATATTCTATAACTCTAAATATTGAATGCAAATTATATTAATGATTAAAATCTTAATTATTGTTACATATTCAATCACAAAAAATTAGACTAAAATCTATAAAATCTCTTGAAATTTTAATCAATTGCATATAACTCTTTTAATGTTTTGAAGTTTAAATTTAATCTTATTGAGATTTTAATTTTTTATATTAAGCTACCGTCATCAATTTTGCTGTTAAGTTATTGACATAATCTGTCACGTCAGACTATTAAGTATATAATAAAAATAGTGCATATATCCATTTTAATGCCGTTCAGTTAAACCTATTTAAAATAAAATCGAATATTAAACGTGGATAATTTTTTAATAAAAATTTAAATTTAAATTTATTATTTTATGAGACACTAACTCCTTGCATTAAATCTTACTCGTGTTGTGCAGAAGAGAATCAAATTGTTCGCACATGCAAGAATAAATGCACAGATTTTGGATCCGGGAGATTGATGATTCCCATAATTTAGATTCCTCCAGTCGATTTAAGATAATTACAAGCCATATATTTATTTATGTATTATCTTTTAAAATTACAAAATAGTCCAAATTCACCCAGGAATTTTTTTATTTGCCGCGCCCCACTTGAATCGGGTAATTCATGAATGGTGAAAAGATAGGCATAAAAACATGAGTGGGATTATCACAACTTTAAGTAATATTGAATCATGAAATGGCACGTGGGAAGCAATAGACACAATCCTAACATGAGGGGATTTTTCAATTTTGGTATCGTTGTCATTGACCAACTTAGTTATGGGAAAATATCTATTGGTGCTTAGCGACCACCCTTTGGCACCTTCCATGGACCATGCTGGCCAATCAGTTCAAGGATTCGTCAAACTGATTATGAAACACCACCCACTACATGAAAATGCCTATGCTCTCAAAACGTAGTAATAAGACGTTTCATTAGGAGAAAATTCCATAAAAATAATACTTGAATTTTAAAATTTTAAATTAATTTTATTTTTTATACTTTATTAAATAGTGACTACATGCAATAATTAAATAACAACACATTTTTTAAGAATTTTTTATTTGAGATTTTGAAATTTAGGTGATTTTTTTTTAAAAATTATACTAATATATATGACATATTTAAGTAATTTAGTTAGATAAAAAAACTTAGTTAATATATCATTTTTTTTACAACACCTTATTAACAATACAATTGACAATGGATGCTCAAATATTGTATTGTATTATAAGAAAAGTGTGCATATATATATACATATATGTGCAAAGTAAGGGAACTGGTTTCATGGCATATCAATATGAACATTGCAATCTAGATTGTTCATTAATTAAAATCGACGACCAGAATATGATGCCGCTGACTGTTTAGTTTGCCTTACCTTTAAAACGGTCTGATTCTTGAATATCCGCCTCCTATCGTTCGTCATGAAACATCCATCAAACGTTGACAGTATGGACTAGCATTTCTCTCGAACGCAAATAGGGAAGGAATCGGATGATGCTCTCGCTTCAAATGTCTCTCTTGTTATTTTCCACTCTTTTCGCTTTTATACTTTTACTCTTCCTTCCTATTCACTGTTATTTGAACCTCTTTTTCTTCTTTGTTAAATGAAATCTCATTTGCTAGAAAAAAAAAAGATAATAGAGACGGTCCAAATTTAATGTTATTTTAATTAAATTACCGTCTTAACAAGCAATCTAAAATTAAAATAATATTGTAATAATCAATTTCTTTTTACAAATTAAATTAAGACCATGTAATAATTTAATTTAAGGAGAGGTATATATATATAATTGAAAGAGGGTGAGAGGGTGGAACTAATGTTTACCTGAATGTCGTCTTTTTGCCGACAAGGGTCTTGCTTTGCATTGAATCCTTTGGAACCACGTTTGCTTCTCCCATCGCTTCCATTTTTAGTTGACTCGAGGCTTGCTGAGTACCTCCTGGTTTAAATCTCTACCGTTTATCTTTTTCTGTTGATTAATAGCAACAATGTCGATGGTGGAGATTTCCACCTGGACAAAATCCAGTAGACGCTCAGCAGTAGACATTGCAATCCCCTCACATTTGAGGCGGCCCATGCCTTGTCAAGTATGCTATTCAGTGGGTGGTCTCTCGCTTTTTGAATTCTCTCTGGCTCTTTTCTACTTGTTTCACCCCTCCAGCCCTCCCTCCTATTTATTTAATATAATATATTTTTTATAAAATTTTATAATTATTTTTTTAATATATTAATACTCTTATTTAATTTTGTCAAAACATATCAATATAAATAATTTTAAAAAAATAAATATTATATTTAAGATAATTATCACCTTATTAATTAGATCATATAGACTGAAAGAGTATATTCTTATTAGGTTGCCTTAAAAAATTTCTCTTAACTTTAATCTTTAAAATTTAATAAAAAAAGTTCTCATAAACTTTTAAATTAGTACAAATAACTCTTCTATTATTACTTGGATTAACTTATTTTGAATGATTTGTTGCTTTATGAAATAAATATGTAAAAAAAAAAAAATTGTCTCATAATAGGCAAAGACTTATAGAGATGTAGCACCCCTTAATAGTTATTGCATCTGGAAATAATCTTGGAGCTTCAAACTCTATTCGTCAAATGATATATTAATCGGTAAAATAAAAGTCATATAATATTTTAAAGACTAAAAATATTATTGCTCGTATTCTAAATGCAAAAATATAATTCAATTTATTTTTAATATTTGATATTTTTAAAATAATTTATTAAATTTATAAATTGATATTTATAATATAATGTTATATAAAAATAATTAAATAATTAATTTAATTTTCTCTATCTCGCCTAATTTGATAAATAGCTTATATCAAGGATCCAAAGAATAATTTATGACCTAATTTTGTTGGTGTTGATAACCTATCACACTTGGGCCATGGCCGTATTTTAAAAGATTTTTTGTTTTAAATTTTTTTTGAAGTGACTTCACATCAATCCTTTATTAAAATTAAAAAAATATAATCTTATAATTTAAAAAATATTTATAAAAAATTAATGAAATTACTTGTTAAAAAAAATTTCACTAAAAAAATTGAATTTAAATTCATATAAAATATAAATTTATTTCTTATTATAGTCAACTTTCATTATCGTTACTGTAAAGGATTTAGTTTCTCTCCTCTTTCTATCCTTTTCTCTCCTCCACCTCTCCTCTACTATTCTTTTTCTTTCATCATCGGATTAAAATTTGAAAAAATTTCTCAAAAAAACTCTAAAAATTAAAAAATCCTAAATTAAAACTAACATTTATAGGTAGAGTTGTGAAGACTTATTTTAGCATTTTAAAATTTAACTAAATGACCGAAATGCCCTCTCTTTGTATTTTGAAAAGTCCAAAATGCCGTCTAAAAAATCCATCTTCCCCATTGCAATGCAAGCACCAGTAACACCATCTGAATTACCATTACAGGAAATCTGATAAGCAAGATAAATGGAAAAAAACAAGAATTTCCACTCATAACATTTGCCTAATATACCTCCAAGTGGATGCAGAAATATCAGATTGGTCATTTAGAATTGATATTTACTGCTCTTTTTATCCTGGAAATAAGAATTTGTTTTGTGAAATTGTCATACCTAGCTGTGTTTATTGCTGTTATCTCATGGTGTTTTGGTATTTGAAGAGCAGGCATGAACAGAATTATCGTCTGAAGCAATTGGGTTGCTTTTCTTCAAGACACACCAAATGAACAAGGAAAGTACTGTTTATGCTGAAGATGAAAAGTTTCCGGTCGAAATCACTAGAGCAAGGGCCAGAGCCTTGGGATCATTGGGAGGAATGCCTCATTCCTCAAGGGTCTAGTTAGCAACAAAAAATGGAAACCCATGGAACCGCGCCGAGTCGACTCCGTCCTCGACGTTTCTCTGGAAATCGATCCCCTGGCGATGGAGTAATTCGAACGAATCAGGGGCGAAGGCATCACCCGCCAAGTCGAAGTCGCAGAAGTTGAACTCCCAGATGAAGCGGTTTCTAGATCCGAGGTCGGGAAGGCTTCCATCGGCACCGGAGAGGGTGAGGCCGAATGAGATTCAAGGCGTCAACGTTGGGCTTCAAGAGGCGGTAGTGATTGGAGGGAAGGAGCTGGCGGAGTTGGTAAACAACATCTTCAGATCTTGCCGTTGCGAGCTTCACTGGTTGGCCTCGCATCCTCGCTGTCGCCGGCGGTGGGTTCTGGTCGGCGTCAGGGTTGAGATATATGGAGCGATGGGGTTTGGGTGGGGTAATGGGGTTGAAAGAGATGAGAGGGGGCATTTTGGTCATTTTTTTATAAATTTTAAAATGTCAGATTTGTAAATATTAGAGTTTCAATTTTTAGAATTTTTTGAAAAAATTTTCCCTTAAAATTCCAATAGTCTAAATTTAGCATTTTATAAAAATATTATAATAATTTTATTTTAAAATATACAAATAAATTTAAACGATTAAAATTTAATCTCAACTATTTGCAAATAAAAAATGAAAAAAAATCCACTTTATAATATTAATCATTTACTGTTGTTGAAAGGTTTTAGTAATTGAGAATATTTTGTACTAGTCTAAAACCTTCAAAGTCCAAACAGTGATGTATTGGAAAACCAGGAGAGATTCCGAAAACTGATATACCTCTAATATTCTTTCACCTTGCAAAACAAGTTGGTGGTCCTACTAAGGGTGAGTTTGGATTAGCTTTTGGAGAATAGATTTTGGGAAGAATAGATTTTGAAAAATAGATTTTAGGGAGAATAGATTTTGAGAAGAATAGATTTTGGGAATAGAAATGTTTGGATGATTAGTAGTAGAATCACTTTTTATATTGGTAAATTACTAAAAAGGATATGATATGATTAAAACTAAGAGAGATAAAAAATGATAGAGAAAAAAGAGGAGAGAGAAGAGAGTGTAGAGAGGAGAGAGGAGAGAGAAAAAGAGAGATAAGAGAGGAGAGAAGAAAGAGAAAAAGAGAGATAAGAGAAGAGAGGGGAGAGATAATAGAGAGAAGAGAGGAGAGAGGGTGTAAGAAAAAGTAAGGGTATAATAGTAATGGATAATCCAAAACCTAAGTTTCAAAGAAAAAGTTATTTTTAGTAGCTTATTCAAAACTGAGGTTTTGCCCAGAATTAATTCTCAACAAAAATAACTGTTTGTGTAAAAAAATTTTAAACCGCGATTTTAGCCAGAATTCATTCCTAAATGTATCCAAACATACGCTAAAAAAGAAAGAAACTAATCAAAAGCCGAGAAAGAAAGAAAAGAAGAAGAAACCCACATTGAACTGAGTCAAAAAAGGTACCTTCCTCAGTTCCCTTCTCCCTTCTCCCTTCTCCCTTCTCCCTTCTCCCTTCTCCCTTTGGTTAAACCTTTTCTCGTTCTTACAAGTTTTAACAAGTACTCCTACATCAAGATAACAATATAAACAATACTGAGTACTGAGTCACTCCTCAAAAGAACACACTTAATGAATGAAATGATTAATCATGGAACCTCTTGCGTGTTTACAAGTCGTAGCACAATATTAGCATGGCTAAGAAAAGATAGAGAAAGACCTCGTAAAAGACAACAAATGAATGATGAGGATTCAGGGCTGAAGTAGGTAGTAGGGTATCAGAGTATTGTCTTAGGCTATCAAAATCAATGCAGAAGATGCAGATGCGATGCAAGCAAAATGCTCCACTTCCATGTGTTTTCAAGCTTATATGATGGACGTTTTGATTCTCGTGGTTCGTGTGCTTCTTTCTTCCCCTGCTCTGTATTCTGCCTTCAATCCACCCGCGACAAGAGCAAAAGAGAAGATATGGTCATGGGAGAGAATCAGTGAGTGCGGGAGTGAGTCCCACTCGTACCCCTCTCTCTCTCTCTCTCTCTCTCTGAGAACCCACTCACTCCCTCACTCACGTTTCTCTCTCTCAAATTCTGCGCCCACTACTTACCTTCTCTGACAACTCGTATCCCCCACCTGATATGCTTATTTCTCTTTTCTTGTTTTTCTTCATGTTTTTATATATATCAAATTCTTCTAAAGTAAAGAGGGTGGTGACTGATAAAGGCAGTTTGAGAGGTCCAAGAGAACAAAAGAGACGAGCAGGGCTAGGGAACCCAGGGTAGAAAACCGAGCTCCTACTTTGTAATTATGTATATGAGCCCTACTTTAGCGCCTTTGTGAGAGAGATTATGCCCACTGCCTTTGTTTCTTCTTAATTATGCCTTTCAATTCGGTCGTTAAGCCTCTCCTCCTCCTCTTCTTGCTCTCATGTGCTGGACTTTGTTTCTCTTCCGAGCCTCGCAACCATGAAGGTATGTCTAATTTGCTCCATCTCTTTCTAATCTCCATGCTTTGTGATAAGCTTGTTGTTCCGGATTTAACTAATCATTTTTGCAGTGGAGGCTTTGATGAGCATTAAAAATGCTCTGACTGACCCGCATGGAGTTTTAAGCAACTGGGATGAGTACTCGGTGGACCCTTGCAGTTGGGCTATGATCACCTGTTCTGCAGATTCTCTTGTCATAGGCCTGTGAGTTCTACTGCTCTTCTTCTTCATCTTCCCTCTTCCCCTGCATTTGGTTTCTCTGAGACGTTTGAAATTCCTATATTTCTGGGTTTTGCAGGGGAGCTCCTAGCCAATCTCTCTCTGGAACTCTATCGGGAGCAATCGCCAATCTGACAAATCTCCGACAAGTGTGAGGAACATGGAATCTTTTCTTCCACACACACTAGCACGCACGTATTATTTTTAGGCTCAACTTCTGCCATGGTTCCTGGTTTATTCCTTCTTTTCTCTCTTGGGGCCTGGGGAGTTACAATTTTGGGTTATGAATTTTGGTTTTCGAACTATAGTTTGCTTTCATTACTTCGTTTGTTGTGTCTTGTTTTTGGTTTCATTTCCATTTCTACAACCCTTTGCCACCTACCAAACACAAAGCTCTCAAGTCACTATCATCTCTGAGAAACCATGGCATATTTTTCGTTGCTTACTAATTATTGAAACTCATTTTGTCCATTCTGTTTCTCTCTCGCATCCATTTTTTTAATTATATTTTGCTTTGTTGGTTGATTTTAGTTTACTGCAGAACAACAATATTTCTGGCAAAATCCCACGGGAGCTTGGTACCCTTCCTAAGCTTCAAACTCTTGATCTTTCCCATAATCGATTCTCTGGGACGATTCCAGGGTCTCTGAGTCAGTTGAATAGTCTCCAGTACCTGTGAGTAATTTTCAATCTCTTGCTCTTTATTCTTAGCAAAAGTTTATAAGTAAACCACATTAGCAGCAACAAAACCTGTTTACTTAAAAGATATCATTATATCATTTCTCTATGTAACTTGATTGTTTCTAATGTATCATTTGCTGCTGAATTTATTATTAGAGTTTGTTCGCTTCACATGTTCTCATGTAATGCTTTGTTTTCTTCGTCGAAAACGAGAGTAGGAGGCTGAACAACAATAGTTTGTCTGGGCCATTTCCCGTATCAGTGTCAAAAATCCCACAGCTTTCTTTCTTGTGAGTATCGGCTTTCTGTGTTATCATTCTGTCACAACTTGTTTGTTTACATTCTCACGTCCAAATTTCTTGGAAATCCAACCAACTTGCCTCTCACTGAATTCTTCCCAGTTTGTAAAGATTTTTCGTCCTTTGCTTTTTTCAAGACGCTGATATGATAGTCCTGTTTCATACAGAGACTTGTCTTACAACAATCTCAGTGGACCATTACCCAAATCTCCAGCCAGAACATTCAAGTATGTTGTCTCTTTTCATTCCCTTTCCTTTCTCTGTATTCTCACTTTCTGGTGCCTGTAAGATTGGTGTCCTATTACTAAATTTAATTTAAAAATTTAATTATTTCCGTTTGACCTGAGCTTTTGTTATGGTTCACTGTTACTCTTGTAGCGTTGTTGGAAACCCCTTAATTTGTGGAAGCAGTTCTAGTGAAGGCTGCTCTCGATCAGCAACCCTCACACCTGTTCCTTTCACTCTAACATTGTCACCAGGTAGCTTTTTAAATTGGGAGAATGACTATGAGGTCCCAAAAGTGGTAATTAATTATCTTGAAATTCAAAGACAATAAAGAGCATGTAATGACAAGTTCTAGTGCAAGCAATTACAATAAGTTTCTGTTCTCACTTGTTATTAGAACTTTTTGATGATTAAGTCCTTTCCTTGGGACCTCGTGTCATTCCCCCTTTTAATATGTATCGGCAGTTTTTTACACTCCCTTTCATTATTAGTTTACACCAAACCTTTATAACCTATATAAATTTCCTTTTTGTAGGAAATCACAAGTCCAAGAAGCTAGCAATTGCACTTGGAGTGAGTTTTAGTTTTGCTTGCATTATACTCCTGTCTTTTGGCATCTTATGGAACAAGAAGAGACGGCAGAGCCGAACCATCCTGTACATCAATGGTAAGTAAAAACTTGAACAACGGTTCTATATTGTGTGGTAAAGGAGGTGTACTAATAGTTTTATGTTGGTGTTATTGCAGATTGTCAAGAAGAGGGACTTGTTAGATTGGGAAATCTTAAAAGTTTTACTTTCAGAGAGCTCCAACATGCGACGGATAATTTCAGCTCCAGGAACATACTTGGAACGGGAGGTTTTGGCAATGTTTACCGGGGGAGGCTTGGAGATGGGACAATGGTGGCGGTGAAAAGGCTGAAGGATGTAAGTGGAAGTGCTGGGGAATCACAGTTTCGAACAGAACTGGAGATGATCAGCTTGGCAGTTCACCGAAATTTACTTAGATTAATTGGATTTTGTGCTACTCCTAATGAAAAGCTTCTGGTTTATCCTTATATGTCTAATGGCTGTGTGGCTTCAAGGCTCAGAGGTCAGTAATGTTTTATTCACATAACTGGTGTTCCTTATGAAGATTGTGTGATCATATATGTTGGTGTTTGTTATTTTATTTGCCTAAAAAAGGTATTAAACTGCATCTTGATATATCTTGTTATGTTTCTATATCATTGATAATTTGTGAACCTCTGGCAATTGACAAGTGATGTTAGAAATCAGTTCTAAGTAGTAACGTGTGGAAAGTTATTTCTTATAGAACCTCACCAGCCTCATTTCGTTCGGCTTCAATATTCTGTTACATTCTTCAGCTATTGACTTGTAATATGCATAACTTGTAGGCAAACCTTCTCTGGACTGGAACACGAGAAAGAGGATTGCCATTGGAGCCGCGAGAGGTCTTCTGTATCTTCATGAGCAATGTGATCCAAAGATAATACACAGAGATGTAAAGGCTGCTAATGTGCTTCTTGATGACTATTTTGAGGCTGTTGTAGGTGATTTTGGGCTTGCAAAGCTCCTTGACCATGCTGACTCTCATGTCACAACCGCTGTCCGTGGCACTGTGGGCCACATTGCACCAGAATACCTCTCCACTGGCCAATCTTCGGAGAAAACCGATGTATTTGGATTTGGCATTCTCTTGTTGGAGCTTATAACTGGAATGACAGTCCTTGAGTTTGGGAAAACAGTTAATCAGAAGGGCGCTATCCTAGAGTGGGTAAGTTCGTTCTGCAACCTGAAGCTGTTCATTTGATTCCATTATCTGGTGTTTTTGACAAGACAAATATGTAGACTATATGATATATTCCCCCCTTTAATATAAGAGTTAATTGATTCTTTTCTATAGATTAAGGAAGCTAAATAAATAAATAAATTTGTCAACTAGTTCTTATATTATGTGCTCTTTAATCTTTCTAAATTAGTCAATTAACTCTTATATTAGTTATAATTAACTGATTTATTTGGTTTCTTTAATTTATCTATAGCTCTTATATTAAGGACTGGAGAAGTGCTAATTTGACTGTTCCCTGAACACATTATTTCATGCTTGTGTCTTACTGGGCTACAACTTGTCTGTATGTTTTGACAGGTTAAGAAAATACAACATGAAAAGAAAATTGAAGTATTGGTGGACAAAGAGCTAGGTAGTCACTATGACTGGATAGAGGTGGGGGAGATGTTGCAAGTGGCTTTACTCTGCACTCAATATTTGCCGGCCCACCGCCCTAAGATGTCTGAAGTGGTCCGGATGCTCGAAGGTGATGGCCTCGCCCAGAAATGGGCGGCATCACATAATCATGGTAGCCTCAGCATAAGCTCCTTTCACAGCAATAGTAGCAACAGTTCATCCTGTCCTACCACCACCACCGCGTCCAATTCTAAACACGATCGCTCCCACATGTTTGGCATGGCAGTGGATGATGATGATGATGGACATTCTTTGGATTCCTATGCCATGGAACTCTCTGGTCCAAGATGAACACAGAAACAGAAACAATATGACATATATATAAATATATTTTGCAGGTCATAACCAAAAATTCTTTGAGAGCGGATAGCAAGTTTCCTTTTTTCTGGGATATAATGATGTGTACATATTCGTGATGAAATTTGATCATTTGGGGTTTGTGCTATAATTGTAAATAGTAGTAGGTACTTGTTCATGTTACTGTGCATCTGGACTGTAAAAGGAGTGGAAGGAAGAAGAACATCATCGGATTCTTTGCTCTCAAGTTTGTTGATGATGTTAGTTCAAAGTATGCGAGTGAAGGTTGTCAGAGTTTGTAGCCGTTAGATGTCATTTTCAATCCATGCTTTTTCGGAGGTCGCGTTATTTTCTGTCTCTTTTATTTGATTTCTTGTCTCTTCTTTTAGTTTGTAACTTACGTTCTGTCTGGTTGTGGTGTTACTTATTTTTACCTGAAATGTAAGTGGGAGAAAAACGTCCAGATGTATTCAGATTTTCTTCCCAAGTTTGCTTGTATATGAATGAATTTCTTCTAGTCTGCTTCCTTTCGTTCTTCTCTCTCTCTCTCTCTCTATCTATTTATATATATAATTATATATAGAATTAAGGTCTACTTTTATATAGAAGTTTTCACAAAAGAGATTTGGAAAGCTTTTTAGATAATATAGCAACGTCGCCCCTTTTTGATATTTTTGGAGTAATATTAATTTAAAATTTTTTTTAGATATCTATAACTCTTGAAACTTTTATGAAAAACTTTTAGAATAAAATTGTACTTTAATTTATATATATATATATATAGACACACACACACACACACATATATATATATATATAATGAGCTTTTATTAGCATGTAGTCATGAGTATATTCTGGTTTTGTTCCGGCGGCGAATAGGTTCCCTGGTAAGTGGGGAGACCATCCAGCAAAGTGGTTTATGTTTGATGAAAAGAACGAAAGTGACGTGAGAAAATAATGGAGGCCCCATATATGATTAATGCCAATGGATCAAGAAGAGCATAATTAACAGAATGAAAGTGGCCAATGCATGTAATAATTACATAAGAATAAGAATTTGTGTTGGCCATTGGCACAAAGTGTGTTTGCCCCTAAATCATATATGCATATGGTGGTGACTCAATTGTATATATTGTTAGTTTTTTAACTGTTATACCGTTGAAAGACGACATAATAATTTCAGAAATAATGCTCACTTAGGTTTATTCCCACATGATAATGCTCACAAGTGAGTGTTCAAGTGTTATGGGGTGGTCTTAGTGGAAGGATGGGATATGTCAATATGTACTCAAGACATTCCAGAAGCTTGGATTTATTGGATTCTGCGTTGAGCTGCAAGGCTAGCTTGTGAACAATTTGGAATGGTATTTCGTCTTAGCTCTTTTTCCTTAATTAAAAGTGGGTTTGAAGTATAATGCTACTCTAAAAATTAATTAAATTAGTTATTTATAATAAATATGTATTGATTTTTTTATCAGTTCATAATTATGTGTATTGTAATTATCCCTTACTAGAACCTATTTACAGTGTACAATTAATAGGAGAATTTAGAAAAAAATTATAAAATTAAGAGATAATGCAGATTAAAATTTTGTACGCAGTAGTGCATAATGACATAGAAATAGTTTATTTGGCTAGAAGATAACAGTATGATTGATTTTACTAACAACCTAACAGATTTCTTGATTCACAGAAATAGGTAGATTTTATTTATCTCACCACTATGGAACTGGAGGTGAAGATACTGATGTAAGGGAGAATTACAATTATTGAGCTTTCGTTTTCTTCTTGCTTTACTTTACTCTTATTTCTTATTGCTATTTGCACTTCTTACTTTCTGTTCTTTACATTTTGTTTTATTGCTTTCCTTTTGGTTTTATTTCTTCTGTTCATTTACTTTCTGTTGTTTACTTTTTAAGTATTTACTTTCTGTACTTACTTTTCTGTCCTTTTAAATTATGTCTTCTTTATTTCGGATCCTTCCGGGGTTTTATAATTAGTACAAGAAATAGTAATATACCCACTCTTATCTTTAATATAAGGGATAATTGACTTTTTTTGTATAGATTAAAAAAATAAATAAATAAGTTAATTATAACTAAATTTAACCTCCCAAAATGAATTTATATAATATAATCTTTAATCTATATAAATTAATCAAATAATTTATATATTAGTTATAATTAACTAATTTATTTAAATTTTTTAAATTTATTTAAAAAAATTAACTAACTCAAAATTAGAGGTAGTATTTCTTATGAATAAAATAAGATTGAAGATGGTTTATACAACAAAAAATCAATAGTTAAGGGTCCCTGTGAAAAAAGATTGTTTAAGATTTAATTCCTTCACAATTTAATTTTTTAAATGTATTTTCCGTAAAGTACTCAATAAAAAAAAACACTTTTTAAGGAAAATAATGAATTGATTGGAAGAATTTGAAAGGAGTAGTGGCAGAACCCTCTCTCCTCCAACTTTTCAGGCATGCCAATGGATTCATTCTAGTCTACATGAGAGCACCACAAAATTTGAATGCTAATTACCTCTGAAAATTCTAAGATTTCTGCTTAATTAATTAACTAAATAATGAAATCATAATTTCACATTTAAAAAAAAGAAGGAAAGAAGAATCAAAAGGCTTATTCAGCATTTGCCTCCCTTCTCTCTCCCTCCGTTTTCTGCAGAGAAACTGATCATCATCGTCTTTCAATCCAATAACCTCTTACGTAAGACTCAAACCCTTTCTGCTTTCTCTTTTAATTATCATATATTGCAGTTATTGTTTCTTTATTAGAATTTGAATCTTGCGGTTCGTTTCTTATTTCTCTGAATCAAGCCATAAACGTGGATGTATTCCTTATTTTGAGACTTTTTAATCCTTAAATGTTGTTTTTCTCAAAGGGGTTTTCCCATTATCTTAATGACCTTTCGTTACTTGGATTCTTAGTTTTTACAAAAAAAAAAAAAAACGGTTCTATTTGTTTGTTCTCATCTTATCTTTTCTTGAACGTGTTCATTTTTCAACACGCTATTTACGAGGATTTTGAAATTTTCATTAAGAGTAGTTTTAACAAAAACAAAATGATTTTTAAATGAATATTATTTATTTGGGTCAATCTTGACCCTTCAATTAATTTAGACCGTACACAGCTATTTTTTTATTAAAAAATAAAAAAATTGAATAATTAAATCAACTATAATATATGAATTTGAAGTGAACCCAAGTTGATGGTTTTATTGTTGGATAAAGGTGTATCTAGTACCCAAATTAATTTTGGAAGAGTAATTAGCACCCTAAAGTATTTAAAGGTACAATTAGTACTCTGAACTAATTTTAAAGGTAAAATTATCATCTTAAAATATTTAAATTGGTATAATTTTTTCCTTCGTTAACAAAAACACTAACTTCCGTTTGATAAATGTCACATAAACTTTTTATTTTGACATATTATTATTTAAAATGCTATATGTATAATATTATTTTAATAAATTACACTAAATAAACTATAAAATTTCGTAATCTTTACATATAAATTCTATATAATATCAATTTTAAGATTTATTCAGTACTCTTATTTAAACAATATGACATATGTGGCATTTTAAATAATAATGTATCGAAATAAAGAGTTCACATGACATGGATCGGACAAAAAATTATATTTCTATCAATGAAAGAGCATAATTATACCAATTAAAAAAAATAGGGTGCTAGTCGCACCTCTAAAATTAATTCATAGCACCCTTAAATATTTTAGGATACTGGTCACACCTTTAAAATTAGTTCAGAGTGCTAATTATATATTTAAATACTTTAGGATGCTAATTATTCCTCTAAAATTAGTTTAAGGTGTTGAATGTATTTTTACCTTTTATTGTTTTATGTTTCTAAAGAGAAATGAAGCTCAAGTTGATGAAGAGAATAACTAATACTCCTCCTATCCCTTATATAAACTCTATTTGGAGTTAATTTTAATTTTAAATATAAAATATATTTTATATATTTATCAATTTTTTTAAATTATTCTTATTAATACTCCTCAACAATAATCAAATATGAAAGGGCGAGAGGGAATTAAAAAATATGGTTAGGGTGTTCTAGAAAAAAGTATATCATACTAACTAAATAACTAATTTTTTTATTCTAATCAAATTAATTAAATAAATCATATATTAAGTATAAGAGCGTTACTATAATTCCTTTGAATAAGAAAAATATTGATAGTTTTTCTATATCACGAGCTGCTCTATATGTATCATGAACTGTGGTGCGCGGTAGTATACAATGCTTGTAGGCTTTGATTTAAAAAATATATTATTAATTCAATCACATAACATAATTAAATAAAATTAATTATGATTAAGATTGTAAGTATAAGTCTATCATTAATATAATTTAATGGAGTAGACATATTTTCATTGTCCGCTATAATTAGTTTAATCTAACCCTTACCAATCGTACAGATGCATATAGCTTTCAGAGTATGGTTTGCTTTGGCTATGATCTGCTGAATGGTTGTCAAAATTAGTATCTAATTGAATAAGCAGCAGCAAATTACATGATTTCCAGGTAAATAAATTAGAACTAATTAATATATATATAATTGGTTTCTTGATTAATTTAGTTTGGATGAAAACGTGTAAATTTAATGAACTGCAACAAAATTTGTTAATTATTTCAGGAGAAGGTCAGGTAGCATGGGATTTCCTAAAGGAAGTTTCAGAGTAGCCAGAGGAAGTGCCTATAGGGTGCTTTTATTTTATTCTCTAAATTCCTTCTCAAGTTTTTATTTATTTTTCTTTTTGTTTCCCCTTGTAATTATAATCTGAAGTTGATGAATCTCAGGTTTTGGATTACGCAATTACGCAGGCCACAAACCATAAACCACTATTGGCAAAGGAAAAACACGTTCGAAGTATGTGTTGTTACTCCTTATTTTCTTTCTTTTTTCTTCCTTTTGGGTATTTCCCTTTTTCTTTCTTTTCAAAGAGAATTAAATAAGGATAAAATTAAAAAAATACTCATTAATAATCTCTAAGTAGATTTATATTTATGATAAAAAAATTCTTCTACAAGTAGACTTATAATAAAAACCAAAGTGGTATATACTAACTAATAGGGTTAGATCTAACAGAATGAGCTAGTCCTAACAAGATAGCTAACATGATTGCCTTCAGTAGGAAAATAGCTTAGTCAAGGGTTTCTTAAGCATCTAGTCAAGGATTCGATCTATGGTGATATGTATAGAAAGAATCTAATGGTTAGCACTAAAACCCTTTTAGGAAGTTTACAGTACGATGGCATTATATATACCCTAAATAGCTAGCCTTCAAGTAATTTGTACTCAACAATCAACATGTGGCTGATTGTTTTTCTTTCTTTCTTTTTTTTATTATTTTCAAAATTTGTGCAGCCATTTTTAATGCACTTTCTCCATCAATGCCTCGCATGGATGTGGTGTACTGCATATATAGCCTTTCTAGCCGTCTACGCCAAACACGCCCTTGGACTGTAATGTTCCTCATTCACTTGTTGTATTAACCTTTTAAATATCCACTTAACATAAATTTTAGTATTAGTTTAGTATTTTTGAGGTGAATTACTGATTTTGTGTCTTTGACATTATCAGGTTGCTTTGAAAACACTAATAATAATACATAGAGCAATGAGGGAACTTGACCACACAGTTTGGGAAGAGTTTATCAGATATAGCCGTGAAAGAGAACACATGCTTAATCTCTTGTACTATCAAGATAATTCCACTTCCAACGGTATACTTGTTCTTCTCTTTCATTTTCTTTTCAAGTTTTTGTTTGCTATGTGTTTGTTTGTTTTCCTGAACTGCTTTTTGTTTTTTTCCTTCTGTGTCAAGCATTGGATTTTTCTGCTTGGATTCGTAGTTACGCCCATTATCTTGACGAACGCCTAAGATGCTTTGTCAAGTTAAATTATGATCCTGTGACGTATAGCTCAGTGAGTGCTCTGAACAACCTTGACTCTTATTCCGTGTAAATTGTTCAGTCAGCTCTACTTAGTAGATATTTCAGCGGAAAAAATCACTATAAGGTACTAAGTAAGTAATATACTCATTAAAAAGTCTTACAACAAGTCAACAATATGCAATGACAAGTTCTAGAGCAAGAAATGACAGCAAGTCCATGTTGCTCGCTTATCAGTGAGAAAAATTACATTCTTTTCTTAGGTCCTTATAATAATTTTCCCTTTCAAGTGTTTATATTGATTCTAAGATCTTTTCTTTTCAATAAACTATGTGAACATTTTTAAAAAAATTACTATGAACTCCTAAGAAAAGAATGTACTAACCAAAAAATTTTAAATAAGTGAGTAACTATAGACATATTATTTACTGTACCAAACTTATCATTGCTTGTTGTTCACTTGTTGTAAGACTTTTTAGTGATTACATTATTTTCTTGGGACCGCATAATGGTTTTGTCTACTTTTTTCTGATGTTATAATCTGTGTTTTTGTCGTTAGTATTAGTATTTACGCAGTGGTTTCCATTTTGTGCATAATTACAGAGAGACATGAAATTTGAAACCCAGGATTTGCTGCAGCAATTGCCATGCATGCAAGAGCTTCAATTTAGGCTTCTTGAATGCAAGGTTACACTCATCATATGTAAACTTTTTGTTTCTTGATTCTTAAAAGAGAAAAGTTTAGAAGAAACATTCATTTATGTGTTCACTTTTGCAGCCAAGAGGAGCAGCTTTATACAATCCCTTACTTCAATATGCCCTTTCAATTGTAAGAAATACTGAATCTAGATTCTAGATACTTGAATAATCACAATGTTTAACACTCCTTTAATCATAACTCACAGGTTGCTAATGAAAGTGTTAAACTTTATGTTACAATAACAGTTAGAGTAGTCAATCTTCTTGACAGGGTAAGTGAATCGGATTAAGCAAGGACAAAATTTGGGTTAAGTTTTTAAACATTTGATACCTTTTTGTTAAGTAGACAATTTGCCATTGCCGTTGATATTGTCACAGTTTTTCGAGATGAACCAAGCCGATGCTATAGAGGCTCTTGATATTTATAAAAGATCAGCAAATCAGGTATTTATTATTATGTAATGCAGTATCAGTATGCCACATTTTTGTCTGTGTGAATGTGCTCTTAACACCTGCAAACTTGAGAGTTTGTGCAGGCACACTCTTTAGCTGCATTCTTTGAGATCTGCAGGGCAATGGAATTTGGGAGGGGTCAGAAATTCGTCAATATTAAGGAGGTATTGTTCTTCTTCAATAAGAATAAATCTACTAATGACTTTATAGCCTAATAGCATGAAAACTCCCTTTTAAGAGCATGTTTGGGGCAACTTTTAAAACCATAGTTTTGCCCAAAATTATAATTTTAAAAGTAGAGTAGATAAACTCCCTATTTTTTTAAAGAGTAAAGGTATATCCAACATCCCAAACTAATTACAGAGGAGTAATTAGCATATTAAAGTATTTAAGATTACAATTAGCACCCCAAACTAATTTTGGAAGTACAATCAGCACTCTAAAGTATTTAAATTGCTACAATTTCGCCCTTTCACTGACAGAAACACAAATTTATATCCGATCTATCTCACTTAACCTTTTTTATTTTAACACATTATTATTTAAAAGGTCGCATGTGTCATTGTTTAAAAAATAGTACTGAATAATCCTAAAATTGACCTTATATATAATTTATATGTGAATATTAAAAAATTTCATAATTTATTTAGTGCAATTTATTAAAACAATATTATATATGTGGCCTTTTAATAAGAATGTGTCGAAATAAAAATTTGATGTAGCATGTATCAAACAAAAGTTTGTGTTTTTGTTAGCGAAAAGGCAAAATTGCAACAATTTAAATATTTTAGGATGTTAATTGCACCTCCAAAATTAGTCTAGGGTGCTAATTGCACCCTTAAATATTTTAAGATGCTAATTGTTCCTCTGAAATTAGTTTAGAGTGCTGAATGTACTTTTACCCTTTTTTAAAAAAGCACTTTATGATTCAAAGTCCATGGTTTTCAAGAAAGAAAAAATTTCTGCTTTTTCAGAAGCTATTCTCTTTTAAAATCACGTTTATCACTTTTCTCTAAAAGTTAATCTAAACACAACACTTAGGTTATAAATTCGATCTAACTTATAATCTTAGACAGTTAATTAGTATCTGTCCCTCATATTCAAAAACAAAAACAAGAAGAAGAATGAATATGAGTGTCACCATTTGTTGTGTCTATACATAGCAGCTAACTGCCAATGATATGAAATGCCTTGTGTGTTGCAGGCCCCTGTTTCTTTTATGGCTACCTTGGAGGATTATGTTAAGGAGGCTCCAAATAGCTTGGAACTTGACCACCAACTGGTTTGATACTTCAACTCTGAACTGATGACTCTAAGATTATGTTCTTTCTGTCATTTAACTATTTAAGAGACTATGAAAAAGCTTTCACCATTCAGATTATAGAACCCAAAGCGCACGCAATGAGAGTGGAAAAATAACAAATTTAGACACAGTTTCTTTCTGCTCTTTTGAATTTAGATAGCAGGCATATAGCTTGATGAAGCTGGGGATAGAACCCTAGACCTGGTGCCACTACGGGCACATCTTGGACCACTAGACCAAATGGTATTCAGCAATTTAGACACGGTTCATAATGTTGAGAAATAACATCACCATTTTTTTATTTTTCAGAATTATAGTCCTTGTGTGAGGCAAGAGAGAGATTTCTTGAGCTAGAAATCTGTTCTTCACTATGTACTGTTAAAATCAAGGTCTTCTTCTCTGAGCACCTAGAGAAAGATCAGGAAGCTTAAATGAACATTCATTTGAGTAAATTTCCTTGTGAATTGAATTGTATAGCAATTATCACCTAAGATCTGATATGATTGCATCAGATTACTAAAGAACAAGGTGCTCCTCCAGAAGGTGATTTTCCAGGAGACCAAAGCCAAGAAGAAGATTCAAATCACTCTCAAGTAAAGCATGAGGCTGTAGCAGCACCGCCAGTAGCTGACCTTCTTGTAAATGACTTTCTCCTATTAGTTAAGATTAATTGTTTTGAGTTTATATAATCCATATTTCAAAGGTTTTCTTGTAAAATTTTAATTATTTTAGTAGAACTAGTGTTGATGAACACCTTCAAATTTACCCAGAGTAGAATTATCATCCACTAAGCCTCCATAGTTCTTCTTGTTGTATTAGGGCCTGGATGACTTGCTTACTGGAGCATCTGAATTTGAGAATAATCCCTATGCATTAGCAATTGTTCCAGCAGGTAAATTGTTTCCCTTTCTGAGTAAATGGCAAGCATTAACAGTTCTAAGCAGTCTATGTTTCTGATGCATAATAATGACAGAAAATTCTTCAAAAGCTGAAAGTCTTGAGAATGGTGCAAGTCAAGACCCAGAATGGGAGCTTGCGCTTTTTTCAGATGATAATGGAGTTTCAGAGCCAGAGTGCACATCAGTAAGTCCTTCATACCAATACCATTATTGTTCGCTACACAAAATCTCAAGATCTGAGAACTCAAATTGAGTGCTGATCCCTATGCGGCATTAAAATATAAATGTATATCATTCAACAAGATTCCAGCAAGTTAAGAACTAAAACTAGTGAGCAACTTTTTAACAAGATACTTTCAAGCAGACAATCTATTTTGTCTCCTAAATTTATTATTTTTTTTAAATTATCCCTGTTAATTGTATATATTAAGGGTATTTCCATCAAGGAATAGTTCCAATGCAAATAATTAAATAGGGTGTTTTAGGGAAACTATTACGTATTTTTTTATAAATAATTAACTTAACTAATTTTCTTAATATTTATAAATTAGATATCTTACTCCTACATTTAGGACTGGAGGGAGTATATGATGAAATATATTTGAATTGCATGTACTTTATAATGACTTTCATCTATTTGTTGTGGTGTAAAACAGGGTGAAGGAGTGAACAAATCAGAAGGTGAAGTGATGAGAGGAACACAAGAGAAAGATCCCTTTGGTGGTTCTGATGAGTTTGAATTTGCAGTTCCTGAGGATCATGGGGCCGTGTACCCTTATCCTCCAGCTCCATTGTTCTCATATCCTCCTCCTACCCAACAAGAAATGTCCTACAACCAACTCTTGATGCAACAGTTTCAGCAGCAACCAATTGGAATGAATCAGAAATCTAACAACCCCTTTGAGTAGAATGCTTTTTTGCAATTTGGACTCTGAAGCCAAGTTATTATTATGACACAAGCACTGTAACATTATCTTCAAGTTACTGAATTTTTGTGAACATGAAAACTAATTTGTAACACGAAGTAGAAGATATAGATATGTAGTATATGCTCTCAGTCAATCAAGGAGAATGCCAAAATCTTACTAAGGTCAACCTACTCATGGATCATTGAGTATTTTTTTTTCTCAGAGACAGGTTACGTTTTTAAGAGAAGAATCAAGAACAGCATACTTGTAAAGCAAAATTAAACTTAATCCATATCTTCTTCATAATGTTCATGGTTTGAGTCTTTCCCCTCACCAATGTTTTGAACATAACAAAATAAGGGATTTTTACATTTACTCACATCTTGGGATTGTTGTGATTTCCCTCTCAGTCATAGAGCTGTTTAATTCTAATAGGTATATTTAGAATAATTTTAAATATATTTAAATTGATTTTCAATAGCACAAATAATTCCCCAAAAATTGATGCGTGGACAAGGGGCTGCAAATTTTGCGGCCACAACAGAGATTTATTGATGGTTAAATTGCTCTTAGCAGAATACTTTGCGTTTATGACTTTCTAAACTTAACTATCATGTGTCAGGAGATCCAAAAATACTGCCATGCATATGGCTAGTTCCATGAACAATAAATCATGTGGTGCAGTAACATAAGCTTATTTCTAAAACTGCATGGCACATTCGGAATCCTATTTCAGGATCGGGAACAAACCAATAAGTAACATAGGAACAGAATTTTTCAATCAGAAAACTACAGTTATATACCATTTTCACATTTACAAACTTCTCCAGTCAATTTTCTATCCGTTGCAGTTCAAATATACAATTTTTTTTTTTTACAATCAAATATACATTTTTTTTATTTGCACTAGCTAGTCTTCTATGACAGCAATAAAATTGAAGCGCCTAGTTCTTGCATTCATGGTCACAGAGAAAGAATCTCAAATGGAGTTCTCTATGTATGATCCATCACTGATCAAACGTTTAGAAGCTGTTCTGCTGCTATCAACCTTATCGACTATCAGGAGAAGTTGCTGAAGCAAACTTCCAATTACAGGAAACTCCTATAATTTGGCAAACCGAAAAGTAGAAACTTGAGATTAATTCCATATTCCTTGAAGCAAGCATCACATAATACTAGAAACTTGAGAAAGGTCAGCTAAGAAACATAGGCCTACATCTATTATTGGATGAAAAGAGCCATTTGAGATGGGATCTGGCAGGTTCTCTCTTATCATGACATATCCCCTGCTTAACATAGAATGAGGCACCAGATGATAGGGTGAGAGATTGCAAAACATTCAAAAGATTTTATTCTTTTCACGAAAAAGGGATTACACGATTCTGAAAATTAGAAAATGTTGTTTGATTTAACTGACTGGGAAAGGTGTAAGAAATATTTTGTTTACTGTGCATACCAAGAGTAGAAGAGAATTGGGTTATCAAAACAGATCTCTGAGAACTGCAGCTTACCTCATATTATTACATAACAGGAAACAACATCGGATTACATGAAACAAGAGACGAGGAGAGAAACTTTGATCCACATCCAAATATGTAACCTAGCAAAACAAAGTTATACAAGTGAGAAAAAACAACAGAAATTTTAGGCTCAATACAACAAGGGGACAATAATGGCAGAGATTTTAGAATACATTAATACCAGTTGATACCATGTTGCCATCAGTTTCTTAAGCAGTTTAGACCTGGGATTACATATGTAGGACAATCCTGAGTCGTTTTGTAGGATGGCTTCAATGACGTACATTCCTACCTGGGCAAAAATGTCAATTAAATGTTAGTCAACTCCAATTAACATAGAGGACTTCTAGTGCTACTACATGATCATAAAACACTTCTTTCAAAAAGAGCAAAGATTGAAAGAAGAAAAAATAAGCTCTCAAGTAACCGTGACTTATATTTCTATCGGGTTATGAATAAATAAATAAAATTGTTCTCAGAAAATTCGATTGATATGTCAAGTTTAGTAATATGTTCACTTTAGTTCATAAATAGGTATATTTCATAAAACATGGAAGTAATTGATTTTCAGATAACCTTTCAGTTGTGCCGCACAAACAAACGACCACTGTCTGTATTGCTGAACCGGATAGCTCAAACAATCATATTGTACTCTAAGCAACAAATAACAAAGAGTAATGCAAGAGCAAACTACCACTTTGGAGAGTTCATTTCCCATCTCTACACTGATCCGGCATACTTCCCCCATGTTACTTTCAACAGCCCATTGAATGATGTTTGATTCTCTTGCCTTCAAAACAATATAATTTCCAGAATGAAAGTTTAAGAGCTTCAAATCACGACGCAAAAATCCTTAAAATGATAGAAACATCAAAATAGAGTTTACCTGGCATAGGATGCCTATCACAGAAAGTGCAACAGCTCTAACATTCTCAAATTCCTCCAGAGGAGCTCTAAACGTTACTAGTGGAACCAGAAAATTGGGGATTGAAGCTATATTGATCAAGAAACAAACTTGAGTTAGTGATGACGGGATTGAAAATATGTTAATCATAAAACAAAATTGAGACAGAGATAACGGGATTTAAGCTATATTCGTCAAGAAACAAAATTGAGACAGAGATCAAATAAGTTATAGACCTAAAATATGTATAACCAAAGTCACAAGGGCTCACATCTCACAAATTTGTGCCTCGTCTCCTTACAAGCTGCAATGCACTGTAATTGGACTAAAAAACAAAAAGAAAAATGAAAATGTTGAATATATATAGAAGCCAGGATGGAAATTTCTCACTATTTCTTATATAATTATTAACTAAAAGAAATCTAACTCAATTGCCTGGAATAAGGTAAGAACATTTGCCAAACGCTTGGAAGCTCTTGCAGTAAGACTTCCATCTTCCATCATTCTGAAAAACGTCAACAACTCCTGTTTCAAAAACACCATAGATTCCTCATTTCGCAGCAAAAAAATGATGCTACAGATATTAAACCATCAAGTAATATGTTTGTTCTATATCCACAAACGTAAAAATTAAATAAAGCGTTAAGTTAAGCGGGTTTTGATGTATAAAAACCCAGAGTTAACAGTAATAGTTATTAGTTGTTCATTGCTCTGTTCCTTAATGTATTCAAGAAAGAATTAGAAAAAGTGCCAAACTAGCGATGATACAAACCTGTAGCATAATAGTCATTGTACTGCAGGAATGGTACAACATATGCCCAATGCTGTAGTAATTATCTGGATCTTGCTCCCTCTTCTATCTCAAATCTCAAAATAAAAACTAGTGTCAGAAAATTGCCATCGTCGCCAAAGAATCGTCATTACTTTTAATTGTCATTCGGTCAAGTAAAGAGATTGTAATCAATCGAAATGAGAAAATACGAAAAATGAAACCTATTTGCAGAATTGAAACTCATATGGATAGCAGATAACAAGTGAATGATAGTTACAATCACAAGTATTTCTGAACCTAGAGATGAACATGAACGAGAAAGAAACGATTCTCGAGCAGAACCTCAAGAAGAAAATTGCTGAGCTTTCTTAGAGCTGATTCTCTGCACTTCGCGTCCTGAAGGTTGAGAATCGCCCGCGGCATTTCGGTGGCTTTATCCATGTGCCGATTCTTGGGCTTCCTTCTTGAACATTGTCGGCGACTCTCTTTCGCAGGATCTTTAAAGGAAAAATCAAATTAAAAATGAATCACTGCATAACTTGTGGAGGAAGTAACAAAAATAAAAAGAAAAAAGAATGTGCCTCGATTGAGGTCGGAGTGGCGGACAAGAATGAGGGACGTTTCCTCAGACGCCTTCTCTACTAGAGTGTTAGCTTTGGGAGTTTCTTCGGTTTCCGTCATCGGAGAATGAGAGAGTGGAATAGGAAGCTCTGTTTGAAGAGAAGACAGACATTGTTAGAGTATACAAAAGTAATGCATAAGAAGTATAACAAACATGCTTCCGTGAATAAATCACCCATGAGGCCATTGAAGCTTGGGCAAAGCACCAAAAGTAAAGATTGAGTTAACGCAATTGAGAAATGTCAATCAGACTCACAAGCAGAGGAGATTATGCGCAACTTTGTAAAATCTTGTTTGTCGGTATATTCCGACGGACGACGAGCAATGGAAGGGAATGCGATCGGTGAAGGAGGACGTCGTTCGCGTGGTAAGTTCCTGCTTTGATGCCTATCTTTTGGCCCAACGCTGAAGAAGACGAAGAAGAAAAATGGCAGAAGATTCTGAAAGAGGCAACTTAGCATGTATTCTTTGTATACTCTATCTTCTCAAATTAGTCGTTACAGAAAAATAAAGATTCTTGGAAAGAAAAGCACTTGAATAAACTGAAGGTATTCTGTTTGCCCTCGTTTTCTTAATATTATGTTTAAAAAAAGTGGGAAGTAAAACCGAAAAAGGAAAATAATAAAAATACATATGAAAAATACTATTAGTATGGACACAGAAAAGGAATAAAAATAAATAACTACAGAAAACAAACACTTTCAAATTTTAATCATACTTTCTATGGTCTTTAATATTAGTAACATTCTAGCATGATTTTTTAGTCTTAAATATAAGTTATTTTAAAAAAAATTTGTCACATTAAACAATATGATTTCTGTTCATTTTATATTAGTCAATGATTTATTGATTGTAATTGATTGATATTATCATAAGTCACTACCGTGGATTTTTCAAAGTGCATATCAAGGTTGGAGACGACCGTCGAACATAATTTGAAGGAAATAGATGAACACAATAATGTCGACATTTTCATACGGATTCCGAGTGTTTAGATTATTATTCCTTGGGTTTTCGGATGGAATAAAAATGGGCCAAAAAAATTCCCATGCCTGCCCCAAGGAAATCATCTTTTTTTTCCCCCTCCAACAGGAAGAAATTCAACAACCTGATCTACGTGACTATATATTTTAAGGATGCGTTGTCATGAGATCTTTAACAGAGGCATTGATTTGTAAATAAGAAATGAATATAATCTTCGCTCAGATCATTAACGATCAAAAAATGTCAAGAGTAATAAAAGATGTCAAAGGAAGCTCTGAGTTGGATGAACACGAAGCTTGTATACGGTTAGATGATATTCTGATCCTATTGAAATCGAGTTCCACTTCTACCTGATGCTTCCTGCGCAGCCACCATTTCTCAGTTCTCTCTTTGTTCGAGTTCAACCTCAACCACCTAGCTTTCCAATTATTGCAATATAAGAACATTAGAACTGGATCAAACATCATTGTGACTTGGGTTGTTGATTTTTCTTTCTCCTTGATACTATTTCCAATGCCCAAGCTTTGCCCACTTCAGTCTGAAACTTCCCTGCAAAAAGGGGCCAAGAGGATTTTGTAAGGCCATTCAGGTGTTCTGTTGGAAGATGACAAAACTGTCCGAATACATTACCAATATTAACATTAGTAACATAAGAAAATAATTAAATAGATACTTTGTTAACATGTCAAAAGAGTCATCCATGTCCAATAGATGGTCCTATCATTTCTGGATCTGAAGAAAATATGCGAAGGAACCAATGGAAAGATCTAATTCCCTTCCTTCTCAAGATAGGAACAGAATATTATTGAGGTATATTTATCCAGAAATAATGTTGGGGCCAAAAACGCAAGTTGAAGGAGCCTTGTGAAGATTATTTTAAAAAAAATAATGGCATTATTAATTAATTTGCACTCAGGAACGGAGCCAGCCTTTGGTATGTGGGGGGCGCCAAATCTATAATATAATATAATTTATATTATTAGTTTATTTTTTATTTTTTAATATTTATTATAAATATTTTAAAAGAAAAAACATATTGATAATAGAAAGATAATTGGAGGAAAATTAGATAGTGAGCTATTTTGCTCTTTTCACTTGCACGAAAGTTTTCTTTTTTTTTGGCTGTATCTTAAAGAGAAGTCCTTGAGCCCCATTTTGGGTTGCTTTCCATAATAGCATTGAAGACGCATTAAAAACTAACTTTAAGATTCAGCTAAAACAGAGAATAGAGCTAGATGAGGCAGAAAAACGTACCAGCAGTTGACTCAAAAAATTCATCCAAATCCTTCTGCTGCTCTGCAAAAAGCCATGAGAAAATATGTTTCAGAACTCAGAAGATTGAGACCACATGGATAACTCCATAGCAAATATAGAAAGGAATGTGGTGGTAATCAAATATGCAGCATAAAGGAACTGCCAAAGTTCCAAACAGTGAAAGATGAAACCTTCCTAAATTTTCGATCAAAACTGTGTTTTTAATAATCTCCTTTGGCAGGATGCATTCTGCATGATTCTGAACAAAAGGGAATTTCCTATTCTATAATTTCAACATCGAAAGTAATCAATACATTCCTAATTATGGTAGTTAGTGGTATACATTCGTCAGAACCTGATATGTGTACATACGTATCCTACAGAAAAAGCATACATGACAGTGGCAAAACCACGGATAGAACAGCTCAAAGATATGCCTCACAAAATAGTAGTATACAACACAAATTTACTGCTTAGCTGCTTAATTATTATCTTCATCATAGTAATTTCAGCACACAACTAATTGTAGCCTGTAGATAAATTTCACAGATATGAGGTCACCGAAAGGCGAAAACTATATCTTATAGGGAACCCAAGAACGCCATGGAGAAAAAGTTTAACAAAGTTCAACGCTGTATCAGGTACATAAGAGCCTTGCTAAAATATATTTTTCTCTGGAAGATGTTGGACTTTTTGAAAAGATTAAATGACAATTTGCATGATTTAACAGAGTTTTAGAAGCCATAACACAGTATAGTGAATAAAGACTTAGAGAAAGAGGAAACAAGCACTCACCATCTTCATATTCTAAGGCTTGAAGTATCATCTCCACCTTCAAAGAGCAAAGATTAATAGCATCAGATAACTAAATTTGCACATAATAACAGCCAAATAGAAATGTAGGTTTCACGCTAAAATATTCCATCATCATGACCGAATGAAGTTCTCAACAAAACTATGAAAAACTCAATATTATTTGCATGACTGTTTTTTGTTTCTTAATGCAATGTAGCCCAATTGCACCTTTCTGAACTCCTCGGGGAAAACAAGCAACGAGAATAAAGTAACAGACACGGAGCATGATCACCACATTCTAAATATTTACATCTTCCCAGCACTGTTATTTCCTTCAGATAGGCAGGTAGCTTTTATAACTCAAACAGAACTCTGTTTTATCTAGACGCTATCTATGAAAATGTTTAGACTTTAAACAGAGAATAAGAGATCACAAGAAGATTCATTAAGAAATTCATCAAAGCATGAAGCCATAATAACAACGGAGAGGAAACCTTGATAGTATGTGAAATAGAGAAAATGAGTCCACAAAGGCACAAACCTTGTCAAGGTCTTTGACAAATTTAGCTTCCGGTGAAGAATTTGCTTCATACTCCATCCACAACTCAGCTATTTCCGTTGCTTCATTAAGCCAGTTGGAAGATATATCAAGAGATGAGTCCACTTAATTCAATCCTTGACAAACTGTTTTTGCAGTGAAATGGAAGTACCTCTAGATCCTCCACCTAGCACTTTACACATATGATCAAGTGCTTCTAGTTCTCGTCTACTCTTTTCTTCTTTTGAAACACCGTCTGATGGGGTAATGTCCCCAACAATAGCTATAAAAATGTATGGGGGGAAAAAAAGAGTATCAACTATTAGCTCAGAAAGAAACTACAGGGCAGAAATGCAAACGGTATTATAAGCTCACAGATTAACCTGCAGTAATTTGAGATACTCGAATCAATGCAGAAATAATGCGCCATTCTATCAATATGTTTATCCAATTCTTTCATGTAGATTTAAAGGTATTTCCTCTCAGACAGCATAATGTGCTCATTACATAAGGTCTATCTGAGTGTCTGTGTTTTTGGGGGCAATTTTCTGAATAAAATTCTCTCATTTTCTATGCTTCATTCGCAACACAGTAATTTCTCGTATGAGCCACATATATAATCAACCCTGATTTATCTGTACATTCACTCTCTACCTTGCGTTCGTCACTTTCCACCCAAATTCATCCATACTCGGCCACAATAAAACGGAATTTATAGAAAATCAAAGGCAAAAAGCATCATACCTTCAGCAATATCGTGAACAATAGCCATTTTTATACACCTGGAAATAACAGAAAACTATGGTTTCAGAATTTTTACTCATTCTAACTCTAATATGTACCCCCATGAAAATCAATAGAACATCAACATGCATATCGCAAATGTAATCAAGATATTACAGCTGAGGAAGAAGAGGGGAAATTCACTTGTTTCGGTCTATGCCAGAGATATCTGAAGCAATCAGAGCCATCAAACCCATTCGATACATATGATCCGCTATCGATTCTGGAGCCTTAACATCTTTACGTATCCATCCTGCTCTTTTTGTTGTCTAATTCCCACACAGAATTCAAGCAGTTACGACAATAATAAACAACAAAGGAAACGCAGACAATAACTGCGAAAAGAAGTCACGAAGGTTAAGCTTGCATTTATCTAAATGCATAAATCCAACCGAAACATTTAACGATTATCAAAATATGTACTCTATGCTTTAAATCTTCTTGGCACCTTGAATTAGAACAAATAATTTGGTAACTGACATCAGAATAAAAGCCAGAAAAATGAAACTATAGCATTTCACATTCGCATCCGTTTAGGATGTCGAGGAAAACTCCTAAACAGAGATTTTCCTTCTGGATAACTAAACTGAGAACTAACTAAACAAGCATCGCCAAAGAACCTAAAGGAGGAGCACCTTTAGGCTGTGACATATAGAGAGGAAATCAATGGAAGAGGAAGCAGAAGGAGCTGCGTCGTCTGCCGCCGAAGAAGAAGCATTCACATTGCCGGAAGTGGTGTTAACCGAAGAGGGCGAGGATGAACCTGCGGCGGCCATTCGGCGACAAATCCTAGAAGCAGCGGGAGACCAAGCGCGACCTGCCACGAATTTGGACCTAAGTTGAGGGCAAGAAAGACAAGAAGGTAGGGTGAAGAAGAGCGAAACTGATTTACACACCAAAACTCGGTCTCCACTGCTCATTTTATCTCGATATCTCTGTCTTTCTCTCTCTTTATCTTCTTAATTAATTCCTTTGGATTCACTTTTCTCCATATTTTTGGCACTCTACCTCCTACCCTGCGCATCCAAAAGCACGAAAACCACAAGTGAGAAGTCGGATGGTCTAAAACAGACAGTTTCGGTATATGCTAGCACATGGCATGGATATTGCCATGGGGATTACGGTCGCTCTTCGAGATCTTCAATTAATAATTGACACGTGTTTTTTAATGGGCCCAACGTACTTAATCGTGGAATTTGAGCCGATCATAGCTCCGGTCCACAGGAAAAGTTGGAATTTGGGAAGTAGAGGAACTCCGGAATATAGGATCCCACTTTGATATCAATGTTAAAACCGATGTTTACATAACTGTGCCAGACATTAAATCGGGAGTACCCTGATTCAAGGTTTAATAATCCGATCGGTTTTAATTGAAGTGGTATAATTTTAAAAATAATGTATGAAAAATAAAAATATCTTAAAAATAATATTTGTCACATATACTAGGGTTCTAAAATCTATCCAAAAAAAAAAATTACACAAAGCGTTTTGATTAACAGGATAGAAGAAGATAGGGATGTGTGGCGTTGGTTTCATTTTGAAGACAATTGATTCAATACTCCTATGCTACTATTTATAGCGTAGGGTAGAGAGATAAAAAAAAATTATGATATTTTTAAATTATATTATTAAATTTTTTAGATAAATATATAATTTTATTTTTTATTTATTGTTGTGTTAATTTTATTCTTATGAGTATAATGTTTATTAAATAAAAATAAAATTAAAAAAATAAATTTTAAAACAGAATTAATAAAATTTAAAAAAATATTTTTGCTTATGTAAAATATGTTAAGAGTATATTACATGGCTTCTTCTAATTTTTCTCTCCGTAGGTGATGCTTTGGCCTTAAAAAACAAATGCTTCTAATTTATCTCTACGTTCAAATTTTTTTTTGGGTACAAATCTCTACGTTCAAATTGAAGGTCATATTGAACATTAAATTTAGGGAGATTCATAGCATTTGGCTTTAATGGGAATTGAAAGACGAGCATGTTAATGGCGTCGAATAAAATGGTAATTAAGTTAATTATAAACCCATAAATGGAAATGACATGGTAATTAACTCAATTAAAACAAACATTCGATGTAAACGACAAAGAGAAAAAACGACCGCCTATGATCTCTGGCGCAACATCATGACTACATGTTCCTAACTAAATTATTGTGGTAACTTGGCTCTGCTTCCTCTAACTCAAGGAGACATTCTGGACGTACAAACTTAATATTCTTCATGAAAATGTTCTCTAAAATCTCTTCTACACAATGATCACTTATTTTGTGACCGCCATATTGAAGAGAAATCACTAAGTTATGCTCGTTGAGATCAGCCGCAGTGTCATCCCCTTCCGGCGCAATAGCCGGAGGGTTTTCTTCTGCTAAGGCTCTACTGCCGTCGGCGTGTGAAACTATGGCGGCTAATGCCACCGTTAGAAACAAAACCACCATGGCTGGCCTACACTTTAACGTTCTCATGTTTCGAGGATTAGAGTGTTTGATCATCATGCATTGCTGTAATAAGGGATTTATAGGGAAAAAATATGATCGAGTTTTTATATAGTAGGGAATGTTTTGAGACGTTTCATCTAATTAACTCCTATACATTCACGTTTCTTGCAGTTTTAATGTCTTGAATGTTATATCCAGGACTAAATAAACCCGTTACCCTGAAAATATGAATATTTGTGAAGATTATTTCTCGTGTGTATTATATTATAGGAGTACTATACAATTATGAATTTAGTTTTCTATTTACAATAGAATGTCCAAATGTGGCTATAATAAAGAGTTAACATCAATATAGCGTATGTACAAAACGGAAACTTCCCTATTTCAAACCATATCAGTAATCCGTCCAAACAAAAAAATCCATGTCAGTTAAAGATTTAAAAATAAAAATAAAAAATATCTTTGTTTTAATTTTTTTTATAGGGCAAAACTTATGTAAATTTGTTTATATTTATTTGATTAAGTTTATAAGTGAATTTATATAGGTGAATTTAATAACTAATAATAGAAAAATAACACGTGCCTATATAAAAAATTATAAATCATAATTCTAATAACTAAAAATAGAAAAAATAACCAATATCAATATAAAAAATTTTAAATTTGAACTAAAATTATAATAGTTGATGTAAAAATTTATACTAAGTGTTTATAGTTAAATTTAGAAGTACAGATAAGTATTATAATAACTAACAATAACAAAATAATAAATTTGTTTAGAGAGCTTAACTTAATGAATATAAACAATTTAAACTAAGCTTTGTCATTTTTATTATATGACAACAAATAAAAATGCAAATACTAAAATATTTTAAAATTGAAAAATAAAAATTCAGTAAAATAAAAAAATATAAATAATAATTGTATTCATTTCTTTGATAGAAGACAATAAATCATAAATTATAGTGATGATATTTCACATTCTTTTTTGTAAGATAAATTTTTAAAAAGGGGTTAGACTCACCCATGATTAAAGGACAAGGCAAAATCTCCCTTCCTCCTAGGCTATACTAATGTCAGTTAAGGAAAGTCATCTATTACCCTTCGGCATAGACCTAGGCACCCAGGAGCTAGGATGCCTCCGCTTCGCGACTGGAACTATAACAAAGTGATATTCTCTAGAGATCGAATACACTCTAAATAGTTATATGTCTCACTCTTTCACCAGTTAAATCCACGCACCATGCGTGATGATATTTCATATTCATTTCCTCTCGATTTATCTCTATAATTCTCAGTTGGGCCTTATTGTTTTATGGTCCAATCAGTTGAACCCGTTGCACTGTTGGGTTTTGGGTTACGAGTGGACTAAAGTCGTGTGCAGCCGTGTCCTACAACTTTTTTATACTACTGAAAAAAACAAAATTATTCTTAGTATTCTCTCTCCCCTATTTTCCCCCCACTTTTCTCTGCATCTAAACAAAACAAAAGTTTAAGAAATAAACCATGAAAAGAAAAGAAAATGCCCCCAATAAGATTTGCAATTAAAAAAACAAAATAAAAAAAAATGTAAACTATGCAACCAAAATTGAAGTGTAATTTGGCTTCAATTAGAGAGCATATACGCTATAATGAAGTCTCTAATGGTCCAAGCTCCATCTTCCCACCTTAATAAACCTCCACAGCCAACCTTGCCTGATTTAATCACTGTTGTAGTTTGTGTGTGGGAGTGTTATAAAGAAGAGTTTGAAGGGAATTGGAAGATACGCAGTGGAAATTAACTTTAAAAATTTTTTCATTCCCTGCCAGGATCTACCAAATGTGTTTAAGTCAAGGAGAAATAAGTGTTACCTTCGGTATTCGAGCTGTCGTCGCGACTCTTCGCTTCTGGAGTTTTCAGTCGCGACCTACTCAGCTTCTACTCTCGACCTGTCGCCTCTGGAGTTTTTTGTCGCGATTTTCCGAGCTACTAATCGCGACCTGTAGCATCTGGAGTTATTTGTCACGACTTCCTCAGCTTCTAGTCGCGACCTGTCGTATCTTTTCGGATTTCTAACGTTCAGATGCCTATTTAGTCACGACCTCTGTGTCAACTGGTCGCGACTTCGTCATACCTAGTGCTCTTTTCTCAATCGCAAGAAGCCGACAACTCAGATCGGCTTCCTCTACCGGTATCCACACGAACAGCGTTCTAATCACGAACGACGTGCTAACGCCTATTGTCCCTCTAAGGCTTTTTCAAGAATCCGTCATCACCGTCTCTATTTTTGCAGTTTCTTATCTGTAAACCTTTTGCACTCTCCTTGCCCCTTTTTGTCTCTTGTAGAGCCCTAGTCCCTAATGTCAAATATATAGGATGCTATCGGGTTTCTAATTGGGCTGGGTTTCAGAATTAATCTTATATTAATTCTGAATTTAATACAATATCATGTATTGCATAATTTGATAATAAACTAATTAAATAAATATGGTTTATATTAAATCTGTCCCACAGATTTAATTCACCTATTTATTTAATAAAGATAAGACGGAATTATATTTGATTTATTCTCATAAATCAAATTTGAGATATCTTAAATTCTAAAAAAAATATAAATTTAAATTCTAAAAAGTGAGTGTGGCTTAAATTGATTGGTTTTTATTTTTTGGTTATGAATTGATTTGGTTTAATTTTAAAGTTAGAGTGGAGTTGATTTTGAAACGTGGGAGCTTTCAATCCAAAAAGAGGAAGAAACAAAGCAGGCCTGGGATTGACACGTAGCAATTGAGCTTGCCACGATTACTAAACTTGGACGACTTTGATTAATCCTCTTCTAGAGGGTTTCTATATATATATATACACACACACACACGCCAACAAATTTGTTATAAATTTTATATTAATACGAGTAATAAATATAAATAAATCGCATCATCATGGATGGATTATGAAAACGATTGATAAAGATAAACTACACAATTATTTATAGGGGGGCTATTTCTTTAATAAAATAGTAGTGAGAATGTGTGTGCGTGTGGTTGTAACTTGAAAAAGCACAAGCTATAACTTGAATCTATCAAAGTTTATTTTTTGAGATGCTTAGATGATTTTGGAAATAAAGTGACACCATATGTGATTATGTATAAGGTCTTCTTCTTTCAATTACAATATTAGTATATATGACCTCTTTTCTCGTAAGATCGATCAGAATATGCTCTCTAATATTAAAAAATATTTATAAAAATATTTATAAATTATTAAGTAATAAAATACTCATATCAACCATAAAATTTAAACTTACTGAATTATAATTGGTGAGCTAATTATTTTTTATACTAATTGAACTAATTTTTAGTAGCCAATGCTAGATGGAAAAATTAAATCTAAATAATGTAGATAGTATCATATTGATGCTAAACAATGGAACTATCCATTTTATTAATGATCATGGTTCACTTCACTTTCAACGTGGATTCTTTTTTTTTATACAACGTGGATTCTATTCTTGAACCTTTCTTCTTTCTCAACTCAAAGGTTTCCTAATTATTACTACTATAAATATTTTTGGGCCAAAACTTGTTTTAAGTTGCGGGCCATTACAATGACGTCAAATCAATAAAAACCAAGAGGAGGCATTTATTGTAAAAAAAAAGAAGAAAGAACTTCCATGTTTAATTTTGACAAGTGGACGAGAATATGAATATTGAGTAAGTTTTTTTTTTTTTTTTGCCAAATTAAAGAATAAGTTGTAGGTAATTTTTTTTGTTTACCGTGATTAGGTCCGTACCGTAACCACTATGTTCCGCACACTGCCTTCAGCCTTTCACACACATTAAGCCAATCCACATTTGTCTTTACTTTAATCCATTTGTCATTAAAAAAATGTTCATCAAAACTTTTTGCCTGGGCTCGTGAATATATATATATATAGATAGATAGATAATTCTAAATTACTCCCTCAGTTTCTTACAATTTTGTTTTTACATAGATACCGCTCTTTCAATTATAATGTTATTTAATGTGAAAAGGTTTTGTAGTACTCCTAAAAAATTTCTTCAACATGAGCTTAATTATTCGTTTTAAGCATTAATACACATAGAATTATGACTTCAGGCCAGATGAAATCTAGCCTTGGCACATGACGGTAATTAAAGAGCAAATGGGGAATTATATTATTGCTAACATGAAAGATGAGACAGAGCAAACATTTTATTACTTTTGACCAGAAGAAGCAAAAAATAAGCGTTTTAGATGTGTTCTATGAAAAAGAAGCATTCTAGTAATTTTTGTAAGATATAAAATTAAATTTAAGCAAATAAATAATGAAATAAGTTGAAACAAAATAAATTTATTTTAACCTTTTGTTTTCTAACAATAGAACGAAAAGGAAAATAATTAAAGGGATTTACGCTCCCAGAGGGGCCTATGATAATTACATATGGCTAATAACTAACCCCAACTAGAATTATAAATTCCCTTAATATTAATCAACTGGACCAATTCCTGAATCATGGTCTGAGTCATTTTTAATTATTGATTAATCATTTTATTATTCATTAATTTGAGATAATAATGCTCTGATTCAAAATTAAGATGGTCCACATTGATAAGAACACAATGAAGATAGATTAAGGTATCTTCCTCAGATCAAATTCTTCGTTTCAAATTTTCAACGAAGAAAAAAAAGGTTTATAGCACGATCACATAAAAAAACAATTTAAGTCCACCGACCAATTGTTAAGCTTTTAGAATATTTCTTCTTATACTATATTTATATTTATTTTAAAAAAAATATTTATAAAATATTTAACATATAATATATTTAACTAATTTAATTATATTAAAAAAATTAATTAATAGAATATAATTTAAGTACTATATTTGCTTTCAAATAATTGTCAACGTTATGTTTCACGACGTTTTTAATATTATTTTATTTTTTTAGAAAAAGTGTTCAACAATAATCTTAATTATTATGACTTATTCCAATAAAAAATAGATTAATGAAGAAAAACAATGGATTAATAAAAGCTAAGAAAATAATAAGCAAGTTTTTTATGGATAATTGGATATAGTCTCCCTCACGTCAGTTCCATGGCTCAATAGCGAAAGCGAAAGAAAAAAAAAATATTTTCCCCCTAAAGTGATACAAAAAGAGAAATATTTATATATTTTAAGAGTACTATATGATCTAAATTTTGTCTAATTAAAATATAATAACTTAACTGATGACTCATCTAAAAAAATTTATAATTAATTTTATTTTCAAAAAAATAAATATTTTAATTTTTAAAAAATAAAAATTCATCTAAATTAAATTAAAAAATTTATTTTTTTAGTCTAAATAAAATATAAATTCTTTTAGATAAATTATCAACTAACTAAAATTAAAATATGCTAAATTATTATATTTTAATTAAATAAAATTTAGATGACATGACACTCTAATAATATATAAATATTTATCATATATAAATTATATGCGGGATCCACTTCGTCGTAAGATAATAATTATCGTTTATAAAAAAAATAAGAAGATCATAATTAGTTATTAATATATAAATGTTTAGCTTTTACAAAATAATAAATCAAACAATTACTTGTGCTTTTTAAAATTAATTTTCAAAGCTATATTTTAATTTTTGAATAAAGACAATAACACGTTTAAAATACTATAGTAATAATAAGAAGATTAAATCAAAATATAAAGGCATGTAAGTGATAATTTAATGAAACATAAATGCTAGCTTATTTTTATGACTCTGAAAGCAATCCTAAAGAGGTTGGCAAAGTTTTTAAAAATTTATATTTTGAAGAATATTAGGTATAAAAAATACAATTGTTGGGGTCTTTTTAGCATATTTGTTATTCTAGTTTGAAAAAAATATAATTAATTATACACTTGAAAATCTTAAAATAGATTTTTATGAATAAGATTTTTGCCACGATAATTATTTTTTGTTAACGAAGGGATATTCCTTTTTTCCAAAGCGCGAAAACTATAAGATGGCTTAATATATTCAGACGCAATCCAAAATTCTCGTGATTTGTATTCATTGTACTAATTTAATCAATGTTGTTCTAATGTTCAATGTTACTCGTATTATATTTGTGACAAGTTTGCTATTTTTTTTGTTTTTTTTTAACGCTGAAGCATTCTAAAAGATACGAATTGATAGGAAAAATCAGAAAATAATCATGATATCAGTAACACCTCTTTTTTTTTTTAAAAAAAAAAAGATTTAATAAATTGCCTTTTAAAAATATTTTTATTTTTAGTAAGGAGTTTCTAATATTCTTTTTCTGTAAAAAAATTACCAATGTATGTATGAAGCACAAAATCCTCTGGATTTGATTCGAATGAAAAGAAGTTAATTTATAATAATAATTCTCTAGTGAAATACACTCATCAGCCAATTTTAGGAGATGTGTGTGTGTGTGTGTGTGTGGAGTCCTATTTTTAAGCATTATAAAGTTTGAGTTCGAACTAAAAATTGTTCTCTCCACTCAATTTTTTTACTAATGATATTTAAATTATACACTTTATTAAAAGAAAAAAATCTCAAAAAATATTATTTAAATTTTAAAATTTATTATTTATTTTATAAGAGTAATTAATAGCTTATAAAGTATAATAAATAAATTGATTAAGAATTTTAAAATTTAAATGATATTTTTTTAAAAATTTCTTTATTAAAATATAGTTAATTTTTTTTTTCATTTAATCAAACCATACTTGTTTTGAATTTTTTTTCTTCCCTACCAAGCTACCCTTATATTCCAGTCACACTTCTTACTTATTTTCTAAGATTTAAAGGGTATTGTAAAATATTTCAATTTTTTATCTTTCATTTTTTTCGGACCGACATCCCAAGAAATTGTGTTTTAAGAGCAAGACCATGACAAATCTTATGATTTACTCTTTCAATTTTAACAGGAGATATAATTAAAGAGTTAATTTTAATTATAAATATAAAATATATTTTTTATATTTATTATTTTTTTAAATTAATTTTATTGATATTTTTTTAATAATAATCAATTTAAAAAGACAATGAGAGAGTTAAAGAGGATGATTAGAGTATTTTAAAAAAAATAATATTATAAAGATTAATTTAACTAGTTTATTTAATCAATTTAAATTAATTAAATAAGTTATATATTAAAAGATTATTAAATATTAATTACAAAAAATATTTTTTACATTCCAAAAAGTGTCATCTTATTACTAGAAGGTTCAAGATTGATTGAGGGCAAAAAAGTATATCTTTTTTTAATTAATTTGTCACATATACAGAAAGCAAATGGGTACATATAATGTAACTACAAAAACCGGAATTTCAAGTCCATGCTCGGGTTTTCCGGGGACGCGGTATGTAGACCATTTTATTATTATTTTTGCAATTTTAAAACCTGAATATTAAATTGCTGTCCAATTTTTTCCCAAATCATTACCGGTTCTTCCGGTTTCCAGTAAGTAGAATCTAACCTACGACGCCCACAACGGGAAATCAGATATTCTAGTTTAATGCCCCTGATTTTCTCATCCCTCAAAAATCCTAGAATTTAAAAAAAAAAAGAAAAGGAAAAGGGCTCAGTTAATAACTGAATATATTAATATTAGGATCGAATTCCTTTACCAAAAAACGGATTAAATTTCTTAATACTTTTTTAAATTATATTAGATATTGAAGGCATTAACGCGGGGTTTTCCAAATTTTAGAAGATCGTATTCAGCGACAGTTTTTGCGCTTTTGACCTTAGAGACAGCATTACTCTGTAGTTATTTCGCCATCTGTCATCTGCTCGTCTAACCCAATTATACTGCCAGGCTAAATAATAATAATAATAAGAAATTTCATTTCTGTATTTATTTTTTTCTGAATTAATTCTGACTCATAACACGCGCACCCCTCTCTCTCTCTTTCTCTCACCTAAATCCGATTGTGTATGTTTTCTTTTGTGTGCAGTTTCTCTCTCCACCACTCTGGCTTTCCTTCACGCGCATACTTATCGCTTCTTTTGTGGGTGGCCCCTATATATATCCCTTCTCTCTATTGCTCGCTTAGCAGATGCAGCGAAATTAATCGCCCTTTTCATCTTCTTCTGCATCTGTGTCTCTGTCTTAGTTGTTTTGTTCCTTTCTTTCTCACCAATCAATACCATTTCCCCTTTCGTTTTCACCCCCAACAACCAAATCATCCCACTTCATCGACAACAATAACAGAAGAACCAGAGTTATCTTCTTCTGCTTGTTATTCTTTTTTAATTATCTGTTTCTCAAACTGGGGAAGCAAATGCCGTCATTAGAGGATGATCTGTTTCCTTCTACGCCGGGCAAGTTCAAGATCGAGAGGGCTCACACCATGAATCGTCAGATGTACCGGTGTTTTGCCTCCACCAGCACCATGTTCTTGTGGGCTCTCTTCCTTATTGCCTTGACGGCTTCCTATTTGAGCTTCCAGGGTTTCGTTGATTCCGGCAGCCGCTACTTGTCGGTGTCTTGGGGAGGAATCCAATGGGAGAAGCAGGTCCGTGATTCAGCACAGATCCACCGTAACGGAGGCATGTCCGTGCTCGTCACCGGAGCTGCTGGTTTCGTCGGCACCCATGTTTCCCTCGCCCTCAAGCGACGGGGAGATGGCCTAGTTGGAATTGACAACTTCAATAACTACTACGATCCATCGTTGAAGAAAGCTCGGAAAGCTCTTCTAGATAGCCATGGCGTCTTCATCGTTGAAGGTGACATCAATGACGCCAAGCTGATGGCTAAGCTTTTCGACACCGTCGCCTTCACGCACGTAATGCACTTGGCGGCTCAAGCCGGTGTTAGGTATGCTCTGGAGAATCCAAACTCCTATGTCCACAGCAATATCGCAGGGCTTGTTACTCTCCTGGAGGCTTGCAAATCGGCGAATCCTCAGCCGGCGGTTGTCTGGGCCTCCTCGAGCTCCGTTTACGGCCTGAACGAGAAGGTGCCATTCTCGGAATCAGATCGGACTGACAAACCTGCGAGCCTCTACGCCGCCACCAAGAAAGCCGGTGAAGAAATTACCCACATCTACAACCACATCTACGGTTTGTCCATCACCGGGTTGAGATTCTTCACTGTATACGGACCCTGGGGAAGACCCGACATGGCTTACTTCTCCTTCACGAGGAACATCCTGCAAGGCAAACCAATCACGATATATCGGGGAAAGAATCGGGTCGACCTGGCCCGAGATTTCACCTACATTGACGACATTGTGAAAGGCTGCATCGGATCGCTGGACACTGCGGGGAAGAGCACCGGAACGGGCGGCAAGAAGCGTGGACCCGCACCGTACAGAATCTTCAATCTCGGGAACACATCCCCGGTGACCGTACCTAAATTAGTGAGTATCCTTGAGAGTCACTTGAAGGCGAAGGCGAAGAGGAAGATCGTGGACATGCCCGGAAACGGCGACGTTCCGTTCACACACGCCAACATCAGCACGGCCCGACGAGAACTCGGGTACAAGCCAACAACCGATTTGCAAACCGGGTTGAAGAAGTTCGTGAAGTGGTATCTTTCCTACTATGGCTACAATCACGGCAAATCTGTAAATTAATTATAATATTTTTTTCTCGTAGTCTTCCAGAGTTTTCTGTCATTCCAAAAGAAAAAAGAAAAAAGAAAAGAAAAGAACTAAGGAAGAAACAAGATTTGGAAAAGAAAAGGAATACATTCTTTACTTAATTAACGGAGCAGCAAAAAGAAGCTGGTGCTCTCTCTCTCTCTCTCAGTTGTGAGTTCTGGTTTTTGTATTATTATTTCTGGGGTTTTCACATTTTTATGTAAGTTAATGGAAGTGCTCAAACTTTTGATTTCTCCCATATCTGTTCTCCTCTCCTTAGCTCTCTTCGGTTTTAACTACAAACAAAATTAATTAATTCATGATTTTTAAGAAAGAATTGTTGATATTTTTATATACATAAAGAAAAATGTAATTTTTTTTAATTTTATTCTTTTTTTAAATTATAAGCCAATCGGAGGGCATTTCAGTTCGGGCAATTTGGGAGGCACGATTGATTGAGGTACAGAATATGACTTTTCTTTTTTTCTAGAAGAATTTATTTAAAATTATTTTTTTATAAGTTTTGTTTTTGAAAAGCTAGTCTAAATGCGAATAAGATGACGGTGGGGGTATTGGTAATTTCCCGGTGGGGGGAGTTTTCACTGGATCGTATATGGATTAAGGGGAGACAGCTAAGAGGAAAGTGACAGCTGGTACAATCGTGAGATACGGCTGGGTGGGGGGGGGGCTCACAGACGAGTGAGAGTGTGAGCAGTAGCCGTTGGATTTGGGCGAATCAGATGAGCGGTCAGATCCAGCTGTAAAGTCTCCGTACCTAATAAAGACCGAAAAATAGAATAAAAGTACCGACAAAAACCACCAATAATGATAAGAAAGTTTTGGGACTTTGGCATGGGGATGGGGGTGTAGTCAAGAAAAAAAGAAAAAGGTTCAAGTTGCACTTTTGCTTTGTAAATATTATATTTTTATTTTTTATTTTTGTAGAATATTGAAAATTTAAGGTTAATAATGCCTTTAAATTAGTATGACTAAATATTGGGAAAAAGGGAAAAATTGTACAACTGCATTGTTGAATTTGTTTTCCTAAAGGCGTAGCATTTGGACAAATTGTTTAAAACCATTTAATTATAATTTTAGTACTTAGGAGGGCATTCATTAGGGGCAGCTAGAATCCAATACTTGTGAAATAACTTGCGCATCTAGAATGTGAATATTTTATGAAATATATTCAATGACGCATCTCTAAAATACTAAATTAATTTAAGCTTTTTTTGGTTAGAAATTAATTTGATATTACGGTACTTTTTGGAGACGGGCTCACCAATTTTAAAAGGAAAATTAGGGGATGGGAATTGCTTTTTTATATATATATATATAAGCATATGTATAATTTAGAATAATTATATTCAAAATATTATTAGAGATCATTTCAATTCAAACCTAAATTTATTATGTTATAAGAAGCTAATATATTATATTAGATATAACTATTTCTATTAGACAGTAAAAAAAATTTTTTTGTCCACCCGATTCATCGGAGTTTTGTCCCAACTACATCCGAATCTGAAACGCGTCGCGCACTTAGCTATGGTAGGTGAGTCTCTCAATAAGAATTTTTTGTATATACTAAGGCTCGTTTACTTATGCGCTCAATATCCACATGACAAACATTTGACAAGGTGTGTACTCCAGCATCAGTTCGACTTGAAAGAGAGATTGAAACCAGCTGGCCAATGAATTTATGGAAAGCATCCTCTAGAACTCCGGCGACTGTGCGGCAATTAGGTTGCTTCTGAGAACCAAAGAAACGAGAGCCAATATATTCAATTGCCACCAAATAGCGTTGAATCCTAGGGTTTTGGCTCATGGATGGATCATGAATTGCAGCAGGCTTCTGTTCTTCCTCTTCGTCGCTAATATCTTTCGTTTTGGCAATCTTATAGGGCCTATCAGCAGATTCCAAGACAGTTTCAAGCGTATGCTTGGGATTTTCTGTCACTTGATGATCCTAAGCTCACAACTTTTCGCGACCAAACAAGAATTGCAACAATCTGAAATTGGCACTTTAGGGGCCTGATTCGAATTCAAAAATTTCCTTTTCTTGTCTTCTTGTTCCCTTCTTGCTCTCGCTCACCACACCAGGATCACTCTAATTTGTTTACTGTCTCGTTAATCTCATTGGCGGCGAAGAGCTTGTGTGATTCGAGTTCTTGGAAGTGAAATGGGTTTAGTTTTAGGTTTGATTCTCTTTGGATTTGTTATTGGCGTGGTGGCCGTCGTTGCTGCTGAAGCTTTTGGAGCGTTCTTGATCATTAAAAGGTTGAGCGCCAAGGCTAAACGAGACGAAGCCATAATTGTATCAAAATCGAAATCCCACGAGGGTACTGCTGAGCTTGATACCCAGCAATCGTTAACTTTTGTGGAGAATAAGCAGGGTGTGATCTGGGTTCTAGAATCTGACAAAATTCCAGAAATCCCACAGGACAAAACCAATCAGAGCAACTCCGCTAAAACCATCAAGATCGCAGCAAGAAGTTTGGCTGCAAAGCGACTAGGCAAGTTCTGTGAGCGATAACCACAACGACCTTCCTAGATCAATCACAATCCTCAAATTCTTGGTAATCTTTATTCCATCACATCAACCACTATAGATAAGAGTCTTTCCAACACTTTTCTGCTGTCTTGCCGCAAAAAGCCCTGCAGCACTCTGACTCTCTCAATCAGATCAACATGCAGAAATATGAAGACTTTGATACCATGTTAACTTTATTAGAGAGAAATAATGAGAAGAAATATGAAGAATCATATGTATTATTCATGAGTTACATGCTCATACAATCATGGTAACCCACTTGGATTTACACACTAATTTACCCTCACTTGAGGGAGATAAACCAACCCCACTTGGGGACTTTGAGGAGAGACCCAAGTTACCCTCTCCTTCACTATGGTGAGGATTACATAATCTCACACACAAACCTATATACTAGAGCCCTTTATATAGAGTTTTAGGGTCATCTAGATATTAGTGATTAACACTAACCACCTAAGTAATTCAACATTCTAACACGTCGCGCACCTAGCTATGGTGGGTGAGTCTCTCAATGAGATTTTTTTGTATATACTAAGGCTCGAATTCGAGATCTCGCTTAAGTGATACTGATTTATTGTTATTTTAAGGGGAAGAAGTTAGGGGGTGAATGTACGAATATTGTAAATATGGGCCTGGGCTTGCGAGTATTTGTTTTTGTTTGTCCCTGTCTCGTACTCCGTTGAGACGTTATTCTTGTTTAGGAATTAATTAATCGTCTAACCTCAAATTAATTTTTTTTTGCTGGACAAATATTTCTAAGAAATTATAATGTATAATTTTAAGCTTAACTTTTGGGGGAAAATATTTTAAGCTGAATTTTTATCTCGGAATCGTTCGTAATAATTTGGAAACTTTAAGATCTTTTAGTTACAAAATATCTGCGGTAATTTTAAATACTTTTCTTGGAAAATAAAAACTTAAACGAAATGAGAATTCTTTGTTGATAAATATAAAATTACAAATTTTTTCCTCATGCTCCACTCAAAGGAAGAAACTTACAAGCGCATTATATTCATAAAGGGATAAACTCACAATCTCACATTAAAAAACATAATTAAGGAAGTGCTTAGTGTTTTTTTTTGTTGCCAATATATACATATTATCTTGTTCTCAAATTACATAGGGTGATATAAGACCTTATCCGTTTAGTTTTAAATACAAAACTCTTTATAAAATTTAATAAACCATTTATAACTTATATTAAATAATACATTTATTTCTTCTACTCACTTTAATGAATAGCTTTCCCGTGCTCTGTCTTTAGTCTTTCCTTCCAAAAAACTATTCTACCAATCAAAGTTTTTAACATTTTAATTAATTTTAAAGTAAATGATATCACAGTTGAAGAGTGAGATTTTTTCTAAGACGATGAAGGATTATTGGTGGGGTTTTCTGTAATTTTCTATTTTTTAATTCATGGCATCTGAGGGAGGTCCAATGAGGGTCGAGGATGTGATTAGGGGTGAGGGGGATTTGGCTTTAGTCGGTGTTGCTATCAGTAGTCGTTGATTTGCGTAATAATTATTGGGAGTGGCAATGATTCAGTGGGAATACTTCGGGAACTTTAGGATCCCCTTAAAAATATAAAATAAGAATAAAAAATATTGAAATTAAAATATATAATAATATTAAGGCATTTTTATTCACCGACACTCTCTGTGGCCCTTCTTTACGTAAGTTGCCCGTGGGATTGTTGCTCAGCTGGCAGACATTTTTGACCACGTGGCACAAGTTACCACACAATACTTAAGTCTTATCACACAAATTCTTTACTTGCGTATGACTCGTAGGTGGCGTTTGGATAGATAAATTTGGATTTGCCTTTGACTCTTAGATTTAAAATTCATGTATTTAAAAGAATTTTTTATTTTAGTAATATAAAAAATTTCACACTAATAAGAACTAGTTGTCCTTCTTGTATGACTCGACCACGTGTTTGGGTAATATTGAAATATGAGAGTTTAGATTTTAAATAATTAGGGAGTTGTAATAAAAAAGTTTCTTTAGTTTTTGATGAAAACTAAACTTGTGTGTTTAGATAAAATTTAAGAAATAGCTTATAGAAAAAATAAGTTTTTAGACCGCTTATGAAAAAAGGTTTTTGGATAAGAGCTTATGAAAATAAAAAATAGTTTTTGATAAATGAGTATTTAGATAGATATTTCTAAAATGACTTTTATAATTGATAATTTATCAAAAAGGGTATAGGATAAAAGTTTTTTTTATCATCTTTGTTCTGTTCATCGAGCAAATTCAACAGCAGCGACAACAACGATGGCGGCGATGGCGAGCAACGAGCAGCGACGGCGGCGGCGTCCAATGAGCAGCGACAGCAAGCAACGATGGAGGCTTCAACGACCACGGCGGAGGCTTCAGCAACATCTTCCTCTCCATCAGAGAAGTCAGCAAGAGACCCACGGAGAAGTCGAAGACTGACCCACGGAGGCTGCTCCCATCGACGCTACTCTCACAGCGATTGTTGGATGGCAAGACCCACAACGAAGGAGAACAGTGAGAGAAGGTGAGGTGCAGAGGGAGAGAGGAGAGAGAGTAAGAACAAATAGGGATAAAATAGTAATTTGGTAGTCCATAAGCTATTTTACTATTTCAGAAGTTAGTTTCAGTAGATTATCTAAAATCATAGTTTAGTCTATAAGTTCTTTTAGACAAATATGACCGTTTGTTTAAAAATTTCTCCAAACCGAAGTTTAGGCCATAAACACTTTTAAAACTATAGTTTTCATTCCACCCAAACAGGCCCAAAATCTTATTGCTAAAATATAACTTTTAATGTTTAAATTTTCTCTTAATTATCGATTCAATCCTTAATATTTGACTTAAAACAATTCTATTCTTTAAGTTTCTTGATTTGAAATAACTAAATCCCTTACTCAATAAATTATAAAGATTAAATTATATCGACTATTGAGTAAAAAATTATAGAAATTAAATAGTTCTATTAAGAGTTTAATGACTCAATTGTTAATTGAGAAAAAAAATTTAGAAACCATTATATATTTTTCTATTTTTATATATCCAACTAATGGATTTGATCTAAATCCAATTCAAAATCCAAACATAACTTAAGGTATATTTGTTTATAGGTTCAATTATTGATCAAAATATACTTATCATATCATAATGGGTTGATTGTAATTTTTTCACCAAAATCGTGCTGTTAACTTCAACAAAGTATGATTTTCTTGGTATAATAACAAAAGTTGATTTTCTTAACACAATTATATGATATTTAGTATTATTAAGTTAAATTTTAATATTGTTAGACTTAATTAGCTATAACTCTTATAAAAATATATTTTACATCCACATGAAGACAAACCTAAAATCTTATATTTAAACAATCATAACATTTTTTTTAATTCGAACATCATGTGTGAGAGGAAAGGGAAAAGTAAAAATAAAATGTTAAGGTAAACCCAGTAAAGAGAAATATTTTTTTCATATGTATTTAATACTTTAAATGTTTGGTAGTAGAGCTTTGTTATCCTTTTGGTTTTATCAGGTTTGATCTGAATTAATCTAAGGTCATAAATTTTCTAAGTTAAAGTGAGATAGGTTTATAACATCCTGAAATATTTTTTACGTGTGTCTAATATTTTAAAATATTTTTATTACCTTGGAATTAGATGTATTAAAAAAATATTTTAAGAAAAATGGCGTACCTCAAAAATAATTTAAAATATTAGATATATTAAAATAATACTTAGAATGTTGAAAATATTTAAAAAAATAGTTCAGAGTAATAAATATATTATAGAATACTTTAAAGTACTGATTTACATGAAAAAATAGATCGGAATGCTAAATGCTAGATGTACCTTAATCTTAAAACAAATATGTAAACGGAGTACAAACTGGTTTTTTTTAGCCAACGGGTACAAACAGGTTTTTTTAGACAAAAATACGTAGGGATTTGATTTTCGCCAGAGACTTGTCTACAAATCTCAAGGCATGGGAAAAATAAACAAGGTCTCATTTCCACGAACCTGCTAATCGAGTTTTAACTTTTAATTACCTTGTCGTACTTATAATATTATACTTAAGTTAATTATTACGTTCACACTTTATAAAGACATATTCCTCCAATTGGCAGAGCATAGAGAAAAGAGAATCTTTGAGCTTCCCATGTTTATTTGTTCTCTGTGCTGACTTTTGTTTTTTTAAACGTCTCTTCGTTGCTTCTATGAACCATATATACAAGCACCTCCTTTTACTTATCATTATAATTAATTAATTAATTAAACAGTCCTTTTCTTTTTGTTTACCATTAATGCCATTTGTTTACCAAAATTCTCACTTTGGTGGTTTCACTAACTTTTTTCTTGGAAAAAAAACAGAAAAAAAGATCCTTCCTTTTAAAGGTTTATTATATCCTGCGGTGGTAATGGCCCATTATTATTACTATTACTTCCTCTTATTATATTTGATCATAAATATAATATTTTAATATATTATATATATAATATTTATTATTTTTTAAAATTAATTTATTTAACTTATAAATTAATATATAATTTAATATTATATATAAATATTTTAAAAAATCAATTCATATTTATTAAAATTAATTAATTTTTTTAATTATCTAAATTAATTAACTAGGTATCATATTAAAGAATATAGATGATATTGTTTTTATGAAGTTCTATTTATTTATGTACGAGGAAAGTGTTGGTAGGATCATGATTAATTGATAAGGGGATGGAGCACTCTTATCTCGAAGTGAATCAAATATGAAATACCATTCATTGCACCCCCCCCCCCCTCCTAAAGCAATGGCTCCACATTACTTTTTTGGTATTTTAGTCTAAACAACTCACTTTTAATATAGTATAGAAGTTGATATGATAAATTTATAAAAATACTCATACATATATATTAAAATTGGTAGAAATTTAGCATAAAGTGATGGAGTTCACCGTTTACCATATTTATTTTTCCTGGTACAAAGTTTCTGACATTTATTTTTAACTCAACCCACGCTCAAAACATTCTACCATATCCCCTTATTTTCTTAGTCACCGCCACCTTCCCGGTAGCCGGAGCCCTCACCATGAACATATCCGGAGCCACCGCCTCTGCCGCCACCTCCTCCACCTCCATGGACTCTTTCCTCGTCCTCTTCCTCTCCCAGACCCAGCTCGAGAGCCTGCGTATGACCCGGCGTATGAAACTGCCTCAGAACCCGCTCCAGATCCAGAACTTGAAAACAAAGAGGATGAACTAGATGAATAACTCGAACTGGAGCCAGACCCAGACCCGGCTCCAGCTCCTTCCCCGGATCCACTTCCACCTCCTAGGACCAAGCCCAGTCCTGCCCCGACTCCAAGGCCCAGCCCACCAAGGTCTAAATTCAAGTCCTTCCTTTCAATAACCCTGCTTTCTGACAGAAAAGCAGACGCGATAATCAATGGGAGTTGGTCCGAATAGTAAGCGGCTCGGTATTATTTAAGTGATGTCTCGAGTTCGAGCCTTAGCGAATATAGAAAATTCTCGTTGGGAGACTCACCCATCATAGCCAGGTGCGCGACGCGAGTCGGATCCGAATGTAGTCGGGGCAAAGCTCCGATGAACCGGGTGGGTAACAAAAAAAAAAAAGCAGACGCGAGAAGAAGAAGAGCAAGAAGAGAACAAGACCAGGATGCAGAAGCACCCTTTGGTAGGGAGGGAATGAAGGAGAAGGCAAGGTATATAAGGAAGATGATGGATGAAGTTATTGATACCACAATAAGTAAATAACAAACTGCGTTTTCTGATGAGAAACTGAAGATCAGTTTTGACCTATATATATATATATAGTTGGTGATGCTGTGATTGATGCATATATATAGTTGGTGATTCTATGATTGGTACATTATTTTATGGTTGATATCGGAAAGTGGAGAATGTGATAGACACAAAATTTGTTGTTGAAAGTTGAAACTGCGAGAACCAGAAGCATATGACTGCGTTGGTGACAAGTGCCCTGGAGAAACCGACCCATTTCATGTCCACTTACGATAATGGAGAATGAAAAAGCCGTTCACTGTTGACTATGATAAAGATTAATACTCTCAAGGAGTAGGAATCATCGAAGTGTGTTTTGTCTATCTTAACAATTTTTTTTTATACATTCGACCTGGTTCGAATTCAGGACATAGTGATTAAAGAACCCAATCATCTACCAACTGTGTCAAGCTTTATTGGTCACACAAGTATTCTCCTATTAAAGTAAATTATATTCGAGATACTATTAAATACTAAATAATATGAACAATTCTCTCACAAGGATTCAAATATTAGATCGTTATACTGTGAAGGACTAACTCGTTTTGTTAGATCCAATTATATTGGTAGTTTAGTTTTTGTATTTGCTTTAGTTACACAGGTTATTGTTGGTGGCAGCATTGAGCTAGGGTTTTGCATAGCACATGGCCACAAATTAAAAGGCTCACTGGTTATATATATTTTTAATGAAGCCTGGGTTTAGGTTGGTAGTGGCAAAGTACACTTGCGGAGTTATGAAAGGAGACAAGAACAGTAAGAAGACAAGTTGTAGAAAAGTAGATGTCTGTCGTGTGAGTGTAACGAGTGAGAAGAGAAACGAAGTGTTGGAAACTTAGCTGGGTAGTGGAGTAGGTGTGGGCGTGGTCCTATTTATTTGTGTGTTGTTGCAAGTGGATTCAATAATTTGATAGGATGGAGTAATTATGATCATGCGACTTCACTTCACTTATTTGACATATATCTTGCCCTTACTCATATCCTAGGGGCTCATATATATATATATATATATATATATATATGGGCGTGTGCGTGTGCGTGTAGCTAGTAATGAAGCTAAGGGTAGGCCAAGGGTGAATATTTATCAATGCATGCACTTAACTTGTCAATATATACATAGCTAAGCTAGATTCTCCAGGTTCATCATATATAATTCTATCGTTTTCTCTCCTTCAACCCCCACTCACTTCACCTCCTTACTGCTACCTATTATATAAATAATAGATCTAGCTAATATAATTAGGGAATGGGCTTTTTTAGGTTTGTTATAAATTTTTATATAATATATATTAATAGCTAATTAAACACCTTTCTTCCCACCAAAAAAACAATCTTTGTTAGTAAGTAATATGGATGCTTGTGGATATATGGTTCAGTAAACAATCAGAGATTGCCAGCACAGGTAATCCCAAAAAAATCCCTCCATTGTGATCATCTTTGTTTTACTGTAATTAATCAGCTCGAGATTAGATTCAAACACTTGTTAGTAGACAGAAATAGCCATACTAGAGCTATACGGCTTATATTCATATTTTTCGTTGCTTTCCCATTTTTTGGTGTATATATTAATCAAGGGCCATGCCCTCTTCTTCTCTTAGCCTAAGTTATCTTTCAATTTGTAGATTGTACATGAATTAATGTTCCTAAAAAAAAATCTCCCTAGATATTTTCCCCGAGGGTTCAGTAACTGGCCACACCCGCATGGTTAAGTGTCTAGTTTTTTTTACGTAAGCTTACAGTATTTATCATAACAGTGACTAATCTTGTAGACTTCCTAGAAAAGATTCTAGTACTGGCCATGAGATTTTTTTTATCCACACTACTAGGAATTGAATCCCTAGGGAGCCCAATTAAACACGAATTGTCTAGACCTCATGGCTAGTTAAGTATCTTTTTTTTTATACAAGTAGTTAAGTATCTAGTCATTATAGATAATGAAAATTACAATCTCCATGGCCCACTGGGCTTGAAGGCCCAACTAAACATGTAGACATGTAGTTTTGTTTTTGTCACAATGAAGACATGTAATTTGGTATTGATATGGGTACTTATCCTTTAAATTTCATGGGTCAGTTATACCAAAGAAATAAATTCCATGGGCTGGTCAATTTGAATTTACCATAAAGCCTCGTTTAGTTTCCGGCACAGAATCATTCTTATTCCATCACCGAACAACGATCCTCTCTCGCTCATTTCTTGATCTCGGACTCTGACTCTGTTCTGTTCTCTCTCATGGCGGAGGTGAGCTCGTATTTTCTATGACATTATTTTTAATTTGTCGAGATTCTTCTCACAGCTTGAAAGTAAAAGCTATCAATTTGGATCTTTAGCATTTTTTAATCCCGTTTTGCTATCGAAATTTAATATTTTTTGTCCTCTTTTTTTATTTCGCTGCTCGTGATTGCGCTTCGTTACGCTATTGCATTATGCGTTCCAATAGTTATTGCAACCTTGAATTCCCCCCCCCCCCCCTGAATTATTTGATGAATGTTTGTCTCCGATTTATTGGATCGTTTGACCGCGGGTTAATTCCCCCCTTAATAAGTTGTGGTGGTAACGCTCTTAAATTGTTATTTGCGTGTGGTTTTCTTACTGTCGGATTAGCTGCGGCGATTTGTGAAAATGAAGAAGTTATTTGATAGTTAAATGGTATAATAGGTACATGGTTGTCTGTGCTGCTATGATATCCAAAGATTGCTTCCTGTAAATAACTGTTCTTGTCGACGATTTGTTGGAATCCCCTTCATGCTCTGAGAAGTCCTTTGGTTCCACAGGATATTTTTTGTTTTTCTTGACGCTTGCAATTGTTCAAGAGTCTTTTCCAGATTTGTTTGGGGTACATTTTCATATTGGTTTCATCTACAAGGCCATTATATCATTGGTCTTACATAGATTGATTGAATATTATCTAGACTCTCAATCAAGTCTTCATTTATCTTCTGTCGACATCTACTTGAATTGTTGCATGTGGAGGATATATGAAAAGCTGAGGAATGCTTCTAGTACCTTCACTCACTCATTCATTTGGTTCACAATGATGTTGGGGAGGAGGGCGCCTTTGATATCATTGTGTTTCAAACTGGGCTCCTAGTACTAGATCATCCTCTAGCATTCAGTTGAAACCTGATTTATGCTGTTTTGTTTTTCCGCTTTGGACTTACCAGTTCAGTAACTTCCTATCCTCTTCGTTTTTTCCCTCATGTAATTTGTCTCATATTTTTTGTTAGATTGAGCTCAAAACAGCACCTGCTGATTTTCGTTTTCCTACAACCAATCAAACCAGACATTGTTTTACTCGTTATGTTGAGTTTCATAGGTAGGTTTTCTGACACTGGCTATCTTGCTCAGTAGAACTTGTTTCTAGATTTTGTTCTTGAACTTTAAAGTTTCACTACAGGTGTGTGGCAGCAAAGGGTGAAGGCGCGGGTGACTGTGAGAGGTTTGCTAAATATTATCGTTCCCTTTGCCCTGGTGAATGGGTAAGTTGTCCTTAGCTGACTTGTTTGCTTGAATTGACTGGATTTTTTGTGTAAATACAAAAATTGACAATACATTTGGACAGATGCCACTTATGATTGCCAAAAGTTGATTATATATAACCCTCAACATCATAAAGTTCTTAAATCATTTGAAAGTAAAAGAGTCATGGATTATCAATAAAATTAATGAACTCCTTGTGCCTTTGTGTAGTCTCTATTATATTGTTTGCGGTTCCCCTTTTCAGATAGAATTTTAATTGTTAGGTATTGTTGATACTGTAATGTAATATTAGTGATTGTATAAATTATTAGCTGATCCTAAGAAATAGGCATAGAATCAGGGAGTTAATCCCTTTAGTTTGGCAATTTGTTCCTAGCATTTGTTTTCCCTCTTTATAAAATATTTCATGCAAATTGTTTATGGAATCATCGGAAAATCCCAACATTTGTTGTCAGCAATCAACATAGTTATGCGCTATTCTGCTTAATATTATAATAATGTGAGAACAATTATTAGTACAAACAATAATCCAACAAAAGTTCTTAGTATAATGAGTCACTTTCAGGATGCAGCATTAACTTGAATCATATGACATATCAAGTTATTCAGATTTATTGTTTTCTGTATAAAGTAAATACTGATGGATGATGATCAAATGAAGAAGAAAGGACACATGATAAAGGGCAACCCAAAGTTGAGAATATACACTAGAAAGGTAGGATTTAAGTATTTTGTGTGGATGAAAATTATGTGCAAGCAACCAAATGAAAAATGGAACCTCTTATTATGTCTAACTATCACAATCCATTACAGGTTTGATTCTGTGTGTGTGTTTTAAAAATTAATGTGTCACGTGTGTGTAGAGGGCCAATAGATTAGGCTATGCAACTCTTTCCAGCTTGTTACATTGATGGATACTAGTTTGTATATTTAGAGCCATGGTGCTGATATAGATATAGGTCATGGATACACTCCTTTAGCTCACTTGCTGGGAGTTCTGAGTCTGACAGTCTTCTAGTCAACTTCAATACATTTTGAACTAGTAGGTACATGTCTCCTGATGAATTCTGTAATCATGTTATAGTCAAGAGAATATTGGGCTGCAGGGACTGAATGACATAGATGATGGATTGCTGTCTTGAGAAATAACTAAGTGGGTGGTAACCAAGGGAAATCAATAGGGAATTTGTTAGAAAAATGGGAATATAAGTGGGGTTGAGGTGAGGGATAGGCAGAGTTAGGGTGGTTTGTGGGGAGACCTTTAGGTGGCTCAAAATACTCAAGTTTTTTTCTCTCCCCTTTTTCTTGTGTCTTGACAATTTTCTGGTTCAGGCGTTCATCATATTGCTTTAATTCTCCATAGCTTGTAACTGTCAGTCACTTGATTCAGAATTATGACTTCTATGTTTCTCTATAATTTTCTGCTTCTGTTCTTTCATTCTGTGTTTCTCTCTTGCTATTTTCCTTTATATTAGAAACGATGTAGAACTTTTGAAAGGTAACACATTCCTAAAAGAATGAGTTGGAAACGAAAAGTTAATTTTTTCTCTGCATATGCCCCTTATAACTTTTTGTTAAGTGAAATGCATAGTCATTGCATGTTATCTTCTTTTCAATGTTCCTCCCTACTTTTTGGGGCATAATAATGTATTGTGTCGATATTGATGGCTATCTCACATTACATAATTTTGAAAAAGTGAAAATGGTTGAGTGATCTCGTAGTTAGCTAATCAAATATGCCCAATTGTGCATATATGCAATTAAGTGTTAATTTCTTCTACAGAGTTTAACTTTTTTATTCGGACTAAAATGTTGCAGGTTGAAAAGTGGAATGACCAGAGGGACAGTGGAACTTTTCCAGGACCCCTGTGAGTGATTGTCAGATCCCAGGATACCCTTGTGAGGTGTGGGAATTCTTAAGATTATGTTGGTTTTTCTTTGATATTTTGGTGGTCTTAAATCTTCATACAGTCAAGGTGGATCAATAAAGCTTTTTGGATTTTCATTGTTGCAAGTTGGCAAACTGCTAAAGTCACCTTGTTTTGAAGTTGATTTGTTTCTGACTAATGGAATTGTTAACTTCTGTTTGAAACATTTGGTTTTGAAGTTTCACAGCTCCATCCTCAACCCACACTCTTAAAACTAGAAAAAAATAATAATCATCCGTTCTTAAATATAATCTAGTTTGTAATACATACATATGTGTGTGTGTGTGTGTGTGTATGACTTGATAGATAATTTTTACGGTAGAAAATGATGTGAAAAGGAGTTGAATGTAAAGGATATCTGCTAGCCAGAGATAAGTACCAAATTCGTCTTCTATGGGCAGTGAAATTCCTGTCTGTGTGGAATATTTATTTGAATGTGTAATTTGAAATTGTGTGAATTCAGAAATGTTATGATCAGACTAAATTTTCTCAAAGCATGCTATTTGATCAAGATTGATGGATTAATCCTCACGGTCCTTCCATTTGGTGGATTAAACAGTTGAAAGGATTATCTATAATTGTGTCGGATGATTAAGTCATTATGCTTCATCATCACATTATTATCCCTCAAGTGACGAGTTAATGTCCACCACTTATCCGGTGGAAATTATCTCTATGGATATGCATTAAAGAAATAATGACGATGTTGAATGCGAATTGACCACTGAACTCCCCAGTCCTCACTGTAAATTGTGTACTTACATGTCTTGAAGCAGGGCACGTGTTCCTTGATTTGATATCAATTACTTAATCTGTCATCTCACTTTCATTTTACCCATGATCATGATTATGATATCAATTGAAATTAGCGATATTTACAAACTTCACAATTAAATTACAATTATTTCTCAAAGTTACATAAAATGAGAAATAACTTTGATATGCATGGAGGCAATTTAATATAAAAATGCATGCATACCATTTTCAGTGGCTCCACAGAAAAACGAGAATACAATATAGAAATTACGTACGAGGGAAAACTTGTCCAAGTTTATTTGCTATATTTTTTAGAAAATGATAGCTAGGTTCTAAGTTATGAACCACTTGGCGGCATCTCAATTTCATTTCAATACTAGAAAGAGCCATCAAATATGGGATTTTATTAATCATATTCTAAATATATCAATACATCACACACACATAGCAATTTCAATTCTTTTCCAGTCCAGAAAACCCCATTATACACGACAATAATATAAGAGGGAAATGATAGGAATCTATTTTTTTGTGGAAAAATAGATCCCTATAAAAGGCACGAAATTAATTAAATATGCTTTTATTCTCTCATTCTTTGTGGCCAAAAGTGGCAAAGTTATTTTATTTTAATCAAACCACCCGCTTTTTTTTTTTTACTTTGAACTGTGACTAATTTAATTTAAATCTTTACAATCGCATGAGTGGAAAAAATCTTCAAATTAATTTATAATAAAATTACATATCTTATTTTTCAATATATTTATTTGACTGAAGTATATTCGGATATTATAATACTTAATTAAGAGAAATTATCTCAAATATTTTTTTTTTGTTTTCATACACACTCAAATATAAAATCGAGACTTTGTCTTTTAAACTGTAAAAATCTTTTCAATTTAAACCAAAATACTGTTCGTGTTGGGAAGGGAAGTGAAAAGGTTGAGATGGGGGTGTTAAATATGTCAGCTCACACGGAGAAATTCATGAAATGTTTCGTCCAGTTTTCGCCCAATTTATGATTCAGCAATCTTTCTTTGCCTTTTCATTTTGCCAAACAAAAGAGATTTATATTACTTTCTTTTTTTTCCCCTAAATATAAAAAATAGATAATTTTATTAATTTTTAAATCAAACACACAGTCCTTTTACATATTTGATCTTATCAATATTACACCCTAACAAATATGGACGCGTACTAGGGAAAGTGGCTTCTTTGTTGTTTGTGGGGTTTAAACGTGTCATGATTATATTAAGTGGGATAGTGGTCAACCCACTGATAATGACTAAGCAGATTTTTTATTGATTATTACTCACATAATGAAATATCTTACTTTCATCTACATATGCACACTGCTCACCCATTTTTTTTACTCACCCCAACAAAAAAATTATTATTTTTTCTAAGCATGAGAATATAAACACCTCTATTAACGATATTCGGACATTGATCAGTACGTCTTTGATTGGGATGAACCGGACAAGAGATGGGCATGGGTTTGGAAATGGCCTGGTATGCAAAGAATCAGAACCTTGCTTTGGCTAGCTGCAAAGAACAAACTTGTCACCAATGCTGAGCGCATAAGGAGAGGCATGACAACAGATGGTAGATGCTTCCTTTGCCAACTGCCAAGCCGACTTAGAAGAACTTGATCATATTCTTCGACAATGCCCTGTTGCTGTCAGTTGCTGGCAAAAGGTGATTCCACTCCAACAATGCCACTACTTCTTCCACAAACCGTTTAAAGAGGGGCTGTACTGGAACCTCAATCCCCGCTGCATGGGGGTGCACTGGCGTTTGGTTTTTGGTACTTCAGTCTGGAAACTATGGGATAATAGGAATAAGAACATTTTCTTGAATGATTCTGTAACCCCCGGTAACATTATCATCTCCGTGTGCGCACTAGTTAACCACACCACCAGATCCAGTTATCTGATTAATGCGTTGGATGCTGATTCTTAGTGGTTGTGTCTTGTATTTTGTACATAATTGTTAATACGTTCCCTTTCACTAAAAGAAAAAGACCTATATGGAATTTCTAATAAGGACTATATTCCATATCAGGGATAATTTTTTCAGGTAAAATGACTAAATTATCCCCCAACAATATGACGAACATAGAAAATTCCACAAAAAACATATTACGTAGAATGAAACTTGCGTTAATAAACCAATCCCTACGTATTAAATTAAAGTAATAAATATTAATAACTAATAAATTTAATTTTGGGTTAGGTCTAATAAAAAATATTAATTATTCGTAATAATATGATAAATTAATATTTAAATATCTATTACAATAAGTGTATGGAGAGAGAAGTGAGGGGAAGAAATATTAAAAAAATAATTTTTTTAATATAATAATTTTTTTTTCTAATTTTTTTTATCTCTAATTTTTTTTTATCTAAACATTAAATCGGAGGATATATATTTGTAGAAAAAGAAAATAAATAAACTGAAAGGCTCAAGAAACATGAAACAGGTAGTAAAAGAAAAAAACTAGGACACCTTTAGTGCTCTTATGTGATGGGATGGATTGACAGCGAGCAAACTCGGAGAGCCATCTCCAACAGGTAACAGGTAACAGGTAACGCCACCGTGAGATAACAGAATATCTCAGTGTCTCAGGATGTATGCCTGCTTAAAGATGATGAAAGGAACTCTGAAATGGATGGCTAGAGAGATGAGGATAGAGCCCAGCGTTTTGCTTTGTTTATGCAACCAAGACAGAGCGGAGAATAGTAGCTGGTTCAGAAGCTCAGAGTAGGTGCTGTAAATCAAAAAGAAAACGAAAACAAACAAGGAACAAACTAAACAAGTAAGCTTATTAGTGAGTAGGCTTGCGTAATTAATTGATTAATTTAATATGCAGACTCCAACGGTTAAAAACGTGCAATCCCCCAGGCTCCACACTAGATATCTGAAAAGAATATCAACGTCCATATCAATATAATGAACATAAAAGGGAGACGAATTGTTCATAAATCATAGTTTGAACTTTGAAGCCCATGTAACTGACACGCTAGAAAAGCTCATCACGATATAAACCGCTAAAAAGGCTGGCCTTTGTATTCCTCGTGAGTCGTGACCCACTTTTCTCTGAAGCGCGTGGCCATCGAGTCTCCTCCTCTTCGTTCTTTTGTGCTCTCACCATCAAGCTCATATACACTCTTTCACCTCCTGTGTTCTGTAATTTGCATTATCTTCTCTCTGGAAATTCTCACGACATGTTTCACTTGAGCAACACTCTGATTGGCATCCTCAATTTCTTGACGTTCCTCTTCTCCATTCCCATCCTTTGGATGGGTATTTGGCTCAACAAACACGGCGCCACCGAGTGCGAAAAATGGCTCGACAAGGTTTTCATTGTGTTGGGTGTCTTCCTCCTCTTGGTGTCGCTCGCTGGGCTTGTCGGCGCTTGCTGCCGCATCTCCTTGCTCCTCTGGATCTACCTTGTAGTGATGTTCTTGCTCATCGTCATCGTCTTCTGCTTCACAATCTTCGCCTTCGTCGTTACCAACAAAGGCGCCGGGGAAGTTTTATCCGGAAAAGGGTATAAGGAGTATAGGCTCGGCGATTACTCTCACTGGTTACGGAACAGGGTGAGCGACCCAAAATACTGGAAGACCATGAAGAGCTGTCTTCAGAACGGCCAATACTGCTCCGACTACCAAAAGCTGTATGGCAAAGACGATGTTAACAAGTTCAATACAGAGAAATTAACACCGCTTCAGGTATTGTGGGATTTAATTTCGTCCTTCACCATCAACTACTTCTCTGGGTTTTGATCTGTGTTCTGTGTAGATCCGAGTCAAAATTCGGTTACCGTATTAGCGTTCTTTACATTTCTAGTCATGGTTGGAGCAAGCTCTACTTATAGTTTTATGGCTATTTGAAATATCTTTGTTAGTCTGAACTCTAGTTTGAATACGACTGGGGTCTTTTGTTCTTAAATTTTATTTTATTTCCTCTGGTAATTCGATTTTCTCAAAACACGACCATGAGAGTATAAAAATTCCAGGCAACAGTGCCACCCTCCGATCCTTTCATTCTTCACAGTTCTTTTTCACTTTCAGTATGCTCGGCCCGAGACATTGAATTCGAAATTCTAGAAATTTCTGGAAAAGCCTCACACTCGTCAGGTCAAAATTGTGAGCATGTTGACTGTAGAATACTAATCTTTATTTTATAATTTTTGTCTTTTTCTAGGTATTCATGGTCATTTTTTTGAAAGAAGACGGTCTTTTTAAATTGGTCTAGCTTTAGTCTGAAACTGCGAATGAAGTAAAAGTAAGATTCACATAAGCTGGGCGTAGCTTATTGTAATTGCTGATCTAATAGCTATCTTATTTATGCATAAGTTACTCGGTATGAGATGCAAGTTCTGATTCTTCTGGTGGGATGTAATGTTCAAATAGAAAAACTCAGAAACTTGAACATAGAATGAAACTGGCACTCAGTTCTGAATGTAAACCAGTTTATTGGTGCTAGAATTTGATACGACTGATCTCAGGGCAAAACCTGGGTGTTGATCAACTTGAAATGTTTTTCTGCTAAACTTTGGACTCTTTCTCTGATGTTGACATGTTTGATTCTTGTGTTGTGTGTTGCAGTCTGGGTGTTGTAAGCCATCAAACGACTGTAACTTTGTATACGAGAGCCCAACCGTGTGGAACAAGGCGGCGAATTCGAATTATACGAACCCTGATTGTCGTGCTTGGAACAATGATCCCAATGTGCTGTGCTACAACTGTAATGCATGCAAGGCTGGGATAGTGCAAGGCACTAAGACTAATTGGAAGAAGTCGGCTAAGGCTAACATAATATTCCTCGTCCTCCTCATTATTGTGTACTCCATTGGCTGCTGTGCATTCAGAAATAACAGGAGGGATGATTGGAAGTGATATAATTAGGCTCAGAAAACTCAGAATAAACGTAATTAGTACTTAGCATTTAGATGGATCTCAAGTTTGTTTCTATTATGTTTCAGTAATCATGTAATGTAATATGCTATGCTTGCTGTAAATTTGCTCAACCTTGTATTACATTTCCTAGTGTTACTTTGGTGTGCAGCCTTGATCTTCTTTTTAATTTGATGATAGCTCCGTAGAGCTTGTTATCTTCCATTTGATTTGTATCTGCATTGTTAGTTTTGTGCAACTCATTTTCTTAATCTACAGGTAATCCAAGGAGGGTTGAATTGCGATTTGAAAATTGTGGTTCTTTGGGAAATTTCACGTTCTTAATTACTTTTTTTTTAATAAAATGGGTTCTTATTGCTCCTCTAATATTAATATATAATTTATTTAATTAATCTAATTATATTAAGGAAGTTAGTTAAGTTAGTTAATATAATATTTTTTTAAAATTAGTTAATATAATATTTTTTTCTGAAATATTTTAATTATTTTTTTTAACTCTCTCTCTCTTATTTTATTATTGTTAAAGGAATATCAATAGGAGTAATTTAAAAAAAATTAATAAATATAAAATATACTCCTTATTTTTAATATAAGATTTAATTTATATTGTAATTTATATTATAAATTAAATTTTATATTAAAGATAAGAGGAGGAGTATTATGTTTAAGTAGTAACTTTTTAATTAAATTTTATGTTTACAGCTGTAGTTGTATTATTTAAGTTTTTAAATAGAGAGTAGAGGAGAAAGAAGTGCTGAAGTGCTCCAACTATATCAGTAATTCAAATTGATAAGCATTCATGTTGTCTTTTGCCCTTCAAGGGTTCCGGTATAAACAGTGAAGCTGGAATTGACCTTGGTAGCACGACTTGATTCTTTTATGAGTAAAGGTTAACGGTATGCTTAGTAGGCTAAAATAGTTTTTGCTAGAACTAAAAATAAAAATAGAAATAAAATTAAGTTAAAAATAGTCTTTAAAATTATTTGGTAGGATAAAAATAAATATAGAATTGATGTATATTTTTTTTATAATTTAGGGATAAAATGATCTAAAATATTTTTTTATAACTTGAGAAAAATTGAAGTTATCCAAGAATTTTATAATTAGGATAAAATAGTCCAAAAAAATTTATTTCTACTTCTTAATTTTTCTGGTAGAACTGAAATGACAAAAAATATTAGAAGTGAAAGTGAAAGTGACTTCTATTGTACCAAATAGAGAAATTTATGGGCAGGGCAACCCTATGCTCGGTGCCCTGCTCGAAAAAATCATAAGATACATTTTATAGCCTGATGTCCGGCCCTGCCTAGTAAAAGCCCTAACTATTTTAGTTTGGGCGGGCATAAGTGGGCTGGCAATGGGCGAATTTGTATACCTAAATCGTGATGCCCTACTCATATTATAGAAAAAAATTTGTAATTATAAACTTATAAAATAATACTATATTTATGTCTTAAAGAGTTAAATAATATCTATAATTCACTAAGAATAAGGTAACAAAAATATAGTAATTACAATCTTTAAATTCATTGCATATATAAAAAAAACTGAAAATCTATAGCGGGGTCAAATATCTATAGTAGTATTACAACACCAATAATCGAAAGCTTGGTAAGTAAAGTATGAGAGCAATTTTGGTATCTACGTAAATATAAGAATTATGTTCAAGATTTTGAAAGTAGAGTTACAAATAGAAGAAGTTAAGAAAAGAAATAAAACTCTAAAAATAATAATAATATATATATAAGGCCGGCCAAATAGTAAGGCGGCATACTTTACTTAGTGTCCTGCCTTGCCCGACACTTGGCCTAGTTCGACCTTACCCAAATATATTTTGGATAATTTTTTTTGGGTTAGACTGAGCAATTTTTTTTCGAGCTCAATGAGGCAAACTAGACATACGGACACTATACATACCCCTACTACAGAACAAGAAAAATAAAAAATTTTATTTTTATTTCTATTTTCCTACTTACACTTCCCTTCAACTAAATATACATAATAATAAAGCATATTATGGGCCACTGTATTTATAATGGCTCCAACATTTATTCTTTCATATCTTGCAACGCTGGACGGCTTTCAAGAAGAGGAATTGCTGCTTTGATTTGTGTGCTTATGTTAATTTCTGTTTTTAATCCTATTCAAAAAGTGGCAACTCAACTCAACTCCAACAGAGCTGAATCATAAAAATGTTTTTTTAATCCAAACTAATTGGTTTGTTTGGTGGGAGACAATTTTTTTTCTAAGCATATATATATATTTATATTAGAGATAATTATATTTAAAATATTATCGAGTAATAAATATAGGCGCGTCTCCTAATAGAAATTTAAACATGAGTTTGTCATTTTATAACTTATGAAAAATTACCATTTTCCACTATATCAAACCTTGTTAGCAAAAAATTGTTTTACTAGCAAAGGAATTAGATTATGTGTCTGTTTGGATTGATTTTAAAATAAAGTTTTAAAAGTGTTTCTGACCCAAATCTTAGTTTAAAATTTTTTTAAAACAAACATATCTATTTGTACAAAATGACTTATAGACTAAACCATAATTTAAAACTATGATTTTGAATAAACTCATGGGAATAGCTTCTGTAACAAGAAAAAAGTTTATATACTATCTAATTACTATTTTATCCTTACTTTTTTCTGACACACTTTCTCTTCTCTTCCGTATTGGTACCTCTTCTGTGTCATCGCATGCCTTCTTCTACCATCATTCTACTCTCGCCGTCAAAACTGTCGTCACTTCCGTTTGTACTATCGAAGAAGAAGAGAAGTCATCGTGGGTCGCGAAGAAGAGAAAAGGAAGTCGCCATTAGAGAAGAAGATGAAGTCTTTGTGGGTCGCAGAGAGAAGCAGAGGAAGTCATTGTTGGAGAAGAAGAGGAAGTTGTTGTCCGTTGCTGAGTGTCGCTTGGAATTTCTGGAGAAGAAGATGAAGATGGCATCGCTACAGAAGGAAAGAAAAGCAAAGATGGGACAGTCTGACGAGTGAACAACCCTTTTGTTTTTTATCTTATACATTTTCTGGTAATTTACCAATAACAAAAGTGTTTCTAGTAATAACCATCTAAACACTCATCTATTTAAAACTTTTTTTTTCTTAAGCTCTTCTCTAGAAGAGTTTACATAAAAACTATTCAAAAGTATTTTTTTTATAAACCTTTTTCAAAAAATCTATCCAAACAAGGCCCTATCAAATTGTGAGCGGGGAAGGGGTTGTGTTGATCCTCGCGGGTGGATTGCATAAATTAAAAGAGTCTGGGCCCAACTGAATGGGCCTACCGTTTTCTCACTGAGCAGTGGATTTCAGTTGGGCCCAAAGATCTTTTATAGGTCCAACAGGATAGGCCTAGCTAACCATATTCCCAACATTATCCGCCTTAATTTTTTTAGGGAATGTGGTGCTTCCCTAGGTTTGGGAATGAGTAAACTTTCTTGGATTTATCTGTTTGTATTTTGAATGTCATAATAAAAACATGATCAAAAATTTTATTTTTGAAAAAAATTAACTTTATCCGCTTACGTTTCGAATGTCATAATTAAAAATTATTTACTCAAGAGTTGGGAGTTCATCTTGCGATGACCCTACTCTAGTTTTATTGATAAAAATAATATTTAGTAGACTATTCTATTAGCTACATTGTCTAAGATCATACAACTGAATTTATTTGAGTTTCTTATCATTGATAATCGGGGAATCCTTGTAAGTTTTTAAAGAAGAAATATAATTATAAAAAAGTCCTAATAATACGTGAGCATTATAATTGCGTGTTGATTTCTTGTTATAAGATATTTTAGTGATTATATTTATTTATTAAAACTTTATACTTATTATCCTTTAATAATCTTGACATTGATAGTTTCAAAAAATATATGGCACTAGTTCATCATTTCTTTTTGGCCAAATGATCAAATCAAAATATATGTATGTATGTATGTATGTATGTATGTATGTATGTATGTATGTATGTATGTATGTATGTATGTATGTATGTATGTATGTATGTATGTATGTATGTATGTATGTATGTATGTATGTATGTATGTATGTATGTATGTATGTATGTATGTATGTATGTATGTATGTATGTATGTATGTATGTATGTATGTATGTATGTATGTATGTATGTATGTATGTATGTATGTATGTATGTATGTATGTATGTATGTATGTATGTATGTATGTATGTATGTATGTATGTATGTATGTATAAGCAAATTTGTGTGGTAATCAAGGAGTGATCTTGTTGTCTAATACATGTGTGATAGAAGTGCTTCTTCCAAATCTGTTTTGCAACTTTTTTTGTTTGGTTGCCCACCTGATTTACTGGAATTTTATCCCAATTATATTCGGATCCGACCTGCATCGCGCACTTGGCTATGGTGGGTGAGTCTCCCAACGGAGATTTTTTGCATATGCTAAAACTCGAACTCGAGATTTCGCTTAAGTGATACTGAGCCGCTTACCACTCGGACTAACCCCTGTTGGCATCTGTTTTGCAACTTATCTTATCATTCTCATTGTTCACCTGTGCCTCTGATTTGACCACTTCAACCTCTTGGGCCTTACCCCACAGCTCTATGTACAAACCACTTATCACTGCAACAGCTCCTATCAAGCTGATCAATGAAGAATAATAATAGCCATTTAGTGATTGATTAATTATTGTTAATGAAACTTTCCTTTAGAATAAAAAGTGCATTAATTAATTAATTAATTACCTTCCAACATATAACTCTTCAAGTAGGAAAGTAGCAGAAACCATGGCTGAGATCACTGTGCATAAGGGTTGAACATTGCATAAGGGCAGCTTCAAGAAACTGGCACCTGCTTCAAATATTCATTTTCATATTTCTATTGATGCAAAGTAAACCTATTCAAATAATCAGGTTAGCTGCTAATGGCTTTATAAATTAGTGGCATGAAAGATCCCTTGTAAATAGAAGGTTTCAGGTTACATCTCAATTATAATCTCAGGCAATCAAGAGAATGTTCAAGTTATCTAGTTTCAGTTTCTGAATATACCTGCATGATCATCCAAAATGACCAAAAGATACTGCTTGCTAAGAGAAATTCACAACCAAGAAGCCAATTATCACCATGTAAGCCAAAGGCTTGTTTAGAAAGAAGGATCTGCAAGTTTAACAGTTTCTACCCTTTGACCAGCCATGGTTAGGGCTCCACCAACACATATCACTGTTCCTGCTATATTTGTTAAACTTCTCAAGCTTCCTACATCTATTTTCTCCAATCTAACCGATCAGAGGAAATAATCAGAGTTATTATCACCATAGTTGAAGTTTTGATCACATAGTCAAAAAGTATTACTGGTTCATGAAACATGACCGGCTATGCATTTTTTTTATTTAGAGAGATAAAAACTAAAAGTTTGATATTATCATATGATAAATGGGTTGAGATTGAATGTGTGACACTGTGACTTTCCATTTATAAATATTACTTTACAAGGTCATAGATTATTTTCTCTCTCTCGAAAAGTTATGTTAGTTCAAGATATTACTTTATTGTAAATAGTCATCATCGATCTATTATCACCATTTCATTCAGATATATAAATTCATTGCCATTATTTTTCTTTTTCTTTTCTCTTTTCTTTTTAATGTTAGAGGAAAGATGATTGAAGGAGATTTGTGGCAGAGAGGATCAAGATCCGAGCTTGCAGTGCACATGTAATGACGAAATATATAATACATGTTCACGAGACGTTGCTCCCAACCAATTGCCTTTTTTTCTTGAAATTATTAAAAAAATTAAATAAATCAGTTAAATATAACTAATATAAAAATTATTTAATTAATTTAGATAAATTGTGAAGTATATAATATGAATTCGTTTTGAGATATTGTATTTAGTCATAATAAATTTATTTATTTAGCTTCCTTAATCTACAAAAATAAGTTAAGTAACTTTTATATTAAGGATTATAGAGAGTAGTTTATGCATATGAATTGAGTGAATTGGTATAGATTTTAAGGAGAATTACTATAAGGTTTTAAGAATAATATTTAATCTCCCTAAGTAGTATAGACTTGTTATCAATTTCTATACTAAAACTTATTATTATTAGCTCATCAGTTATCATTACCACTTTTAGGTAATTAAATCCCTTGTTTAAGATTTCATAATAATTTTCTCTAAATTTTATATTATTTTTATAATTTCCCTAAATAAATCTATCTTTTATTTTTAAAAAAGAAAAGAATTTAGAATAATTAAAAAAATCATTTTATTAACTTTAAATAACATGATGTTTAAATTGAATAAATTATAGATAAAAATATTAAATTAAAGAAAAAGGGATAGTAGTGCATATGCCTCTTTATTTGCTTAAATAGTACATTTAAGTATTTTTAGATTTAATTAAAGTACTTCTCTTCCTCACTTAACCTAACTATCATCGTGATAAAATATTTATTTATTTATTATTAAGTATATATATCCTCCTATTTAAAGTAATCCGGTTTAAATTTCAAAGCAATATTAAGTGCTAGATGTGAAAACATCTCCTAACGTGTATCAAAAATATTGGTTCGCTAAGGTTTCCATTGGTTAATATGTTTATCTTTTTTTATTTGAGCAAGGATATAATACCTTGCAAGGTTGATAGTATAAATAGTTTTTATCTCTCCTAACAACAAATATATTTTTAAGAATCGAACTTGTATTATCTTTTCTTATGGGATAAGATCTTTTACCACATCAACTAACAGTTTGTTAATTAATTTGTTGATATTTTATTTTCATGAAATGTGCACTAATTAAGAGTACTCAAACCATCTTTTTAATTGATACCAAGAACAAGAAATATATGAGATATATATATATAGAGAGAGAGATGATTAGTCTGTGAAAAACAAGCAGCTTGCACTAAGACTGCGGTTGAAGATTTTGAGAAGAGAGGAGGGGTTCCTTCAGATCAACTTTACAACATTGTTTCTGATCGCAACATTCTTCATCTTCCACATGTGTCGTCTTCTCAAGGCCAACTTCTTCAGCCTTACCCCACAGCACCACATACAACCCCATTATCACTCCCACACCTCCTATCAAGCTCAATATCCTGTGTGGAAAATTGTATATGGCCTCAGTGAGTATACACAGCAACTCAGTTCAAGTAGTGAATGGATCTTCCAATGTTTCAGGGTCTCGTTCCAAGACCAGAGTAACTGCCGCTGATTGCAGTGATGCCATCAAACACGTCCAAGCTGACGACGATAGGTGATCTGGGTGACTTGCGGACACCGGAACCTGGCCAAAAACATGATACCAGAATCACCAAAGACCCTATATACACGAGAAAACGCTAGCTATGTGAAGCAATACACGCTTCACTACTGCAGGAGGATTTTTTTATGTCGATGATTGGAGGGTAGTATATAAGAACGTTGTTGTTTGTCCAAAATTTATGTCGGGAAAACAAACGAGATAGAAACTAGTCTCGGTTAACTTGTTGAATAAAATATGTAGACTAGTACCTGCAAAATCAGCCAAATGGATCATAAACAACAGCTTGCAAAGAGAAAGAGACAACCCCGTAACCAGTTCTGATCACCTCCGGCGGATGACTCCATTACTGAGTTTAATAGCTTTGGACCTCTTAGCAATGCCATCGACACCGCTCCGCTTACAAACATCAACGTCCCTCCTATCTTTCCTACACTCCTCAAGCTCCCAATATTCTCTCTCCATCCTAAAACAGTGCAATGCAAACATATCTGAAGATGGTTTCTTTTCTGATTTATGAAAAACTCATCAGATTTTTAGAGATTAGGTATATATTAAGAGAGTATTTATATCAAAATAGCCTATGTTAATTTGATGGGACTTCCCTTAATATTATATACTTTTAATCTTTTTTATAATTAGTATGTGGGACTACTTTACAATATATTCTAATTCTACTAGCACTTTAATCAATATAATTATGTACCCTGCAAAAACTGCAATTATAAAAGTGACGGCCGGGATAAAATTTCCCATAGCACTTGCCATCCATGAGGACGCCATATGTAACCTTCGAAATAAACATTCTGGTTGATTGTTACGCCGTGGCAGATCAATAATCAAAATAAGTGATTCCATTCCATTCCATTCCATTATCTCAAAAGCTGAAAATACACTAATAAGTTGAACGAAAATAACAAACCCTATAAGCACCGACAAGAACAACAAGGTGAAACTCCTTAAACTCAACCAACACGACCCAGATTTTCTTCTGCAAAAGTAACAACATATATAAGAAAACACATGTTGGTGTGAGAGGGAAGAGAAAGACGAAGATACACACACACACACACAAACACATGCACCTTGAGAAATAGGCAATGGGGGCAATAAGAGTAGTGGCTATAGCTTGACGATAGAGAACAAAAACGCGAGGACTCAAGCCCTGTAATAAAGCGACTCTGGTGCTGAGAGAAAGGCCAGCATAAGTGAACTGAAGAAGCAGCATGGCCACTACTGGCATGTAGTATTCTGATCGTCCCATAACCGTCAAAGCAATTGAAACAGAGCTCTACAAAGTAATAATTCTTCTGTGAATGTGACCCAAGAGAAACATATAAAATAGGACAAATTTCATAATTGGCAATTTCCTTCTTCACTTTTAGTCAATCACTCCCTGCAATTTATGGGATGGTTCTTTCGTATGGTGTTAGCAAACGCTTACTTGCAACCACATGCTCTTTTACATAAGAAAATCAATTTAATTAATTATTTATAAAAAAAAAAATTTGGATTAGTTTTCGTAAGATGTCCTTTCTTTTCATCATTTACATTATTGGAAGCTACCATATTCTACTTCTGATGCTTACTTAGTAGATTAATTAAAGAAGTTGAATAAATCTATTAATTAGTTTTTTATATGATATGATCTTTTTAAAATACTTATATATAACATTATATTATATATTATTTTATAATTTAAGCAAATTAGTTTATAAAAAATAAAAAAGATAAAAGATAAAATGACTTAATGTATTATAAATTTAAGATTAAATATAACTCTTTAATTAACTCCTATATAAAAGATTGGAGGAAATATAATTAATACAATTAATACCAGAAGTAACTTAGGGAAAAAATATAGAAGGTTTGAAGGATAATGGGTTTTTATGTTTAGGATCAAAACAAAATTTAAAATTATTATTGTTATAGTTGTTGTTCTTAGTAGTAGATTGAAAAGCTTGTCGATTACTGGAGATCCTTTTATATTTAGCAAAACAACTTGCGCCACTGCGTAATAAATAAATAAAGCCTCAAAACGCACTGAATCTGGACTCTGGATCCTTCCTTTGCTTTCATTTACTTCCAATGGATGTTTGTCGTATTGCTACATAACTAATTATCCCTATGATAATTGTCAAAAAAAAATAGTTAAATAAATTAATATAATATTTTTTTAAAATATTTTAATTATTTTTTTAATTTTTTCCCTCTCTCTTTTATTTAATTATTATTTAAGAAGTATAAATAACAATAATTTAAAAAAATTAATAAATATAAAAAATATATTTTATATTTATGATTAAAATTAGCTTTACAATTATATCTTATATTAAAGATTTGATATATACATAACCCACAATTATATTTATTTATATATATTATCTGATATTTATATAATTAGATACGGAAAATTATTGAGGGACGGCGCTGAACTTTGGATAAGATTTCTGAACAACAACGAAAAATTAATCACATAATGAAAACAAAATATTAATGAATATATAATGTAATGTTGTCTATGTTACGTTTGATAGCATATATATGACTCATTATAACAAGGTTACCATGTGCTTGAGCAGTCAATCTTTGTCTGAAATGGATCCAAAGGGAACAGGATGGGTTCGTCACAAACACCATATATTTTAATTGAAGATAGATCTAGTTGTTTCTGTATTTCTACATTTGAATGATTATTTTAAAAAAATATTATTCTTATATTAAGTTTTAGATTCGACATATAAAAATTTGTTGATTAAGTTTTAGATTCTTATATTAATTTCTGCATAATGTATAATGCGTACATTTAATCAAATAATAAAAGAAGAGGAAAGGTAAAGCCAAAACACATAATGTATATAATTTTCTACGTTTTTATAATAACAACATTTAAGTCTAAATAAGAAAAATAATGGGTGAAGAAGAAATGGACAGTATTGAAGATGAAAGAAAGCAAGGATGAATAAATGTTTTTATGTGATTGTGATTATTTGTTAAGAGATTTTTTTTTTTGTTTGCCTCAACGAGATTATAGGAAGAGACATTTAGAACATTAGAAATATTTTTTTGGTACAAAATCTTTTAGAAGGGGTTAAGTTCGCCCACAATTTAAGGATAGAGTGAAGTCTCCTTTTTTTCTAGACGATACTAATATTGGACAGGGTGAGCCGTCAATTACCTTTACGCATGAATTTAGATATCCAGAAGCTAGGATATCTCCCCAAGCGCCGCTACTGGAACCATAACAGAGTAGTATTTCCCAAGGATCGAACACACTCTCAATAATCGTATATCTCACCCTTTCGTTAACTGAACCCATGAAATGATAGATAGAATATTTTTTTTAGTTGCCCAACCGGTTCATCGGCGCTTTGCCCCGACTACATTCGAATTCGACCCGTGTCGCGCACCTGGCTATGATGGGTGAGTCTCCCAAGGGGAATTTTTTTGCATACGCCAAGGTTCAAACTCGAGACCTCAATTAAACGATACCGAATCGCTTATTACTCGGACTAACCCTCGTTGGTAGATAGAATATTAGTAATATTGGGTCAAGAATATAGTAGTTCAATGTAATGGCCCATTAGCCAGGGTTTGGCCCAGGTTTATTCACATGCATAATGTAACACAATAATACCCAAAGAGAATTCGATTCAATATCATATACATATATAAAAAAACCACTTGGGCAACAAAAGTTGGGAGTTACCTCCTAACTCATAAATTTATCAATTTAAATCCTGATTTCAAAATAAAAATTTTATTAGTGAATGATATATAATTAAAAATAAAAATAGGGTAGGTTGCTTAGCCTCACTTGTTTAAAAAATGCATAGGTTCCAACCTTTTATATGTCTATTTTACTTAATAGAATATGCCTATATTTTTTAAGAGATCTATTAAATTTGTTAGATTGATATTAATTTATCTTAAATTAAAATAATATTCTATAAAATTATTATGATAAAAAAATTTATTTAACATTGATATTTGTATATGTAAATTTAGAACGAAAAGAGATCTATGACAGACTACATGTTAAGGGTAAAACCTGGTTTAGTCTATTTTTTTTATAAGATTGACCTTTCTTGATTCACTAAATTCTTGATCTGTTGTTAATTTCTAAAACACTTTATTGCAATGATAATTTCAATTAATGATAAAATCGGATGTCAATCATGTCATACATCTTTCTTGAAGATTAAGAATATTCACTACCTCTACCCTCTGTTTTGTTTTCCATGAAAAAATCAATTTATACATTTAAAATATATAATTATTTTAAAATACAAATATTTTTGTGTTAAAAGTCAAACCTCTTAGAGACTACATGGTTGACTACTGGACTGATTTCAGATATATAATAAATAAAATAACGACTGGCTAGTGACTACATTTATTTACTTCCATGTGAAATAGTACAATGAGTTGCCACTTGACTGGGTGGTTGGAAGTTGGGTAATAAATATAAACATATATATATATGCTCATTTACATTATTTAAAAGGATGCACAGAGTCTATTTTTTCATTATTTTATTTTAAAAATATTATAATGAATAAATGCATATTTTTGTGTTGACTATTTCCTGCTCATTTTTTGTCGGCTACAAATTTTCTGCTTGCTTTAGATTTTCTTTGTTGATAAGTTGTCATAGTTTCGTGGTTAAAACGTTAGCACTGATGATTTGATGAGTGAACTCAAAATTTTATATAACAATAATATATATATTAAAAAGTGCACGTATATAATATAACATGATTTTTTTAATTATGTTAGAAACAGCCTATAATATAATTTTATATTTCCAGTTCGAATAAATGCATGGATGCATGTTCCTTCCCATTGCCTATTGGATTCCATCTCCCTTTTCCAACTAATATAAAATAGTCCATATATTTTTTTCACTAACAATGAATATATAATATACTCGATATTTAATATAAGATATATTTAACTAATTTAATTAAATTAAAAAATTTAGTTAAATTAATTAATATAATATATTTTTTTTAAATACCCCTAAGCATATTTTTTAATTCTCTCTTGTTAAACTATTGTTGATAGAGTATTAATAAGGGTAATTTAAAAAAAATAGATAGATATGATACATAGATCTTATATTTATGATCAATATCAATTTTTTAATTAGGTACTATATTAAAGACCGAAATAATATTATTTATTAAGAGAATCATCATATATGTAAGTCATAAATCATATTTATAAATTATATAACTATTTATAAATAATGAACACCGACGTCACTTATCTCGTTGACAAAGTCATAAATGGCACATGGGTATAGAGGTTAGAGTACTGGACGTTTCCATTGGCTCGGTTCCATTGGGCAGATCGATTCTCCACTTGCTGGGGCAACCATACACATGGCAATTATCAATTTAAATAATTTTAATTTAATTGCTTTAATAGTGAATTGGAGAAGCGTTGGCTTAACTTGAACTCAACTATGGGTCGTTGTCAAGTATGCGCCTATTTGGTTCGGGCTGAAACCATGGTTTTATAAATTTTTAGTAACAAAATTTTAGTTTAATTTTTTTTAAAACAAATAGTCATATTTGTCTATAAGTGTTTTTAGACTAAACTATAGTTTAAAACTATAGTTTTGAATAAGCTACTGAAACTAGCTTTTAGAACAGTAAAAGAGCTTATAAACTATCCAATTACTATATTACCTCTATTTTTTCTTATACACTATCTCCTTTCTCCTCTATCTTCTCTCTTCTCTACTATCTCTCCTCTTTTCTCTCTCTTCTCTTTTCTCTACCATTTTTTCTCTCTACTACTTTTAATCAAATCATACCATTTTTAGTAATTTATTAATATAAAAAGTCATTTTAAAAATAATTATCCAAACACTTATTTATTCAGAACCACTTTTTTTTTTCCATAAACTCTTCTCTAAAAGTCATTTTCTATAAGTTGTCCAAAAATTTATTTTTTCTATAAGCTATTTTTTTTAAATCTTATCCAAACACACACTATATGTATGTCTCTAGAAATCCATAAATCTGTAGATATAATTATTTTAGACTAGCTCAAGTACATAGTAAAATTAAGAGGGCGTAGATAAATAGATTGCTTGATTCAATTTAATGAGAATTTTAAGAAATATATTTTCTAGAAAATTAACTTTAAGGAGACTTTGGACTTGTTTTATTTTGTTTTTGCTTTATTATTTGCAAAACTGATATTTTCTTGAACATGTTCTAAGAACCAAATATTAAAAAAACTATGATTGACTAATAAGCTATTGATTGATGATGTGGTAAGTGGCTTTATCCCTTGTAAGAAGAAAAACATAAATTAAACATAAATTTAAATATCGATAAGTACACTTATGGGGAGAAGTAAAAAAAAATCTTTACACTCTAATTTTAAAAGAATAGGGATGCTTTTCACTAAATAAAAAAAAGTGATTGATTTCTTGTTTTATTTTCTTAATTCTAGGTATTTACAAAATCATTATTCTTACAGATACTCAAATGTTTCTTAAATTTATAATAAAAATTTAATTTATTTTATATTCTATATAATTCAAGATAATTTTTTTAAAATTTTAAAATAATCTAAACTTTAAATTTAAATTACATAATTTTTGGAGGCTCATTATGCCTTCTTCATGAGACACAGAGAAAACATACAAAAAAGTTTGACACCACATTTTCTTAAATATATATATATATATATATATAACCTAGCATTAGATTAATGAATTATACATAGATCATAAATGGGTTTTCAATTAATTTGGCCACCAAATAAAGACAATAGAAATTTATTAGTAATCAAGAACTAGAAGTGTTCTGATATAAAGAGAAGGCATCATTTTCCAAAGTGGTTGAAATTATTGTGTGGTGAGATGATCATGCAGCACCGCTCAACAGTACGTCGTGTTTAGTTGCTGGTCTCAATCCATTAATGTCTCCAATCTCCGACTTGACTTTTAGTATTAGATTTTAAATCACATCCTCATTTGTATATATGATCCCTTGTTTATGTTAATTTCTTCAACTTGATTGTGGCATATATCTATCGATATGACATGCCCTCATTCTCTTCAATCTTTTATAATAAATAATTAGTTTGCAAAAACATATATAGTGTTACAATGTAGTGAACGCAATGCAATCCTGGACATAAATCTAGATTTCATTAGCGTTGTTAGGGTGAATGGATTTTGATCGATTCCTTGAAGACGAAGGCCAGATTGAAATCAAATATGATGATAGGTTCTACTTGTACTTTGTAGAAAAATTGTTTTTTTTATACCAGTTAAAAAAATTGTTTTTTAGACTAGATATGAGGCAGGTCAAGATAAGATCGGTTTAAAAAGCCAAACACTTTTTAGACCGGTCGTTCAGTGGGTCTAAAAAAGGTTTTTATAAAAGTCCAAAAACATTCGAGGGCAATAAAACATTTCCCTATCATCATCAACATTACTTTTATCAAAGTCCAAAAACTCATTCACCCATTAGAATACTTGGTGATAATATGAACCGCTAGTAGGTTTTTCTCTACTAGTGTTGATTTTCGCGAGAGAACAAATACGTAAGCATGAATCAAGACCTAGATGCAGGAATTCTCAGTCTCCTTTCTTGAATGAACAGAAGAGGTTGAGAGTGTTGCTGGAGATGAGGAAGGAAGAAGGAGAAGAGGAAGGAATATAATAGATGGGGCATTATTAGATGGTGCGTTGATTCCATGGAAAGTGATGAATAAGGTTTTGATAACGAATCACGATTTTAGCGTAAAATGGCGACCCAACATGCAAATTATATCAATATATACCATCAACATTACTAGGGATCCAGTGTATAAAAAAAAAAACTAAGAATCTAACCATATGGGTCCTTCTTCCTTAATTCTCCAATTATTATAGGGGCAATGTTTGTTTAACTGTTTGAATTTACAGTTTTAACAATGTTATAATTATCTGCCTTCATTATTTCCATTAGAAAATTCAAACAATAGAGATAACAAAATAAATTCATATAACTAACAAGTTATTAGTTAAAGTGATAAACAATCTTATTACCCTAAGGAGGATAATATAAATTTAAATATCAAGAAATATACTTATTAGAAGAGGTGAAAATAAACTTTTTACGAGGTAGAGATGCTTTACTAAATCAAAAAATAAATCCGTTCAAATGCAAAAAATAAGTATGAATATTACTTTATTTTGTTTATTATATTTTAAAGAGCATTAGTGATGGAAAAAATTTAGGTAATTAGCCTTCCATCTTATTGCGTTTGTTTCCAACTAAAGGAAGATATGTGAATATTGTTTACATTATTATATAACAAACTCTTATTATTAATATTATTACACAAAATTATATTAAATATATAAGGCTAAATATTTTAGTGTTTTGTTAATTTAATGAATATTTTTTGAGAGAACATTTTCTTATATTAAACGAAGTCGCATTGATACGGTCGTCTCGTTGGGATATGAAATAAGTATTTTAATTATCGGTAAATTTAATGCAAAATATTGCCATTCAAAAAATATATTTGAGCAATTCTTTGTGATCAAGTAGGATAAATTTTTATTTATATTATGTCTTAGTTAACTTGTCATGTAATAATCATCATAACATATAACTTCAGTTAATATAATAATTACTTTGATGAGAAAAATATGTAAGAATTAAAATAAAATTAAATGTTACTCTTGAGATTTTTCAACCGTTGATAGATCACTAGAAATCTCAGGGTTACACTCATCTCCAAATAGGGGCCGTGTGTCTTGTCCTTACACTTATGGAAGAGAAAAATGTAATTTTATAAATTAATTTTATTCTTATGTTATTATGGCCCATTCCCAAATACACCACCATATTTAAAGCATTTCTAAATTCCAAACCATCACATTTTATTTTTGTTTTAAAAAAAGGGTTAGCTCAAAGTGAGTAGCCCATAGGAGTTATAGGAACTTATACTGTACAAGAAGTTTAACAGGAAAATATGACAATTAAAAAAAAAAGATTTATACAAATGAGAGTTAAATCTAATAAAATGAGTTACTCTTTCACAATGTAGTAAAATCAGTTTCAAATTCTCACTAGAAGATGCCTAATATTTAATAGTATCTCGAATATAACTTATACTGAAAATTAATATTGGTAGTAAAAAATTGGACTGATTTTATCTTTTAGAAAACACCTTAGCATAAGACAATTTAGGAGTAATAATCAATAAGTTCTTTTACAATATCCCTAATCAATGAATAAGAAGACTCACTCATTTCGGAGTCAAGTTTATAAAATAATGAGAATTTAATCAAGTTCATGTGTAAATTAAATATTTATCTTTTTTGCTTGTTTCTAAATAACAAAACCTCTTTTATATATTGTTCATCTTTTAAAAGAGGTTCTCATATTAAGTTTAGTGTATTTATATATATAATACTTCACCGGTTCTTAATATATGACTTAATTAGAGAGTTAATATTGATTTTAAATATAACACATATTTTCTATATTTATTAATTTTTTTTAAATTACCCCTATTCATACTCCTTCAACAATCATCAATTAAAGAAAGAAGAGGGTGTTAAGGAAGATTGCTATGTTGTTTTAATAAAAATATATCATATTAATTAACTTGATTAATTTTCTTAATATAATCAATGAATTAATTATGAGTATTTTTTTCCAGAGTGTATATTTATATATATTAATTATTGTGTTTGTGTAATAAGTGCAGAAGAGTGGTTTAGTTGTGATGGTATTGAGCAACATGCAGAAGAAGACCATTCCAGCTGTGCCAAGTGACTGACGCACGGAAGAACGCGTCGGAGGCTGCCTCCCTATAGCATCATGTTTTCTGACCTTCGTCTTTATGGCCAACCATCCCTTCCTTCCTTCCTTCCTTCCTCCGACCAACCCATGTCCACCGAACCACGCGATTATTATTTAAATATTTGAAATTATCTCATCATTATTACACATTAAATATCTGTGAGAAACCATTAATGGCGGCCGATAGCCAACCCTAACTGTATTCGAATTCCATTCCAAACTCTACACGCCTATAAATAATATCCTTACTTCACCAAGTATGGCAAAAAGTTCCACCACCCAACCACTTCTTCAATTTATTCTTTTCCTATAAATCTCCTTTCTTCAGATTTTGATACAGATGAAACTCTTCACCAGCTTATAATATTATTCAACATATATAGTTGACAAGTTATAACGATACATATTCAAGATTTCTCTGTAAAATGAGTGCTCCTTTAGCAGCTTGGCCATGGGAGAACCTAGGCGTATTCAAGGTACATATATGTATGTATATTTCTTATTTTTCTATTGGAATTTTTGGTGGTATATATTAACTTGGGTTTCCGTTATATGAATCTATGTTTCTGGGTATAGTATATGTTGTATGGGCCACTTGTCGCAAAAGTTCTGCATCAGAGGTTTCAAGATGATGAACATATCTACTCGAGCTGGTGCCTTCAGTTACTCATTCTTTTTGCTCTTCGAGGTCTGGTGCATGTGTATTGGGGCTCTTACAGCAATATGCATTTTCTGACTCGAAATCGACGAATCATCCAACATGGGGTTGATTTCAAGCAAGTTGACAAAGAGTGGGACTGGTAAAGAATCAGAAATTACTTATAATTAACTGTTAACTGAATTAATATCGTCGAAATTGGGTTTGGAGTTAAGTAGTGATTTCTCTTTCTGCAGGGATAATTTCTTGATCCTTCAAGCATTAATTGCTTCCATGATCTTATATATGTTTCCATTTCTTCAAAGCCTTCCTATTTGGAACATGAAAGGTTTAATTGTTCTTCTGGTTCTCCATGTGGGAATCTCAGAGCCACTCTATTATTGGGTTCATAGAAAGTTTCACCACAGCGACTTTCTTTACAACCATTATCATTCGTTTCACCATTCATCACCAGTACCTCAGTCATTTACAGGTGAGATCCATGCTTCTGATTCTCTGTATGATGAAATTTATTCATATCCTGCTCCTCCTCGTTTTCCTCAATCTCAATCTTGTTCTTTATCAGCTGGAAATGCAACGCCATTGGAGCATCTTGTTTTGACAGCAATCATCGCAATTCCAATCCTTGGGACTTCCCTTTTGGGATATGGATCAGTAGGTTTGATATATGGCTACTTGTTGATGTTTGATTTTCTGAGGTGCTTTGGCCACTCCAATGTTGAAATTGTTCCACATGAACTGTTTGACAAATTTTCCTTTCTTCAATACATGCTATATACACCCACGTAAGTTCCCTAATTTTCTGCTATACATCTAAAACATCGAATCTTTAATCATATGTTTTGTAGATATGCATATATTTACTTGGTCCTTTTGTTTTATGCAGATATCACAGTCTTCACCATACTGATAAGGGCACTAATTTCTGCCTCTTCATGCCTCTTTTTGACGTACTAGGCAACACGCTTAACGACAAATCATGGAAATTGCACAAGGAATTAAGTTCAGGTTTGTATATATATAATCGGCTTCATCTTAATAATACTGATTATTTCATCTTAAGTTGTTTGTTTATGTTATTAATGTAGGAAAAAATGGGAAGGTACCAGATTTTGTGTTCCTGGCTCATGGAGTGGATGTGGCATCTTCTTTGCATTCGGGTTTTGTGTTTAGATCATTTGCTTCTTTGCCTTACACAATGAGGATCTTCATGCTTCCGTTGTGGCCAATTTCTCTTATGGTTATCTTTGTCATGTGGGCTTTCTCCAAAACCTATTTACATAGTTTCTACAACCTCAGAGATCGACTGCACCAAACATGGGCGGTTCCTAGGATTGGTTTCCAGGTAGACGACGACCTGAGAAAATTTGTCTTGCATTTTTTTTTTTACTTAATTACCATGAATGAAGTAATTGAATATTTCATGTTTCTTATTGATTTTGTTGTGTTGTTTTCGCAGTATTTCTTACCGTTTGCTGCTAAGGGCATCAATAACCACATTGAGGAAGCAATCCTTAGGGCTGACAGAATTGGAGTTAAAGTCATCAGCCTCGCTGCCTTGAATAAGGTTTGCATTTGTCTTATCCTTCTTTAGTGAACAGTAAATATTGGTACATTATATACATATATATACAGATAACTGAGAGATAGATACATAATTAATTACATGTATATTAGATCTTAATTAACTTGGTTCCTGAGGTTATGTGGGAAAGGTTGTTGAGGGTTTTAATGCCATTTAAGTTAGATATAAATATCTGGCAAGATCAGGACCCGAGTTTTAAAATTCAACAAAGGAACATGCATCTGTCAGGTTTGGAGTCAAATCCTAACTCTCCTGTGAGACAAATCTTTCTGAAAAAGATATATATGGTAAAACCAGTAGTTACCCAACATCAGTCCAAATCGTTTAAAGAGAACTTAATTTGGTTCTTGCTGCTAAAAAGTATGAATAAGAATCTGTTAGAAATTTTTACTCACGTTTGTCAATTTTAAGGAGAAAGACATATAATAGGTAAAAATGTGTATAAGATATTTTTTACTGGCCCCTTTCATTCACCATTTTTTCTCTCTCTTTATGATTCCCAAAATCTTAAAATATATAACATGACGGGTGAGAAATGTGGAGTTAGTCTGAGTTCATCATTATTAAAGTTGGCCTGAGTTTCAATGAAACATTTAATGAAAGAAATTATCTTAGGGGGCCAAGAGTAGTACATCTACATTGAAGTGGTTCTAACTACCCACAGGAGCATCATTTAATGAAGCACTATCAATTAGATCCAACATTCAATGCATTTCGTATGATTATATAGTAACAGTAGGAACTAACTTTTCAATCTCAACAAGAGTTGGGATTTTTGGTTCCACTTACTAGCTTAGTACGAGACAGCATCTATCATATGTTAACCTAGTACAACATCAAATTATTTAAAATAAGTTAATCCAGACATCCCAGAACTAACCATTGAGTTTGTATGTACAGAACGAAGCTCTAAATGGAGGTGGGAAGCTGTTTGTGGACAAACACCCAAACCTTAGGGTTAGGGTTGTTCATGGAAACACACTTACTGCTGCTGTCATCCTCAATGAAATCCCTCAACATGTGAAGGAGGTCTTCTTAACTGGTGCTACTTCTAAGCTTGGAAGAGCAATTGCTCTCTACCTTTGCCGAAGGAAAGTCCGAGTTTTGGTAAGTACCATCATACTACTCCTTATACTCTAGGTTACTTTCAAAATTTTCACGGAAATCAAAGAAAGCCATAAAACTCATTTAACCCTATCTGAAAGTGAACAAAATTTCTAACTTTGCCGATATTAAACAAGTCCTTTGAGAATCCCAAAAACTGAGTTTAGGGTAATATGGGAAAAATATAATAAACATACCATATACGTACGGCTTATAAAAATGACCAAAAATCTCTCCTCCAAATATCTTACTAAAAGGACCAAAGGGAGTTGATATTATAGTATTCATTATATGTTATAATTAGAGAGTTGATATTGATAATAAATTATCTCTATTAATATCCCTCAACAATAATCATGGGAGGGAAGGAGTTAAGGAAGATAAATAGAGTATTTTAAAAAAAATATGTCATATTAATTAACTTAATTATTTTTTTTAATATAATTAAATTAATTAAATATAAAAGGGTAGAAAGATATATTATTATATTGTAATGTGGTTAGGTGTATTAAATATAGCAAAAGATTATATGCTGATATCAGACTGTAGAATTAATTTCTTGACCTACTCAAACTTGTTAGAGTAGCAATGATAAATAGATGTGGGAGATGTGATGATAAGGTTGCCAACCCCATGACATGAGGTCCATACGGGTGGCCCCATGTTTCTGTACGTGTAGCTAATAACAGTTCATACTTCATGCATACATGTGCTCAATCATAATAATAAATACTTCTGTCTTGAGCCCATTCATATGCACGTGGTTCATTTTGTTTCGTTTTTGTTTTTCTTATATAGAAACGTGGTCATGCATAAGTTAAATTGAGATCACATTATCATCGCTTTATGATTCAATAATTAATATTAATACTAATTAGGGAGATATCTACAATTATATTATCATGTTGCAGATGTTGACTTTTTCAACGGATCGTTTTAAGAGCATTCAAAGGGAAGCCTCTCCAGAATACCAAAGCTATCTTGTTCAGGTCACAAAATACCAAGCAGCACAACACTGCAAGGTACAATATAATAATATATAATTGGTTCAAGTGATCTTTACGATCAAAACACAGCATGCTTGCTTGATTCTTACAAGCTTTTGAACATTTATTATTGCAGACATGGATTGTTGGGAAGTGGATCACACCCAGAGAGCAAAACTGGGCACCAAGGGGAACACATTTTCATCAATTTGTTGTTCCTCCTATATTACACTTCAGAAGAGACTGCACTTATTACGATCTCGCCGCTATGAGAGTGCCTGATGATGTGGAAGGTCTTGGCTACTGTGAGGTAAGTGTTGGATTTTAGATATATATATACGTGGATCTTTGTCTTTTTACCAAAACGACTTAAGTCAACTGATATAACCGACCTCAACTTTTATATACATTTAACTCAATGTCCAAACAATCAATGTGGGACTCTCTTAATATATTCTAATAGTAAGCAGCAATGAGCATTCTTACATAAACTTATCATATATAACTTGAAAGAAAGAAAAGAAACTAAGAGATGGGTTTTATGCAGTACACTTTGGAGAGGGGAGTAGTGCATGCGTGCCATGCGGGAGGAATGGTTCATAGTCTTGAAGGTTGGAGTCATCATGAAGTTGGAGCCATAGATGTTGAGAGGATTGATGTTGTGTGGAAAGCAGCACTCAGGCACGGTTTAAGACCTGTCTCATCAAAGCCTGATGCTCTGAAGAATTGATCTCTCTTTTCAATCATAAGAATATGGGGAAATTACTTAGCTTTGAAGGAACATTTTAATTAATGTGCATGGCTCTCTTTTCTGTTCTTGGAGGGCACATACATAAGTAATTAGAGGTAGTTCAATTTTATAATGTTTTTTTATACTGCCATTGATGTTGTGATATCATAAATGTTTAGGTATATATATAATGAAGTGAAAGTTTCCTTAGTATTGTTTCTTCTTGTTTGGATCCCGCTTGATACTTATTAAACTAATCAACACTACTTTTCTCTAGTCAAGCTATATATATATATATATATATATACACTACAACATCAGAATCAAGATCATCAAGAGTTACAGCCATACTAATGGTCATATTTTGAATACCCTCTAAGTATATATTAATATAATCGACACTTATATTTATTTGAAGGAAATAAGGAATTATTCGGAAAATGACACTTCAAGATCCGAGAAAGACAAATAATGACCTTTAAAAACCTTAAATTCAAAAAGTGACATTGAAGGACTTAGGTTCCTTTGCTGATATTTAACAAAAAAAAATCAAGCCAAAATGCCTCTACATAGTTGGAAACAGTGACTCTTGACAACTAAAAACTCAGTTGTACAACAACAACAACAAAGCCTTTTCCTATTAAATGGGGTCGGCTACATGGATCATACGACGCCATTGTGCTCTGTCAAAAACTAAATCCTTGGATAGGTTATTGACCAGGAGATCCCGCTCAATGACCTCGTTGAGCGTTCTCTTTGGCCTTCCTCTACTCCTTTTAACCGGACTCCATACTATTTGATCCACCCTCCTCACCGGCGCATCCCTTGGCCTTCTTTGTACGTGTCCAAACCACCTAAGACGGTTCTCCACTATTTTCTCCGCAATAGGTGCCACTCCAACTCTTCTCCGTATTTGTTCATTACGAATCTTATCTTTTCTTGTATGCCCACACATCCATCTCAACATCCTCATTTCGGCTACCCCAACTTTATGCTCTTATTGTCCTTTTAAAGCCCAACATTCACTTCCATAAAGTATTGCTGGTCTTATAGCAGTACGATAAAACTTTCCTTTTAATTTATCTGGTACTTTCCGATCACATATAACTCCAGTAGCCTTTCTCCATTTAAACCACCCAGCCTGGATTCTATGATCAACATCCTCCAAAATTTCACCATCTTTCTGTATAATTGATCCCAAATATTTGAACTTATCTATTTGTTAAAAACTCAGTTGTACGTATAAGAATTTTTTTTTTATAAATAAAAAGTTTAGGTGGGTTCAACACCGGTCTCCATACTAAGGCTAGAGCACAATTTTAGGACTCAGAAAGCGCTTACAAAGGACTTACGAGATTGCCTACTAAAGGAGCCCTCATAACGGCAGTGAGAATAAAACTCGCGTCCTTGTAGGATACAAACCGTTCTTTACTATCTATGCTAACTCTCATTGGCTATATGTATAAGATTTTTTTTTTATACTGGAAAGTTTAGGTGGGTTAGGCACCGGTCTCCATCAAAGCTAAGGCACAGCTCCAAGGCTCAAGAGTGCTTATAGAGAACTTACAAGATTATCTACTAAAATAACCTTCACAACGGCGTGATATAAGAAATTTAATTACAGACTGAACTTCCATGATTTATTGCTTTTTTTTTGTAAAAAAAAATACTATGTTCTAAGTAGGGCCAGGTTGGTCTAGCCCTCAAGTGTAAGCTTCAGTGTCATTTTCAGATTTTTTTTTTGGTATAAACATTTTCAGAATTTTTTTTAGTTACCCACCCGATTCACCGGAGCTTTATCCCGACTACATCCGGATCCAACCCGCGTTGCGCACCTGGCTATGATGGGTGAGTCTCCCAACGGGGATTTTCTGCATATGCCAAGACTAAAACTCGAGACCTCGCTTAAGTGATACCGAACCGTTTACCACTCGGATTAACCCGTTTCTTATAGTGTTTTAAAAAAAATGAAGAACCGGTTCGAGCGGTGGATCAAATGAGCCCTTGAAGGAAGCATTGGGCCCAACGCTGCACGTTTTATTGGACATCTTTTTGGGTCAACAACATATTGGGTTTTTTATCGGGCCTCTTGTACCAACTCGAACGAGCTCGGGCCATAAAGTAAAATGACACGTGACACTGGCTGTTTCTGAAGACGACACGTGTTTCCTTCTGGAACCTCTCTGCTGCCGCCACAACGAGGGAACTTGAACTTCATTCCCTGATGAACAAGTCATGCTCTCATTTTCGGTTTCATTGCAAGAGGTAAAGTGAGAAATGGAGAACAGAACACGCCTACGAGTAACTGCTTCTTGAATTATTTGTCTGAATAGTGAATAACGCTTGGGCAATTGGTTCTTCCAATGATTGCACTGGCACTATTTTAGAGGTCCCATATTTTTTTTGGTGTGCTTATGTATATTTTTTAAGTTGAAGATCACTGCAATGATGGATAAATAGCGTTTTGCATCTTGAAAAAAAAAATATTTAGTCATGGTATTTCTGTCTGACAATTCTCCCCCCGGCACTATTTGAAATGTCATAAAATCGAGAAAGGTCAGAAATTCAGAAGGGCTGATTTGAAGCTGCAACTATTGGTAGAAAATAATGAAGTTTTGTCTGTCGGAGTGTAGAAAATCTTCAAAAGACAGATTTTACGCCTTGGTAATAGATGCCCTGCAACTTGCTTCTTGCCGCTAATAACGCTTCCCTTCCTATTTATCCTTATAGGAGAATCCTAGCCTCATAAGGATTAAATGGACCTCAAAACCCAAATTTTCCTGTATGTAAATATGAAAACGGATTGAATATATATTAGTTATATTACTTTTATTATCAGAATTACATCAAAATCATATCAATTTAAGTGGATAAAATATACTTGTCACAACTCTGTGAAGATCTATAGAATCTTGGTGAACAGAATAAGTCATTATGCCCTTATGATGGTCTCATAATGCTTGCAATACAATTGTCTTCTGTAGTTAAAGTTAAAAAGAGAGTGCATCAAGCATATTTTTATTCTACCAACCAGTTTGTTAGAAATGTAGACAATTAGCCAATAGCAGAATTCTTTTACCATCAGTTTTGTAATTAATGTGAAGATGGAGAAAAACAACCTACAATTGCATTTTACCAGCATCCAGAATTATATTTTGAGGCATGTTTTTCTAACTTATCCATTGAAAGCTGCTTGTGAACGGGGGTAGATATTTGGTTGCTCTATGGCTTGATGCTAAAGTTATTGGGGAAATCCTTCTACGTTCATTTGCCTTCCCATTTTGTCCCTTAAGGGTATGTTTAACTCAACGGAGCGGAGGGTGAGCAATTTTAATGGAGGGAAGGGTGGGGTGGGGGGAATTTTAATACTACCTTGTTTGGATTGAGTAGAACAGAGCGGAGAGGAGAGAAAATATTTTTATATAGACAACTATAATATGCGGAAAGGTTATTTCAAGGATATTAAAAAAATATTATAGATATAATGGTCAAGACAAGGCAAAAATTTAATTTTCCCTCCAAATCTCCTCAATTTTGGAGGGGTTTCCTCCCCTCCAAACAATTTTATGGTGCTAAACAAAGGAAAAAGGGCAAAATCCTTTCCCTCCCCTGCCCTTCAAATCCCTCGTACCAAACATATCAGTGGAATGTCACTAGTGTACACATTCATATGAAATATTTTGTTTTTTTATAGGCAGCTCAAATTCTTCACACTTTGGTAAGATGAATCCTTGAAATAGGAAGTCTAAGACCTAGGCGTAAGCCGAGTTTTTTATTTTTATTATTTTTCCCTGACTTAAGGTGAGTTTATTTACTCACATTTTGGGCATCAGAAACTCTGTTGTCTTAGCTCCCTTCTTCTGAAGTCATGCTATTCCATGGAGATCTGTAGAACATTGTCTTGTCAGAGAATGTTAATAGAGGACATTTTTATCAGCTACAATTTATATATAGATAGTTACAATTAAAAAAGTTTTGAGGATACGTCAATGTTATAACCAGTTGATTATATTGTTCTAAAACCCATTTCGTTGATGATATATCTATACGTATATGTTCTTATTATGCTCTTTAAATTTATCCCCCTTCATTTCCTCATTGCTTGTATTGTGACTTCTAGAAGATTAAACTAGTTATTAATTTTTTGTTGTTCTTATAAGTGCAGAATTTTTGCTGTACTCTGAAAGGACAAGGATGTCTGTATCAACGACAAGATTGACTATGAAAGTGACTCAACCAGCAGATCATTTAGGAAATGCAAATCAAAGGTCTGAAAATTATCTTCCTAATCAGGCCCTCTGATCAGCATCCTCAAGGGCACACGGAAACTGTCAAGCACACTGTATACCAAACTTGTCACTTGAAGTCTGCTCCAGGTATTAGTTGGCTCATTTAACAATTCATTTTCTTATCTATGTGGGTCCAATATACTTCCAGTGGATGCTGATTTGTTATTCAAGTCTACGAGCTTCATAGTTATGTTAATCAAAGTTCCGTGCCACCTTGACAGAGCATTAGACATCAGAGGAAACTTTGAAGCAAATAATTTATTGTAGACTTGTTTGATTATAACTTTACTACACAAAATGCATGGAAATTGAAGGGTCCTCTGATTTGGAAAAGCTTGTTATTTGGAATGCCTAGTTGTGTAACCTATCTTCTAAAAGCTTTGGTGTTTGTATTTTCTCTCTGCACTGTTGTAGTAAGGTATGCCTTAGAAGCTATTGTAGGAAATCCGGCTACAAACGTGAGGTTCTTCTTTTGTGCTGCAGGGAATGTCACCCTCAACTCTCATTTAACAGCTCATTGTTGATTGCAACTTTTGGGATGTGAATGAAGAAACGTAAAAGTTATTTCTCCTATACAGTTTGTTTTAGTTGTACAAATGATGGATATATGTATAATTGCAGCGGTTAACCATATGTAGTTGATAGTCATAACTTTCCTTCACTAGCTGCTCACATGGTTGAGTTATTTCATTTGGTAGTTTGGACGTCGTCTCAAAGCTAAGGTTAACATGTTATGTCAACATATAGCCATTTCTATGTCTGGAAATCAGTGGAATTAGAGGAACTTGGCTTGTTCTGCTCAAGCAGTTTTCTAAATGATTGGACTGGGCAGTGAACTGAAATGGATTGGATCAAGTTCCTCATGATGATTGGGAGACATGGTACTTCTTTGAACAGTTATAACATCTTTGGGTGTTTGTAATTTGTACAATAGTCAAAAGTATTAGTTGGAATTGGAGATGGGAGGTATGACTAAACATATACCAAACCAGAGTATTGCTTGTCATGGATGAAGCCTGTTTCTAATAATTAATCTGGTTTATGACTTGTCAGTTTTGTGACAATCATGTTGGCTTCTTTGAAGTCGTAAAATGTGAAGGGTAGAAGTGAGTTGCAGATGCAGATGTAGATGTATTTGGATGTGAGTCACTCTTGTTAATGACATGGTTGATGAGGAGGTATAGAAATCCAATTCAAATTTGGGTTATATAATAAGTGAAAGGTCAATAGATGTGATGCATGTGTTTGAATGGTTGTAATGTCTAGTCCAACACGTACGAGTATTGGGAGGTGCAAGGACTTGTGAGTCCCTCATTTGAATCCTATGTCATATGATGGTTTTAAGGGTTACTGTTGGAAGAGATAGACGGCGTGACAATGAAGAATTGAAGAATTGAAGAAATGAAGAATGAAGGGGTTAGCCGCGGCAAGGTTGGATCTGGTCATTGTATCTCGAACAGATTGTTTATAATAGAAAGATAACTGAGTAAGAGAAGTCATTGTCAAGGGTGAGGGACATAAGAGGTACAAGAGCCGAGGATCTCTGGTAGTGGTGCTCTCACTTGGATGTGCTATATTGCTATATGCCATGGCTTTGACAGGCACTTGTGTTGATAAAAAGGCTAATGGTAAACTTGAAAAAGTGAGAGAGAGAGGGAGGTAGAGTGCACATGCATTGATCCTATGAATGAATGAATATATATGAAAGCGGCATTGATTGGAAGACAAGTTGTAGAAGGAAAAGAGGCGAATAAGTGTGTGAATTGAATTGAAAGGTCCCCTCCCCTTTTGGCTGTTGCACGTGTGTTGCATTTAATTCTACCTCCTAACTCCCTATATCCCTATTCCTCCCTATACCTCCTAACGTGTCCTACGTTTCAAGTTTCTTTCTCCAATTATAAAAGTAGCCCTAATCGTATGGCCAAAATTAAGAAAAAATGGTTTGGTTATTGACTTTGTCTGAAAAAACAAATAAATTTTCGATTTTACTCATATTTAAATACTTTTTTTTATATTTATATTATATTTTGTTTCTTATAATTAATGATTTAAATATACGTGATATTTGACAAATTTAATTAATATCTTATCAAAATGATTTAATAAGAATTATTTATATATTTTAAAAGGCGTCTTGTATAACAAAAATTGACGGGAACGTCATATTTATGCTACCTAAATAGAGTAGCTCTTTCAATGTGTAATCATTTTCATTCATAGCATTTACATCCTATACTTTTTTTTTAAGATATCAGGTATCTTTTGAGAGAATTATGTGCACGAGACATAAATTTAAAGACAAACATATATAGAGTTGTTTAGTTAATTAAATAAGTTAAGGTTTATTCAGTTTTTTGAGTTTTTTTAAGTGCGTCAAGTATTGTATGATCTATCTAATATTTTAAAATATTTTTTTAATTGCTTTGAGCACGAAGACTCATAAAAATCTAATAAAATTTTATATCGTTAGACCAATTAGTATATAGAATATTATATTTCTTGTAAGTTTATCTTATGTAATTGATTCATTCAAAACAAAACCCCTATTTAGAAATGAGATGTAAAAAATAACATGAAAAGTAAACTTGAATATGTACAAACAGCTATCTTTATAAGATATATGCCCCTCACGCCTTTAATAGGAAAGTAATTAATTAATAATCCTAAATAGACTAAGCCCAACTCTTTCACTCCTGAACTTGGCATTATATATTGTACTGGCACACAAGATCATGTACTCAAATTAAAACATCCGAATATATGATATATAAATTGATCATATCTAAATTACAAAATTATATATATTGGAGAGTTATATATGCAAAGAATAATTGTTTGGCTGAAAATAGTTGAACAGGGAATAAAACAGTTATTATAGTGAGACTAATAATAATAATAGGAATAGCAATAATAATAATGGAGTATGTAGAACGTACATCAATCTTTATCCGAGTTAGGCTGGTATGTTTTGGCCAGTTTGAAAGAAAAAGACCCCATCGTCGTCACACGCAAATCACAGATAAGCAGTACACAAAAGTCAAGCAATTTACGGCCTCTCTCTCTCTCTTATAGACTCTATAAGCTACAACTCTCTCACTTATCCAAGTCAATGATTTGTATCACTGTTTCTCCACTCACACGTCCTTCCAAATGTGTGTGCAATTGGCTTCTCTTCTTCTTCCTCTTCCTCTTCGTCACAGTGTGTGAAGCATGCTTGGCATATAATTCATTATTATTATTCACTGGGGTTGTTTTTAGAGGTACTTTGTCCTTTGATTGGACCTTAGAGCTTGTCAGAAATAATCAAAGCTTCAACCTCTAAGTTTCATCACCTCTTGATAAGAAGCATGGCCATCCGTATCTTTTGAACATGGACAATTGTCTTCATAATTGTACGACCATGACTCTATTCATTTCATTCACGGATTATGAAACTTAAATTATTGGGTATGCAAAGTAAATCACGCACTGTTCATGTGTGCGTCACATAACTTGATTGATATCCAGTAATATATTGAATTGGTTAGTATTTTTTATTATAATAAATACATTTTCAAATAGAAACGACTTTATTTCACTTGATGAGATTAACTATATGGATTATAAAATATTATTGTATTTTATCAATAACTTACTTTTTAAATAGATTGTTAATAAAATATTTTTGTGCTTAATAATTTTATTGAATGTTTCTATTTAGTTTTTCTCTACTTTTTTAGAGGACTCTATATATATTACTTAATCTACCTCCTTATTAGTGTATCAAATAGTCTTTTTTATACCTATCCAAACAATCTCAAACGATTTTATAATATTTTCTCTTTAATATATGTCTATATATTTATCTTAACATTTTCATCTTAGTTACCTCTACTTTATGCTCATATTATCTCTTTAAAGCACAACAATCATTATCATATACTATTGATAGTCTTGTAATAGTGCGATTAAACTTCCATTTTATCTTATTAGGTACTTTTTAGTCACAAATAACTATAGTGACTTTTCTCCATTTAAATCATATAACTTAAATTTTATTATTAACATCTCTATCAATTTTATTATCTTTTTAAATAATCGATTCAGATGTCTAAACTTTATCACTTGTAGAATGATTTGATCTCCTATTATAAAGATATTTTCAAACATTAAGATAATTTATTTTGAACAATATCTAATAATCGACATTATCATAACTTATTCAAGCATTGTTGAGTTTAAATAAGTAGTTTTCCAAAACTATTTTAATGCATTCAAAAAGTTTTGCCTCATGCTAATTATGTCATTTAGTATACTTTGACATAGCCATCATAAGTTCACCCAAGGTTCATCTTGATCATATATATATATATATATATATATATATATATAACTCCTTTGAGTTTGGATTCATAAGTAGTGACAATTATCTTATAAGGACTCGTTTTCATTATCAGTGTGGATTGATTTGGATATCCACTCAGATGATTCACCAAAAACTTCCTTGATTATAGAAAAATCAAGCAAATTTAGGCTCATAAGATAAGCTGGAATGATTTAATTAACAATTGGCTTATGAATAAGACTCATTTGGCTCATGCTTTGGTTAGTAAAATTCACAAACACAAATGATAATTGAAGATATATATGTTATCAATTAAAAGTACTCAGGAAAGGGGGGGAAAAGGCAAACAAAGTTCATGAGTTAAGCACGCTGAGAAAAGAGTTACCGACACAACCAATAAATGATATATTTGAATTGGCTATTGCAAGACAACTGTTTGATGAGAAGCGACCCACTTTGAGGATAAGTAATCAAATAAGATGTAGCCATCTGTCAGCTGCACCGGCACATCTAGACGTTTCGTAAGAGAGAAAAACGAGTGTGTCTAAGGCATTTTTTGCCTTGTATGATCAATTGTTGGTCTTGGTGAGCCCTATGGAATTTAATAAATGATTATATAGCATTTAATATTTTAATTTTATCTTTTATATATATTCAGTATTTTAATTTTATTTATAGTATAATTTTTTTCATAATCTTTTTAATTTAGTGTAATTTTACATATAATCTTATTTCTCAAATAGTAAGAATTATACCAAATTAAAAAGATTATAGATAAAGTTACACTAAATTAAAAAAATTATGGGTAAAATTGCACCACAAATAAGATTAGAATACCCGACATATATGAGAAATAAGATTAAGATATTATGTACTATATAACCCTTTAATAAATTAGGGTTTATTATTATATGGCCTGTTTTTGTGAATGAGTAAGAGTGTCGTTTGCTGTAGTTGAAGCAGGTAGAACCAAACGAGAGGAAGATGATGATGAATTTACCTGTTTTGCAGCCAATTCCCTCAAAAAGCCAAAACAACGCAGGAGACACACGCACGAGCGTTGCTCTGATGGTGACTTTTGAAACATCATATGCCTCAATGAGTGAATCAAACACCTTTGCCCAACCTTATCTTTCACTTTCCATTCCCTAACCAACCATTTTGCTTCTCATTTTTGTCCAATTAACATCTTTCAAAATCCTCTTCCCACACTACTTTTTTACTTGTAGAATCATTTTGTGAATGTGATCATAACAAATTATATATCTTAGCGGGGTAAAAAAACTGATGCTATAATGCAATATGTAAACAATTATAATTTATGATGGGAGTGTGTGTGGTCCATTCTATGACTTGTTCATTTGAAGAGACGTTTCAAAGTTTTGAATTATAATGTGAAGTTGTGGGTGGTGAGTAAATAAATTGAAACTTTGTGTGTGGTGAGAAGATGTGGTTATAATTGAAGGTGGGTTCCATTTAGCTGTATCTCCAAAATAATTTCAAATCTTCTATAGTGTAAGTCTAGTGCTATATATTCTATTCGATCCTTAATATAAGAGTTAATTAAAAGATTAAATTTAATTTTAAATATAAGATTTTAATCTAATTTATCTTTTATATTTATTGTTTTCCCCTAATTAAACTAATTTACTTAATACTAATGCTACATAGGGGTATAATTAGAAAATTAAATTATATTTGTTATAATTACTTAATTTATCTTATTTTATTAATCTACCTAAATTAATTAAGTAATTTTTTATTTAGGACCAGAAGGAGTATCACTTTTGATTAAAAAAGCTTAGTTACCATTCCTCTCACCCTAAATTCTTAGTTATGTATCTCTGGTTTTGTCAAATTTCATAGAATATATATAATAAACAAAAGTTATTACCATGTAACCTAGAGATTACGAGTTAAAATCCTAGAAAACTCTCTACTTGTGAGAATAAGGCTACGTATATCTATCCCTCCCTCTCTTTAGACCCTACCTGGCACTGGGCCACAATTTTGTAAATAAACAAAGGTTCCAAAATGGTAAACACATGCATATATATCTATATATAATCAAGGGTTAAACGGTAATTTTGTCTCAAAAATTTCCCGCCAAGAGCATTAGTTGTTTGGAAATTTTTGTTAGAGCAATGTCGCCTCAAAAGTGTCCCAAACGTAGCAATATCTCCTTAGTGTTAACAGATGTTAAGTGTGACTGTTTTATTTGACTAGAACTCTAACATGTCACTCTTACGTGGCACTTCATGATCCAAGTCATTGCCACCTCAACATCTTCTTCCTCCTTATCGTTTGTTTGGCACTCTTTCCTCTCTTTGACTAGTTGTACTTTTACACTCTCATTCTCTCTTTGATGTCTCCTCTTCCCCCTTCGCTGACACTGGAACTTGAATTGCTCATCGGAGTTCTCTCCTGCAACCTCCATTCAGCTGCAGATCACCGGAACGTGTCCTAGAAGCTGCTTCCTGCCTGTTAAAGAACCGGGTCTTCTTTTCGGGTCTATGCTTTGAAGAAGTGCCTACTCTGACTTGAACTTGGCAATGTAGTTTCTAGGCATGTGGTTTCCGTGAGGAGGAATAGATCTATAGAAATTCGTGCATTCTTGAGAGGGAAAAAGAAGCTGCTTTTGTTTGAGAGAAAGGGTGATGCTTGGGTGTGGATGGTAGCGTAGGGTAGAGATTGGAATTGTTACATATGACTACCGGAGCTTCCTCCAGAGATCAAAGAAGCTGGTCAAAAATATTGCGATCAATGTGTATTCCATTGTTTGCTTATCCTCACACGCCGATAGTGAGGAGTAAGAGAGGTTCTCAGAACAATAGCATGTCGAGATCTAAGCGGACGAGAAAGATGATGGCAGAAGAGAATGAAGTCGACAGCGACCTCATCAATGCTTCATCGTTAGCTCTCCTTCATCCTTGCTGAGATTGGAGAGAAAAGAAGTAAGATGGGTATATGGAGATCCAAAATTGCAGATCTCGTCAATTGGGCACTATTAGTGAAGGAGGATGAGGTGACGCATTTCGGAAGGTTGATGGAATCTCGGTAGCAGTGGAGTCTTAGGTGATCATGAAGCTTCTCCTTTGGCTCTTACGTGTCATTTTTGAGCTCAGCGTGTAAGTTTAACGGTAAATGCTAGGTCTCTGTCGATCCAGGACAACATTGCTACGTGTTTTAAACTTCTAGGACAACTAGTGCTCGTGGGGAAAACTTCCAGGGAGAATTTCCCTTTAACCCTATAATTAAAGCAAAAGAAGATGATTAAAATAAACTTGGTCTAAACTCAAATGTAATATGGAGGGAATGAAAACATCCCCATATTTATTATTCTATATATAGTCATTTTCTCTGGGGACAGATTTGCACATCACTTTTGTTAAACATATATATCTTCTCAATATGCAAACTGTAAAGTTGTTGCGAGAGCATTATTATTATTATTATTACTCAACTTTGATATCGTCTCTCTTCATAAGAAATAATCACCAGCAATATTAGCTAGATTCCGGGAGGTATGATCAATGAGTGAATATAGATCCACCACAAACGAAACAACTGTTGGAAAAGGACATATCCCTATCATTCTCTTTCAATGTATGTGTGGGCGAAATGCAATTATTTGTGAGAGAGAGTTGCACGTAGACTCTACTACTACTACTTTTTTTCGCCTATATAAACACACCCACCCTAGGCCTCTTTGATTAAGCCTTATATCTTCTTCCATATCCTTATCTTATAGCTTTTCTCTCTCTCTCTCTCTCTCTTTCTCTCACAGAAGCAAAAATTATGGGCACAAGGCGTTGTTCTTCTTCATGGGGACGAGGAGGCTTGTATGTTAGAGGAAGGAAGAAGAAGGCCAAGTTTTACTTGGCAAAGAAGGAGAATAATGCCATGAAAGCTTCTTCTTCTTCTTCCTTACAAAGGAAGCTTAAGGAGCTTCAGAGGACTGTTCCTGGAAGCCATGGTGGAATGGACGTGCAAGCTATGTTCCAAAGCATTCAGAATTACATCGTTTTACTTGAAGCTAAAGTGAGAGTCCTCAGAAGCTTTACCTCTTTTTATGGAGTCTAAATATATATATATATATATATATATATATATATATTATTGACCCTTTCAGAACACCACCTATCCATTATATTCAACGTTGTCTTAATTTCTTTTGGGGTTTTTGGAGGGGGGATAATTAAGGTTGTACTTAATTTAACTTCTTCTATGTAGTAGTAATTTAAAAGGGTTCATTGCCCTTTTAATCCTATGAATAAAGCTTGTTCTTTTATTTGCCATTGAATTAGTAAAAGTAATTCATCAACATTATTAATGTTTGAGTCAGTTTATACTTTTCAAGTACAAAAATAGTAATTCCCGCATATGTGGTAAAAGACGACAAGTCATATACATACCAAACTTTGGGACAAAGATTTAAATATTTAATAATTAAATGTACCAAAGTGTGTGTGTTCTTGTCGTCAAATGAGATGTGCAAAAATTATAGATATATAGCGTTGATCATGAATTTGTATCACCTCTCCTTGTTCCAAACACTTATAACCTTGTTCGTACCCCCCCCCCCTCTCTCTCACTCTCTCACTCTCTCTCTCTCTCATGAACAGGCTTTTATCAAGTAGTGTGAAGGGTGAAAATTCCCCACATCCACATGTGGTTCCACCTAACGTAATCCAATGCGGATTGGATATTTTAAAAGGCCAAAAAAAAAAGTTATCATGGAAATGTAAAACATGAAGTAGTATTTCTTTGCTTAATTAGTCAAAGATGTTTGCTTTTGTCTCGTGAATTATTCACATTTTTGTGGCTCCATTTTAGCATAGAGATTTGTTTGTTTTCATTTTCCGTGTATGTAGTTCTGTTGATTTCTTCCTTAATTAGAGTTCTAGATGATTGTGGGTGGCAAGTGGTGGGTACAATTAATCTTTAACATGATTGTGTCATGTTCTTCTATGAAAAAGATGCAAAAGTTTCTATGAGATATATTTCTTTAGTATTCTCTCAAAGTTTTTTAAGTACCGGTATTAATTACTTATTTAAATTTTTTAATGATTTTTCTTATCAAAATCTCTAAACTTTTTTTTTCAGGTAACCATATACATATACGTTGTTTCATTTGAATAGGACGATGGATGTTTAAAATTGACAGGATAAACGATAAGTAAACAGTAGTAAACTAGATTAATTTAAATTTTTTTGTCACAGATATATTAAAAAATTTAAATTGATTTTTTATTCAATTATCTCCCAAATATAACGAAATATATAGTCCATTTTAGTCTCACAGGACAGGGCTAACAAAACAAAACAAAAAAGAAAAAAGAAAGAAAAAATAAACAACTATTTCGTAAAATTAAATGTCCAATATTACAATTATCTTAATCATATTCATACAATCAATCATTTTTTAGCTTCCTATAGCACGAAGTTAATAGTTACATATTGATGAGACGTAAAGATTATGAACATTTATTTTCTACCATGCAATCGGATTTTTAAACGATTTTCTTACTCATGATGGAGCATTGTACTATATTTTGTTGAGCCAGGTACTACATATGTCTATGTCTGAAACAAATTAAAAGTTCTAGATGACTCATCTCTAGCTGTCGGGGTAAATATTACACCCAAATATTAACCAGATAAATTATAAATTAAATTACTAAGTTGTTCAAATATTTGATAATATGATTTAAAAAAAAATTCAGATACCGGTTAATAGTATACATATATATATTAACCAGATAAACTTTGGTCAAATAATTAATTTTAAATTTGATTAGAATATCCTAATATCCCATTATATGGATATGATTAGGACAATTTGTCTCTTGTGAAGAGAATTAATCGAAAGACAGAAGCATGAGAGTAGAGCTTAACCACTAAATTGTTAGTTAGCAAGCTCACTTGACAGCTTAACTTATGGAATTATACACATCCATCTTTATTGAGATAATTGCAGTAGTTCAGATTTCAATATTGGATGGAACCCAAGACATGACACTTAATTATTTTAATTAATTATGGCTTAATTATATTAGTGTGCAAATTAAATCGCTTTTTGCTAAGAAGATGATAATATAACAATAATGGATGGTTTTAATTGGATCGCATGTGTCTACATCACGGCTTTCAAATCCTTTCCACAAATTTCTTCTTCGTCGTTTTCATCTCATTGAAATTGTAGTTTTAATTTGTGTTGTTAAAAAAATACACGTCTCAACTATTTATTCATAATACATGTTTATCGTGTCTTCTTTTGTCTTTTTTGAATTAACAGAAAGATGATGATAGTGAATATATATTAAGAAAAAAGCAAATCTAAAGACCGAATCATCAACTTCTAACATTAGATCATTTATATCTCTTTGATAGACTAAAAAATTACATTTCATACCTTGCTCTTTTCATTATTAATTTTAATAAAGTTAGAAATTAGGGAAATAGTTAATTTTTTATTTGTCATAGTGCCTGAATATTTATATTAACAAAAATGACGCCATGTGTAATTATCATATATATATATATATATAAGTATTAATTGAGCGTACGTACATGGGTAGGTCCCAAAAAAACAAAAGGAAAAAAGACGGCTGTGGGGGAGGCTAGAGCTTTGGGTTTTCTCATTTGTTTATGGATAAAAAAAATATACTTATATAAATTAAGTAATTAAAATCTAATATTTACTATAAAAATTTTAGTATGTTATGCTCAATAAATTTTAAAACATTAATAATTTGCCACTCAAATTGTGATTAACTGCATGTTACTAAAACAACATGTAAACATTTTCATATAATTACCTATTTATTTGGACCATGTAATTAACTATTTGAAAAAGTCCATTGCGGTTCGGTCCAATTTTTTTGAACCATGTAATTAACTATTTGAAAAAGTTGTCATTAGTAATTAAACAACGTACAATTCGCTATATATTGACCCCCAAAAAAATATCCTTGCTAGGATATCCAGAACCTAGACTTTTTTTTTCAGTTTATCGAACTATTATCTTTTAAATATAGAGTGGTGGAAACCTATTTTACTATAGAGTAGTGGTCATCATTAGATATCAAAAATCAAATGTATATATGAAAAGTTTTGTAGGCCTTAATACAAGGTTAAGATTAAAAAATTATGAATGATTCTGGTGATGGACCAAAACTTGGGTAAGTCCTTGAATAATCTGTCCAAGAAGTCTTAGGGGCTTACTCCTACTTTTCCCCTTTAAATTTTGATGTCACACTTTCCCTATGTTTGGGTGAAAAAAAATTAGGGATAAAAAAATATTATAAGAAAAAACTTTTAAAATTAGTAAATTTTTTATTATTTTAAAAAAATTCATTCTAGTATTCCCTCCCTCCTATTTCCCCCTCACTTTTCTCTCCATCCAAGCATATATAGCCGTGTAGTATTCCTTTATAATAATGGAGACTAATCTCCATTAAGACATTGAGAGTAAAAAGGTAGATCTTTCTATTAAGTTTGCTCTCTATATATAAGGTTTGGGATTGAGATTCATATTAGGTTTACTCTAGGGTGTGTTTGGATTAGTTTTTGGAGAATAGATTTTGGGAAGAATAGATTCTGGAGAATAGATTTTGGGAAAAATAGATTTTGGGAATAAAGATGTTTGGATGATTAGTAGTAGAATCACTTTTTATATTGGTAAATTACCAAAAAGGGTATGCTATGATTAAAAGTAAAAGAGATGAAAGATGATAGAGAAGAGAGTGTAGAGAGGATAGAGGAGAGAGGAGAGAGAAAAAGAGAGATAAGAGAAGAGAGAGGAAAGAGAAAAAAAGAGATAAGAGAAGAGAGAGGAGAGATGATAGAGAAAATAGAGGAGAAAAGAGAGAGGGTGTAAGAAAAAGTAGGGTTAAAATAGTAATTGGATAATCCATAACCTAGGTTTCAAACCAAAAGCTATTTTCAGTGGCTTATTCAAAACCTAGGTTTCAAACCGAGGTTTTGCCCAAAATCAATTCTCAACAAAAATTGCTGTTTGTGTAAAAAAATTTCAAACCGCGGTTTTGCCCAAAATTGATTTTGAAACTTAAGTGCCAAACAGGCACATATATAAGGTATATATATATATATATGGTAGGGGTGTTCATAAAGCCCGCGGCCCGGTATGCCCACCTGAGCCCGCAAAAAAATGCCCCTGCCCAACCCGATAAATATAGGGCAGGGCTGGGCATCGGGCTGCAAAATATAGCCCATGTTTTTTTCGGGCTGGGCACCGGGCAGGGGGGTTGCCCTGCCCTGCCCTGCCCATGAGCATCCCTTTTTTTATTTTTTTTTATTTTCTCCACAGATTCTACACTTAGAAGGGAGAATATGATAGTTACTGATGACTAAAGGGTCATTTTTGAAATATAAGTAGTTAAGTACGTAAGTTACATCTTTTAATATTTATAACTATATTAATTATTTTAAATTTATTAATCATAATATGATTACATTACAAATTATAATTATTTATTTTATATTTTTAGATACTTCATTATTGTCAACATTTGGGAAATTGATGTAAAGTTGTAATTATAAACTACTTAGACTTCAAGATTTTTTTATATGCAATGAATTTCAAGACTTTAATTATTATATTTTTGTTACCTTATTTTTAGTGGATTATAGATATTATTTAACTCTTGAAGACATATGAATATGATATTATTTTAGAAGTTTATAATTGCTGATTTTTTTCACAACATGAGCATGACATCACAACTTGAGCATGCCCAGCCCGCACACGCCTAGCCCGCCCATGCTCAGCCCAAAATGGTTAAGGCTTTTACCGGGTAGGGCCGGGCATCGGGCTGTAAAATGTAGCACATGCTTTTTCTGGGCAGGGCACCGGGCAGGGGGGTCGCCCTGCCCAGCCCTGCCCATGAACACCCCTATATGGAAGACATTTATAGCCACTCACACTAACGTGAGTTTATTGTGATGGCTCTTACTTGTTTCAATTTACCATACTCATTGGGAGAAACTCAATTTTTATTTGTTTTTTCACTTATTTATTTCTTATAAAATTCAAATGATTCTTTAAGTAAATATATATTTTTAATATTAGAAACATAAATACCCGTTATTTTAGCTTTTGGTTGTTGATAATCTTTTTATTTTTGTTGACTAGAAGTTGTTTGGGTGTTAATTTGTTTCTGTTAGCAAAAATCTCATCTAAAAAGATCATTAAAAAAACTAGTTTAATTTAATATTCTAAATTGAACTAAAAATAAATAATACAAGATTAATAAAAAATGATACTCCCCTGATCCTTAATATAAGACATATTTAATTTGATTAGATTAGTTAAGTTAGTTAATATAATAGATTTTTTTTAAAATATTCTAATTATCTTCTTCAATTCTTTTTCCTTCTCTTACTTTTGATTATTATTGAAGGAGTTTCAGTAGAGTTAATTTAAAAAAAATACATAAATATAAAAAATAGATCTTATATTTAATATCAAGATAGACTCTTCAATTATATCCTATATGAAAAACTAGAAGAGTAATAAATATTAATACTCTTTCTTTCATGTATGTTCATATATATGTTTCGTTTTGTATTTCTCATGATATAGAAAGTCTTATTACATGTTCTTGTCATTAACAAGTGGGTAAGTTTCGGGGCTTGATTTCGATGTGCCTTACTTTGACAAATTCGAATTGCTCTTAAATTGTGAGAAAAATGAATAGATATATATATGCCCCGCTGTTAGAAAGCGTCATGTAAAATTAATCAAGCATGTTTTGCATATTCTTCCCTTAATTAAATAATTTTTTTTGTTTTAATTTAATCTTCTTTACGAACTATGCTTTCAACATTTGATGACTTATGTGGCGGTGGCGGTGGCGGCGGCGGCGGCTAATTAAGTAAAGGTGCATATTGTGGTCTTTACTTGACCAACAAGGCAGAGAAGAATGGGTTTTGAGTGAATTAGAAGCGACCAAGCCCCTCCATTCAAGGGCACGCTGCCCCCACAATAAAGCAGCATGTTCCTAATTTTGGCGCTTTAATTACACTTTTTGGCTGTAAAGTTCCCAATTCATATAACAATCCCACCCCCTTCACTTCATACCCTCTGTCTGTTTTGACCAATTCCTACCTTGAGTCTCCCACCCAATCGCTTCTAAATTATAATTAATTTAATAACTAATCCTATAAGCAACTATTCTATTGGGTCTAAATATAAAAATTTTTAATATTAAATATAAAATATTAATCTCCACAATAAAAAAAGCTATTGTAGAGTATACTACTCCCTCCTACCTTCTATTGAGACACTTTTAACTATCTCACTAGAATTAAAGAGAGGTGGTTAAGCTATTAATTTTGTTAAAATGAAAAAAAAATTTACCCATATTTAAAATTATGAATTACATCTTCAAAAGCAAAAAAGAAAAATTATATTAAACTTTAAATAGGATTAATCTTAAAAAAATGGAATTATAATAAGCACCACCCATTACTTCTATATATAATGGGGACCTGAATCCGTACTTATGGTTTTCTGCTAGTTGTATAAATATTGTAAATCAAACGCATTATTTATGACCACTCAAAAGTGTACTTGCTATAAATTAATATTTATTACCCAATTCAATTATTTTTACTATTTTTTTAAGAATCTAAATGATGTTTTAATTGTTTAGAACTCTTACGCTCTTTCCAAATTATGTGGTCTAATAATTAATTATCACATTTCCTCTCTTATATTCCTTCTTTTTCCCCATGGAAGATATATAGAAGGAAAATGACAATAGCCTTCTTTGTAGTCTAGTCACATTCGGATTCTCTTTTATCCATCATCTTGCTCTTGGGAATTAGAATCTAGTAATCTACTTTACAATTGAAATCCACTAAAAATTATTTTAAAAAAAATACTCTTTTAGTCATAAATATAAGATATAGTTTGTAATAAAATTTGTATTACAAACTAAGTCATATGTTTAGGATCCTAAGAGTATTAATTTGTCTCACATGATGATGTTTGTTCAAGAGCATTTGGCAAGCTTATCTTTAAGAAGTAGTATAAATTCATACGTGATCAAGAGGGGTGTAGGAACTATTATGAGGCTGCATTGTTTAGAATCACTTATGTAACTTAAATGTCTCAATTTGTTATGGGTCTTAATTGAGTTGTTAGGGCCATGTCAACTTAAGTTACACGATAAATATTGCGACTTACTACACACACACACACACACACACACACACACACACACATATTGATAGTAATGAAGCTATTTTAATCTTATATATGGGAACAAAATGTCTTCAAGATCTCAATATGGTACATGCCTCCAAGTCCGTTTAACAAGGCCACAACCTAAGAAGACTTAAAGAGAAGCGTTTTGGAAGTAATATTTCTTTTTAGGGACCTTCTCATTATCATTTTAAGCTCTCTCTACGTGTTATAATCAATACTTTCTTATAAGTTTTAACTAACTATTTGACGTAATAGATTAAAAAAATGAGTAAAAATTAGTTATTTTTTGCAAAAATTGTTAGTCAAAGGAGTTTGGTTAGTTAGTAAGAAAGTTTTATAGTTAATTAGAGATATTAAATAAAAATTAATATTATTTTATATTTTATATAAAATATATTATATCATAAAATATACAGGAGGTATTTATAATAAGAATTGGATAAACAAAAATATGTCATTGGAGTGTAAAAGTCGATCGTATGTGTTTTGTCTTTTGGTGGTGCTGGTTTGGGACAATTTGATGCTTCCTTCATCATTATCGAACCAAATATCCCATGCTTTCTCTTTATCAAATTGGTTATATGGAGGATGTATGGTTTGTTTGGATATTTTTAAATCTTTTCTGTTAGTGCATTTCTTGGTAGACTCTTCCTCATTAATTCACTTTGCTTTCTTGCTTGGTGGAATGAAAAAAATAAAAATATCGCGGCAAGTTGTGAAAGAGTCAAAATATGGGCTATTAATTTGATACCTAGGATAACTAGGCGCTATGATTGGGGTCCCATTCTTTTCAGGATGTTGTGAAGGGATATGGGTGAAAATATGTCTTAAGTTATTTGCTAGTGGCTTATGATTTTAAAAATATGAGTAAATTTAGATATTTTTGGAGACCCATTTTGCTTAACATGTATATCGGGTTTAGGCTCTCTAAAAAATCTATTAAATCTATCAAGTTGATTTGGGACTATTATAAATTTATAATTTAAATTGAGTTATTGTAATTTTGGATTGATGGATTGATATATTAATTATGGCATATTTTTGGCATGTTTAAAGGCAGATTGTTTGAATGTTTATATTTGTTTTTTTTGCGAAGACCTGTTTTTAATTATTTGTTTGAAGATTTAGGCCTGTTAGCTTGTTTAAAATTTTTAAAATTATAGACCTTTTTAATAAGCTTCAAGCTAGCTTATGACAAATCCCATACTAATCTATTACAAAATAAGCCCGACCTATTAAGAGTAGAGCCTCACCTAGTCAAATCTGTTTCCGTTCCTAGGGAAGGGGGCTAGGTTGTTACATAGAGGTGGGCAGGCGAGGATAACTCGTCTCCATCGAGCAAGTTTAACCACAGCTAATTACTTGGCTAAATTTTTTCACAATCTTGTTGATAGCTTTTGTATACCACCACCTTTAATGGTTAACGAGGGAAGTTGGGTCTTCTTCACAGGAGCATGTACGGAACGCATTATTAGCGAATTCCAGTTTTCACTTAAAAAACATAAGCGTCAATTCAATAATTAAACTAATAAATATTTCTACAAAAGAAAAAGAAAATCAACCATTTATCCTGGTTATATATATCTTATAGAAAATAAATTATGTTATTGAGAAGTTCCATATAAGATGGTGTTGGGTTAAATATATGCGTTTTCTTATATATGAAGTTTCTTGCGGATATATATATATATATATATACTTAGCTTGTAGATACATTATTATGCCTATGTGTGTAGATCCAGTTATTATCAATACATATCAAAATATCAGACCAAAAAAATCAATACATTTCGAAATCCACTATAGAGAGAGAGAGAGAGAGAGAGACATTAGACACGCAAACACAAACACACGTGACATCGAATTTCATTTAAAAATTAATAAATGTGAAAGTGAAGTTGTCTGCTTTGAAATGGTGTTAATGACATGAAAGACCGAAGCAAATTATGTGAGACTCTCTCATCGATGAAGATTCATGTTTAGTCGGAGTAGATGGATGATAAACAACAGGGGGTGGAACTAGAAATTTGAACTAGAGGGGTCAACTTTCAATTTTTTTTTAATTAGGTGAACAAATAAATTATTCATGCTGATATATTTAATTAATTTAATTATATTAAAAAAATTAGATAAATTTATTAATATAAGATATTTTTAAAATATTTTAATAATCTTTCTTAACTTACTCATTCTCTCTTTTATTTATTACTGTTGATAAAATATAATAGGGATAATTTAAAAAAATTAATAAATATAAAAAATATGTATTATATTTTTATATTTATTACTAAGATTAACTTAATTATATTTTATATTAAAAATTAAAAGAATATAATATTATAAATATAATTGTTTAAGTATAAAAAATTATCACATAGATAGTTTGAGTATGGAGAAATTTCCACCGACAGAAGGAGCGGCTGCCTTATATGCCTCTCTTTTGGTTCTACCACTGATAAATAGTAAATTTTATAATTTCTTATGATACATTATCAAGCTTATTTTAAAATTAATTGATGAATGAACACAGCTAAAAAGTTGATTCAAAGAAAAGCGTAAATATCTTAAAATAAGAACAAAAGATGGCGACAGCATTAATAGAGACGCATGCACGCTCTTGCTTCACCCCCTTCATTTTCCTAACCACACAATAAAATTGTACTTCTATAAGAAATAAATTCAATGATTACTCTCTTAAAACTCTATTCTCACATAATTTAGTAGTAGTAGTAATTTTATTCTTTAGAAATATTTAAAATTATCGAAAGTTTGAGTCTCTAGATTTAATTAATATTTTCTATTAATTGAAGAAGAGATGTCATTTAGCCAATTAAAGACCCAACAAATTGAGAAATGGTTAAACTGTTGCACTACTCATTAACATCAATACCAATATGAATATAATTATATTAATATTAATATAACAAAATAAAAAATTTATAAAAAGAAGAATGAAGAATAAGTGACAAAGGAAGTTTTAAAATAAAGGGCCATGTGGGGAGCATGTGGGTGATTGCATAGTGCAATTTCTTGTGTAATGTAAAATGCCAAACCCAAAGAGCCCAAAGATTCAGTATTCAATCAATGGTGGGACCTGATTGCCTCCTATCAGCTTCTTTTCCGGATCCTGCTCATTATTTCTATTCTTATTTTCCCTCAAAATTCATGCCACCCTATAATATTCCTATACATGTAGTACCTATTGGGTAAATTTTAAAATTTTAGTTTTAAAAAGATTACTTATCCAAATTTTAGTTTAAAAAATTTTTAAAACAAACAGTCATATTTATCTAAAAGGACTTTTAGATCAAACTATAATTTTGGATAATCTACTGGGAGTAGCTCCTGTAATAGTAAAAAAGTTTATAAACTATCTAATTATTATTTCACCTTTATTTTTCCCCTCTCTCTCATTTTCTTTACTTCTTCTCCGCTTCGTGAAGTAGTCTTGCTCGTCTCCAGAGTCATCGTCCATATATCCCGTATTGCTCGCTAGGAGTCGTCGTCCAAAAGGGCTCGTGGTCGCTGGTTGTCGGAGCTGGTCTTTGGTTAGAGTCGCTGCAAGAGAACAGCCATTGTCGGCTCTGCTCTAGAGGGGATTGGAGCTATCACCGTGCTCTCCGTTCTCTCTGTCACCATGCTCTCCGTCACTATGCTACGATGAAAAAGAGGAAAGAAGAAGATGAACTTGGTGCGATAAAAAGTCTATAGAATGAACAGTATCCTGAGCATAATTAATTTTTTTTATTTTATATATTTTTTAGTAATTTATCAATCATAAAAACCCTTTTGATAATAATCATCCAAACATTCATTTATTCATAACCACTTTTTTTCATAAACTCTTCTTCAGAAGCCCTTTTCTAAAATATGTCTAAAAGTTTTTTTTTCATAAGTTATTTTCTAAAAGTCTATCCAAATGGGTCTATATTAATGACATTTTTTAAGAATACCTAATATATAATTAAGTTGAATTCTTATTCCATTTCATCTCTTCTTAATAATATAAATACATAGTATCTACTCCTCCAGTCCTAAATATAAAAAAGTTTGTAGTGTATAAACTAAGTCTTATATTTGGGACCGGAGAAATAATATAATTTATAAGGTTGAGATGCATATAGTATTGTGAATTGTTTTTCAAATAACACTAAGTATCATAAACTAATTTATTATTCATCTACCACATTAAAGTATTTTTTTTAATAGCACCTAGTATTTTAAAATATTTTTCACTAATTTTTGATACATCAAGCTGCCGAATGTATTTTTCAATAGTAATCAATATCTTAAATTTAGGATGCTCATTGCTGTTAAGAAAAATATTTTAAGAGCAAAATTATACCTAAAATATTTGAAGATACTAGGTGTTATTAAAATATATTTTAAAATGACAGATATACTATAAATTAATTTAAGATATTGAGTACTGTTTAAAATCCCTAATTTATAAGTCATAAATACTAATGCTACTCGCATTAGATTTCATGCAAATATAAATATATTTAGATATAGTGTTGTAAAATATAGACAAATATATATATAAATGTGAAAAAATTTAATAAATCTTACATGGTTTATGTCATATATATATCATTGTACTACAACACAACACTATAGATGAAATATTTAAGGTTGAAAAAAATTACTATATTTACAAAATTGCTTACAAATAAAACAATTTTTCGTATATTACATGAAGTCAGATAAATCAATCGTATTCGGTATTACTCATGAGTCTTGATTATGAATAATGGGTTTTGTCATAAATTTTATTATATATTGATATACATTGATAAGATATTGCTTCCATCGTTATTTTATTTTAAATTAATGATAATATATATAATAAAGAAAAAGATGATAAGAGTGTGTGAAAATATTTTTATTCATAAAAACTAATCCGTCCCTGTGCAAAAAAATAATAAGTCAAAATGAAAAATTTAAATTGTGACCAACTAAGTTGATTAAATTAGTAAAAAGCTAATCTATAATTCATAAAATCATAAATTCAAATCTGCTGATAATATGAAGATCTTATAGTTAACAATCTGTAAAGGAAATTTAAATTGTATCACATGACACGAAAAATTAAATTTACAAATTTCTTACATCCCTGTACTACGACACCACGATCAGCGGCGTAACCCATTTCTCATTTATGCACATAACCGTGATACTAATACGACGGAGCGAAGAAAAAATGTAGATTAGCCCTCTACCAATAAAAATTGAAACTTATAACTTTACTTTTTAATTAACTAATTAAGTTTAATTAGAAAAGTTGACATATTCCATTTTAAAACTTGATAGATGAAAACCTGGCCTCTAAAAAAAACAAGTCTATATACGAATCTTTTTTTTTTTCTGAATAACTAGTCTCCTGTATTTTAAACGCAGTTTAAGATGCGTATAAATAATGAAACTTTCCATGTGATATATCATAGATTGATTACTAAAGTGTTATAAAATTGAATCATGTATATTGATATGTAGACAAAAGCATGCATTTTATCATCACGTATTATATATTCATAGCTCTAACGTTGTACTCAGACAACATAGTGAATCTTGTTTAATACTTTTGTGGGGATATGCTTGATTAACTCTCTGTCCATAACATGCTTTTTTTATCAGAACTTGGTCACATGCATGCATTTTAGCTATTAAAATTATGATTTTTATGAACAATAAGATTAAAGAAAATAACGTGTATTTCCTGCCAATTCATACGGCTGTGTTGCTTCTTAGTTTAATCATACGGCGATCGAATTCAATGTATTAACAAATGAATCATAGAATTTTCTAATTTGCCGTGCTCTTCGAGTGCAGCCATATAAATCACTGTTTAATTTGTGCCTATCAATCAAGCCGAACAAGCAATCAAATCGTGTGTGTGTGGCAATGTCGCGTCACGTAATTACTAAACGTCTTGTTGATGTTTTATATTTTTCGAACATGTCTTAACCTAATCATGTGATAGGAAATTAATAATGTATTAACCTGTGATAATTAATAACTTTTTCAACATCTCGATCGAGAGCTTCTTTACTTTTCATACAGAAAGAGATTCACTCAGAGTTAATTATCACAGGTGATGAACTTGAACTACCCTTCTCTTTTAAGTCTTTATCTTATATATTTATTATAAAATTTTACTTAAAATGATTTTTAATTTAACCAAAACTATATCAATGAGATTTACAAGATATATATATATATATATATCACATATACCCACTGCGTTGAACATAATAACTGACGCAGTACTCTCAAGATTGCAACGAGAGAAATGGTGAATTGGTTAAAGCATATAAGAGAGACATAAAAGATAACACTACTATATACTATTTGATACTTAAGTACAGTAATTATAAGTAAACTAGAGTAAGCTTTGTATATATGTACGAAACTTAAGATAAAGTACTCTTCATAATTGATGAACGAGTTAGCGTGCTACTCCTTGTTATAAATGTAAGAAGTAATAAATATGTTTATTTTGACGTTAAATATAAGATATTAATTTATTTTATTTTTTAATTTTATAATATTTTTAAATTTTATTTATTAATTGCACATATTAAAACGATTTTCTAATAAGGGATTAGTTCTTACTGTAAATAATTAAAAATAATATTTTAAAAAAATTAACATATTTTTTTAAATAATTAATTTAATTAATTTTTTTAACATCTGTTTATAAATGGAGAGAATATTTTTTTTTTATAAATATATTAAGGATTGGTATATTCAATTGGTGTGTGTAAAAAACGATCTTTCCAAATACATTGACTGATTGAAATGTGTGGTGTACGCGGTATGATGATAAGAGGACAAATACACATACACATGTATATGTGTATATAGATATATCCGGGGGTTAAGGGATAATCTGCCCCTATTGGAGTTCCAATCGTGGGCCATTGTTTTGAAAAGAGTCTTATTTAGTGAGTTTTGTTTGCATTCAAAACAAGATACCAATGTTAGGTTTCCATTATATTCATTAACTTCACATGTTTATCTGTATTTAAACTTATAAAACAAAATTAAGTGTAATTATATAACCGTATAATTAAATAGCTAGTCACCTCCTTTCTCATCATGTCGATTCTCTTTTATGTAACATGTTGGTACCTTAAGCACCCCGTTAATAGGTAACACAACTTGTTTTATAGTAATCAACTAATGGTAATATCTTCTTAACATTATTGATGTCTTAAATAAGCGCTAAATACTAATTAGCTATGTTTGGATTGAGAGAAAAATGATAGAAAAAATATAAGAGGAAATATTAGGAAGAATTTTTTTTTAAATGGTAAAAAAATTTACTATTTTTTTAAATTTTTTTTATAATATTCTTTTCTCTCTAATTTTTTTCTTCTTCAAACATAGGGTAAGAGTTATTGCATATGGTCAATTCAAAAATCTTAATTTAGTTAATCACTGTATATAATATATATTTAGCTAGAGGGGGATAAAATAAAAACATAAAAGTATAAGAAGTAAAATAAATCTCAGACATAATATTATCTTATAGCATCATTTTTTTTTCTTTAAATGGATAAAGGTGGTGAGATTAAAACAATTTAAATTTGTCGTATAATAATCCGCCCATATTATGGGCCTGTTTGGATAGGATTTTGAAAAAAGGGCTTATGAAAAAAAAGGGCTTATGAACAACTTATGGAAAAGGACTTTTGGAGAAGAGTTTATGGAAAAAAAGTGGTTTTGAATAAATAGGTGTTTGGATAGTTATTTTTAGAATGACTTTTTATGGTGGTAAATTACCAAAAAGGGTATGATTTGATTTAAAGTAAGAGAGAGGGGGGAGTTAGAGAAAAGAGAAGAGAGAGGAGAGAGGGAAGAGAGGAGAAAGGAGAGAGGATGTAAGAAAAAGTAGGAGAGAGTAGAGAGGGTGTAAGAAAAAGTAGGAGAGAGGAGAGAGGGTGTAAGAAAAAGTAGGGATAAGATAGTAATTGGATAGTCCATAAGTGCTTTTACTGTTGAAAAAGCCATTTTAAATAGCTTATTCAAAACCATGTTTTAAACCATGGTTTTATCTAAAAACACTTATGGACAAATAAGTCTGTTTGTTTTAAAATTTCTCCAAACCGAGATTTGGGCCAAAAGCCCTTTTAAAACCGCGGTTTGCGGCCTTAGCAAACATGCCCTATATATTCTTCTTCAGTTTTAAGTTGTGTGGACCATACCCTGCATGTGCCACCATGTGCTCTGTCTTTCTCCCTACGCCCCACCACTTTCCTTCCTTCGACCACATAAATTCCCTTCATCCTCATTCTTCTTCTCCCACTCTCCTCTCCCCACCCCACCGCCCCTCTCTGCCCCTGTATTTTACTTTCTTGGATCCATAACACTTCGTCTCACAGCAAAACGCATTTATTATATCACTTTTAATTTCTTCTGAATCTTTCTACTGTCCAGTTAATAGAAAGATTTGGACAAGAGGTATGCATTAGTTTCATTCATTTGCAGGTTTAATTCTTTCTCTAAGAAAACCCTAGTTAATTATGAGTTCTATCTGTAACTTGCTGGTGCCAAATTTTGAAACTTTTTTTTTTCACAGAATGCAAAATCCCAGGTCAGAGAAGCTAGAATTTCTGCAGAAATGGATGGAGGGTATGGGAAAATGCACGTCCCTTAAGAAGAACATGAGCTTGTTGGAGAGGAAGAAGGCCATAAAAGTTTCAGCAGATTTAGCCATGGCTTCTACCAGAACTGAATCCAAGTGTTGGAGCCGAGCCCTTATTGCCAATATTGCTTCCAGAGACCACAACAGCAAACTCCTTACAGAGCACATAATAGGGTCTTCACAGTGCTTCAGGCTAAGAAAAGCTTTCACTTCTCCTCCTCCTTCTCCTTCTTCTTCGTCTCTGCTCAAGAACAAGAAGATGCTTGATAGAAGTAGAACGAAGATAATGAAGAGAAGGCGCCGTACAATTCGCTGTAGAGTGAAGAAAATAGTGATGGCGGATTCTATTGCAAGGAAGCTGGTCCAAAAGAGAACACAAATGCTTAAGAAGCTTGTTCCAGGTGGCGATCTTATGGACGATGATGTGTCTTTGATTGAAGAAACCCTAGATTATATTCAATCCCTTCGATCTCAAGTTCAAGTAATGCGCTGTCTTCTCTCTACCTCCCACCTCATGAAATGTTCCTAAATTTACTCGTTATATATATATATATAGCTATATAAACTTCTATATATTTGTATTATTATTATAACGTATTGTGCCCTTGTCTTTCTTTTCTTCTATTGGCAAAACTAGCTAGCTAGGTAGAAGTGAAGGAGAAAAGAGGTTCACATATAGCTTTTAATGGCGATGTACATATAGAGGAAAGATATATGTATGATTAATTAGCAAATCAAAGCTTTATCCGGAAGCCATTATTATTAATTAGTCGTATATATGTGTCTGTGATTAAGTTCTTCCCACTTAGTTTTATTTTATTTTTCCCTTTTTCATGGTGGATTTTTCGTGACTCGTATATTATTAAGGAAAATAGCCAAGAAGAGAAGTTAAACCGAATGAATTCTTATGTATATTGATGCAAATTTTTGTATGTATATTTATGTATATTGTTTTTAATACTACATCTGCTATTACAAACTATATCATATATTAAGAATCGGAAGGAAGGAGTATTACTTGCAGTGATTTGAGTATATATACAATCCAATGCTACTTATATATATATATCATATAGTATAATCATTACTACATAATACTAATTAACACACTTGCCTATAATTGTGTTATATTGAGGCCACCTGGCCAACTGATTACAGAATGATCATGAGAAGGGGGGGGGGGCAGAGAGTGAAGAAGCAAATCAATGTCACATGCTATTTGGAGTATTGCTTGTGCAAGTTGTGTTCGTTTAGCTAATTTTGTTTACAAGACTTGGAATTAATATAATCTGACATATATATATTTGCATTATTGGGGCGGGTAAAATGAACCGATCCATGATGTTGACAATATTCATATATACAATTAATTAACAAAGCACATTATTAAAAAACATTAACAAAGCAAGACTATATTGCCCACCATACATTCATTATAAATAAATACTTTAAAAAATAGGCTAAGATTAATATGGATGAGTTAAAAAACAACACCAAGAAACCATCCTGTTAAATCCTTTTCGATCGAGGTCGAATAACTGTCCTTCATATTGACCACAAAAAAAAAAAATCAGTATGACAGAGTAAGTTCGTAAATAATAATTAACAAGGTTATATATGTATTTACGGGTATGTGAAAGATTCAAAGATCAGATTTTGCCAAACTGTTCAAATATGCGTTGTGTTCTTAGGCCTAGTGTCCTAGAAATCTATATGGATTACTGTGTTGTATTTTTCTCAATAAAAGGTTAGGTGCGAGCCGTGCTTGGGCTGGGTTACATGATTATTGAAGTTAATAATCAGATAGATCAGAGGTTAATTTATTATATTATATTATACTAGCTAGAACTGATCGATGTTCCTTAAAAAAAAGGAATACTAACCAGTTATTGATTAACTCTGATATAATAGAGTTGTTAGTTAGACTTATTTATGAAGATGGTGCTCTATGCATAATGGAGGAAACGTGGAATATGAGATAAGATATACTGATTTATATTAAGAGTTAGTTTATATTTATATTTGATTATAAATATCTAACTTAAAAACCATTATACAATTTTATGTTAGCCAGAAATATTTTAATAAGATAATGTCACATTTATTTAAATTAATATATTTATTTAATTTATTTAATCTATATAAATTAGTTAAATAGTTACTATATTAAATATTATATTAGAAGAAGTAATTAGAGTTATTTTAGATATTTAGGATTATTTAGAATATATATCCCTTAGATTAATTAATTTAGTTGGATTTCCTTATCATTATCTTTCTTAAAATTATTTTATATTTTATTTATTTTTAATAGAATAGAATATTTATATTTTCTTTTGGCATCATATTTAAGCAAGGAAAAAAACTCCAGCATCCATTAGGTCTAGAGAGTCGAAGTCGCAACCTCATATTTGAAAAATATTTAAAGGACATACTTAATGTCATTGATTAGGTCAGAAAAGCCCGATAGATTATTTAGATTATTTATCTTGAATCATTATTGCCATAACTTTTTATTGTATACTGTTTGCTTTTGAAACGTCACAGTGATTTTTCTAAAATTAAATGATGAGGAATGGCATGGTGGAGGGGATAGAATCCAAGTAACAAGTGGAGGACTTTAGAGTATCGACCTAAAGTGCGGAGGATGAGTGTGGAAAGGGCGACACTGTGCTTGATTGGCCCAATTCGTAGCCCATCTCCCATCCTTTTACTACACCTCCCCCTATGCCCCTAGCCCCTACATCCTTCCCTCATAGCTCTCTCATTTCCCCCCTAAAGATATCATCGGGGAGATCGGCTAAAAGTTTATTTTTAAAAATTTTATCAATAAAAAAAAATTTGAGTCTGAGTACTAATACTTTTTAAATATAATTTTTTTAAATATTAATACTTTTTATATATTAAACATATAGTATCGTGGTGTATATGAAATTTTGGAGAGTATAAGTATTCAACTGGATTTAATTAAATTTTTTCTGAATTATAACTATTGCACCATACTAAATATTTAATTCATTTGAATTACATCATACATTTAGTACCATATTTTGTTTTTAAAATTAAAATAAATTAATTATTATTTTTAATTAAAATTAATATACTCATTCTAATCCTATTTATATTGTCTCGATAAAATTGCATAAAAGAAAAAGCGTTTTCCTACATTTACTAGGATGATACTATGATAGTTGTTACATCAATGGTTATAATTGTTGTCAAAGCGAAAATATTAATGAAAGAGGGAATTTTTGTATAGGAACTTGCATGAATGCTATGAGCAACAGCGATTTAACTAGAAGAAAAAATTGTCCAGACATTTATGGAATTTCAATGTAAAAATTGTTATTTTTTTTTTGTTACAAAGGAGGGTTAAACCCAAATTATAAGAAACTTAACTATGGGAGAACAATTCCCATCCTCTCTCTAGACACGATTGCCTTCAAACTTGGGGGACAAGTTTCCAAAAAATAAGTTATAGATAATACTTGTTTTGCTAATGCATCCGCAATGTGATTAAACTGCTTTGGCGTGTAATTAATGTGAATATCCCATTCACGTTTTAGGAAAGACTGAATTTGTAATATCAATAAACTGTACCCATGATTATTCTCCATAAGCTGGATAGAGTTGACTATATTCTTCGCATCGGATTCTAAAAATTGTTATTAACTAAAATTATATGTGACTCGAAATTAAGTCAGTCTCCTGGCCCAAAATGAGAAATAATTCTGTCTTTACATTCCCCAAACAAGGCCCGACCCAATACTTTAAAGGAGGGCCCAATGCTAGCTATGCCAAGAAAGAAAACCTTTTGGATCTTCCAAAGCGTTTGAGTGTTTTTGTTTAAATATTATGCATATCTACTCTGGCATACACCAAAAAGATAAATGGAGCTGGCGGATGGAGCTGTTTAAATAATATCTACTGAAGAGGATGAGAATAGAGTTAATGTGCTTGGAGGGGTCGCCCTATAACTAGGCTTCTGTAGTGCTTGAGAGATTGGTCTCTCACGGGTGGGAGATACTCTGGTAGACAAAAAAAAAATGCATATCTAATTTATTATTATTTTTAATAATAATTTATAACTATCCTTTAAATTCAGAATATCTCAAATCCACTATGAATTACTTTTTTGCTTGATGAGATTTTAAATATTATAGTACACGAATGCCAGTTTGAATAAAATTTTTGAAAATGATTTATGAAAAAAAAAGTTTATTAGCAGTTTTTGAAAAATCATTTTTGAAGAAGAGTTTATAGAAAAAATAATTTTGAATAAATGAGTATTTGAATAGTTATTAGCAGAAGGAGTTTTGTGATTAATAAATTATTAGAAAGAGTATAATCTAAAATGATAATTACATAAAGTAAAATGTATAATTTTTATTTTATGTGTGATATTAAAATAGTAAATAATATATATATTTTATTTATTGGGTAAGTAATAATAAATAGTTAGTAATAACTTAATAAATAAGTAATTTTATTTATACATTATTTTATTATATTCATATATACATATATTTATATTAAATCATGCAAATATGATAACCATAAGTAATATATACATAAACTTACTTTGTATTTTATGTATATACTTATACATATATTTAAATATTAAAATATGAAAACAATAAATAATATAAATATATTTAGTTAATGGGGTAATTAATAGTAAATAGTTTATAATATATTCAGGACATATCTAATGCATATTTGAACATAAGCATATGTACTATAGATAACTACTGGACTTGTCTGTATTGAATAATTTTATCTCTAATTTGATCACGTAAACATTCTATTGCACGTGAAGATCGTACAGAAGAACATTGTTGTAAAGCTTTATCTTTATTATCATCATCGTCTTATGAATCATGAAAACGTTATTCTTGTTTCGCGAAATCAGGATAAAAAATATTATTTCTTCTGATAAAATTATGTACTGTCATCGTTGGGTAAACAATCCTAACTTGAGTTGAATAGTCGTAGCTGCGCATTTCGCTTACTATTCTAAACTTATTTTTTCACACTCTAAAAGTTCTTTCTATTGTGCACCTTAAACTTAAATGAGCGAAATTGAAAACTTCGTTAGCCATATGTTGCCTGCTAGATGTCCTACGAAAATCACTCATATGGTAATGAGCACATCTGTATGGACTAAGATATCATTGCACTGATGGGTAGCCAACATCGACTAAATAGTATTTACATGAATCATAGAGGTTAGCACAATCTGGATATCTGTGTTAAAATAAAAATGTAAATAATTTTAGCAATGACGAGACATATCCTGAGATGGATGGGGGAAGTTGATAGATGTCGTTGTCACCGCATGGTTGAAAATACAGGCATCATGAGCACTACCTTCCAAACCAGCCAAGACAAAGGTAAAGTACATGTCCCAATCACAAACTACCATAACGTTCTGTGATATGTACCATTTTCTACAAAAATATTTGGCTTGTTCCGTTGTAGGGACAACACAAGGAATGTGTGTGCCATCTATTGCTCCAATTGTATTTTTAAAAAATGGCAAATATCGGCTGCCTTGACTGATTTTACTATGAACATGGGTAAACTGAGGATCGACTGGTTTTATGTTCTCTCTAGCAAGCCCACAACATGCTTGCAAGATCTTATGAAAGTATTTGCTAATCGTCTCGCCATAATGTTGAAACCTTTCTTGTAATTGCCTGTTGGTCTCCTTGTTGCAACCGTCTACAAAAATATCACTAACTTCTCATGTTTTCTTGTGCGCCTCCCTTCCTTGAGGCCATGACCTTTCAACGTATGACAAAGCTCTAAGAACACGCTGGGATACATTCAGAACTGGTCGTAACATCGAATTCTTTTATCGGTTATTTGGGAACCAATTAAGTCACTTGTACGCACATGCTCCTTAGACATATTCAGTCTTACATAAGCTCCAACTAAAATAGCAACTTCTTCATCCGTGTCTTGACCTTCATCCCAACTTTCTTGTACGCTCGTTGATTGGTCCATTCCTATCAAAGAAAACATCCACAAATTAGGTAATAATTAGTGAACTTAACATTTCAACGTTAACATTTCAGGGGTAGAACTTAACATACAAGCAACCAATTTTAATACAAATAAAACAAAATTTAAAAAGGCCAAAACACATCAAACATTTGTGCAAGACATAGTTCCAACTATTACATTCCACCCCCATAACGTTGGGGGTGGAAAAACGGCAAAAGTAAATTCACGTTATCCTTAATTGACCAGTATAACTCTCTGTTCTAGGGACTTCTCATGACGTCCATACTTCTGATAAATAAGTCAATATTTTCCACTACTTGGTCAACACTACGCATATAAGCGATTATTATTGCCACTAATGGAATGACAGGTGGCGATGACTGTGGCTGTTCTGCCTGGGTTGCACGTTCCATGGCTGACTTTCGCATGCCAACAAAATCATGCAGTGCTTCCGCTATTAGATGGGTTGTAGGTCCTTTTCCCTTCTTCTTCTTTCCCCCGCCTAGTTTCTTAATCCCCAGTGAGTTGTCTGTAGATGCTAGTGCTTTACCCTTGACACTTGGAGCATTCCCACTACCACCTTGCGATGATCCAAATGTCACCCTATGCAAATCATCACTGCACCCAATTGGGTTTTTTACAAGTTCATTGGAGTCGCCGGAACCTTCCTCGAGATCAACACATGCATTAGTATCGCTGTATAACTGTTCGTACACTGATTCAGGCGCAATGCTCGAAGGTGCCCAATTGTACAACTTTGTGGTAACCACATTGCCGAATAAACAGCTCAGCTCATTAGAGAACTATAGCCATTTGAATCTAAATTTCTCAACAGACATATTTTCCTAACAAAACAACCAATGTGAAAGATAAGACATTATTTTTTGCATTTATATTTTTTTAAAAATGAAGTCAACCGATAAAGTACATCATACCAATTTGATTCTCTCCCACCATTCATCTTCTGCCAATATTCCCTTCTTCTCATCCCATCCCAACCCTGTTTTAGAATTTTTTTAGTTTGTTCCATAATTGCTAGTCCTTTTGTAAAGCGTCATACTTATTTTTTAATTGCACCCTACAGTATTGCCTTCCAGTGCATTGATTGAATCTCTAATTAATCAGTTTCCATGCAACCTTTGTCAAACTACTCCCTCTTCTTTCTCCTTCTTGCACTTGTTGCAGACACAAATCAATAAATAGTTTACTTGTCTGATTATCCCACGATGCTTTTGATCTACTTATAATGCTATAAAGCCACCACAACATTAACAACCAAGTAGGTAATACGAGAACTCCCACTTTAGAACAAAATTTTTATGCCTTATATTATTACTTACAAAACATTAAAAATATGACAACATTGTTTCACTAGTTTAAAATTGTTTTTTATGTATGCCTCATATTTCTCATTTTTAACTAAAATAATAATTTGAAAAACATCACCACAAAATGTATACGGTGGCTCCAGTATAGAATTATTTTTCCTACAGTAGTGAAAAATTAAGCAAGACAACCATAAAAAATATTGTACAGAATTACTCAGTACTCAGTACAGAATCATGCCAAAACAAACATAAAAAATTTTGAATGGAAGCCATACTATCCAGCCAAACACTGACGGAATTACTTTACACCAGAAGAAAAAAAGTTTTCACAGAGGAAGATCAGAGTTCAGGCAACGTCAACAAATTTATTCATCCACAGGAACTCACCCACGACGCGAGACAGGCGACGACGACTGAGATATGCAGGTGAACAAGCGACGTCAAAGACGACGACGCAAGACAGAAGAGGAGCACTGAGATCTGCAGTGAAGAAACGACGATGACGATGACGACGCGAGAAAGGAGAGGAAGATCCGTCAACGAAGCGAGAGAGGAGCACAGCTTGGCAGAGCGAAGATCGTTGCTGGTGGGAAGCTATCCTGATGTAGAGAAGAGAAAACTGAAAGGGAAGAGAAGAGCAGGAGAAATGATGCTGGAAGGAGAAATGAACTGGAGAAGTCATGAGGAAGTAATGAATGAGGGATGGGACAGAGTATTTCCTCGAGCAGTGGAGGGGAAAGAAAGGGTAAATTGATATTTTATTTCCAGAAGTTTTTTTTTTTGTGACAGAAGCTACTCTAGTGGTTTATTTAAGGGTGTATTTGAATTAGTTTTTGGAGAATAAATTATAAGAAGAATATATTTTAGAAAATAAATTTTGAGAATAATAGATTTTGGGAATAGAGATATTTGAATAATTAGTAGTAGAATCATTTTTTATATTAGTAAATTACTAAAAAGAGTATGGTTTGATTAAAAATAAGAGACATGAAAGATGATAGAGAAGAAAAATGAGAGAGAAGAGAGTGTAGAGAGTAGAGAGAAGAGAGAAAAAGAGAGATAAGAGAAGAGAAAGGAAAGAGAAAAAGAGAGATAAAAGAGAAGAGAAGAGAGAAAGTGTAAGAAAAAATATGGGTAAAATAGTAAATGGATAATCCATAACTTAGGTTTCAAACCAAAAGTTATTTTCAGTAGCTTATTCAAAACTTAGGTTTCAAACGGAGGTTTTGTCTAAAATTAATTCTCAACAAAAATGACTATTTATGTAAAATTTTTCTAAACCACGGTTTTGACCAAAATCAATTCTCAGAATTGATATCCAAACACACACTAAAACTATGGTTTAACCTAAAAATACTTATGGACAAATATAACTATTTGTTTTAAAAAAATTTTAAACTAATATTTGGGATAAAAACTTTTTTAAAACCTAAATTTTATATCTTTCCAAATAGGCCCTTAAGCGTAAGACGTATTGGATTTCAAGCACATGTCTGACCAATGGGCTAGTACCTCACATGAACAAATACTTGAATTATCGCTAAGAATTATAATTACATTAAGTGTTGAACAATGCTTTTACTAAGATTATCTTTAGTAAAAAGATACATATACCTACCTAAAATAAAAAGAAGACACATGTATGGTATGAGTTGTAGAAGATATAATAAATATGATATGATTTCTCTAAAATATTATTATATAATATTATATTATATATCAATTTATAAATTTAGTAAATTATTTTAAAAAAAATAATAAATATTATAAATAAAATATATTGAGGTATTATATTTAGGATTAAAATTAATCCTCTAGTCTTTAAAATTATGACAGAAAGGGTATATGAATATATAAATTGCATGATTAGATGAAATGACACCTAGATTCCTCCTAATCAACAACATAAGTACCTCAATTATAAATGCAAATATTCTCTGGGTACACATCACTTTAAACATCAGCCTCAATTTTTAATGATTAAATTAGGACAAGTACATTGATCTTAAGAATCTTTGTTGGTGGTCCTGTTAGTTACTAATCACAATTTAGAAGACACTCATAAGCATCTAACTCACAAAGTCTTTGCTTGTCACCTGAACCCCAATCAGCAACACCATGCCCTTCTAACAATTTTTTTAAAAAACAAAATTCTTAAATAGATCCAACTGTTGAGTTATAATCAATTATTGATAAAAAATATAGAATTTATAACAAGTTGTTAATACTCTAAAATAGATCCAACTTATTTATAGGGAAAATGATAAAAAATTACTCTAAAAAATAATAAATACTAAAATAAGACTATGTTAGTAATATCATATCTATTGTTAATAATGTTTAATCTATTGTTGATAGCAGTTATATTTTAAAATTTATTATTTTTAGAGTATCTTTTTGTCATTTTACCTTATAAGTAATGAATAATAATACTCAGTCCATACAATACATAAAATATGTGTAATTTTAATATAAACTTTATTTAACACATTTTACAAATTATAATTTGGAAAAATGGATGAAAAATTCTCAATTACTAAAGATACATAAAATTTGTTTAAAGACTAGTGGGTGCAATTCATCTTTATTTATGTGTAACATATCTTTAACTGTATATAAATATTTTTTTATTATCTCTAAAATAGGACGCATGCAACTTATGTTTAATATGTGCAATTTTTCTTTAACTTTGAGCAACATATATCTTCACCTATGTTGCACATAGTTAAAGATATATAACATACAAATGAAGAGAGGTTATACCCACTCAAAAACCTGAGTTTTTAAATAGATTTTAGACAGCGTTTGGTAATAAAAAATTTAATGTGGAACTTTTAGCATTTTTTCTTTATAAATTTCAGTCTCCTAAAAAAAATGTTATATATATTGGAAGTGCCTTCCTAATTAAATTTGACAGATCATTACCATGATGATCTTTTGGAAAATGTACTATACGCCATATTGAATCCTACCAACTTTATGTGGTTCTTTTCAGACCAAAAAAAGCTTTAATCTTCATCGTGCTTATTTAACAAGAATACGTACACACACACACACACACACATAAATGCTTCTCAATGGTTTAATTATTCTAATGATGGAATAGAGTGTAATTATTCCTGTCTGGTGACTTCTTTTTCAGGGTTCATCATATCAATCATGCACGTCTACTTCCTTTACATCAACACTATTGGCCCATCACCATGCTTCCTCATCATGCCCCTTCCTCTTAACTTTTATTTCTAGCTTGTTTTTCTTGGATCCGAATCTTTTCAACTTTGTGAATATCTCAAGTTTATCAAGCTAAACATTCAGTATTCATAATACGCATTACAGATATTTCGACTAGTAACTTTAGAGCACTGTTTCTCAACTTTGTCATGACTCTTGAAATTTCAATTTCAATGTTTCATTTTTTAGTTTTGTTAGATCTTGACTAATTTAGATCGTCAAAACATATGAATGTTTCTCTAGATTTAAACTTAAAATTTTACTTAAAATGAAATATGAATGGTTCAAATTTGTTAATGTGGTGGCCCTATACAGCTCTCTGGCATGGAGGCATATCATATTATGATCTAAAAAGGTTTCTTGTTTAGCACAAGAAGTTCATGCCTTCCATTTAATGATGCCAGAAACAAATGGTCCCTTAATAGTCTGTAGAAATCCCACAATGTTCTATTATGGCTGCCATGTGTTTGTTTCTCTACTCTCTCAGTGTTGAGGCCTTGTTTTCTTCCACCAAAATCTATCTGCAACATAATTCATCTCTTTCAATCCCAAGTAGAAGTAGGCCCCTCTATTTGCAACCCACTAATGTCACACACGGTAAAACTACTATAAGGTCTTGGTGCACTGTACTCAACATAAGCAAAGTTTTTTCCCCAATGCAATGCACGAAAGCTTCCACTATGTGGGACTTAGAGATGGATATATGATGCAGTCTTATCTTTACAAGCGGAGAGGGTGTTGATAGAATTTGAACCCATGCCTTCTAGGTCATATAGTAGTAATCTTACTATTGCGCTAAGGCTCATGCTCATTCAACATGAGCACAATATATTTATAAATTTGATACTCATCTAGTCTTCAATATAAGAATTATTTAACTAATTTGATTAGATTAAGGGAGTTAGTTAATATGATATATTTTTCTTAAAACACCCTAATTATCTTTCTTAAATCTCTCTCTCCTTCTCTTACTTGATTATTATTGAGGGAGTATTAATAGGGTAATTTAGAAAAAAAATAGATAAATATAGAAAAGATGTCTTATATTTATGACTAAGATTAACTCCTCAATTAAGTCATATATTAAAGATCGGAGAAGTATTTTATACTTATATAATAATGATGAAGCATCGATATTTATTTATAGATAACTTTCTTGTAGTATCTAAATGAAATTTCAAATGAAGATAATATGCTCATATCTAAACATTACCTTTCCAACTGTAATGTCTCATCCCTGCAATTCCTGTCCTCTAGAAACTTCAGGGTATGTTCCCTTGTAGTTGTGTAGGACACTTAACGTATAGCCACTTGCACAGTGGATTCATATGTATAATGTAAACTGTCACTTTCATTTATCTGATTCAAAAAATTCAAGAAGTGGGCCGATAGGATAAATGGCAATGATGAAAAAGACGCCATAATTTTTTTTCTTTTCTGCAGCGGATTTAATCATTTACAGCCCCATAAAAATCTCTTGATTATTGGGGTTGGTATGTTGCATTATTAAAAGTCTTGTATTTTCTTTTATCCTTTTTGGGGATTTGCATATCAGAATATTGATAAAGCTTATGTGTTGTGATTAAGAACCGTGTCTCTATAAATATGCATGCATTGTTGCTTACACACTCATTTCTGAAACTGTAGTACAACACAGCTCAGTTCTTCTTCGTCATCAGCCAGATCTTATCATCATCATCATGGCTTCCAACTTCAATCTATCTCCCTCAGATGCACACCCAGAAACAATGGATCTTCTGTCACGTGCATGGTGCAACTTCGCTGTTCAAGCTCTGCAACCTCCAGAGCCTCAAGATGGATTATCACTAGTTCTTGCTCATAACCCTATCAAACAATTGGAGAGTAGTCCCATGGCTAGTCCTATAGTAAGTCAAACTCTTTTAAATCAGTTGTTTCACACACTTTTCTTTATATTCAATTTAATATTGTAAATATGTCAGAAACAGATGGGAAAGAGTGCTAGAATGGAGAACGCAGATTTTGGGTCTCTCCCTCCATTGAAGTCTAATGATGTGAAGGTAATAACTGGAGTTTTGGTCAAGGTATAATAACAAATAGATCATATTGAAAAAGAATTTGTTCATATTTTCTTTTCTGTTTTGAATTCTCAGTCATGGATACGTATGCAGCAAGCGATGCATCCTGAGTTAAATTACAACAGCTACTTCAGAAAGAAATGGGTATGTCATAATCTGCATATTAATTAACCTCCGTTGTTTAAACTTGCATTTTACCATCATGATTCTGTCTATATGAAGCACTGATATAACACATCACATATGATATGATTGTGTTTTCAAGTTGCATTGATTGTGTTTTCAAGTTGCATTGATAGGTTTTTGTTTTGTTGTCTGTACATAGATGCCATGGAAGCAGATAATGCCGCTGAAAAACTTGTCAATCAAGAAATGGTTCAAAGAAATAAGGCTGAGGAGAAAAGAGGAACAAAGGGTACAAACAGCAGAAGTGCATGCAGCAATATCAGTGGCTGGTGTGGCAGCTGCTCTAGCAGTCATTGCTGCAGAAAACTCGAAGGGAGATCGGTCAATTTACGCCGAGAAGGAAGCAGCGGTAGCTTCTGCAGCCGCCTTGGTGGCGGCTCAGTGCGCAAAAGTTGCAGAAGCAATGGGGGCAAAGAAGGAGCAGCTTAACAGTGCAATTAGTTCAGCCATGACTGGTACAAGTGCAAGTGACATCTTGACCCTCACAGCCTCAGCTGCCACATGTAACTTTCTTATCTTGATGCTTATTTTCATATGCTTTTCTAATTTTCTCTAGTATTTGAACTAGGGACTAGGATATTTAAGTGATGGGATAGGAACCCGATCCTAATAGTTAACTGTTGAAATAGAGAACTTAAATACTTTATTGAATATTATATTCTATTCAATGTGGGACTTAGTATCTTATACTACAAAAATATCCATCAAACTCATAATTGGGAAGGTTGAACTACCTTATTCTATCTGAAATATTGGGAACAATTTAGATCAGTTTCCTTTTACTTTGATGAATATATCAAGAAATTTGTTAGATAAATCACAGCTTTTGTTTGAGCACTTGATTTAGAGGAAAAGAATGAAGAACCTTACCCATTTATTCTTGTATCTGAAGCATTGAAAGGAGCAGCGACCCTGAAAGCAAGATCAGGATGCAAGAACAGGCTAAATGGGGGTGTACCTGTTTTGCCCATTGAAGACAACAAAAATGACTTGGACTTGGACTTTGCAAAAGGCAGGACCATTCTTGCAGAGGGAGCTGAGTTACACGTGGAAACACCTGAAGGTACATCATCAAACATGAGAAAAGCTTTTCTTCTGAATAAAGCTGTAAGGATTAAAAGGCCTACATTTTATGACATGTTCATAATTCTAATTTATGTGTAAAACAGGGGAGTGCATGCTTAGATCAGTATCTGTCTTCTTGAACAGTGATGCCAAGGTCAGAACTATTACTCTCTGGTTGAATCATCTTAACCAATTGCTAATTACTATAAAAAGGTCGTTAAAATAATAAGGGAAAATTGCTAAAAAACCATTTAAAGAATTTATCGCTTAAAAGTACATAGGTTCTTGAACAGTGCAATTTTTTTTTAACATATTTTAATGTCTTCTGTTTTACTTATGAAATATGACTTATGTAATTTTTTTTTAACTATATGTAAATATCTTTAAAACAAAAGATATTTGCATATAATTAAAGAAATATTACATACAGGTTAAGAAATATTGCATACATTCAAGTACATAAGTTGTTGAATAAATTTTAAATACCTTTGGATAATAAATACGTTAGTGGAGGAATTTTCAGCAATTATTTCAAATAATAAAGTATCAGGGCCCTGAGAGGCCAGTTGACGTAAGCCGCACGTTGGTTTTAACTGGTGGTGTGTGCATGACTGATGTACAGGTGGTTCTTATAATGAGGAAGCACAGCCTGTTGAAAAGCAAGAAGGAAAGTAGGGGCCTTTTCATCTTTTCATCATCATCATCATCTCTTATAGTTCTTCTGTGATTTTAATATTGAGATATTTTTTCACTAACTGGTGAATATGGCCGATGGATTCAGGTATAGTGACGAATATGCATGCAGAGCTTTATAAAGATGGAGATGGTGAAGAAGCAGAGACTTGTTATCTGATAGTTTTGACGACAAGCAGAGGCGCTTTCAAGCTTGACATGGCCGATGATGTTCATCGTTACAAGACTTGGGCCACCACCATCAACCATTTCCTCACTCTCTCTTCTTCTTTCTCCAGACATGAACTTCAGTTTTACAGAAATTAAGAATCTTCTCAATCACCTTACTTTTCTCTGAATCCTTCTTAATCTGTGTACTTTATTCATCATATATAATACACTTTTATGTAACTAACTAATATTCATCAAGTAGTAGTTTGTACGCTTGCTTTACATCATTATCTGCTTGAAGTAAAATAATTGATATTTGATCAATTTATTTGTTACACCAAAAATAATTATATTTGATGCTTGGTCTGTTTACACACACAAAGTCATACACACTATTTATGATTAATTTGGCATATTTATTTTAATAAATTAACTATATTTTTAGAAATAATATATTTTGGCAAATGAAAAAAAAATACATAGATAAAGGTAGCGGGAAAGCAGGCTAGCATGAATTCGTCTCCTTTTGCGCACCACATTTTTTTAATATTTTTAATATTTTTAAAAATTATTTTTAAATTTTTAAAATATTAATAAAAAAAATTTAATACTATATTAGCATAATCAAAAAATTGTTAATGTTATACTCTTAAAAAATTTTAATTTTTATAAAATAATCTCAAATTTTATAACTATAAATCTAAATAAATATTAATATAATATTAATCAATTATAATATATCAACACATATCAATAAATAAGTAATTATCTTTACTAGTATTTAATAATATGAGTATTCAAAATAATATTTGAGTAAAATAAATAATAATATTAATAATTTAAAAAAAAAAAGGCAACAGTTGGCGGGCTGGGAGGGGGGCTAAAATTGGTTGACAAAATATTGGCCCAAGCCCACCTATTTTTTAATATAAAACGGGCTGAGCCCATTTTATTAACTTTAGATAATAATGCCTCAAGCAAGAATCTATTTAAATTAAATGAACTTTGATGAACATTATACCAGAAAAAAAGAAAAATAGAGAGAACATTGATGAACAGAAACTAGCTCTTCGAAAATAATAAATTAATGGAGGGCTGATGAAAATAATCCTGTAATGCTGTATTAAGAATGATCCACTTAATAAACAACAATATGAAAAGAAACTCCAAAAACACGCTAAAAAACTATGATGAAAATTCAAAATTTGACTTAAAAATCAAGTTTATTTTGAAATTAAAACTCTATGAATAACTCATGAAAATTGTAGCTTTGGTTGAGGTAAAAATTAATCTATCACAAGTGCCAGTTAATCTTAATCTTCATTATGTTAGGTTGAGTGTTGAGACTAACAATTTTACATATTTTCTGGCAATAAAAACTATTTTTACATATTTATTTTTATTTTTGGTAAATACATATTTATTTTCAAACAATTATGTCCATATTTTCTTAAAAAAAGCAGTTCCCTTTTTGTATAAAAAAAAATTGAAGTGCAATATATATATTAATATATATATATGGAGACTACCATCCACATTTGATTTTTTTCTTATTCCTAAAAAGCCATAGGGCCATTTCCAAGGTGTTCTGCTGAAAAAGCCAGTCAAATTAAAAAACAGCTCAAATCCCTCAGTTTGGGTCTAGTTTGATCAAGGAACATCCTCGGGGTAAACGACTTCGATCGTTTCGGCTTGCGGGTACGGAGTAAGTAAGAACCTAGCTGAAGTCGAACTTTTGATTCCTTACCCAAAAAATACAAAATCCCCCTTTCGATTATTGATCATTGATTACTGATTGGAATGGTGTCTTCTGAGTTCAATCGCAGATAGCTGTAGTTTCTGCTGTCTCCGTGAAAAGAGAGAAAATACATTATATATTTAGCAGAACTCTTCGGTTATGAGACAGAGACAGAATGCCGCTCGTCCATCAGCGGCTGAACACCACCCCGGGACTTCAAATTTATCCAAATCGGAAGATTTGAGATTCCTCAGCAGCTTTCTGTTTTCATCAGAGAAGAGAATCTTTGGTTTCTGCTTGGCATTTCGGATAATAAATGCTCTGTTAGTGCAGTCCTATTTCAATCCGGATGAACACTGGCAAGGTCCTGAAGTAGCGCACCGCATTGCATTTGGGTAGCTCTGATTCCACTAAAGTCTGTTAATTTTCAGCAAAATTTTTCTCCTTGTTCGAGCAAGATTCGTGTTTAACAATGTTATGATGTGGATTGGAGTGTGGGCTGATTGATCCAAATGGCAGGTATGGTCATTTGACATGGGAGTGGAAGGAAGGAATCCGCAGCTACTTGCATCCGATTGTTTTTGTTGCACTCTACAGAATTCTGGCCTTACTTCGTCTCGATACGCCGTGGTTCATGGTAAATGTATTTATCTAGGAGTTGACAGAAGAGGTGGTATGTTTCAACATGTAGTCATAGTTCACTTATACTTTGGAAGCTTGGTGCATGTGTAGTTAATCTTCTTTTAGATTCATGCTAATATTCGGTTAATAGGTTACTTAAAAAGGGGGAAAATGTACATTTTGCTTTTGATATATCAACATTTAGTTCTAAGTTTCTGACCTACATAGATGACCTATATGTTCTATTCTGTGTTTAGACTTTTTGCTCGCCAAACTTAGTTAACATAAGCATGCATTTTTGTTTGGTCCCAATTGTTGCAATTCTTTCAGTTACAATCCTTTTGCTTGTTACTTTCTGTTTATATGATTCTTATGAACTTATCTTCTGCTCCATGTTTATAGATGAAAGCGCCGCGGCTGCTACAGTCCATTTTCTCTGCAGTGTGTGATTTGTACCTGTACAAACTTTCCAATGTTGTCTTCGGTGATAGTGTTGCAAAATGGGCTGTATCCTAATATTTATGGCTAATATTATTTTGAAGTATACCTCATATTGGAAGTTATTGCTTCTTATTTATCTTCTACCTTGATATATGGCAATCTTAACACTGCTGCAGCTCTTTTCCCAGTTGACAAATTGGTTTATGTTTTACTGTTTATCACGGACATTGTCAAATAGCTTGGAGACTGTTCTTACTGTAGTGTCTCTATACTTTTGGCCCTGCATGAGACCCTTTGGCAAATGTTCCTCCAAATCAAGGAAGTGGGGTTTACTTATAGCAGCTTTATCTTGTGCTGTTCGGCCAACAAGTGCAATCACATGGGTATATGTTGGCCTGCTTGAGCTTTTAACCGCAAATGACAGATTGAGATTCCTTTTTCTAGAGATGGCTCCTATTGGGTATGTGTTGGCATCATTTACTCACTCTAGTATGACATGCACATTAAGAGGGATTAATTGTCCTCCATATGTTCCACACTAAATATATGGAAAACCTTTCTCTTGTCATTTGGCTGAAATTCATTTGCTTTTCTTTCCACAAGGTATTCACTTGCAAATAATGTATTAGTAAAATCAGATGTGGCAAATCTCAATACATGAAAACCATTATGTTACTGTTAGCTGTAGGTACTATCTTCCTTAACCAGTGTTGGACACTACTGAACAAATAATGAAAGTGGAGCTTTTAAAAAATTATAACATTCAAAACAATGTTGGATTTATGAGTTTGCTATTACAAAAGATATATTTAACCAAATTGTCATTTGACATGTCTGTTAAACAGTTCACAGACATTTCATGACAGATTGTAACATCAGAACAGAAAAATGAGGGCAAATTAATTTTCACTATTTTTTAATTGCATACCTGCTTCTGGTTGTTTAAAATGTAGTTTATATATGGATTGATGAACTCTTTGCTCCAGACAAATCACTTTGGCTCCAATTTAATTGCCATATTTAGTACTCAGTCTAAATTCCACATGATCGGTCCTTCCATATGAACTTTAACTTACGACTTCTGTCCATTAAAGTTTACACATTTTAATATGTACCTATGCTGAATCCACTTAGTTTATGCAGATAAAGAGACCTGTGATGATAGCTTCTGTTAATTTGCTTCTAAACATTTTTATTGACGTGTATGTTTGTGTAAAGCCTGCAAGCATTCCTTTACATTTGAGCAGTTGGGTTTTAAAATGTAGCTTTTGTTTCTTGCCCACCAGCTGCTTGTTTCTTGGCATAATCCCTTATCAACCACAAGTAGGCTCATTGTATTTTCAGTTTAGCTCTTGTTGAGCAAATTACAAATATTTTAAGATGGATACGAATGTCTCTATTTGAAACAAATTGGATTATTTATTCTTTAATGCATATAATTCTTTAATACTTTGCTTTCTCTTTTATGCATATCATCTTCAGGTGCCCTTGTATTTTCCAGTATTGCTTCTAGAATCATTTTGCTCCTCCTTGTTATCAGTGCACTTTAATCCTTGTGCTGTCTAGGATTCAGAATGCAATTCACTTTCCAACCTCCAACTCTTATGCAATGCTTGGCATTAATATTTAAAGTTAAATTACTAGTCGCTAATATTTTTGGAAAATGCTTTTAAGAAATGCTAATATGCATATGCCATGTGTTTCTATAAAATTTTGCTTTATAAGCAGAACCAAATGTGTTTTGGGTTGACTGCAAATTATAGGAAAGTTTAAAAAGTCTTAAATTTGATTAAATGCCAGCAAAAGGAGGCACATACTCGTATTGTCACTTATGCTTGTAGTGAAATAGATCCTGCAGAGATGGAGAAATAGCGGGCATTGCCATTATGAAAGTCTGCAGCCATAACTGATGCATATGTCTTTTCCTTAAAATCCATCTTTCAATAATGATTTGATTTTGTTCTTTTATCAGGGTTCTGGTGCTTGGACTAACATGCTTAGTAGATCTTTACATGTATGGCAAGTGGATTCTAGTACCTCTTAATTTTCTAAAGTTCAATTTTCTTTCCTCGGGTGGAGACTTTTATGGAACTCACAAGTGGCACTGGTACTTCACTCAGGGATTTACAGTCATGATCTTCACTCACTTACCATTGTCATTAGCTGGCATAATTTATTCCAAGCAATGGAAGTTTGCTGGCCTTATTGCTTGGGTTTTGTCATTTTACAGTGTGTTAGGTCACAAGGAATTCAGGTATTCAATCGGATTTTCTTACATTTTGCATGTTTAACATGCAGTTGGGCCCATTACTTTTGCTAGATTCATCATTATAATTATCATAACCTACAGGTTTGTCTTGCCAGTTCTTCCTATAGCTCTTATGTTCTCTGGTTATTCTTTAGCCATTATGGATGATCCTGGTTCTGCAAGAAGCAAAGAAAAAGGATCCTTGAAGAAGTATAGTAGGTTCCCGGCAAAGAAGGGAGTTGCCATCTTATTCTTGCTTGCAACCAATATTCCAATGGCCTTGTACATGAGTTTGGTTCATCAGGTATGATTTCCCATAAATTGATCAGAGCTAGATTTAATATACCTATCTATTCCTCCACCTCTTTGCATAAAAGCACGTCCTTCCTGTGCACATTTGGTATTTTTTGGGATTTATTCATTTCATATTGGATTACCAAAGATTACTTATTTGTTTTGTTCTTTAATTTGATATGCATATAACAAGTGAGATAGTTGAACTAAACTCTTGAAAATTTTGATCTCCCTTATCTCGACAGAGAGGACCTGAGGCTGTTATGAACCACCTCTCCAGAGAAGCTCATGATGGGAAAGTAAAAAGGATACTGTTCCTAACGCCATGTCATGCTACACCCTACTATTCTATGCTGCATTCTAACCTGCCTATGCAATTTCTGGACTGTTCACCGAGGTTTTGGAATCTACAACTTTGTGGTTTTCTTAGTGACTATTGAATTTTATTCATATTTATGTTTATAGAATGTTATTGTGTTGAGCAGTGAAAAGAAAGGAGTCCTGGATGAGTCCGACCGTTTCTTGATGGACCCTCTTGCTTTTGTGTCAGAATATGCAAAAAATTGGTCTCAGCCTAGTCACATTGTTTTGTATGATTCAGAAGAACTAAAACTGAGGAATTATTTACTATCACTTGACTACAGAGAGGTAATTATTAGATGAGGCAATGATTATGTATCTTTTGATGAGAGATTAGAATAAGTTTATAACTTATCAATTTCATGATTTCATTAATATTGGGATGGAAACAGGAAAGTAGATTTTTTAATGCTCACTTCAAGGTGGATCGCGATCTCCAAGCCTCTATTGTTGTATATGTTCTAAGAAGATGACAAGATTCATCCAATCAGTCCTGATTCCAGTCTCATGATGGTTCAACGTATCGATTCAAGTGTCCTTTCTAAACTTTAATTTGGGTAACTCTCCCTTTCGCGCCTTTGAATGCACGCCTATTTATAGTAGCGCTTGCTGGGAAAATACACAGTAAAGGCAACACAATGTTGGTAATTAAGGACCATTCTTGTAACTCTTGTGATATTTTTATGTGGAGTGGGAGTATGAGCTTGCTAGGTTGTTGGCACTCGGCAGCATCTGAGACTGTGAGCCACTAATGGGATTAGATCATGCAAAGATGTTTTTATTTTGTTTGTTGGTAATAATGTTACACGTCTGTGGTCTTTATACAGCAGCATCAAGATTTTTGGAACCTGTCCTTGTAGGACTCCAAAAAATATTGATGATAGATTGCATTTGCAGTGAAGTTAATGAGTATCTGGTATATTAGATTTAACATTGTGGTCGTACTGTATATTTATATCAGGAAGCATTTCAGGTTTTCTGATGTTTAAGGGATTTTCATGTAAAGAAACAACAGAATAATTGAGTGAAGAGTGTCATTTGATACTTAATTTAAAACAAAGGAATGATAATTCCTCCCACTTTTTCTGAATGGAATGACCATTCCTTTCTTTCCTACGGTGGCTGATATCCGGTAACCAAACGTTTTTTGCAACCTAATTCCCATTATATTTCCTCAACTTTTTGCCTTTTTCTGGATTGAATTATCAACAAGCTCAACATCCCAATTTGATGAAACCGAAGTTTAGACTGTAGAGTGAACATTAATATTTGTATTTTGACCCTTTTGTAGATTAAGGGAATGTTTGTTTAAGCTTAAAAAATAAGTGATTTTTAGGTAGTTTAAAGATTTTGTAAAAATCGATTTATTCTATGGAGATTTTTTAAAATAAAAATATGTTTTTGGTTACTATTATAAATAGCCCACTTCCCTAAGCCTAATTTCGGAGATCAGAAAGGAAGCAACACACGACGAAAGAAACGGGTGAAATGAGCATTTCACAAAGAGTCAACTAAAACTTTGGGACCAATGAGGTTAGTCCGAGTGGTAAGCGGCTCGGTATCGTTTAAGCGAGGTCTCGAGTTCGAACTTTGGCGTACGCAGAAAATCTCCGTTGGGAGACTCACCCACTATAGCCAGGTGCGCGACGCGGGTCGGATCCGGATATAGTCGGGGCAAAGCTCCGGTGAACCTGGTGGGCAACAAAAAAAAACTAAAACTTTGGGCCCGTTTGGTGTGAAGGATTTTGTCATTAAAATTAAAAAAAAAAATTGAAAGGGAAAGCCTGAAATGCAAATTCACTCAACATGATACAATTTATCATCCCCTAGGGGCAGGGGGTTTGAAATTTTTAGGCTTCTTGGAAAGCCATAATTTTAAGACCAAACACCTTCTTCGCAGATCCATTTCTTCATTCTTCTTTAAAATAATTCATTTTTCCTGACATATCAAACATACTTTTAATGTTCTTTTTTCTGTTCACATTTTTTATTCCCATCCCTATTATTCCATTAAAAATGCTTTTAGCTTACTGAACAGGTCTTAGAGAAAGGATTTGGATTACATTTTTAAGGTTGTACATTATATGTATATATCTGATCTAAATAAATTAATTTTTATATTTTTAATTTAAATCATTATTTTTAGTTGATAAATAGAGTATTAATTTATTTAAAATCTTGTTCAATTTAAGATAAAAATTAAATTTAATAAAAAAATATTCCTCCATCCTTTAATACAGGGTCAATATAACTAATTTGTTTAGATTAAAGAAATCAGTTAATATATCATGTTTTTCTAAAACACTGATTATCTTTCTTAATTTTCTCCCTCCCTCCCTCCTTCCCTCCTTCCTTTATTTGATTATTGTTGATGATGTATCAATAGGGTAATTTTTTTAAAAAAATAAATAAATATGAGAAATATGTATTATAATTAAAATTAATATTAACTTTTTAATTAGATTCTATATTAAGAAGGAAGGAGTATATACTGTATAACTCTCCTTTTTTTCTCATACTTGAAAGAACTATATTTGACATTGGGAAAGAAGAAAATGACTTTCATGAAGGCTAATTCAGGAAGGAGATGATAGGGTTTGATAAAATTAAGAACATGGTTTTAATTCATGGGTCAACCAATATGAATATGACATTGAAGGCGTTAGAGATATGGTTTTACTTTATGTTAGGCTTTATAGGCTAATACACACAAAAAGCTATAAGAGGCCTCTTTTTAAAAAGTGTTCCATTTACACAAAAGGTCTGAGTCTCACTTTGCCATATATTGCTTCCATCCATTATCTGTTTTCTCCCACTTCATTTACTCTCTTTCTCTTAGCTTCCATTTTTAATGTACCGCTATACTTCCTTTACTTATAAATATAAATTCATGTTAACTAATTCCTAGAATATTTTTTTTTTTTAAATATTCCCTTCACTTCATTTATAGAGCCCTGCGTGTTTTATTATATAATTCTCCATCCGTATTTAAAAAAAAAAACAATTAACTGAATCACATGTAAAACACTGTAACTCCTTTTCTACAAGTACCATAAGTTGTCTGTCATAAATAGAAACAAGTCATACCGTTGGCAAAAAAAAAAAAAACAGTTATACCAAAAGAATGTTTCTTATAGAAAGGAAAAAGGGATATTAATTTTTTTTTCCTAGTCTCCCGAATTAATTATAAATTTTTTTAACTAATTAATTAAATTTCTCTAAACAATTTTTTTATTGAGCTTACTTTTGATATATTTTTTATTTATAAAGTAGTTTATTAATTTATGTATTAATAAAATACTTTATTAATATAATAGTTAATTAATTAATTTAAATAGATTAAAAAATATATAATATAAATTTATTTTAAAAAATTAAATTTAATTATAATTAATCTATACAAAAAAAAATTAACTAGGAGTAGCTTTTATATCAACCAGAGGAAGGAGTACGAGATAAGAAAAAATGGGTGTATATAGGGCCTGTTTGGATAGGATTTTGAAAAAGGACTTATAAAAAAAAAGGGCTTATGGATAACTTATGGAAAAGGACTTTTGGAGAAGAGTATGGAAAAAAAGTGGTTTTGAATAAATAGGTGTTTGGATAGTTATTTTTAGAATGACTTTTATGGTGGTAAATTACCAAAAAGGGTATGATTTGATTTAAAGTAAGAGAGACGAGGGAGTTAGAGAAAAGAGAAGAGAAAGGAGAGAAGGAAGAGAGGAGAAAGGAGAGAGGGTGTAAGAAAAAGTAGGAGAGAGGAGAGAGGGTGTAAAAAAAAGTAGGGGTAAGATAGTAATTGGATAGTCCATAAGTGCTTTTACTGTTGAAAAAGCTATTTTAAATAGCTTATTCAAAACCATGGTTTTGTCCAAAAGCACTTATGGACAAATAAGCCTGTTTGTTTTGAAATTTTTCTAAACTGAGATTTAAGCCAAAAACTCTTTTAAAACCGCGGTTTGAGTGTTTTCCAAACACACCGGATGAAATCGAAACTTGTTTTTGACTTGCCATTAACTCACAAGTCATATCCAGCGCACGGGGAATTCTTTCTGGGAGGCAATTAAGATTGAAGATTGATGGACTCGAAGCCACTAAGAGCAAAATCCTCATCCCAATACTGAATTTGTCTCGAAAAGCCATCAAAGAATTAAGCTTCGTTAATCTCCCTCAACCCTCAAGCACACATGCCTAGAGATTCTCGATTCTCTTTAACAAACATTCAAGAATCGAATATCATCGTCTGCCCTACAAGCACCAGACAAGTAGACAACCTTCCACACAATTGCCCCATACTTCAGACTTCGACACACAACCACTTATCATTCGAAGTAGTATATTTTATTACTCGCGGACAAGACAAATATACAATGTTCATATCTCAGACAAAACTTCTCAGCCTCTGTAAATGAGTGCTGTCTTTACTGTTCGCCATTGTTGCATAGTGGGAAAAATGATGATGAAAACCGGTGCGTGTTGTTGTTGTTGTTATATTTTGTTTGTTTTGGTACGAAAAGAGTATGGAGAAGGAGGTGAATAGCTGAGAGTACAAGCACTCTTTGTCTTTGTCATCGTCTTTATTATGACTTTTTGTGTGTGTGTGTTTGGATTCTATTCGGTTTATTTGGAGTTGTGAGAGATTTGTGCAAGAGCAAAGTACGAAGTGGTCTCATTGTAGAAAGAAACATGAAAAGGAAAAGTGTGTCTCTCGCAGTTGAAATTAGGAATTCGCTTTTATGCAGCATCATGCAAAGTCAGTACCAGAATCCCACTATCTCAACAAAAAGAAGTTAAGATTTTCCTACCATCAAAAGGAAAGTTGAAAACAAGTTTTTGTCTCGGGCTTTGGACTCCACACCCTTTTCTCTTTTTTGAGCGTTTGTTTTCACCCCTTTTTCCATGTTCTTTCTTCTAATTGTTTCTACTTTTATGCAACTAACCACCTTACGTCTTAAGGACATATTAAACTTTGATAGGAAGTAACTCTACTAATGATATTTTTTGAGCGTTCATAAAAATTTAAATCTGTCATTATATTTAGGGTGTGTTTAGATTAGCTTTTAAAAAATAGATTCTAGGTAGAATAAATTTTAGAAAAAAATAATTTTAAAAATTAGAGATGTTTAGATGATTAGTAGGGGAATCACTTTTTAATAGGCAATTTACTAAAAGTAAGAAAAAGATAAAAGAGAGAGAAGAGATAGTGTAAAAAAAAGTAAGGATAAAATAATAATTGAATAGTTTATAAATTATTTTACTGTTTCAAAAGCTATTCTGATCAGCTTCCCTGAAACCATGATTTGATTCAGAAGTCTTTTTGGATAAATATAACTGTTTGTTTTAAAATTTTTTCAAACTAAAATTTAGGTCAGAAACCTTTTTAAAACTTACGTTTTGGGTTTCTCAAATAGGCTCTTAAATAATTATAACTCATTCTACTAAAATCAATATTTAAGTAGTCTCTGAGTTATTTTTCTCTAATCCTTTTCCCTCCCATATCTATCTTTTTGGGGCAATTACAATAAATGATCCGAATTTTATAATATGGGCGGTTAAATTTGCCTCATCAGAACAATAGTATTATCATAGAGGCTGTAAGAAATTATTACTACTTTAATAGAAACGTTATCTAAGAGTATAAGAATGTTACTGTCAGAGTTTAGGTATAACAACATTACAATTTCCAATGTTTTGCAGCAAGAAATAATTTACTTAAAATTCATGATCGATGGTCTCAATCATAGTATTAAAATTCTTATAACTTTGCATTTTTTTTATAAAGTAGTGTGCTCCTATATACTTTTACAATATGGTAGTAATTTTTCTACAAGTTACCATATAAATTCAACCAAGGGTACTCTTTTCCATACATTCCTGTTTCTCTTAATTTTTTTACAATGTGGTAGTGTCTTTAACAAGATCTTCATATAAAATAGGAAATTTTTTTAGAAAATACTATAAGAATTATAAAATTTAAAAAAGAATATTCAAATATATAAAATAACTCATTGATTACTAGTATTAATATGATATTTTAATATTTGTAAAGTAACAGAATTTAATAATACGTGTAATTATTGTAACTATTTTTATAATAATATTGATTATTAATACTTTTTGACAAGTTAATAATTTAAATAATTGAATTAAATTTTATGATATTTATATTTTTTATAAATATTAAAATTTTATAATTATATTTATGACTGATTTGTCTTTTTATATACCCGCATATTTTTTTTATAATTTTAAAATTTAAATAGTTTTTTTTTAAAATAATAAATAAATAAATAAAATAGAAGATTTTTATTATTATTATCGCTCACGCCCCTTAGTTTTGTTGTTTTATTCAAGTGACCTCGTTGACAGGGCTTCAGATTGGAAAAATGGAAACCAGAATGTGATCAGATTCAAAAGAAGCTTCATTTATGGGGAAATGGAAACGTTACAAGGCTCAAAATTCCAAATCCAACCAAATACTCCATATTTTTTTGCAAACTCACACTCCCCCGGCTATTATTTTAAGCATACTTGCATTAATTAGACCTTGGGCTTGATGCAGATTTTCTTCCAAGTCAACCAAAAACTGCGTTTTATTTATGAGATCTTCTTAAATACAACGTCTTATCTTAACCATGGATGGTTTATTTTACTGTTTTGTCAGCTTTCTTATTTCCAGCTAATGAGAGGCTTAGTTTCGAGTTTAAGAATTATAATAATAAGGCTTGAAATTCTGCAGAGTCATTTAGTTTTTTCACTGTCATGGATTTATTTGATTCACGAGCTTCCCGTCAGATTTCTCTTTCTCTCTCTCTGGCTTTCATTATCAAATCACAGTGCAATTAAACCATAAAAAGAAGAGCGAGACTCAGTTCTTCAATCTCCATTATTCACTCTCGTCTTCTCTGTGATGGAACAGAATCTTCCAACTGCATGATTCAACTCTAAATTCTGCAGAAATGGGTAGACGAAGTAGAACTCTAGCACAACTTAAAAGCGAAGCCTTTGAGCCTCCTCCTTCAGAGCAACCACCACCGTTCTATCTTTCTCGGCCACGTCTTCCTTCTTCTTCTTCACCACCCAATTTTGGATCTGACAACAATGGTTTCTTGAATTTAAACGACAAGGTAAGTCCAAGCATGCTACTTGTCATCATAATTCTGGCCATTGTTTTCTTCGTTTCTGGGTTGATTCACCTTCTAGTTAGATTCCTATGGAGACCTCAACCCAGAGAACCAGATGATTCAGACAATGTGTCTGCTCTTCAAGGTCAATTACAGCAACTGTTTCATCTTCATGATGCTGGCGTTGACCAGTCCTTCATAGATAACACCCTCCCTGTGTTCCATTACAAAGCAATCATAGGATTGAAAGACCCATTTGATTGTGCTGTGTGCTTGTGTGAATTTGAAGCTGATGATAAACTCAGATTGTTACCTAAATGCAGCCATGCTTTTCACATGGAGTGCATTGATACTTGGCTCTTGTCTCACTCAACTTGCCCTCTCTGTAGAGCTAGCCTGCTCTCTGCTGATTTCTCTCCCACGAACCCTTCTTCTTCCTCTTCTCCGTTCGTCTTCGTTCTAGAATCTGGGAGTGAAAGTTCCAGAGAGATTATTGTTCCAGAAAGAGAGAATAGGACCAGTTCTGTGATTGCAGATAACGTACATGTAGATTTGTCACACAAATCTGTTGATTTAAATTCAGATTCTGCTAATAATCCTGATCAGATTCCTTTTGGGGAATCGCATGAGAAAGTGGTCACTGTGAAGCTGGGGAAGTTCAGGAATGTCGGTGAAGGAGGAAGCAGTGAAGAAGACATGGGAAGAGAAGTAGCTAGAAGGTGTCTTTCAATGGGGTCATTTGCTTATGTTATGGACGAGAATTCTTCACTTCAGGTACCAGTAAGAGCGACGATGAAGAAGCAATCAAGTAAGAAACCTGCTTTACCTTTAACACCAGGAAGAAGGATTGCCATGTCAGAATGTGATTGTGAATCCACGAGAGATTTCAAGTTTACAGGTTTTGAAGCAGTGAAAGGTGTTGTTGATGAGAAGAATTCTTCTGAAACTGCAAGTATTGAGAGAAGCAGAAAAGAGAGCTTCTCTGTTTCAAAGATTTGGCTTCGAGGAAAGAAAGAGAAGCCGCAAGCCATGGCTGATGATTCTTCCTCGAGGAGGGCTGTTTCGTTTCGATTTGCAGAAGCGAGGGACGATGATGTTGATGATTCGAAGGAGAAGAATGGGAAATCTAAGATGGAGATTGGGAAATGGGAAAATGATGATGAAAACCAGAGCTGTTACAGTGTGGATTCTCAGGGAAGAGAACCGTCTTTTGCAAGAAGAACTCTGCTTTGGCTTACTGGAAAACAGAACAAGGTTGTTCATTCATCTTCGGATTCAAACTTGTAGTTTTTTTCTGTCATTCATTGTTTTAGTAAAATCTATCATTATTCTTGAATCTAGATCTGTTAGTTCAAGTACAAGTGTACTCGAATATGCAGTGAATATATGTTTTTCCACACAAAATTCATGACTCTGGAATCCGAATAGTGAATCCCCATATATCTGCTGCATTTGGTTTTTCACATTACCTTGTTTATTCTCCTTAGAAAGAATATCTAATCTAAGTTTCTTAACTTGGAGGGAAAAAAAAAACGCTTCAGCAGGCATTCTTTTGTTGTCATCTATAATTGTTACTACAAACTTAAAATAATTTCTCAAGTTTCGTCTGATTATGTTCTTTTCCTGCAGTTCTGTTCATGTGTAGTTAGATATACCCTTTGAGATAGAGAAACTGTTTCAGAGGGGACAACCAAATATTTAGGTATAGAAATCTGTTTCGGAGATACGGAGTATAAACAAGAAGCGAAATCCAACAAAAAATGGGGAAAAATTGGATCTTTTCAAACGACGATGAAGTTCATTTAAAAAGAAATATTGTGTCTATTTTGAGTTGTACATGATCACCTTCTCTCACCATCTAAAACAGGCACAAAACCAACCAAATGGGACAAAAGTTGTCTGTTTAGATTAGAAGAAGGATAAATAAACCCGTACAAGTTCGAAAATAAAACTGGAGTTATCTACATTTTTTGTACTGAATAAGATTTACAAAAAAAAAGGAGGCATTTATTTGGAACAGTAATTAGTGGTTCTGAAGAAGTAGCAGAGCCAGAGGAGAGTGCTAATGAGAAAAGCGGTTGGAGAGATGGGAGTAATAAATAACAGGTCAGTGTCAACTGGGGCCTGAGTAATAAAGATTGAGAAGAGAATTCGAATTCAAAAATTGTGTGAAATGGGGACAGTCCAGCTGCATCATGATCCCTGGCCCTACCTTGAGGGTAGTAATCAATATCAATGACATTGCGTAGCAGAAACAGGGGAGGAAGGCACCTGTGGGAACAGAGCAAGGCATTGAATTGAAGACATTTTCAAAGGGCTTAAAAAGATTGGTGGACTCAAGTGTTAACAATGAATGAATAGTCATAGTAATAAGGGCAACTACCTAACCCCACCCCTTGCTCTGCCCTACTCTTTAAAAAACACCAAAGCTGAATGAATGAAGGCACGAGACAACCCCACAATTGACATGCCAACAGATGGGTTAAGTTTTGTGAGTTTAGAAGAAAATGTTGGAATTTGTGATTAGAATGGAGATGATTCCCTAAAATGTTAACCTAGGGTGAAAATGACGAGACTTGTTGTCTAACCGAAGGCTACTTAAAACTGGACCATCATTCACCCCCTCAATATTGTAATTCAAGAGTAATTAACCTAATAGTAGTTGAATGGAGACGAACTTAGTTATGATTAAAATATTAAAAATATTGATATATAACTCTAAAAAGGTAACATGTAAATAAAAATATATTCATCCAAAAATAAATAGAATATTTATCTATAAATTACACGTAATATAATAAAATAATAGTTATTAAAATATAAATATGTAAATTGTTATTTTTAAAAAAAATCAAAATAACATTATTTTCTGTTAGTGGGGAGAGAAAAAATAGCCTAATCCTTAATATAAAATATATTTAATTAATTTAAATAAATTAAAAAATAATTAAATTAATTATTTGTAATAATTTTGTATTAATTTCTTTAAAATATTTTTTTAATAATGTACTCTTAAACTATTATATTTGATATAAATCTTATATATAGGTATTTTTTAAAAATTATAATTTTAAAAGATAAAATAAATTGATATCTAATATTTAAAATTAAAATAAATTTTTTATTTAATTATTATATTTAAAATATGAGGGGGTAAAATTCATTCGTGGTCTCTACGTCCAAAAACTCTCAGTGTGTGTTTGAGAACACGTTTAAAAATTAATTATGGGCTAAAATTATGGTTTGAAAAATTTTTACACAACCAATCATAAATGTTGAGAATTAATTTTGGGCAAAATCTCAGTTTGAAACTTAGGTTTTGAATAAACTACTGGAAATAGCTTTTAGTTTGAAACTTAGGTTATCGATTATCCAATTACTATTATACCCCTACTTTTTCTTACACCCTCTCTCATCTCTTATCTATCTTTTTCTCTTATCTCTCCTTTTCTCTCTCATCTCTCCTCTCTATACTCTCTTCTCTCTCATCTTTCTTCTCTATCATCTTTCTTCTCTTTTATTTTTAATCAAATCATACCCTTTTTAGTAATTTATCAATATAAAAAGTGATTCTGCTACTAATCATCCAAATATCTCTATTCCTAAAATTTATTTTTCTTAAAATCTATTCTTCTCAGAACCTATTCTCTAAAATCTATTCTTTCCATAATCTATTCTCCAAAAACTAATTCAAACACAACCTTAATCAGATGGATTGATACCGGTTTACTGGTAGGATGGCAGATCTTGATTGGCTGGATTTAATAGGATGATAAGATTGGAAAAAGGGGTCAACAGCAACCACAAACGTGGAAAAAGGGAAAGGAGGACTGACTTTTTAAGTTAGGAGTCGTATAAGGAATGATCGGAGACTCCATTTGACTTGCTTCCCACTTTCGCTACTTATCTCTTCTTTTTAGCAACAATGAGGGAATTCATGTTCACTCCTGTTTGGCTTTTTTTTTTCTAAAAAAAAATTACAACACAATAAAAGACAAAAAAAAAGTCAGAAATTGGGGGTTGTAAGCTTCTCATTTCTTAATGACTTATTTTATATGCAAAATACAATACCTAATTATTTTTATGTATAAACTAAAAATTATTAAGAAAATTAGATAACCACAACAACAACTTCCTTGCATGTTGCAGGGATTTAATTTATTTATATATTTAGAGTTGAGAATATCGAGTTTGAGGCTTCTAACGCCTCAATATTCTAATGTTTCAATGTTTTTTCTTCACTTTTGATCATTAGCTTATGTACAAAATAAGAAATAATTTTGTATTTTATACTTATTTAATACTTAATATAAATGTTACTAAACTAAATAAATTAATTTTAAAAAATAATAAATATGAGATATAAAGTAGATTGAAATTTTATATCTAAAAATAAAATTTTCTAAAACTAACTAATTCTTTAACTAGTTCTTATATTTAGAATAAAATGAGTAAGCATGAAATGCTGCAATTTGGTGATTGCAAGATAGCCTATGGATCTTATTTTTTATAAATTAATGTTTCAAATGTGAAAAATGTGACAAACGCTGACATATTTTTTTATATAAAAAAATTTAAGGGGATTCGATATTAATCTTTTATAAAGATTAGAGCACGATTTTAGGGTTCAGAGAGTACTTATAAAAAATTTATAAAATTGCTTACTAAAAAAATCTTTATAACAACAAAAAAAATTAAATTTTTATTTTTATAAATTATAAATTTATTTTTTATTATTTATACTAACTCTTTAGATAGACACCACATAGACATTACATAAGGATTAGCTTTGAAAAAAAAAACCCTAAAGCATTAGCATTTGAAGGTTGAGGGACGGGAGGCCCAAGTCGGCCCAAGACAACGAGTGGGTTCACTTAAGTTGCCCAAAAATTGGGGTTTAAATTACAAACAAATGTACACAGGAGTTAGTTTGAGTAGTAAACAGTTCAGTATCGTTTAAGTAAAATCTTAAGTTTAAGCTTTAGCGTATGCAAAAAATCTCTGTTAGGAGACTCATCCATCATAGTCAGGTACACGACGCAGGTCGGATCCTGATATAATCAGGGTAAAACTCCGGTAAACCGGGTGAGTAACTAAAAAAAATTGCAACAGAGGTCATAGATTAACAATAAAAATCCACTTTAATTTAGTAAAAGCATTCAAAGTGCCTCCGGAGCTTAACAATAAAAATCCACTTTTATTCGTTTTGATGAATATGCGCGCAATATATGTGCTGTGTATATTAACTGAAAATAGAAAATGTTGGTCCTTGGACATTATTTCTATAATCCATCATGTTCATCAAAGTTGAACCGTATTGTATCCTTTCTTTCTTTGTGTGTGTGTGTGTGTGTTTTTTTTTTTTTTTAATGAAACTCTTTATCCAATGTTTTTTCTTTAATCTCTTATTAACTAATATCCAAGCAACCCACTAATCTAATTAAGATTTTATAAATAATAAGCCTCTTTTCAAAAGTTTTTTTTACAGTGTGAAATTGAGCACAATTATACTGAATACCCTTGGGTGTCTTAACCTAATTGGTCAACCGCTATTCTTTCTAGTTTCTACATGTTTTATCACGTTAATTTGTATCGAAACTGTGTTTGGGGCCGCATAATATAGCTTCAATATATGATTGTGATGGCCCTGCATACAATATTATTTATTTAAATTTTAATATATAACTTAATTAAAGAATTAATTTTATTCATAATATAAGATATATTTTCTCTTTTTATTAATTTTTTCTATAGTATCTTTATTAATACTTTCTCAATAATAATCAGGTAAAAAAGAAATATAGAGAATTATAGAATATGATTAGAGTGTTTTAGAAAAAAAAATATGTAATATTAACTAAATTAACTAATTTTTTAATCTAATCAAATTAGTTAAATATATTTTATATTAAAGATCAGAAAATATTCTCTTCATCTTGTTTTTTCCCTTTTCGTCCTCACCAACAAAATTTCCATCTCGTTACAGTACAGTTCTAAAAATATTTAACTACAAAATTTGATCTGATTCCTTATTATAACTTCTTCCCTTTTTCATTGTTCAAGATATTATTGTTTTGTACGTATTGAGCAAGAGAAAGAAATTAAATTTGATTAGCTTGAGTCGTGATATCTTTTTAATTAATACTCTTTTTTATCCTAAATATAAAAATCAGATAAAAAAATTATTTTAATTCTAAATATAAGACCCAATCTATTTTATCTTTTAAAATTATAATTTTCTCCCTAGTATTATATCCATATATGATTACACATATTAAAAAGGTTTCTATCAAGATTAATTCAAGTACACATTATTAAAGAGAATATTTTAAGAAACTAACATACAATCATTATAAATAACTAAATTAATTATTTTTTAAATTTATTTGAATTAGTAAAATATATATTATATTAATTAAGGACCGAGGTAGTACGTGGGATCGAGAGGATATATATAAAACTGTAAATATTTTATTAATTAGAACTTAAAAAGACACTGAAACACTCAACACATATATATTACACAGAAAATGAGCTCGATTTTCCAGGACGCACATCTCTTGTACGTATTATTCACCATTCTTATGATTATATTCTTTCCCAGAAGCTTCATACCCTGAAAATACACCAAAGAAATATGATCAGTAAAGTAAATAAAGTAAATTGAAAATTACGAAGTGTAGAGAGAATTTGAATTACGGGGTGAATTCAATGCGGATTTTTCCTTCGACGGGGTTAGCGATGGCAGAGAAAGCTTGGTGAGAGAGATCGATGGTTCCTTGGCATTTTGGGCAGAAATCCACAATCTTGACGGTGACACTTCCATGCCGGCAAGGGTGATGACTGCCGGTGGTGCCGCCGGTGCACCTCACTCTGATCTTTTTCCCGCATACAGCTCCGTTCTTCCAGATCTTGGCGCTCGCGGCTGCGATCATCGTGCCCTGATCTCGTTTCTCAAAGCATGCAGATGCTACAGTTAATAAAATCACAGTTCATCAGAATATATATGTTAGAATGAGTAATTCATAGTAATTATAATGACAATGATAATAATCAAAAGGGATATAAGAAATGTTATACATGTGTGTGTGTGTGTGTACAAGGGGAAGTGATTAATCATAAGGGAACTCACGAGTTAATCTAGTGTAAAATGTGGCAGTTCCAGAAATGGCAGAAGCCACTGAAACAAGGCTTGCGATGGCCAACATGATGAAGAGAACAGAGTTCATGTTGAAAGCCATTTCACTTAATTTTTTGCAAGCTAGCTAGCTAATTAAGTGTGAATGTAATTGTGTTAATTGTAAGATGGATTAGTAGTCCTCCTTTTATAGAAAATTTTAGTACTTAGATTGCATATTTTAGTTGTTTTATTCACAACTTACAAACAACATCATTTTTGTAAGTGGCGGGGGGTTCTAATCCCAAGGTAAGAGTATTAATTATTACTACCGATAGTAGATATCCTTATTTACTATGTGAAAAAAAAAACTGAAAGTTAACTTTTGTTCCTAATTATAGGGAAAAAAATTCTTTATATTCATGGCAATTTTTCATTTATGCCTTTATTAAATAGGAGAGAAATATTCTCTCATAAATAAATGAACTGCAATATTATGAGGAAAAAATTTCTTTCCACCTACATATTTAAAACCTAACTAAATTAACCTACCTTCCTTAGTGTTTGGAAAATAGTTAATTATTCCTTATAAAAGTTATTATTCTACCTTCATTTAAAATATAAGACATTTTTAACTAAAACACATTAACCAAGAAAAATAGTTAGATAATTAAGATTTAATTTTTTTTAAACTTCTCCCTCCTTTAATACTATCAACAATTAATAATTTGTTAGGTTGAAGGTGAAAGTAACTTTGATATACTCGTAGTAGTATTTTAGGTATAAAGTTACTATTTGAAACGGAGGGAGGATTTAACTCTACATTGGTATACACGTACGTAACATCGATTATTCCGAATAGAAAATTCAAAACAATGTAATTTGGGTGAAAGTGTTTTGGTTTCAACTCTTAAAACCACGAGCTCGAATTAATGAGGCAATCTCATGCATACACAATAGAATTCATTTGGTGTCTTCGAAATGTATAAATGCATGCATGCATGTTTCAGACTCCTCCGTCAAAGTCCCTTCATTAGCTTATATTGTCACTGATTATTATCACCAAAACAGCACGAAAACTCCAAATTCAAGTCCTGGAAAAAAATTGGATGTAGGATTATTTGACTCATATAAAATTTAACCTAATTCTTTCTTGGAGTTCACGTAGAGAGAACAAAACATTTCTGATTGATGACTCGCAAGATATAATAACGAAGCGCGTTTGCGTGGCAGAGAGAGAGAGCAGAAGTGTAAATAATTTTATGAAAGGTTGAGGACAAAACGTTCTATACAATGTCGATGGGAATAAACTCGGAAAAACTGGCTAGTTAATCAGTTAACTTAGATTTTGCTTTATTATGCATTTTCAAATAAAATGATAAATTGATAAAAATATGAAAGATAATCTTTTATGTATTTGTGTGTGCATATATATCTGTTCGCGCACATGTATGTATATTTGGGTGCACTTATGTACTTAATTATTGTGAATGATTATCATAAAAAATTCTATATACCAAAATATTTTTATCCCCTCCTTAATTAAGGTTAGGTAAGTGAAAAAAAGTAGATTGTTTAAATTCTATATGGTAAAACGTATTAACAAATTAAATCTTTTTTGGAATTAAAGTAAAACTTATTCCCTTGTTTTTATTCCCTTTTCGTTCTCACCAACAAAACTTCCATATTTCCTTTTCTCTAAATATTTAACCACAAAATTCCGATCCCCTATTGTACTGTAACTCAGTGCTCCAATTTTAATGTTTTATTATTGTTTTGTAGTATATCAAGCCTGAAAAAGAAATTAAATTTGATTTCTAATATGTGGGAGTAAATATATAAAACTATATATAAATATTTTTACTCTCCTGGTTTCTATTTATTTAAAAATTAAAACTACTTCATGTAGATTAACAATATTATTTAAAGTTAATTAGTAATATTAAAAATATCATATCTTTCCACAACAAAATACTCTATGATATTAGTGTCATCGATTCTATCTTGGGACCAAAAAATACTCTTAATCTATACTTATTTCTCTTAATCCTTCTCCCCACTATAATTATTCAACGATATAAATACACACACACACATATCAAGCATACTATCTATCGGAAAAAAATTTTTTGACAAAAAAAGAGTATACTATTCGAAAATGATGTTAATTACATTTTGTAAAATGACTTATAAATATAAAAACATTATTTTTTTTTAAAAAATGACTTGTATACAAGAACGAAAGTATTATGCCCTAATAGCAGTATCATAGGGCTACAAATTAATTTGGGTTTCTGGCTTGCGTCCAAAGCAGCCTTACAGACCACACAATTCAGAAAACTTAGCTTATATTATATCACTTATAATTAACAAACCTTTTGTTTTGTCCTTGTAGTCGTGAAGAAATTTGGATGTATTTAAGTTACAAAGTTACAACACAAGTTCTCTCTTGGAATTCTCGAAATAAGTCAAGTAGGGTTTCTCTTTATTGTTGGACGTACATGTTTTGTTTTCCTCTACAGAAGCCGGGAAAGGATGGGCTCTAATTAATAAATAATAGTAAGAATGCAAGAGAGATCAAGCAAAACTACAAATAATAAATAATTATTTTCAATCAGGTAAGTAAGTTAGATTATATTCTTTATAATTATGCATTTGTAGATTAAATGATTGATTGATAGAAAAAATATGCATGAGACTGGCTGGGTCATTAATTCTACATAGGAAATGCCGTGCGTAGAATATCCTAATTCCAAACAATGGCATTGTGGCAGGAGGGCTGCGAAATTATAGTGACAAGTTGGCTGGTTATGTTCTTAAAACTTTACAACCACACGATTCCAAACACATACTAATCTTTTTTAATTCTGTGTTATTGCAAATTTCACTACAAAAAAATTAAATTTTGGCGACGACTTTTCAGCGGCGACTTTACTTGTCGCCGCTGAAGGTCAATAGTAAAAAAAATTTTGCCTCCGCTTTTCTGCGGCGACAATTACTATCGCCGGAGAAGGTAATAGTATCTGCAGCGACATAGCTTTGTCGCAGCAGAAAGTCTGAAGTTTATGTGGCGACTAATTTTTGTCGCCGTAGAAGGGGTGATTCAGCTGCCACTTTTTTAACCTTTAGCGGCGAAAAGTCTGCAGGCATTATTCCTACACCTCAAGCTACTATCTAATATATAGATTTAAATTGTTCAATAATATCATTTTTAAATAATAAATAAAGAAATTTCACATGTTATTGTAATAAAAAGAGATTATACAGATAATAATATGATGTCTGCGAAAGAAAGAGATGAAGCAGTGGTATGTGCATGAGATATTACAAATGTGTGTCACTGAGCGTGAGAGTTAGTATTAGTGCGTTAGAGATAATGTAAGGGAGGAGATAAAGAGAGGGAGATGTGTGTATGAGAGAAATCGAGAGAAACAATAGACATAAAATATATACATACATTCTTAAGTACCGTTGCACATGCCTTCTTTTGTTGTATTTCATATAACAAAAAATAGTTAGAATTAAATACCCAAATGATTGAATAATTATTTTTTGAGAATTAAATGATTGAATAGTTAGAATTTATTTCTCCAAAAGAGACCTAAATGATTGAATAGTTATTTTTCGGGAATTAAATACCTACTTAAAAAAATTTAACAAAAATAGTTAGAAGTTATCTTTTGTCCAAAAAAATTTTCAAAAATTCTCTAATAAGTTGAAGAAGCTATTGGAGAAAAAAATATTATTATTTTATTAAGTAGATTATTTTAAAAAAATTAAAGACTTTCAGCGGCGACACTTTTGTCGCCGCTGAAAGTTACATTCAGCAGCGACATCGTTTCGTCACCAATGAAGGTCCCTATTTGGTGACGATTTTCAGCGGCGACAAAAATATCGCCGCTGAAAATTTACTTTTAGCAGCGACAAAATTTTGTCGCCGCTGAACTTCAGACATTCAGCGACGATTTTGTTGTCGCCGCTGAAAACCAATTTATTTCCTAATAGCTCCCGCGTCACTGTGGTCTCTTCACTTTACTCTCCTCTTCTATTCTTCGCTTCTTCTCTAGTGCCATAGCTGCGTTGCGCCCCGTCTCACAGCCTCACGCAGCCCTCTCGTCAGTCGTCGCCGCGTCGTGCCCGGTCTCACAGCCTCACACTCCGCTCTCGCCAGTCACCGCCGCGTCGTCTGGTGGTCCGGTACTCTAATTGTCAGCTTCTGACCCCGTCCCAAACTCCCAGTTACATCGGCTTCATCTCGATCTTGTGGAAGTTGCCATGCGTCGTCGCCCTTTCTGCTAAAATCGACGCCGTGAAGGTTCATTTCAAAGAACACCTACTTTCTTCTGCTCTGTAATTGACGCTGTGAAATTGATGACATGAAATCGACGCTACGAAGGTTTGAAATCGTCTTCTACTCTCTAATATTTCTATTTTCTTCTTGGTCAATGTGAACTCCTTTATGCTTTCTTTGGATGCTTTGTTTCTGTCTGCTTGGTCAAGAGGAGGACACACGCAAACTTTCATATGTCGTCGTCTGATGCATCGTCTGTTCTTATAGGGCTTTGGATGCATTCAGAAATTGTTAATATGTCTGATGCTTCGTTTGCCTTTGAAATTTTTTATGGTTAATAAGAACATATTACAGTTGGTTCTGATGAGAAAATGTTGGGGGAGATTCCTCTCGTTCCGGTGGGTTTTTCTTTTTCGCCAGTGAGGTGATGATAAAACCAAAGCAAAGTAATTATTGTTAACATCTTTCAGGATTTATCGGTTATTATATCTGATTCAATTTCCCTTTTCCTCCATGCTAAGTGAAATTTTGATATGACTATTTCTATTGCTGGGATTTAGTTGAATTACTAAACCAGAAAACTCAAGAACCTGTTAATAAAGGAAGTTATTTGAATCCTATGATTACTATCTTATCCCTAATGTTTACCCCAGAGTAGTGTGTTGTGACACAAAGGAAGAAGCAGTGGGTGGCTTCTCAACAACGAAATTAACTAAGCCAACAGATAGGAAGTTATTAACTGATATTGGCTAGTTTGAGTGATTATTAGAATTTACTGTTAATCTGGAGTCAGGAGAACAACAAAACATCATTAATTTGAGCGTTTTTGAGCAGTAGACTTTAATGATAAATGCAATTTAATGAGGAATGGGGTAATTATATGATGCTTGGGGGAGGTTCAGAGCAATTGAAAGCATCATCAAGAAGGTTGGTGAGGAAGGTGAAATGGTGTACAAGTAGTATGGGCTGACGCACACTCTGAACAGCTTCATGTACGTATTGTTGTTTAATATTTTATTTTGATTTAGTTTTATTTTTAATTTAATAGTTTTAAATGTTTTTATTATAGATTCGTATGCACGAGCTTTCTCAACAACAAGACCAAGATTTAGAGAGTGATGCTCGAATGGCGTTAGAAGAAATATTGGCGACAATTCTTGGTGAGAGGTCAGGGTATGTAAGAGGGAAAGGGTATGGAGTGGAGCCTTCAAGGAAGAGAAATCGCCCTCAATCTATAGATAGTTCAGTTGTTGAGAGTGTGCGTGCCCAATTACAGGAAGAGTTTGATAAAAAATTTGAAGAGGAGAGAGAAAAAATGGAGGCTGAGCGTGTAAAGATGGAAAAAGAGCGTGAAAAGATGCAACAAGAGCGTGTGCAATTCGAGCAAAGACTAATGGAACAAATGGAGCAAATGATACAAGCTCAATTCGCTGCCTTGATGCAGAAGGGACAACAACATGCGCCTACTTCTTCTAGTCATAGTATTGGTCCTTCTATATAAAATTTATATATAAACTAAATATGTTTAAGTAATTGAACTAATTTGATATTGTATATTTATCAATGTTATTAGATTCTGATTTATTTAGTTATTTATCATTTATTATTTGTTATTAAATTATATTTTTAATATCAAAGAAATTATATAAAAAAATTAAATAAATAATTTTCAGCGATTTTGAACTTTCAGCGGCGACATGTTGTCGTCGCTGAATATGGGCTTTCAGCGGTGACTCATTGTCGCCGCTGAATATGGGCTTTCAGTGGCGACCTATTGTCGCTGCTGAATATGGGCTTTCAGCGGCGACATTGTGTCGCCGCTGATTTTGGAATTTCAGCGGCGACAACTTATTGTCGCCGCTAATGCGAATAGGTGACAGTCCTATCACCGCTAAATGTTTTCAGCGGCGACTTTTTCCCTGTCGCCGCTGAAAATTAATTTTTTTGTAGTGTTTCTACCTTCTTCCATCTCATTGTTCATGTTATTTTGTATATCTCGAGAGAATGAGAGTTTTAATATACTTCTCTAGTCTTTAATTTAAGAGCTATTTAATTAATTTAGATAAATTAAAAAAATTAGATAAATTATTTAATTATAACAAATATCATGTCTCTAAATAATATCCATATATAACATTATATATATATGTATTTATAAATTAAATAAATTAATTTGAAAGAAAATAATAAATTTTAGAGATAACACATATTGAGGTTAACTAACCTTCGAATCCTAACTAATATGAGGCCCAGAGGAGCATATAAATAGTACTGCACAAACGTATGGGAACATAAATTAAAGCTCCATACATTATTCTTGGAAAACCAAAAAAAAAAAAACTTATGTATTAATTCCTCCAATACTAAATTAAAATCTAAGAACTAATTTGAGGGATTTGTTTTTATTTTAAACATAAAATGTCAATTACCTTTATCGTATAGATTTATAATTATTTTCCTAAACACCTGGCCTATTGATTGTACATAGTAAAGAGAGGGTTTTCAACAATAAGCTGGTTTCCAATTAAATGATTATACAAAATATTTTAAAAAAAGCAACACATATTTATTACGCATATAATTAATTTAACTATTTTTTTTAATTTGTTAAAATTATTTATTAGTACCAGAAGAGGAGTACTTTCCATTATGCACTTCTCAGCATGAGGTTTTATTTTTCTTTTGTTTTTGTTGTTGCTGTTGCTGTTATATATGTACATTTTATCACCATATCATCAACTCCCCATGCTCCTTGGGACAACCAAACTATCCTATTCTACAAGCATCAAAAGGGCCATTACAATAACCCAAAGAGAAGTAACTGAAAATCTAACAAAAAAAAAAACCAACAGTGTGTTGGGAAAGGAATTTCATTAGTTAGCTATTACTATATTCTTTCTATCTTTAATATAAGAGCTAATTATAAAATTATATTTAATTTAAATATAATATTTTAATTTATTTTATAAATAATATTTATTATTTTCCTTCAAATTAATTTATCTACATTATAAACTGATATATATAGATATATATATAATGTTATACGTGATTACTTTTGAGAGATCATGTCATATTTTTTATAATTAAATAATTTATTTAACTTATTTAATATATTTAAATTAAATAATTAACTCTTATATTAAGTATTGAAGGGTACCCGAGTCTATGTTAATACTGATTTGCTTTAATAGAATCCTAATCCGCAAAACGTAAATTCGCTACTGGTCCTGCTAACTTTTTAACAACCTCCATTATTCTTGACAGCTCTATTTTTATGATACATATTTGTTAACATTGTTTTTATCCTATTTCTTATACAAAATAAAATCGAAAATATATTTTGATGGACCAACATCTAGTTTTGTGTATGCAGCATATATATATAATACATAGGATAAGTTTATCGACAGAAGATATTCCAGACATTACTATAATCGATCGTGTTCATCGACGTTGAAACGTCTTGTATTACTTTCTAGAAGTTTTATTATCCCGTTTGTATAGAAAGTATGCTTGAGGCCGTATATATATATATATATATATATATATATATATATATATAGTTTCAATATGATTCCGAAGGCCCTACACGAAATATTCTCTTCATCTTGTTTTATTCCCTTTTCCATCTGACCAACAAAACTTCCATTTCCATTTCCTTTTTTACATATATATATTTAACTGCAATATTTTGATCCCCTAATATTATAGCTTACGATCTGCTTCATTTCCCATTGTTCATTATTGTTTTGTATGAAGCAAGAGAACGAGATTAAAATTTGATCAGTTTGAGTCGTGAGAGTTCTAATATGTATAGGACAGGATATATAAAACAATAAATATTTTATTAATCAAACACTTGACACGTAGTTCATGGAAAATGAATTATATTTTCCATGACGTACATTTCATGTACGTTTTATTCACCATTAATAACTCCACATGCTCCTATATATATGATGCATTATCTGCCAGAAGCTTCATACCTTAAAAATCGAACACCCCAAAGAAAGAAAATCAGTAGTTAAAAAATACCAACATTGATGTATTGTAGATAAAGAGGGAATAATATATAAACTTACCGGGTGTATTCAATGTTGATTTTTCCTTCGTTAGGGTCGGCGATGGCGGAGAAGGCTTGCTGAGAGAGATCGATGGTTCCTCGGCATGCCGGATGAGGGCAGCGATCGACAATCTTGACTGTGACGGCTCCACCCCGGCAAGGCTGAGCCACGCCTTGGTTGGTCCCACTAATGCACCTGACCCTATAGAGTCTCCCGCAAGCAGCCCCGTTGTCCCAGATGGAGTCGCTCGCCGCAGCGATCATAATTCCCTGGTCTTGGAATCCATTGCATGCAGATGCTGCAATTAATCGCACCAAGCACAACTTGTGTTATTAATTATCTCTAAATTAATCACTCCGTATATATATATATATATATATATATGTATGTAAGTAGAAGAGAAGAAGGTAATAATGTGATAAATAAGGGATACTCACGAACATAAGTAGTGTAAAAGGTGGCAGTTCCAGAAATAGCAGAAGCCACTGAGAAAAGGCTCAAGATGGCAAGCCCCACCATTACCATCACGGCTTTCATTTTGAGAGACATTACACTTGACTTTTCTAAGTTTGTGAATGTGCTGTGCTGTGCTGTGCAAGAGCGATTAGCTAGTCCTCCTTTTTATAGCTAAATCTTAATAAGCACCTAAATTATTGTAGATTTATTTATTTTGCCACACGAGAGACGGCCAGACTTCTTGTTGTATGACATATATAAATATATGAAATTATATGCAACATTTATTTCTCTATTTACACATTATTTATTTTCTCTTTCTCTGAATAACTTATATATAGATTTTACTCAAAAAGCATATTAGATAGAATATATCAATATATGGTTATACTCTATATTATGAATTTTATATTATTTGATATTGGTATTTGAATTGATAGATTGAGTTTTGTATATAAAGTCTAAGAAATGAGTTGAGGAATATTGTGGCTTCATAAGTAACCTTGAGTATATTCCGCATAGAAAATATTAAACATATAATATCCTAGTAGCATCGTAGGACTAGGAAATTAATTTGATTGGCCGGTTTGCGCCCACGCCCTAGCAGCCACACAATTCATAAAAGATAATTAATTAACACATATACGATGTGAAGATCAATTATATTTTATTTGGTAGCTGGCGTGGACTGAGTTTTGTTAAGGGAAAGATGGATTTTTTTTACGCTTCCAAAGTAATTATTAGCTTATATTATCACTGATTATCACCAGAAAAAAAATCCACGAAATTGTACTAATAAATTGAAAATGTTCAATATGTAGATCATTTACTTAACAATTTATTGAAGAAAAATTGTAAACAAAATTCAATATGCAGAATGTGAGTCTCTTGGTCCCGTGTAATTAATTGCACAGGGTGTCTTTTCATGATTTTTTTTTTTTTTTGGTTATTTTAGTGATTAACTAGCAAATTTTCATTGCAATTAAGTCGTCGGTTGGCCCTTTCATAAAAATACTAGGGGTCCTTCAATGACATTCTGCCTAAACATGAAATAACTTTAAAAGATGACACTAATAAACAAGAATGAAAGTATATATTATATCCTAATTAATAGCAGCATTGTAGGGCTACGAAATTAATTTAGGTGGCTGGTTTGAGTCCAAAGAAGCCCTATACAAACCGCACAATTCAAAAAACATAACTAATGATGATATATAAGTTTGTAAACAACCTTTTGTTGTGTCCTGTAGTCGTGTAGAAATTTGGATGTATTTAAGTTACAAAGTCTCTCTTGGAATTCTCAAAATAAGTCAAGTAGGGCTTCTCTTCATTGTTGGAAGTACATGTTTAGTTTTCCTCTGCAGAAGCCGAGAAAGGGCGGGCTCTAATTAATAAATATAAGAGAAATGCGAGAGAGAGATCAAGCAAATATTAAAAGTAGATGACAAAACCCCGGTCCATGTATTGCTAAAATGTGGATTTCGAGTGATATGGATTTGTACCTTGAATGAACTTTATTTTCAATAAGGTATGTTAGATTCTTTATAATTATTATGCATTTGTAAGTTAAATGATAAATTAATAGAACCAACGTGCATGTATATATGAGACTGGATCTTTTATTTATTGTTATTCATTCTACATAGGAAATGCCGTACGTAGCTTATCCTAATTCCAAACAATGGCATTGTAGCTGTAGGGCTGCGAAATTATAGTGAGAGATTGGCTGCTTATGTTGTTAGCGTGCTTCGCAGATCTACAACCACACAATTCCAAACAAACACAGAGTAATTTTAGTTTCTATGTTGTAAATTGCTACGCACTTCCCTTTCATTGTTTATGTTATTTTGTACTTACTATCTCTCGCGAGAATGAGAGTTCTAATATTTATAAATAATTATACTGGAAATTAAAGCTCCATATATTGTTCTTGGAAAACCTAAAATGAAGCTTATAACCTTCTATGATGCACATCTCATGACGTATTTGTTATTTTTCTATTTGTTGTTGTTGTTCGAATGGGAAGAGATTAGTTTTTGTTATTGACATAAGTTATTCCCATTATATAATTTCAATAAGAAAATAAATATAGCTTAGTTAGAACCAAAGTACCCCGAGGTACGTAGAAGGTCCAACGTACAAAGTTACGGTCAAAGTGCCAGGCAGATAAAGATTCAATGCAGTTACGTTAATTAGCCTCTGCTCACAGTCGTTAGTCAAGAACTCCAGTGTAGGATTAGATTGTTATTGGTTAGTTACATCCAAAGTGCCAATGGAACTTCACCCACAATATACACTCTTTTTGTTCTTTTTTTCTCTTTTTGGCCGTCAACCAAGATACACAATCCAATTAACTTCAAATTTTTGATGCATACACGGAATCCTTAGTATAAGACACTTATAACTACTTTACAAGGATTGGAAAAAGTACTTTAAAGAGCTAGTCTCTTCTATTTGACCCAACCTTACTTGTAATTTTTTTTGTTTATGTTGGTCCGAGATTATTACTATAATCAATCATGTTCATCGAAGTCTTGTATACTCTACGTCTTATCACGTTGGTATCGGAAGTGTGATGGAGGCCGTATATAGTTTCAATATGATTGTGATGGTCCTTCATGCAATATTATATTCTCTTCATCTTGTTTTATTCTCTTTTCGTTCTGACCAACAAAACTTCCATTTCCTTTTATATAAAATATTATAACTTGCTTCTTCCCCTTCTTCATTGTTCATTATTGTTTTGTATGAAGCAAGAGAACGAGATTGAAGTTTGATAAGTTTGAGTTGTGGGAGTTATTATGGTTATGTAACAGATTTAGTTAGATAGTTATTCATTTAGTTAGATGTTAGTTGTATATTTAATATAGTATATATATGACTACTTGTACAGAGAAAAAGTTGAACGAATATATTCATTTTTTCACAATTATTTCTCTCTCTTGCTTTACACTGTGATATGGTATCAGAGGAATTGATTTGATTGTGTTCACGTGCTTACTTTCTGGTTCTTGATTTACAGCTTGTACTTTACCGTCTTCACTTTTCTTTGTCTTCTCTCTCATGGTAGACTCTAGCTTTTCCTTATCCCTGCAAGAAGCAACACAGAATGTTGCAAGTCCATTTTACTTGCATCCAAATGAGAATCCGTCACTGGTTCTTGTATCACCGATTCTTTCTGGTGCCAATTATCACTCATGGGCGAGAGCCATGAAAATGGCTCTCATGTCCAAAAATAAGCTTCGATTTATTGATCACTCATGTCCAGTTCCTTGCTCTTCGGATCTATTATTTCCAGCGTGGGAGAGATGCAACATGATGGTTCTCTCATGGCTAACTAGATCCTTATCTCCGACAATAGCTCAAAGCATACTCTGGATAGATCGTGCGTCAGAGGTCTGGGAAGATCTACGAGAACGGTTTTCTCAAAGTAACATTTTTCGTTTGGCAGATCTAATGGAAGAGATTCAAGCCCTAAAACAAGGGGATATGACTGTGAGTGATTATTTCACAAAGTTAAAAATCTTATGGGATGAATTTTTGGTTTTACGTCCTTCGATTTCTTGTACTTGTGATCCTAAATGTCACTGTGGAGCTGTTGATATGGCCAAGAAAAACATGGAGCAAGACTATGTTATCAGATTCCTTAAAGGTTTGAGTGACCGATTCTCTGCTGTAAAATCACAAATCATGTTGATCGATCCGTTACCAGGGATCAATCGAGTCTTCTCTCTAGTGACTCAACAAGAACGAGAAATGGGATTTCAACCTATAGAAGCCACTACTCTCTTAAACAAGACTAATTTCACTCGCGATGGCCAAGAGAAGTCGAAGCAACAGTGTTCTTATTGTGGCAAGCCAAGGCATACAGAAGCAACTTGTTATAAAAAGCATGGATTTCCACCAGGATTCAAGTTCAAAAATCCTTCTAGGGCTTCCGCTAATTATATTTCATCTGGTGATAATGTGGTAAAAGATTCTTCTGAACGTAGGGTTGCTAATCAAAATTACAATTTCACTCCAGAGCAATACAAGAAGTTATTGGCTCTAGTTCAAGCAGACCAATCTCAACCACAATCCTCTATGAATCATATTTCAACAAATGGTACATCATCATATGCTTTTCTTGTCCAAACTCCTATTGATCACTGGATCATTGATTTCGGTGCTACTGACCATGTTTGCTTTTCCCTTTCTTTATTTTCCTCATATAAACATATACCTCCTATTACTGTTAATCTTCCTGATGGTTCCAGGACCATAGCTACAATTAGTGGTAGCATTAATTTTTCAGAATCTTTTATAATTCATGATGTCTTATACATTCCTGAATTCCGTTTCAATCTTATTTCTGTTTCAAGATTGACAAATTCCATGCCTTGCGTTGTGACTTTTCAGAAAGTAATCTGCCACATTTTTCTTCTTCAGCCGTGGAAGATGATTGGTTCAGCTGAGAGGATTGAAGGGTTATACATCATGAGAAAACATGCTGAATTTACCTCAAGTATTATCAACCATATCTCTACTACTACTCATTACAAAAATCCATTTGACCTCTGGCATTTTCGGTTAGGTCATTTGTCTAATCCTACACTACAAACTTTACATAGACAATTTCCTTTCATTACATGTACTTCTGATTTCAATTGTTGTGATGTTTGTCATTTTGCAAAACAACGCAAATTGCCTTTTCCTGTAAGCAAGACAAAATCTAATAAAATTTTTAGTTTGATCCATATGGATATATGGGGACCACATCATATACCTTCTGTTCATGGTCATAAGTACTTTCTCACCATTGTTGATGACTTTTATAGATACACATGGGTTTATACTTTCACTAATAAATCTGAAGTACGTCCTTTAGTTAAAAATTTTATTCAATTAGTTGAAACACAGTTTAATACTTCAGTTCAAACAATTCGATCTGATAATGGTTTGGAATTTGATTTGCATGAGTTTTATGCCAACAAAGGTATTTTACACCAAACAAGTTGTGTTGAAACTCCTGAACAGAATAGCATTGTTGAAAGGAAACATCAACACATCCTGAATGTTGCAAGAGCATTCTTATTTCAAGCCCACCTACCTAAATCATATTGGTCATATGTAGTATCACATGTTGTATATATCATTAACAAGTTACCTACCCCTGTTTTGGAAAACAAAAGTCCTTTCGAAATTTTATTTCAAAAATCTCCAGATTTTTCAAATCTTCGTGTTTTTGGATGTCTTTGTTTCGTTTCAACTCTCACACAACATCGAACTAAATTTGATAAACGAGCAGAAAAATGTGTTTTTCTAGGATTTAAATCTGGTGTGAAAGGATTTGTGACCCTAGGACTTACAAATAGAAAAATATCTATATCTAGAAATGTTTCTTTTTATGAATCAATATTCCCTTTTTGTAATATGGATAGTTCATCGCCAGTTCTTCCAAATTCTATTTCTTTACCTCAAGAGCTTCAAGACCTGGATTTCCCTGTTGAAACAAATGATCATGTGTCATCTACTACTGATCAGATTCCTCAAGCTCACCTTGCTGTTCCTACAGAAAATAACTCTCAACCTATTCTTAATCAACCTATTTCATCACCTAGACGATCTTCAAGATTAAAAAGACCACCCTCTTATTTGCATGATTATCACTACACTCTTCAATTTTCTACGGCTGTACCTGATTCCATGGAGGCAGGTAGCTATCATCCTCTTTCTTCTGTTATATCTTATAAAAATTTATCTTCCACACATAAAAATCTTGTTCTTTCCATTTCTACTGATGATGTACCTAAGACATATTCACAAGCAATTAAACATGAGGGTTGGAGGAATGCCATAGAAGCTGAATTGGCTGCTTTGCAAGAAAATAATACCTGGGTGTTAACTGAGTTACCTAAAGGAAAGCGACCTATAGGGTGTAAGTGGGTCTTCACTAAGAAATATAATTCGGATGGGAGTTTAGCAAGACATAAAGGCAGATTGGTAGCACAAGGATTTACTCAAATTGAGGGCATTGATTATACTGATACATTTTCTCCTGTAGCTAAACTAACCACTGTTAGATTGTTGTTAGCACTTGCTGCAGCTCAAGGTTGGCATGTGAAACAGCTTGATGTGAATAATGCTTTTCTACATGGGGATTTACAGGAGGAAGTATATATGTTACCACCTCCTGGTTTACCTTTTTCTTCCCCTACTCAAGTTTGCAAGTTACAACGTTCACTTTATGGCCTCAAACAGGCCAGTAGACAGTGGTTCTTCAAGCTATCTGAAGTACTTTTGTCTTGTGGGTACAAATGTTCTCAAGCAGATCACTCCCTTTTTATACGGAAGAATGGTTCTTCATTTACTGCTTTACTTGTTTATGTTGATGATATTATCCTCAGTGGTAATGATTTGGTTGAGATCAACCGTATGAAAACCTTTCTTGATAATTCCTTCAAAATTAAAGATTTGGGTGATGCCAAGTATTTTCTTGGGTTTGAGATTGCTAGAAGTTCAAAGGGAATTTCATTATGTCAAAGGAAATTTGCCTTAGATATTTTACTTGATGCTGGATTCTTAGATTGTAAACCTGTCAAAACTCCCATGAACAGAGACCTCAAGTTAACAAAGGATTTAGGCACACCTCTTGAAGATAGTACTTACTACAGAAAATTAGTTGGTAGACTGTTGTATTTGACAAACACAAGACCAGATATTTCTTTTGCTATACAACAGTTGAGTCAGTTTGTACAAAAACCTACAGATATACACTTGCAGGCTGTAAATAGGGTGCTTAGATATATTAAAGGAGCTCCTGGAAAAGGATTATTCTTCCCTGTTCAGTCAAATTTTCGTTTAAAGGCCTTTAGTGATTCAGATTGGGCAGGATGTGTTGACACAAGGAGATCTATCATAGGTTTTTGTGGGTTTCTAGACAATGCTTTGATAACATGGAAATCAAAGAAACAACAAACTGTATCTAGATCTTCATCTGAAGCAGAATATAGGGCTTTGGCGGCTACTACATGTGAATTACAATGGCTATGTTATTTGCTGAAAGATTTTTGCATAGATCATCTATTTCCAGCTTTGTTATATTGTGATAGCCAATCAGCAAGGCATATTGCAGCAAACCCTACATTTCATGAACGTACCAAACACATTGAAATTGACTGTCATATTGTACGTGAGAAACTTCAACAAGGATTGCTACACTTACTTCCAATTAGTTCTCAAGATCAACTTGCAGATATCTTTACTAAACCCCTCTCTGCTACTCCGTTTTCTACACTTCTCGCCAAACTGGGAATGTGTGACATACATTCTCCAGCTTGAAGGGGGGTATGGTTATGTGACAGATTTAGTTAGATTAGTTAGATAGTTATTCATTTAGTTAGATGTTAGTTGTATATTTAATATAGTATATATATGACTACTTGTACAGAGAAAAAGTTGAACGAATATATTCATTTTTTCACAATTATTTCTCTCTCTTGCTTTACACTGTGATAGGAGTTTCTAATATGAAGGAAGGATATATAAAAGAATAAATATTTTATTAATTAAAACGCCAAACACACAAATCAAACACTTGAAACATAGTTCATGGAAAATGAATTCTATTTTCTATGACGTACACTTCACGTACGTTTTATTCGCCATTAATAACTCAACATGCTCCTATATATATGTTGCATTATCTGCCAGAAGCTTCATACCCTGAAAATCGAATGCACCGAAGAAAGAAAATCAGTAGTAAAAAATAAATACCAACATTGATGTATTGTAAATAAATTGGGAATAATATATAAACTTACCGGCTGTATTCAATGTTGATTTTTCCTTCGTTAGGGTCGGCGATGGCGGAGAAGGCTTGCTGAGAGAGATCGATGGTTCCTCGGCATGCAGGATGAGGGCAGCGATCGACAATCTTGACGGTGACGGCTCCACCCCGACAAGGCTGAGCCACGCCTTGGTTGGTCCCACTAATGCAACTGACCCTATAGAGTCTCCCGCATGCAGCCCCGTTGTCCCAGATGGAGTCGCTCGCCGCCGCGATCATAATTCCCTGGTCTTCGAATCCATTGCATGCAGATGCTGCAATTAATCGCACCAAGCACAACTTGTGTTATTAATTATCTCTAAATTAACCACTCCGTATATATATATATATGTGTAAGTAGAAGAGAAGGTAATAATGTGATAAATAAGGGATACTCACGAACATAAGTAGTGTAAAAGGTGGCAGTTCCAGAAATGGCAGAAGCCACTGAGAAAAGGCTCAAGATCGCAAGCCCCACCATTACTAACACTGCTTTCATTTTGAGAGCCATTACACTTTATTTTTCCCAAGTGCGATTGTGTTAGTTGTGCGAGAGTGGTTAGCTAATCCTCCTTTTTATACCAAAATCTTAGCACCTACATTGTAGATTTATTTATTTGCCTCATGAGAGACGGCCAAACTCTTCTTGTTGCATATGACATAAATAAATGAAATTATATGCAAAATTTATTTCTCTATTTACACTCATTATTTGTTTTCTCTTTCTCAGTTTCTCTAAATAAATTTTAAATAGGTTTTACTCAAAATATATATATATATATATATATATCTATATTATAGAATATATCAATATACAGTTATAAACTATAGGCATAGACCTTTTGTACATATTAGAAATTTTAATTCTTGACAACTTATAAATAGTGTTTTACTTATTATGAATTTTATATTTCTGATTGATTCTCTATTATAAAGTACGCCTTTCTCTTTATTGTTCATCATGTTTTGTTTTACACTGGAAAAGGAATGAGTTTTAATAATATATTGTATGAAAAGGGGGTGAATGAAAAACTATAAACAATTTTATCAAAAGTAGAGAGGAAAATGACTTAATAATAAAATATTTTAAAAGATGACTTATAAACAAGAATGAAAGTATTAATTACAGCATTGTAGGGCTACGAAGAAATTAATTTGGGTGGCGGCTTTGAGTCTAAAGCAGCCCCACAAACCACACAATTCAGAAAACATAATGATCATATATAAGATCGAAAACAACCTTTTGTTTTGTCCCTTGTAGTCCTGAAGAAATTTGGGTGTATTTAGCTTACAAAGTTACACTAATTCTCTCTCGGAATCCTCGAAATAAGTCAAGTACGGCTTCTCTTCATTGTTGGATGGGCTCTAATTAATAAATATGAGAAAGAGAGATCAGGCAAAACTTTAAATAAATAATTTTATTAAAACTAGAGGGCAAAACCCCGTTCCATATATTGCTATAATGGGAACTTCGAGTAAACTAAATAGGAAAAACTTTATTTTCAATCAAGTAAGTTAGATTCTTTATAATTATGCATTTGGTGGAAGTTAAATGACAAATTAATAGAAAAAACGTGCATGTGTATATGAGACTGGGTCTTTTATTTATTGTCATTAATTCTACTTAGGAAATGCCGTAGAATATCCTAATTCCAAACAATAGCATTGTAGCTGTAGGGCTGCGAAATTATAGTGACAAGTTGGCTGGTTATGTTGTTAGCATGCTTCGCAACTCTACAATGAAAAAAACCTATTTAAAATTTATTCAGATCAAGTTTCTTATATCTATTTTATCAAGTTCTCAAATCTTACTTTGTTCGTATGTCTTTTTTTTTTAATATTTTTAACTTAAACCCACATAAAAAAAATCATACATAGCAAAGTGTGATTGAAGAATTTGACATAATGAATATAAAGAACTTGATGTATGACCTATTTTTAACTATGTTGTAAATTATTAGTACGTACTTCCCTTTGATTGTTCATGTTATTTTGTACTTTCTCTCAAGGGAATGAGAGTTCTAATATTTATAAATAATTCTACTGGAAACTAAAGCTCCAAACATTGTGCTTGGAAAACCTAAAGTGAAGCTTATACCTTCTATGATGCACATCTCATGACCTACTTGTTATTTTTCTATTCGTTGTTGTTAGTTGTTATTGACATAAGATATTCCAAATATCTAAAAAACCCATTTTATAATTTCAATAAAAAAAATTAAATGTGGCTTAGTTACAACCAAAGTACCCCGAGGTACGTAGAAGCTCCAACGCACAAGTTACGGTGAAAGTGCCAGGCAGATCAAGATTCAATGCAGTTATGTTAATTATCCTTTGCTCACAGTCGTTAGTCAAGAACTCCAATGTAATATTGTTATTTGTTAGTTACATCCAAAGTGCCAACGGAACTTAACCCTCAAGATACACTCTTCGTTTTTTTATGGGACGTCAACCAAGATACACAGTCCAATTAAGTTCAAACTTTTGATGCCGATGAGCAGTCCTTAATATAATTACTTTGCAAGGATTAGGAAAAGTAGTTTATATATATATATTTAAAATAGTAAAAAATAATTACTACTCTTATCTTATATATAAGTCTATTTTGGCTAAAAAATTTAGTCTTTAATATAAGTCTACTTAGAGGAGTATTAATTATTGTCTTCCAATTTTACCTCTAGTGAAAATGGGGGGAAAGAAAAGGAGATGAGAGAATTGTAGGGCAATACTCATTCTTAAATAAGGTTAAATTTAAAAAAAAATTTAAATCTAAGATATATTGAATGACTTAATTAATCATTCTTAATATGTGAGAATTAGTTAAGATGAATTTGTATATAGGACCAGAGTGATACTATTTTTGTTGAATACTAAATGCGAATACTTTTTACAACAAAAATTTGAACTTTGGATCATCACATTGTGAGGGATTAATCTTTATATTAGACTCAATCTCGTTGGTAACAAATTTTTATTTAGTATACGTGAATTAGTTCAAATTGACTTATATTGAGATAAAAAAAAGTAACTATATTAACTGGCCATAGAAATTGTTGATCCGTGGTTATTGCTATAATCGATCATGTTGAAGTCTTGTATTCTCTACGTCTTATCACGTTGGTATCGGAAGGGTCGTGGAGGCCCTATATAGTTTCAATATGATTGTGAGGGCCCTTCATGCAATATTATATTCTCTTTTTGTTCTGACCAACAAAACTTCCATTTCCTTTTCTATAAAATATTATAACTTGCTTCTTCCCCTTCTTCATTGTTCATTATTGTTTTGTATGAAGCAAGAGAACGAGATTGAAGTTTAATAAGCTTGAGTCGTGGGAGTTTCTAATATGAAGGAAGGATATATAAAAGAATAAATATTTTATTAATTAAAACGCCAAACACACAAATCAAACTCTTGACACATAGTTCATGGAAAATGAATTCTATTTTCCATGACGTACATTTCATGTTCGTTTTATTCGCCATTCATAACTCCACATGCTCCTATATATGTATATTGCACACTATCTCCCATAAGCTTCATACCCTGAAAATCGAATACACAAAAGACCTTAATATAATTTATTTTTTATATTTATTATATTTTTAAATTAATTTATCTAACTTATAAAAATGATATCTTAGGGAGATCGGATCACATATGTCATAATTAAATAATTTATTTAATTTATTTAATCTTCTTAAATTAGATAAATAGTTCTTACATTAATTACCATAAGAATATCATAAATGTTTGATTATAACATTATTTTTTGGAACAATTTTTGGGAAGAAAGAAAAAAATCTGTTTGGATGATTGTTCTAGAAAACAAATGTTCTTAATTTTTTTTCCATTTCCACAAACCCAAAAATAACAAAATAGGTAAAACTTGTTCTGATTTATTTTTTTTAGAACACATTGCTTTAATTTTTTTTTCCAAAAATATAACTAAAAACTAATTATCAAACAAGTTCTTTTATTGTTTTAAAAAATAAAAAAAATGTTTTGCAAATAAATCAAGACTTTAATTTCCGATGTTTTTAGGCTCTTTCAGCATATTTTCGCTTGGTTGGTCCAAGGTTGAGTAGTGCAGATCCAACAATGAAACAGAAGTGCCAATAATAGACAGTTCCACTCATCCTTTGACGTTCTCGCTCACCCTTCCAAGGCATAAGGCCAAGCATCGGCCCAGGCGTATCACGGAAATTCCAGTATTTCAAATTTATTGGTTAGTTGTACCAAAAAACAGTTTATTGGTTAGTCTGTATAAAAAAAAAATTGGTTAGTTGTACCAAAAAACAATTTATTGGTTAGTCTGTATAAAAAAAATTTATTGGTTAGTAATTCACTATTGACTCTATAATATTATAAATTTATAACAATTATTTATAATAATAAACTATTTTGATATTCAAAAAATTGTGAACGTTATAATAATAAATAATAAATAATTTTATTAACGAATTTTATAATATTTTAAATTTTTAACTATAATAATAATTATAATAATTAAATAATTAATTACTCCTTTAATACTTGATATAGAGCCTATCTAACTAATTTAATTAGATTAAAAAAATTATTTAAGTTAGTTGAAATGATATGTTTGTTTTTAAAATACCTTAACCATCTTCCTTAACTCATTCCCTCCCTCTTTTATTTAATTATTGTTAAAAAAATATTAATATAAGTAATTTTAAAAAAATTAATAAATATAAAAAATAGTTATTATATTTAAGATCAAAATTAAATTTTTAATTAAATTATATATTAAAAACTAGAGGAGTATAATTTATTTTTTTTCTTCGCTCCATATACAAAGTATGGGAGAAATATCTAGTTATTCCTTCATAAAGCGTTACCCTTCTCCTCTTTTTTTTTTTTTTTATACAATACCCTCTCCTCTTTTAGTAGTGTTTATAAGCGCTGCCTAACATTTGGTGGCACTGGATCTTGAAGCATTTCATAAACGTTCCCAACTGAAAAAAATAAGTGATATATATATATATATACCTCTCTCTTCTTTTTTTTAAGTTGTGAAATCATTCCGAACATTAATATAAATTTGAGCCAACGAAAGAATGATACTTAAATCCCTTGAAAAAGGCTTATTTATTGTTAAATACTTTTTTAATCATTTAAATTTCAAAGGAAGCTTTTTATAATCCCCATTACATGAAAACACATCAATATCAATATCCATGTGAAATATAAAATTTATGACAAGTCACATTATAAATAAACTGCAAATAATGGAAGTCATTCATATTCTATAGGCAGAAAAAATATGTCTAATTTTAATATTTCTTTTATTACACTATGTTAAGTTAGACTGTACTAGATATCTAATTTTAGGGTTCGTAATTGTCTATCCCAGTATAAATATTTTTTCTAAAAATTAAACTCAAAATTTAAGAAGAATCTAATAAGATTTTATACTATTAGATAAATGCTATATTAGTTTATACTATGTATTTTTCTTTTAGTTAAAATAGGTGTATTGTATCTTTTTCTTATACTGTTCAATCATTAGCCAGCAGGCGTTGGTTTTGCTTTTTATTTTCTAGGGATCGGCCCATGTATACCAGGCTCAAAATAAATTGTGTCTACTTTTGGCCCAAATAAACTGTAGATATATTCTCTTTTTTAATTTAATTTTAATTTGCGAATGAGAATTGACACATATAGTAAAAAATATATTTATATTTTATAAGGACACGAGTCTAATTCTCGCTACCATTGTGAATGCTTCTTTGATAAGTGATCCCTTAAGTCCCCTGTAAGCAGTGTCTAAACTTTGAGACCGTGTCATGACCTTAATGGGGGACCCGTGTCAAATTCACCTAAACTTTTTTATATAAAAAAAATTAATTTTAATTTAATTTTTTATCAACAGGGTTGAGCATAAGGGAATGGAGTAATTCATCAAAATATGATAAATTAATATTCGAATTCTTATTAAAAAATTATTCATATTTAATATCTAACCAATGCTTTCAAATGGAGGAAGAAAAATATTAATTTTATTTCCCTGCAAAAAAATTTCAAAGTCGTGCCCCAATCTGCACGAAAGACTTTTGTGATGGAGTGGTCATTTTCCTTCGAGACTCATTCAGAGTCTTAAACTAAGTCATCATCTTTTTTTTTTTTTTTTGATATAAGAAGTCATCTTTTTAAGCGGTGAGTCGTCCCCCAATTTACACGCCAAACTTCTGGGGATATTTCTACACAAATTCCAAATTTTTGTTGCCTCACTTCATTTGGTGGCATATGATTACATGGAATTAATTATAAACTAAATAGGCAATTCTTTGTAATTAATGTTTAACATCCAAATAGGAAGAATGTTCTCAAAAGATTAATTTAATAATTTTAAATTCCAAAGAGAAATAATTAAAAGATTAGTTGTAAATATCGATTCTTATATTTACAGATATTGGCTTATCTGTTATAAATCGAGCATTCAAATCTTACAAGTCACTCCTAATTAATAATTTGCAATTGGAACTTCCACATTAGTCAATTACAAGTTTTTTAATAGATATATTAGAACTAATCTTTCAACAATTTTTTTTATATATATATGACTATTATCAAATTAATCTTTTGGACTTAAGTGTCATTCTTCCTCATAATAATATCAAAATAAAGTCCTTTTTTAGCCTAATAATATTATTTTTATGATTCTATTAAGAAATCACTTCTAATATATTTTACTGAAACTAAATAAAACTTTAAAACTTATTAACTTTATCTAAAAATATAATAAGATTTTAACTTTACTTCTATTAAATATACATAACTATTTTAATACTCTTTATGTTTTTAATATAAGATCTATTTTATAGTATGTACAAGTTTTATATTATACACCAACAGGGATAAATGATAAAACTTGTTAAAAAAGTTAATGACATGTCTTAATTTTAGGACAAAAAAAATCATTGTCTACTTTATAAACAAGATAGGAGTATACTGTAGTAGTAGTAGTAGTTGTCACAACAAGTAGTAGTATAAGACTGATTCAAAAAGAGAAGTACTAACACCATTATAAATAGATTACCATTGCTTGGGCTGTTTCTTGTATCAGATAGGTGAAATCTGAGTGAAAATCAGGCGCTATTCGATCTTCATCAAAAAATGGATTCTAATATGTTTTCAGGTTGTGTGAGAATTCTGAGAGAATCTCATTTCATTCTTCTGAAAAACAGAAGCCTTATGGCCTCCATCGCCTTACTCATCCTCCTCCTCCACTCTTTCCTCGTCTCCTGCAAATTCTTCTTCCTTAGGCTTTTAATGAAAGATTTCGCCATGAAAGAAACTCGTTTCTTCTTCACAAGCCCAGACAGTTCTCAGTACACCAACCTCGTTACTGCCATAACAGCAGATCTTCACTTACTTGCAGCACTCGGATGGTTCTTCGTTCTTGCCCTCTCCATGGCCTCCTTATTCTCAGCAGCCACCGTTGTTTTAGCCTCAGCCATAACTTATGGAAAAGTAAACTTATCTTTCAGAGATTTGCTCTCAAGAGTATTCAAACCAACTAAAAGGCTAATAATCACTTGGTTCTACGTCTCTGTCTTTGATCTTGGTTATTTAGTCCTTGCATCAGTTTCCATATTTACCTTCTCTATGAATTTCGCTTCTCCATATCACCCTACAACATTTGTTTATGTCATATCGATTCTGGTGTTGGCTTTTCTGATATACCTCGCAGTGGTTTGGAACATGTCTGTTGTTATTTCAGTACTTGAAGAGAAAAGTGGACTTGAAGCAATCGGGAAGGGTTCGCAGATTTTGAAGGGATTGAAGAAGCAAGGGTTTCTGATAAATCTTGTGTATGCAGTTTTTACTTTGATTGTGCAGATCTGGTGGTACCAGGAGACAAAGAAGAAAGGAACTTACAATTCACTGTTTCTGGCACTGATTTTGGTAAATGTTACTTGTCTGATTAGGATGTCACATATGATGGCGTTCACTGTGTTTTACCATATGTGCATGTTCAACCATGGAGAAGAGGTTGAATTGCAGGGAAGCAGCTTGGAATACACTAAGTTGCCCATCGAACCAATGATTGGAGCAGAAGCACCATAGGGAAGAAAGTTATTATAATTTCTTTAATTATGCATTTTGGTCGTTTGTTTCTTTCGTTTCCAGACATACGCTATTTCATATACGTAGATGCTTTGAGCTTTTTCTTTCACAATAAGAGTATGTGTAGTAAGTGATATATATATACGACACACACACACACACTTATGTTTAAGGCGTGGGTCTGATTCTACTCAGCAAGCTTTTTGTTAAAGAAAAAAAGGCTGCGCTTATACCCAATTTAATAATACTACTTGATTAAGAGAAAGTTTCTTCTACGGAGTATTCAAAAGGGATAATGACACAAAAGGACCATGGAAGGAAATTAATTATTATAAAGGACCATGAATTTTGAAAATTATAGAGAACAGCCAAAGTTTTAAAAATGAAGTAAAAGAACAAAAAAAAAATGCCCTTGCATGATTGACACATAATTTAGTTACGAATTGTGAAAGATGAGTTGCAAATCTTAGTGTCAATATTTAAAGTTTAGCTGCAAATATTGGAATATCAATTATAAATAACCAAATATTAGTTGCAAATTACTTGTAAAATGTGAAATTTTATAAATCCCACAAGCTTAATGGAAAAAAAATCAAAAGACTAAATTCTAGAAGCTGAAATATCAATTGGCTAAATTCTTGAAGTGTTTAGATTGGATTCATAATTTACAACATATTTGCAACTAATGTTTCACTATAACTGACAACGAGTTTCCAACATTTACAAGTCTTAGGATTTATTATGCTTTCAAAATTTAAGGAAAATAAGTTATTTAGCATAGCTAATTCCTGGTCAAATGTTCACGTCACCTTCAGTTACAATACATTAGGAAGATAAAACAGTTTAGGTGTAACACAAATAGGTAAAGTATTAATAAGTTTCAAAATTATTCTGACCTGCTTATTCTCATCAGCCATTACTACTGTTTTGGCATCATCATCAGCTGTAAATTATGCAGAAGCAAAATCATCTTTCATAAATTTGCTTGCTAGAGTATTCAAATCATGCAAAAGGCCAATAATCACTTGGTTCTACATATCTCTCTTTAATCTCGGCTATTTCTTGTATTCTTTTTTATCTTTCCCTTCACTGTGAACTTTGCATGCACTGTCGAATGGCCTGTTTGTGAAATTCGTTGACTGTTTGGGGCACGAAAAGAATTGACTGCTGAGCCGTATGAGGCAGGAAACTCTCAAGTTCGGTTCTAAAGGAAGGGAATTTACTCACATATTTCGACTGCGGAGAACAGGCCATTCGACAGGGAGATTCAAAAATTGCGGAGACTTGGTTTGATGAAGTCGCTGAGTATTTTGGAAACAAGCTATAGCCTTAAGCTTGGTAATTATATTGCAGCGCAAAATTGGTCCAAGATCACATAGCACTTTGAATAAGAGCACTCTGTTTATTATTTTATTATTAATATTATTTTTATTATTAGTATTATTTATATTTTATATTTATAATTTTTTTAGTTAAAGTATTATAGTATATAGTTAAATTATAGTATTGTTAATTTTTTAATTAATTTCTTATTGTCCCCATCAGTTAAGTTAAGTCAAATAAAACAGATAGATCATTTTTCTAGAAAAAAAATAATCTATGAATTTCATTATATCGCTTCTAAGATTATTCTATTTTGTCTAATATTTTATAGGATAAATGATACGTGGATACAATACAATAGAGAATTATATTTTTTTTCGTGTTGAAACTAAATAATAAAATAGACTCTCAATTAACTAAATAGAAATATCATACTCTAATAATGTTAATGACTGTTCACGCAAATACTAATTTGATAATAATTAATTGGATTGAAGCTATAACATCATCATTAGCCGGACGAAATATCCGTGAGATCCGATTCACAATTTGTGTCGATTAAACAAACCGTTGGAATTCCTAAAGTGATATATTCTCGAAGAGTCGTATATTCTTCTTGCTGATCAACGTTTATTACAACATCGGGTAACCAGTCATATATTTAATGCCGCCCCGGATATGTTTCCAATGGAGATAATTGTCTCTTCACCATAGCAGCATCTCTTTTCGGAAGACAGTTGAGTCTCCCTGTCTTTTGTTCCGTTCTCAAGTCCCTGAGGCATGATATAAATAGATAGCCATTCCTTGTGCTATTTCCAGTACCAAATAGTTCAATCTGAGATATCAACATAGCACTCATCTGCAAGATGGAATCCAATTCGCTTTCAAGCTTTGTGATGATTCTAAGAGAATCTCTTCTTATTCTCCTGAAGAGCAAACGCCTTATGGCCTCCATAGCCTTACTCATCCTTCTTCTTCACTCCTTTCTTGTCTTATGCAATTACTTCTCCATTAAGCCTTTAATCGAAGATTTTCTCATGAAGCTAACTGAATTGTTATTCGCAACTCCAGGTAGCTCTCAGTATACAGACATGGCCGTCCCCATGACATCGTATTTTTGCATATTTGCAGGACTCGAATGGTTCTTCATTCTTGCTCTCTCCATGGCCTCCTTATTCTCATCAGCCATTACTATTTTGGCATCAGCTGTGACTTATACAGAAGCAAACTTATCTTTCAGAGATTTGCTGTCAAAAGTATTCAAATCATGCAAAAGGCCAATAATCACTTGGTTCTACATATCTCTCTTTGATCTTGGTTATTTATTCCTTGTATTCTTTTTGGTTTTCCCTTTCTCTGTGAACTTTCCTTCTCCATTATTTCGCCCAACAACCTTTGTTTATGTCATGTTGACTCCTGTGTCAGTTTTCCAAATGTACCTCTCAGTTTTCTGGAAAATGTCCCTGGTCATATCTGTACTTGAAGAGAAAAGTGGACTTGAGGCATTTGGGAAGGCTTCACAGATTTTGAAGGGATTCAAGTTACAAGGGTTTCTGATAAATCTTGTGTACGGAACAACTATTTTGATCTTAAATATCTGGTGGTACATGAAGAGCTTAAATCTAGGAACTCACAATAATCCGCTGTTAATGGGACTGGTTTTGTTAAACGTTGGTTGTCTGGTTAAAATGTTAGTGGACATGGCGTTTACAGTGTTATACCATAAGTGCAAGCAGAGTCTTGGAGAAGAGGTTGAATTGCAAGGAAGCTTTGAATACACTAAGCTCTCCAGTGAAGCAATGATTGGGGCAGAAATAACATAACGTAGAAAGATGCTATAATTTCCTTTATGTATTTGATCATTTAATTCTTAATTTTTAATGCTTAAGCTTTGTCTTCTGTTTCCACTTGTGAAGTTAAATGTAATTTATATATGTAAATGGTTGAGCTTTTGTCATTGCTCATTGGAATAGATTCCAGAAGAAATTTCTTCCGCTCGCCACTTGCATCCCACACTAGCTTCATCTTTTTCTTCCACTTGCAATTTTGTCGTCCACGGTTGATCCATTTTCTCCCCCCTGTTCGTCTTCATTCACGGGTCCGTTGTAGCAGTGGCATTATGGCAGAAAGAACAACGATGTAGAAGGGGGAAAAAAAAGCAGAGGGAGATGACAATGAAGATGAAGAACGAAAATTAGTAAAAATAACAAATAAAATTTGACAAGCACAAATCTAAAAAGAAAATCTAATCTAAAAAAACTAACTTGATAAGTGAGAGAACCTTTATGTGGGACTCATCGTACTGTACAATCATCCGTAATGTATCGTTCCAATCAGCATATACATCAGTATCTGTCCAAAAGGAAGCAATTTGAGGCTTTGAGGAGGCCATACAACGTGGGTCACCCTTCCTCGAACCAAATCTGAAGGAATCTGCAAACATAGTTTTTAGGTTACCTGTATGTGGAGAGATTTACAACAACAAAATACTCTGTATTTGCCACAAAACCATTGATCTATTTTTTGCATAAAGACATATAATATGAAGTGATGTGTCCCATGGAAAATATAAAGAAGAACTAATATACTACTAAAGGACAGATAAGCTTAGAACTCAGTGCAGACATTTGTCATAAGCACCCAAAAAAGTACATAGCAGTTCAAGTAAGACACAGCAAGAAGATTTGGTTAAAAGAACATAGTGAATATTAGTTTCTTTGATACATAAAGCACCGCAATCAACAATAGATGTTAAAAAAAGGAGCACCTCGCCTCTAATTCTTTGTAATAGGCCAGCATAATTACTACATGGACAGCCCAGTGGAATATGGAAAGGAATAGATATAAGCAGCCTTATCTTCACAAGCGAAAATGCTATTTCCAAGGCTTGAAAGCCTGTGACCTCCAAATCACATAGTTACTGCTATGCCAAGGCTCACCCTCTAGAATAGTTACTACTTGCAATTGATAAAATTATTGTTCTAGCAATTAAAGATGCGTTGGCCGACTTTTGTGATGTGCATTTTGTTACCTGTGATAGAAAGCATGAGAACAACAGAGTGCAATACTAACCTACCAATGAACTCCTGCTAACATTTGAACTCTATGGCCTTTGTCAACAGGGTAATAAAATGTTTAGTTATGACAAGAGATGTTGCCACCAAACTCTTAGTTCAAGCCACCGTCATTCATAAAATGACTGTTTTCTTGTTTCTAGTATAAAAATGGAAGCTTACAGGACCGAATGAGTTTGAATCCAGGCTGGAAGCTGCATTGTCTCCCTCAACTCAACAATGTCCTTCTGGAACCTTCAACACCTCATAGTGACGATGTGCACCAAAACACTCACCAAGTAATGCAACAATTCTCTTTATATGTGTCTCCTTGTGATTCAAGGGGGAGCTGCAGAAGTTCACAATGTAATAATTACACAATTTTAAAATAAAAACGTTGAACTCAATTGTAAATGCTCGGCATTTACAAAATGAGTTACCCTAGAAACATGGTCAATATCATTGATTAGAAGGATTGTGATAAGGAGGCTATCAGATTAAATATCAGAATGAATGGAGAGCAAAAGTCATCAATATATTGGCCGGAAAACTCATTTTTCAAAAACTATTGAGTTATTGTTTATCCCATGCATCACCCAAGAAAGATACCTAGTTATACAACATAAAACCATAGATTGAAATAAATAAGTTATATGAAAACAGGCAGAAAAAGTTACCGGAATACCACCACATCATCACGGGAAAACCTATAGTTTCCAAGGCAAAATTTCTCAACCAAGACAGTCATCTGAAAAATAATCAAATGTCAAAGATCAAAATATGAAATAGTAAAAAAAAAAAAAAAAAAAAGATTTCTCTCAGATAATTCTTTTAACAAGAAATTTACCAGAAATATTTCCCATCAAAGAGCTGGCTTTAGGATTAAATGTGGGAGACATAGAGCCACCACAAACAGGAACAATGGTCACAAAACGATCAGTTACTGTGACAGTAATGAGCCCAAATGTGATAAATTTCTTTGTAAAACTTCACAGGAAGCTTCCTGTTCCCATTTATTGGCCTCCACGTTTTGGTGCATATCTAGTTAAAATTGAAACCATGTCCAGCTCAGTTTACCAGAGCCAAGCAATGAAAACAGTGCAGCTGAGAACCAAACAAACATAAAACACATTCAGTTAACGATTGCAGATTGCCTATGCATCAAAAGATGTACAGAAGTAAAGACAAATAAAAAAACCAGCAATTAATCGCTCTCTAAGGATAATTAAATTTTACAACAAAATATATAAACAATAAAGAAATCATGAATACCATCAATATACTCTAAGATAATCTAAATTCAGCTTACATCAAAACGAGAGAATAATTATCAGTTTAATACAGCTTAATGTTAGGGCCAAAGTCAAATAAAAGTCTAACATATCTAGTTCAACTAACTTGCATGGCACATAATCCCGTGATCTATTTCATAACATTGAGTGAATTCAGTGACAGTTTAGGGCTCATATTCGCCAGACTTCCAAATTGCTCATTTATGCCGACCAAATATTCAGCTGACTAGAAGAGGGGAAAAAACACAGAAACAAAGGTTATCCATTTTCCCGAAAATTCAACATTAATCAAACAAGCATCATTTTCCCATGCTTTCTATAAAAAATGGACCTTCGAGCAAAGAAGATGGAGGAAAGGCTCGAAACGTTACCAAAAATGGAGCTTAGAGGATACAAAATGTCACGCGTGTAAGCATATCAAACAGATGGACAAAAATGGAGGGATCAGATATTTCATGACTGCTTCTCATGAAACCAGAGGATTCAATCTCCTCAAATATGTAAGCCTTAATAAAATATTTATTACTTTTGCACCAAGTTTAATTAGAATACTCAAACTCCTAATTAATGTATAGTACATGTAATTAACAGCTTTGACTAGTATCCACTAGCTACCATTGATAAGGACTAATCAACTAATCACCAATTTTCCTTCAGGTAGACTAGTTCAACTCATCATCTTACAATACACAATCCGTATCTACGTCAAACTTTTGATTAAGTCAAACATTCCACAATATTCCTACACAAATCCCAATTTCTCCTTGTTCCCATGATGAAAGCTATGTTGACTATTTTATAAATTAGTATACATCTCACTTAATTTCCTTCCAACATCAAATGCAATAAAATAATAAGATTAGTTTAAAAGGAAAAACTCTAAACCTAATATAAAATAGATAGTCAGTAGGCTTTCCGGTTCTCTCTCTCTTGTGTCTTAGTTTAAACTTTGGGTGTGAGTTTTGGTGATTTAACCTAACCTGGTATGTTTCTCTCTCCTCCCCTTTTTATTTTCTGATGACGCCTATAATAAGACTAATTCAAGAGGAAAGACTTTAACCCTAATACAAAATAGATAGCCATTGCTTGTTCTATTTCCAGTACCATATATAGTCCAATTCTGAGATAACATATCAAACCAATTCTGAGATATCATATCAAAACTCCTCTACAAGATGGAATCCAATTCGCTTTCAAGCTTTGTGAGAATTGTAAGAGAATCCCTTGTCATTTTCCTAAAAAACAAAAGCTTAATGGCGTTCATCGCCTTCATCATCATCCTCCTCCACTCTTTCATCTTCACCTGCAAATTCTTCTCCATGAAGTTTTTACTCAAAGATCTTGCCATGGATAAAACTCGGCTCTATTTCACGAGTCCAAGTAATTCTCAGCATACCAACATCGTCGCCGCTATAACAGAAGATATACACCTAATCGTTGGCCTCGAATGGTTCTTCTTTCTTGCCCTCTCCATGGCCTCCTTATTCTCATCCGCCATAACTGTTTTAGCTTCAGCTATTGTAACTTACGGAGTAGCAAACTTGTCTTTCAGAGATTTGCTGTCAAGGGCAATCATATCTTGTCCAAGGCTATTTATTACTTGGTTCTACGTATTTGTCTTTGATCTTGGCTATTTTTTCCTAGCATTCCTTTCGATTTTCCCCTTCTTTAAGGATTTTGCTTCTCCATTTCACCCGACAACGTTCCTTTATGTGATACTGTTTCTGGTTATAGCTTTTCATATGTACCTGTCAGTTGTTTGGATTATGTCTTATGTGATTTCAGTAATTGAAGAGAAAAGTGGAGTTGAAGCAATTGGGAAAGCTTCACAGATTCTGAAGGGATTGAAGTTACAAGGGTTTCTGCTAAATCTTATGTATGGAGTTCCTGGTTGGATTGTGTTTATCGGTTGGATCATGGCGATGAAAAGGAAAGGAGCTTACTCTTCGCTGTTTCGGGATCTGATTTATGTGAACGTGGGTTATGTGATTAAGATGTTACTTATGGTGGGTTATACAGTGTCTTATCATAAGTGCAAGCAGAGTCATGGAGAAGAGGTTGAATTGCAAGGAAGCTTTGAATACATTAAGGTGTCCAATGAACCAATGATCACTACATAAATACCATAAGGATCGAAGACAGTTGTTGTTATAATAATTTCTTCATGTATTTGATCATTTATTTCTTTCACTGCAAGAAAGTTGTCATGAACATTTGAACTATGGTAGGGTTATATGGCACTTAGTATTGTATAGGTCTTGTATATATTTTCGCACCAAACATTTATATGAACCTTTATACTATATATTCCTTTTATTCCCTTATAATTTTTAGAAGTCAAACTTTTATATTTATAATTTTCTTATTTTAAAGGACATATGTTAACATATTTTTTTAATTAGAATGACAGATATTAATAACTTAAAATTATAAATAAAATCGAATTGTATACAATCTCTCAATTAAACAATTTAATTATATTTACATATTATTAAATTATGAGGTTATTTACGTTACAAATATAGTTTTAAGTTAATTTATGTCATTTATAAGTCAATTTTATAAATATTATTTTTTAAAATTTATTAATATTAAATAAAAATTGAAAGACCTCTCTCTATATATATATTATATTTAACTTTCTCGCCTGGAATCTATGGGTAATTCTCCCATCATGAATATTTGTTCAATAATACTCCTTTCACTCTATTTTAATTATTAGTAAAAAATATTTCCCAAATATTAACCATCATTTTATGATCTTAATACATAATTAATATTTTTAATTATTATACTTTATATAGTAAGTAATTAATAATTAATGTGTGATTCTTGAGTAATGTACATGTACAATTATATAATAATTTAAAGAGCAAAAAAGATATTAGTAATATAGTAAAGCAGACAATTAAATTTTGTGACCACATAATTAGCTGACGGTCGCAAATATGCCCGGAACAGATAAACAGGGACGAAAGGAAGCCTCTGGAAGATGGCCTTGACTGTTCTGCCACCGATTAACGGTCGCCTTCTATCTTCTCCTTCACCAAGTTTCCCTGCTCAACGTCGCTCTGCCACAATCCTCAAGTAAGTTTAATTATCGTCTCAGGGGTCCTCTACTTCCCTCCATGTTCTTTATAGTACTTGTTTCCAAGACCAAATCTTTCGACGAAGGAGAAACATGTTTCGAATGAGTTCAATCCTTAATCTGATATTCTTATATGTTTAGGTTTCCGTATTTTTTTATACTCACGCTTGTGCTGCTGAAATTTTAATGGAAAAGAACCGAACTGGGCTCTCGAATCCTCGAGGATTGTTCTGCAATTCAATTTCTTCCTCTAATTCTTCGAACTTATGTTGGCGACTGGTTATAAAGTATAATTTTTTGTGAAATATGGAACCCGCATTAGTGATTGATTGGTATTTTATTTATGTACCGTTACCGTCGCCTATCTTGATATTATCATACTTCTCCATTCAGGTTTCAAATATGTTTGTGGAATTTGGACAATAATTCCAGCTTGAATTTGCGGCTTTCCTTGAGGATTCTAAAATGTATTTTTGCTACCAGATTGACATTATCATACTTTGTTGTAATAACTTGTCACTTCTTTAATAATTGATGTGATAGAAAAAAGCATACCATGCAGAACAAGAGAGCTGATTTTAATATGAGAATGAAAATAAGAGGGATCAATCTATTCTGGCATATTATCGCTAGATTTTGATGAACATCCAATTAGTCTATGCTATGATCTGTAGTTTACGATAAAAGAGATCATTACCAGTATGAGGGGTTTAGCACCTTCAAGAGCTACTGGTGTTTTACTGCTAATTTCTCAAGAAAAAGGCCTCAAGTGCTCATCAGATTTTCTCTGTTCTTGATGTAACCTGTGAGACTCTCTGATAGGCCCAGTTAGTTATAGAGCTTTCATTCCATTAAAATTTTTAATGAGGTTATGCTTGTGATACTGAAGTTTGGTTAAGATATCTTGTTAGTTACTGGTAACCCAATGAAATGGGGAAAAATAATAATCCCCTATTCGTTTCAGGTGGCAATGGAGAAGGGACCAAGATGCAAGTTTGGTTTCCAGCAGAACCAGGGGTCAAGCATTTCAAATATTGGCAAATTCCAATGTATGGATCAAGTCTGGACATCTTTGTTCTTCTTATATATTTGGCTTGAATAGACTAGAAAGCGGGGTGATTTGATTGAGTGATTCATTATAGAAGCATGTGTGGAGATTATTGGTAGAGAAATTAATCTACAACAATTTCTAGTATATATGAATCTTAATGATATTAGTAACTTCTTTGATCTTGGTGTCATCTTTTACTTCTGCAACTAGCATCACCATAGTATTTGTTCCTTACACTCACTTGTTTGGTATGATGGCTTATAATCGTCTTCCAAGGCGTGGAATGCCTATAAGCAAGAGATACCTCAGGTCCTTTGTTGATTTAAAAGAACTAACCTTAGGAGAGGAAGGGATCATTTGTCTCTTTCTAAGTTACTCATCTAAGGGCCTGTTTGGATAGGATTTTGAAAAAGGGCTTATGGACAACTTATGGAAAAGGACTTTTGGAGAAGAGTTTATGGAAAAAAAGTGGTTTTGAATAAATAGGTGTTTGGATAGTTATTTTTAGAATGACTTTTTATGGTGGTAAATTACCAAAAAGGGTATGATTTGATTTAAAGTAAGAGAGAGGGGGGAGTTAGAGAAAAGAGAAGAGAGAGGAGAGAGGGAAGAGAGGAGAAAGGAGAGAGGGTGTAAGAAAAAGTAGGAGAGAGGAGAGAGGGTGTAAGAAAAAGTAGGAGAGAGGAGAGAGAGTGTAAGAAAAAGTAGGGATAAGATAGTAATTGGATAGTCTATAAGTGCTTTTACTGTTGAAAAAGCTATTTTAAATAGCTTATTCAAAACCATGGTTTTAAACCATAGTTTTGTCCAAAAGCACTTATGGACAAATAAGTCTGTTTGTTTTAAAATTTCTCCAAACCGAGGTTTGGGCCAAAAGCCCTTTTAAAACCGCGGTTTGCGGCCTTACCAAACAGGCCCTAAATTGCTGGAACCTATCAAAGTTTCAAGTATGATCTCATTCATGGTTTATGCATTAATGTTGAACTAAATTTGTACTGGCAACATGATACAAATGCATGAATGAAGCAAAATAACTGAATTGTGAGAGAAAAGCAGGGAATCACGAAGGTAGAATTGGTGCTATAATTAGGAGTTATGCACTTTTGAATACTTTGAATTATATTCATGAATCAGTTGTCCTGAAAAAGCTTAGCTAATGTCGAAGGGAGACTGACCTGGCATGTCCCTATCAGTCCTGATCTTAGGGTTTGTGTAGTTGACCCCAATATGAGGCATTAAGGATGCTTGTTCTGTCTGTTTTATGATCAATACAATTGCTGCCCACTAGAAATAGACAAGAAAACTGGAGTTTCACATTGAAAGCATTCTTAAACTCCTTAAACTTCAAGACTGTCAAGCTTGCTAAAATCATTTCTGTCTAAATGCGGTGCTATAAAAGTTGTGATCATGATCATTTATATGCTAAACATCAAGCTCTACTACTGCCTTTTAGCACTCTATTAGAAGATGAGGACTGTTATCTTCTTGAGAAGTAGTGTCTCCCATGGGCCATGACATACTAATTACATGCGAATTAATTGGTTATTTGCTAAATTAATTCATGCTCAATATGGATGTGTTATTTAATATACTATGATGAAATCTTTCTCCGGAATATATTGAGTTCTATGACATTCTGTTTCTAATATTTGTTGCCTTCCATCTTTAGCTTGTGTTAAGATAACAAATAAATGTGTGTCCCCTTTTTCTCCTGTGACATATTAATTCATTACTTACTGACGATTAATTACCTCTGCTCTTTAGGCATGATATCTTTCCTTTAATAAAATCTTCATTTTTCATTATGCTACAGGTTTCTTCAGGGAAAGATGGTTCAAAGAAAGATGTGGTCATGGTTGATCCTGTGGAAGCCAAGCTATTGGCTGCCAAACAAATGGCACAAATTAAAGCAAGGGAGAAACTCAAGGTGAATGAAATTTTTATTTGGATTTGACACCATCTGCCTATGTATGAATTGCACACAATTTGATCTCTTTTTTCTCGTTTTTACTTTCTTTGGGGGAGAGTGGTTTTGGTGAAATTACATCTTAGGAGAAATTACATCTGTTGAACTCTTGTGGATCTCAAGAGGTCCAGTATGTTTTCCCCTTACATCCCATAACAAATTCAAGGAATTCAATTGAATAGTAGAGAGTTTCTTATTTTCCAATAATTATTGCCATCAAATGAGCATGGCAATTAATACTTGTCTTCTGGTGAATTTTAGTTTCCCTAGCACTTGGAAACCTGCTTATAAAATCTCTGGGCTTGTCAAATACAGAAATTTCATATTTATTCTGTTGTATATGTTTATAAGGTTATTCATTTCTTTATACACACAGCTCAATATTTTTATATATTTTTCCATATACATATTAAGAAGCTTTAATGTTATTTTAGAAGTGTAAAAGTTTAGTTAGTCTTTTTGCTCCCATCACTGTTGGGAACCAAAATTGTTTGTTAGTAATTGCACAGGTAGTCTAGTGGAGCCATGTTGATCTATTCAATTGAATCAACTTAATGTTGTGACTGTAGAGGAGACGTCAAATTGAGGCAATCAATGGAGCATGGGCAATGATTGGTCTCACAGCTGGCTTGGTTATTGAAGGTCAAACTGGAAAAAGTATTCTAATGCAGGTAAAAATACATACAATTTCTTGACATTTGCTCATATCCTTAAGTGGGTGTTTGGAAATATGCCAAAAGATTACTTTTATGTTTTACAAGACAAAACTCCTCTTACATATTTACCTCATATAGTGTAAAGTCACTTAAAATAGGCTAATCCAAACACCCTAGTCATATATACACATGGTTCTTGCTTGAACACAATGCACACATGCACTCAGGCACAAAACACACCCAAGTCGAGGAGCATTTGGCTTAAAAATTTACTAGGATGATAGGTAAATATTGTTTATTTGTTTCAGTTGGCAGATTACTTGAGTGCAATTATTCATTTTTTCGTGCGGTAGACCCTTCCAAGAGGTGTTATGGTTACATCATGTTGAAGAACAGCAGATTCTTTCACATTCTTTGCAATCAAAATCTGTACAAGCTATACAAATGAGATTAATTTTCCTCAAATGTTTAAAGCCATGCCACGTGCATCACTCAGCTTTCCTGTAACCCGTAGCTACTTATCCGACCTGATGTTACTACAGAATCAATGTTCTAGCAATCCATTCAGTTTTGCTGTATGTGGTTATTACTCATTTTCTGTGTCTGCAGGCACTTATCTTGAGTTCACCGGATAATGTTAAGCAGTAATAATACCTCAGTTCACTGCTCTCGTATGGCCCATAAAACGAACACTTCCACACTCGGGTCTTTTACAACTTTCAGCATGTTGGTTAGTGATCGTGTTACTGTCCCTTGTGCAGAAAAGTTTGTAGGATAGTGCGTGTGAGCTTCTAAGGGCTTATTTGAATTAATGTTTGCATTGTATAAAAATAAAAAAAAATATTAATGTTTGCAAAATGACTTCTATTTCAGTTTGACAGAAGATTTGTTGGGATGATATATTAGAAACTCAGTTTCAGAAGGTCACTTGAAGAAGAAATTCTGTGAATTAACAACTTACTATGGACCTTACCTAAAAAACCGTCCTATGTACCATACAGACAGGGATCAGTGGCCTAAAGGCCCAATTCATAAACTACGTAGAAAAAATAAGATAACAAAATCTATATCCACTGATGGGAAAGGAATTACAAAGAAAGAGAAATAAACAGTTACCAATGTGCATGTTTTACTAAATTTACTGAAAATATCAAGTGTGGGTGGTGACCTTCTAGATATAGTTTCCCTCATGGCGGGTACCGTGTACTGGAAAGCTTATACAATATAGAAACTATTATCTTCTTTCCATCACCATTCTTGAAGAGAACACAAATTATACACTTCCTTTTTCTTTCCTTTGCATGAATGGCAAGCTAAATAAAGATTTAATTTTTATTTGTTTTATTCCTGGCATTTTATGAGGATTAAGGATAATCCACCTATGATAGCATAACGTATTAGTGTAGAAGAAAAGTTAATAATAATTAAAAGGGAAAATCAGGAGAGAAAAAAATCTTTATTTAAAAAATTTTATTGGTTAGAATGATCGTATATGTTTTCATATTCAGAAAATACTTGTACTCTAAAAATTTTATACATAAAAAATACTATTACTCAAATTTGGTCTATCTAACAAATAAAATTTTTAAATATAAACTTTCCACTAATTTTTTAATTGAAATGGTGATATTGGGCCTATTTAATTTTTTTTAGTTCAGATCAACAAGCAAAGCTAATATAAGGTCATCCACATGCATTACAGTTGACCCAAACAAATAAAAAGCCTTCGTTTGAAACTTGACTACAATAAATTGACTTGTAGAAAAAGAAAAGGTTCGATTTGTGTTTGGATTTTTATTTTTGGAGAAAGAACATGACTTGGCGTATGGAAAAGTGTGGAGGATATATCATATAAAGCAATGAACACCTGGCAGTAAGTATAAGGTTGAGTTTCAGAAAATGAATATTCAACAGCAATGGAAAGAATAAAATGAGAACACTAAAAGCACAAAGTTGAAGAGAAGCTATAATAGAAAGGCCTAATGATGCATCTTTCTTAGAATATCTAATTTGGCCAAACAAGTGAGTTGAGCAGTGCACATGATATTTCAACTGTTTTTAGTTTCTTAGGTTTACGATTACATCAATCAACTTTTCATTCCCACGAATTTAGTTACCAGCAACTCTCTCTCAAATGTTTGCTGCTATCGCTTCTTTTTCCTTCCAGCTGGCCATTGCATACATAGTGATCTTCTATAGTAATAATTGTATCTTTTTTAGAGAGACACAACACCCTGTTTTTATTAGCTGATGTGGGAAAAATTCATATCCCCTTTTGATAAGTGATCTGTTAGTATTTTTATAAGCTCTCCTCTAAATGCATACTTTAGTTTTAGTGAATTCCTAGAATTTAACTTACATAAATTTTTTTTGTGCGTGTATATATATATATATAAGGAGCTAGTTCAGTAGTATTCTCTCTGATCCTTAATATAAGAGCTAGTTAACTTTTTTTAGTAAATTAAGGAAACTAAATAAATTAGTTAATTATGACAAAATTCAACTACTTAAGACGAATTCATATTATATACTACTTAATCTATCAAAATTAGTCAATTAGTTTTTATATTAATTATAAATAATTAACTGATTTATTTAATTTTCTTAATCTACCTAGAAAAATTAATGAATACTTATATTAAGGATTTGAGTTGTATTATAATAACATCTTGGAAGATAACATATTGAAGGAGTGAAATGCTTGGACTTAGCTTTTTTTTCGTGTATGGTTTTTTTTCCAATAACCATGTTCATTCCCAAAAAGAAATTGTTGACCAAAACATCTTCACAAACTATTCAATTTTTTGACCTTTAAGACGAATACAATGTTCTGTCTAGAATCAAGAAAAAAGTATCATGCTAATTTAGTTGACTCTAAAATTATTCATTTTTTATATCTACTTGAGATCAAAGTTTTAGTCCTTTGCCGACAAAGATTTTTCTGATAGGAATAATCAACCTTAATATAATTTATAAAGGCATTTGAATTTCATTGTCAAAGCTAAAACTTGTTAATAAGAAAAGTAGCCAACATCATAATAGGACTTTTAAAATATTTTTAACACTAAAATGTGCAAAAAATGAGTACTAATTTTTTATTTTTTAATTTTGAGCTCTGATGAGATCCCCCCAGACTGATGTCAACCTATCATCTCTCTAAGAAATATATCTCTACAAGCACATCTTAACCTATAAAGTTTAAATTATTACAACTTAAGAATCATTTTTTTAATAGAGCCAATTAAACACGTATACACAAATAACATTTGGTCTAAATTCATAACTTACGAGCAGTTGCAGTTGATAAAAGGAATATACGTTGAATGCTGATAAGTCAAGAAGGAGGAACAAGTAGGGATTTGAGTAGTGAGAGAGAGAGAGTAGTAGTAGTTGGGAATGAACGAATGAAAGAAACGACAGAGGGGGAAGTCAACAAAAGGAGGAGGTTCCTAGGAAAGAGGCATTGTTGGTTGAAACCCAACAAAAGAGAAAAGAAAGAGAGAGATATAAGCACACGACACTTGAAGCTATCCATCGAATCCATCCAATCCCTCTTTTGGAAAAGTTTGTTGCCATTTAAACTCTTCAACTTCTGCCTAATCTCGCCTCCCACCATTTCTCCTTCTTTCACTTACTTTTCTAATCCTATCTAACCCACCTACCCTACCGTACCCTAACACAATATTATTGTATGAATAATAATAATAATAATAATAATAATAATTTATCTCCCGTTATATAGATGAAGAAAATAAAGTAAATTCCTATTATCTACCTGATTTTGCTTCAAACACAAAAGCTATAAATCAAATCTCAATTACTTATTTAGAAAGAGCGTAAGTTAGCACAAGTAGTGCATATATATGTAGTATACACACGCTCCCTCTTTTTCAAGTATAAAGCATTTTTATCGAACACACATTTTTTCTTTAAAAATAGTTGATTAAGTGGTTGAAATCTCTGTTTTTTAAAATTTTACCCTTATTTAATGTTAATTACTTATTTTTAATTAGAAATAAGTAATTTTGACATGTTTTTAGAAAATAATTAAATAAAAAATATTAATTATCAAATTAAACAAGAAAATTGCCAAAAAAATCTCCCATTGTATAGTTTATTGCCTTTAAGATATCTAAAAATTGTGTAATAATTTGGGTGTAATATATTTTGTACAACTTTTTTTCAATTATATATAATTTATTTAAAATATGTTGGAAAAAAATTATATATAAAATAAAAAATATTCATATATAGTTAAAAATATATTATATATAATTAAAAATAAAATTATATCCGCTCAAATATTTGAGTCCTTAAGTACAGTAAGTATATTTGGGTTACAAATTTTATAATAAAAGAATTTCAACAATTTTTTTAATTAAATATATTTTTAAAAAAACAACAACCTATCTTGGGAAAAAATATTGTTGAATGATCCTAATCCTCCGTGATTTGCCTTTTCTCTTTCCAATCTCTTGTCAAATCTTGGTGGGGTCAAGGCACTTGGTGAGCTCGTGTTTTAATTTGAATTGGGCACCACATATGTGGACGATTTGCCTAAGCCCTTATCCTTGACCAACGTGTTGCGTCCTCCTTCATACGTTCAGGCCTTAACGAATCTTCATCTCCAAGAAACAAAATATTCTCTCAACTTTAAAACTTACTACTAATAGATATCTCATTATTTCAATCTCCCCACCTTACTAGATTGAGAGGAGCATCTCACATTCTTTAATTTCCCCATGTCTGTAAGTATAACGTTCCTTAAATATAATTATGGTGCTTAATTTTATTTTATAAATATAAATCTTTAATTTCATAACAATATATCAATTAATATACCAACATGTCTATGTAGTAAAATATAACAAGTCACAATTTTTACAAACTATAATAATAATATAGCTTATTCTTCAAATTCATGCCAATAATATAACCCTTTTTAGTGAATTTTTTTAATAAATTCAATTCTATAATTTATTCTTTCTTCAAAAATAATTTCTTTCTCTTCTTTTTTTTAAAACCACGACTTTCCTTTTGGTTCAGAGTAATTAAAATGTTAAAACCATTGTTCAGAGTAATTAAAATGTTAAAACCATTTTATCAATATCACACGAATAATTAACCGTTCTACTGTTCATGGGGAACATTTTCATATAAATGACAAAAGAGAGAACTTGAAAAGCAATTGATCCGCATTTGTTATGAAATAAACTAACTTGAAAAGTAATAGAGATATGGAAAAGATCAGGACAAAAGAGAGAACTTTCCTCTATTCTCCAAATTTATTCAAATTTTATAATGAATTATAAAACTAATTAAATATAATAAGCTTGCCTTTTAGGATATAACAAGTTGTTAGTTGATGTAATAAACAGTCTCGCTATATAAAGAGGAGAATATAAATTTGAATATTAAGAAATATACTTATTGAAAGAGGTAAATTTTTTTTTGTGATCTAAATTTCGAAATGGATTATACCCTTAATTAAATAAAAGAAGAAGAAGGCGCCTGCTTCTATAAATTTGGATTCAAATTGTGGGAATTAATTCAAATAGGACTCCACAAACACCGCTGTCCCACCAGCATGAGATTAATTAATTAAGTCCATCTACAAATTGTAATTTTGAAAAAGAAAAAAAGGTAATTAAGCAATATGGTTAACCAAAGACAGGTGGACAATTTGAGAGTGCTAACATATGCATTGGTCTACCTAATGTCTGTATCAAAGATGCTTCTAGCAAACCCGACATGAAATGAAGCATCTCCTAAAAGCCCTAGCTTTAATTTTTCTGGTACACTATTAAGGATAAGAAGAAGAAGAAGAATGTATTATTATTATTATAGGTAAAAGCCAGCCTGCTAACCAACATTATTATCATAATTTATATGGTTTTGTTCAGAACATGCCGGCCAATCACAATTAACGCAATGTTTCATGGAACATCTTCGCATGCTGCTTTTTCTTTGGTTTCTTTTTCGGTTCATGTATCATTGGGTGTTCCAAGGCAAAATATCGTTGATGATAAGCATTATATTCGTCAAAAGTAAAGTTTAAGATGAGGAATTTTACATATAGTGATTTTCTATAAAGATTTATAATATATAGTGATTAGCACAAAGAAAAGAGGATAAAGAAAGGACGAGGAGAGACTTGTAGTGTTGTTCTTCTTGTTTGAAGTTTGAACCAATCTCTGGAATATACTTCACTTGCGTTGAAGTTCTAAAATGCCCCATGTCTTGTTTAATTTCTTTGACGTGTTGCATCTTTTTTGCATTTTGTTAAAATGCTTTTTGTTTTATAAAATAAAGACTCTTTCTTTAAAAAGATCAATTTTTCTCTTACTTTAGTTTTCTTAAGATGGTTTTCTAGCTAGTGTTATATTAGGTATAAGAACATATGCACGAGCACTTGGTAAATTCGGTAAGATGGTATAAATAAAACACTACATGCAACGTTAACTAATGATTTGGACTTTTCCATTATGCCTTTCTCCTTCAAATAATATCTTTCTTGTTTTGAATCTTTAAAACTCATTCAATATTTATGGAGAGAATAGATCAGATCAAAACGAAGCAAAATGATGCGTTTAATTTGATAAAGTGATTAACAAATATGGAGGTTCATATTAACTGAGTTTGACTTAACATAAAAGAATAATTTTTGTTGGGGATTAAAATGAGATTATTAATTTGATTTCTTAAATAAGCAATTGTACTGTTATTTTGGTACAAGGCTTCTTCTTCGTTTTTTTCTGAGAGGGATCAATAGTGCAGCCTAAATAAATTAGGCTTATGCCTTTGAAGATAAGGATATGGTTACAGTACTATAACATTACATTAATACACAAAACTCAAAATAGGACAGATCGACTCTTGTGCTTTCCTTGCACGACCTCGTCTTCTTTATTCTTTTTGCATCAAAGATAGTACACAGAAATCCTATGATATTCTTAAAAAAATTCATATATATATATATCCGTATAGGTGTAAATTATAATCTATAAACAAAATGCAGAAGAAGATAATGTTTTAGTTGAAGTGCTTAATTAAATACTCATATTTTCGGATAATATATTTGTACTATTCACCTATTAATAATATGAACATGTCATCGTTTAAACTAATATATGGATTAGTATTTTTATTTTCAACTATTACAAAGTAAGCGTACTGAGTTCAAATCTCATTTTATTTAAAAAAAAATCAAGAGAGAGGCATTCTAATTACAAAATATTGATATAAATTAATCAGTTATATAGATATCGGTAAAAAAAATTAAAAAAATATAAAATACCACATCTAAAGAATTATATAAAATATGAACCTTCTAATATTTTGTGCTTTTAAAGCTCAAGTTGTTTCTTCATCTTGGATAAGATAAGACGCAATATATATCTTAGAGTTCGATTAGTTTTAGAACGTAGAAACAAAGACTTAAACATTTATTGAAGTCTTTATTTACATATGCACCAAATTTAAAGAGTATTCCTATAAGTTATTTAATTAGTTAATGAAGAAAACTCCATTGGAAAGAACAAATTGAAAAAAGGTCTCTTCAAAGAAATTAACACTAAAAGGGACAAGAAGATTAAGTGAATTGTCCATAACCCAATGATTAAGGAGTAATTAATTAATAATATTCTTTAGTATAAAAACAATGAGATAGAGAGAAAGCTAGAATGGTCCAATATGGCTCCTATTCATGAATATTCCCATCTTCATTAACTTAGTCTAATTAGATTTATACTATGTAAAAGTTGTTTTATTCAACTCTATGCAACACATGATTTAATTTAAATTAAATTATAATAATAACACTAGCTAGCTTATCTGCTTAATTATTATTAATTAATTATATTGGAGGATGGACAAGACACATGCGACGACACATAAGAGGACTCGATAACTTTGTGGAGTTTTCTATTTGACCAAATTGAACAAAGTTGGCGGACTCAACATGCTGGCTAGTGGAGGCCTATGAGTTTGGTGCGTTACAGCTTTATAATTTATTGGCAAAAGTTTAGTTTCAAGATGTATCTTTCATTTTAAAATATTATCTTATTAAAAAAAAATACTTTGTTATAATTTCAAGAAGATTAATTTGATTATAATGGTTCTTCAAAAGATCAAGTCCTTCACTGTCAATTTTACCCCTAGAAGATCTTTCATTAGCTTAAATTTTCCCTAACTTTTATTTAACAAAAATAATTAAAAAAATTAATCATTTGTACTGTAATTTTAACTTGATTAAATTTAATTCTTAAACTTTGACTCAATTTAAATAATTTTGATTTAATTAATTTAATCTATAAATTTTAATTTGACTCGGTGACACTTATATTTGTTAAATAAATATTTTTTATTAATGACACAAATAATATTAATATTAATATTAAGGGACTACAAACGTATTTTATAAAGTGAAATTTGATATAAATTTAGAAATATTTAATTATTTTTTATAAAGTGAAGAGATAAATAAATAAATGAAAAGAAGCCTGGCATATGAATCACTCGTTAATCATGCCAGTCGTTCAAAGAGAAAGTGAGACCCATTTCAACCCCCCAAAAAAAAACAAAGAAAAGAAAATCATCGTACGGAGTGGGTCCCGATCAACGACAGCTAGAAAAGATGCCACCGAGGGCCGCGTTGAGGACAAAGTCGTGAAATCACTGTTTAGATAAAGTGGGACCGGGGTTGCCACGTGGCGTTTAAGGCGGACCCCTCTCCAACCCGCATGAACATGGAACATTATGGTTGTTGTGGAATGGATAACGATATGATTCACAGGTTGAGATATATTTATTTATTGAAAAAGGAGTCGAGGTTGACTGGCTGACACGTTGGCACCCCTCACCACCATCCTCCTTCTGCCACGTGGCCTCTAACTTGAACCTGAACCCCAAGATAATAATTCGATCCTTTGAATACACATTAATTGATTAATTACAAGCATTTTCCCTGAGATTGTAAATGCAAATTCCGCGAAAAAGTTATCATGGTGTGAACAGTTTTGTAAGCAGTGCTCCTTGGTTTGAATGGATATCATGGGTGTGTTTGGAAAGTTTATAAACCAAAATTTTAGAAGTTTTTTTTGGCTAAAATCTTGGTTTGGAGAAATTTCAAAACAAACAGGTTTATTTGTCTATAAGTATTTTTGGGCAAAACCATGATTTTGAATAAGCTATTTAAAATAGCTTTTTCAACAGTAAAAGAGTTTATGGACTATCCAATTACTGTATTACCCCTACTTTTTCTTACACCCTCTCTCCCCTCTCATCTCTACCCCTCTCCTCTCTCCTCTCTCCTCTCTTCTCTCTACTTTTTCTTACATCCTCTTTCCTCTCTCCTCTACCCTCTCTCCTCTCTCTTATATTCTCTCTACCTCTCTCCTCTCTCCTACTTTAAATCAAATCATACCCTTGGTAATTTACTATCATAAAAAATCATTCTAAAAATAACTATCAAAACACATATTTATTCAAAACTACTTTTTTTCTATAAACCCTTCTCTAAAAACCATTTTCTATAAGTGATCCATAAGCCCTTTTTTTTATAAGTATTTTTTTAAAATATTATTTAAACAGGCCCTATATTAATTCCGAGCTAAACATTTTTCCAATTATAGTAATACACCTGCATTTTTATATAAATAAAATATTTCCACAAGCTAAATTGATTTAATATCTTATATTAAACAGCCAGGTCAAAAGTCAAATTCATGATGCGATTGATTGACCCCACGCTTCTCATTTTATTCAAATTGAACACGTTATTTTTGACCCGACTTAGAATAAACATTTCCGTATTCAAATAATTATTCATATATATATATATATATAAGATCTGGGTGTTTAAGTCCAAATTAGAATTTTGATTTATATATAGGTAATTTACGAGGAATTTGAGAGGCGTTTACATTTGATAAACGGAAGAGCTGAGAATAGGACCAGATGGCCAATTTTGAAACGCAGAGGCATTGGCGAGTCATTGGTCGACACGTCAGCAAGAAAAAGAATTGAAGAAGGAAGTGCCATCAAGCTTCTTCCAAGGTCACGTCACCAAAGACATATCTCTCCCTATTTATTATTTTAATCACATTATCCAGTCCCTTTTTTTTTTTCACTTTATATCTACTTCTTTAACCTGCTCACTTCCCATAGGCTTTCTTTTTGGATCATAAATTTTGTGTACCATGAGATGAGTAGAAGGTAAAATGAAGAGATGAAGCCTTGTTGATAATTTTGTTTTCTTAAACGCTCTTTCTTAATTGTAAGATTGGATTATTCTAAGATAGGAAAATTATTAACTTAAACATAATTATAATTTCTACCATTGGCTCAACTTTAAAACATGAATTGCTTATCAAATAAATAACTGTTTGGAAATACTCGATAATCATAGTAGATAACCATCAATAATGTCGAATTCCATGGCTCGTTATTTGATTTTTTTCCCTTATAAGGGTTGCGTAATTTAGAATGTATTTATCAACGCCATCGTATTTTTATAGAAGGCCGAACATGAAACTTTGTTTTCGTATTAATTAGCATGTAATCAAACATGTCCCTAATCTAACAAGATAATGAAATGAATAAGAAGTAAAATGAAGATAGGCAATTTATATGTTAAATCATCTTAAAATTACTAACTCAAATTATATATATTTTCTACCAATATAATATATATTTATATTAAAAGTGACAACTATAAATTTTAAAACTAAATAATATTTATTAAAGAATATTATAATCAACATGAAGTAATTTATCAACATAAAAACTATATTTTTACTAATATTGTAAGATAGAAACAAGAAAATTTATATCAGAAGTTTTTAAAACTACGTTTGCTTTAATCACCCTACATATACAAAGAATCCGATACTAAAAATTGCAGATAAAAAATTTCTTGGGTCAAAAATTAAATGTATATATAGATTTGCCTCCCCCTTTAAATACAAAGCGGCGAACATGACGTGCCTATTTAAATTTTAATGTATTATTCTTTTTTATATAAATTTTGTCCCATATTCACATTCTTATCCACTAACATTCACGAATCCCCGGCGTCATAATCATGTGAAAAATAAAAAAAAACATACAAATGAATTTTTGTTTTAAAACTAATTATGGAGTGGCACCCCCTTGCGAAGAAAAATAATCAATTACAGTTATCACACGGATTGTCCCAGAAAAAAAGGATCGCGAAGAAGATCGTGATTTCAATGAATCTGGACCGTCAAAATTTCCATATATAAAAAAGAAGACTCGTTTCGGTCTCTCCTCGTTCTTATCCGCACCACTTAGCAATTAGCATTAAGTTTCCTTCTAGACATAGCTTGCTGTCATGGGAGGTGTATCAGTATCAAGAACTTCCATTTCTCGAAGATATTTTCTTTTTAATCTTCCATTTCAAACTGTAACGCCCCATATATAAATTCCCTCACTTCCAAGCAAAATTCATCCTATCCCAGTTGTTCCCCACCTGCAAAGTTTTGATTTTTTGTTTGTTTATTTCTCTGGGCAATCTGATTTTTCATTGTTCAGAATAATGCTTTCGAGATCTTGCTTGGACCTGTTGAGTCTGGTTTCCGTCGATGATTACCGAGCACTGTGTCAGATCCCGAGAGTCTCCACGGTGCCGGGAGTTGTATCGAAATTCGACGCCGCCGAAGACGACCATGCCGATTGTGGGTCCGGATCCGACGACGCCGTTTTGTCCGGGTCGCCTGAGCGCAGGATCATAGTCGCGAACCAGTTGCCGATACGGGCTTATCGGGATGCAAACACCAAGAAATGGAGTTTCGAATTCGATAGTGATAGTTTGGTGCTGCAGCTCAAAGACGGGTTACCCTCCGACGTCGACGTTTTGTACGTGGGCTCCTTGAAGGTCGAGATCGACCCGTCGGAACAAGACGAAGTGGCGCAAGTTTTGCTCGAAAAGTTCCGGTGCGTACCAACGTTCTTGCCCTCTGAAATTCACAATAAGTACTACCATGGCTTCTGCAAGCATTATCTTTGGCCTCTGTTTCATTACATGGTACCCATGTCGACTAGCCAAGGTGCGCGTTTCGATCGCTCGCAGTGGCAAGCTTATGTTTTGGCCAACAGAATCTTCGCGAACAAGGTAACAGAGGTGATAAACCCAGATGAGGATTATGTCTGGGTCCATGATTATCATCTGATGATCTTGCCTACACTACTGAGGAAACGGTTCCACCGTGTTAAGCTGGGATTTTTTATGCATAACACATTTCCGTCTTCAGAAATCTATAGAACTATACCCGTTCGTGATGATCTCCTTCGGGCCTTGTTGAATTGTGATTTAATCGGATTTCATACCTTTGATTACGCCAGACATTTCTTGTCCTGTTGTAGCAGGATTTTCGGTCTGGATTATGAGTCTAAGAGGGGTTACATAGGACTAGATTATTACGGTCGGACTGTGATGATTAAGATCCTGCCGGCTGGTATCCACATGGGTCAGCTTGAATCGGTGTTTTCCTCGTCGGAGACGGCTGATAAGATTAGGGAATTGAAGAAACGATTTGAGGGGAAATTTGTGATTTTGGGTATGGATGACATGGATTTGTTCAAAGGTATCAACTTGAAGTTCTTAGCAATGGGGCAGCTCTTGGATATGCACGAGGAATTAAGGGGTCGAGTTGTTTTAGTTCAGATTCTGAACCCTGCAAGGAGCGAAGGTAAAGACATTCAAGATGTTCAAAACGAGACCAATGCGATCGCGAAAGAAGTCAATGAGAAACACGGCCAACCAGGGTACCAGCCAATCATCTTCGTCAACGGCCCAGTTTCAACACTTGAGAAAGCTGCTTACTGTGCCATTTCTGAATGCTGTGTTGTGAATGCTGTGAGAGATGGCATGAACTTGGTGCCTTATATGTACACTGTTTGCAGACAGGGCAGTACTGTGCTGGACAAAGCACTTGAAGAAGAAGATGACAATGATTCAAAAAGGCCTAAACAGAGTGTCATCATAGTCTCTGAATTCATCGGATGCTCCCCATCTCTGAGTGGCGCCGTCCGAGTGAACCCATGGAACATCGACGAGGTCTCAGAGGCCATGAATCTGGCGATCATAATGCCGGAGGCAGAGAAGCATTTGCGTCATGAGAAGCATTATAAGTATATCAGCTCTCACGATGTAGCTTATTGGGCTCGAAGTTTTGATCAGGACTTGGAGAGAGCATGCAGAGGACATTACCTAAAGAGGTATTGGGGTGTTGGCTTAGGATTAGGGTTCAGAATTGTGGCCTTGGAACCTACATTCAGGAAGCTTTCAGTGGATAACATTGCATCTGCTTATAGAAACACACAAAGTCGTTTGATCCTTCTGGACTATGATGGTACTATGTTGCCACAATCATCCATGGACAAAACTCCGACCAACGAGGTTATTTCCATGTTGAATTGTCTATGTAGTGATCCCAAGAATATGGTGTTCATTGTGAGTGGAAGAGATAAAAAGTGCCTCAGCAAGTGGTTCTCTCCATGTGAGAAGCTTGGTCTCTCTGCTGAGCATGGTTACTTCACCAGGTAACAGTTATGTTACATTACATGTCAAACGTTTGTGTCTCGATGTGTTTGCAAATGATCAATCTTTGTTCTTCTTCTTCTTACATTTGACAGGTGGAGTAGGGATTCTTCTTGGGAGACATGTGGATTGACAATGGACGATGATTGGAAGAAGATTGCAGAACCAGTAATGTTGCTTTACACAGAAGCAACCGATGGATCTTTCATCGAACACAAGGAAAGCGCACTGGTTTGGCATCACCAAGAAGCTGACCCTCACTTTGGATCATCCCAAGCCAAAGAGCTTCTCGATCACCTCGAGAGTGTTCTCGCCAATGAACCAGTCATTGTTAAAAGAGGACAACACATCGTCGAAGTAAACCCTCAGGTACAAATAATCACATTACATAAGTTATATGAATGAGATTGAGTTGTCTGGTATAATAATGGGATTGTGATGTTTCTGAGATGCAGGGTGTGAGCAAAGGCATAGCAGTAGAAAATCTGATATCAAGCATGAGGATAGAGGGAAAGTCTCTGGATTTTCTGTTGTGCATAGGAGATGATCGCTCAGATGAAGACATGTTTGAGAGCATTGCTGGAACAGTCTCAAATCCAAACCTACCAGCCATAGAACAAGTGTTTGCATGCACAGTTGGTCAGAAACCTAGCATGGCTGAATATTATTTGGATGATACCTGTGAAGTCATCAAGTTGCTCAAAGGACTCGCTAATGCTTTTTCATCAGCAGCTGCCACACAACCCCCCTCATCAAGGTCTCTACTACTACAGTCTCAGGAGGATCAATCACAAGGGTATCTATAGGAAATAAAACTGTTAGAAACTGATGATGATGATGCTAAAAGAACAATCTTTTGTACAGATATTGGTGATATGCTTACTTTTTCCATAGGCTCATTTGAACAAGTCAAATAAATACATAGAAACACCCACAGGTTTAGATGATTCTGTTCTTCTTCATACAACTAGCGAGAAATCTTTTTATAAATTGAAGGTTCATTCTCTGTGCAAAGAAAAGCGTTCCTCAATAAAAATCAGTTTTTACATCAGTTCTTGAGCACGTACATATTATCGTTCTGTTTCCTGTTCATTCTCAACGGTTGTTAACTAACTAATCATCGAGATTCATTTAATCATTCAATGGATAGAATTTGTTCGCTTATGAAGTGTTAAATCTGTCATTAGTCAACTAAGTGGGTGAATGCTTCAATTTCTCCAACAGATCATGAAGCTTCAGTTTGAATGTATATATATGTAAAATAGCAGTTAGCAGCTTATCCTGTCAAACTGTCACCTCTCATTAATCTAACACTTCAGGTATATATGCCGAAATTCTTGACTTGGAAGTAAGTGATTAATGAGAAGGAAAATATTAGAAGGAAATCTTATAAACTTACGTAAGTTAAACAGATTCAAATTCATTTAATGCAATGATTGGTTAATTCAACAGAAAGATAAGATAAATCAATCATGACCACTCCAATCTATCTATTCACTTATTATATCTTATCAAAGAAAAAAATCCAATTATAAGTTTGAACCGATAATAATTGAGTTTGGCCTTTAATAGAATTAGTTTAAGGATTTATTTTGATCAAAATAAGGATTTTGATATTTTGTAGCAGAAATTTATGAAGTTTAATAAACTTTCCTAAACTTATTTTACGTAAGTTTGTTAGCATATGCGGGGGGATCATGTCATGTTTGAATGACTGAATCCAATAACTTTCAAGCTTCGAACACATTATTGGATAAACTCGCACGTTTGTTTCTCATTTTAGGAGGCAATATATTATTGCTTATTAAGGCAAAAATCAAAGGATTAACTTACTCAAGTTACATGTATCTGTTGACTGTTGAGCTGAAATACAGAAAGAACTACTGGTTAAGTCATTATTATTATTGAAGCACACTCCCATTTGTGGGTTTTGTGAAGAATTGTAAGGCAAGCTTTAATTTATTATTATGGTTGATGCTAACTAAATTAAGGAAGGGAAAATTGATGAAAACTGAAATGAAATGTTCACTCAACCAACTTTATGACAAAGATGGAAATGAAAGGATAAGATGCTGCTATAGGTTAAAAAATTAAAGTGTGAATTGATGATTCAAAAATTGTCTGTAAGCAAAGGAATAAGAATTTTTACTTTGCTTACTGTTAAAGATTGCAATGTATCATAACATAAAGCGTCATTTCAGATTAAGATGTTCTCCTTCTACATCACAATCATATCATCTCTAGAAATATTATTCTATTGGCCATTTCCTTAAAAAAAATCTTATCCGAAGATGTATTTTTAGCCATGAAACTGACAGGAAAAGGGAGGAGGAGGAGAAAAAAGGGAAGGGGGTGGCGCGCGCGCAGACGTTGGAGATAAAATGGGAAAATTTTGTTTATCTTCTTTGAATGTTTAACACTGTTGTGTATGATTTCAAACATGCACAGGAGAAGTGAAGAGAAGAGAACATTAAGGGATCAAATAGAAAGATTTGTTTAATTTCTCTAAAGTAAAACCATTCTATAGGTAAGTAACTATATTTTATTTTAATTTGGTCCCTGTGTTATTTTTTTTTTACTAAATCATATAATTATATTCTATTAACATTGTTAACCTCTGTAACTTTGCTCTATTAACTCTTATACAAAAGCCAATTGTGTTGAGAGAGTAAAAGTAAAAGATTTAATGAGGAGAAAACAATAACACATGCACCAAATTAAAAATTAGAAGAAAATATATGTATCTTCAAAATAGTTTTCCCTTCTCCTCCCAATGCTTTATAGAAAGATTTCAAGCATGGACAAGATGACAATTATAATTAAAAATTAGAATCAAATGATTCATTTTATTTAAATGAGGCTATATATAATTTTATGTTGACATGATAAAAAATCATCACAACTGAGTTAATTGAACAGTTAGCGTTTTATAGATTAATTTCAGAGTTTGAGTTTTGTGAATGAAAATAATGTTAAAAGAATTGCTTTTGGGTCTAAAATACTTAAACTTAAGAAACCCCCCCCCCCCGACACACACACACACATATATGTCATTTAATAATAAAAAAAGAAATCATATATATATAAGTGTGAATTTTTTATAATAAATATATGTGTAAAGTTTTTTTTTATAGAATCCAAATAGTATCCTCAGTCCATAACTAAAAACTAATATTCTTGAGGTATTTTATCCCTACCAACAAAATATTTTCTATACAAACGATATAATTTAAACAAAATATTAAATTTAAAGGACTCATTCATCTAAATCAGACTTTGTTGGTATATATATATATGGGTAAAGTTGAATGAGTTGTTCGGATATGCCAAAGTTTTATTGAGCCCACTAAAAGCCCAAGGTCCCTCAAACTAAAACGTCAAAATTCAAAGTCCAACTGAAATGTCTAAAAAAAAAAAGAGTCCAACTGAACAGAATTTATATCCATGCAGTGATATATCATAAGAGAATGCGATTATGTATGGGTTTTACATTTTTATCATAATATTCAACCACCTTTTTCCATATATATTCATTTGTTTGGTAAATGGTGTTGTTAAGTAAATGGTAAAAAGATGATTAAACTCTTTCTGGAGACAGTGAAGACTTAATACAAAGCAAGCTTGCGCATTGTTGAAATGGAGATGGATAGTGTGAGATAGAAGAAGACGATAGAGAGTGAGAGAGAGAGAGAGAGTTCTACTTTTTTTCCAGATGAAGAAGCCAGTAGCCATTTGAGAGAGAAAAGAAGAAAATGTCATTTTCATATTCACAGGTAGTGTTGTTAAATCAGTGTTTGCATCTTCATTAATTGTTGGTGGGTTGGACTGAAATTTGCCGATTGCATATTCAAAATCGCATGCACAAATGCTGATTTACCAAGACTGCTATGTAAATATGCGAAAGTGGCCTTCCCTCCTTTTCTCTTATCAAATGGCCACTCTTTCAATTTTCACCTTAAAGAAGACAACCTTAATTTGATCCCTCTCCATTTTAGTTAGTCAGACAAAAGTTGCTTAAAATATTAGGCTTTTCTCCACGTAGGAAGAGAGCCCTCACCCAACACATGCTACCTTCCTCCTTTAAATTGGTCAATTAATATATATATTTATATATAAATTCATTTTTTGTGAACAATTCTTTTAGATAGGAACCATAGAGTATTGTTGATTTTAGAAGTAAAGTTCTTCTTACTAATAAAATTTTTAAATAGAGATTTTTTACTAATTTTTCTTAAAAAAGAAATTAGGTGACAAAATTCCGCTCTTTTTGATAGAAACAGATCAGAGTTGAATCAGACATGTTTGAGCAAATATAATTAATAATGTAGAAAATATGGCAAGTCACAAGAAAGGATGAAGAGAGCGGACAGGAAGAACAAAAGGTGGAAATCTGAATTCAATGACTGAAAATGAAGTTTATATGGAGCAATAAGTATTTTCTTTTGTCATGTTGTATCCTCAAATGTGAGTGTCCAATATCTAACTTGTTTTTCCTCCTCTTTTTTGACAACTAATAGTTATATGATTAACAAATACTGATGTTTACCGCTTCTTACTGCATGGTTGCATATTTACCATGCGCACATAGTTTATTAATATAATAGTTTTTCTAGTGAGAAATTTCACGTTCAATATGTTAGACTCTATATTTTGATAATGATAAATAATTTTAATAATGGCAGTTCAAAATCTATTTTTACATAGCTTTTTTTTTAATAAGTTTATCGATTAGGGTGTTTATCGATAAACCTTTCGATAAATAAGAATAACAGTTATAAAATATATTTTACAAAAAACATTTATCGAGACTTTAATAAAGACAATATGTTAACTTAGTTTCTGAAATTGCAACGTATGATTTCAATGTCAGGAATTTATAGAAGAACTATTTGATAAATATATTTATTGAATAATACTTATATAAATTGGCCATTATGGTAAAGTTTTGAAAAGAGTTCTTTCGATGAGTATTTCGATAAGTCTGAACCAAGCCTCTGTTATCAAAAACTTATTTTTCAAAAGATATTTCGATAAGGCTGATTATCGAAGTATTATTCGATAAAAGTTAATATGTTTCAATACAAAACGTTTGATATTTATTGAAATTCTTTTCGATAAAATATCTTTTCAATAAACACTTCAATAAATTCAATTGTCCTTCGAAATATTTTCGAACCAAACTTCGACAGACTTTTGATGTTTCAATCCAAAATATTGTGAATTAATTATTCTATGCTTAAACTCTTTCTATATCAGTTATACAACATATTTCTAAATCAATTGCAGGCAGAAACAATATCAAATATAGAAATTCATCAAAAAGTAAAATTTGTTAAAATGCATTAAATATTTCAATCGTCAACAACCAACAACTCTATTCTTCAATGACTATATCAATGAGTCTAACAAATTTTTAAACAACTCAACTATAAAAGAAGTCGAAGTAAATGCTGGAGTTAAGAAGCTCAATGAACACGAACAAATAACACTTATCGAAGCATTTAATATACTCTGTTTTACTCTATTTTTTATTATTTGAATAGGGCATTTTTTCTTTAAGAGAGAAACTTAAAATTTTTTATCTTCAGTGCTTATCTTAATTACTCTACTAGAGAGAGGATTAGAAATCTCATTTATTATCTAAGATACTTAAGAGAGAGACTCTTAAGTAGGATTGTAACCTTACGAAAAGTAAGGAGGAGTGAGAGAGATATTCTCTTATTGATATACTAAGACACCAAGAGCCTGTGAATTTTGAAGAATAGTAAAATATTCAGAGAAACTCTAAGGACTATACATAGATCAAGTGATTGAGTTTAATCAGTATAAATTGATTATGTTATTCTCTCGATAAAATCTTTCTTAACTCAACTTTGTGTTTTTACTTAAGTTTTAAAATTTTAATATCACTTAATTCATCCTATCTTAGATAAAACTATCGTTCTAATACAATTTTATTTATAATCTTAAATTGTTAGAGTTTATTGCTCCAATTAAAAAAAATTGCCCTTCCTTTAAAAATACATTTGTATTAGATACTTCTAATGGCTTCTTTTTTAAACCAGCACTTTTAATGAATTCCTTGACCGGTTATTCAGAATTAAAAATATACCCCATATTTAAACTTTTATAAGTAAATAAGTAATTATTAGTATTAAAGAAAATAACGTATATATAAGAATAGAATTGAGTTTAAGATTTAACACACACACATATATATATTGGATATAAATTATAGACAATAATTTAAGTGGAAGTAAACAAGATCATGAAATTACTTTTCTTTACTGAATAAAAATTTTGCTTGTAACTAAAAGAACATGTACAAATAAAAAACAAATCATTTTATTAAAAATCTTCTGTAGGAAGGAAAGTCGTTTTACTGTCGACACGAGTCCCAAGTCTCCCCTGTCTAACGGTTTTTCTTTTCCACGTCGCCATGTAAGCATTGTCAGCACTGTATCTCGCCCATTCCTGCTTCGCCTTTTCCGCGCCATTTCGTTAGTCATTTTACCTCTCTACCCCAACTAATATTTTATAATTACCACTTTGTCCCTTCCCTGGGTCAGTCTCCACCCTCACTCTTACCCAAGGAGGCAGCAAATCTGTATCTCTCCCGCCACCATAATCTCCGTCGAAGTCATCCTCAAGCCTAACAACTAAGGATTCACCATCGTTACTCTTGGCTTCCAACGTTTTCTTCAATTGCTTGAAGCTCGGAACTAATACTTTCTCTATCCATTCATCCAAGCTTGTTTGGCTTAGCGTCACTCCACTGGCAATCTTTCCGAGAGCCAACTCTTGTACTTCAATGCATATCTCCTTCTCGACCAAGTCGGAAAATATTTTCTCAATGGCGGCGATGAAAATGCGGCGAATAGTGGCGGCATCAATGGGTTTGAAGACGACACAATCATCCACGCCGTCCAATAATTCTCGAGGCAGGAATGGAGTCGAACTAGCGGGTGATTGGATGTTGTGAGTAATATGGTTGTCTTCATGATCCACTGTGAGGTCACTGGAATTCATTGATCCATCTGTCTTGTCTTCGTCTGATTCGACAGCTTCGTTTAGATCAAAGGTTAAACTCGAAGCATTTTCTTTTCGACGCTTTGTGAATCTTTGTTCATGGCATAACCAATCTGGCCGACGCTTCGGGGTTCTTTTTGCAATAGAAAGTCGTAATTGCCAGCTCCTGTCTCTTAGATTCGCAACGTCTTGTTCATTGATCGAAGTCTCGTTTGCAGTAAGGATGAACATGATGTTGCCCAGACTGATTTCTCTGCCATGGGAATCACAAAACCGACCCTGCTCCATCGCTCGTTTTATACTGCCACGAATTAGAAGATGTGCTTCATGAATATCCTCCAAGATGATCACAGAGAATGGATTCATTCTTATGGCTTCTGCAATTCGATCCAAATCAGTTTTACCACGAACATGGACTTCGGTTTTCCCGTTGCCACGCCGTGCACCGAGAGAGAACGTTATCGGACTGGCCCCGGATACAATCTCAGAAACAGCTTCTGCCATCTTCTTCTTGCTTGCTCTGTCAGGACCCAAGAACAGCAGCCACGTATCACCCTTGGTTACCCCGCCTCGTTTTTTCCCATTCCCCATTTTACATTGTGTCACAGTTGTTGCTATTGCAGATGCTGCATCTTTCTGCCACCATACCTTCTCTGTCAAAGCTTGGAGGAGCCTCTTGAAGGAGTCGTCTTGATCGAACGATTTGTTGCTCTGAGTTTGAGATTCCGACGAAATGCAGCCCAGGAGGTCCTTAACATGGCCTGACTTTGCTTGCCCAAGTGCCAGTTCAGTGGTCACCGGTCTCCCCGGCGGGCTAACTGAGCGTTCCGATGGCCCCAGTTGAAGCGAGCATCCAAGACTTTTGTCGATCTGTAACTTGGGTTGAGATTGACGTCCCAACAAGTTTTGATTGTAAAGACTCATAGATGAGAGAGGAGTTGGATCAATTCTCTGTGTGCTGATGAGATTCTGCTGATGAAATTTAGGATGCAGATGCAGGCAAGTTTCGTGCCATTTCTTCTGCAATTCTCGAGTCTTCATCACTTTTTGGCTATCATTCTAGTGAAAGACAATTACAAATAAATTGAGGGTCTGTTCTATTTGAGAAGAAAGGAATATAGTCCAACTTTAGATAAATTTTTACCCTCATTATCATCTGATATTCCTTCATTTCATTGCCAGTTCTAGCATTTTGCAACCACTGTGGAAGGGATGATCGAGTTGCCTCTAATCTGATCATGGAATCAGCTTTCTCAATGTCTTTCAACGCATCTGCTACTTCTTTCACGTAACTCTGCGTGCATTGTGGGCAGCACATTGTTCTTGGAGCTGAATCTGAGTTCTCATGCCTGGCCACCATTGCCGTACTAGGAAAGCCATTTAAAGATTCAAGAGACACACCAAGAATGCCATTTGTCCCGAGCCTATTTGTTGGAAAATAGAAAATCATTACATATTAAACAGCCGACACACTGTAAGCTTTACATTCAAAACAGAATAAATGGAAAGTCTAGTTATAGAAGTCATAATTAACTTTAGCTTCAAAGCCTCCAAATTAAGCAATTTTCTGCTTAAAACTAGCAGGGCTTCTTCATGATCAAGACAGCATGAATTAAACTGTAGAAGAAGAAGAAGTAAGCACCTTGGGAACGTTTGAGGCAGAGGTGCTCTGGCTGCAATAGGGACTGCTTGAAGATCCCAATCAATCTCCATGGAAGGATGATAAACCTGACACCTCAAGTAAGTCTCACATGTTGCAGTACCTATTAACCAAAGCCGACGACATGTATCTCTGAACTTGGCAACCAGTTTTGTCATTTCTGCAACTATGGCGCGCCCAGTCTCTGTAAGGCCTTGTTGCTGCATACTACCAAGACCCACAGGCTGCTCAACCAGCCATTTCAAGTCACCCAAGTTCAAGAAAACACCTCCAGAACCAGTCTCGATCAAATCCCCCAACTCCTTTAGCCTTGCTGGTATTTGTGCTTTATCCGAAGGCAACTCTTTCTCTAAGAAAATCACACGAGTATTGTTGAAAGCCATCTCTTTCATCTCCTCATTCTCGATTCTTCTCAACAGCTCTTTTATCAAAGACTCTGACTCAGATTCACCCACCAAGATTGGATTCCTCTTCTTTGTCCTCAACAATATATCAGTAATTCTTTTCACTTCGTCAACCTTTTGCTGTCCCGATAGGAGCCTGGGATTTATGTATAAATTCCGACTAGGTGTAGCCACCGGTGCCACCGTCTTCGGCCAGATTCCTAATCCGATTGAATTTGAAGTGACGGAAGAAGACGAAGAGAAATTCAAAGAATGTTCTACCATTGCTTTCACGGCGGGGCTAGAAAAACTAGCTTCCCTCATGACTCTGCTAACACTTGGGTCATCGAGAATGGATATGATAAGTTGTTCGAGTTCAACTTTCACGGCCAACAGGGGTTGCTGCTGCTGCTCCGGACAGCCGCGACGTTGATGAGATTGAGCACGCTTCAGGGCGGCCATTAAAGCATTCGAAATCGGAGGTTCCGTCCCGGCGCTCATATTCTGCGAAGTTTGCAATCGGTCCAGCGCGACACTGAAGCAGAGTTCAAGGGCCTTGCACTGGAGAGGGTGAGATGAATTGGGGTGCGATTTAATACAGGCCTGCCGAAGGAACCCAGAGGGCGAGGCCAGCAGCGTCGCCGCCACATGAAGCGGCGTCGTTTGGCTGTGGTTGCGGTTACCCGCTTCGGCGATCGAATGGTTGAGAACGGTCGCTGCCTCTGGCGTTAAAGTCTGCTGGATAGTGTTCAGCGACGCTCTCATTTGCACGAATGAAATTCTGTTCAAAACACACAGATGAATTCTTGGTCAGACGGAACAAGAAGAGGGACTAAATGAACTTAGAGAACAGAAGACTCCAGGTAAAAGGTATGAATAAGCGAAATCCCACAGAGCATATTACTTTCTGCAACTTTGATGCGCAGGCGTGTCACCTAGAAAGCTAGTCTAGAATCCAACGCGAAAAGGAAAAAATCAGATCCCATGGAACATCTCTTTATTCTATTTCTCTTTCTATAGAATGAAGAAATGGGAAAAGGTAAAACAGAAGAGATGGGAGTAGTGAAAGTAAAAAGGGAAGCTTTATGGAAGATTACAGAGTGCAGGAAGATGAAGGTAGTAATATATAGGACGGCCTAAGGGTGATGATGATACGTGTTTACGTGTCATCATCTTGCAAGTAGCCGAGTTGTGTACAATAGAAGAGGTCAAGAAGAGGGATAAGGAGGAGGAGGAAGAGACAGAAGGTGTAAAGGAGTCTGGTATTCTTTGCAAAGGGTGTGTCGTGTGACGGTAACAGATGCTGTCTCTCTTGTCTTTCGGCCTCTCCAACGACTTTTATGCTTTTCACACGCAACCTCCAAAAAGTTTATTAAGTTTATTCCCCCTACTTTTTGTTTTCAATACCCCAATTTTCAACTAATACTATTTATTCAGTCATGATATGTGTATAGATAAAATTTTAAAAATAGACTTATAAAAAAAATAAATTTTTAGATAAGTTATAAAAAAGAGTTTTTAAAGAAGAGTTTATAAAAAAAATAATTTTAGATAAATAAATGTTTGGATAATTATTATCAAAAAGGGTTTTATAATTAAAAAATTATTAAAAAGGGTATGTATGAGAGATGAGAGGAGAAAGAGGGTAAAAAAGATAGAGGGGAGAGGATGAAGAAGATAGATGAGAGATGAGAGATAATAGAAAAGATAGAGGAGAGGAGAGATAGTAGAAAAGATAGAGGAGGGAGGGTATAAGAAAAAATAAGGGTAAAATAGTAATTGAGTAGTTCATAAACTCTTTTACTATTCCAAAAATTATTCTGACCAGCTTATCTGAAACCATGGTTTGGTTAAAACTAAAATTTGGACAAATATGACTGTTTATTTTAAAATTTCTCTAGACTAAAATTTAAGTCAGAAATCCTTTTAAAATTTAGACCTGTGGTTTTTCCCAACAAACAGGCCATAATTATAATGTAAAATCACCCTTTCCATATCACATTCGTTCATCTTATATACTCCATATACACACATATATATATATATATATATATATATGACCCATATAGTTTCTCATTTGATAGATATGAGTTCTAATATAGATTTGTAAGTATTATTAATATTTGTTTTCAAAAATATCCCCGACAAAACTTAGTTCAAATTTTTTATATTTATCATATTAAAATTTTCAATCACTCTTATTATTGTTATTAAAATATATATATGCATTTATAAATTCGCCTATAAAATATACACATGTTATTTTGGTATTATTAATTATTAATATGTATACTTATAAATTTATCTTATTACATGTGAATTTGACTTAATAGATATAAAAAATTTTACATAAGACATCAATTTTAATATTTTCTTAAGGAGAAAATTGGGGGAAACTAAAAATATTTTCCATTAAAAAATTTATTGGTAAAAATGATTTGATATTTATATCAATAGAAAGTATTGGTATTCTACAAATTTTATACATATAGGGCCTAGTTAGTTCAGTTTATAGAAAATAATTTTTAGAAAAAAATAATTCTAAAGAAATAAGTGTTTGGACTATATTACCAAAATGATTTTTTTGATAAGTAAATTATTAGAAAGAGCATAGGATAAAATGATAGAGAGAAAAAAATATAAGGATAAAATAGTTATTAAATAGCTTAAAAATATTTTTCTCTACTAAGATGTTAGTCCCACAAGTTTATCCGAAATTATAATTTTATACCTCTAAAACTATAGTTTAATCCCTAAACACTTATAGATATTTGATAACTATTTATTTAATTTTTAGTATAAATTATAATTTTGACAAAAAATATTTTTAAAACTATAATTTTAAGAAAAACTAAACATCGAGTACCAATACTATTGATTTATGTCTTCCTCGCACCAAAAAAAAACAAAAACAAATTCCCCCAATTTTCCTTTTCTTAATTTATAATAACATGCCACTCATAAATCATTTGAATCTATTGACAAATATGAAAGTCACCCTCTACATGAAGTTCCACTAGAGAAGAATTGATCTCAATTCAAGTAAATGTTTAGATTTCGATTATCTATGATTTTAGAAGGAGAGATGGCGAAGTTTGCCTTCTTTTAATGGATTGACACAACATATAAAACTCACGTTTCCTTAATGATAGTATTTAATGTTACGTGGTGCTCCCTCCTTTTTTTAATGACAAGCACATGAGATTGTAATTTTGTTTCGGAAGAATCTGTTTTTATTTAAAATATTTATTATTTTTAACATTTATACACTTGTTCAAGAGATGAGAGCAAATATTTCTAAAAATATAGTCATTATTAATAATAATAAGTGAACCACTTTAGTCAATTTTTCAAAGGTACGCATTATAAAAAAATTCTATAAAAAATGGCATATGCTCCTCTATTATTTAATTTAAAATATACTTAATTAAAATAGATAAATTAAATATGGGTTAAAGTCCATTTTTTCCTCAAAAATTTTCACGTAGGAGATGTGAATATTTAGAAATTTTTAATGGATCCACTTTGCAAGGAAAATATTAAAAAAGAAAATAAAATTGCCCTAACAGTTAAAAAATTAATGTTGATCAATAAAAAATTAACATTAACTATTAATATTTTTAATAATTATGAGCAATATTACTCATTGTAATATTTTTAGGACGAAATTAATCCTACAAAAATTTTTAAAATGTTCACAGACTCACAGCTTATATGTAAAATTTTTTGAAATAAAATTGGACCTAAACATAAATTATTAAAAAAATTAGATAAATTATTTAATTATAATAAACATGATTTAAAATAATTATATACATTAAATGCCACGTAGTTGCATTGACTTGGCCAGGAAATAACTAAATAGTATTTGAAACAAGGGGGAGCACATGTCAAAAGGGTTTACTTAGAATCTTGAGAGAAATGAAGGCAAAGCATTAAATAAAAATGAATTGAGAATAGTTTTGAATCCATCTCTAGTCTCTACAAAGCCGATGCCGCCCAATTAATAGGTCACCACTAAATTCAACCACCAAATTCAACCCTAAATTAAGAACGCCGTCCCATAAATACATTAATTCACCCACCAAATTCAACGCAAATGTACATGCCAAATTCACCTAATTTGTTACTATATTTTGTTAATATTTATCTTAAACTATAAATAACATGATTAGTTTTACATTGGAAAAAAAAATACAAAAACCATAATTTAAATGATTTTGAACAAACAACTAAATAGTTGAGTTACTTCCCTTAGGTGAAATGAATAGTAGAAGAAAAACATAAAACTAGATACGCACTAAATAAAATGAATATGTTTAAGAGGATGACGTGATTATTTAATAATAATATAAAGAATAACACTCATGATTCATGAAATTAGTCTACAAAAGGTTGCAACCTAGGTAGACGCTATATTATGATGAGGAGGCTGGCCAAGAAGGTTCACTCATTAAAGTTTTAGAGGGTCAAGGAAGGCGAAACGATCTTTTTTTGATTGTGACACTGAGAAGGTAATTAAAAGCCAAAGGGCCAATATAATTTGAACAAGTTGGTTTCAAGCTAAGCGAAGAAGATATTTTTCACAAATGAAATTGACTTTGTACCAAAATAATTAAATCTCATAAACATGGCCAAATGTGTTGTCCTTGTTTTACTTGTCATCGAGTCCATTAATTTTGATTGAAAAAAATAAAGTATTAGGCCAAATGGTTTAGGTCAAAATGAGTAAAGAGGAACCTAGTTAAGGGAATTATTCTTAAGGAATCTATGATTATTTAATTAATAAAAAATCTCTCAGGTTTGTCTTTATTAGCATATCCATTATCTTTATCCACACATGATCTTAATTAAGCGTGACGCTATTTGATTATGGCCTCCATATTTAAAACTCATCAAACATTAGCTAGCCTATGCCTACCTCTCTTCTCCTCCTTCTTGTGGTCTCTCTTTTCACCCATTTTACGTCTCAATTTATTTATTTTTTTGTTTAGTTCTACTTACGTCTCAAATTCAGATCATGTTACACAGTACTCTGAATTACTTGTGATTACTTAAAAAGAAAAAAAGACAGAGAGAAGAAGAAGAAGCGCCATAATTGTCGCTTTGTAGTTGGGTTTCTTCAATTAAAGAGAAAAGTCAACCCCACCATACCAAAACCATCCTGTGACTTTGTTTCCACGATCATGGGCAATATATTACTACAACAATAAGAAATTTTATCTCATCAAATATAGTCAATTATATAAATCATACAGTATTATTATATCTTATCAATAATTAAATTTTTAAATAAATTATTAACTAAAAGGCTACTTTCAATAATTTTATTAAAATATTTTTTTCATTCTTCCTCTATCTCTTTTAAGAGAGTTCTATAATATTTGATATGCTCTTCTTATTGGTGTCTCTAATAATATTCTTTGAACATGTCTAAAATCATCTCAAACGATTTTATACTGTTTCTACTCTTCCTATAGTGGAAAATAGTACGCTTTAATTGGGGACCCTTTTTGTGTTATCAGATTATGGAAATGAGGAAGAAGAAAAGTTAAACACACTTGCCAGGCCTCAAGTTAAACAAAGGTGACAAATAATGAAAATGTGTCTCACAAAATTAAAAGGGGCAATTGAATGAATATAATGAGGCAAAAGGTCCCATAACACTTTCCACCATTGGAAGCCGAAATCCACCACCTAGAGCACGCTTTCTCATTACTTCTATATTTATACAATAAACCATGCATAATCATGTCACCAAGGTCAAACTTGAAGCAAACGCTAGCTCACAATAAGAATCTAAGAAATCACACACATCTGCAAAAAGAAATGAGACCCATTTTGCTCATCAAACAAGTTATATCGGTGGCTTCTTTGCACTCAAAGAAAGTAAACTTTTTTGGATCATGTTCATATATCCTTCTACTAAACTCCTTCACAAACCCTAGCTCATAACTTTTTGCTCTTTTGCTCTTTCTTTTTCGAGATTAGAAATCAAGAAAGTGGGATTGATCGGCGAAAAAAGAGCTCCAATTAAACAAAAAGGAGCTTGTTAATTAGTTGCGCCACCTTTTATAATTAAGTAGGACTTGATCATAGTCTTTTAGGATGATCATAGGAAAGGTTTATATATACATGCGTTATTGTTACTCCATCTGAAAGTTGAATGGATAAGTGGATATATTCTTAATATTTTTATAATGATTAGTCGAATTATTAGCTTCTCCTGCGACTGGTTGATTGAAAACTAAAAAGAAAGCCCCAAAAAAGTTGAAACAAATACGATGTTAAAGACGAATTAATCAAAATTTAAATATTAAACCCCAAAACAAATTTTAAGGAACCATGGAAAAAAATACTTCTACCAATTTAAATTAAATACCACAACAGCACATCTAGTAATTGTAATTAACTTGTGCCTGGCTGGCAAGGTTTAATTTCCAGTACATATAAATATATGGTGAAGTCCGATTTAATTACCAAAACGTCCTAAGCAATATAAATTTATTATTAATTTTTATACTAAAATTTGTCATTATCAACTTCTCAGTTATTATTAGGATTTTTAAATAATTAAATTCTTTACTTGAGATTTCATTGTAATTTTCCTTTATTTTTATCTCTCTAGCTTTTAATTGTTAATTAAGGAAGGAAAGAAAAAGTTTCTAGATAAGCCACTTTCGGTTTCTAACTTTGGAAACATGACTGGTTGTATATTGAGAAAACAGAACCGAGTTAATTATAATTACAGAAGGCACATCGAATATCCCTAACCCATATTGTGGATGTTCCCACCTCAAAAGCTTTGTTTGATTAATCTAAGTGTTAATTGGAATCCTCAAGGCGCAATTAACGAGCATTAGAAAATCGCACTTGGATTAAATTAAAAAGCAAGTCTTTTTCTTAACACTAATTAATTAATTTTGCTAGTGCTAGCTCAGCACTAAAATCCCATCTCAAAACTTTACACCAAATATTTTGACTTTTTTCAATGTTGTGAGTCATCCCTTGCTAATTGGGTTACATATTGAAAAGGAAGCACGCCTACGTAATACTAATACTCCTACTACACTTTAACCGCACTATAATATAATCATTTCACGTTGAAATAATTATAATCCAATTAGGTTATGATACATATAAAGCAGTGTTTTACAATAATGTGCTTGTTAAAGTGATGACAAACCCTTGAGATACCCGTTCCCTTCAAGGCCCTACTCCTACACATTTTAGATATTAATGAGTGTCTTCCAAATTTATCCTTACTAAAACTAGAAAGAGAAAAGGAGATGCAGGGCAATATCTATTCTTAAATAAGGGTAAACTTTAAAAAAAACTTTAAATCTAATACATCTTAAATAACATAATTAATATTTATTAGTCTGCGAGAATTAGTTAAAATAAATTTATATATATATCATCAGAGTGATATATGTTTCTTTTAATAAAATTGACAAATGATATTTATAGCATAAATATAAGGCAATCTATCTAGTTTTAAATATAAGATTTAGTTTTATAGTGAAATCAAGAATATATATATTCACATGCAATTACTGCAGAAGTAGATCAATAGTTCCATTCTCACGTTTTCCTGTTAAGCATGCACGTAGCCTTTATCCAAAACCATATATATATATATATATATATATATATATAGAGAGAGAGAGAGAGAGAGAGAGAGAAGTCTACCTGAGTTTTGTATAAAGCCAGTTACACCACATCAAAATTACTGCCGATATGTTATAAACATGAATATATATATATGAGCATATGACTACATTTTGACACTTGCTGATATTATTAATATTAATTATTATGAACAAGATAAATAATGAGTTAGAATTAGTATTGACTTCGACATGATCAGGAAGATGTATAGGCAATAATAAAATTAATATGCCCAAGCTGGTAACCATAAAGACAACATATTATGAGTGACCATGTGAAGAAGCATGAGAGTAATTTAAGTATCAACAATTATTGTCGCCATGAAAAGTCCCCCCCCCCCCAAAGTTATTTTGTTCATATGAGACATAAATAAATAAACAAAATGATGCGACCTTTTGTTTTATATGAGAATTGACTCATCTTATGTCATTATTAATATAAAGGCTTTTGCAATAATATTTTTGTGGTCACAGATTAAAATATATGTAGAGGTAACTTTTATCATGTTGTAATGAGACATTTTGACAAAATTATACTTTTTCTTTATGTTACATATATAGAATTGAAAGTGAGTGTTTTGGTAATATTTGTTATTAATTAATTTTTTTGTTTAATTTTAAGTAATATTTATATAAAAGAAATTAAATTTTATATCTATGTATTTTCTTCCATTAATATGTTTTATTCATGGGCTAAAGTTTAATTTTACTCTTCAAGTTGCCACGTAAAAATAATATTGTTCTTAAATTTTTTTTTGGGTTTAATGATACACAAAAATATTTAAAAAGAGAGCAAAATCATTGACTATTAAAAATATTGACAACCAACAATAACTTTTAACACTAAGTTTTTAATAGTTAGGTTGATTTTGCTTTTTTTTTAAACCTTACATGGTGATATTAAATTCAAAAATATTTCTAAGGCAACAAGTAACAATTTTTAAGGTAAAATTAAATCTTAATCTTTTGTTATTTTGGTTAAATCACGAGAGTTTAAATATTTAACTTTTTCCCGTACTTCCCCCACTTGTCCATCATGGGAGTTATCCAAAAGTGGCTTATTCATAAAATTTTATATTTAAAAAGCTAATACCAATATATATTATCAATAATTAATATGAACTAGATATGGGTCCCAATTCTTAATGTATTGTAAGATATCTAACATAAATAGCATAATTCTTTGTTAATGAATAGTGTATTTTTTAAATTAATTTTATATGTATTGTGTTTGATAAAAAATACAAAAAATATGATAAATTATAAAGGACCCATGTAATTAATGGAAATAAATAAAAGAAGTGGGAAAGCACAAGAAACATGCGGCGGCTAATTGTGATGTTTCGAACAGCGGAGGAACACACACAGTACAAAACTCTGTTTTGATTCTGATGTTTCAAACACAGCAAAACGCGGAGGACGCTCTTCTCTTCTAGTTCAATCAAATCTATTCGACCGACTTCAAATCACAAACATCAGCCGCTCTCAATTTTCTTAGTTTCATCCTTAAACTATCATATTAGATCGGTATAAGAACATCACAAATTCACAATCTATGAAGTTTTTAATGAAATAAAATCATGTCTATAAAATTATTTACAAGTATATTGATCCTTTTGAGAGGGTCACAATCTTTTTTATAGATTCTTTTGGGCACAAAACCAGTCTGATTTTCTAAATATTATGCCGAGTTTAGGTCTAATTTTGGATTCCCACTCTTGGCGGCTCAACCCTGCTCTTCTTGACTAAATATAAAAAAAATAAATAAAAAATGTTTTTTTTAAAAAAAATTATTTATTGAATTGGACTCAATCAATGAATCCAAGCTCAATATCCCTAAAAATGGGACAACAATCAATGAATGCAAGCCCAATCTCCCTAAAAAGACACTACATATCTCTTTGATCTATGGACTATGGCGTCAAGGCTTGGGGTTTTCTGGCCCAATAATGTCATCCATGTGCAGTAACAAGAAAAAAGGCCCATTGAACGGATTCCAATGGACGGGTTTAATTCCGGTTATAATGGATTTTTACGGGTTCTAATATTTCCCCCCGTCTTCCACTCTTCCCATTATTCCCATCCGGACCAGGCGTGTTTTACCATTTTTGACCTAAAAAAATCCATTATTGTAAATTTTTCCCTACACTTTTGAAATGTTCAGTGCTTGTACTACTACTTCGAATCAAATGATATGAGCGATCAGACAAGCCCGCCTTGCGCCTATCACATCAAACATAGTAATGCGAAATCCACCTCTGTTTATGCAAAGCCAACGTTGTCATGAAGTTCAATTTTCGTCCTCGTTTCTCATCTCGCTCCCACCGCTACTACAGACACCAAACTGGTCATCCACAAACCTCGGACTCTTCCGAATGGTTGGGGTTCACAGTGACCTTAGTTCTTGCTGCTGTTTCCGTTACCGCTGGTATTTCCGGTATCAACTATAAACTCTGTCTTCTCTATCTGTGTTTATTATCTTTTCTCCTGTTTGGCTCTGCTCAAGCTTCAAACTTTTGAATCCCCAACCTTCAAAAACTTCACGCGAGCTGTTAAAGTGCAGTGTACTTGTTCAAGACGAAAACGAAAGCTTTGAACTCCAAGCTTCGTAAGCTTGAGGCATCGCTCAAGTCATCCTTAGAGAAATGCGCCTCTGAGAGGCAAGGCCGCATTAGGGCACAACAGGTTTCTTTCCTTCCCTCACTTACTTTATTCAAATGAACGTAGTTTTCTTCCTTTCTTTTCTTTTCTTTCTTTTTGCTTTTCTTTAATATGAATTGCTGAACAGTAAATGAAATTTGGTATCCCCCGCTTTACGAAGAGGAAAAAAAATTGTTTTGTTGTTTAGGGGGAAGAGAAAGCGCCTCCCCCCACCCCGCTGGAGGGACAGAGTGATGCTTCTTTTTTATCATCCCGTTCCATTCCTTTGATCCCCATGCATTCAAACAAAGCATTAAGCTTTTATGTTGGAGGTGTTCTTGAAATATTAATCTGAATGACTAAGTGGTAGGACTATGGAGTTCGACTCTTATTGCTCACATTATATCCCACCCTTCAGACGAACTTTCAAACACCAAAAAATTCAAAACAACAAATGTTGGAAGATTTGGAGTGGTTTGCCTCCTTACTTTTCATTCAATTAATATTTTGCCCTCACTAAGCATTAAAGGAAGTGAAATAGTGGGGTAACTTGGAAGTTTATATCTCTAGCCCTCGCCACTCAAGTAATTAATATTAGCTTTTTTACTTCTAAATAACTGAAAAAGGATTACCCTCCCTTTCTACACTAGACCTTCAAAAAATATTGCGATATCTCTTTCTCTTCCCATTCTACCCCACTCTCTTCAAAACTTCCAAAGAGAGCCTAAGCTTTCCAGTTGAAGAAGCCTTATATGTAAATTTACTTGGTTCATGAGAGAATGACCCTTGATGAATGTGGTGAATAACATATGGCAGAACTTGAATTCTTTATTATGAGGACACTTTTGAATAACTTGGTGGCATGCATTCTTGGGTCAGTGTTATGAAGTCTAAGAGCCTTCATGTTATTGTTTGTCTTTGCTACTTTCTTTTCTCTTATGCTAATTTCTTTGCTTAAGTATTTGCAGTCCTTGAGAAAAGCACTAACACAACCTAAAAGTGAAAACGTAGAGATGAATTACTATCCCATGGCACCTATTGGCACCATCCAATCATGCTTCACTACAAGGTAAAATATCTGCTGATTATTTCATATCTTATTTGATGAATAAACAGTCCATTTATGGTAGCTTGATATTGCAGATTCAAGCAGTTTGAATTGCTTTTTCATTGAAATTCAATGGTTCAAAATACCATGCTTGCCCTAGGATTCAGAAACTGGATTTTGATTTCAGTCCATTTTATCAGACGAAAAAGAAGTGTTGACTATACTATTAACAGCTATAATTATTTCTTCAGTTAGTCTTCATTATTATTATTTATACTAATTCCATAGTAGGCACTAGACATGTGTTCAGGTAGGTAAATCATGTTGTAATCTGCCTCCACATAGACATTTGGTCTAAACCCTCCATCTGGTTGAGTCCATTCTTGTGTTTACTGGGCATCATGCCTGGTTTTGGCGAATAATTGCTTGCTTGATGCTCCATTCATCAACTATCACTTGACATATGTGCAGAAATGGAACGCCAAGGCAACCATTACTTGTACCTCTTGCTAGAGCATCTTTGATTTTCAATACAACTCGTGTACCACCAGCTTCACTTGAGGGTCTTGCAGAATATTCTCATTGCTGGGTGATATATGTATTTCATCTAAATACAGATCTTGAGAAGCTATGGAATCAACCATCTAAGTCAAAGTTCAAGGCAAAGGTGCGTTCCTATCTTGTATATGGGATATCTGTTTGACACTTTTTCTATTGAAAAATAATGTTTCGCAGATGGATACGTAGGTGAGGGTTCCAAGATTACAAGGTGGAAGGAAGGGATTGTTTGCCACACGATCCCCACATCGTCCATGCCCCATTGGACTGACAGTTGCTAAGGTGATAACAAACGTTGGCTCTGTGTAGATTTTTTCTGACATGCTTGCTGAAACAAACAAATGTTTGCATAATTGCATGGTACTTATATTACTTCATGTAGAAATAGCTAGTTAATTCAATTTAGGAGACCGCCAAACTAACTAGCCCTTGATGTCCCCGAAAATATCAGATCCTAGTAGATTTTTACACATATCCTCATAGCATTTCTTAATTGTTGCATACTTTAAAAATAACTCCTGTAAAATAATATCAGTGATTCAAGGTTCTTGTTCACATTCATAGTGGTCGTACACATATGATGAACTGTCTTTCTCTCCCTTCCCTCCCTAGTACAGATTTAGTAAGTGAAAGGAAGTAATTTTTGTTCTGCTAGACTGCCCACCATTGTCATTAAAATTATGTGCAAATTAATTATTAATCATTGAAATTAAAAGTACTCCCTTTTCCTTTTTCTCTTGAAATAAACAAAACGAAGTAGTAGTCCTAGTTTTCTTTCCTTGAGCTAACTGTGTTTTACAGGTGGAAGCTGTCCAGGGAAATATGCTTTTGCTTTCTGGTGTGGACCTGGTTGATGGAACTGTAAGTTGGCTAATTTATGCTTCCCCGTGCTAACATTACAGTAATTATGGGCTACTTAGTCTATTGATTGTTTTGTCTAACTATGAACTTGATGCTGTTCTATGATAATGATGCATGGTAAATGATTCCTGATGTCTGGACATCATCTACAGCCAGTGCTTGATGTCAAGCCTTATCTACCATACTGTGACAGAGTTGTGGACGCAAAAGTGCCTAATTGGTTGATGGTAATGATCCATTATCCTTTATTTGTATTTAATGCTGCTTATACTTATGTTTGGGTCTTTTGAACGAAAGATCTTCTTTAGTGAGGAATGTGGGATATTGCAGTTCTTGTGTTGCATAGGTTATAAGAGCATGATTAGTTGCTATTTGTGAAGTAAAATGTTGCACAGTTTAAGTTGGTAGCTCATTGGAGAATAAATTTCATATGCATTTAATAGGAAATATCTGTTATTAATCTTAAGGTAGAGTGTGTAACTTGGGCAGGAGTAGGGTGCTAAATCTGGGAGATGCATTTCTTCAATGATTTTTAACTAAAAATTATTATTACCTAGATGCCATATTTAGTCATTCCATGTGGGAAGAAAAGGAGATACACAACCATCATACTCGTTAGTAGTCAATAAAATCCTAATCTTGTATTCCAATAATTATTTTTTACCAATGATCCACATAAAAGATATTAAATATCTGAGTAATAGTTTATTTTTCTTTCATTTCCCGTATATAAAACCATAACGTTTTTTTCCTTTTGAGAAAGTTCAATTTATTTTTCAGGAAGATAACTTACTTGCAGTAGCTACTATAAGCTTCTCAGAGGACTTTACTCCAACCCTAGAAACTTGCTGGAGAATGGCGGTGAGTTGTTAATGACTTACTTGAAATATTGAATTCAATACCTGCCTCTTCATTGTCTAGCTTGAGGTACCTATATGATTTAGGGCAAAATTTAAGCAGTTTTTAAGATGTTAGCTACCATGAATAAAAACATGACACATTAACATTTTCTGCAGCAGCAGTTGATTGACCATTTCAATAAAGCTTTTTTGCATGCTATGTTTTAGTTGGAGAATCTCATAGGATCAACTGAAAATCTTAAGTTTTGTTAGTTAATTCAATACTACCATTTATTAGAACGGAAATGATGAATTCTGATATACAATTTATTGACTTGCAAAGATAAATATCTTATTCGAGAAAGAGTATCCCAAAAAACCATAATGTTTTTCAATCCATAAAATATTATACCTTGCACAAACTTTTTATTTCAATTTATATCTCCACCCCCCCCCCCCTAATTACCACTCATTTGGATGATATCTTTTGACCGTCTTAATGCTTTAGGAAAAGAAATCACTTTATGCATCGGCAGGCGAATTCCAAAGTTTAATAAAGCAGGTTCTTTCATGGGATATTCGGTCAGTTAGTCAGCGTAATAGACCTCATGATGCCATCTCAAAGAAAGACAATGATGAACAGATGGATGAACCTTCTGATATAGACGAGAGCCTAGATGAAGCAGCTTCTGTGCTTGAGAAAGAGCAGAATTCTCTATATTCCAAGGAAGTAACTTATCACCTTATTTTGGAGGGACTGGATGTCTCCTATAGAATTGATGACAATAGTAATGTCATTGTCCAAAAGGTGTCGCCTTTTGCTGGCATAAGCAATGATCTTAATTCTGTAGCTAGGTTGTTTCTTATCTTGAAGTCTATTATTTATATTAAAGTTACTTTTTGACGCAATGTTTGTTTACTCCAGCCTGCCAACTTCGCCAACAAGTGTTTCGCGAGGGAATGATTTATTGACCCATGAACCACGCATCTCCATTTCTAATATTGCCAATATGAAGGTGTGTTTTATTTTACAATATCATGTACTGAAAGATTCTGTAGTTCAAACAAAATAATTAATACTACTAATTTCTGATAATTTTGTAGCTTTCCTCCTTTGTGATACGGGCCGAGGTAAAGAAAGTTGAGAAAAACTTGGGATGGTATTATGAGGGATGCAACAACGACAGCTGTGGTACAAAATTGAAGAGTAGGGTTCTAGGAATCAACTGTCATGGGTGTCAAAGACCAGTGTCAGAGATTGTGCTTAAGTAAGTTATGTTTGTTAACAAAACACTTTTTATACACAGTTATAGTTTTTTTAAAGATTTTTTAAAGAAAACCTTGAACATTAAAAAGTGTTGCTGATAATATTATCTATTTATGTTATTGATGATAGATATAAAGTACACTTTACTGTGGCTGATGATACTGGAACTACATCGGTTGTCCTTTTCGATGGTGTTGCCTCGAGGCTATTGAACACAAGTGTTAAGCTCTTAAAGGACCAATTGATTGCGGTAACATTTTTAATTCAAAATATACTCTGATTAATTTATTAAAATTCAATCCAGTTAATATTTGCCTTTTAACTGATAATTTTAAAAAAAATAATAGGAAGGATGCCCGGATTCTTTTCCCGATGAATTCGAGGATTTGGTTTGTCGGACATTTGTAATGAAATTGAGATCGAGTGAATACAATTCAAAGTACAGACCATCAAGCGTTGGTGTCCACGATCTATCTGATGATGCAGACATCATTAGAGAATTCACTCTTTCTGATCCCCAGGTAACAAGTTGATGTCATTAAATTACACTTTGTTGATCATGTTCTAATTGTTTCTGATTTGTTAAACTACATCATCCAATGCTAGAATTCTCGATCATGTTTTTTTTTTTCTTATTTATATTAATTATTTCTGACTTTTTAATACAATAAATAAAGATCTAGTTATTAACCAAATCATATTCTAATATACAATGTAGGATAATGTAGGACTATGAAATGATTCTTTCAAGCTTCAAGTGCTAGCTACTGATCCGGATGCAGACATCCCATTAGTGAAGCTGTGCGTGTTGAATCTATCAGATACTCTGACCTTTGACTTTTCATCTTCAAAATCTACAAAGTTTATCAAGCACGAGATAAATATGTGATTTAGGAGTTTGTGTTGCTTATATTATTTTGTGGAACAACTAGGATGTACCTTTTTTTAGTCTATCTATGATTTAGTTTTTTTCAAGAAAACAATTGTCAAATTGTTCTGCAGATGTTTTGTGCTCAAGACTAGATTTAGAAGCTTGATATGCCGATAGTAATTTGGTTCGATAGTAAGTATGATATATCGAAGTGATTTGTGTAGGCATGTTTCCTACTAGCTTATTTCCTTGTGGTTCTTTATTTTTTTCTATTATTATTTGAATATACTTATGATATTGTTGTATTCTGCTGTATACTTGTGTCACATAACTTTAGTTTCTTCAAATTGTGGGGAATAATAAAAGACTCCAATTCTAAGGATAGGAATATACAAAGTAAATTTTGATATTTAATCTCCCCATACTAAATTTTGATGCTTTTTGGGCTGTAGCCCTGTTTATAACCAAAAATAAAATAAGAGGAAAATTATTTCAGGTCCTCAAAAACAAGGTCGGCATTTTTCTTTTGTTCTTGAGCAGGGATGAGGCCTAAGGGCTTAAACTGATATAACATCTTAACTGCTAAGGGAGTAAGGGGGCTTTTTCTCTCAAGAGTGAAGAAGCACAAATGTGCACCTAAACATTTCATATCAACCCCCTCTCTTCATTTTATTTTATTTTATTTTATTTTCGAACCATTCAAATTAAATTGTGATAGTTTAAATATGTTTGCTTCTTTTTTTTTTAAATTTTTTACATTATTTTTGAAAATTAATTCGAACCATTTAAATTAACCAGAACACTTGAGAAAGAAGAAAAGAAAAATACGTTCTTAGGTTTAAGTTTTATGAACGAAAATAAATAAAGTGAAAGTGTTAGCTATATTTGAGAGTGAAATTAACTTAAATCCCAGCTAGTGGATGAAGGATTTGGCATTTTGGAAAGGGAAAGGGAGAAAGTTGGCTACCACCTGTCAAAAAAAGAAAGAAACATAAGAAAGAAAGAAAAAAAAAAAAAAAAAGATAAGGTAAAACAAATTCATAATTAAGGGCTGGGTCACCCAAACACTGACGTCGCCTTTTCATAAATGGGCACTCAAATTGGGTCCTCATTTCTGGGTATATGTCACAAAGATATAGCACATTAAATTAATTTTCTTAGGCTGTATGCCTATAATATGTGTATATGCATACATATAAATTCAAATATATTTTTTTAAAAAAATATTTATATTTCAATATATAAATCTCTTAATAAATTTGAAGGAAAATTAATATTTTTAATCTCAAATGCCCTTAGGAGAATATATTGAAATTACTTTCTCATCCTTCATTAATAATTTTATATGGTCCATTTCTCAAGTAGTATTTTTTTTTAATTAAAGGTATCCCAAGCTACTTTGAATTTTAGATTAATCCTTTTCAAGATTTAAAATATTTTTTTTATTTCTCATAATAAATACATTTGTCGATACTTAAACTTATGTTTTTCTCTTGAAAGGAGTGACATATTTGCTACTTTAAGTCTTCAACCAACAGTTTATTTGTTCAAATAGTATTAAATAAAAGAAAAATTAAAAATAATTGAAATCTTAGCTACCTCGCTGCTTTTTGTGATGGGCGTGCATTCAATGAAAATGTTTTACATTTAAAAGAGAAATAATAATTCACTCGATTTTTTATTAATTTCAGGGAATAATAATTCTCCTATTTTTTTAATTAATAAAAATAATGAAGTTATGGGAGAAGGGAGCAGATCTAAGAAGTAGGGCATGTCATGAATAATAGCAGCACACATTCGGTGGCCTCGCATGTGTCCTTAATTCTCTTGTTAGCAAGATTGGCATTAGATTCGACAAACAGAATTTTAAAACTGTCAGTTGGGGGTTGCTGCTGAGTTGGCAATACGGAATGTATAATATTAATTAATTTGGAATAATCATAATTATTATGCAGTACTCGTAGTACTATGGCGTAGAGGGAAGCATTAAGAAGCTGATGCAAAACAAAAGGACACTTGCGTTTTATGAGAAGAAATGAACGGGCACACACATAGGTTCTAGAACAATCAATGAGCACTATGGAGGCAAAGCATAATGGGAGGGACAAGCGATCCTTTTCATTAGCTCCTTTCCACATTGACTTTTTCGTAATGAAAAACCGACTCAACGGCCACCCTCCCTCGTGGACCCCTCCCTTTAAACCCCGGGGCTTGCTCCGGCTCTTCCATCCGTCCCTTTTTTATTTCTGGTTAGGAATTAGGTGATATTTCTCAATTGAAAATTAATTATTTTAAAATTTAAATATTATTAAAATGAGATTTATCTCTTTTAATAATTTTTTTTATAGACAATACTCGATTCCACATCAAAATATTATGTTTAAACGATATAACTATTTTTTTCAATTGTTGGAATTAGATTTCTTTCAACTCTCAAAAGATACGTTGGCCACTATCTTATAATAGGAACCGTTAAATTAAAACTTGTCGGCTTTGATTTTATTTAAAAAAAATCATAAAAAATATAAAAATTGCATTGTTCCATAACCGTAAAATATTACTTACATTTTATCTCATCCTTTTGATGTAAAACATTACTCATTTTACAAAAAAAAAAAATCTAATTAGATCTTATGCAATTTACAAATTAAACCCGGCAATGGTGGTAATGATTTTCAAAGATAAATGTTTTAAATACATTTTTATGATATAAATGTGAGTAAAAATATATCATATGGAGAATAGATTTTGGATAAAATAAATTTTAGAAGAATAGATTTTGGATAAAATATATTTTTATAAAAAATTATTTTTAATCCAAATTTTAGATCAAATAATCTAAACACCCCATATTTTTTATAATTATTTTTTTATGAAAATCAATAAACTATCTAACCACTAATTTTTTTATAATAATTTTTCACATAAACTCAATAAATTATCTAAATACTAATTTTTTCTCACAATCAAATTTTTTACAGAAATAAATAAACTATCTAAACACTGATTTTTTCTTATAATATTTTTTTTTACCAAAACTATAGTTTTGAAAAAATTGGGGGACTACTTTTAACAATCAATCCTTCTTACAAAATATATTCTCTAAAAATTAATCTAAACATACCAATAAAAAATAGATTTTTCACAAAATCTATTATCTTATAAAAAAATTTATTCTCTAAAAATTAATCCAAATATATTAGTTAGAAATTATTCCCCTAGCTTATACAAGGGTAGTGATCAACTTCAAATTTAAATAATTTTAAATTAAAATTAAATTCTGATCTACATTAGAGAGAATAATGGTAGGTAGTAGACGTCCTAGGAAAAAAGCATAAAATTGCAGGAATATTTTCAAAATTATTCCAAGTCGTAGTTTACATGTACACAGGGTGGACTAATTAAAATATAAAGGACGAACTAAATTCAATAATACTTTATTAAAAATAATTTATAAAAAAAATATCTTGATTATAAAGTGTCGATCTAAAGTAATCAAATATTTATATATTTAATAATAAAATTTAAAAAAATTGTCAAAAAGTTTCCTTTTACACACGCAATAATATATTTAAGTATTAATAAGTTTAATTAATATAGATATTTTAATGTGATTGACTTTTCACCTATAAGATTTGAATTTTAAACCAGAAATCTTAAAAGTATAATTCAGTCCATTCCAATACCAAATGAATTATATTATTTATCTTATTTCAAGAGAAAATTATATTATGAGTTCTTATAATTGAAAAATTTGCTTTTTTTTTTGCTATTGTATTGATTTAAATATCTCATTTCATGTGAGTTAAATTTATTTTACTTTTTATTACAGACTTAATTTTAGTTTATTAATCATATGTTTATTAATTTTAAATAATAATCACTTATATTAATAAAATTCAACCAATATTATAATATTTACAAATTTTCATGAATAAATAATAAACAAATTAAAGTAGAAAACTCTAATAAGCTGTAGAATTTTTTTCTATTATTCAATACATTAATTTTTTTATTTACCAAGAAAAATAATCCCATACTGAAGATTTTTTTATGACGGTCAGAATAAAACCTAATAATAATATAGTAAAAAATATATTAATAAATAAACATAAGTGCTCGTTCAGATGGCCGAAAAAAAGCTAAATATAAATGCTCGTGCCAGTGTCTTCGTCCTTATATTGATATAGAATTCAATAATTGGTTTCAATGCACACCCAATAAGGGATTAGTATTTACCAAAGAAAATATATTCATGATGTCATATTTTTTCCTAAAAAAGGAAGTGAATATTGTCGATTATAAAGTGTTAATATGAATATCAACGTCAATATAAAACATGAAATTTGTCATAAATTCAATCCACTAAAAAATCATCTTAAATTTTACAACTCATGAGTTATAATTAGTATATCATACTTTGTAATTTGAAAGAGCTTAAGCCCATAATCCAATCTAGTTATGCGATAATTTCTATGTTTGCATTTCTTAATCTGTACTTATTATTGTTGTTTTGGCTAATTTTTTCAATTTTCGTCAAGTCAGAAAAACTGCTTGAGATACTATGAAGGCAGCGTTATACAGCCCTAATTTTAACGCAAAACATTGAAACAAGAAACAACTATCTAACAAAGTAACAATGGATTCCTTAGATCATAATCAACGGTAATTATGTCTAGACTTTTATGAAGATCCCATAAAAGATGCTTCAACATAAAGCAATCTTGCAATATGAATTATAAGTTAATTTAATTACCAGCAAATAATTTGGAAGCAAAAATTGATTACAATTTGAATCACTGTAAACCAGTTAAAAGATTAGTCGGACTTTTAGTTTCATCCTTTTAAGCTAACTACTAGTCCATACTTATTTGTATTTTTGCTTATGATAACTATGGCCTAGATTTTTTGGGAATGATTTATAAAAAAAAAAATTTTTAGATAGCTTTTATAAAAAGATTTCTGAAGAAGAACTTATAGAAAAAAATGGTTATGAATAAATGAATATTTGGATAATGATTATCAAAAGGACTTCTGCTATTAGTAAATTATTAAAAATGGTATGATTTTATTAAAAATATGAGAGAGAAAAAAGTATAATTTTATTAAAAATATGAGAGAGGAAAGAGGAGAGATGAGATATAGTGGAGAGAAAAGAGGAAAGAGAGTGTGAGAAGATAATAGGGGCAAAGTAATAATTAGGTAATCTATAAACTATTTTACTGGTCTAAAAGCTATTCTTAATAATTTATGTAAAATATTAGTTTTAAATTATGATTTAATCTAAAAATCTTTTGGATAAATATTATTATTTATTTAAAAAAAAATTAAACTAAGGTTTGAGTTAACAACTATTTTAAAATTTTAGTTTTTTTTTTTAAATAGATACTGAATTTTTTTTAAACTAAGGTTTGAGTTAAATTTTTTTAAATTAAAGTTTTAAGTTTATCTAAATAGACACTACATATAAGCCGAAATTCGTCTTAGATGCTAATATTGTAAACAATAAAATTATAATTAAAAAACTAAATCGAGACTTTAAATCGCCAATTCTGTTATAAATATTATTACATATGTGGATGTCCATACAACTTCTATCTCTTGGGATTCTTCTTAGGATTCCTTTATCTCTTTATGTCATAAACCTATAACTTCCTCAATGAATGACTTGAGAGAAGTTTCTTGTTGTTAATGATATTTTATTCATCTTTATTCCTTTGTAACCTTATGTTTAGTTTTTAATGGTTGTGGCTTATAAATAGTGGCCATGTAGAAGGCATTTGTACAAGTGATCATACAAACATATAAGGAATACTCCCTTGCCTCCCATTTCAATTTCTTGTCTTATTTCTTCTCCTCTTTAACTTTTTCATCTTCTCTTATTTTATAACACGTTATCAGCATGACATTGCTCTGAAAAAGTTAAGGTATAAACTTCTTGTCAATTCATATATTATTATGCTCAACTATATACAAATGTTATTAGTTTTCTCTTTATCTAATTATCATATATATTTTCTTTGCTTTATCATATGTTATGTTAATATGTTTTAATAGTATATAATATTTTTCTTTACCCTATTACACAATTTTCCTCTTACCTAATTATTATGGGTAAATTTTATGTTCTATACATTTGTTATATATTCTATTATTATTTATTATGTTATTCTTTTATATTCATTTTAATTTATGTTGTTAGATTATATATATGTGTGTGTATGGGTTATCTTTATTATATTTTATTCTTATGTAAAATATTATATTTTTTTCTCCTTCTTTTGATATATTATTATGACTGATTCTTTATTTATATGGGTGTGTGTTCTTATTTCCAATTCCCCTTTCCTATATGTTGTTTACATTTTCAATTCTCCTCCCCATATATTCATTAAATTACTTATACTATGTTACTATTTATATATTATATTTATATTATTTCTAATTCTATGTATTGTAACACATTATTTATGTTGTTTATATTTATACATGTTTCTTTATGTTATTTAATTTATTTTGTTATATTTATTTATTCATGTTTATTTATATTACTTATTTTATAACATGTTTGTAATTTTTTCTATTTAATTGTTTAGGTGTTATTATATATTATTTATTTATTTATTTCTTTATTTATGCCATTTATATTTTGGTACTTTTATTGAATTTATATTTATTTTAAATATATAATGTTTATTTGATTTATATTTTTATTATCATATTTTTTTTCAATTAATTTTATCATAATTCTAATTGTTATTATTATTTTAGTTTGATCCATAGCTAATCTTACGAAACTCGAGTTTACCGCTATGGATATCTCGGAAAAAAATTATCTGTCTTGGGTTTTAGATGCTGAAATTCACCTAGATGCCAAAGGTCTAGAGAATGCTATTTTACCTGGAAATGAAGTAAGCAGTCAAGATAAGGCTAAGGCCATAATTTTCCTTCGCCACCATTTACATGAAGGGCTAAAAGCTGAATACCTAACGGTGAAAGATCCGTTAGAGTTGTGGAATAATTTTAAAGAACGATATGATCACCAAAAGACAGTAATTTTGCCCAAAGCTCGTTATGAATGGTTGCATTTGAGGCTACAAGATTTTAAATTTGTATCTAAATATAATTCAGCTGTTTTTAAAATAAGTTCTCAATTGAAATTGTGTGGTAAAAAAATAACAGACGAGAACTTATTAGAGAAAACTTTTTCAACCTTTCATGCTTCAAATGTGCTCCTGCAGCAGCAATACCGAGAGAAAGGTTTTAAAAATTATTCTGAACTAATCTCATGTCTTCTTGTGGCTGAACAAAATAATGAACTATTGATGAAAAATCATGAGATCCGTCCCACTGGATCAGCTCTATTTCCTGAAGCGAATGCGATTGAACGTACTAATTTTCATGCCTATGGTCGTGGTCGCGGTCTTGGTCGTGATCGTGGTCGTGACCGTGGTAGGGGACATGGTAATTACCGTCATCATGGTGGGGGGAGTAATTATAATCTGAATACCCACCAAAAGAAGAAACATAATGAAGGGCAGAAAAAAGACAAGGGTGGTCCCTCAAAAACTACGGAAAATTTATGTTATAGGTGTGGAATGAAGGGGCACTGGTCGCGTACCTGTCGTACGCCTGAGCATCTAGCAAAGCTTTATCAAGCCTCTATAAAAAAGAATTCAAATAACATGGAAGCAAATATGGTTTTTCAAGATGATGATGTTGAGGCAAATTTTGCATATAAAAATGATGATACAAATGAGCTAGATGATGGTCTTGATGCTATGACACATTTAGATGTGGCTGATTTCTTTGAGAATCATGATTAGACAAAAAAATTTAGCAAAAATAGAATAAAATTAATGTAGTTTATGTTTTATTTATATTTTATCCTAATTTAGTTTATGCTTTATGCTTTATTTATTTTTACTTTTATTTTCTTATTATTGCTAATAATATATTTTGATACATTTTTTTTAATGAAGAATATGGATGTTCCTCTCTCTTTTATTGGGCACAAGAATGAAGATATATGTCTCATAGATAGTGCTACAACACATACCATACTCAAAGATAAAAAATATTTTTCTCATTTGACAATGAATGGTGCAAGTATCAATACTATAACGGGTAATACAAACCTAATTGAAGGCTCCGGAAGAGCAATGATAATATTACCCAAAGGGACAAAATTTGTTATTAATGATGCTTTATATTTCTCTAAGTCTCAAAGAAATTTGTTAAGTTTTAAGAATATCCGCCGAAATGGATATCATATTGAGACTATAGATGAGAAAAGTATTGAATATCTACATATTACAATTGTTAGACATGGAGAAAAATGTATTCTTGAAAAAGTACATGCATTATCTTCCGGTTTGTACTATACAAATATTAGTATAATTGAAACAAATGTTACAGTAAACCAGAAGTTTACTGATAAAAATATATTCCTTGTTTGGCATAATAGGTTAGGCCATCCCGGATCAACTATGATGCAAAGACTTATTGAAAATTCACATGGACATCCATTGAAGAGCCAGGAGATTCTTCAATTCAAAGATTTCTCATGTGTTACTTGTTTTTAAGGCAAACTAATTACAAGACCCTCATTAACAAAAGTTGGGGTAGAATTCCCTGCATTTCTGGAACGTATCCAAGGAGATATATGTGGACCTATTCATCCACCATGTGGACCATTTAGATATTTTATGGTTTTAATAGATGCATCTACAAGATGGTCACATGTGTGTTTGTTATCTACACGTAATTTAGCATTTGCTAGATTACTTGCTCAAATAATTCGATTAAGAGCATAGTTTCCAGAATATGCAATTAAGACAATTTGTCTTGATAATGCGAGTGAGTTTTCATTTCAAATGTTTAATGATTATTGCATGGCCACTGGAATAACAGTGGAGAAATCTGTTGCTCATGTCCACACTCAAAATGGTTTAGCAGAATCATTAATTAAACGCCTCCAATTGATTGCTAGACCAATACTTATGAGAACAAAACTTTCCATTTCAGCTTGGGGACATGCAATTTTACATGCAGCAGCAATTATACGCATCAGGCCAATAAGTTATCATAAATTCTCTCCAATACAGTTGGCTTTTGGTCAGGAGCCGAATATTTCTCATCTTAGAATTTTTGGATGTGCGGTATTTATCCCAATTGCTCCACCACAACGCACAAAGATGGGACCTCAGAGAAGGTTAGAAATATATATTGGTTATGAATCTCCTTCTATAATCAAGTATTTATAACCACTAACGGGAGATTTGTTTACGGCACATTTTGATGATTGTCATTTTGATGAGACAATTTTTTCAACATTAGGGGGAGATAATAAGCAGCTGGATAAAGAAATCACATGGAAAGCATTATCGTTGTCTCATTTAGATCCTCGAACACAACAATGTGAGTTTGAAGTTCAAAAAATAATTCATTTACAAAATATTACAAATCAACTGCCAGATGCATTTACTGACCCCAAGAGAATTACCAAATCTCATATTCCAGCTGAAAATGCCCCAATTAGAATTGATGTCCCAGCAGGACAAGTAGCAAGTGCAAATAAAACTAAACCACGCTTGAAGCGTGGTAGACTTATCGGTTCCAAAGATAAAATTCCTAGAAAGAAAAGAGTAAATAATCAAGATGGTCAAGTTGAGGAGGCTGGTCTTATAGGAGAGACCTAGGACATAACAAATCAAAAGACCCCAGAAGAGGTCCAGGTACCTGAAAATAATGAAGAGATCTCGATAAGTTATGTCACTATAGGAAAAAGATGGAATCGAGAAAATATAGTCGTCGACGATATTTTTTCATATAGTGTTACAGTTGAAATAACTAATCAAAGTGAGGATCTTAAACCTAGGTCAGTTGAAGAATGTAGACATAGAAATGATTGGCCAAAATGGGAAGACACAATTCAAGCAGAATTGAATTCACTTTCAAAACGTGAAGTATTTGGACCTGTAGTCCAAATACCGAATGGTGTTGAACTAGTTGGGTATAGATGGGTTTTTGTACGAAAACGAAATGAGAAAAATGAGGTTGTTAGATATAAAGCACGACTCGTGGCACAAGATTTTTCGCAAAGACTTGGCATTGATTATGAAGAAACATATTCTCCTGTGGTGGATACAATTACTTTAATATATCTAATTAGTCTGGAAGTGCATGAAAGACTTGATATGCGTCTTATGGATGTTGTTACATCATACTTATATGGTTCTTTACATACTGAAATTTATATGAAAATCCCTGAAGGATTTAAATTGCCTGAAGCATGTAAGAATTCTCGAGAAAATTATACAATTCGTTTGCATAAATTCTTATACGGATTAAAACAATCTGGAAGAATATGGTATAACCGTCTAAGTGAATATTTGTTAAAGGCGGATTACAAAAATGACTCAATCAGCCCATGTGTTTTTATAAAAAGGAATACATCAGAATTTGTTATAATTGCTGTCTATGTGGATGACTTGAATATAATTGGAACTCCTGAAGAGCTTCAAAAAGCAGTTGATTGTTTAAAGAGAGATTTTGAAATGAAAGATCTTGGAAAAATAAAATTTTGTCTCGGTTTACAAATCGAGCACTTAGCAAATGGAGTTTTTCTTCATCAATCAGCTTATATTGAAAAAATATTAAAGCAATTTTATATGGATAAAGCGCATCCATTAACTACTCCAATGGTTGTGAGATCGCTAGTTAAAGAAAAAGATCCTTTTCGCCCTCAAGAGGAAAATGAAGAACTTCTTAGTCCAGAAGTACCATATCTTAGTGCTATAGGGGCACTAATATATCTTGCTAATTCAACACGACCTGATATTGTATTTGCTGTGAGTTTATTGGCAAGATTTAGTTCTTCCCCAACAAGAAGACATTTGAATGGAGTTAAACATATATTTCGATACCTTCAAGGGACAACTGATATGGGATTATTTTATTCTAATGAATCTGGATCACAATTGATTGGTTATGCAGATGCAGGGTTTTTATCAGATCCACATAAAGGTAGATCTCAGACAGGATATTTATTTACTTGTGGAGGTACAGCTATATCTTGGCGTTCAATAAAGCAAACTTTATCAGCTACCTCATCAAATCATGCAGAAATAATTACAGTTCATGAGGCAAGTTGAGAATGTGTTTGGTTAAGGTTAGTAATCCAACATATCCAAAGAATGAGTAACCTACTTCCAGAACAAGAGATTCCAACAGTATTATATGAAGATAATACGGCATGCATAGCTCAACTAAAAGGGGGATATATCAAAGGAGATAGAACAAAACATATTTCTCCGAAATTCTTTTTCACTCATGATCTTATGAAGAATGGTGATATAGATGTTCAGCAAATTCGATCATGTGACAACCTTGCAGATTTGTTTACCAAGACACTGCCAACTAAGCTATTTGAGAAGTTAGTGTATGGTATTGGAATGCGTAGATTCAAAGACATAAATTGACAATATCATCAGGGAGAGTAAACAAGTACCTTGCTGTTATCTTTTTCTTTTAAGATTTTTTTTTATTGTGTACTATTTTCCCTTCACTAGGTTTTTGTCCCAATGGGTTTTTCCTAGTAAAGTTTTAATGAGGCACAATATCTGTCATGGACATCCAAGGGGAAGTGTTATAAATATTATTGCATATGTGGATGTCCATACAACTCCTACCTCTTGGGATTCCTCTTAAGATTCCTTCATCTCTTTATGTCATAAACCTATAACTTTCTCAATGAATGACTTGAGAGGAGTTTCTTGTTGTTAATGATATTTTATTCATCTTTATTCCTTTGTAACCTTATGTTTAGTCTTTAATGGTTATGGCCTATAAATAGTGGCCATGTAGAAGGTATTTGTACAAGTGATCATACAAACATATAAGGAATACTCCATTGCCTCCCATTTCAATTTCTTGTCTTATTTCTTCTCCTCTTTAACTTTTTCATCTTCTCTTATTTTATAACAAATTCTAAATAAAAAATTATATTTCTACACTTACTAAGACTCAATTGTCCAACCTAAAATGAAAAGTGAGCCTCAGGGAGTAGATAGCCATGCAGCATGCTCAATTCAAGTGAGATATTGATTAATTAATTGACAAAATATGTATACGATAACAACCACTTCACTGAATTTGTGGATAGGATACAAATTGTGGTTTTAGCTAGGGGGTACTGGTAGCATGAAGATGTTTGATAGTAATAACACTAAATAATGTGTCAACAACTAGTAATTGTTTCTATGGTCTTAATTCCCAAATTAAATTAATCCGCTAAAAAACTATTGATTTAAGGTCAATTTGTTGGCCCGTTGTTCATTGATCGGTAATATAACAATAATTTATTTATTTATTGTGCATTGAGGATTAAATTAAGGTCTAATTTATAATTTTCCCTTTTGATAACATTAATAATTTATGAGACTTCCCGTTGACCACCCTAAATAAAAAATATACAATGGAATATATTATCAATTTCCCGTTGAACCTCTTGTCGTTTATCTAATTCTAATTCTAATATTGTAATATCAGAATAACTAAATCTGTATTCAACTTTTTACGTCCATATACACAAGATTCACGAAAGGGGAAACTTCGCAATTCGCAGTTAATTCGAGCTCGAAGGTGAAAGAGAGGGAGGAAGTTTCTGCTGAATTGAAATTTGAATGTGCAATCTACATCTACCGTTTGATTTGATCTGCCTTTTGTGTATGGAAGGGCAATTTTTCAGATTGAGAAGAAACGTTGTTTCACGAGAAGATCCAGATCTTAAACCTGCAAATGGGGGCGATCCAATTCCCCTGTATGAGAATATCCACTTGTTCGACCAATCAACTTACCCTGCCTTATCCGCACGCCTACTTTTCACTTTCTCTCTCCCCATAACTACTACGTTTTACGACACACTATAGAGAGTTATGTCCACAAACCTGCTTATTATGTAAAAAATTATTATTACATTTTAAAGATTTTAGTGAATTTTCAGAAATTGAGTTGAATAATATATCCAGCGACGACAGCTTGCAGTTTCAACTTTCAAATTGAAGTTTGACCGTCAATCAGCCAGGTCTCCTTTCTTTTCTCTTTCTCGCCGGGGACGAAGATGGACGGACCGTCTACGGCGAGAGATTCCCACAAGATTACGGTCAGGTCGTCGATGATTGAGTCGTTAGGGGTATGTGGCCTGTCGGGGCTCCGGATTGACAAGGAGGATCTGAAGCACAAACTCATGATGCCTCAGTACCTCCGGATGGCAATGCGTGATTGTATCCGATTGCAGGATCCCACCGCCGGAGAGAGCCGCTTCATAAGTAGCAAGAGCGACGCCGCCAATGTCAAGCCGCCAGAGACGCCTATGGTGATCTTTATTAATCGCAACAGTGGTGGCCGCCTTGGCCCTGTGCTTAAGGAGAGGCTTCAGTGTTTGATGGGTGAAGAACAGGTGAGCTATATATATATAGTTCTTTTTTTTGCTATTCGAAATTCAATATTTTTATTGGTTTTTAAACTGGGTTATCAAGGGTGGTTAAGAATTTTTGTTATGTGCTTGAGTTGATATTGTCTGAGTGCACGCATTTGCTGTTTGGCAATGATGTGATGAACAAGGAGAGTGATACTGCTCCGGGTGGTACCATGAATGCGTTTCTTCGATTAGCTTTGCTCTTAATGAGTTTAATTTGAGGTTGTTTTGCATAAGGCATTGGAGTACTCTGGCTTTGAGCAGACAAAATCAGAAGCAAAAAGACCAAAGGGTTTCCCACGCCAGTGTCATTTTAATTTTGGCTTAAAACTGGAGAGTAACATGAAAGTAAAGGAATAAAAACAGGCTATCGCAACAGCTAAGAAATTGAAGATCTACTCATTGTACTTCTATGTCATGGTTAATTATGTTTTGTGATGTAGGTTTTTGACCTATCAGATGTGACGCCTCGTTAATTTGTCAAGATGATTAATTATGTTTTGTACTGTAGGTTTTTGACCTATCAGATGTGAAGCCTCATGAATTTGTCAAGTATGGATTAGGTTGCCTGGAGATGTTGTCTGATGTTGGTGATTCTTGTGCCAAAGAATGCCGCGAAAGAATAAGAGTTATGGTATGTTGAAGAATCTACTCCAATCATGAATTTGCATTCTGCATCCAATTCACAGTATATAAATATTCCTCTTCCTCTGTTATCAGCTACAATGCCAATACTGCATGGTTAAATCCTTATCCTACTAAGATATAATTACCATTGGATTATGGTGGATGGTTGGACAGGTTGCAGGAGGGGATGGTACAGTTGGTTGGGTGTTAGGATGTCTCACAGAACTTCATAGAGAAGGCCGACTGCCCGTTCCTTCTGTTGGGATTGTGCCACTCGGTACGGGCAATGATCTATCTAGAAGTTTTGGTTGGGTAAGCATCGGTATATGAGGAAACTTGGGCTAGATTAGTGCTGTCTACTTTGTTAATCTGTGCTTTTGACCTGCTATCAGGGTGGTTCATTTCCTTATGCTTGGAAGTCAGCTATTAAGAGATCTCTTAACAGGGCCAGTACTGGTCCAATTCATCGTTTGGATAGGTGATCTTATCTTAAGTTTGCACTTTGCAGTGTGATATTGCAGCTTTTATCAATTATTTTTCTGCTGTGGCAAAATAAAAAAGGTTGTCTGCCAATAAGTATGTCTTTTTTGGGTTTTTAGAGGTTAATGCCCAAATGTATGAGTGTGCAGGATTTCATATTAGGGAATAGCTATGTGGCAATGTTTGTGTTTTCGTTCTATAAAGTCTAGCTCTTGTTTAATAACATCATCTTGTTCTTTTTCAGGCATTAATTTGACTGGAGTCATGAGTTTCTGAAATACAGTATGATAATAATTCATAATGCTAAATGCAATATGAGAATTTCTAAAAGATGTATCCAGGTTATGGGACTGTTCCATTAACATATATATTTTTTTCTTATTGCTGTCAATGGTTGTAATAGAATAATAAAATCTGTGTTTTTAGTAAATAGATTGAGATGCATGAAGCTCATTTAATTTTTGCTATTGATGTGAAATTTTAAATTTAGTGCATAAGCTTACTTGACAACATATATTTTGGTAATTGCATGGAATGCCCAAAATAGTTCCCTACACTAAATTCAACAAATAGCTGACAAGATTTGATAATATCAATAAGTAATAACTACTATCTTTCTGGATATTTTTTTATTAATAGTTACTTTGATATTCATCTTCTTTTTGACACAGTTTGTTTTGGTGCTGGATCTGGATTACTAAAATGGAATGATTGAGCCTGATGGATAGTGGCAGAGAGAAAGAGAGAAGCGGGAGGGGGGGGGGACTGAGAGATCGAGAGGACTGGATATTGCACCAGATTACTCAAAAGCATAAGCCTTTAGATACATATAATTCCCTTTTAGTTTTATATAGGTTCCCAACAGCATCCATAACTCCCTAACGGCATGGGGTTTTTGAGTTACAAGTGCAGCTTTCATTGTCTATGTCAACAAGGACAAAATTCTATAGATGATTAGAATTGTCTGAAATGCTTAAGTCCTTTTCTAGGTTCTCTTTGCTCTAATGACCTTTCTTGCTTTCTCACACTAGTTGTCTTTTCTGGTTTGGTGTGTTTTTAATGCAGTTGGCGAGTTTCACTCGCAATGCCAGGTGGCACAGTTCTGAAAGCACCATATTCTCTGAAGCCTACAGAAGAGTTAGCTCTTGAGGAAGTTGCGTATTTAGTCTCTTTCAATATATACTTAGTTTTCATATGGCACTTGGCTACCTTGCCTTTTATTTAATATTTGCAGTATGTGATTTTATTTATGGCATGTGCTTGAGGTTGAGCATATTCTGAATCTTTTTCAAAATTTGATTGTTGTTGTTGTAATTGTTGTTACCGTTCTATAAAGTTAGTGAAGGAATATGTCATTAGTTTGATTTTGCTAGAAGGCATGAATATGATTGCTTGTGTATGCAGGGTTTGGAAGTTGAGGGAAAACTGCCTGAGAAAGCTAAATGTCACGAAGGAGTGTTCTACAATTATTTCAGTATAGGTACTGTGATGTGTACAATGTGGTTGTATCATGGTCTTTCCTTTAACTGTTAGTCAAAGATTTGCCTTCGGGATCTGAGGGTGAAGCAGGGAACTCGATTCAAGAGATTATCAGTTTGATTGGTGTCTGCCTAGTATTTATTTATCCTGAGAATAATTTAAGAATGGTGTCAAGTTGGCCTTAAAGTCTATTGCTTTTTGTAAGAATGGGTTCAGCAGCTTTTGCAAGCTGCTCGACACCATTGGGATTGTCATTTTTCATTTGAATGAGAATGCCTTTACACCTGAAATTTTGTTTTTCCTCTTTTCCAAGTTTCTTTTTACGGGTACAAACAAACTTAGAAACTATGAATATACTGTTTTTGCATGTATGTTTGACATGATATTGTTTCATATGCCACAAATAAATTGTTATTCTATTTGTGAACATTCTCATTATTCATAGTGTGTCATTTTGTTATACAGGAATGGATGCCCAAGTGGCTTATGGTTTCCATCATCTACGTGAAGAAAAGCCTTACCTTGCAAATGGTCCAATTGCTAATAAGGTATGATATACCTAGACCAGTTGGCTAATGCTTACTTGGGTACCCTAAATTATTCTTGCCCCCAAAGTAGGGCTCCTCTGGTTAAATTACTATTATGTGGTAGCCTGTATGAGCAGGTAATCTTAAAATGGTAGTTCTTTTTTTGTGTTCGCACGACTATTTGTTTAGAATAACTTCTTTGTCTTTGCATTAACTGGCTAACAGCTTCCATTTATTCACGAGCCCTTATTGATATATTATAGCTTTTAGTCATTCCAATACATGATTGTGGACCAATCGTATTTTCTGGGCTGCAGATTATATATTCTGGTTACAGTTGCACCCAGGGCTGGTTTTTCACTCCTTGCACTAGCGATCCAAGTTTAAGGTAAGACTATTCTAAACTATCAATATCAATTCTGCTTAGAAATTAGCCTCAAGTGGAAGCTTATAATGCTTCTTAACATTGCATAGTCCAATAGTTCACATCTCTACTATTGCCGAAGTCATCAATAACAACTCTTACAATCTTACTCATCACAACTCCCCAGGTTGTACCAAAATATTTGGCTGGAGCTTCCTTGCTAGCTAAAACAATAATGAAAAACATGCTCATACTACAAAATACCACAACCGCCCGACTGAAATTTAACATTAACTACTCCATAAGAGGGAACAGTACCTTTACTGATTGAAATTCCATAGTAAACCAATAGTAAATCTTGAAACATAAGATTAAACAAAACAGAGCTTAAGTAGCTGGAATTTTTTCCTTCTGCTAATTAGGGCTGTGATTCAAGGAGGGTAATGCCTGTTTATTGATATTATGTTGAGAAAATATGGAGTGAAAATGTGAGAAAAATGTACCGGACACAAGATATTATTGAAAGACCCAATAACTGTATGTGTAATGTTGAGTGTGATCGCTGTTTACTTTTGTGCCAACACTGCACAAAGAAACTTCTATCCTTTACTTTGCTGCACTATGAGTAACTATTTTCTTCCTCTTTAATATTTCCAATTTTTCTCTAAATAGTTTAATCCTTTCTTAACCTGGAGACTTTTCTACATTTTCAAGTTTAATACCTTTTAAGACAGATTTTTGTGTTTTATGAAAATGGTAAACTCGATTTCATGCTGAAGAAATTGTTTAGTGTTTTCCATGATATGTGATTTAAGGTAGAATTGCAGGACCATATTCTTGAACTGGGCTATGTGGCCAAAGGTAGAATGGTGATGTTTTATTGTAGCATTAGAGATCAAATTTCCTGCTAAAAGTGAAGTTATTCATTTATATCCTTTTGTGCATTTAAGGCATGTTTCCTGGGCTAGACAAGTTTTTAGGAATTACTTTTTCTGTTGTGCTCCTTTGGCATAATGTGGTACATGATCTGAATTTTGATTTGGCTTACCTTATAGATGCACCCCCTTTTCTTCTCTTGTTTTGACTCTCCTTTATATTCCTGTCAGAATTATGTTTCTATTTATGTGCATTTTCACTTGATGCCTGTGATCCTATGCAGTTCATAAATTTGAATGTGATTATCTACAATAATCTCATGAAAACCTTTTTCTTGAGGAACTCAAGTTCTTCACTCCAGTATATTAAGGATGATGATTGACTTAATAATTTCCTGTTGTGTTCCTAATGATTTAAGTATTAATTTTCTGGTATTAGGGGACTCAACAACATATTGCGGATGCATGTCAAAAAGGTCAATTGCTTAGACTGGGAGAAGGTTACAATTCCTTCGAGGTACTTATCTTCTTTGCTATGCATTTTTATCAGCGGGTAACAAAGGAATGGTTGATTAAATTGAAAATCGTTACTTTTTACATCAGTCTAGTTGTCGGGGGGTTTTGTGTCTATTCCCTTGTTGGTTCTAAATTTATGACATCTTGGTTTGGTTCTTCTATTTCAATGTTCATAAATGAACTAAGGTTCAGTAAAATATAGTGTAGCACCAGTCAATTTTGTGTTATTCTTTTTGGTTTCCCCCCTTTTATGTGATAAGATTATGTTATTTCCTTTCAGTGTAAGGGCAATAGTTGCTCTGAATCTTCATAGCTATGGAAGTGGAAGAAACCCCTGGGGTAAGCCAAAACCAGAGTATTTGGAAAAGGTGCTGTTTTTTATCATCTGACATTTCCTGTTATACTGATAATCTTAAACTATTACAGCATTCATTCTCTGATTATATCTTTTTAGTGGTTTAATAAATTCTTTGTGCCCCTTCGGTCACTGGAATGTGAATTCATTTTTTTTCCAATAGGTATTTCCATAAAGCAGTATTTTTTTTTCTCTGTGGTATCATATAATGGACTATATTTGCCTGAGTTTCTCCTCAGTCTCTAGTGCATGGTGGTTATGTAATGGTTGGTGAGTATTACTATGGTGATTGTGATGGACTTCTGAGTTCTGATTAGTGATTATTGCTGAAAATGATTTTGCTTGATGAAGCTGTTGTGTGTCTTTTTTGGAGGTTAACTGAAAAGGCTTTTCGGTAATTCCAGAGACGCTTTGTTGAAGCCCATGTCGATGATGGACTTCTGGAAATATTTGGTCTAAAACAAGGATGGCACGCTTCATTTGTCATGTTTGAACTTACATCTGCGAAGCACATTGCTCAGGTACCATATATTTTAGTTTGAAACTGTTTGTGGGTTGTGTTTTTGGGTAGTTTATCCTTTTCAAATGCAAAATATGACTTAGGAATCCCTAACTTCTTGGTGCATTGGAGGGTGAACAGATTCTAAATACTTGAGTCAAAGTAGATTATTCGAAATAATTGAGTCAAAGTAGATTTTACATTTGTAGAATGTTTCATTACTGGCCTTGGAATTATGTAGATTGGGTATCCAACTTTCATTTTGCTTTTGTCTTTATTGCATTCAAAACTTTGCTTAGGATGAATTTGTACGATGGTTTGCTGACAACTGATTAAAATTATGGCATCAGAACCAGTAATTAACTCCTACTATTATTATTGGAGTTGGTCGATTTGAGCACTTTTCCAAAACAGCCATTTATTATCTGGACGACATTGTGGGGTGCAGGCTTGAACTTTGTTTGGGATTATATGTGGACTCTATTTCAGTTCTGCTTGCTTTGGTTTTTGCTTTTAATTGACAACATGAACTTTCTTTCTTATCTGCCGACTAAAAAAACGTAATCTACATGTTTTGTTTAATCATTTTTTAAATGAAGAAAGTCTTTGGCCTTGCAAGTAGGCAATGAACGTTTAATTTAGCCACCTTAATCTTAGAAGACTGAGATTGGTGCCATGTGAGCTATTAGCCCATTGCCTTGTTGCCAAATCTAATTACCATAATTTGGCATAGTGAAATTTCTGTGATCCAAGAATTCTAATTATAATTACCTTTACAGGCAGCAGCAATCCGATTGGAACTGATAGGTGGGGAGTGGGAAAAGGCGTATGTGCAAATGGATGGAGAACCCTGGAAACAGCCACTGAACAAGAACTTGTCCACAGTCTTGGAAATAAAGAGGGAGCCTTATCAGTCATACATGGTTCGTGGAGACTAATTCTTTCTCTGATCCATAGCTGGGATTCTTTCAGGGCGTGTAAATTGTATGTATTATAGGCATTTACACTTTTTACTTGTTTGAACAAGTTCATATATTTTCAAACAGTCTTCTTCACTTCATTCCTGTAATGAAATGTAGTTTTCACAACATTTGGTCCCGCCATATTTTGTTAGGGTGAATAGCTAGTTTATTCTATGAGAAATTTATGTTTGTCCCAGGGCATTTATGGTATGATAATGCCTAACTCGTCAACTAATTAAAAGTTATTCCCCCCATTTCCCATGTAAGATTAGGACAATATTGGAAACAGAAGCCTGACGCGAGTTAGCTATAGCCAGTCGAATGGGTGGCCGATTCTGAATCTTGATACTGAGGCGTTTAGCTACAGCAATGTCCAGAATATTATTAGTGCTACCAATATCGAGCAAGATAATAATCTGATGATGCTTGATACGACCCAACAATTTCAAAGTAGAAGTATTTTCACAGCCCTCAATAGCATTAATCACACCATCTATGCGTCCTTATACTAGTCGTCATCTTCAGTAATGACCAAAGAAAATACGTGCGAGTCCTGACATCGATGGCCTAGAGCATACTTCTCGGGACACCAGTAACATAGCCCCTTCCAACATCTTTCATCCATCTCGCGTTTAGATAATTGCCTGGTGGGTCTCACAATGGAAGCAGTCGACGACAGAGTAGGGGAAGGTGATACACACATAGATAAGGACGGACTCTGCTTTGAGGAGACTTAGGCTGAAATTTTCTGAGTATGAGAAGACGACCCAGATAATGGGCCCAACACTGTAGCAGTCTTAGAGCCAGATTCATGTGACCATGGAAGCAAGGTTGATGATGATTTGTGATGACGAGCAGGTCCTGGAGCATGATCATGAATAGCTTGTATCGTAGCCTCCTGTACCCAAGTAGAGCACGATGCCTTGGCCAATATGGTTGGTGCAAAATTGAGAACAAATTGCTAAATGTTAGAACATAAGCCACCGATGAAGAGATTGACAGCTACTGCCTCAAGAATATCAACCTCTGACAACAACTCATCAAATACCTGTTCATACTCTGAGTTTCTTCAGAGCAATTAGAGGATGCTCATCACAGACGTTTGTAAATTTATTCTCCATCTGCCTAAAGTAATCCTCCTACCTCACATCAAAAAAAAAATGATGGCGCATGAAAGTCTAATGCCATCGTAATATGTGCCCCTCCAAATGAATACTCAGAAGGCGAATGCAGTGTTTAGGTAGAGTTCTATCAACCTCAAAAAATTGTCAGCAACGATAAGCCCACCCACGTAAGTCAGAGCCGTCAAATCTGGGAAACTCCACTCGACTCTGTTTAGTCTGAATAGAATATGTCGAAGCCGTATTGTGCAATTCATGAAAGGAACCAAAAGCGGGAACCCAACTTGCAGACGACAAACCTCCATCGAGGCCCCAATTACCTCCATTACCTCCAGTACCTGTTATAGGTTGCTTTCCAATAGTAGCTTCTGGTAACATCTTTTCATACAAGTGTTTCATAAAGTCCTCGATATGACCCACATCTTGCTTCAACTCTTGCTTCATTTCCAGGCGGTCTTGCGTATGCTGATCTAGGCGAGTGATTACGGATATTCGGTGTAGCTCCAGACGATTTTTTAAATCAGTGAGATGGTCTGTTGATCGTGTATCCGGCTACGCCATTGGCCGGATAAGGGCTTTGATACCTTTGTTAGCACAGAAAGCAGAGAAAGAAAATAATTCATTCAACAAAACAGAAAGCATGAGGTACAACCATTATATCCTCTCCATTTGGACACGTCACATACCTATTTTCTCTCTTCTAACTAACTTCTTATTATTATTTATCATAATATCCCCTTACTCTATAATACCATATAACAATAACTGTTAGGTCTCTGAGAATGTTGATGATGGAGAAGTTTGAAAGCATTCTTTTTTTAGAATTCTAATTCTCAATCTGAATTTTATATTCCAAAAGCAGAGGCAGTCTCTAACCTCTAAAGTGGATTACAGGAGTAGTGAGAATTTATGAGGTAGTCTAAGGAGAATATAGATTCTTGATTTTGCTTCTATCTCATGCCCTTGTTTCGGCGTGGAAAAAGACAACAAATCTATGCTACTCATTTATAAAAATTTGTAATGATGATAGTTTTTTTTTTTTTTGAAATCTTATAATGATTTTCCCCTATATTATTTAAGCTTGAGATTCCAACATTTTATGTTTAATTTGATGTATCACACAACTTAAACAAACATATTCTCCTACCCCTAATTTTAAATTTATGCCCTACAGCCGCATATTAAGATCATATATTCACAAACGATTTGTTATACTTTAGTAAGAAAATATGAATATGAATATTTTACCTAAGTTGGTAATTATTATTTTGGGATATTATTGTCATTGTCATCATGATGGGAAAAAGAAAATGTAGCTACAAAATATTGGAGATATATGCAGAGTTCCTTTCAACCGGAACATCGCTTTCAACTGTTAGTTTGTTTGTCAGTTTGTCTGTTAGATGGAGTATATGTCATTGCTCCCTCTTATTCCTCTAAATCCATATTATTCATTATATTTTCAAAATTTTTACCACCTCAAGAGGATGAAACATAATACTCCTCTAGTCTTTAATATAAGACTTAATTATAAAGTTAGTATTAGTTATAAATATAAGATATATTTTCTATATTTATCAATTTTTTTTAAATTATCTCTATTAATACTCCTTCAACAATAATCAACTAAAAGACGAAAAAAGACAGTTAAAAAAGATGATTAGGGTGCTATAGTAAAAACATGTCATATTATGGGCACATGGAAAATATTTTGTTGGGAGAGGAAAAATCTACTTCCGTAATCTCTACAACTCGGGAGGATTAGTCTATAACTATCAACTAGAGGATAATGTCTAGACTTTACCAAAAAATATATCATATTAACTAATTTAACTAACTTCTTTATTATAATCAAATTAGTTAAATAAATTTTAATACTCTAACAACAATATTTCAAGTGTAAGACGCACTTAAGGAGTGTAAGAATACTTTTTTCTAATAATTAAATAACAACAATAACAAGAAGCTTATCTCACTAGGTAGAGTTGATTATATAGATTGTAGGTGTCATTGTACTTCGTAACAACTACATCTTTGAATAAAATTTTAATCAAAATGTTATGCTCAATAACTTTATTAAGTAACTTTTTGGTCTTCTTCTAACTATTTTCAGATAATTCCACACAACTTGATCTACCCTCTTCACCTATATATCCAATAGTTTGTTTTCTAGTGTTCAAACTAAGTCAAATAATTTTCTATAATTTTTCTATTTAATAGATGACACTCCAAGCTCTTCCTTTAATACATTAATAATATTTAAAATGTTTTTATATTATGGGCGTCATAGATAATAAAACACACAAATGCATGTTGCTTTCTAAGACATTCCATGTATATAATTATTTCAAACAATCAAACTGTATTTTTATTCTCATTCTCATAATTCCCATTTTCGATTCAGATTCGTATGAAAATATTCCACGTAAAAAACAATCAAAATTGAAAGTGAAACTAACAATTGAGAGAGATTGAGTGGTGAGAAAATGTGTAGGGTTAGAGGTCAATTTAGTGAGAAAGAGGAGTCCACTATAAAGGGCCATGGATTAAGCAATTAATTAATCATATATAGCCCATGCTTGTGTCTTCTCCAAAGGAAGCATCCATCTGTGCTCTTTCCCCCACTACTCCTACTGATCATCTACTCACTCCCCACATTCTATTTTTTATTACACACACACACACACACACACACATATCTATGTTACTGTGTTTTTGCCTTTCTCTGGCTCTGTCATCTCAGAATGTTAATAGTGTGGCGTGAGAGTGAAGTTAAAGAGTAAAACAAGGTTGAGAATTGATCAGTGGGACCACCAATAACACAAATAAATTAAATAAATAAGTAATGATCTTATCTTGAGGCACAGCCCTACGTACTTCTGGCTTCTCCCATTCCCTGTTATGTTATCTCCTTTAGATATACAAAGGGATGAAGTGATCTTTATAATATGATGAAGTATGAACTGTGACCTGTGAAGGAATGTTTGTTTCCTTTGTCCTCTCTCATTATTTGTATATTTATTATCTAAAATAACATGTGTCTCTGTTTGTATACCGACAAATATTAAATTTAGTGAGCTCTATTCATTTTATTTTATTTATTGTGTCTCAGTTTTCATATCCATAATAAGTCTCTACCTAGTCTATAAAACTTCTACACACTATTTTTTCTTTATAATAAAAAGTTTACGTGAGTTGGTGGGTGCTAGGGACTTATTATGGATAGGTTATGCCTCATAGACTCAAAAAATACTTACAAAAATACAGATCGATCACTAAAAATATCTTCACATCAGTATCAGAATTTGAACTCATGATTTTGTGATTATGAGCAAACTCCTTATCAACTGAACCAATATTTATTGACATGCTACACACTATTTTCTTCAGTTCATGTTTAACTAATTCCATCCTTCACTTTTGAGACGGAATCCTGATTCTCCTGGATCATGGAATGTGGTTTCCAATGCAAAGGAAAAAAATCTCACTCTATCAACCAAGCAGCCTAATTGGAAAAAGAGAATAATCTCTTTTGTGATTGAAACAATGAAAGTATGGCCAATCATTCCTTTTATTTTTTGCCAAAAAAAGCATAGCCAATCATTCACAGCTTCTAGATTTGGATTGGGAAAGCTTTTAGCAGATGATCAAAGTGGATCAAAATGATTTGATATAATGCGGGATATATTGAAATTAAAGTACAAGGCACTAGGAACAGTTCTTTGTATCGATGCCGACAAGCCACTTCTTCATTATGACTTGGTATTCAAACCTCAGATCATGTTATTGCTTTTCAGTTTTCACATACAAGCACATATATAACTAAGTTACTTATTGGCCAACATATATATTCTTCACCGTTTCATTAATTAATCCCCTAATTTCTCTCTGTGCTGATACATAATTGCGATTCTGCATTAGCAATTTAATTTGTGGTCAGAGAAGCCTCCACGAGGTACATTGTGGGGTATATCTTGTTTCATTGTTTGGTGATGCTGGTGGCTCTTTGGTCTCCAAGAGTTTGATTAAAACGACACAGATTTATACGTATTGGTTGTGTTTGGTTTTAAAGTTAGAATGAATTATACAACCTAATTAAAGCAGCTATATTTATATTCAGACTTAGTACTCCTACTAACTAACGGCATATATAATAGTAGTATACAGTATATGGTTCAGGTGATGACAATGAATGTACTTTGAAATCTCTAATATTTTATGAAATATGATCTCAAATAGATATTGTTGAAGTGGGAAGCCTAGTGCTGGTATATTTAATCCCTAAAATCCTTTGAACCTGGTTGATGACACGAAACAATAAATAATGTTGTGGCCACAGAAGAATCATGTCCTTTCTATTTTCTATTGTCTTTGCACCAATATGCTACATGCATTTGTCCATACGCTACGAATGTACACTCATTAAGCCACTTTATCCACCTGCACCATCCCACATACACACATTTGTTTTTCTATTTGATTAGTGATTAGTGGCAAAAAACCGAAGATAACGTTTAATAAAATTAATGAATGTGACATTTTAATTAACAATTTATTTAAAGATGATAATATTTATGATTTATATAACTGACGCATCAGTATAAAACTTGTTATTATAGCGATTAGTGTTGTGCGCTAAGAAGCAAGCTCATAGGTGTTAAGTAGCCGACGTGACATTAACATCCTTAGTTTTCCTTCCGTGAAGGGAACAACTTATCCTCGCAAAGTTGTTTACGTTGTCTTTTGCTATTGTGATCATAGATTCCAACATTGTTCCACTTTTATTTCACTAGGCATAGCATATATAGCCCTTGCTTTATTAGTTAGGGTTCCACCATATATTAGGGTTAATTATATGGTGGAACCCTAACTAATAAATTAATATAGCAGTCTCTGATTAGTAGGGTTAATTATTTGCTATTAAGTGGCCCTTATTCCTAATCCTGACTCATCCATCCGGACTTATCCACACACTTGATTATTATCTTGTGTGTCATGGGAAAAATATGTTGTTAAATTAATTAATTACTTGAGAAATTATTGGCCGAATCCTTAGTGGAAATAATGGATTTGGACACGCCATAAGCATATTAATTAATTAAATGCAAAGTAAAGATGCCCGAAAAATGTGGGAAATCCACGAAGCTAAGGTCATATATAACACCACTTCACACATATATAGTAATCAAAGGTTGTGCAAAAGCGAATCTAGTTTAAAATAATCAAGTTGGCTCAACACTACTTCATCAGCTAGCACAAAGTATATAAACCTTATTCGTATACAATATATTGCGCCATTTTATATAGGGTTATATATACACATATAAGCATAGGAAAATCAATTTCTTGTATTATATTTAAGCCATGGTATATATATCTAAATTAAGGAAAATGAATTCAGTTTAAATATATCTCATTTAAATTTAAGTTTTTAGAATGACAACAAAACTTATGTCATGTTAATTACTTATATCTATTCAGTCAAATTCTCTGCTTCATAGCTTGTGCTCTTATGTCCACATGGTACATGGAGAGAATTCTTATTGTTGAATATAAAAAAATTATATATGCTATATATAATTGTCTATATCTAGATCGATAAACAGATAGACACGCAGTATTGTCACATGAGGTATATTATTGAATTGTGTCGCTGGATGCATGGTTTGATTAATTTGAAGTATTTCATGTAGAGATGACCACGTTGTAAAGATGGTTAACTGCCATTTCAAATAACTCAATACTTAATCACAACTTTTTGAAATGACTTCAATCTCCATTAATTAAAACATCTAGTAATTGACTGACCCATTCTTCATCTTTGTGTTGCCTAATTAAGTCGATGAAGTATTGAAACAAAACACAGCTATTTAATTTTCTATTCAAGACACAATTAATTAATTATATATGGATAATCCACAGCCCTTATATGCAGAAAAACGTCTAGAAGGTAAGCCATAAGTCTATTGTTAAATATATTTTAATAATGAGTATTAAACCGTGAAATTAAATTTAGAACCTTTCATCAAGTGATGACTTCGTGAGCCACACATAGGATGGGTCTTGGAGTCATAACTAACAATAGGAGACAAATGGGTTGTGACCAGAGAAGACTTATATCGTCAAGGGTTAATACAATTAAAAAAAAAAATCGTTATGTATTCATAAAGCCCGCCACAATTAATAGATAACTGAATCCCTTAAATATAATGTCCTAAATTTAAATTAGATATTGTGTATATAAAAAGTTTTATTATAAGAGGTAAAACTCACTTTAATAATCTCTCCGCTTCAGGAGAATTAATCTCTACTAAAAAAAAATTGTAGGTAATATTAAATGATTAGAAGAATACTAGTGTGAGAAAAACGACAAGGCAAATTGAGAAAATTCGAAACGTGTAGTTCACTCAAGAACTATTTTAATAATGTAATGAGTGGGATTTGGTTTAGAATGAGTATAATTATTTTGATATATGGTGAGATAAGATGGGATCAGTGGGAAGTGATTAAGCAAAAAAATAAACGTAAATTAAAGAGATTCTATGATTCTATGGGCTGATAGGGAATGCAAAGAACAAGGAATCCTAATATTTGTCCTTAGCGTGTACGTCGGGTGGTGGAAGATGACAAGGCCATAAGGTCTTCCTATTGGAGGGTCCCAATTAAGCTTTTTAATTTAAACCCAATTGCTTCTTCCTTTTGCTCTCACAGACTGTGATTAGGGTTATTCTCTTTGGGGTCACACATGATTTTCAAAAAACAATGTTATTTTTGAAATGGGGGATATATTGCAATTCTTTTTCTTTTTTTTAAAAAAAAATAAATGAGTTTAGTATCTAAGAATTTACCAAAGACAAAACATACTTTTAAATTTAAAAAGTATTTATAAAAATATTTTTAAGTTATCTAAATTTTTATATTAGCAGCAGAATTTGAACATAACATCTTATGTGATATTAGCTAATTTTTTAATAATTAAACTAATTTTTATTGACAGTACCGATTGCAATTTAAATTAAGTATTGTTTGCTCCTTACGTTACACACTGAAACACATTCTAATTAAATTTGATTGCTATATATTTGCTTATATATAGAGTATATATATATATATATACTATATTCGTTAGAAAAAGGAGGAAAGTCCAATCCTAGTTCATTAATTAACAAGAGACTCCAAACACGTCACCCATGAGGCCAGAACCATTTTCTCTGCTTCCTTGTTTTCATTCACCCCCTCATCCTCTATATATCTATAAACAAATCATTTTTTTAAATAAAAAAACAAAACCAACAAATAATATATTTATCGTATTGTGTTAAAGTTAGCAGCTTTTTTCAAAACCAAACCGTTCCCACTTAACACCCACTTCGAAATTTTAAAACATCGTAAAATTAATTTGCTCGAATCATTCTATCCCCCACCTAAAGCAGAGCAACCAAACAAACATAAAGTGGGGAATTCAGTGACACACAAACACACGCAACGCAGTTTACGAGAAAGTGTTCAAGACAATGGTTCAGGAATCCAACGGCGGTGGAGCCTCCACGTCATCCAAGATAGGTGTTTTGATCATGATTGGATTGGGTGGACCATTGATCTGTAAGCTCGCGTGGTGGTGGGCCCCCACCAATCTTATCCGAAATGGGCCCACCCTGCATGATGTCACGTGACCCTACCTACGCGGCACGCATTACAAATTGTCATGAAAGTGCCATGCGATGAATAATTTCATCTCTTGTTGTGGGAATCGAATTTGAGGACTTATTTAATCGCCAAACGAGCAAATCGCAAGATTTTTAAGTTGGATTCTCTCTGTATTTCTTGATTTAAATTAATAATTTGGATATTAAAATTTAATAATTTGTATTGATAGTCAATCAAAATATATTTCGCAATCTTTAATATATAACTTAATTATGGAGTTAATTTTAATCTTAAATATAATATATATTTTTTATATTTATTAGTATTTTTTTAATTAGCCTTATTGATACTCTCTCAATAATAATTAAATACGAGAGGAAAAAATTAAAAAAGATTATTATTGTATTTTAAAAAAAATATCATATTAATTAACTTAACTATTATTTAATCTAATCAAATTAGTTAAATATATTATATATTAAATATGAGAATAGTATTAATTTTTCTTGTTTTCTTTATAATAAGAATGGTCAAGACTATATATTTCATTCATTGAATTAGGGCTGGTAATGTGGGCTAACCCGTCGAATACGGGTTAGCCCGCGGCGGGTTGGGCTGGAGGCGGGCCGGTCTTTTTAGGCCCGCCTCCAGGCGGGTTGGTATAAGACCAACCCGAGCCCGCCATCTTTTTTTTTTTTTTAATTTTTTATGTGTAATTTTTTTTTTATTTTTTTCAATTTTTTTTTTTAAAAAAAATTACATATATCAATATTAATTAGATTCAAATCATATCTTAAGTTGTCAAAATATTTATTTAGTCAATTTTGCCACTATCCATAGATAAATATATTACAAAGAAAATAATAATAAAATAAAATAAATATATATAAAGAAAAAAATAACTCAATGAGATAAAGTTAATATAAATTAAGTGTAATATCTCTTATTTAGTTAAGACCCTCAAATTATTAAAGTATAAATATATAATATGTATAATAAAAAAAAAGCAAAAAAAAAAAAAAAAAGCGGGCCAACCCGCCAACCCGGCGGGTTAGCCCGCCGCGGGTGCGGGCTTGGCGGGTGCGGGTCAAAAAGACCCGCACCTAAGTGGGTTGCAATTTTTGCAACCCAACCCGCCATTTTTTGGCGGGTTGGCGGGTTGGGCCCGCGGACCCAACCCAAATTACCACCTCTACATTGAATCATGCACTCTATAATATGAAATATGTATACCGATCATAGTATGATGTTAAGTACAATAATCGACCACGTGACGAAGCAATAAAGTAATGACAGAAAAATGTGTAAGATTCGGTGTTCTTCTTCATTACGATAGTTATAGTTACTGGTTGTCTTGTCCAACGTGAGAGATTTTTTGTAAGTAAGATTTAGCAATTACAAGTGATAGGAAAATGAAGACAAGATGATAACGTACGTATCACTGCATTAGATTAAAAGATAAGTGATCTATATATGTGTGTGTATATTGCACCTGGTAAAAAAACAAAAAACAAAAAGAATCTATTGCAATGTTAACAATTTTGATCATTTAAATTTTTACATATAACCCTTTCTTTTTTTTATGTTTTGTCATTAAAGAGAAGTTTGTTATATGTGTGCAATAAATCATACAACCCGAAAAATATTTAATCATTTTTATCTATATAGTGCTCTCTTTTGAGATGAAAACATTTAATTAAACTGTGGGTTTGTGGAGAAAAAAAGGAGGGGGCAGTGATAATGTGCAAGGTGTACCACAGTCGTACGGTGGGATGTGGATATATGTGAATGAAAAGTGATTTCTCTAAATATCACTGTTCTTCTTTTTCTTAAATATAAAAATTTATTTATAGTACAATTTATAATATAAATTAAGTATTAAAAAAATATTGAATTATCTTCTCACAATAATCACATACACACAAACTTTTTTTTTATTATAAAAAAAATTTAGATAAATTCGGTATCAATCCCCTACTAAAGTCAAAACATAGTTTTAGGGCTCAGAGAATATTTATAAAGGATTTATTAGATTGCTTATCAAAGGAGTGTTCACAACAATAGTAAGAATTGAACTCACATCCTTATAAAAATATAAACTATTCTTTATTATCTGTGTTTTATTATCTGTGTTAATTCTAATTGGCTCGTAGACACAAACTTTAATTATGTAAAGAACCAAAATCATATATCCAAACAAGAGACTTGTGATGGCCCACCAATTAATCTGAATGACGCCATATATCACCTAATTATCAACCCCACCACCCTCTATATATACCATTATCTCCTTCTCCTTCCCAATCATCCTCTTCTCACTAACCCATAATCAATCCATCACTCATCTTTTCTTCTTCTTCTTCTTCTCTCTCTAACAAACACTAATATGGCTGCTTACAGAGAACCCATGAACATGGGAGCTAAATCGCCTGAGCCGGCTCAGCCGCACTCGCCCTGGCATTCTCCGGTGCCCTACTTGTTCGGAGGTCTCGCTGCTATGTTGGGTCTCATCGCTTTTGCTCTCTTGATTCTCGCCTGCTCCTACTGGAAGCTTTCCGGCTTCCTCGACGAAACCGGCGAAGGTGAACCCGACCTGGAGGCCGGTGAAGCCAAACTCGACGGAAACCTCAAACCCTTCGCTCCTGTGGCTTGCGAGCCTAAGTTCTTGGTCATCATGCCCGGACAAGAGAAGCCCACATGCTTGGCCACGCCGGCATCCTCGAGCAGGTCTTCTTCCTTAGCCGGCGGCACTTGTACCTGTGACAACAGCGACAGATCGGCGGAAATGGTCGTGACACTGAAACAGGAGAGTCAGAGTGGAAGCCGTCCCGGAAACACGGCGACCCAGAACGCTTCAAACGATCAGAACTGCTAATAATCTTGAGAAGTGAGAAGCTCGTGTACAATTTTTTGGACGGTTCCTATATAAGCTTCTGTATATATACACGAGCTTGCATGCGGCTTGCCGGATTGATAATTTGGGTGGAAGCTTTAAAATTTTCCAGTTTAGTACGTAAATTAAACGGGAACGTTGTAAATTTCGTTGAGGTGGAATGGAAATTAAATTTACCAGTTTCACAACTTTTGATTTTGGTTTCGGCAAATGGATTTTGGAAGGGTAGCTAGTTTTTCACAAGAAGGAAAAAGTTTTGAGTGCAAATATGATATTATACCGACGTGGAGGGGTAGGATTGTGAGGAATATAAAGATGAAGGTACGTGTAAAGCCATGGAAGCATGTGTCTCATGCGGCGGGAAGAAACTGTACTGAGAGGGAGCAAGAGTTCATTAATAAGCCTACGATTTACGAAGTTTCCTATATTTTATTCTGTTTGTTGGGTTTCTCTCTTCTGTGTTTGCCGTTATCTGAAGCGGGGGCATTTTCATTATTCGTTGCAGATTTTTTTTTTAATTTTAATTTTAAAGGTAAATTAAAGACGCAGTTAATGAAGCAATTATAGTAGCACAAAAGTGGGCATAATGCGAGTTTAATACTCTCTCCGATCCTTAATATAAGATCTTATATTAAAGACCAGAGAAAATAGTAGTAATTAAGTTAGTTTATGGTCTTGATGTACTTAAACATGCTTTGGCTGATGATGGTGTATATGCTTGTCAAGATTCAAGTGTTGATGGAGATAGGGGTGAGGAGAGAAAGAGATAATAGTAGAGAACATAATTCAGATATGTGTGAGTCCCACAACAAAAGAATAGAGCTCATATATTTGTATAGTGCTGGGTTTTATTTGTTAATATATGTTGGTGGGGGTGCATCACCAAAATGATGATCAGATGCCAATATAATGATTGGTTAAGGCATTGGTGGAGTATTATGGTGCAATTAAATAGTTGATTATCTATTTGGATTCTATCTAAATGTGTTAAAATTTGTTTGGATTAAACTCACTTTTTAGTTGTGATAAAAATCTCTTTACCAAAGAAAAAATCAATTGGTATATTAATAAGAAAATTTTAGAAGGTTTAAAATTAAAAAAAGAAAAAGAAAAGAAAAGCCAGAAAGTTAAAAGACAACAAAAAGTGATTTTTGAATTAAAAAAAAAAGTCAATTGCCTCTAAAGTATGTCAAACATTATTTTGGATCTAAATTGACATTTTCTAGCTAAAAAAGTCAATTAAACACATCCAATGCGTTTACCAAGGTTAGGTCATATATCTAGATTTAAGGAGCGCTTATAGAAATATTTATAGATCACCTACCAACAATTTTTTCATATTAATAGCGAGATTTGAACTCACGATTTTGTGAGTTATGAGTCAATTCTTTACCAACTGGATTAATATTTATCGTCAACACCCTATATTTTTACTAAATATAGGTATCCTCTTATTAAAAATAATTATATTCGACGTATTGTCAGATACTAAAGGTGGATCAGCACCCTATTTTAACTACACGTAAAAGAGAAGTGTGAGATTGAGGTGGGCCGAGCCAATGCTTTTAGGTTGAGTTGTGATACTTTAATTTTCCCAAAAATCATCTATAAATAAAATTTGAAAGCTGAAGAATAGGCAGCTTTTTTTTTCTAAAAAAAAGTCCCTTATTTTAATATTAGCTAGAAAAGTTGGATAACAGAGATATATTTGTCAAAATGGAAAAGAATGTAATCATTTTAAATTTAAAACTTTAGAAGGATAAGATGGACCTAGGCAGCTTGCTGTGTGGCATTTTTATCTTCATAAAGTCTCGTAATGCATGGTTAGATGATCCTTCATTGTCATAATTAAATCTTTATTGACTTTGATCGAAATAATTTAATATTAAAGCAGGCTCAATAGTGTATATATAATAATCTTCCCTCTAGAACCAATGTGGTAATGTATAAATAAAGTTAACACTGCAGCCTGCACCCAAATCTCTACTAATAATTATCGTAGACTTTAAATTTCTCAGAATATTTGCAACTTGCTGCCTCTTTGTTTCGTTGCAAATCATTTCAATATTCCTATTTCATAGTTTAGTTGTAAATTTATAAAATAATGTTATTGTTGATGACATATTTGATACTACTCAATCATAATATTCTCATTATTTTGGAGGGAAATTCGTTTGGTTAGCATCCTAGAAATTAGTTCTCCATGGAAGTCCGCTTTTCCTATTATGTTTTCACTAGGAAAAAGTGCATCTTTTATAAATAAGTTATAAATATATGTTTCGTTAAAATTATATTTAATGGGTCTTGTATTAAGAACTATATAAAGAGATCCAAAGTGAGTAAAAATTATACTCTATTGGTCCTTAATACATGACATATTTAATTAATTTAATTAGATTAAATAAATTAATTTAGTTAATATGGTATATTTTTTTAAAACACCCCAATTATCTTTCTTAACTCCCTTCCTCCCTCTCTCATTTGATTATTATTGAGGATGTATCAATAAGAGTAATTTGAGAAAAAATTGATAAATATATGAAATAAATCTTATAGTTAAGACCAATATCAACTCTCTAATTAGGTATTATATTAATTATCAGAAGAGTATAAGATTTAGTTATGTGCTATAAATTATATCTTATATTAAAAATTGGAGAGAGTAGCTTGTCTTCAACAACTTAGTTAAATTCGTAGCTAGCTAGGTAATCCACAAGCGACCACTATTGTGAAGATTACCATCTGCCTTCATTGAATCTTCAATCATCAGAATAATTAAGAAGAAAATTGCCAACTTTTAAGAACCATTGATGCCGTCATGTTCTCCAATAGCTGAAATATGCGGCCATGTTTTCTCGTAACCAAAACAGGATGACAAAGATCGAACTGAGGCAATGATAACAAGCAGACGTACACTTGAATAGTTGCAAGCAATATATATATATATAAGCAGCATTACAGCAACCTCCATTATATAATTATTGGCGTCAGCATCCAACCATTGCATCTTTTTGCTTACTGAGTGCTACTAATCATTCTATCTCTCTTCAACTGACCTCACTCACCAGCCAAAGCCCTTTGTTTTTTTCTTCCTGGCTTCTCTTTCAAAACTTTGACCAACCCTAATAATGGAACCTCCATGTCTCTAGATATATTCTTGTGGATGAAGATTGAGGTCTGTGGATTGAAGGAGGATGAGGTTAGCTCTCTAGCAATAATGGTGAGATGCATTATATATTTATGGAGTTGACGTCAAATCAAAACATTCCCATTTACAATGATGATGATGATGAGCTACCACTTGCTCTTTTCATTCATTCTTTCTTTCTTTCTTTCTTCCACACAAAGGCTCGAAAAACTACTGCTCCTAATAATGGACCAGCTCCATCATCACCACCTACACCTCACATTCTAATACATACATGCATGCATGTATACACTCTTTATTTTAAAGCTTATGTATAACGGGAGCACCTGGATCAGAATGGTCCAAGCCAGCCACCATTAAAACTCTCACTTGTTTTTATTTTAGGATTTGGAGGGAGTAAACTTCATCAGTCTCAAATTGTAAATAGGGGGCCTAGATTTCATGCACATCATGAATGTGGGAGATTAAGGATATCCGAGTAATTATATAATTCAGGTCACTTTGTATATTTTTTTTTTGTAGAGTCCAGGAAATATCACACAACCAATAATTAGATACTAATTCTCCCAAATGTAGATATCAGCAAAGCAAGTTTTGTCTTTCCTAACAATGTATTTCTATATACACGGCCTAATTCAAACTGAGATCATGTTTAAAAGACCAAGTCATATACTAACGAAGCTCACTTTGTATATTCCATTACCATAATTCTTGGTATATATATGGTTTTTTTGTGTATTTTTTGTGTATTACAAGGGCCCCAAAAAGTTTCATCTTCTTCCAGATCTGGGTTTAAAACCCAAATGTCTTTAGGCCGAACTGTGGAATGATTTGAAGATGTATTAATATTCTTGACTCAATAACCAAGGGAGGTTGGTCCGAGTAATAAGCGACTCAATATCATTTAAGTAAGATCTCGAGTTTGAGCCTTAGCGTATGTAGAAAATCCCTGTTAGGAGACTCACCCACCATAGCTAAGTGCGCGATACGGGTCGGATCCAGATGTAGTCGGGGTACAGCTCCGGTGAACTGGGTGGACAACAAAAAATTCTTAACCCAATAAAGAAGACATGTTCTCATCCAAAAAAATAAACAAGAAGAGTGATATATTATAATCGAATGCAAATCTTCCTTTACTTTTAGCCAAATCAGTATTTGAATCCATATGCATTGCTTAATGCTATTTCACTTTTTTCCTATCAGTATGACTTGCTAGTATTTGTAAGGAGACACACATAAGTCACAATTACAAATTATTTTAGATTAATAGACTTCGTAGAAATGTCCGCTCTTATTTGTTATTTGATAAATTAGTGAGAACTATAATTTTTTTCTTAATTATCTCAAGGTTTTAAATTTTAGTAGAGCAACTTTTGGGGTTTGGATAATTTTGTTCAAAATCTATATATGTTGCTCCGCCCCCCGGTAACACTCTAGGCTTGAGCTTTTCCTAAGGTGATTTTTTCATTCACAAATTCGAAGCTTTGTTTAAATTGATGTTAAATTTCTTATTTAAATTATTGTTCAATGTTCATTCACTTGATCTAATAATTGAAATAGAAAGTTGATCCAATAATTAACATATATATAATGCATTGTACAGTAGTGGTTGGACGGATCCCTATTCTACTGCTCCTCTAGTCTTTAATATAAAATATATTTAACTAATTTAGTTAGATTAAGAAAGTTAGTTAATATGAAATATTTTTTTAAAAATATCCTAATTGTCTTCCTTAACTCCCTCCCTCCTTCTTTTACTTGATTATTGTTGAGAGTATCAAGAGGGGTAATTTAAAAAAAAGTTGATAAATATAAGAAATAATTCTTATATTTAGAATTAAAATCAATATACTAATTAGATCTTATATTAAGGACATAATAAGTATATATTAGATTTTTTTTTTCCAAGAGGAGTATATATTAGATTAAGAGACTAAAGGGCAAAAAGAACAATATAAATTTTTATATTCAATTGTTTGATTTTGCATAAAATGGGCTCAAATGCTAAAATACTGCAACTCTTAAAAAATAAAACCTGCAAGAAAAGTCAATGAAAAAGATTGGAAAGAAAGTGCAAAACAAGATCTCAATAAATTTTATATTAAAATCGTTAAAAAAATCAAATATAATGAACATATATATACTTTGAATGTCATTTAGTTATTGGATCGATCAGATCGATAGTATCAATCCTACGAGTTTTCAAATTTCATATTAATATATACCAAGAACCCTGTAATTCATCCACTTGGCATGTTAATTGGAATAACGTAACATCCGATATTGCTTCGAGGTTATTTTAAAATTTAAACTAAGAATTATGTATAGTATAATTTTAAGTCTTTTTTTAAGAAGTTAAAAATAAAATTAAATTCATAATTAACTAAATACAATGTAATCTAAACTTTAAAATAGAGTTTGAATTGATTGACTAACAACTAAATACAATGAATTAAAAATAACTTTAAATAAAATATTTTTAGTATTTTTATTTTAAAGATAGTGATAATGAAAGATAATTAGTGAATGGAATGAAAGCGAAAGTGATTAATAATAATAAAAGTAATCCTCAAGTTCAATAGCGCAGGCAATAATAATTTTAACAGATATGAGAGTTAAAAATAATAAATTAAAAATTATAATTAAATTTTTAATCTAACAACCTAACCACCTCGAATTGTCACAAAATATTTTTTAAAGCCTCAATTTATTAACTACCCCAGAATAATAAAATATGACTAAGAATATTAAAGACTAATATTTAAAAATAACTCAAAGATTCAAATTAGAAAGAATCAAAGCTAACAAATGACAAAATGATCTAATAATCCAAACTACCTTAGAAAATCACTAAATATTCACAATAATTTCAATACAAGGTCTGATAAATGTCAAATGCTAAGCAAAAATTCAGTGACAATAATTCTCAATAAATATTAATAAATCATTATAAGGTTTTACAATAATTATTAAAGTATTCTAAGATCTATGAATCATAAAATAATTAATGGGTAGAAAATTAGAGTAAGAAGATTAGGGCCACGGACAGCTCTGGAAAACATGTCATTATTAAGGTCGAGAGCTCATCCATGGATAGTGTTGCTGTCGTTGCTTCTTGTGCCTTGATGCTGCTGCTGTGTTGTGCCATGCTGCCGACGGTGATGATGGAGTGGAGAGATGGAATGATACGGATGTAATGGAGGTGGAGGAAAAATGGTGGAGAGAGTGGGGTGATGGTGGTTGGCCGCGTATGGTTGTGGAAGGAATTGATAGCTGACCGCTGCATGAAGGTAAAGCGTGACGTGTTTGGCGTCGCGGCTATTCACACCTGTGCGTGTATGGTTCTCCGAATCCTCTCTTGCGTCTCTCCCTTTTAAAAAGCTGAAGGAAAGAATAATAAACAAAACTGAATGGGCCAAATTGTAATGTTTAACTAATAGGTCCTCTGAAATAATTTTTTAATTAATAGTTTTTTTGTTATTATTTATAAATTTTGATTTATCCTAAATTTTTGAAATATAAAATCATAATAATATAATACTTTTTATTTTAAAAATAATTATTTAAGAGAAATTATAAAAAATATGACAATTATATCCCTATTAAGTACTAATTTAATTAATGTAGGTATATTAATTCAAATAGTATACAAATAATATAATTAAAGATCAAAATAATAATAAATGCCTACTAAAATGATATGAATAAATATATTAAAATATGAGGTTATCACGAACATATGTTTAAAACTTTGAATCAATTAGGGAAAATGAAAAAAAAAAATTGTCCGTTGACCAAAAATTTTAATTAATTAAGCCAATGTTATCCTTTAGTAATTAAAAATAGTGCAATTTAGGGCCTATTTGTTTAAGATTAATAAATCAATAACTTTGATTAAATTTTTTTATAACCCATCTACCAATATTCAGCGCTTTTTTTAAATTTTATTATTAGTTATTCGAATAACTAATTAATTTAAATTGAACGTTATGACTAATATATCTCTCTCCATATGTCATTTTTAACAACATATAGGAATCAAACCACTAGACTAAATATCATTGGGTTAATTTTGAATAAGTTACATGGGGGAGTTTTTGAGAAAATCTTAAGGTATTTTGATTAGCTTATCAAAATAAGCTCAAAGCAAATTTTCTTTCAACATCTCTTTTTTTTTAATAAAAACATCTCATGTTTAATAAACTTAAAATTCTCCCAACAATTTCTTCACATTACTTAATTAAAATCACTTTTTTTTTAAGTTTAAACAAACATGCCCTTAATTAAGCACTTCTATTTTAATGATTGAAACAAAAAATATGAACCGGTGGTAGTTCATATACATTATTGGTTTTTAAAGTCAATTAGTTATTGAACTTGTTAACTATGATGGAATCGTGATCAAAATTGATTGTACTTAAATTAATATATCATAAATTTTATAGCTTAATATTTAAGTTTAAATAAATTAATGTCCATCCCTAATCATCAATACAATTTAAAATAAATAAATAATAATTAATAATCATAATATTCATGAAGTCAGTCCATAATTGATAATAATTATGGATAAAAATAATACTTGTAGAACATTATAATATAGATAGAAATAATTTTTTTTCGTAGAAATAGTATTATTTAGTACCAAAATTTGAAACTTTTCTTTTTTTTAAAAAAAAAAAGTAAACATGTTCACTTTTTTTTTTTTTGGAATACGTGAAGTGTGAATAAACTCGACTTGATGTGAGATAGAATTGAGTTTAATAAAATTTGTGGGTGAGGGCTCATAAATTTAAATATTGAAATTTTTAGTTAAGATATATTAATTTCACCAACTCCTTACATTTTTTTTTTCTTTTGAGTTCAATTTTAACTGGTTTTATTCTAGCAGATTTTTACTAATACTATTGTGGTTCCTTTTCAATGTCTCTTAGAATTGAGTTTAATAAAATGCATAATTAAGTTGAGAAACATTTTATTCTGCCGGGGATGTCAGATTCGCACATCTTTCGTTATTATTCTATACATGTACTAGGAAAATAATTAACTAGACACGATCAAAACTTTTATTAAATGAATGGACACGATGATCCACCAAAGCTTCTAATAGTCAACTTGAGAATAAATTTTGAGGTAAAAAAACAACTTAAGAATAAATTCAAACAGCTCACATCTGGATTTTGTATGAGTTTTAGGGCCGTTTGATTTAGCTTAGGGAGGAATAGCTTTTGAGAAAAGGATGATTTTTAAAAAAAATAATTGTTTGGATAGTTATTATCAGAATAATTTTTTTAATAGGTAAATTATCAGAAAATGTATGAGGTAAAATGATAGAGAAAAAAAAATAAAAATAAAATTATCATTATATATCCCAAAAGTACTTTTACCCATTCAGAAGATAGTCTTATAAACTTATCCGAAATTATGAGTTTAGACCCTTTAAAATTATAATTTAGTCTAAAAGTACTTCTAGACATTTTCTTTGGCAACTTTTGGTCTTTTGTCCTGATTAACCAAACAGGCGATTAATTCAACTAATTAACATATGATCAATTATTGGCATGATGAGTACTTTTTTGAAACAAATTATTCATAGATCTCAGCTAAGAAAATTAAATATAAATAGGTCCCTCAAATTTTATTTAATACTAATATAGATCCCAAGAGATTTAATATTTACAAGTCATTTCATTTATAAATCAAATATAACAATTTAATGTTTTTTTAAAAAAACTTTTATATTTACAATTCAAAATTGTAAATATTAAATCTTTTACCCTTTCTTTTACCCCAGCTAGTGTGCTAAGTATGAACAAATAGTAAAGAAGAGAATACATATATATATATATAGACACACATATATATTAATACACATATAAATATATATACTTATTTATATAGCAGCTAGAAGTCTAAATTCCATTGGGAAAAACATAGTTCAAGAGCCGGCCGGCTAGGCCGGCAGGTGGAGACCAAAAGGAATGTAATGAGCTTTAAAAGAGAAGATTCGACTTTGTAGATAGACAAAGGCATTACAGTGATCAATTATTCTGAAGCATCAACATAACAACTTTGAGTTCCCCCATAGTTTCAATCATGGGATCCAACCTCAGTTGCTGTGGTTCAGACAAGGTCGAAGAAGTGTATGTGAAAAATTGCCTTCATTTCAATTTCCCTATCTTAATTTCCTCAAAGTAAACTTGGTTCGTTGTCATGTTGCTTGTTCACAGGCCAGGATCTGGTAGTGTGGCGAACAACAATTCATGGAGAATATTCAAATACAAGGAGTTGCATGCGGCTACCAATGGTTTCAGTGAGGATTGTAAACTTGGTGAAGGTGGCTTTGGAAGTGTCTACTGGGGAAAAACCACTGATGGTCTCCAGGTACTAACTAATTAAGAGTTTAATTAGTGCACAGCTTCGTTACATTTATAGATCTTGATGGGGGTGTTAGTAAATGAGTGATTATTCTTCAAAAAATTGCAGATAGCAGTGAAGAAACTGAAAGCAATGAATTCAAAGGCAGAGATGGAATTCGCAGTAGAAGTAGAAGTTCTGGGAAGGGTAAGGCACAAGAATTTGCTTGGCCTCAGAGGTTACTGCGCCGGCGACGAACAACGACTCATAGTTTATGATTACATGCCAAATCTCAGCCTTCTCTCTCACCTCCATGGCCAATTCGCTGCCGAAGTCCAGCTCGATTGGAAAAGAAGAATGAACATCGCCATCGGCTCAGCTCAAGGCCTATTGTAAGCACCCATATATATATATATATATATTCATTCACATTCCTCTCAAAAGAAACACTATTGATCTGTTCTCAAAACCATGTTCATGAAAAATAAGTAACTGAAAGGAAGAATCTTGTCATCGTCATTAGTTTAATTAACTCCACCCAGTGTTAGCAAAAGTTGAGCACCTTGAGTTAAGTGGTGTGAACTTGAGAGACGTGTTAGAGAGATTAAACTCATATTAGTTAGTTAGTTAGCTAAGACTCTATATAAAATGTCCTTGGTTAATGTGTTTAGATGGGTGGATGGTTTAATTCTCACCAAAAAGAGAGCTTAACATAGGTGCTCACCTCATGTGTTACCTAAAAGTTTAGAGTTTTCTGCCAGCCTAAGGGCATATAAGCTCCAAATCGTGGATTTGATCCCATCTGTAACCTAATATCGTTAGTCTGCCTCTTTAAAAAAAAAAAGTTTAAAGTTTGCTGATTTCAATGTTATTAGTTGATGATTAATGAAAGATTTTCATCATGTTTGTGTTAATATTCTCTCCCCTTAATCTTCAAACATATATATATATATATATATATATATATATATATATACTTGCTAGGTACTTGCATCACGAGGTAACGCCTCATATAATCCACAGAGATATAAAGGCAAGCAATGTTCTGTTAAACTCAGACTTTGAGCCACTGGTTGCTGATTTTGGGTTTGCGAAGCTAATCCCAGAAGGGGTAAGCCACCTAACGACCCGAGTGAAGGGCACTTTGGGGTACTTAGCTCCTGAGTACGCCATGTGGGGCAAGGTCTCTGAAAGCTGCGATGTTTATAGCTTTGGGATTCTTCTGCTAGAGTTAGTCACAGGAAGAAAGCCCATAGAGAAGCTACCAGGAGGGCTAAAGAGAACCATAACTGAGTGGGCTGAACCATTCATAAGCAAAGGCAAGTTCAGAGAAATGGTGGATCGAAGACTTCGAGGGAACTTCGATGAGAGACAAGTGGAACAGATGATCAATGTGGCTTCTCTTTGTGTTCAAAGTGAGCCTGAGAAACGACCAAACATGAAGCAAGTGGTTAATCTGTTAAAAGGGTATGAAGCAGATCATGGGATGGTGATGAAGACGAGGATAGATAGTATTAAGTATAATGAACAACTTATGGAGCTTGATCAGAAAAGCGATGATGAAGATGATGAAACCAATGGTCATTACGGTGTTTTTAGTGCTCTTGAGGTTCAAAAGATACACGATCCTTACAAGCAACGCCATGGTGATGCAAAAATGGCGAAACCAATTTGATGTGAACCTGGGAAATTCTGTTAGTTGCATGAGTGGGGAAATGCCCATCATAATTTGAGCAAACAATATACCATATTTATATTGGTTGAAATTGTGTCTGGTCTGTATTAAATTCAATTTTAATTTAATTTATGGGGCGCATAAACCTTTTTGGGGAATCATGACTGTTGATGATTAATATATACTGTGAAATGTGTTCGGATTGAACATCTAAACTACATTGATTGAAATTAATCAAGAGTTTAGAACTTAGATCAGTCCAACAAATGTTAATATGGGTGTTAGATCAGTCAAACAAGTTAATATGGGTGTCATTGTGTTTTAATCTATTAGATATCTATCTTATGTAAAGGTTTAGTTTTATACTTTGAGATGCCTCTTGATGTTAGATGCTTGATCCCTATTGTTGGCAAGCTTGCCACCTTTGACGGATGGACCATTCCATTTAAGTGAAAATTAAGGGTTTTAGCAATGTAATAATAATAATAGTATTAGCAATATCAGAAACATGAATGAAAATAAAGGCCCACAAAATTCGTAAATTAGAATTAAAATATTTTTATTTTTTTATAAAATCAATTTGTTATTAATAGACCTCCTAATTTTATACTAATTATTAATTGTTCATTTTTTATATTATTTATCAGATTTTATTACTAGGTATTTAGTTTCGAGGTTTATGGACGCCCCTCCCAATATAAATGTCTCTATTAGGAATCAAATTCAAGACCTGAAAGAATTTAAGGGAGCTTTATATTGATACACTAACTCTATGTTGATACTAAGTGACTGTTTGGAGAACCACAAAGCCATAGTTTTACAAGGAATTTTGGCCCAAACCTTGGTTTAGAAAAATTTTAAAACAAACAGTCATATTTGTCTAAAATGGCTTCTGAACCAAACAATAATTTTGGATAAGCTACTGGAAATAACTTCTAGAACAGGAAAAAAGTTTATGGACTACCCAATTATTATTTTACTCTAATTTTTTTCCACTCTCCCTCCTTCCCTCCAGAATCTCCGTCACCATGGTCCATCTAGGTTGCCGTGGGTCACGTGGAGCTTGTCGTCCTTGTCATCGCGTGGGTCTGCTCTTCTTCACCACTGTCCTTGTGCCGTCGTCGCTGGAACCCCCTTCCATTTCTGTCGCTAGTCTCACTTTGTCGTTGAAGCAGCTTGCCTTCGCTGGAGTGACCTTCGCCGTGCCATGCTGTCTTCATACGTTACCAGAGAAGAAGGAGAGGACGACACCGACGAGAAGGAAAAGTGATGAACAGTGCCTTCGTACATTACCTGAGAAGAAAATAGTGAGTAATTATTTTTTTTCAATCTCATACCTTTTCTGATAATTTACCGATCACAAAAGTCCTTCTGATAACAACTATCCAAACACTCATTTATTCAAAATCACTTTTTTTGTATAAGTTCTTATCCAGAAGCTATTTTTTAAAAGTTGTCCAAAAATTCTTTTATTTTTTATAAGCTCTTTTTTAAAATCATATCCAAATATGCCCTAAATTATTTATTTTTAATTTCTACACACCAAGTTTAGAGGCTGCTTAAATTGAAGTCAACTTGTTTAGCAAATGGACCAATCCAGCAACCAGAAGTTATAACATCCTTTTTAGGGCCATGTACAACTAAATGGGCTTTAGAGCCATCACAAAGCTAGGATGGGGTGAACTAGCCCTTTTACTTGAAACTTCAAAAAAAAAAAATTCCTTTCTTTCCTTTTTTCTTCTTCAAAGTTTTACAAATAAATTATAATATTCATTACTTATGAATAAAGTAATTTATTATAAAAAGTTATAAAATATATTGATTAAAGGTTATTTTGGAATTTGAACGTTTTTTATTATGACAAAAAAATATCATCAATATAAAATATAAAAACTCAAACAAGTAGCATTATTCATAAATTGAAACGATATGTGACTCATTTTGTAAACTCTGTATTTATACGCATGTAGTTTCTTTTTCTTTTCTTTTTGCCAAATACTTTTGTTAATTTTAGATAAACCAATAATATAAATAAAAGTATAAAGTCTGCTTCAATAATAAGGCTCTTTTTTTAAGCATATTGAAGGCTGTTCGCATTTGTAAAAGAAATTAATGAAAAATGGAAAATGAAAAACAAAAACATGTGGGCCCCGAAAGAGGAAAAAAAGCAAGCTTAACAACCAGGTGGGGCCACAGATTAATTGAAGAAAAAAATGGACAGAAGTTGGAAACTTGGGAATTGCAATAAACCTAGGTAAGATGTTAACAATTTACAAACCTATGCTATGTGGGGTTTAACGAAGGATGGAGAATCCATGTCAAAGGCAGTTCCCTAATCCAAATCCTTTGTCATATCTTTTGTAACATTTTGAAGCTGCAAAACTTGTGTCCTTTTAACTTAAACTTGTTAAAGTTTTGTCAAATCAAATTTGATTCAACCACTGATAGATCCTTCCCCACTTGACAAATACTATGATGAGATAATGGAGATTCCAATGTTTGACTTATAGACAACGTACAATGATCCTCACATTTATCTATTATTATTATTATTATTATTTTGAGTTTATATAGTAACCCATCAGATTCTCTCTTGCCAGCAATGCCTGCACATGTTCCCACTTTGTTCACTATACGTATGCTATCTGAAATGGAAAGTCTCCATAATTTGTTCCCCAAGCTTCAAGCAATGGTATTGTACCACATGCATGCTTAAATTTGACTATTAGTTCATCAATCTTTTAAAATCCTTTTATCAATATAGGATATTGCAAAAATTTGATCTTCAAATTTTTAAAAGATTCATCTTCCTGCAAATCATGAATCCCCAAATAGCAACAATTGCATTTGGAATAATACCCTTTTTTTTTGTTCAAAACCGCTTTTCATATGTATCAAATGATTTCTCTCCATTAAATTCATATCACTGCAATTATGGACTATTGGATTAAATTTGATGATTCAAATTTTATGGTTCATAAAAATATAATTAATCAATACCGCTAAAATTTGACATGAACAGCTAACAAAAGTTGATATAATTTGTTTGTAATATAAAATGTTGTAGGTTCAAATATCACTACCAATATAAAATATTATTGAGAGCCTATCTATAAATATATATGTAAATAGTCTTCGAGTTTAAAGGCATGTTAGAGCACTGGTGAGCCCCTAGAACTCAACTCATCCAAACTTTTTTAGTTCGAAATATTTTTTGACATGAACATATTATGAAAAAAAAACTCAATCGAAAAAAATCTAATTTATCCATTTAGTACATCTAGAATTGAACAACAACAACAATAAAGCCTTATCCCATTAAATGGGGTCGGCTACATGGATCATACGACGCCATTGTGCTCTATCAAAAACTGAATCCTTGGTTAAGTTATTGACCAGGAGATCCCGCTCAATGATCTCGTTGAGCGTTTTCTTTGGCCTTCCTCTATTCCTTTTAACCGGGCTCCATACGATTTGATCCACCCTCCTCACTGGCGCATCCCTTGGCCTTCTTTATACGTGTCCAAACCACCTAAGACGGTTCTCTACCATTTTCTCCTCAATAGATACCACTCCAACTCTTCCCCGAATTTGTTCATTACGAATCTTATCTTTTCTTGTATGTCCACACATCCATCTCAACATCCTCATATCAGTTACCCCAACTTTATGCTCTTGCTGTCCTTTTAAAGCCCAACATTCACTTCCATAAAGTATTGCTGGTCTTATAGCAGTGCGATAAAACTTTCCTTTTAATTTATCTGGTACTTTCCGATCACATATAACCCCAGTAGCCTTTCTCCATTTAAACCACCCAGCTTGAATTCTATGATTAACATCCTCCAAAATTTCACCATCCTTCTGTATAATTGATCCCAAATATTTGACCTTATCTATTTGTGGAATAACTTGATCTCCCAATTTGACCTCCAAGTTATTTCTAACTTGCCTCTTATCAAAATTGCAATGCATATATTCAGTCTTACTTCTACTCAGGAAAACCCTTCGACTCTAAAGTACTTCTCCATAACTCAAGTTTAAAATTAATCTCTTCTCTTGACTCTGCCACAAGAACTATATCGTCTACAAAAAGCATGCACTTAGGGATTTCTTCTTGAATAGGCTTGGTTAGAATATCCACTACTAGATTAAATAAATAAGGACTCAAGGATGATCCCTGATGAAGACCAATCCTTATGGAAAAATCCTTTGTTTCGCCCCCCAGACGTTCTTACAGTAGTTGTTACCCCCCCATACATATCTTTTATTGCCTTGATATATGCCATGCGCACACCTTTCTTTTCCAAAGCTTTCCAAAGCACCTCCCTTGGTACTCGATCATACGCTTTTTCTAAATCAATGAAGACCATATGCAAGTCTCTTCTTTTGGTCCGATACCTTTCCATTAACCCCCTTAATAAATAAATCGCCTCTATTGTAGACCTACCCGGCATAAAACCACACTGATTCTCAGAAATATCAGTCTCTAATCTCAACCTGTGTTCAATTACCTTTTCCCACAACTTCATAGTGTGACTCATAAGCTTTATCCCTCTGTAATTTGCACAATTTTGAATATCCCCTTTATTTTTGTAAATAGGAACTAAAGTACTTTTCCTCCAGTCATTAGGCATTTTCTTAGAACTTAAAATCACATTAAATAGTTTAGCAAGCCACACCACCCCCACTTCGCCTAAACACTTCCAAACTTCAATAGGAATACCGTCAGGTCCAACAACTTTACTATTTTCCATTTTCTTAAGCGCCTCTTTAACCTCGTCAACACGGATCCTACGGTAAAATGCTAAATTTGGTTCAACTTCTCGTGTTAAATCCCCGAGCTCATAACTCGACCCTCCTCCCTCGTCATTAAACAATTTGTAAAAATAGGTCTCCCACCGTTCTTTAATATCACCATCTGTAACTAAAACTTTACCCTCTTCATCCTTAATACATCGTACTTGATCCAAATCCCTCGATTTTTTTTCCCTATCTCTTGCAATCTTATAAATCTTTCGTTCTCCCGACTTTGTCCCTAGCTCCTTATAAAATTCCTCAAAAGCTTTAAAACGATCTGCACCCACTGCCTTCTTAGTTTTCTTCTTAGCTAAACGATACTTTTCCCAATTTTCAGTATTATTACATAAGTGTATAGCTTTGAAACAATTTCTCTTGTTCTTAACTTTCTCTTGTACGTCCTCATTTCACCACCAAGTCTCCTTATCTCGTCGACCAAAACCTTTAGATTCTCCCAAAATTACTTTAGCAACCATTTGGACCCTCTCAGCCATTTTCTTCCATATGATATTAGCATTTTCCTGCGCGTCCCAAACCCTTTCATTAAATATAGTTCTTTTAAAAGTTTCCCTCTTCTTCCCCTTTAACTGCCACCACTTGACTCTTGTGTTTAAAACATGTTGGCATTTTTCCTTCCTACACTTAATACGCACGTCAATGACCATTAACCTATACTGGGTTGTCACCCCGTCCCCTGGAATCACTTTACAATTTGTACAAAGTCTTCTGTCATGACTCCTTACCAAAAAGAAATCAATCTGTGACCTGTGGACCCCACTCTTGTATATGACCAAGTGCTCCTCCCGCTTCTTAAAGCACATGTTGACAATCTTAAGATTGTAAGTTAAGGAAAACTCAAGAATAGATTGTCCTTCATTATTAATCTCTCCAAAACCAAAACTACCATGAGCCCCTGCATATTGCCCTGCCTCCTTACCAACATGACCATTAAGGTCTCCACCAATAAAAATCTTCTCAGTAAGTGGTATGCTCTGAATCAACCCCTCCAAATCTTCGCAAAACTTTTCCTTAAGGTGTGCTTCTGTTCCCACTTGAGGTGCATAAGCACTAATAATGTTGATTGTATCCCTTCCAATAATTATTCTTAAAGATATAATTATGTCATCAATCCTTTTCACATCCACCACATTCGTCTTCCACTCTTTATCCACAATGATACCAACACCATTTCTCGTACCTGTTTTACCTGTGTACCAAAATTTGAACTCATTGATTTTCCGAGATTTTTCTCCAACCCATTTAGTTTCCTGAAGGCACAAGATGTTAATCTTTCGCTTTACCATTTGGCCCACCACTTCCCACGTTTTTCCAGTCATAGTCCCAATATTCTAAGTTCCAAATCTAATCTTTTTCTCCTGAACTAACTTCTTTAGCCGCCTCCGTCCGTAAGAGAGTGGTAGCCCTTTCTCATTTAACACTACATCCGGGCGACGATGCAGCGACCCTTGCTCACTTCTCACTGTACTCGAGCCACAGGCAACGACCTAGTATTAGCGCAATATCTTCGTATGTCCATGTTCATAAGATTTGACAAATTTTTACGTTGGCTGTCGAGGCCTAACACAACCCTCCTCCTTTATCCGGGCTTGGGACCGGCTACATGCATAGGCGGAGTTTACATCTAGAATTGAACGTGAATGTTAATTTATACCCCTCTTAGTAATAAACAAATTAGTTTATTTTCTTTGGGAAACTAATAATGAAATTAGTTGGGGGATAAAACTTGGGCAGCAATTCATGGTATGATTTGCTCATGATTGAGGATATACTTTTACGATCGAGCCCATTACTCTATGTTTAATATAATTTTGTGGTGCATGGAAAGCATACATATGCCAAAATTACAAGCCTTGACAGCCAAATAGTTGAAGGTAGTTAGTTATACGGAAATCTCTCTCACTATATTCTTCTCCTTCCCAAAAAGACACAGAACAGTTAGTGTCCTCTCAAAGCTTCATTGATTATAAAGTGTGAGAGAGCCCTCTACTCTCAGAAACTGCCAAATAAGCCCCCCAAATACCCTTTTTCCTACCAAATCAAAGTAAACCCATCAAAAATTAAATAATTAAATATTTCTCCTCATAGGCACATTGTTTGCTAAGTTTGGGGAAGAGGGGCTTCTTCTTCTTCTTGTTTTTTATTTTTTTTTGAGACTTAGATAGCAAGATAAATCAAATACGTGCCCACCACCTTTGCTTATTCCACAAAGCACCCAACTACAACACTTAATTGTCACCAAAAGAGAGAGAAATTAAAGAGAGACTCTAATCTCTTTCTTCTATATTGCTCACTGTTGAAATGCCTTTTAATTTTATTTTTTTATGCTTCTCCAACACGAATGATCCAATTGGACATGGGGTAGGCCTCACTCTCTAACTGAACTTAATCATTCTTCTTTCCCTTCCCCTACTTATTCTTTACCTCACATTGCATGCTTCTGTGTCTGACAAGAACCAGCAAGTTCATCAAGTAGTAATAACTCTGTCTTCTCTCTCAATCCAACTTGAACTGCAAAAACAAAAAATGATGCTTTCTTCTTCTTCTTCTTCACCTAGTAAAATACTTATCGGTCTTCCTTTAGACCCAGATGATAGCAGAGAACTTCTCTCGTGGGCAATTCGAGTTCTTGCCAATCCAAATGACACCATTGTAGCACTCCATGTTCTTGGTTAGCCATTTTATCTTTCTGTCTAAACTTCATTTTTATCAATGGTTGTGATTTTTCTTTGGTAGTAATGCTGAGCTTTTTTCTTACATTGCAGTTTCTAAGGATAGGAGGAAGAGGAAGAAGAAGAGTGCTTCAATGACAAGAAGGCAATTGCAACTTCGACAGGCTAAAGCTTATGTCATATCTGTGCTTGGTGAATTTGCAAAAACGTGTTGGTCTAAGCAGGTAATTAATTATCTTCCACATTCATGAACATTAAAATTTGACCTTTATTATAGGTAATGATTCTGATTAAGACTTTTATTATTCTCAGGTGAATCTGGAAGCTAAAGTGGCATTTAGTTCCAATGTAGGTGGAGGTTTAGTTGCAGAAGCCAAGACCATATCTGCTGACTTTCTTCTTCTTCTTGGCTCAAGAAACAAGTCTAACAAGTAAAAAAACTGAACAGAGGAACTTCTAAATGTTCTTTTTCTTTTGTGTAGATATGATCAACCCCTTTTTTTACTGTATTGGTTATTTTCCTTAGGAATCAGGTCTCTGATGGAATTACCAAGTTCTGCTTTGAGAATGTTCATGAAAGCTGCACTGTTATCTCAGTTGGTAAAAGTTCCAAATGCGGTTTTACAAATTCTCAAGGTAAATCAATTCTCTGGATTAGAGTGTGTTTGGATACTTCTTAAATCTATGGTTTTGGAGATAAAACCATAGTTTTGAAAAACACTATCCAAACATTTTATAAAATTCAATAATTAACTCTTTATGTCAAAACCATAGTTTTAAGGGTAAAACCATAGTTATCCATGAAACTAATTTTTTTTTTTACTTTTTTACAAGTTATTCTCTTGTAAAATCACTTTTACCATTTTTTTTTCAAAAGTTATCCCCGCTTATTCAAACACACCCTCATGAAAAAGAAACAAACTTTTAACATTTGGAAAATTAATTCAATTTTTCTTGTGATTGTCAGATAATTATGAATCAAGTTCAGGGTGGTTTAAGGAGGATAAGCAGAGCAGTAACAGGGGACCATCCCCTGTTTTGAAGGCTTTTACTCAAACACGTTCACCAAGAACAGTTTTGGAGGCACTTGAGGGTCAATCTAACAGCACAGAAGATGATAATACGTTTAGCACAAGGGTTTCAAGCATCACAGACACTCCTTCAACAGGTTCTAATAAAATGAAAAGCCAATCCAATGATTTAAGGAAACCACCACAGTCCCCATTCAGATTCATAGCCTCACTTATTGCCTCACCATTATTATTAAGAAGGAAGAACTCCAAAAAGTCCCAAAATGAAAAGAGACAACCCTTGTTGAAATGCTTCAGCTATGAAGAAATCTCCAACGCCACAAGTGGCTTCCACCAAGGTAAATTAAATTAAATACACCCATCAAAGCTCTAATAATTGCTCACGATACGTTTTAGGATTTGGGGTGTTTGCTTCCCCTTCATGTTAACCCCTCAATTTTTCACAACTTTCCAAATGTTTTTTACTTGTTTATTTTGATAATTAGATTCTATATAAAGTGAGTGAAATTTTAATTTTTTATGCGTAAAAATTGGTGTTATTTTTCAATTTTTTACGATTTTTTAAAGATTTAATATTTTAAAATTGTGTAGTTTCAAACTTTTGACAATAGCGTAATTTTTTATCCGTAAGATATCAAAATTTTACTGATTTTATATGGAAGATAATGATTAAAATGAATAAGAAAAAACGTTTAGGAAGTTAAGGAATTTTGAGGGGCAGCAGACACCATGATTCATATTTTTATTTGTTTCCCAGTATCTTATATTTTGAGTTTGAAATGCTTATATATATATATGCATGTTTTGTTGCTGCAAACAACAGAGAATTTGGTGGGACGAGGTGGGTACTCTGAAGTATACAGAGGAGATCTTTCTGATGGACAAACCATTGCAGTGAAAAGGTTGTCCAAGGACAACAAGGATGCTAACAAGGAAAAGGAGTTCCTCATGGAACTAGGAGTCATCGGACATGTCTGTCATCCTAATACTGCATCTTTAGTTGGATGCTGCATTGAAAATGGACTCTATCTGATTTTCAAGTACTCTCAAAATGGAAACTTGGCCACTGCATTGCATGGTAAACAGATTTTTAAATATAACTGTTTATAAAAGTCCACTCAACTGAACATAAGACAGACAAAATTTGTGTTTAACGTTGGCATGCTAAAATGAAACAGGTAAATCAGCAACGTCACTTGATTGGCCAGTGAGATACAGAATCGCCATTGGAGTAGCAAGGGGGCTGCATTATCTTCACAAGTGTTGCAAACGCAGAATAATTCATCGTGACATTAAAGCCTCCAATGTGCTTCTTGGTCCAGATTATGAACCACAGGTAGAACAAAAAATACAAAAAAGGCAGACTTTTTTTTATTTAATCAATAGTATAAGCCCAAAAAGTTTTTACCTCTCCCAATAACTATATTTTCTAAGATTTAGAATTGCATTCTCCTCATTACAAGAGTGAGGCCGCTTCTTACAACCTCAGTCAATAGCTTGTTGATACAATTTTGTGGATTAAACCTGTCTAATAACTTTTGCTTTGAATTGAATTTCCCTGGTAGATTACTGATTTTGGGCTAGCAAAGTGGCTTCCAAACAAGTGGACTCATCGTGCTGTAATACCAGTGGAAGGCACGTTTGGGTATTTGGCACCAGAATCCTTCATGCATGGAATAGTGGATGAGAAAACTGATGTTTATGCTTTTGGGATTCTACTTCTGGAGATTATAACTGGAAGAAGACCTATTGATTCCAAGAAACAGAATCTTCTCCTCTGGGTAACTTGTTTTTTTTTTTAATTCTATAAATTTCTTTATTAGGGTAATGGTGCATTCAGCACCCCAAACTAATTTTAAAAGAGCAATTAGCACCATAAAATATTTTTAAGAGTATAATTAGCACCCCAAATTTAGAGTTGCAATTAACACCCTAAAGTATTTAAAGGTACAATCAGCACTCTAAATTAATTTTGGAGAGATAATTAACGCCCTAAAGTATTTAAATTAGTGCAATTTTACCCTTACACTAACAAAAACACTAATTTTTGTTTGATAAATGCCACATAAACTTTTTTATTTTGACATATTATTGTTTTAAAAGCCATATGTATTATATTATTTTAATAAATTGCAGTAAATAAATTATAAAATTTCTCAATCTTCACATATAAATTCTATATAATGTCAATGTTAAGGTTTATTTAGTACTCTTGTTTAAACAATATGACACATGTGACTTTTTAAATAATAATGTGTCAAAATAAAAAGTTCACGTGACATATATCGGACAGAAATTTATATTTCTGTTAGAGAAATTGTGGAATTATAATAATTTAAATATTTTAAGGTGATGGTCATGCCTCCAAAATTAGTTTAGTATGCTAATTGCATCTTTAAATACTTTAGGATACTGCATTTTTAAAATTAGTTCAAGGTGCTAATTATACTTTTAAATACTTGAGGGAATTGTTCATCCAAAATTAGTTTAAAGTAGTGGATACACCTTTAATCTCTTTATTATGTTCATGAACTCATTGATTGAGCCACAGTACTAAAAATTATTAATCTTACGTCCAAAAAAACAGGCAAGGCCTCTGATGGAATCAGGGAACATTAGGGAGATAGCTGATCCAAGAATGGAAGGCGTATACGATGAAGATGAATTGAAGAGAGTAGTAATCACAGCCTCATACTGTGTGAGACAATCTCCTCTTTGGCGTCCCCCGATGAGCGAGGTGAAAATCTAAATCACCATTAGTGATAACTTTGTGATTGGTTATAATGAACTGTTATATGATTTGTTTTTGCTTGTTTGATGGAAGGTGTTGGAGCTGCTAACCAGAGGAGAAGAGAGCGAAGCTGGGAATAGTTGGAGGATTCCAAAGTTCACATCTGATGAATTGGATGATTATTCTATGGCTTTTGGATATGAACTGCCTTCTGATATATCTCTTGAGGACTTTTTGTGAGGGTGAGAATCAGTAGTTTCAGAGGGTTTCTTCTTCTGATGTTTTAACAGAGATTAGTGTGGAGATAAAGAGTGTGTTTTTTTTTTAATGTTTTGGTGAAGGTAGAGAGATTCATTCAGTTTGTTCTCAACAGAAGAAGGGTTTTGGTTCTTGGGATTTTTATGTTAGCCTCATATATAATGTAGTCTAGTGAAAATGGAGACATTATTTTGTTGGTCGCTATGATGAAAATTCAACAATTAATAACTTAATATAGTTCAGAGCATTTAAAAAGACGAAAATTGCATTTCCAATATGCCACTATATATGGTTTTTGTGCATTACATGAAAATGAGTGATACTGTGCGACTTTATAAACAATACTTCTCGGTGCACGACATAAAAAGCTAGTTAATTTTTTTTAATAAGTTAAAAAAATTAAATAAATCGATTAATTATAACTAATATAAATATTAGTTGACTAATTTGAGTAGATTAAAGAGTATATAATATGAATTCATCTTAAGAAATTATATTTAGTCATAATTAAATTATTTATTTGACTTCCTTAATCTACCTAAAAAATCAATTTACTCTTATATTTAGTAATTTGATATGATTGAAGAAATGTTTAAAACTAATTAAGGTCGGTAAAAAACTTAAATTTCGGCTCAAATTAAAATTATCTTTAATGTTAGAAATGGCAAGTCAATTGGGTGTTTATCCAAACATAAATTGATATAAGAACATCTCCAAATAAAACATGATATACTCCATTTTTTTCAATTATAAGATCTAGTTAACTTTTTTTAATAAATTAAAAATTTAAATAAATCAGTTAATTATAACTAAATACAATCCTTGAAGATAAATTTATATTATATACTTCACAATTTACCCAATTTAGTCAATTAATTTTTATATTAATTGTGATTAATTGATTTATTTGACTTCCTTAATCTATCCAAAAAAATTTAACTAGCTCTTATAATTAGTACCAGAGATAGTAAATATTTCCCATGTACCGAACTACTCCCTAGGAAAATGTAAAGAACAAGATATAAGTTTTCTGGTGCTAACATTTGGTTTAGATGGGGAAAAAAATTGGAGAGAAAAAAATGTCACGAGAGAACTCTAAAAGATGAACAATTTTTTTGTTCCACAAGAACTCATTGTCTTTGCTATATATTTGATACTCATTTTGTTCAGAATTGTTTCAACAAGAGAAACGAGTTCTTGGTGGTGGTTTGTGAAGTGGTCCAAACACAGCAGAGCTTGGAAGTTTTAGTGGGTGAGTGATGCAGACGCAATAGGAGCTGCCCATTTAAACTTTCCAAAAGTGGTTAAATTTATGTGGAAAACTTCAAAATTATTGGAATTTAAACATGTAAACACACACACTATTATTCCCCCCCCCCCTCCCCCCCTCACAACTCTATATGCACACTCCACTCGCTTTTGTTCTTCCCACTCATCCAAACCTAACACACGCATATATATAGTAAAGTCTAGACGATATCCATAGTCGAAAACTTTAAACTAATCTTCTTAAGGCATAGAGATCAATTAAATAGATTTTGTCTATCTTAATAAAAACAATTTCTATGCACAAGATCTAGTTCAAATTTAGAATATCATGTTTAAAGGATTCAGCTATTTATTATCTATACTAAATTTTATTGGTCTCATGTGCACACATATATACACACCGTTTAAATGTTGATACGCACTTAGGCCGATAAGTCACTTATTAGTTATCAAAAAAATGGTGGTTAGGTGGTTGTCATTTTAAGCCTAACAATAATTAAGGTTAAACCCATCGGTAAGCCCAATATTATGGCCTAATCACTGTACCATAACCATTATTAGTCATTGTCTTAAGCACGCTTATGACAACCCAGATTATGACGTATAAATTCTAATGTCTTAGTTAAGGTTCTTTATTTTTGGGGTGAATTAATTAAGGTTGTTTTTGCTATTGTTAAGTTAGTGTCACTGCAACATGCTTTTTTGGTAATGTATGGATTCAGTTCTACCAAAAAAAACATTGACGAATGCTCTATGTGTGGGAGAGATCAACCTATGGGTGGAGGATTTCAAATTTTTAAGGTGCAATTAAAAAAATAAGATAAATTGTACAAGAATATCGTTAAACAATTCAAAAATATTTTTCAGTAGATATTCTACAAATCATTTTTGCCAGAAGAAATTATAAAAATAATATTTTTCTTACTTTGTCCAAAAGGAATTAATATTTTCAGAAGTTGAAAAATATGAGAATTTTACTTTAAAGAAACAAAAAATAGACTGCATTTGCATAATTGGGCCAAAAGATTGGGCAGTCGCCAGCTTGACCCAAATAATGTGAAGCCTATCGAAGGAAATTTATCAAAATATGGATAAATTTTTTATGATAGAAATTAAATTTACCTAAAACTCGCGTAATTAAAAAATAATTTAATCAAGAATATAAAATAACAGCGTTAAGCTCACTTGACTTTAGAGCTAATTACTCAAAAATAGGCTAATAATCCAGCCATTTCGAACCAAGATATTTTCCCGCCAATTTCATGTAAAATAAATGATTACTTTTATTCATATATTCAGTAAGCCGGACATTAAACAATGTTACACATAACAAACAAATTCAATTTATTGTACAAAAAAAACATATTCCATTTATTCCCTAGGTTTTTAGCCCCTAAAAAATCTATTAACTAGGTTAATGACTAGGTATGAAGAATTTTTATGGTCATTGGGATCATAGCCTAAATGTAAGAGTTATTATAAAAATTTATTTTATTATAAATATAATATTTCAATCATTTTTTTTAAATTTATAATTTTTTTTAAATTTTATGTATTACTTATATTACTCCAATCCTTATTATAAGTAGATATTGATGATATTTCTCATTAAAAGTTTAGTTTTTTATGTAAATGTTTAAAAAGGTTATGTTAGATATATTTTATTTATAAATAACTAATTTAATTAATTTTTTATAATTTTAATAAATCAATTATCTGGTCTTGTATTTAACATGGAAGAGGTAATAAGTAAAAAGATACAATGAGAGCAAAAGTCATACAATGGGGTTGACTATTTAAGAAGGGGAAGGGGCCGTAGGGGGGCATGAGTGGGAGGACCACTTTGATTGGATAATGACGGTGGTGTCACCGGACACGTGGACCCCAACGCCAATGGTTTGGGCCTCTCCTCCACGTGAACCCCCTGTGGGCTCTGGACCCCACTTGATCACGACCTCTAACGAGGGCCCCACACCCACTTCCTCTCCTTCTTCATTTCTCCATTATTATTCCACACGCCTAGGGGTGTTCATAAAACCCGCGGCCCGGTATGCCCACTTGAGCTCGCGAAAAAATGGCCCTGCCCAACCCGATAAATATAAGGCAGAGCTGGGCATCGGGCTGCAAAATGCAGCCCATGCTTTTTTCGGGCTGGGCACCGGGCAGGGGGGTTGTCCTGCCCTGCCCTGCCCTGCCCATGAGCGCCCCTTTTTTTTATTTTTTTTATTTTCTCCGTAGATGCTACATTTAGAAGGGAGAATATGATAGTTACTGGTGACTAAAGGGTCATTTTAGAAATATAAGTAGTTAAGTATGTAAGTTGCATCTTTTAATATTTATAACTACATTAATTTTTTTAACTTTATTAATCATAATATGATTACATTACAAATTATAATTATTTATTTTATTTTTTTAGATACTTCATCCTTGTCAACATTTGGGAAATTGATATAAAGTTGTAATTATAAACTACTTAGACTTCAAGATTTTTTTATATGCAATGAATTTCAAGACTTTAATTATTATCTTTTTGTTACCTTATTTTTAGTGGATTATAGATATTATTTAACTCTTGAAGACATATGAATATGATATTATTTTAGAAGTTTATAATTACAAATTTTTTTCACAACATGAGCATGGCATCACAACTTGGGCATGCACAGCCCGTCCACGCCCAGCCCGCCCATGCCCAGCCCAAAATGGTTAGGGCTTTTACCGGGTAGGGCCGGGCATCGGACTGCAAAATGCAGCCCATGCTTTTTCTGGGCAGGGCACCGGGCAGGGGGGTCGCCCTGCCTAGCCCTGCCCATGAACACCCCTACACACGCCCTCACCTTTCTCCTTTTATTTATTTATATATATATATAAGACGTAGAAATTATATATATGGTTTGATCTCTTTTAGATAATTTTTTTATATATATAATTTGATTCAAATATATGATATCATATTTAAATATTTAATTATTTATTAACTATCTCGAATTTGTCTGTATCCTAGAGATTTTTTTATTTAACTACATGGCGGGGTCCCTTTTTTTTATTACACAAAATCTGAAAAATTAGGATTAAGGGGTAATTGAGCTGGTTCAATAGAATAGGCGCAACAGATTGGAGGGAATTAATTAATAAAATTAAACAATGTGATAATGGTACACTTGGATATCTTTCACTCTCTTCTTGTCCAAACCAATCCACTACTAACTAATATAATTTTTCTAATTAATGCCCCTAATTAAGGGACTCCCTCGTAAATACTCACTTTTTTATGGACCTCACACAAAGGATGATGATTCTGTGGCTTTTTATCATGCTTTCGTTGCCCCTTGCAGAGTTCCTAATTAATTATTAGGCGTCGATTGGTCAAAATTAATCTGGTAATTAGGTGCCAAAATCCAATCAAAAATATCACTTGTCAAAATATTGTCTCCAATATATGAAAACACCACCATTCACACCCCACGATATTGTGCCATGTGAAAGGGTGACATGATCATATAAATATATATATATATATATATATATATATTCATTATATCAAACATCAGTACGGTCAAATAATACTTTTCATGAAAAAAATATTTCGCCATAAGTCAATGAGATCTTACAGTATCTTTCTATATAAAATAAAAGCAAAGCTTAATTATAACATATATAATCTAATACTAAAATATTTTATATAATATTAGATTATATATCAATTTATAAGATAAATAAATTATTTAAAAAAATAAATATAATAGATAAATTAGATCAATACATATTTAGAACTAAATAATGTATCCTCTAACTAAGTCTTATATTTAGAATAAGAGAAGTATTATTTTTCTCCATAAACCATGAAGAATTCACTTGGCCAAAATTAATAAATGGAAATGGCCTGAGATGAATTTACGAATATATTAATATAAAGTCAATAATATTTCGATTAATTGAAGGGCACATCTTATAGTATTATCCACTTAGTCCAGTCAAGATACTATTGGAATTATAAAAAAAGAAAAAACTTGGATGAGGCATGGAAGTTGATGGTTGCTTTCAAATTTAAGAAAGGTGTTGAATAAAATCCGAATAGATGGACCCTCTGATTCTAATATTTGATATGAGCCTCTTGTCCGGAATCAATATTGTTCAATGAAGATTCAATTCATTATTTCTTCTTCCCAACCCTAACTATAACGACCCCTCAATCACAACAATCTCATTGTCTTTATTTTTTTCAGTCTTTAATATTAGAGTTAATTAATTTTTTTAGGTAGAATAAAAAAATTAAATAAATCAGTTAATTATGATCAAATTTAACCTATCGATACGAATTCATATTATATATTTCTTAATCTATCCAAATTAATCAGCTAGCTAGCTCTCATTCCTTACTCTATCTAAATTAATCAACTAGCTTTCATATTAGTTTTATTTAAATAATTTATTTAATTTCTTTAATTTATCTAAAAAAAATAACTAACTTTTATATTAATGACCAAATGAGTAATAATAATGATGATACAAATCAAAATAATATTATTAATCTTCTACTGTTGCGTAACAAATTAATAAATTTTCTAAGAACAACATGATGAAATTCATATTTATATATACGAGTTTGAAGCTCTTCATTCCTTTATTTTCAGGAGTAGTCTTTATTTGTAATTATAAATTAGAATATTCTATGTCTTCTTGGTAGACCAAAAGAACATAAGAAGTGTGTAATTAATTAATTAATTAATGGGAATGGTCAACAAAAAATTATAATCAAAAGCCTCATGGGTCAATTCAGCTAGCTATACATATAGTGTTGTATTCAATCAATTATTTGGTTCACTTACTGGCCACTGATGATCGAAGTTGACGAGAGATTTCGTGCATTCAACAAATATAGTTATAAGCACATATGCTTCTAGCAGCTTCCCCATATCTCGCTTCATTGTTCTTCTGTCTACATGTCCCTTTGACTTTATTTTTCAGATTATATTTTAGTCAACTAGATACTTTTTGGATTTGAGAAATTGATTGTCCTATTTATAACTTATAAATAATATGTTTTTGATATAAATTGAAAATTTATATATTGATTGAAATGAAGTATATATCACAGCATTCGCTTCCCCAAGATAAACACATCTTGTGAAAAGATTATATATAGGCAATAGATCTTATGAGGGGTCTATAACTTCATATTAGCTCCTCATTTTAATTTTGTTTGAATGAATATTTATTTTTATACATAGAATTCTTGTTGATCTTAAATGCAAGAGTTAGATCCTAAATATATATAACCCTAATTCACCTTAGCTAGCTAGTTTCAATGTAAATGATAAAAGAGGATATTTTAAAAAAATTATCACATATTTTTTTTTGTAAATAACTAATTTAATTAATTTTTTAAATCTCTACAAATTAATTATTTAAACTATTGCACTAAGAATCAAAAGGAGCATTTTATCCTTGAATTATAATGATTAATTAGAATTTTAGTTCACACGTTTTTTGAAATTTACAAATTACGAATTAAAAAGTTTGACCTAGTGGTCCTAATGGTTAAGATGTATTCCTCATCTTAACTATTTGAATTCACACCAACGATTAATATTTTTATTTATTATCTGTATACTTTAATTTAGTGTATGTTAAATAGAGATTAAATTTTAAAATATAATTAATAAGATTTAATATTTTTTTTATTTATGAAATATGTTGGAACAGGCTCAAATTCTGCCTCCTTTCTATCCATCCTTTGGGAGTTCTAAAAATTAATAATAAATATCTTTTTATATATTTGATGGTGTGAAAATTAAGTCAACCATAGTCATTTCCAAATACATCCTTATTCAAATGCACATAGGTTTGATCTCAACATTAACTCCTTGAGAATTTCATTCACATATATACATAAAATAAAACATTACAGCACTCAGGCTCCCACATTTATTTCCTTAACATATGCACATTGATATAACATGTTGTAACTTGAAGGGAATATGCTGCAAATTCCTGCGAACCATTCCTGGTCCAACTGTCTCCTGACACTTGAAATAATAAATAACATATCGGATAGAGAGAGAAATAGCTGTCAACCAATAGGAAGGCAGAAAGAGATCCGTGAGCATATTTGCAAAAGAAGACAGCTTTCTCTAGTTTCTACTTTCTACTCACAGAAAAAGGTTTAAGCCCACATGATCCTAACCTTCATTTCAAAAGTTACCCTTCAAATCTTCTTCATTTACGCCTTCATTTCTCATCGTCAAACACATCGACGGTTCCCACACCACCATACCCCGACCGTAATTATCGTACCTTCCCGCAGACTAAAACAATTCCCTACTCGTATTATTGATTTTAAAACGATGGTACGACGCCGTACTGAGCGTCCATCATCAGACCCCCCGAGCTGACGGGGCTGTATACCCGGTCTACCTCCGACTCGGTTTCGCTCCGTTTAGCGAACCGACCCTTGATCCTGGGTCGGGTCTCCGCGTATGCTTTCCTCGAAGCGTATCGGATGGTCTTCTCGAACTTCCGGTTCTTCCTTTTCTCTCTGTACCTCAACACCCTCGCTTCCCGGTCCATCCCGCCCAGTTGGGTCGCCTGGTTGTTACCCGCAGACCCGATTCCGCCGGATTCGGAGCTGTTGCTCATGTTTCGCCCCAAGGAGAACGACATTTCTGACACTGAGTCTGGTACAACCCCAACATCAAGCGAGGACGTCGAAACCTATAAAAAAAAAAATTTTGCCTTCCCATAATTAGTATTAATCATGTGGAAATCTGGTTTTTTAAAAAAAATTAAACAGTTCCTTCGGAACGAAGTCAATGATGTTTAGATATTATACTCACACTTTGGCTTGGGTAGCTACTAAAAGAAGAAAGCTTCGATCTGCAAAAATCAATATCGAAGCAACTCTCCGAGTGATTGATCATCGGCGCCGTAACAGGTTTGTTTTGAACCGGCACAACGCTGTCGTTTGCCGCGCCGTGATTGTTATTATTCTGATAAGAATTGGAGTAATCGAAATCCATAAACGGATCCATTTCCGTGAAGAACATGTCGCCGGACTTGACTTCCGGAGCACCCACGACCTTGGAATTGAAATTCTGGTTGGGAACCATCCACGGAACTGGTTCGGGATCGTCGGTTTGGAACCCGTCGGAGCAAATCCCGTTGTCGCTGGGGACGAAGAAGTTGAAAGCAGCAACGGCGGAAGAGGATTTCGCCACCAACTCAGCAGAGTCATAAAAGGGCTCCACCGGGACGCGCTCGTGGCGGCGAGCAAGTGGGTTGGCGGAGTGGATGTCGGAATCGCAGGTGACACAGAGAGCGGCGGCGTCGGCCTTGCACGTGACGGAAGCAGGGGCCTGCTCACAAACCTCGCACATCCAAACACGCTCGTGGCGGGAAGCGAGCTTATTACCGCAGTGAATTCGGGAGTCACAGGCCATGCAGAGGGAGGCGGAATCAGCACGGCAGAACACGGCGGAAGCCGCAGATTTGCAGGAGTCGCACGGCTTGGCGGCGACGCTCCACCCGCCACGTAAGCCCTTAAGGCCTCCTCTCTCAATTCCCATATGAACGAACGAACAAGTTGGAAGCTTTGCGTGGGAAGGGATTAACTGTTAGCTGATTGGGTGCGAAAACGAATTGTGGGAAGGAAGCAGCAAGGATTTTGAGGGCTTTTGAATTGAGTTGTGTGGGGAGCTTTGGTTTGGTTTTCAATTATCTATCACAGTGACGAGTCTTAGAGAGGAAATCTAGGAGATGACGAATGAGGGGAGAACACGTGGGGGGCTGGCAGCCACGTAAAAATGGCACCTTAAGACCATGAAAATAATAGAATAGATATGTCATGGAGAAGCATATAATATATGTGTATATATATATATAAGCAATATTACTATTAGTAGCTTAGTATTATTAATATTAGTTGTCCCTGTGTTGGTCTGTGCCGACGTGGGACCCACAAGAAGATTATTATGAGAAGATGAAATGGAAATGAACGTGAGAAAGGTGTTGAAATTCACTGCACATGGGTTTCTCTGACCACTTCGTCCTCTTACTGTTATTATCAAAATTTGTAAAGTTTAAATTGGATTTTGGAGGAATTTCTGATTCCACAGTTTCAGAAATTGGGTCAGGTAGGTCATAATTATAAGATTCGATAGAGTAAGGCAATAATATAAGTGGAATTTTTAGTGCAATATTATGGATATGGACTAGGGAAGAACACGCTTTCGCGTACCATGAAATCCAAAAGTTCTTTACTCTCGAGGGGCCATGAAACAGGTCAAGAGAAGCAAGCATCTCGAAAAGCAACAATGAGATAACATTTTTCAAACCGGCTTAAAAGTTGCGGAGACTTGAGTACGGTGTGATTCATCGACGGAAAAGACTATATAGCGGTCAAAATAATGCATGCCACAAAATTTAAAAATTTTGGTTAAAAATATCACTTTAAAAAATTTATTAATTAAAAATACTTAAATTTAAATAAATATAACTCTTATTTAACTATACAGAATATATTTTTAGTTATGTATAAATAATTTTTATTCTTAAAATTTGTGTACATAATTAAATATGCAATGCATAGTTAAATAGAAGTTTCCAAGTGAAGATGAGTTGTATTAAATTTCTTTGCTCATTAAATTTTTAAAAAATATTTTAAATAAATTTTTCCTCAATTAAGTTGGCAGCTATCAGATTGATTGGCATAGAAATTAGTAAAGCAATGCCTTGTAGTTTATGGTGCCCAATCTGTATAAAGTCTAAGGACTTATTAATTTGTAACACATTGGAAACATGATTCTACAAATTACGAGTTAAATAAAGATAATTTAAAAAAGATATAATTAATACCTTATTTAGTTACTTATGATAAGAATCATATGTTTCTTTCAGAAAGTATCTCATAACAATAAGAACAGATGAAGGTATAGAGTTACAATTACATTACATGCATGTTTGGATTGACAATTTAACTTTTTAATCCTAATTTTACGGTTTACGAAACAAGTATGTGGGGAAAAAAAATTATCTCGATTTATGTGAATATGGTTATGGAGAGCGAATTTATACAAACATGAGATGAGATGGGTTAAAGAAAGAGTAGGTTGGGGGACAAAAAAGGAAGTAAGTAGGGTGGTTTGTGTGTTAGGAGGGAATTGGAAGTAGGTTTTATATGTGATAACGTGGAGAATTTGTTAGGGTTGTAAGAAGGGGAAGAGTGGGAGGGAGGGGATATTAATTGGAGAGATATATAGGGTTGGCTCCATCTTAAAATTTGGCAGCTGGTTGGTTTTGGAATTGCGTCTCCCTGCTCCAATCCTGATCCTTATGCCAACCTGATTCTCCCCTCTAATTTTCAATTATATATTCTTCAAGTCATAAATATTAAAGTTAGTTAAAGGCTAAAAGTATACGCTTAAAATTTTATATTTATATTAAATTTTATTTTAGTGTTTAAATTAGTTTAAAAATATATTTTTAGTCTTTTAAATTTAACACGATTAGTACCAGTTAACAGAAAATACTGACTCATTAAACTTAAATAATAACTATACAATTAATCGTTGACAAAATAAAATTGTATTTAAATCATTTTATATCGTGTTATATTTTATATTAAAGAATTAAAATTTATACATAGTTTATTTGCATTTAATTCTTAAGTCATCTTTTTAAATTTGTTAAGTCAACGATGTTAAATTTAAATGACTAAAAATATACTTTCTAAAATTAAAAGACTGAATTAAAATTTGATATAAATATAGAAGATATTAATCAATTTATTTATACTATTTATTATTTTTTTATAAATTAATTTATGTCATTTATAAATTAATATTGTATATAATATAATGTTATACATGAATATTTTTAAAAAAATATGTCATAATTGTTATAAATTATAATTAATTATTTTATTTAAATTAATTAAGTCCCTCTTGAATTAAAGAGAGGAGTTGCGTAACATAAAAGCACTCTATTAATAAATATGAAAATCCTGTAAATTTCATCCAACGCACAAGAGACAAACCCCAGCAAGTTATTCATAAAAACTCTCAAATAGCATTTGAGTCATCTTCCTTTCATTCAACATTTCTATTCTGCTGTTTATTCTATTATTTTCGTCTTCTCTCTCTCTCTCTCTAACACACACACACACTCACACGCCGAGAATTGATAGGATTATATAAAATTAGTTAAATGATGAGAGCACGTAGTTCATATTATTATTATATTCATATATAATCAAGGAGGGTCACATTTATAGGGAGTATTTTCCCCTGGAAAATTTAATTTTCTTAAATCAAAATGTTTATAATATAATAAAACATTGTTTTATGTAATAATATAAAATTGTTTATTATACCTGTCGAGGGGTCAGCTCAGTTGGGTGCTTGACCTCTAAGTTTAAAAACAATCATATATATATATATATATGCAATTAAGAATATTTTTTTTGAAGGACCAGTTTTTATTTTGTATTTTCCTGCAACTTCCTTGGTGTTTTCTTATAACGTAATGTATTTGGCTTCATAATTTAGCAAAGTTGGATGCGCCAGATCTTGAGCCATCGCCAGCACTCTGCGGTCAAATATCATGCTAATTTTCTCTATCTCTGTCTCATTATGTGTGTGTTGCCATGCTTTGATGATATTGGCTCCCAAACAATTGTTGGCCAAAGCAAAAAAAAAAAAAAAAAAAAAAAAGATTTTAAGTTTTTCTCAAATAAATTATCTTGGCTGCCTAAATTAAAGTATCCTTTGACAGGACCTGTTTACTTTATTAATAATTCTGAAAAAAATAGAACGGGAAATGAAAACTCGTTTAAACAATTAATTTTTTAATTATTGTTGATTTCTATGAGGAGTTCATCTTTTCTCTATTTTTATTTTTTTTTGTATGATGAATCTTTTATTTCACAAAAGTTGAAGAATAATAATGATCAATTTTCTCTATTTTTTTTGTTTAAAAAGACATTTCTAAAATAGCTATTTTTAGTATAAATCAATCATAATGATACCACATTAATAAACAAATTATTAAATATTTGAACTTATAATTACAACAAAAAAATAATTTCCATTAATTAAACTTTCATCGGAACATAATACTATATTCATACATAATACTATATTCATACAGACTAAAAATGACTTAATAATTGGCATGGCTAAATTATACATACACACATAAATTTTGCATAAAAATAATAAATTTATTAAATTAAATTTTTTAAAATTTATGTACTGATAAAAAATAATAAAAAATCTCTATTTATAAATTTTATTAATTAAAAAGATGTAATATGTTGTCAAGTATAAAAAGTATCAGCACATTAAAAGATTTATATATTGGGAATACTAGTAATCAAACTCGGTTGTTTTAAACAATAAAATTTTTAAATAAAAAAATTTGACAGATTTCTTGGGGCTTATCCTGTAAGTCGTGTTTTGTTTGCAACCATTATTGCGTTTCCTTGCTGGCGCTCACACGTGTCTTTGCCTACTTTCGGCAAACCCTCTTCTTCTTTTCTCATTCTTCTCACTATAGGCTCCTTCCTTCCCCCTTTACCCTTTTTAATCCCTTCACTGTTATATTACTTCCTTTACCTCATTCACCAACCCACTTAAGAATATCTTGTTTTGGCAGATAAACACAATATGACTAAAATAATTTGGATAATAATATTCCCTCTAGTCCTAAACATAATAAAATTTTAGGATTTTAGAGACTTGTTTAGTTTTGGTCTAAATTATAAGAAACAAATAGCTTATGATGTTCCGCGCATTGTTTACATTACTTTGATCATACCCTTTCATTAAATTGTGAGAGTAGTAATAATTAATATTTATTAAATATAACATAGAAGTTGAAATATTAAATTGCGGGTATTTGTGGAAATAAAATTTTAGTCATTCTTGTACCAAACAAAAAATAGTCCTTAACATCCTTAATAAAGATAACCGCTTTTCTTAATTTTGGGGAGATAGCTATCTCCTCTTTATATAGCAAGTCATTTATAAAACTTGGCCAGAAAAAATGGCCATTTCTAAAATATTTGAAGAATTTAATTTTTCCCCATTTAAATAATAACCCTCAATAACTACTATGCTATCAGTTTCTTATTTTACTTATTTTTCTTAATCTTGGCGAGGTAGGTAATGATAGCTTCTATTTAAGAGCGAAAAGAGTATTAGATGTTCTTAATTAATTATTGATATAATATATTGTGTTTTACTAGATGTATTGATTTGAATAACCACATCCGAAGTATCTTAATATTGCACAATCTTAATTAGGATGATAAACCCTTTTAAGGATTAATTTGAGTTAGTTACTTGCATAATTCCTTTAAAGATCTCTAAATTATAGGCCACTCAATCCCATCCATGCTGCCATCACAATTAAGACCGTTTAAAAAGTCTCGCTACATGGAAATTTCTCTTCAAGTATTTTTCTTTTGTATGTTTAGGGGCTATTTGAATACAATAATTCTTTAAATAGGGCACTCTTAGCCTTAATTTGCATCATACCATTGACGCCTACCTAGTATAAGGTTTGGTGTGGCTTCCGTTTTTACTAATTGATATTTTTTTTTTATCTTAAATCCAAGATTTAAATTTCTTTTATCTTCTGTATTTATTATTTTTTAGACTATTCTATTTAAATATATATATTAATTGTACAAATAAACGTAGTTTTCAATATATAAATGAATAAAATATAGTGTTTGAAGAAAATTAACATATATTTTTATAAATAATTAATTTTTTAAATTTTCTTGGGGTAAAAAAATGGCAATACATGGTTGACATGGTTGAAATAGTGAAAAGAGGGGAATAAATAAAATAATAATTAGTAAATGCTAATATGAGACCATATACTAATACGAGGATATGAGAAGGAAGTGCGCATGCATCGTTAGTTGATGAGGTCATTCCACTCAATAATAATAATAATATTTTTTTTTTACAAAAAAAAGTCACAGAGAGAGAGAGACGGTGGAGGGGACCACCGGAGCAGGGACGGAGGCGGAGATAAAGGTTTTTTTTTTTCACCTGATTTATTATAGTTTTATCCCTATCATATTAAGATCTGACTCGCGTTGCATATTTGTCAGTCTCTTAACAAAAAAATTTTATATACGTCAATGTTTAAATTTGAGATCTTATTTAAAATGATACTGAATTATTTATAACTTAGACTAATTCTTTTTTTAGTAGACGGAGATAAAGTTAAATAATGAAAAGTCGGTTATGACCTGACGACCTCTGACTATTTCGTGCTCACAATGATACAAATGTAACCCCACATCGTGACTCCTAGCTGCTGCAATTTTATACCCTTGCAGAAACAATATTACTGACCTTTCAAACAATCACATATTAACAATATAAGAGAGAGAGTTAAAAAAATAATTAAAATATTTTTAAAAAAATATTATTAATTTTTTTAATATAATCGAATTAGTTAAATAAATATTATAATAAATTTATATTTTTAGTAAGAGTTTGTTGTTTTAAATATTATATTTCACGATGATGAATTAGATTGGAAGGAATGAATAATAAGATGTGAATTAGAAAGAAGAGCAGTAGAGATTAGAAAGAGAGGTGAGTTTTCATGTGGGCGGTGCAAATGGTGAAACGTTGAAAGAGACTGCTTGGCAACTTGCTGCTCATTCACGGGGCGGCTGCTCTGTCCTACTCATACAAAGAACCTTTCCTTCGTCGTCTTCTCTTCTTCCCCCACCTTTTCTACAACTATTATTAACATCCATCCAAATTCCTATTCATTTTCTTAAAAAATATTTTGAATATTATTCATCTCTTATTATTTATTTGTTTTCTTTTTAAAAAAGAAAGAAACCGTTGGGATCAGGTTAAACTCTAATTGACTTGCCCTATTTCCCAAGGCAACAGCTTTTTGCATTTATGGCATATTTATTGGCTAATGTTTCCCCTAAAGTTGGCATAAACATCTTCAACTTTATAATACGCTTCACATTTAGTTCATTATAATATAATTTTGTTCCCATGAGACCTATTCTTCTTCAGAGTTTTTAGTTTGTAGCCTTTCATTTTAAATTCAGATTTCTTGAATTCTAAAAGGGAAACAAACTTTTGCACATTTTTCCTTTTCACATTTTTGGCTTTTACTCCCATGAAGTAAATTATTCTCATATATTCTTGTAAATACATTTAAATTTAAATTACATAATATTTTTACTCTCTCTAAAAATGGGCATCCTCTAACTTCATGAATTTCTTTTGGTACAAAATTTTTTGGAAGGGGGTTGGGCTTACCTTTAGGCTTAAACTTAGACACCTAGGAGTTATAATGTATCTCTAAGCGCTGTGACTGGCACCACAACAAAGTGGTACTCCCTAAAGATCGAGCATACTCTAAATAGTTATATATTTTACCTATTCGCTAGCTAAACCCACACACAATGGTCACTCCATGAAATTAAAGATATATTTTTTTTGTATAAAAATTTTTGGAAAAGGGTTGGGCTCACCCACGATTCAAAAGCAGGGCGAAATCTCTTTTCCTTTTAGGTGATACCAATATCGGGTAGGGCGAGCCGTCTATTACCTTCAGACATAAATTTAGGTACCTAAGAGCTAAAATGTCTTTCTAAGTGTCTCAACTGAAATCACAATAAGGTGGTACTCCATAGGATTTAGAAATTAAAAGATATAGTATGTGTATTTGTGTGTTTGTGTTCTTAGGATAAAATTATAATGTTCATATTTAGAAGTCCATTTCCGAATAAGTGAAAAAAGGCAAATGGGCTAAACCTAGAATGAGGCCCACATAGTTTGGAGCAGGCCTATAAATCTGAACATTTGGATTCAGAATGCAAATACTTCCATAAGTTCTCCATCGCAATTTACAAATCATAAATCTCGAATAAAGCTATTTCTTTCAATATATTATACATTTCTCTATTAATTATACAGATAATGAACTATAGCTCTTCGAGGAACTTGTCAAGGGATTTGGTTAAAGTAATAGGTTTCAAGAAGATTGCTTGCCAAAACAAGCTGTATGTATAGTATGTATAGTGAGTGCTGATGCGACTATCCGATTTTGCATGCCACAAGGTTTGCCTACCTGGTCTCCCATGACTTATTCCAGAGCTGTTATGGCATCTGATAATCAAGTTTGCGACTAGGTTGGCAGCCGTGATGTGTGTGAATCTGATCCCGGCGCTCTCTTCTTCTTCTGGTACACAACAATGAATATTGCAGCTAAGAATGCAACTCCAGCAGCTCCTCCACCATTTAACAATACTTGGAGGTAGCAAGGTTTCCCACATCGTAGATCTATATTCCCGCAAGCTGGACTAGTCAGCTGTTAGTAGTGTCAGATACTAGTGGGTAAATCCAAAAAGAAAGAAAGCTTGCGATGGTTGCAGCTAGCTCTTCATGAGAATATCTGACGGCTGAGGATTTGGCCCAGCCAAGGTTGTTTCATTGATCTTGAATATCTCTACCCCATTCAATATTGCATCATAGTAAGAGCAATCCATAATTGGCACCCCCTTTTTAGAGACCATGACAAGTTATGTGAACATGTTACAGGGCTTCTTCTTTTTTCTTTTCCCCTTGAATTATAAGGCCAGCCAAAGCTTGAGTGAAAAGAGAAGCTAGGAAAGAAGCTCCTAGTTAAGAACTACTTAAGAAACAAGCCAAAAGAAGCTGACAGCAGCACTCTGTCTACTAGATGATATTTTCAACATGTCCAAGTTATTAATTTAATAATTTTAGAATTCGTTTTTGTTAGAAATTTATTTATTTTTTTCAAAATATAATTCTGTACTCAGGGACCTGTATAGTTGAGTACATAGTTATCCATTTTCCTAAAAATTTAAAATAGCCAATCTTTAGGCACTTCAATCTTGATTGTTTAAAATTGAGCCCTCTGTATCTTTTAAGTGTCCCAAAAATAAAATAGAAAAAATAAAAATAAAAATAGAAAATAATAAATTCTAAAATAGGACTGTTACTAATAATATAGGGATATATTAGGAAAAAAATTATAACTTTAAAAGATAAAGTAGATTGAGATTTTATATTTAGAAAAAAATTTAACACCCTATCTAGCTTTTATAATTAAGACGGAAGGATTATAGTGTAACAAGCCACATCAATGTGTGCGTGTGTATTGGGTTATATGATAACACATGGTTGAGACGGAGGGATTATAGTGTAAAAAAATTAGGATTCTGAATGTTTGTTACAACTGTTGTATCATCACACATTATATCACAAACGCTACTTCACAATAATTTAAAAACATAAAAGGAAAAAAATTACAGAGAGACATATTATGACTCAACTATGAAGATGTAGAGGCGATAAACCAAAAGTTATAACACACATTCAAAATCCTAATTTTTTTTTTGTCAAAAAATTCTAATTTAAGTATTGTAAAATTTGTTAAAAAACAATATAATAATTCTTTGTATGAAGGTATATAAGTTCCATATAAATATGCAAATTGGTGCTATTAAAACAAAGAAAAAGAAAATATGTACTTTAAACATATAGCAACATTACAATACATCATCTGAACACAAGAGAAGAAAAGTCAAATCAGGAAACTCCACGAGAGAAGTATGTAACTTTCCAAAAGCATGTCTAACGTGTTCTTCCCCCTCCCTAATTTTTTCCAATTGATTGGCTATTAAACTAATGTGACAACTAAAGTCAATCTTGAGAACGATCCTTATGTTTTTGTTTTTTTTATATAATTTTATAATGATGTGACTGATCCCTGCTATTTCATCTATGATAGAGAAAATTCACTCAGTTTTTGTTTATTGTGCAACTAAAAATAAAATAAAAGAATAGTTTAAAAAGTGCTAGATGCGCAAAATTTATTTTAAGATATTGAGTATTATAAAAAAATATTTTAAAATATACATACATAAAAAATTATTTTAAGATATTAAAAAATATTTTAGACTGATGAATACAACTTAATCATATTTCTATTAAGTGATACTCCTTTGAGTTACATGCATGACAGAGGCATGTTCTATAATTCCTTTGTTTGTCCCTTTCATCATCTACCTCAGTTGTGTCTGTAGTAGAAAAACAAACATTGTATTTGGTAAAACATTGGAGCTCGCTGTAACATCTCAAGTCATTATCAGTTTGTAGTTTAACTTTTGAGGATTTTTAATATTATTTTGTCAAATTTTTATCCTTCCGTAGAATTTATTCCCTCAAATTCGTTTTGTTTAAAGTGGTAATAATAATATTAAAAATATGTGAGTGTATTTTATAACAAAATTCCTTTCTATTCTATAATTGAAGGTAACGAGGAAAAGATATAAAAAAATAATTAAATAAATATAAAATATTTATAAATTTAATAAGATATCATCCAAATGATTCATTTGTACTGTTCAACTATGAAATATGCACTTATCACTACATATTAAGAATATTTGATATAAAAGACTTAGTTAGAGCATTCTATGTTAGATATTGAGTTATTTATATACATTAAATAGTATGCCAACATAATAATTATCATATATATTCGGTCATAAACGCTTTTAATTAATTATCACCTTCTTTCTTCCAGAAATCAAAGCATTCTTCCTCTGCATCTGCATGAAAAATTATCAATAATTGAAGTGTGTTTTGAGTCATCAGTCAGTCATGAATTAGGTTTTATTTTTATTATAAATGATTGCATGAGGATTTAATTTGAAGGGAAGGAAGTGAGTAGGTGGGAGTTGGAACTTGATCAATTTTGTAGGGACTGAAATTGGGGAACGTGTAACACACCAAACATAATATATTCAATTTAAAAATGAGGAGTCCTTCATCTTTGTGGGGTTTTCATTGGCCATTTGTTGGGAGAACATCTTCTCCTTTCCCTTTCAACATTATTGGATCAAAATTTCAATAATTTAAATTTAATATTTCATAAAAATATATAAATATTTGTGTGGTTTTCATTGGCCATTTGTGGGTCGTACGCTTATCTTTTCATTGCAGCCTCTGATGCTCTTTCACCATATGAAAATAAGAAGAAAAAAACTCCAAATGTAAAAAAAAATGACAATAGGATGGAGCAAAATATTTTCTAGACCCATAATGGGGAAAAAGAAAAAAAGAAAAAAAGAACAAGACCACACACGAATGGCTGAAAAAAATAAATAAAAACATAACCACAATATAAATATTTTTTATAGGCCAACCTCAATACATCTGTCTAAACACGGGCCACATATTTTAATATGCATCCAACGAGATCAATATATCTCTAGAAAACTATTAGCAACTTAGTGATTAGTTTATTTGTAATATTCTCTTTTTATTTAATTATTCCACCTAATTTAATATTTCCTTTTTATATGCCTTTATATTTTGAAATATCTAGAGATACATCTAAAAATGCCAAAGTAATTTTGTACTACCTTCGCTCCTATTTATAAGAGTTAGTTGAAATTTCTTGATACATTAAAAAACTAAATAAATTAATTAATTATAATTAATATAAGAGTTAATTGACTAATTTAGGTATATTAAATAGTATATAATATAAATTTATCTGGAGAGACTAGATTTAATTATACTTTATTTAATTTTTTTAATCTCCTAACAAAATTAACTAAGTGAAAATGTTTTTTTTTTTTAGGACTATCATCATACCAACTTTTTTAATATAGCGCCTTCTACTATTGTTTATTTTCATTCCTGTTATTATCATTTGGGGTGGGTGGGGATGAAATTTTCTTGAAATGAGAGAATAATGAATTTATTTTTTGAAAATTATATAAAATTTAACTTTTTAGTTAGACAAATATTTCTACATTTAAAGAATTTATAAGACTAATAATAATATTTATTATGGACTGATTATCATAATATTTATTAATAAGTAGATACCGCCCAACCCGTGCGTTTGCACGGGCTTATACCCGTCTTGTTTGGCCTAAAGTTATTATGGAGTACGACCAAAGGACAATCTGTTGAATGAATATGGACAGATTAAGTACAAATGAGAGTGTTACACGCCTATATAAAAGAAGTAATATTTCTTTGTAGTTTCTTTCTTTACATTTATCGCCAGTTCCAATGAAAAGTTAATAGAAATTAAAATTTAAAATATTTGATAAACTGGTCTAGATTATATTATTATGGGGTACTAAAATAGAATGGTTTAAAAAAATTATTTAATTTATTTAATACTATTACACCATACAGTGGGTATTTACAAGTTTATAGGAAACGTTTCCAGAGGAATCACATCTCTCATATCTTATGCTAAAGTCTCACATGTGAAGACTAAAAAGATAACGATTGTCCGATTGAGGCTTTGTTAAAGACAAAGCAGTGGCTGCAATATGTTTTGAACTCAATCCAGCTACTTCAATCTGATCTTTCTGAGATCCATGCTCAATGTATCTGTCTGGTAGTGTCATGGCTCTCCACTGCACAATTTCAACAATCTCCTTTGAATTATCCAAATACTCCATTGAATTAATGATCATGTGAAAAAAAAAGGGGCAAAAAAAAGGATTGATTTATTGTGGGGGAGGGGGGGTTATGTACCTTGAGATTTCCATCAAGCAGTCCATTCAAGCCTAGGAACTGAGAAACATGCGAGCCAAATCCTCCAATGGAACCTTCTTCAACAGTTATAAGAACTTCATGGTCTCTAGCTAGCTGCTTCATCAGTTCTCCATCCAAAGGCTTACAGAATCTGGCATCAACCACAGTTGTTGAGATGCCTTGAGTTTCAAGTAACTTTGCTGCTTCCATACAGCTTTGAACAATTGTTCCATACCCCACAAGTGCCACCCTGCTTCCTTCCTTCAATACCCTTCCTTTCCCAACCTACATTCATTTCAAGTCTCCATCAGCACAAAATGATCGAGTTATGACTACTTTCAAATTCAGTGCTGTTAGTTTGACCAAAAGCCATAGACATGATTGCATGTGACTTTTGTCGTCTATCCACATTATTGACCTTCTTTAATACATTACGAAGTTATTCAGAAAGTTACGTTTACAATGAGTACCTCTAGTGGGGTTCCTTTGTTGTTCGGTGGAAGAAGCGATCCAATGCCATTTCCTCTTGGGTACCTGAAACAGCTAGGGCGATCATCTATGGCTGCAGCAGTGGCTACCATGTGCATGAGCTCGGTTTCATCAGAAGGAGCCATGACCACCATGTTTGGCAGACAAGCCATGAAAGTTGTGTCAAAGGCACCACAATGAGTTGGTCCATCAGCACCTACAAGCCCCGCTCTATCTACTGCAAATCTCACTGGAAGCCTTTGAAGGTCCACATCATGTGCTACCTGCAAATTAAAGTCACAAGTTAAAAAAGTGATGATTATGACGGGGACAAAATAAGAATTATTTGCCGCATCAATCCTAAAAGTTTCACCAAAATTTTGTTAATTACCTGATCAAAACCCCTTTGCAAAAACGAAGAGTAAATTGCACAGAAAGGCTTAAGTCCTTCAGCAGCAAGTCCAGCAGCAAAGGTAACAGCATGCTGCTCTGCTATGCCGACATCGAAACATCTTTCAGGGAGCTTCTTTTGGAATAAGTTAAGTCCAGTGCCTCCTCCCATGGCAGCATGGATGGCAACAATTCTATCATCAGCCTCAGCTTCTGCTATTAGAGACTCTGCAAAGTACTGAGTGTAAGAACGAGTGCTTGTTTTGGACTTCATTTGCTTCCCCGACATGGGATCAAACTTCACAACACCATGCATCTTGTCTGGTGCTGCTTCAGCAGGAGCATAGCCTTTTCCTTTCTCAGTGATGACATGAATAAGAACAGGTCCTATGTTTGGCATGTCCTTGATTTTCTTCAGAACACATACGAGGTCTTCTACATTATGGCCATCCACTGGTCCTATATAGTAGAGACCAAGCTCCTCAAACAAGCAAGCACTTGAACCACCCACCATTCCTCTCATATAGGTATCCAATTTTGCTGCAATATCATGTGTTTGGCCTCCAATTTGCTTGGTGATTCCCTGTTAGAGAAAGACTCGTGAGCTAAAAGGCTAATCATCACATGGGTGGATCCCACCATGTTTCACCTATTTTCACGAGAAAACAATATGACTATTACTATGGGGCTGTGGGGATACATACCTTGGCAGCCTCACGTAGTTGATGGAACTTTCTACTTGTTTGCAGTCTTGTGAGGGCTTTGCTCAGAGCGCCAACCGGAGAAGCAGGGCCGTCAACGGTGGCGGTGGGAAGGGAGACTTGTTCATTGTCATTTAAGATTATTATAAGATTGCTATCAAGAAAACCAGCATTGTTCATTGCCTCGTATGCTTGTCCCGCAGTCATTGCGCCGTCACCTATCACTGCAACCACTTGGTTCTCCTTCCCCATCAAGTCCCTTGCAACCGCCATCCCTGAATTACCCAGAAAATACACAGTTCATGATTAAACAAAATGCAACTGATATATATTGTTGACTATGACTTATGAGGCTGATATTTATCACTCTTATCGACGATTATATATATATATATATATAAAGTATAGATACCTAAGGCAGCTGAAATACTAGTGGAGCTGTGACCAACTCCAAAGGCATCGTGAACACTCTCGTCTCTCTTGGGGAACCCTGCGAGTCCACTGGTCTGTCGTATAGTGTGCAAGCTCGATCTTCTTCCAGTCAAAATCTTATGAGCGTACGCCTGCAACCCAGATCGATGTTTATTTATACATGTTTAAGAACTACACAAAGGTCATACGTTGGTAAATTGAGTTTCATAAACAAGAGTTTTTCCTATTATCAATTACCTGATGACCAACGTCCCAAATGATCTTGTCTTGAGGAGTGTTGAAAACATGGTGGAGTGCCACGGATAACTCCGCCACGCCGAGGCTGGAGCTCAGATGGCCTCCGGTCTTTGAGACCGTGTGAACAATCTCTTCTCTCAGTTCATCGGCAAGCGCAACTAGCTCCTGATAGTTCCCACCAGATCATGTTCATTAAAGTTCACATTATTGCAGAGAAATGATAGTGATCTGGAATGGCATAGAAAGGATCTTTACCTGAAGGGATAGATTCTTCATGTGAATGGGATAATTGATGGTGTCCAAGATCGGAGTAGAAGGTTTCTCGCCGGAGAAATTCAGAGTCTTGGTCAACTTTCTTGACTCCAGGGGTTTCTCCTCCTCACCAACACTACTGCCAGCTCCTCCGGCAGCCATCATCATCATCACTCTGTTCATCTGAAAATCAAACAGAAACCAAAAAATGTCACCATCTTAGACTCCATTAACAACGTGGAAAATTGGTTTGAAATCATTGATCTCATCATAATCATAAATACCCTTTGGGCGTTAGTTGCAGAAATTTTGGTGGTTCGGAATGAAAGAGTAGAGGAGGAGGAGTTGTTATCCTGAGAATAGTGTAGGGGAAGGAAACTAGTGCTGAGAACAGCGGAAGCCATTGTTGAGTTGTTGAGAGAAAGAGAATGAGCAGAAAGCTTGTGTTATATTATTTGTCGAGGAAGAAGAAGAAGGAGAATAGTAAGATGGGGCTTGAGGTTTGAAGGTGCTCAGAGGAAGACGGGTTCCTGGGGAATTTATAGGACTGAGTTTTCCGCTTTTTGTACTGTTCATGCTGACCGTTTGACGTCACAAGTATAACTTTTAATTTTCAACTTGAAGGCGAAACATTTGGCGCATCACGCAAAAATAACATTTGAACTTTAAAACTAATATAAATTTAGTTTAATTATATAACATCTCGTTATATTTTTTTAAATTTTAAGTTTATTTTTTAAAAAATATATTTATATTAAGAAAAACAATCATAAATTTATAAATTTTAAAATTAATATACCTGATAATAAAATCTAATTAGTATTATAAAAAATTAAATTTTAAAATTTTAAATTAAAATTTTTTATAAAAATATATTATTATTTACTTATTAACTATAATATATCGATATTAAAGTGTATAAAATAAAATTAATTTAAAATTTTAAAATTTAAATAGTATATTTTTAAGATTTTTTATTTATTATTATTGTTATCAAATTTATGAGTTGATTAATTAAATTTACTGGCTATACATTTTTAATTTATAAAATTTTTACAAGTTATAAATTCAGTAAGTTTACTTATTAAATTTAATATTTATATAATTCTAATTTATAAAATTATATTAATTTATTCTTAAATTCATATTAACTTTTTAGATTTGATTGAGATTAATAATTTCGTATATGAATTTTATAAAAAAATTTATTGAATATATTGAATTATAAATGTCAATAGATTTAATTTTAAAATATATTTAAATTATATTATTATCCTATTTTATATTTTAGTTATTTAATTATAAAGATAAACTTTTACCGGTTTACCATTCTAGTTCATGATTTATGTTTATATTTCTTTCACGTGCTGCTTTAAACTCGTGAACTCAAGGTATTTTATTCAGCTTCAGTGTGGTGGCATGGGGTTCCACACAGATAGCGACAGGTTAGGTAAGGGCGAACAATAATAAATTTGAGCAAAATGAAATCTTTGTTCCTCGTATAGGCTTATCTATCTATTATTTTTAAATATAAATTTAAATATTTAAAAATTAAAATATTTTTTTAAGTATAAATTAAAATTATAATAAAATAATACACTCTAAAATTTAAATATACTTTAAATAATAATATATTTTATTTTTTTATTAGTTAAATTGATAGACGATAGGTATCAGTTTATTTATTATGGTAATAGGTGGATAAAAATCACATTTCGAATTTTGATAAAAATAAGCATAAACCTGATAATATTGAATGAGGTGCACAATCTTACGCATTTTTATTTATAATTAATATGAAAATTATGTGTTAGTCTAAATAAAAAATGTTTTAACTAATTAAATCCGAGATTTTGAATTTAAATAATATAAATACATGAAACTCTTTTAAAAGATCCTAATTACGTTGATATTATTTAAATTTAACTTGATTAAATAGTTATATATAAAAAATTTCTGTGCCCCATGCAATATATAAAATTTGTCTTTAATTATATGTTTCAATAAAATTTAATTGTTAATATATATCACACTGTAAACAAAATAAAAATTCACATATTCTCCTAAAAAATCATTAATGTATTATATTCTTTTGAATTTGGAAACAATATTATATAATTTTATATTTGTGTTAAATAGTCATTTTTGAGTTGCATTATTGTTTTGTTAGGAAAGAGAATTTGAAATGATGGAGTACAGATTCAAGTCCTTTTCACAAAAAACCATAGTTATCAACTACTTATTTGAGATTAAAAAGTTAGTTAAGCATGTGGCTTAGGTTTGTGCGTTAACCATCTAAGTTAACTAATAGTTTGAAATTATTATTATCAAGTTTATATTCACGATGTTCTATAAAAGAGTTTATATTTTTATATACTACTAAATTATAAGACTATTAATAATATATACATATATATATATATATATATATATATGCTTTATCCAGTATAATGGGAGAGTGCCTCTCTTTCCTACCAATTAACCCAGAAAAAAACAAGAAAAAGAAAAAGTTAAAACACAAAATTGTACTAGGATTTTAAGAAATGGTCCTCCTTTTGAGATATGTATTGATATGAGACAGATACGTTTTATTTCGTTGTTTTTCCAGTCATCATCTGCCTCTGACACGCCTGTAGTATTAATTACTAGTAGAAAAACATTGAACCAAAAACATCTCAAGTCATTCTGAAATTGTTTCATAGGATATGTTTGGATAAAATTTAAAAAAAATACTTATAAAAAAAAAAGTTTATAGACTACTTATAGAAAAAAAATTTTAGAGAAGGGTTTATGGAAAAAAAGTGGTTTTAAATAAATAGGTATTTGGATAGTTATTTTTAGAATGACTTTTTATGATAGTAAATTACCAAAAAAGGTATAATTTGATTTAAAGTAGGAGAAATGAGAGAGGTAGAGAGAAGATAAAAGAGAGGAGAGAGGGTAGAGGAGAGAGAAAAGATGGTGTAAGAAAAAATAGAGATAAAATAAGAGAGAGGAGAGAGGAGAGGGGTAGGGATGAGAGAGGAGATAGGGTGTAAGAAAAAGTAGAGGTAATATAGTAATTGGATAGTCCATAAGCTCTTTTACTGTTGAAAAAGCTATTTTAAATAGCTTATTCAAAACCATGGTTTTGCCCAAAAGTACTTATGGACAAATAAGCCTGTTTGTTTTGAAATTTCTCCAAACTAAGGTTTTACCCAAAAGAGCTTCTAAAACTTTGGTTTATAAACTTTCCAAACACACCCATAATCTTATTGGTCCTAATTTTAAATTTTAGTTCTTTTAATATTTATTTTCTAAGGATATTTCCCAATCTCTCATTCCTTATCATCACTTTAGCCAATCATAATTCGCCCCATGAAAAATGTTTTTATTTCTAATAGTTTTTTTGTTGCTTACCTTGAAATTAAATTCCAGCAATTCTTGAATTTTCGTTGCTGAAAAGTAATGTCAGTATTTATTTAAGTTCCAAATTCGTCAACATATGTCTCAAAGGTTAGCTATTTTATTTATGCATATTAAAAAAAATTAACTAATAACTCATAAAATTATAAATTTAAATTATATTATCAATATGAGAATTTTATTTATGAGTGATCTATAAGTACATGTATAAATTTTCTCTGAAATTTCAAGCATGCATTTCTAGTTAGCTCTCATAACTCATTTTACCTAAATTTATCTATATAAAATGGAGAAGAAGAAAAGAAAGAATATATTATGAATATGAAGTGTTTGAGTGTGGACAAATAATATGAAATATATGAACGTGGAAGCTAAGTAGATTCAATTTTGAATGAAGAAAATTTGACTGACTTTGGAAAACGAAGGGGGGAGGAAGGAAGGGAAGTGAGTACGTGGAATTTATTTATTTGGTTGCAAATAACGAGGACTTACGTGGAAGTGGGAACTAAATTTATAAGTTTTGAAATTGTGAAACGTGAAACATACACACAGCACAGAACGCAAATCAATTAGTATAGTGGCCGTTTGTGTGGTTTCTATTGGCCGTTTGTGTTAATAATAATAATAATATATAATAATAATAATATATAAATGTGACAAAGTCAAAGAGCAATCCTCCTCCACGTGATAAACAAGATTTTGCCCAATTTCATCGTACCACTGGGACCCGTGCTGTTGAACCATAGGCTTGTCCTCCTAAGGACTTTTTGGGAGCTCCTCAACCGTAATTTTAGAAAAAATTTTGACCTAAACTTCAGTTAATTTTTTTTTTAAATAAACAGTTGTATTTATCTAAACTTTGATTTGAATAAAATTATAATTTAAAATTATAATTTCAGATAAGTTAATCAGAACAGTTTTTGGAACAGTAAAAGCTATTTTCAACTACTCCATTACTATTTTACCCTTACTTTTTCTTACACCCTCTCTCCTCTATCTTTTACACTATCTCTCATCTCCGCCCTATCTTTTTCACCCTCTTTCATCTCTCCTCTATCTTTTACACCCTCTCCCATTTCTTCTCTATCTTTTTTACCCTCTCTCCTCTCTCATACATACCATTTTTAATAATTTTTCAATTACAAAATCCTTTTTTATAATAACTATCCAAACACTCGTTTATCCAAAATCACTTTTTTCTATAAACTCTTCTTCTCTAAAAATTATTTTTCATAAACTGTCTTTAAACCCATTTTTTCATAAGCCTATTTTTAAAATTTTATCCAAACACACACTTAATAGCATTAGCATCTTCACAATTAAACACTGACATATTAATCTTTAACTTAAAATTATTATATTAAAAATGAAAATATTTAAAATAAAATCAAATGAAGATTTCATTTGATCTAAATTTTCAATATCAATTACCTCATCTTTCTAAATATAAAAATATTATATTAAATAATTAACTTTTAAATATAATTTGTTAATATTTAATTATAGAATAATCATTTAAATTTATAATGTCATTATTTTCTGAGACTACTTATATTAACATCAAATGATTGAAAAAGGGGTTAGACTGAATTTTGATGTAAATTTAATTAGAAAATTAAGTATATACTCTAGCCTATCAATTAATGTTTCAAAATTATTCTATCTTTCAAGAAATATTTCTAATTAAAGGAAATAATCTTATTCAGGTCTCTCAATCCCTCCCTCCACCATAATTAGTCATCAATATACATATCAAAAATACTATTAAATAAAACATTTCATAAATTTTATAAATAATTTAGACTAAAGTATAAATTTGATTATTTACACCAACTTTCAATGTAGCCCTTTTAGTTTTAAAGTGCATTTTTATTTCCTTAATTTTAATAATATTAATATCATTAATAAAAAATATTGACTTAATAAATTTAAATAATTTTTTTTAATATTTTAAAGTTTTTTTTGTTACCCACCCAATTCACCGGAGTTTTACCTTGACTATATCCGGATCTGACCCGCGTCGTACACCTGGCTATAGTGGGTAAGGTGAGTCTCCTAACGAGAATTTTCTGCATAACCAAAGTTCGAACTCGAGATCTTACTTAAGCGATACCGAACTGTTTACCACTCGGACTAACTTCTGTTAGTTAATATTTTAAAGTTAAATAAACGTGATGTTTAGTTTCACAAAAAATGGAAATGTGTCTCCTCTTCTACTTGACAATGGCCTCTGCTTCTCCAAACCCAACAACTTCAACTACAGTATTGAGTTAATATTTTATGTTAAACAAGACTAATGTGTTAATATTAAAAAATAAAAAATAATCTTTTATAAATTTAAAAGATTAAATTAAAAATTAATATAAATTTAGAAGATCAGACATGTATTTTAGTCAACATGACTTACGAATAGTAAAGCCATATATTTTAGACATATATCTTATAAATATAAACACAAAAAACTTATAAAATGTGACTTACGAATAGAAAAGGAGGTAGGGTTTTCCAAATATAAAATTAGACTGATTAAATTGTAGACAGACAGGTGCATCGTCCGTGTTATAACCCAAAGATCTCATGAATCTTAGATTTAATCCAGATTAATACTTTTAAATTAATAATAAACACACCAAATCTTCTTAATTAGCTATTAATCTACTTTCTCATATATTTTTCAAATTTTAAATATAAAAATTAATTAAAAGATTTGTCTTAATTTTAAATACTGTATAAGACATAAATCAATTTATTTTTTAATATTTATTATTTTTTTTAAATTAATTTATCTAACTTTGATATATAATTTAATTTAATGTTATATAGAAATATTTTAGTGTGATCAGATAATATTTATTATAAATAAATAATTTATTTAATTTATTAAAATTAGTTAAATCGCTTTTAAAAAATAAAGATAAGAAGAGTATGAAATAAAAGTAATGACGTGTGAGCACGTTTATTAATCTTATATTGTACAAATAATTGGAAAGCAAACCGAGTGGGATTAGTTTGGATTTTCTGCAACGAAAAGGAGAATGATATCCAAAAAACAGTGCAAATATGACTCAACGTCTCAACCCACTCAATTTATTTACGCACATCTTAATTTTTCCCCATTCTTTTTATAGCATGATGTGGGCATAGAATAGAGTAGTAAATTATTTTATGGCACCATCATAAATTCAATTTACGAAAAGATAAAATATATGACTATTTAAAACGTGTTTAATCTTTAAAAAATACTATTTATTATAATTTTAGTCGCGATACTTAGAGAAGCATCCTAATTTTTAGGTTAGTAGATTTATACCAGAACATAATAGACAGCTCACTCTGCCCGACATTAGTATCGCCTTAAAAAAAGAGAGATTTTATCCTACTCTTAGACCATAGATAAACCTAACCTCTTTTTAAAAATTTTTTTACCAAAAAAACAATTATTTTATGGCAAAGATGTAAATTAATTAAACTCCTCGTGGACCGCTTGCAAAAGTGAAAATGAACTTAAGTGGGGCCCCACCAGATGCCATCTGGATTACGTAAATGGTAGTGATCTCATTCATCTCTATCCCCGTCCATATATTACAGTGTGATCGATGGATTGTATTAGATTTCTATAACGAACATATGAGCTTGGATTAGATTTCTATAACGACCATATGAGCAATTTTAAAGTAAAAAATGGGAATATTTTTAAAATATATAATCGCTCTTTTATTTTCAATTGAGTGGAGACTACAGATTGGCTACGTAGCACTTTATTTTTCTTCTAATCTGGAAATTGGATCAGCTTTCCTACTCAGCTGCCTCATTATCTCTCTTACTTTAAACATGTTGGCTAAATTTATTGGTTTTGAACAAAATCTTACCTAATTGAGATCAACTACATAGATGGAATAACATCAAAGAGTTTTCTCTTCAATTTTCATCTACCCAATTACACAAGACTTCAAATTACTTATATTTCTGTTTTATTTATTGATTATAACTACTTTTAATTATAATATTTAATCCTGATAAATTATTCGTGCGTCTCTTATAAAAAGAATTAAGAGAGTAAATTTGTTGATTTTCAACTTGAAATGGTAAATAAGTTAATTGCTTTTGACACTAAAACGAGGTGCTTTATCATTGTTATTGTTAATTGTTCATAAATATTGCTTTGGTTCAAGTGAAAGGGACTTTAACTAAAACAAATATGGGGTGTCAAATTTGAGTTCATATGAATGTATAAAATACTTTAAGATTAGGATGGCTAAATTGCTTCAATATTGTTGGACCAAAAATATTGCTTCAATATTTGCAATCTTTGCTGGCTTGACCATCTGAATTGATGATTCGGTACAAAATGGAAATTATGAAAGAAAAGAAAAAGAAAAGGCTTTATCACATAAACACAACAATAAAAACATGACGGTTAAGAAAATTCAATACAAATATTTACCTTGATCTCTTTCTATCCTCGAATCCATAGCCTAAAATTAAACCTCACTCCAATCTTCACTATTTATTTACCCCAATTGGTTTTAAAATAATATTGTGGAATTAAAAAAAAAAGATATTTGAGCTACTTTGGTTCGTTTCTTACTATAGATTGTTACTTTATTTCAACAAATATCATATCAATATATAAAATACAAGATTCATATTAATTTATCAGACTCTCATTGCACATAACCCTGCTTGTTACATATTTTTTTAATTGGTTTGCTAGAGCAAATAGTAATAATCTTACACCAGTTAACACGGAACAGAATTAAATAAACTAAATTCAGTAATAACATTACTTTATTTATGCTCACTGACTCTGTTTTAACAGCTATACAGCAAGTTTACCTTCAAGTTTTTCCCAAGATTGAATAGAAAATACAGTTTTGTAGGGTTTACCTGTGCATGATATGGCAAATACCATACGAGATTTAATGAAGAAAGGCAAAGATGAAATGACTTTTGGTTCTTCAGAGGTGATAGTGCAGAACTGCACATAAGTAACGCTTTGATAAAATGTCAATTACGCATATCAGAAAAGAATTTTCGTTAAGAGGCCCCAAAAAAATAAATCACTGACCGATGCCCAAATCTTTGCCACAAGTAAACAAAATAGGAAAGATAATGAAATTCATGTATACGAGTAATGAATGAAAATCGTAATGTCAAGAAATCGATCATGACAAAGATTCATGTGAAAGCCATACCGAGTACATATGTCAACCTTTCCTTTAATTCTCAAGTCCAAGTTCATCAATAAGTCTTAGAAGCTTAGCCGCCTCCAGATTTGAGCGCATTACTCAACCTGCGCGCACAATAAGCTCATACATTAACACTGCACAAGATAACAAGCCAAAACGTGCAAACAGAAAAGGAAAGAAAGAAGCAACGAAAAGGAAAATAAATACTCCTCTATATAGGATCTATTGAACTAATTGAATTATATTAAAGAAGTTAGTTAAATTTGTTACTATGACTTTTTTTTTAAATACCCTAATTATCTTCCTTTAATTTTCTCCCTCCCCCTCTTATTTGATTATTGTTGAAATAGTATCAATAGGAGTAATTTAGAAAAAAATTGATAAATATAAGAAATATGTCCTATATTAAGGACCGGAAGAGTAATAAATAAATAAAGCAAATAAAATCATTGCCATATCTTTCTTCAAATTGACATTTCCATCTATCTTCAAAACAATTTTTATTTTTTATTGCCCTTAAATTAAATTCAACAAACCCCCTTAATGTTCAATGACGGTATAGAGTTCTATCAATTTGTAACTTTCAGGTACAAAACAGATTGTTGTTAAGCACAGGGTATTGTTGGTTGAAAAAGAACAAAGATTCAAAACAGATATTATTACTTTAGTTTATTTAACTTACCAATCAAGGCCCTCAAAAAGCCCTTCACCTTTTATGGCAGAAGCTTTAAAAATAGACCATTGGCGGTTTTTGATCTTGTGTAATTCTAAAGCCTCAGTCACTGCAGCATCATCAAGGGCACCAGGAAGGTCCTGTACAGGGAAAGAGAATTAGAAAAGAGACAAGGAATTTAATAGAAGTCTACTCTTAACAAAGCAAGGATTTTTACCAATACTATCAGCTTTCTAACTCATTTAAATTTAAATGTCTATGTTCCTTGGATAGCAGAATTATACAAGCCAAGACCAAAATCAAGTTCAGACCTGTTTGTTGGCAAAAATGAGAACAACCGCACCTTTTAGTTCTTCCTCCTGAGAAAAATGATCCAAGAAAGTAACAAGTTATTATTATTACTGCATACTTTAATAAGCTTGTGAATTGCAACCATAAGCAATATTAGAAAAATAAATTTCTTTTCACAATCTCTCTCTCCATCTCTCTCTCATATCATACCACAATGCTCTGCTAAGATCTTTATCGGTGATCTCTCCAACGAAATTCCAATGATTAAATTTCTAATAGAAATCATAGATATCGAATTTGGGTAACAATGTTGGCATGATCAAGCACACAAATCAATTAATAATATCCTCGTGCCCTTGTCAGTAATAGACTCAACAAGACAATTCCTCATCTTTTCCAACAGAGAGCTTCTTAGTACCAAAAACACAGTTCCACTCACATGTTCACACCAAGGCCTGTTTTGTCACTCACTATTTTCCTTCATCTAAAAAGAATAGAGATGGGGGAAAAGCAAGTATTACAAGGGAGAGAAAAGAATAAATTAAGAAATTGGTTTTGGTGATTTTTCTTTTCTTTTCTTTTTTTTTTGGAGAGGGGGTGGTGGGGGAAGAAACAGGGAAAAGAGAGACTGTCAGAGTGGGAGAGAGAATATATGTTAAACTATGATAATTTCTTTTTTCTTTTATTCACTAAAATATAATAATTTCTAATGAAAATGTCTAGAAAAATTACTTGAATACCCACCATTTGTTTTAGTTTCATCCATAAAAGTCAGGCATGTATGCGGGCGTGCACATATGGATGCACCCACAACTCCTATTCATACTTAGACTCTATTTCCACTTGCTGGTGTCCTATAATTCTGGGGAAGAATCAATGGGATATGTGCTGTTAATGAGACATGATTCTTTGGCCCAGTCATGATTGTATATTGTGGTTGGAACTGAAATATTTTGTTTCGCCTTTTTATTCCTGTTTTATCAGGCTTTATGTTGCATGTTTATGATTCTTTTAAGTTGAGGATTGATTAGGTAAACTTTTGTGGTTTGCATTGCCTGTATGTTTCAACTTCTGTTTTGGAAAAAGAAGTTTCATGGTGAAATTCTTTCATGGTAAAATTGCATTTCCAAGAAGGATGAACCACTCTCATTAGGTACCACACCTAAAACCCCATAATTTCACGTTACTCAATGTGAAACTTAGATGTCCTATACTAACCGCCAAGTCACTAACATAGAGCGCCCCTCAAGAGCTGATGTCTTAGCTCAACTCTTCACCCTAGCTTCTCGCTGATCACCTCCTGGGATAGCCATATAAAGTGCCAATGACTAGCTAGCTCTAATATCAAATGGTAGACTCGAGTAGGTGACAATAGCCCAAACATAAAGGTGGCGGGAACACACACTGTCTCATAACGAACCACGCCAAATATTCCATAATACTTGATGTGGAACTTAGGTGCTCCATTCCACCCAATTCCTACTAGGTTCCCTTTTTATTTCACGTTTCCTGAGAATTTTCATATTTATTTCCTTTTATGGTAAATTCAATTAGTTAATTTTCTGTGGTCTACTACCTCTACACATCGTAGCATCTGTTTTGGAATGAAATAAGAAATTTCAGTGACTTCAATACTATAAACACATAAAGACTGCTACTTTTGAGCACTACTAGTATCTATTTACAAATTTTCCAGAATTCTTATACCCATAAACACTAAATACTGATAAGAAGATTGAAAGACAAGAGTTGACATCATATAAGCATCCTGCAAGTGCGGAGCATAAACCAGGAATAGCATACCTCAAGAATTGCATGAAATTCTTCTTTAGCTATCACCAGTCTGTCAGTGTCACTTGAATCAACAACATAGATTATTGCTTGAGTATTTGGAAAGTAGCACCTCCAATAAGGCCTATGCAATGGATATCAAAGCAAGTTGCAACACTCATGAAAACAATAGAAAGTTTATTTTCAACAATCAAGAGCTTATGAATAAAAGACTGCATATAAATGCATACAAGATAAATTTTCTCTAATATCTTGTTAAACCATTCATAACCCAATTTAAATCTGTAACTCATTGGAAGATGATGTTCAGTCTTAATTGTAGGCTTGTTTTCTAAATTTTCTGTTCCTGTAATTTCAAAACGAGTGTGTCCACAATTTAAATAAAATTATAAATGTATGACATTGGGTGGTAAACCAAAGTTTCTTCCTCTTTCTGGTCTGGTTCATATATATAAACTTGAGAATAAATTACATTCGCCCTGCCCAGAAATTTCTCAATAAACCCCTCTAGTTTCAGAATCTTAATCTTCCCTATGTTATAAGATTACTAACAGACCTTATACCTCTTCCAAAATGTCCAAATTACTCAAGCCTACGTTGATATGTAAAATATATTTAAATAGTTTTATTATTTTATTAGAATCAGTATTAGATATTATGTGATATTAGGATTATATATCATAATATATATATTATGATATATTAGGAATATATACAACAACAACAACAGCAAAGCCTTATCCCATTAAATGGGGTTGACTACATGGATCATACGACGTCATTGTGCTCTATCAAAAACTGAATCATTGGTTAAGTTATTGACCAGGAGATCCCGCTCAATGATCTCGTTGAGCGTTCTCTTTGGCCTTCCTCTATTCCTTTTAACCGGGCTCCATACTATTTGATCAACCCTCCTCACTGGCGCATCCCTTGGCCTTCTTTGTACGTGTCCAAACCACCTAAGACGGTTCTCTACCATTTTCTCCTCAATAGATGCCACTCCAACTCTTCCCCTTATTTGTTCATTACGAATCTTATCTTTTCTTGTATGCCCACATATCCATCTCAACATCCTCATCTCAGCTACCCCAACTTTATGCTCTTGCTGTCCTTTTAAAGCCCAACATTCACTTCCATAAAGCATTGCTGGTCTTATAGCAGTGCGATAAAACTTTCCTTTTAATTTATCTGGTACTTTCCGATCACATATAACCCCAGTAGCCTTTCTCCATTTAAACCACCCATCTTGAATTCTATGATTAACATCCTCCAAAATTTCACCATCCTTCTATATAATTGATCCCAAATATTTAAACTTATCTATTTGTGGAATAACTTGATCTCCTAATTTGACCTCCAAGTTATTTCTAACTTGCCTCTTATCAAAATTACAATGCATATATTCAGTCTTACTTCTACTCAGACGAAAACCCTTCGACTCTAAAGTACTTCTCCATAACTCAAGTTTAAAATTAATCTCTTCTCTTGACTCTGCTACAAGAACTATATCGTCTGCAAAAAGCATGCACTTAGGGATTTCTTCTTGAATAGGCTTGGTTAGAACATCCACTACTAGATTAAATAAATAAGGACTCAAGGATGATCCCTGATGAAGACCAATCCTTATGGGAAAATCCTTTGTTTCGCCCCCAGACGTTCTTACAGTAGTTGTTACCCCCTCATACATATCTTTTATTGCCTTGATATATGCCATGCGCACACCTTTCTTTTCCAAAGCTTTCCAAAGCACCTCCCTTGGTACTCGATCATACGCTTTTTCTAAGTCAATGAAGACCATATGCAAGTCTCTTCTTTTGGTCCGGTACCTTTCCATTAACCCCCTTAATAAATGAATCGCCTCTATTGTAGACCTACCCGGCATAAAACCACACTGATTCTCAGAAATATCAGTCTCTAATCTCAACCTGTGTTCAATTACCTTTTCCCACAACTTCATAGTGTGACTCATAAGCTTTATCCCTCTGTAATTTGCACAATTTTGAATATCCCCTTTATGTTTGTAAATAGGAACTAAAGTACTTTTCCTCCAGTCATAAGGTATTTTCTTAATACTAATATATATTAGGAATATATATTATAATATATATCATGATTAGATATTATGATATATTAGTATTAGATATTTAATTAGGATTAGGATTACCCATCACTTATAAATAATGGTGATCATCTATGAGGATATGCTTTAATTATGAGGATATGCTTTGATTATGATGTGAACCCTTGAGTATTCAGTATAATTCCAATTTCTCTTCTATTCTCCTTCTATTCTTATCGATTTCCCTTTTCTTTCTATAATTACATAACATATGTACCTGAAACACTGGAGGAAGTGTGGATTGAATTTTGAAGGTATACTTAATTTCTAATTTGGCCCTAATAATTTGAAGGTTCTTAATTGGTCAATCATAGTCATAATTTAATTTGGTTCCCTTTCATCAGAACTATGTCCAAGGGGCCATGAAAATGCTGGTTGGTTTAGTACTACTTTGGTGCATCTCTAGAAGCAGTCTCCACCTCAATCCTGACTCTAAGTACATGTTGTCCGACCATCAAAATACAAGACTGATGTTTCACCATTATCAAGAAGGGAAGTTGGAGAAGGCTCAAAAGTAAAGGAACTTAGCATAATATTTGATACTATAGAGGGTTAGAGTAGAGGTTTTATAAACCTCTGGGAAATTGGATGTATTTACTTTAGCATTAAGCTATTAATTACATTGACAATAGTGACCATAACCTACCATTCCTTCCATTTTGAAATGCTTTTCTTCATTTATTTTTCATTCATTTAGATATTTACGTTGCAGGAAGCATATATATTTATTGCTGCATTAGAATTCATCTGATCTATCCCCGCAAAATGAGCGTCAGTTCAGTAATCAGATAATGACAACGTAATTGACCACATGCAACTCCTATGCTGAAGAAATGGCAATGCTGGAACCAACCAAATAATGGATTAATGCGTGATAATCTTTCTTTTTTAAAATGTTACTGCTTGGTAAAAACACATAGTAGGGCTTAATATCTTATATGCTTCATTATGTTGAGCAAAAACCTAATTCCTCCTAAAATTGTTTGCTTCTTGTATTGCCTAGTGATCAGGATCAACCATACAGCTACTCGTGTCTTTCATCTTAATCAAAGAAATTGCATAGTGTATTGTATCATATCATAGCAATGAATGTTAATAAATTGTAAAATCCTCTAAAAATAACTTCACATGCTAACTCACAGAGTCACAACAATGTGAGTTGGGCATGATTATAGTACATAAAATGGGGAAAAAAAATTCTCAAAGCTTCCAAACTATTATTTTACAAAAGGGAGGTACAAAAAAACCAAGAAGAAGAAGAAGAAGAAGCAGGGATATGAAAAGAAAAACAAATATTAAATCAGTATATTGAAACAAATCTAAAACTGTATGTTACCTGATACTGGTTTGCCCACCTGTTTCAACAAAGTTATACTATCAGAATAAGAAATTGAAATAACTACTATTTGATTAGAACAAGCTAAATCCCCAGCAATTGCAAGTTCACAGATTGCGAAGGATAAAATATAACAAATAAAGTACAAAAGTCCCAAAAGGGGCTCAGAGAGGGTGTTTATTTCCTTCAATACATAGATGCAAGAAAATCCTCAAGGATCAATATGAAAAAAGATAGAAATGGGTCAAAATGACTCCTTTAACATTCAAACGTGCAGTACATATGCACACAAGTGCGCACACGCATCATACAAAGAGAACATAATTATGTCATCTTCTCACTATTGGGTACTAAACTTGTGAGTTTTGTTTTGAAGGAGAGATTTCATGTTCGAAAATGGGTCCCTGTGTGCTTGCTTGAATTAAGCATATACGGAGAAACGTCATACAGATGAAATATAGTCAAGCAGGTATAGAAATACAAGGAGATTTCATTGAGATGCAAATTTAGGAGCTAGAAAACCATATAAGTTATTCATTTTGTTAAACATTCATTTAAAGTTTAAAAGATACATATGTGAACATGTAACTGAGGGATCACCATTTAAATGATGTAAAGATGTCAAAGCAATAACAATTTACACAACTTTGCATTATCAACCAATGATATAATATTATTATTTTAAATTTGTGTCTTATGACAATTGCATTGAAATTAGATGCCACCACAGAATATACACAGAGCTTGGTCTAGATTACTAAAGTGCTTACCTAAATCCCAAACTTGAAATTTAATGTTGTTATGTTGCACTGTTTCAACGTTAAACCCAATTGCTGCATCCAATATTCAATGAATCAGTTGTTTACCATGAAGGAAATGTTAAAGAGCATAAGCAACGTCAGTTCTGAAACCACTTCAAGTATGCAGTATGCAGGCAAACATCCAAATAGAGTCACACTAAAATTCAAAATTGTTCCTATATCTTGAACCATGAAATATGAGGAACAACGTATAATCACACGATATACCCAACAGAGTGTTTTGTCTTGTACAAAATAACTTCCAAGAAGATCCAACGGAGACCAAAACCACACAAGTTAAAACTCAAAATTATATAACCTGCTATCTTCCTAGAATCTCTAGCAGATCAGCAATAAAAGCAAACTATTAAACAAAGGGAATGCAGATGATTAGATTCTAAAAATCATAAAACGGGAAAGGGTGCCAACTTGGTATGGTGGAGACAACTTCACCCATTTGAAGCCGATCTGAAAAGGTATGGCAACAATAACAAAAAAAAACGTTAATATCCTTGAAACGGACAAAGAAATGTTTGATCAGGGTAAGCAGAGAGTTCGGATGCATACAGAGAATTGTGGTTTTTCCGGCATTGTCGAGGCCAAGAACAAGGATTCTAGCTTCCTTGTTACCAAAGAGGGAAGAAAACAATTTGGCAAACACTAAACCCATGTGGTGATTGCGCCGAGAAGCACGAGCAGAGTGCACTTACTGCATCAATAGTAATCAAATCAGAAGAAGAAACTCCAATTTACGAGGAAACCAAGATCAGATCTCGAAGCAGAACCCTGAAGTTCCCCCGCAAAACCACGGATAGGAATGAATGTCAATATCAGTGTTGTGAGTCTGAAGTGCGCTTTAAAACATGTAAGCATGCGTTTGCGTGCCTGAGAAAGACGGGAGTGCCTGTGATTGAATTTCGAGAGCAGCAACACTCCAGAGGAGAGGGAGATAGAAAGCGAGAGAAGGATTTGGCTCTGCGTCTCCGAGTGACGACCTCGCTCTCCCAAAAGAAAAAATTGACTAAAAAATGGAATAGGAAGCTACGCAGGGACGAGGACCTCGACTAAGCGCAGGGGATCTCTCTCATTCCCTTACTTTTTTTTTTGGCCTGAATTTGGTTTTTCAGGGAGAATATTTTTTCCACCTTTTCTGTCCCAGTGCCTTCAGGGAGAAATTATATTTGACCCAAATATTTTTTTAAAAAATATTTCAAAGTAAAACTAAAAAGTAAGAAAATCAAATATTGCACTATACTCATCTAACACAAAATCAAATATTTTCTATTGTATATTCATCCATAACTGGATTGTTTAAAATTTTCATACAATAATAGGGTTGGGTCACTAATCTGCTGACTTTGTTGTTAATCTTAAAAATAAAAAGTTGCAAATCCCATTCCCTTATATATAAGTAAGTTGTATGTGTTATTGTATAATATATATGGGGAAAAAATTATACAAGAATACTAAGGACAGTAGCTTTTAAGTAATTTTAATTTGAATAACATTAGTGATAGTGATAATAGTCAATTTTAATTTTTCTTTGTAAACTTTAATAATAATTTTACTTTATATTATTACAACTAATTATAATTTTTATATTTAAGAGTTTTTTCACTAATATTTTAATTAATCTTGCTTGGAATTTAACTTTCTTCTTTCCTCCTTTAGCAGTCCATATTCCTTCTTAAGTCTGTTTTGGAGATTTAAAAACGGCAAAATGGAGTTAAAATCTTTCAATTAAAGTCTTATTTATTTTTTAAAATTAAATTTATTAAAAAACTCCCCTACACTTATCTCTATTTACTTCTAACCAAACGGGGTCAAAAAAATTACATAAATGTAACCTAACATGTAACCTAACTGATCTGACATATGACAGGTAGCCGCAGATTAATCCACATAGTACTCGTTTCTATGGGCATTGACCATGGGCCCTCCCCGTCTTTTAATGCGTCCGTTTCAATGCCAATCACATGATCAAAGAGAAGATTGGGTTAGTAAAAAGAATTAGTATTAACGAAGGTTTAAATCCCTCCTAATACTTTTTTAATTTTTAATATAAGATATAATTAAAATGTTAATCTAAAATTTAAATATAATATTTATTTTTTATATTTATTAATTTTTTTAAAATTATTTATATTAATATTTTTTAATAATAATCAAATAAAAAGAGAAGAGATAAAGTTAAAAAAAATAGTTAGAGTATTTTAAAAAAATATATTATATTAATTAATTTTTTAATTTATTTAAATTAATTAAATAAATCTAAAAATATGTTTCAAACATAATTGTAAATGATAAAAGAATATATATGTTTAATTAAAAAATGTTAATCATATGAATAATCAAGAACATGTTTCTTTTTACCAGCTGATTGAATTGAGTTTAACAAAAGAGATAGTGGTCAAAATTTCTGTTAGGATTGAAACAAGATTGTTTGCCAAATTATACCTTTACTTAGCCAAATATCTTTTTTTTTTTTTTTAATTTTTCCTCCTATAAGAAGTAGAAGTATGATGCGTGTAAATAGGTACAGTTGTTGAAAGAAAAATTGGGTTACCACTCTTTAATTAGTCTACGTTAATATTTTTCTATAATATACTGAAAAAAACGTCTGCTTACACCTGAAAGTTCTGTCCAACAACATCGAATTCCATATCTACACTATTTAATAAAATCAAAATCAGGTGCGCGGAAATTATTAAACGAGTTGGTTATGAACTTATTATGGTTGTCCTGGTTGAAACAATGCGCCGGCGCTTGAGTCACTGAATCTGGCAAAACGGCACCGACCTCATACGTTATAACGTGTGACGATATTCCTGTAAATTAAAATCACATTCCTCAGAATATAATCCGTGTTCCTGCAAAACTTGTGTTAAGTTGGAATTCAGAAGAATATATATATATATACCGTCGTAGAAGTCCCAGCGAACGGGTCTTCTGGTAAGAACGTCTTCGTAGTACCAAATGAAGTCGACCTTCTCCCACACGTGGCAGAGGAAGCCGTCGGAGACCTGCGTTCCGAGGTAATTAGCGTCGTTCAGAAAATCTGGCCTCGGAATCCCAACCTCGAACCCCATCACTCTGCACGTAGGGTTTGGCCCCAGAGTGAAGTAATACGACGTGCCGTTGTCCCACTCGACGTCGTAGAGGATGTCGCCGACCAGCTGCCTCCGGAATATGTTGACGTTACGACCCTTGGGCCAGTCGTACCAGAGGTCGCTGAGTTGAAGGCGCGTGTCGCTCAGGTTCATGTACAGAAGCGCGTGGAATTGCTCCGGCCAAGGCGTCGGAGTTGGGGTTGAAGTTGAAGTTGAAGTTTCCGGGCAGTTGATGATAAAGAGGATCAGAGAGGTTAAGCATAGCGATTTGAGGTTCAATTTCATGATTCTGTGAAAGAGGCCGGGCTCTGTTTTGCTGTATATTTTCTGGGAACTTCTTTGACTGGGAGCAGAGCGCAGATAAGAGCACTGAGCAATTCAGATGATGTTCTCTTCTCAAGCTCGCGCATCTGCCACGTCGTTTGATTCTCCATCACAAATATTAAAAGTTATCCTCAAAATTTAAGGATGATTTTTAACATTTTTATTATTACATTCTAATTAAAAATAATTAAGTGCTATTATATAATAATTATATATTTATTACTTTATTATTAAAGTAATTGTGTACTTTATAATATTTTATTTCAGGAGAATTAATATTAATTTTTTTTCAATTAAATTTATAATTTTTTAGTCTCATGTATTTATAAATTTATTCTATAAAATATTGGAGTATGGTTTATTTTAATGCGAATCATCATGGAAAAATGAAATAACATAAGATTTGTTTTTTTATTGTCCAGGGCCTCTTTGATTTCATGCCAAACTATAGTTTTAAAAGTTTTTTTAGTCAAAACTTTAGTTTGGAGAAATTTTAAAACAAATAGCCATATTTATCCATAAGTGCTTTTGGGCAAAACCATAGTTTAAAACTATGGTTTTGAATAAACTATTAAAACTAACTTTTTCAACAGTAAAAGAGCTTATGGACTATCAAATTACCATCTTACCCCTACTTTTTCTTACACTCTCTCCTCTCTCATATTTTTTCTTACACCCTATCTCCTATCTCTTACTTTTTCTTACACCCTCTCTCCTTTCTCCTCTCTACCCTCTCTCCTCTCTCTTCTCTTTTCTCTACCCCTCTCCTCTCTCTTCCTTTAAGGGTGTGCTTGGATTAGCTTTTGGAAAATAGATTCTGGGAAGAATAGATTCTGGAGAATAGATTTTGAGAAGAATAGATTTTGGAAAGAATAAATTTTGGGAATAGAGATGTTTGGATGATTAGTAGCAGAATCACTTTTTATATTGGTAAATTACCAAAATAGGTATGATTTGATTAAAAGTAAGAGAGAGGAAAGATGATAGAGAAGGAATAGGAGAGAGAAGAGAGTAGAGAGTGGAGAGAGGAGAGAGAAAAATAGATATAAGAGAAGAGAGAGGAAAGAGAAAAATAGAGATAAGAGAGGAGAGAGGGTGTAAGAAAAAGTAGGGGTAGAATAGTAATTGGATAATCCATAACCTAGGTTTCAAACCAAAAGCTATTTTCAGTGGCTTATTCAAAACCTAGGTTTCAAACCGATATTTTGCCTAAAATCAATTCTCAACAAAAATGACTGTTTGTGTAAAAAAATTTAAAACCGCGGTTTTGGCTCAGAATTGATTCTTAAAATTGTTCCCAAACACACACTAAATCAAATCATACCCTTTTTGGTAATTTACCAATATAAAAGTTATTCTAAAAATAACTATCCAAACATTTATTTATTCAAAACCACTTTTTTTTCATAAACTTTTCTCTAAAAGCCCTTTTTTCATAAGATGTCTATAAGTCCTTTTTTTCATAAATCTTTTTTTAAAATCCTATCTAAACAGGCCCTTAAAATTTTACTCGGGAAGAACAATTTTATTATTATAAAATTAATAAAATAGATTGGATCATAACTAGTTTGTAGTTTATTTAAGTCATATGGACTTTTTTCTGCGTGCTATGGTATATGGGCTAATTCAGATGGAATGTTGTGATTTTTTTTAGTCCGATCGATAAGCGACTTAGTATCGTTTAAGCGAAGTCTCGAATTTGAGCTTTAGCGTATGCAAAAAATTCCCGTTGGGAGACTCACCCACCATAGCCAGGTGCGCGACACGAGTCAGATCCGGATATAGTCGGGATAAAACTCCGGTGAATTGTGTGGATAATAAAAAAATGTTACTATTTATAACAAAAAAAGTGTTACTATTTTACCAATTTGATAGAGCTGATAGATAGTTGAATCTTTTAAATATGATATCTTATATTTGAATTAAAACGTGTATATAAAAAAAATTTATTAATAAAAATAAAATTTATTTTAATGATCTCTAGATCTTAAGATAATCAATAAATTATCGAGAATACCGCCTATTTTCTAAAAAAAATGTTACTTAATTTTTTTCTTTAGCTTTCTCATATAGATATGACATAAAAGATTGATAAGAACATCTTTGAAAAAAAATAATAATTTGCATTACGTAAATTGTTTTTCATAATTTTTGTGCATGACATTTCGTTATCATAAATTAAAAATTGCAAAGTTAATTATAAGTAATGATTATTTTAAAATATCTGCCATAGGATAATAAATATCAAACAAGAGACAAACTAAATAAAAAATTAAAAGTAATAGTAAAAAGTTTAGAAGATATCGGGTGTGTTTGGATGCTTCTGAAACCATGGTTTCAGAAGCCCTTTTAGGCAAAACCTTGGTTTGGAGAAATTTTAAAATAAACAGCCATATTTGTCCATAAGTGCTTTTGGACAAAACCATGATTTTAAATAAGCTATTAAAAATAACTTTTTAAACAGTAAAAGAGCTTATGGATTATCCAATTACTATCTTACCCCTACTTTTTCTTACACACTCTCTCCTCTCTCCTACTTTTTCTTACACCTTCTCTCTTTTCTCCTCTCTACCCTCTCTCATCTCTCTTCTCTTTTCTCTACCTCTCTCCTCTCTCTTACTTTAAATCAAATCATACCCTTTTTGGTAATTTTCTAATACAAAAAGTCATTCTAAAAATAACTATCCAAACACTTATTTATTTAAAATCACTTTTTTCCCATAAACTCTTCTCTAAAAGCCTTTTTTCCATAAGCTGTCTATAAACCCTTTTTTTTCATAAGTCATTTTTTATAATCCTATCCAAACAGGCCATGTTCTTCCACATAATATCTTTATCTAAAAGATATATACACTCATATTATTCCTAAATACTAGAAGAATAGCCATTAAAATAAAAAAATTAGCTGATTCTTCCTACAAAGCAGACTGAAAGAGCAACTCCGCAAGCTCCTGAAACATTGCATAAAGACATATCAGATCATCCGCCAACAATTATGAAATAAGCTCAGTTACATATTAATTAGTACTGTCAAAAGAATCCATAAATTTAAGAGGATTATTGTGCCACTCCCCCAAAAGCAATTTAATGGTTAAAAATGTCTCAACAAATAAGTAATATATAATAACAAGATTGGGGGCAGAAAATATGACAATTTGCTCAAAGTCTGAAAAGAATGCATGTAGAGCTGAGAACTCTTACCTGCTTGGCAGAAGCAACCTTTGGCTCTCCCCATTCCTTGACTTTCTTCCCAAGAATTCAAAGTCAGCTTTACCAGCCTATGGCAACATGTTTTATAATCAATGCTGAGTTAACTATATAGGTAACATTTCATGCTGAGGAGAATAAGAAAGAAAAGCTTTGATAAATAAGAGTTAATATAGATAGTAATGAATGAATTTATATCTCATAAGGATGCGAGTTCGATTCCCGCTATCATTATGAGGGTTCTTTTGGTAGACAATCTCGTAAGTCTCCTATAAAGACTCTTTAAACCCTAGAGCTATGACATAGCCTTAGTGGAAGGCCGGTATTGAACCTAAACTTTTTTGTACAAAAAAACCCTCTAATATCTCTTGCGGAAAGCTCATCTAAAGAACCATCCTAGAGTCCAACACGACAAAAAAGTTTCATTATTTGTGAAACATTAAAAGATAAGTCTCACCAAAGATTTTGCCAAACGATAACAATAAATTTTATTTCATTAGATGTTATTAACTATATGGATTATATAACGGTTATTATATCATATCAATAACAAAATCTTTGTCACGCACTCAGAAGAAATCAAATAGGTATAAGTGAAGTAACAATGAATGACCTCAATTAGTTTGGCAGCATTTCGGAGGCCACGGGCCATTGTATCCATCCCAATAATATGTCCAATGAACAAGTCTTCAACATCAGTACTCTCTCTCCTCCTGCAATATTGTACGTTCCATGAAGAGATTGATCAAAAGGAACATGAAAGAGCCACCATTATTAAACACTTTTTTTTAGATGACTATCTGAATTAGTCAAATTTGAGTATTGTTTGGCCTAATTAGGGATAGTTTTCCTAAAAGCATTTTCTGTATTCATACAAATTTAAACTTAAAATCTCATGGTAAAGCGGTTAAAGTTCTTTTTATTAGGCGTAACTTCTGTTGGTATTATACACTATATACCTATAACCACAATCAAATTTAAAATATTTAAAATATAGAGAAGTTAGGGTTACAATTTTGCATCAAAGTTGAAACCTCCAGGTGCAATTCCTCCCAAAAAAGATAAAACAGGCAAAATTTATGAACCACTGGCATGAGATTTCAATTCATTATTACTGACAACTAGGAAGTATGTTGGACATTATTATGATTTAGCTTAAGAGACAGGAATATTGTACATTTCTTATCACAGTGAGCATTGTGTTTGTTGCCTCTCCAATATCAATGAGAAACTGATCAGTGTCCCAACCTGTAAATAGAACAACAACTTCTTATAACTTGCTATAGTTGGGACATCTCAACATACATGATGTCTGTGTTTCAACATTGGAAGTTACAATGTTGACTAGATAAGAAAGAAACCCCCGTACCAACTTGAGGATCGCCGGTATTTGCATCAATATTTACTAACAGTCCGTTGATTCTTGCGGTTTCGAGCTCATCATGATAGCTGCCATGTAGAAAGGCATCAAAAGTTAATAAAACTTGCAAAGGAGAAGAGACATTTATTACCATAAGTTCAAAATACAATGTTCGATTCACCTATGGCCAGAAAGGGTGGCGTGGTTGCACTCTATGTGTTTAGTTTAAATTCATCTGCACAAGGAAAAGAATGAAGTTATGCGGTCAAGCTGTATGAAATGTACACCAATTTCCGGTTCATGTACAATGCGGTCAAAAAGAGGAGAATACTTGCTAGGAAAAATTAGTAACAAGTCCCTTAGGAATTTTATTAGACAAAAAGATATAATATTTTTACATACATATGTTCGAACTCAGATTCTTTTAACTAATAAAATTTTTAAATTGGGACTTCTCACCTATTTTCTTTATTAATTATTACCTATAAGTCCATATTTTCGCAAGAAATTAGCTGTGGTTGCAGCATCCCAATCATACTGGTGTTTTGTAGGTTCTTGTGGCTTGGGTTCAATCAGCATTGTGCCTGAAACAATTAAAAACGTAGTCACAAATCAAAGTTCATTTCTTAAAAAGAAAAGGAGAAGAAATTAATATAAATATAAAAGTCTCATAGCGTTGCTGATTTGATGATCAGTTGAACAACACTGTTTATAGAATTTCATTATTTACTCATATTAAGTTACCATTGAATCCAATCTTCTTTTTGTATGCAACAGCAGATTCAAGAAACCTAGCCTGTAATAAGCATATAAACAAATAGTTGTTAACTACTTTCTGGACGAACAATTTACTCATACAAGAAAAGAAAAATATGGCTAACCAAATGATTAAGCCCTCTTTCCATGTCTGTATTCAACAGAGATTGATAACCTTCACGGCCACCCCAGAAAACATAATTTTCTCCCCCCAAATAGTGTGTGACCTGCAATAATGTGTAAACATCAGAAAAATTATAAAAAATTTCCAGAAATGAACAGAACTCCCTTTTTAATTAATGCTCACACATAAATGTATTATATATGTACCTCCATGGCTTTCTTGACTTGTGCAGCAGCATAAGCATACAATCTTAATTCAGAGCTATAAGGCAAATTAAATTATTAGCAAAAATTTTAAGATGCATAAAGATTATATAACACTGTTCAAGTATAAATTATTAACTCCGGTCCTAAATAAATGAGTTAGATATTGGCTATAAATATAAGACGTTAATCCACTTTGTCTCTTAAATTTATAATATTTTTTCCAAAGTATCATTATTAATTGCACATAATAAGGGATTTTTTATTACAAGGTAGTTACAATGCATATGATTAAAAAGGGTATTCAAAGAAAATTAATACATATTTATTTTAAATAACTAACTTAACTAATTTTTTAATACACACAAAATAGTTATATAACTCTTATATTAAGAATTGGAGATAGTACCTTGTAGCACCACCATGCATATAGCGAGGATGCATCAACAAATGATCTGTTGCCCATAGAACTTTCTTGTTTCCCTGTATAGTCAAATAATACATATTTTACATACATCACAAGAACAAAGATTTTGAATCAAAACCAATATTATTATCATGGTTTTGAACTAAAAATTAATATATATATATATATATATATATATATATATAACATGGTTCATTGTGTCATTTTACCTGAAGCTCTTAGCAAGGGCCACCACTTCATCCAAGTTTGCATTAGCTTCCTGTAACAAACAGGAGATATGCCATACAAAGGATCATGAGGAAGTGGATTTGAAGATCAATGAAAATTAGTAAATGAAGTTGTAGAATTAGAATTTCCAAACTTCAAAAATATTATTAGCATCAAATAATTCATGTTGAATTAAGGTACAGAAACTTAAGATGGACTCACCTCAAGAGTTTTACCATCAGGGGCAATATCTCCATCATGGAAGCACCAATAATCAACACCAAGTTTATTTATGAACTCAAAGTTGGCTCTCACTGGGTCAATCAAAAGAAGCATTGGTTTTGGTATTCAATTTTTATAATTTGAAAAGTAATAATCAATATTTCTAGAATAAGGATTGACACATACTTCTTCGTTTGGCAATTTTTAATGAATTGGTACCATCTTCCCCGGGCCAAGTCTTAGTAGGTGCACCAAATGCATCACCACCTGTTCCACGGAATGTATGCCAAAATGCAACACTGAATCTAAACCAATCCTGCAGATATATATAATAGTGGTTTCAGTTTGATGCCAATATTTTACTGGATTATTAAATAAAGTTGATAATAATAACGGAAAAAACCAACCTTCATTTTCTTCCCAAGACTTACAGAGAAAGAAGAAGCAAAAGGGAGAGTTATTAATAACGAACAAATTTGATCATAAAAAAGCAAAAGGGAGAGTTATTAATCCAGGGGAAAAGCAAAGACTTACAGAGAAAGAAGAAGCGATAAAATTTTCGGAGCTTCCATCTACGTATATTTACAATATCCACCGGAGCGAAACAGAGCATGAAGAAAAATCATCATTTACACAGTCAGGAAAATAATTAATGACAATTAGATTTCAGAAATATCCTCATAACAATTAAATAAGTTATTAATTAGAAATTTAGGGATCCGTAGAAGCTAATTAATGTCAGTAAAAGAATGAAGAATGGTGGAGATAATGGCGTATTAAGAGGATCCAAACTATATCTATATATACACACACCTTGAATATCGACTCTAAAATCTAAACAGTGTCTTTTTAAAATTATAAATATATATATATATATATCTATATGTATAAAGATTTAGGTACTTACGTTTGATACACTTTTTTAGCAAATCAAATCAGAACATGTACATGTAGATTTTAAATACGGAGATAGAGGCAATAATTAAAAAAGAGAGATAACATGAGCAATATTTGATAATGATACCTTCATTAAAATTCATTTAATCATTTATCCTTTTTTTTGCCAAATTTAATCATTTCTTGTTGAATTGCTGCTCTGTTGTAGAAGAAATTAATTCGACATGTTTTTTATTTTAATTTTAACTAGTGAGAGTCTTGTTATACAGAGTCTAAGAAAATACATCATGATATTTATAAATGATGCGTAACAATGATTTTTTAGAATTTTTATATCCAGTTTTTTTAGCAAACTATAGATCACATGTTAGTATCTCGTATATATTAATATAAGATCTACTTAACTAATTTAAATATATTAAAAAAATTAATTAATTTAATTATTTGTAATAATTATATATTAATTTATCTAAAATACCCTTTTTAATTATGTACATTTGAATTACCCTTAATAAAATATATTAATATGTACAATCATATAAGAATACTTTAAAAAAAAATTATAATTTTAAGATATAAAATTAATTAAAATCTTATATTTTTAATCAGAATAAACTCTTAATCTAGCTATTATATTCAGACTAGAGGTACGAGGGAGTAATGTGTTATCACTTATCTTCAATCTCGGTGGATTTAAAACGAAATCACTTTCTTATAAAACAGTATTTTATTAATACTGTTTCATTTCAAATATAAAAAAATAATTTCCTTTTCAATCAAATAGGATATAATAAAAATAATGCTTAATATATACTATATAACTATTTATTCATGGACGATGAATAATATTCTTCTAATTTTTAATATAAAATATATTTTATATTAAAAATTAAAGTAGTATTATTTTCTTACTTTCTATTCTACATATGAATATTTACTTATTAATAAATAGGTGCGGTTATTTTATATACTTTGTAAATACAAAAATTAAGTTGCATTTAGCATATCTTAAAATATTTTTCAGCGACATTAAATTAATGTTTTAAAGTATTTTTTATGTATAGTTTTACTATTAAAATGTTTTATCACAGTAACACACTAACCCTCAACACTATTAAAATAATTTGTGATACAATTTTCTTTTTAAAATATATTTTTCATAACAATGAGCACTCTAATAAAGGAGAACAATATTAAGGAAAGAAAAATAGTTTATAATGCTCATTGCTATTGGTATTGAGAAGATATTTTAAAAGTAAAATTATACCAACACTTTAATTAATTTGCTTTTGCTATTGAGAAGCTAGTTTAAAGTATTGGCTCACACCTTCCTATGCGGCCATGGACGTTGTATTGACAATTTTTCTTTTTGATTAAGACAATTTAAATCCATTGGAGGGATCCATATACAATACAAATACATACATCAATCTATCACATCTCTCCTTATTTCTCATCATCATTTTTCTCTTTATCTTTTCCTTGTCTCCTTCTCTCTTTGCTTTGGCTCATCATCACTTCTCTCCGCTATCAAAAAAGAAATATTTCTTAAAAAACACTTTGAAAATGTGTTTTAAAAAAAATTAAAAAAATACACTTTTTTTTTAAAAAAATTAAAAATACTTTTTAAAAAAAACACTTTTTTTTTTTAAAAAAATGTTTTTTTATAATGAGCAAAAGCAAAGAGAGAAAGAGGTAACGCACAATGCAAAGAGAAAAATGATGATGAGGGATGAGGAGAGAGATGGCTAAGGCACGGCAATTGTTTGATGAAATGCCTGAGAGGGATATTGTGTCTTGGAATTTGATGATATCAGGCTACATATCATGTCATTTTAGTCGGTATATCGAGGAAGGAAGGAAATTGTTTGATCAAATACCGGAAAGAGATTGTGTTTCATGGAATACTATGATTACTGGGTATGCAAAAAATAGGAGGATGGACGAGGCTTTGAAGCTATTTAATAGAATGCCTGAACGTAATATTGTGTCATGGAATGCTATTATTACTGGATTATAGCAGGCTATGAGAAAAATGGAGACTATAAGTGTGCTATTAAGCTCTTCTCTCAGATGAAACTTGAAAGACACAGACCAGATAGACACACGTTATCTTCAGTCCTTAGCGTCTCTGCTGGTTTGGTAGATCTTTACCTTGGTAAGCAGGTACACCAGCTTGTCACAGAGACTTTTATTCCAGATGTGCCGATAAATAATACCTTAATTACCATGTACTCTAGATGTGGAGAAATTATTGAAGCACGCAATGTATTTAATGAGATGCAGCTAATGAAGGATGTAATCTCTTGGAATGCAAAGATTGGAGTCTATGCATCTCACGGTTTTGCTGCAGAGGCTCTAGAACTTTTTGAATTAGTGAAGAGGTCTAAAATTAACCCTACGTATATATCATTTATTTCTGTTTTGAATGCATGTGCCAATGTAGGTTTGGTTAAAGAAGGGAAGAGGCAATTTCATTCCATGATTAATGAATATGGTATTGTACCACAAGTTGAGAACTTTGCCTCCCTTGTGGACATTGTGGGTCGGCATGGGCAACTTGAGGAAGCTTTAGATTTGATAAATAATATGCCATACGAACCAGATAAGGCAGTGTGGTGTGCACTCCTAGGTGCTTGTAGAGTCCACAATAATGTAGAAGCTTTGATCAGGCTTGAACCAAAAAGTTCAGCTCCTTTTGTATTGTTATATAATATGTATGCTGATTTAGGACAATGGGATGAGGCAGAGAAACTTAGAGTAGCAATGGAAAGAAGATCAATCAAGAAGAAAACAGGGTATAGTTGGGTAGATTCTTCCAATTGCCAATGATAGTTCATTTGTTGCTAGAAGACTCCATTTGTCAAAATCCCTCATCAGTGGGATATCAGGTCCTGCCATTCTGATTGAGATTTGTGGACTATTTTATTGTGAAGTTGATTCACAATAGGCTTGCCAATTCTAATGACAGGTCTTTCTTCCTCTTTTTTAGGCATTTGACTGGAATTTTTTCAATGCTTTTACCATCTGAAATTAACATTTTAGTTTTAATGACAGAGATTTCTTCCTTTTTCACTCATTTGACTGTAAACTTTTTCAATGTTATTACCATATAAACTCTATGTCACCGTGCAGTTCCTTTTAATTTTATTGTGATGCTGAAATTTACCTTCCTACTTTTCCGTTCTAAGAGCCCCCCTGGGAGTGGGGGGAATTAAAAAGAATACGCTTCTAATTTCAGAAACTCATAGATTCAAAGCTCTAAACTAATTAATGTCATGTTTTACAGTCTTGTCCTTCGACTTGATTTGCACAGGAAGCTGGAAACGCACAGAATTTCTGTTAATGGTGTAAGCTTCAATGAAGATGGTGACATATTGGTGTCAGGATCTGACAGGAGATTTATCCTCTGGGACTGGGAGATTGGGCATATGAAGTTGTCTTTTCATTCTGGTCACGTGAGAAATATTTTCCAAGCAAAGTTTATGCCCCACTCAGATGATCTAAGCATTGTGACTTGTGGTGCTGATGGACAGGTATTCCCTTTCATATTCTGTCACATTGTGCAACTAGCATCCGTTTTATGTGTCAACACTTTCCATTCTATCCTTTCAGTCATATCTGTTACATTTTGAGAAGGACCAGACCGTTTCCATTTGAATAGGCCATATCAGGAACACTATCATATAATGATTAGCAGTTATACGTATTTCATCTTCACACCCCATAAAAGTATAATATGGTTACAGCCTTGCAGGGACGATATATGTGTATAGCCATATTTGTCTATCTACTTCAACATTGAGATAAATATGAAGTTCTATGTTGTTATTAGTATTTATGAATCTTTATACATTATTCATTTGAAAAGGTTGATTCCTTATGAATGGATGATACATGCACTAATTTAGGAATGTGGAGGAGTCAAAACTAAGGTACTAGACGAAAATAAAGGAAGGACTTATAAGTTGGCTATTGAACCTGGTAGCTAAAGTTGATAAAACGGGCTCAGCTGTTACCTCAAAAGGGAGGTGGGTTCGGGTTGACAAAAATTCAGCCCGTTTTGGGGTGGGCTGCCCTCAGCCCGCTAATTTTTTTTATTTCTTTTATTTTTAATATTATTATTTATTTTACTCAAATGTTATTTTGAATACCCCTATTATTGAATACTAGTAAAGATGATTACTTATTTATTAATATATGTTTACATATTATAATTGATTAATATTATGTTAATGTTTATTTAGATTTATAGTTATAAAATTTGAGATTTTTTAATAAAAATTAAAAATTTTTAAGAGTATAATATTAATAATTTTTTGATTATGTTAATATAATATTAGAAATTTTTTTATTAGTATTTTAAAAATTTAAAAATAATTTTTTAAAAATTAAAAAAAAAAAAAAAGTGGCGCTAGCCCGCCACTAAGAGGGGGCAGGCTCATTTTGCAGCCCGCCCCCTCTAGCCCGCGGGCTATGGCGGGCTGACTTATTTTTAGCGGGTTAACCCGTATTCCCACCTCTAGTAGCCCGCATATATTATATACTTGTGGTGAAGATGAATTAGCGCATCATGTGAGTAATTGATTTATCTTGACTTTTTATTCTTTATTCCACTTTCACTATGGGCTTCAATTGGGGAAGCCTCAGGAACTATTTCCTATTCTCTGCTGGGGGTGGGGGGCATTTTAGACCGTACAAAACCAATGAGCTATAACTACAATGATGGTTTCCATACTTAAAGTGATGCTTTATCCCTCTAAAACCTTTTCCATGTCTTTTGTTGTGTTTAGATGAAAATCCTAAACTTGTAAATCAAATCACTGGTTGATTATTATCTCTGAGATGCATAGACCGTTTTAAATGTAAAGCCCACTGTTGATGCCTATATCTTGCTTAGGGTACGCTTTTTGAAATTTTTATTTTAGAATTGAATTTGTGTATTCAAGTGGCACTTGGCAACATTACAGTTTGATCTGAGAACTGTGGCTGCGACACAACTTTTTACTTGCCAGCCGATTAATAAAGATAGAAGGAGGCTCATGCCAGTCATCAATCTAACTGCCATTGCAATTGATCCAAGGAACCCAAATCTCTTTGTGGTTGCTGGGTCAGATGAGTATACTCAACTTTACGATATTCGCAAGTACAAATGGGATGGATCAACTGATTTTGGTCAACCTATTGACTTTTTTTGCCCACCACACTTGATTGGCGATGAGGGAGTTCAAATATCAAGCTTGGCCTTTTCCAAACAGAGCGAGTTGCTTGTGTACTACAATGATGAGTTCATTTATCTTTTTACACACGATATGGGCTTGGGACCCAACTCAGATCCTCAGTCCCCGGTTTCTATGAGCTGTTATGCAAGTAAAATGGGAGGTGAGCATTGCTCCGAATCATGTCTATCAAACATGGATATGCATGAGAAAATGACTCCTTAAGTTTATAAGGGGCATATAAGTTCCAAGACTGTGAAGTACATTACTCTTTTGGGGCCTAAAGGTGAGTATGTGGCTAGTGGCTCAGACTCTGGCCAGATCTTCATCTGGAGAAAGAAAGATGGAAAGCTCATTCGTGTCATGAAAACCGATAATAAGCATTTGGCAGATTGCATTGAATCTCATCCTCATACAATGGTTCTTGCGAGCAGTGGATTTGATCGTGACATCAAGATATGGACCCCAAAGGCCTTTGAGAAAGGTAATTTACCCAAAAACATTGAGCAGGTATGAAATATCTTCTTGAGTTTATTATATCAAGTTAAGCACACCAAGATATGATTTTATGTAGCGTAATGCCTGTTATGTGAATGAAACACAAAATTGTATATGAAAAACCGTGTAAGTAAATCCTTGAACTTAAAAATAATATGGAACCATTTTAGGGAAGTCATTCTTTTGCACATAACTCATTATTCTTAAACATTTATTATAGACTATCTTTATTTGTTTACAATCTTTGATATTTGTGCACACATATTTCAGGGTTATCTGTGAACCTTTTAAAGGCAGACGTATTTATGATTATTTATTCTGTGGCTTGAGTATGGCACTTTTTGTGGCATGTAATAAACTGAGTTGATTTACACAAAATATTTGCAGAGCCTACTTTTTCATTCCTTGAAGTGTTGGCCAAATGGAGTGCCAAGGGAGGTGCTTTGGAAAGCTTTGGAAAAGAAAGGTGTACGGATAGCATATATCAAAGCAATAAAAGATATGTATGAAGGGGTAACTACTACTGTAAGAACGTTTGGGGGAGAAACAAAGGATTTTCCCATAAAGATTGGTCTACATCAGGGATCATCTTTGAGTCCTTATTTATTTAATCTGGTAGTGGATGTTCTAACTAAGCCTATTCAAGACGAAATCCCTAAGTGCATGCTTTTTGCGGACGATATAGTTCTTATGGCGGAGTCAAGAGAAGAGATCAATTTTAAACTTGAGTTATGGAGAAGTACTTTAGAGTCGAAGGGTTTTCGTCTGAGTAGAAGTAAGACTGAATACATGCATTGTAATTTTTCTAAGAGGCAAGTTAGAAGTAATTTGGAGGTCAGATTAGAAGATCAAGTTATTCCACAAATAGATAAGTTCAAATATTTGGGATCAATTATACAGAAAGATGGTGAAATTTTGGAGGATGTTAATCATAGAATCCAGGCTGGGTGGTTTAAATGGAGAAAGGCTATTGGGGTTATATGTGATCGGAAAGTACCAGATAAATTAAAAGGAAAGTTTTATCGTACTGCTATAAGACCAGCAATGCTTTATGAAAGTGAATGTTGGGCTTTAAAAGGACAACAAGAGCATAAAGTTGGGGTAGCCGAAATGAGGATGTTGAGATGGATGTGTGGGCATACAAGAAAAGATAAGATTCGTAATGAACAAATACGGGGAAGAGTTGGAGTGGCACCTATTGCGGAGAAAATAGTGGAGAACCGTCTTAGGTGGTTTGGACACGTACAAAGAAGGCCAAGGGATGCGCCGGTGAGGAGGGTGGATCAAATAGTATGGAGTCCGGTTAAAAGGAGTAGAGGAAGGCCAAAGAGAACGCTCAACGAGGTCATTGAGTGGGATCTCCTGGTCAATAACCTATCCAAGGATTTAGTTTTTGACAGAGCACAATGGCGTCGTATGATCCATGTAGCCGACCCCATTTAATGGGAAAAGGCTTTGTTGTTGTTGTTGTTGTTGAAGTGTTGGCCAAATGGCAGGGCAAACATCAGGGATTGTTTTCCCCCCTTTAATGCAAAAACATGATCAATTAAAGAAAAAGAAGCAGATACAAGGTAGGGGTTAATACCCTCTGCCCTTCTCCATAACAAACAGTAAAAAGAGGTTAACAGTAAGAAGTTCTTTGATTATATTTCAAGTCAGGTGCTAACAGAAAGATTACACTCTTTAACTTCTCCAAGTATCTGAACTGGGTAGTGGCTCAAAAGATGGTATCTGAACTGGGTCAATTAGCCCAGATCAATCAAACAAAGTGAATGAACTTTTATTTAGTACGAAGAGTTTTTAGCCGCTTAAATATAAAGTCTTAAGTTAGAGTTTGTGTGAATGTAAAAAAACTGTTAGGAGAGTTGCCCCTAATTGAGTCCAACAATGCTCTTTATTTATTGATTAATTGAAACTCTAATTGCTAGATTTGGCTTTTTAATCAAGGTTATATATGGATTAATTTATGTTCTTTATTATGTAAGCTCAGTTTGTTAATGCTAGTGGTATAATTATACTTATTCCTTTTTCTGTTTTATAAAGAATAAATACTTACTTTCATAATATCAATGAAAGCATGTTAGTTTAGTTAGAAGCATATAGGGGGGCATAATTTTTTCCAATTATACCCCTAAGAAATTCTCTCCTCTAATAACTCTTGCGTGGGAAATATTATAGAAGATCTCTCCTTTCTTAAATAAGGGCATAAGTGAAAAAAAAGGCAATAAATACTTTAAATAAGAGCAAAATGTTTCTTATAATAATAAACAAAATTACACTCCCATTTGTTCCTTACAGAAAGGAGCATATAAGAGTTAAATAATTAATTTAAAATTATTAATAAATTAATTTAGTTATTTGTGTGTTGGCTTTTGTAAAGTATTCTTCTGGTCCTTAATATAAATTTTAATTTATAATACAAATTATATTATAAACTAGTTATTATATTAAGGACAATAAGAGAAATAATGAATTTTTTTTAATATATATACAATTAATAAGAATAACATAAAATAAATTGTAAATTTGTAAAGATTAATATCTTATATTTAAAATTAAAATAATTTTGTCAACTAGATCTTAGTTAAATGAGTTTTATTTTATCAATTATTGCTCTAACTATCGTCATCAATTTTGTTGACTCACCTTAAATTGTTAACATTTATAAACGATTCCTTCTAACAAGTTAGAATGTAAGCTAGCTTGATGATTAAGCATAATACACACACGCACCCTATTCGTTCATCCTAGCTTAATGATTAAGCAAAATAATATACTCCTACATTTCAATATGGGCATTCAAGTTTGATTCAAACTTTAAAGTGATTAATGCATATGCATGCATGAACAGCAAAACAAGATGGTGGACGACTGCGTTTGAAAATTAAATGCGAAACCAGAAACGTATACTGAACCAGTTAAGAACTAATTAGGTTTAAAAGTGCTTTCATGCATGAAGCCTGTTCCAAATAAACCTGCAATACAGTGTCTCTTTCACAAGATGGCTTATGGCAAATTGGGAATGTTCTTACCTTCATCATGGGCTGTTAAGTTACGTAGGCGTTTTTTAGTCTTATCCCAAATTGTCAATTAGCCTCCAACATGGCTAGCTCAGAAAAACTTGAGGAGCACATACATCAATCACCAATCTATCAATATCACTCATTTAATACTCCCTCCCTTCAATCTTGGGAGCTAAATAATTTATTTTAATCTTAAATATAAGATATCGACTTATTTTGTCTACAAAATTTATAATTTTCTTCTCAAAATCCATTGATCGTACAGGTACGTTAAGGGGCTCCATAAATAAGTAATTCTAATGCCCATGATTAACAATGATATTTTAGAAAAGCTAATACTTATTTATTACAAATAACTAACCCAATTAACTTTTTTAATATCCTCAAATTAATTATTTAACTCTTATATTAAGGATCAGATGTAGCAATATTTATAGTAAATTATACTATTTATAGTCTTTAATTGTTCTATCATCACCTTTTTTTTAAATATAGATATCCTTCCATTAGAAGTAATCGTATTTGAAGTACTGTCGGTTATTACATATAGATATATCTCCTAGAGGGGATTCGAACTTTAGTTCGTCACGTTGTAAATGATTAGCCTATTTCACTAGACACAATTACTATTGGTATTTTTTTGTAGAAACTAGACGGTATCTCCTAGTTGATAGTTTAAAAACTAATCCAATAAAAAATTTTATATCCACCTTACTCTCTCTTTAACTTGTTCAAGTATCTTAACTGGTCGTGGCCTAAAATAGTATCTTAAATTAGTCAATGAGCCCCGTTCAATCAAAGTAAACGAACTTCTGCCAATTGGGACTGGGTCATAGTTCGGACATCTCAATATTATAGGTAGTTCCCTCGACAATATTAGTCCAGTAACCAAGGTTAAACAAAAAAATTAGTTTATTATAATATGAAGAATTAAATTTTAATTTTTTATTAAAAAAAGATTCTATATTTAATATATAATAGTATTTTGAATAAGATTATATCTAATAATGTTAGACCAAATTTTGACCAAAAGAGAGACTGATACAACTGCCACGATCTGATAAGGGAAATGACAAACAAGGACCACTTGTTTTAAAAATAAGGATTTTAATTTTGAAAAACATTTCTAATAAAAGCTATTAGGGTCTCTCCTGTTTAATTTATAGCATTTACTTTATGTAGATCCGTTTGAATAAATTTTTAAAAAATAATTTTTAGATAACTTTTAGAAAATAGCTTTTAGAGAAAAATTTATAAAAAAAAATTTAAATAAATAAGTGTTTAGATAGTTATTATTAAAAAGATTTTTATTATTACAAATTATTAAAAAATGTACTATTTTATTTAAAAAATTTTTTTTTTTTCCTCCTCTCTCCTTATCCACTCCACCGACATCTTCCATAATCACAGCACCTCCATTCCACCATCCTCACCCACGCACACCTCCATTCACCCCTAACACATCACCTTCGGCACCTCCGTCATCATCTACTCTCCTCTCTATTCCAGAACAGTGAACGTCCAGTGCAGAAGTGACAGAACAAAAGCGACGGCAGAACAAAGGCAGTGAGTACGTTGATGGCAAGCACAATGAATAGGATCGACAACTAGTTGGACAGCGACGGCATATCTGGAAGAGATGATATAAGAGAGAGTGGGAAAAAATATGGGTCAAACAATAATTAGTAGTCCAATTTTTTTTACTGTTTCAAAAATGATTTTTAATAGTTTATCTAAAACTATATTTTAAACTATGATTTAGTCTAAAAAATTTTTTAGACAAATACAACTGTTTATTTTAAAAAAATTTCAAACTATTAGGCAAAAAATCTTTTTAAAATTACGATTTAGGTAAAACACAAACAGACACTTAGTTTATTTAGAACGTCTGTCAAAGATAATCAACCCCAATAGTAACGTTACCCTCACACTTAGATGACGGCTCAAGGTCGAACTTACCATTGACATATTTATATGTTTAAATTGATTAAAATAAAATAAATGTTCACTTGCAATATAATATATTCATTTATTTAATCTTTAATACAAGACATATTTAATTAATTTAATTAGATTAAAAAAATTAGTTAAATTATTTAATATATTATATATTTTTTTAAATACTTTAACTATCTTTCTTAATTCTCTCCCTCTCTTTTTTATTTGATTATTGTTGAAAGAATATCTATAAATATAGCTTAGGAAAAAATAGATAAATATAAAAAAAATATCTTATATTTAAAATCAAAATTAATTTTTCACGGATGGAAAGAGTATTAATATATAACCAGAATTTGGACTTCACTCATGATATTTCGAATGCCAATAGGGGTTCAAACACGTGAATGTCTTGAGTAATATATAATATGATCTCTTTAGCTAATATTTTGCTGTAAATTTGACTTTTTTTTTTGTTTTCACTTTATTTTTTCCCTATAATAAAGGTCTATGTTGCACTGTGTACACTAACACATGAAACATATTTATCATGTCTTAGCTTCAATTCTTTATCAGATCTCTCTGTTCCTTTCTCAAGAAATAGCAAATTAATTACTAGGGTCATCATGAATTTACATGGTCGATTTTTTCATTTTTAAAAAAATCATTTCTTCCCCAACTTATGAAAGTTAATATTCCACAAGCACTGAATTTTTATATATATATATATATATATATATATATATATTATATTCATTGTACTAGTTACACAAAAAATTGTAAGTCAAAGATGGGTTTTGCGAGTATCACTCTTCCCTTTTATTTATTGCTTTTTCTAAGTCGTATAACATAGGAACACTAATTGGTAACTTGGCTATTTCAAGGTTATAGATAGATTCATTTTTGTTCTTCATTATGTAAGTTCATTTTGTTAATGCTATTATAGTGTAATATTTTGTCTTAGCAATTCCTTCGTAACAAAATACAAAATGCGACGTGACCTTGATTTAAGAGAAAGATATAATCTTCTTTCATTACGATTAGGTATAATATACTTGCAATGTGTGGAAATTCGATCAACTTCGATTCAAACTTATATGAATGATAATGAGCTACAAAACATGATCGCCATTGCTTTTGAGAACCAATATGTGAAACCAGAAACGTATACTTAACTAATACAGATATTCTCTCCATCCAATATTATAAAGTACTTTTGTACTCTTTTCATGTTTAAAGATATAGAGCATTTTGGTAATTTTCTAAGAGTAATTAATGATGTTTTCCCAAAAATGTTTTAATGAATATTTGAAATTAATGAGATTTTCACATTTATTTATAATTAAGTTATCTTATTAAATATGGGCAAACATGGAAAGAGTATGTACCCCTCTGGTCCTATTTATAAATTAGAAAAATATTTTATATTATTTATAAGTTATATCGTTAAATTTTTTATATACAACAACAATAACAAAACTTTATCCTATTAACTTTTTCATATAAATAGATAATTTTATTATGTATTTATTATTCTATAGATTTTATTTTTATGGAGTATAATGTATATTAAATAGGGGTAAAATTAAAAAATTGTTAGATTTTAAAGCAAAAGTTATGAGGTTTAAAGTTTTTTTTAGTTTTGATATATGTTGAAAGTGACTTATAAATAAAATCTGATAAGTAGTTTATAATGATGTTAACTATTTTTTTAGAAGTGAAAGTGACTTATAAATAAAATGTGAGGAAGTATTTCAAATTTTTGCCTTATAATTTTGAACAAAGAGAGTATTTCTTCCTATCCCTATGAGTATAAAGGCACTTCTAACTACTTCACAGAATCTAGAGACGTAGTTGAGTCATTAATTATGTTTGAAAATTGAATAAATTTATTAGTTTACCCATATTTAAATGAAAAACTTTCATATTTATATTAAACTCTTTCTCATAATTAATGAATTCAAATATGAATAATACTGAGAAATTTAATTAATAACCTATCAAGTAACTTATAACGCGGATTATTAATCTTTTGTAGAAAGTACTTTATAATAAAGATTATAACAAAGATTACAGGAAATATATACTGAGGATGAACCATTAATTTGAATATTATACTGTAGGTAGGTTTAAAACTTAAAAGAGGTTCATAGACTTGGCCAACATTTCATTTCATTATATTGGCCAAACAAGGAAGCCGACAAGGGAATATTAATGGATGAAGCCGCTTCCAAATAAACCTGCAAGGCAGTGTCTCTTTCACAAAGATGGCTTTATTAGAATGGGAAGCTTCGTGCTTTAATTATATGTGGGCTGTTACGTTAATCAGCAGTCTATTGACTATTCCCTACTTGTGCCAATTGGCTTAATTAGGGATTCAAATCCAACTTGGCTAGGTTATTAAAAGGAGACGCCTATATTAATCAGTTATTAAAATACCTGATAATAAGATCTAGAAAAAATATTAAATGACAGTTAATAAGTATAAACAAATATTAGTTTTAATTAGTTTTTTTATAGGAACATTAGTTTTAATTTAATTTGTTGAATAGTATTTGCTATATTTTGTTTTAGATTGATTAAATGGTATCCACGTTGCATGGAGTAGGGATTTTCACAAATTGGGTTAGTTTCAAATATAAATTAAATGTGCTGTATGCGACATATCTTGGATTGGTGCCAAATTTGAGATTGACATGTTAATGTTAATGTGCCTCTTTTGTTACATTTGTAACCATAGCTTGAAAATAATTTTTGGGTTAAACTATAGTTTATACTAAAAATTAAATAAACAACTATCAAATATTTATAAGAGTTTCTAGGTTAAACTATGGTTCAAAACCATAGTTTCAGATAAACTTGTGGGAATAGCTTCTGGATGAGGAAAATGGCTTTTGGGTATCAAATGACCATTTTACCCCTATTTTTTCTGACACATTCTCTTCTCTCTTATCTTCACTATTCTTCGTCGTCACTATTCCATTGTCTTGCACTTTCGCTATTGCTCCGCTGGTCCATCGTCGATGATGTCTACTGGTTCTATCTCCACTGCTGTTCGCTTCTTCTCTGCTGGATCGTCGTCATGCTCTGCTGCTTTTGTGCCATCTCCTTATGCTAGATGACACTCTATTGTGTATGGGTGATGGCCACTGTCCAAAATGAATGGTGGAGGCCAATTGGGTGATGCAATAGAGTCGATGATGATGAGAGGAGACGGAGATGACGATGTATATATATTATTAATTACCCAATAAATCAAATATTATATGTATGTATATTATTTATTAGTATGTATATTATTTATTATTTTAATATCAAACATAAAATACAAATTTAAAATTACAATTTATGTGATTATCATTTGACCTCATGCCCTTTCTAGTAATTTACTAATAATAAAAGTTATTATGATAATAACTAGCTAAATACTTATTTCTGTTATGAATATTAGAATATAGATATCCATCTCCATCTCCCTCCACATCTTCAAATTCCCTAGGTCATTATTCTTTCATTAATTACTAGACTCTTCATTACTCCTCCATTAATTACTAGACTCTTCATTACTCCTCCATTAATTACTAGACTCTTCATCTTTAACTTCTATGCCTATAAATAGGGCATGCCATTTGTGTTGTAAAGAAGAAGAAAGAATAGAATATATACTACTCTCATTTTCTTGTCTCCATCTTTTCTCTCTTTCTAATCTTATTGCTAGTTTTATAACACGTTATCAGCACGACTGCTCTAGCCAACTGATATGCTTGTAAGATCTATCATTGGAAGGTGAGTTTCTATATTACTTTCATGTTAAATTGTAGTTTCATATTTGATTATTTTTTAATTACTCAACCTTCTTAATCTAAATCTCCATTCAACTTTTGTTACATTTTATGATAGTATCATCATGTCGAATCTTATAAAATTTGAGTTTGTGGCTCTTGACATTACTGGAAAGAATTATCTCGATTATTTTATAATTCTGCACTATTCAGAATTAGTTCTCAACTGAAACTATGTGGAGAGAAAATTACTGATGATGACATGTTAGAAAGAATATTCTCCATATTTCATGCATCCAATGTGCTCTTGCAACAATAATATCGTGAAAAAGGTTTCAAAAAGTATTCTGAACTGATTTCTTGCCTTTTGGTGGCTGAACAAAATAATGAGCTTTGAATGAGGAATCATAAATCCTGTCCAATTGGCTCTACTGCATTCCCAGAAGTGAATGTAGTAACAAATGAATCATCCCGTGGTTGGGGACATGGACGTGGACGTGGATGCGACCAAGGCTATATACGAGGTCGTGGTCAACGTGGTTGTGGTTGTGGTTCCCACTCGAGGTGGGCAAATAATGATGAAAACCACAAAAAGGAAACTAGTGGGAATGATAATTATATTGAAAATTTATGTCATCATTATGGTGGAAAAATGTCATTGGGCTCGTACTTGTCGTACACCAAGACATTTGGTTGAATTATACCAAGAATCGCTTAAAGAAAAAAAATAAAAATAAAGGCAAAGAGCCAAAGATAGAAACAAATTTTGTTGGGGAAGAAAGCGATTCTGATTATGGCAACATGGATGTGACTCATTTAGATGTTGCTGATTTCTTTGCCGATCCTAACGGAAGAATTGATCACCTAATTGGTGATGGGAGTGTCCAAAAAAATAAGCTAAACTTTTATGATTATGTGTGTTTTCTTTTTGCTATAATGAAGTTATTTTCTTTTATGATTATATTTGCTAATATATTTTTATTATAGTCATATGTGTTATTTTCTTATATATTGTTTTAGAAGTATAAAGATGATTGAGGAGTTTGGAAGAGCTAATATATTGTTACCTGGAGGAACACAATTATACATTGATAGTGCATTTTATTCCTCCAAATCTAACAGGAATTTGTTAAGTTTCAAGGATATCCGCAGAAATGGATACCATATTGAAATAACAAATAGAGAAAACCAGGAATATCTTGTTATCACAGATATGATTTCTGGTAAAAAATGCACACTGAAAAAATTCCATGCTCTTTCCTCTGGAATGTACTACATATTTATTAGTACAATTGAAACACATATTATTGCAAACCAGAAGTTTGCAAGTGAGAATAAATTTAATATTTGGCATGACCAGTTAGGCCATCCTGGGACAATAATGATGCGAAAAATGATTGAGAATTCATGTGGACATTCGTTGAGAAGAGAATCAATTCCACAATACCATATTTTCTCATGTGCTGCATGTTCTGAAGGAAAATTAATTATTAGACCCTCATCGATAAAAATAGAAAGTGAGTCTCTCACTTTTCTAGAACGTATACAGGGAGATATTTGTGGGCCGATACACCCACCATGTGGACCATTTAGATATTTTATAGTTCTAATTGATGCATCAACAAGATGGTCACATGTTTACTTATTATCTTCTCGTAACCTGGCGTTTACGAGATTACTTGTTCAACTAATTAGATTGAGAGCATATTTTTCAGATTATCCTATTAAGAAAATACGTCTAGATAATGCTGGTGAATTTACTTCACAAGCTTTCAATGAGTATTGTATATCTCTGGGAATCGATGTTGAACATCCTGTAGCACATGTTCATACACAAAATGGTCTTGTAGAATCATTAATTAAACGTTTGCAGTTGATTGCAAGACCATTGCTTATGAAATCAAATCTCCCAATATATACTTGGGGACATGCAATTGTACATGCAGCGATGTTAATTCGTATCAGGCCAACTAGTTATCTTAAAGTCTCCCCTTTACAAATGGTTTTTGGTCAGGAACCAAATATTTCCCATATAAGGACTTTTGAATGTGCTGTATATGTTCCGATTGCTCCACCACAACGTACTAAAATGGGTCTTCAAAGAAGGATGGGAATATATGTTGGATATGAATCTCCTTCTATAATAAAATATTTAGAGCCAACAACAGGAGATTTATTTACGGCTCGATTTGCTGATTGTCATTTTGACGAATCAAATTTTTCAACATTAGGGGGAGAAAATAAACAGCTGGAAAATAAAGTTAGTTGGAATGAATTATCATTATCTCATCTTGATCCTCGTACAAAACAATGTGAGCTAGAAGTTCAAAAGATAATTCATTTACAGAGTTTAGCTAATCAATTGCCAGACGCATTCACTGACCACAAGAAAGTGACCAAGTCACATGTTCCAGCTGCGAATGCTCCTATCAGAATTGATGTCCCTATTGGACAATCTAATGGATCAAAAGCACGCTTGAAGCGTGGCAAGCCCATCGGTTCCAAAGATAAAAATCCTCGAAAAAGAAAAGGAGCTATAAATATAGATGGCTAGGTCGAGGATATTCAACAAAATTTAGTGACTCCAGAAGAGTCATTTGACAACACTAATGTCTCAATTTCGAGAGACATTCAGGTACCTGAAATATATGAAAATAATGAGATCTCAATAAATTATGTTGTCAATAGAATACGATGGGATCGAGATAAAGTCAACGTTGACGATATTTTTGCATATAATATAGCGCTTGATGTAATAAATGATGATGAGGATCATGAACCAAGATCTATTAGCGAATGGAAACAAAGATATGATTGGTCAAAATGGAAAGACGCAATTGAGGCTGAATTAAAATCATTAGAAAAACGAAAAGTTTTTGGCCCTGTGGTTCTTACACCTGAAGATGTAAAACCAGTTGGATATAAATGGGTTTTTGTGAGAAAACGAAATGAAAATGGTGAAGTAGTAAGATATAAAGCACGATTTGTTGCTCAAGAATTTACACAAAGACCTGGTATTGATTTTATAGAAACATACTCACCAGTGGTGGATACAACTACTTTTCAATATCTAATTAGTCTGGCAGTAAAAGAAGACCTCGATTTGCATCTAATGGATGTTGTTACAGCCTATTTGTATGGCTCACTTGACAATGACATTTATATGAGTCTCCCTGATGGATTTGAGTTACCAAAATTATATAATTCAAGTTCTCGAGAACGGTACTCAATTAAGTTAAATAAGTCTTTATATAGATTAAAGCAATCAGGACGCATGTGGTATAATCGACTTAGTGAATATCTATTGAAAGAAGAATATAAGAATGATCAGATATGTCCATGCATTTTTATAAAAAGATCTGGAAATGAATTTGCTATAATTGCTATTTATGTCGATGACATAAATATCATTGGAACTCCTGAAGAGATTTCCAAAGCGGTGAATTGCTTAAAGAAAGAGTTTGAAATGAAGGACCTGGGAAGAACAAAAGTTTGCCTTGGACTACAAATTCAACATCTGAAAAATGGGATCTTCGTGTGTCAAGAAACTTACACGATAAAAGTCTTAAAACGTTTTTATATGGATAAATCACATCTATTATGCACTCCGATGATTGTAAGATCTCTGGAGAAAGATAAAGATCCCTTTAGATCTCAAGAAGGTGATGAAGAACTACTTGGCCCAGAAGTGCCTTATCTTAGTGCAATTGGTGCGCTTATGTATCTTGCTAGTCACGCACGACCAGATATATCATTTGCTGTTAACTTATTAGCAAGATATAGTTCTTCACCAACACGAAGACATTGGAATGGGGTTAAGCACATTCTTCGTTACTTGAATGGTACTATGGATATGGGATTATTTTATTCAAATGAACATAAGACTGACTTTGTTGGATATGCTGATGCTGGATTTCAGTCTGATCCACATGTTGGTAGATCGCAAACAGGTTATTTGTTCACATGTAATGGAACAGCTATTTCATAGCGATCAATGAAACAAACCATATCAGCCACATCATCTAATCATGCAGAAATAATAGCGATACATGAAGCAAGTCGAGAATGTGTATGGTTAAGATTGATAATACATCATATACGTACTACTTGTGGATTGTCATCTAGTAAAATGATCCCAACAGTTCTATATGAAGATAATACTGTATGTATTACCCAACTAAAAGAAGGGTACATCAAAAGAGACAGGACAAAACATATTTCTCCAAAATTCTTTTTCACACATGATCTTCAAAAGAATGGTGAGATTAATATCCAGCAAATCCGGTCTAAAGAAAATCTAGCAGATTTGTTCACCAAGTCACTTCCAGCAACAATATTTGAGAAGGTCATACATGATATCGGACTTCGCAGATTCAGAGATATCAATTGATGTTACAAAAAGGGGGAGTCGATACACGCTGTACTCTTTTTCCCTTGTCTGAGGTTTTGTCCCACTGGGTTTTCCTAACAAGGTTTTTAATGAGGCAGCCCTGTAAGTGTGTCAATTAATTGTGTACTCTTTTTCTTTTACTAGGTTTTTATCCCACAGGGTTTTTCCTAGTTAAAGTTTTTTAATGAGGCACATTATTAAAGAATGGACATCTAAGGGGGAGTGTTATGAATATTAGAATATAGATGTCCATCTCCATCTCCCTCCACATCTTCAAATTCCCTAGGTCATTATTCTTTCATTAATTACTAGACTCTTCATTACTCCTCCATTAATTACTAGACTCTTCATTACTCCTCCATTAATTACTAGACTCTTCATCTTCAACTTCTATGCCTATAAATAGGGCATGCCATTTGTGTTGTAAAGAAGAAGAAAGAATAGAATATATACTACTCTCATTTTTTTGTCTCCATCTTTTCTCTCTTTCTAATCTTATTGCTAGTTTTATAACAATTTCTTCATAATCACTTTTATTCTGAAAGCTCTTCTCTATAACAGCTTTTTCATAATCACTTTTAAATTATTTTTTTTATAAGTTATTCTCCAAATTAAAGCTGAACCAAATGGACCTAATATATACATATATAAATTAATTAAGTTATTGGAGTTTGCGTTAAGAAATAACTACGAATCCAATTAGTTCATCATGAGTCTTATTCAAGGAATGTTCCAAATTGGGATCACCCAATCAAGGAGGTTAACTTAGTGCTTGTTTGGATTTTATTTAAACTTTAGTTTTAAAAAGATTTTTAGCTCAAATTTTGATTTTAAATTTTTTTAAAATAAACAGCTATATTTATCCAAAATAACTTATGAACCAAACAATGGGTTAAAATCATGGTTTTGGATAAAACTACTAGAAATAGCTTCTAGAACAGTAAATGAGCTTATGGATTACTGAATTACTATTTTATCACTACTTTTTATAACATTCTCTTTCTTCTCTCCGCCTATTCACTCTCTTCTGCTTCTTCTCCTAGTCTCTATCAAGCTTCTTCTCTGACTTCGTCATGCTCTTCATTCTCCGTCGCCATCATGTGCTTTGTCCTGTGCAACTTGCCATCAAGCTTCTTCTCTATCGCCATCTTTCTACAACTCGCCATCGCTAGTCGCCAGTTGAAGAAGAAGACGCATGGGATGATGATAAACGGAGGTCACTATCGCTGGTCTTCAGTTGCTGGTCGCTATCACTTCGTTAGTCGACTGTGGAGGAGCGCAGAAGGAGCTGGTCTTTCTACTTCTTCTTTACATATTTTTTAATTATTATCTTATCTCATATCCTTTCTAGTAATTTACCAATCAAAAAAGTTATTATGGTAATAACTATCAGAACACTCATTTATTTAGAACTATTTTTTTTTCATAAGCCATTCTCCAGAAACTATTTTCCAAAAGATGTCCAAATTTTTTTTTTCGTAATCCATTTTCTAAAAATCTACCCAAACGAAGCCTTAACAATCTATTCAAAACTTATATTTTAAAAATAATTTTTTTCTTTAAGTTTATACTCATTCCAATTAATTGTACGTCAGATATATAAATTTATCTCCTTTCCACATATGACGGATTTTTTTTCATTACCTACTTTCACTCGTAAGTCATACGGCTCATTGCATGGCTTCCCTCTTCTTCTTTTTCTCTTAGTTTTCACAAATATTGTTTGGACTAAAACAAAATAAACACCTTCTGATTTATACACAAGTAAAGAGGATGCTCAACTTAGAACTCAATTGCTGGCCAAAAATTACAACTAGTAGTTTATTTTGTGGGGAAGAGGGTGAAACTATGGTATTAATTTAGGGAAAATGACTTATAGGTCTCAAGTAAAAGAATTAAATACAAATAGTTCTCCCAAGTTTACTGATATATAGGTCTAAATTTTTTTAATATTTACAAGTTTAATTTGTAAATTATGTAACTCAACTTGAATATACGAAAGTTTAACTTATAAACATTAATTTGGAAATTTGACTTATAAACAACACAATTTGATTATGAAAGTTTAAATTGTTAATATTAAATCTCTTGAAACGCATTAATATTAAATGAAATTTTGAAGCCTATTTATATTTAATTTTCTTACCTGGAATCTATGAGCAATTTTCTTTAATTTAATTTAATTGGTTAATTATTATAATTTGTGTTTAAGTCTTGGAAGATCTTGCAACCCTTCCTTCCACGGGTATTCAATGAATCACCAAACAAAAGACCATTTAGTCAAATGGTATATGATGTGTTCTTGGTGGCATAGATTCGATCCTAACTCTTTATCAGGTTGTATGCCTCCCTTTCAAATCCAATAAAAAAAATGAATCACCAAATAAAAGTAGGTCCTCCACTTCATGGTTTCCCCTTAAGTATTCACTTTTTTTTCATATTTAAGTATTATTAAGCTTAAAAACAGTTCTCTTGAACTTATAACTTTATGATTAAATAACTAAAGCCTTATAGGACTAGCTGATTTTTGCTAGTATTTATTAGGCTTAAATGCACATAACCCCTAAACTTTAAGTTAGTTACACATAACTTCTATAATTTTTAAAAATTTAAATTAAGGACTCTAATATTTAATATTTTGATTATCAAATTCCTATTGTTAATATTTCTATTAAAGTTAACAGTTTTTATCATGACATAATTTTTATATTTTTTATTATATACCACATCATTTAAAAAAATAACACTTAGCGATTTACATATAATTTTAAGTAATTTATTTTTTTATCTAAATAATATAGAGGTATCAAGTATTTTTTAAATATTTTAAAACATTAAAAGTATTTGTCAAATGTTAAATATTATTTTTAGAATGACATGATATATAATAAGAAAATATAAACATTATGGCATAGTTAAAATCGTTAAATTTAAAGGTAATTTTAATGGTTTGATGATTAAAAAATAAAATATTATGGTTATTAATTTAAATTTTTAAATATTAAGGATGTTATATGCAATGACTCAAAATTCAATAGACTTTTATGCATTATAGTATTTTTTTAATTAACAGATTAATTCTTATCTAAAAAAAATCTCCTACACACAAACACAAAGGGGTTTTACTTTTTAGTTGACCGCGTGTCTCCTGAGTAGTTATGAGTTAGATTACTTGGAAGTCACGTGGGCAGATATTGCCCTCCCAATTCTCAGATTATTAGGTTCTCTATATTCTTTTCTTTCTTTCTTTTTTTATATACCTTAGGGTCTTCTATATTCAATTCATCATACATCAGAATCAGATATTTAATATATAATATATATATATATATAATCAATAAATTGGGTCGTAAGAAGAGATTTGATATCACTTTTCAGTAAAATTGTGGTTTTAGTTATCATGAATGGGGAAAATATCACAGTTCAAATGTTTATATTTCATTTTTTTTTTAGAAAATATGGCAGTAATTAGGTTGGGAAAAAATTTTGTAATTAGGTTGGCCACCTAAAATCAAACATTAAAATTTTATTACTCGTATTATATTTTCAGTGATGGGATTTTTTTAGGGGGGAAAAAAAGAAAAGAAAATATCTCGATGGAGAGCTTCAATCAGAAAGGGACAGAACAAGCACGTGCATGTTTAATATTCCACGCATGTAAAATAAACAACTAAACACGCAACTCACGTGACAATTACCCAAGGTATAATTTTTTCAAGTTACTGATGCCAAAAAAAATTAAGTAGTTAGTATTTTTAAACTTTTTACACATGGAAATCAAAATGAGGGGAAAAATAACATAATTATTAAAATAAGCTAACATCCATTACATTTAGTGGGGCCTATATTGTTGTTATAAAAATACTAATATACTCCTAACTCAAACAAAAAAAAACTACCATCAACTGCTGCAATATTGCTTCTTAAGAATTATAAAGTTAATTAACTTTGTAATCGAATAAAGTATTAATTAATAATAATTAAAAATTTAGAAAAAAAGATTTAAATCTTAAATCACTGAAATGAATATCTTGGTCATCTAGTGCTAACAAAGATCACAAGGACGTGATAATGTATGGATCAAAAGTTCAAATTTTGCTAAAATATTTTTAAAAAAAACAAGAAAAAGAAATGGACATCATTGTTTTTTCTTTAGTAACTATACTGATCTATAAAACATAAACAGATTAAATTAATCATCAAAATAAAGATAAATAAATCAAACAATTCTAAGGAGTCTCCCATATTTGTCAACTAATAGAGGAGGAGTACTCCCTCCAGTTTAAAACAGAAAATCCATTTAAAGGTTTTGATTTAATTTTAAATATAAATTACCAATTCTCTTTTATCTTCAATTCTATATTAATAATTGTTTTCCTTTATATCCCTGTTTCTGAAAAAAAAAGTATGAAATTCTCTATAAGTTAATTATAAATAATTATATTAACTATTCCTTTTAGATCCTAAGAATTAGTTAACAAAACTTTATATTACTAATAGGAATTGAGTTTAGTAGAAAGATTTAATCCCTCACAATGAAGTAGACGAATTAAAGTTTAAATCTTCAATAAGAGATATATTTATATTTAGTATCTGACAGTACTTTAAATATAATTATCTTCCATAAAAGATATATGTTAATACCAAAAAAGACCTTGTATTTAGAGCAAGGGATAGTGTCTCATAATCAAAGTCAAATTATGAGGGGCTCCATTAAATTAGACAAGAGAGAAGGACTCAAGGGTGAAGAAATAAACTAAATAAGGAAGCTGACAAAGGCCATATACTCCAAATTGTTGACTTATAGAAACAAATGACGCTCCTTTCAACACTTAACCTTCCCTTCAAAATTCAAACCACGTTTCATCAACCAGCCCTTCCCTCACCTTCCTTCTTTCTGCCAACGCCTTCACCCACATTTACATCCCACTTTAATTTCTTTATTTCCTCACTCATTTAATATATAATATATTATATTATCATATCTGATTTAAATATTGTCAAACCTAATCAAAGATAATTCTACCAATGCCATTTTTTCTATCCACAAGATTGGAAGGATCTTTTCATCTGACTTGATCCAATCGTTGTTGTTGATTATATGTATGTAATTTAATTTTGTTTTAATAACTACTATGTAATATCTGGTGGTATTATTATTGTGGAGCGTCATCACTCTCTACAAAATTACTATGGTAAATGCATTTTAATAGAAATTGACACAAGAAAATGGGATTAAGGCAGTAAGGGACTACATCTCATGTATGGATCCACTACTCAACTATTTTAATTACCTTTTTTTTTTAATTTGCAAGAGCAAACTTTGTTAAAGGTATCTAATTTATTCTTTTACAGCCTGTCACTTTGTCTGTATAATATGCTATTGGTTATATTTGAGTATAGTTGAGTCATCTAATTCTTTTTCCGACCATGAAATTCAAACTCGTTATCTGTATCGTTAAGGCAAGCGGCCACCATGGAAGTCGTCACCAACAAAAAGCTTTAAGTATGATCTCTTCATCTCCAAATAAATTGGACTCAGAGATCAGATCCTTATTATTATTACATAGTTCGACACAGACAAAATTTTAAGAACAAAACGATACTAAGAGGGTCGAACTGCGGAGGATATATATCCGAACCTAGTCTGTGCTAGGTAGCAAATTTGAAACTGAACACTACCAGTAATGGGTTTTGCAAGCAGTATTGGAAAGTACAGACTTGGGCGTACGATTGGAGAAGGGACATTCGCTAAGGTTAAGCTTGCTGTGAACAGCATCAATGGTGAACATGTGGCGATCAAGATCCTTGATAAGAAAATGGTCATGGAGAGCCATCTCAAGTATCAGGCAACCTTCATCCTTGGACCTTGTCTTCCTTTTTAGTCATTGGTTGGTTCACTTTGTTTTTCTGCATATTCATGCTGAGTTACATGTTTCTGCAGGTCCAAAGAGAGATAAGAACAATGAAACTCCTGAACCATCCCAATATTGTAAGAATCCATGAGGTATGTATATATGTGTCTATTGGTGCTAGAATTCTGTCGAAGTTTTCTGAATCCTGTTTTGCCATTGAAACGATGTAAAAACAGGTTCTTGGCACGAAGACGAAGATATATATTGTGATGGAGTATGTATCAGGAGGACAATTATCAGACAAGCTGGTGAGAATTATTGATACATAAGATAGATAACCTGTTCAAACTTATAAGTAATTGTTTTGTTGTATATGCTGTATGGTGATTCAGTTATATGATAATCATTTTCAGTCTTATGCCAAAAAGTTGAATGAAAATGAAGCAAGGAAACTTTTCCAGCAACTTATTGATGCTGTAGATTACTGCCATAACAAAGGAGTTTACCATAGAGATCTTAAGGTGATCAGTAGAATTATCAATCTCTGTTTGACTATTTTGAAAGGTGAATTTCAACAAATTAACTAACTTGGATCTTTGGCTTGTATTTAATATAACAGCCGGCAAACTTGCTTCTTGACAGCAAAGGGAATCTCAAACTGTCCGATTTCGGACTAAGCGCGCTGAGAAAGGTAGCTCCTATTCTGAAAAATTCAGTTATCATAACTTATTTTCTTCCTAGCTGATTCAAATTTCAATACTTTGACAGCCTGATAATGTTCTAACAACTGCATGTGGTTCCCCAAGCTATGTGGCACCTGAGGTAATTTCAAATTCTCTTCAACATAGCATTGCATGAATCAAATTACCTTTCTGGGCCAGTGACCTTAGTCATATAAAAGCTCCCCTGTAAGTGGGAGATCGCGGGTTCAATCATGCTTGTAACATCAAACTGTCTGTGCTTACCCCTTTAATTCAAAAAAGAAAAAAAAAATCAGCTCTCTCGGAATAAAGCCAATGATTATATTCTATATGACATTTTTCCTGTGACTTCTGTTCAGCTTCTATGGAACAAGGGCTACGACGGCGCAGCTGCTGATTTTTGGTCATGTGGGGTGATCCTTTTTGAGTTACTTTCAGGTTATCTTCCTTTTGATGACCACAACTTGATGAACTTATATAAGAAGGTATGTGTATATACTCTTACAGGTACTATCCAAATTCAGAATCGTAAAACTTAATAGAAAAACTCAGCAGGTAATTTACATTCTCTTGTAACTTTGAATTGTGCAGATATGTAGAGCAGATTACACGTGTCCACCATGGTTTACAGTAAGTCAAAGGAAACTAATTGGCAAAATACTCGAACCGCGAGTTATGAAGGTAGAAATTCTTAAAAACGATGATGTTCTGTGTTCTGTAAATGTAACTAACTAGTTGGTGTGATAACGACAAGCTTTTTCCACTTTATTGCTGTTTCATTCAGAGAATAACTATGCCAGAAATCATGGAAGATGAATGGTTTCAAACATATTACGTTCCTGCTTCTGAATCTGAGTGTGATAAGAACATTTACATGGATGATGTTAATGCTGCATTTGATTCAGTTGAGGTAATTCATCATCAACAAATAGGCACAACAAATTCAAAGGAAACTCTGTTTGGACAAAAAATATCTGACATTAATTCTTTGATTCAGGAGAATATCTTAGAGGCAACAATCCCCAAGTCCTCAAGTTTCATTAATGCTTTCCAACTTATAGCTATGTCTGAGGACCTTGATCTATCGGGCCTGTTCGAAGAACAGGTAAGTCTACAAATCCAAAAGCACCAATCTTGAAGTGATCTATATATGTTTCATTCAATCATTAATATCAGTGTTGGGAATGTTTCTTGCAATTAGGATCACAAGCAGAAAACAAGACTAGGATCCAAGCACAACATCCATGAAACCATAGAGAAAATAGAAACAGCTGCAACAGATGTGAAGCTATCAACAGAAAAAATGAACAACTTCACGGTATAAACCGAGCTTGGTGGATTTCTTACTGAATCTATTCAGTGTAGCTTTTTCTAGAGGCTAGAAACTAGGAAAAATCATTATGAGGTACCAAGGAATGAATATAATAATAAAAAAGTCCCACAACAAGTGAGCAGGCATGTAATGACAAATTCCTGTGCAAGGAATGACAATATGTCCATGTTGTTCACTTGTTCTAAGACTTTTTAGTAATTACATTACTTTCTTGGAACTTCAGTGATTTTCCCTCAAAACTGATGACTTTTCCTGTAATATCAGTTAAAAATACATCCCAAACGAACGATGACTAGATGTTCCAGATCATATTATGACCTATCAGCTAAGGTAATTTATTGTTCCATACTATGATCCGCTTTGTATATTTCTGTCTTTTGTTACTAAAAAATTGTTTCATCTATGTGAGGTAACTGCCAGGTGATTGAAGTTGCTCCAGCTCATTGTGTAGTTGAAATATCAAAATCTACAGGAGATTTAAGAACATACAAACAAGTAAGATGAAATTATTCCCTCTTTACTGGTTATGCAAGTTCATTGCTTTTTATTCTTACTGATCTGTTTTATTTTGATGACCAGTTTTGTGAAAGTCTATCCAATCTATTGACAGAAAAATCTGTTGCATCATCTCAATCCCAAGAGTCTATTGAAGAATACCAAGATGTTGGCCGGTAATTACTTAATATAAAAATTATATAACTAGTTTATGAATATTAAGAAAACTAATTAAGTTAGTTATTCATAACAAATATGTGTTTGTTTCACTAAAATACCCTTTCTAACCATGTTCATTGTAACTACCCCTGATAGAAATTCTTACTATATACAATCAATAGGGATATTTTGGAAAAAATTATAAATTTAAAAAACAAAGTGGATTGAAATATGATATTTAGGACTGCAATAAGGCCCTTATCTAGCTCTTATATTTTCTAGCTCTTATATTTATAACCGAAGATAGTATAAACCTAAATTATATCACTCAAATATCATAATTATGTTCATTGGCACTATTTGCTAACTGGAAATTAACTTTTTTTCAGCTCTGAAGAATCAAACTGTGAAGATAGTGATAAAAGGCATTCATGATCATATATCTGCATGAAGATTGGATTTACCAATGTGTTTGTCTTCATCATTCTTCAAGTGAATCAGTGAAATAAGAGAGGGTCAGATTTTGTTGATAGAGATAAACAATAATTCTGAAAAGTTCAAATTCAAGCCAATGATTATTTTCTCCTTTTTTTTTTTTTGGTTTTTTCATTCACATTAAATAATGTTGATAGATACAAAGTTATCACTTCAACAGTACATCACTTTGTCCATAGCTTTCATTTACTCCATCAGAAATATTTTTTAATTATGTTGATCTAGGCTAGTGGATTAATTATTTGAGTCAACTTCTGAACCAACCTAATTAATGGCAATTAAGACCTTACAAGCCATCATCAGCAATAATTATAAGTTAGAATTATGAATATAATTTATTTTGAGAGACATGAAAAGAAAAGAGATGGTAGATGTAATGAGTATTACTCTTAATATCAGTCTCTTTTCAAATGTAAGACTATGAGATTGCAGAGAGGATCAACTTTAAAGAATGAGAGGTTCTAAATGCTTTAGATAGAACAATGTAAAAAGAACTTCAACAAAAATAAATTTTATTCCAAATTCAAATGCATTGGAAGAGTTTGATATTTTCATTCCAAAACAAACATGTATCAGATCTTGAGAGTTTTAGTAAACATGAGGAAAAACTAAAAGTCAGAAGCTCCAAAATCTGGCTTCCAACCTATCTAGCTTTTTAAAGAAAAGCCCATTTGCTTTCAATGCTAAACCAAATATGATTTTTGGCTTCAACGGGATTTTAAGGGTCCAAAAGTCAGTTTTAGGATCCCAAACAAGTCTATTGGTAAGTATTACTCACATATCTCACATGAGTGGACGTTTTAATTCCATTGTTGATATGATAATCTCATTAATAAATTTCTATGTTTACATCCTCGCAAGCATTTTGAGCCGTGAGGTTTACCTTGGTTATGATAAGCTCTTAAAAACCAAACTTACCTAAGGTTTTTATCAAGAAAAGAGAAAATACTCACCAGAATTCTTATCCATATTGAAAAGTTACACGCCTTTGTCAAATGAAACCAGAATATTACAATTTAACTATAAACAAAGCTTTTAAAATATTGTTAATGGAGCAAAGTCAGCAAATGCTGAGTGAGCCATGAAAAACTTTTACATTAGTAGATTATGAAAACAGCAAAGTAATATTTTAATATAAATCCGGACAAAATAGCAGGTAATGTCTCACATCCTCTTATAAAATGACAATAAGAAAGTACAAGAATCGTAGAAAATTTCTGATTTCCAAGTTTAATTTAATATCAAAGAAAGAAATGTGTAAATGATCATTCCAGAAGTAGTGTTTGATTCTCTACTTCTCTAAACAGTGTAAATGGCCAACCACTCCAAGAGGAAAGAGATCTGTGATCCCCTTCTGGTCAAATAACAGATTTGCGTTTAAGTTTTTTTCCTTTAACTATCACTTATCACCCTGTTTTTTTTTACCTTGATACAATTATATAATATCTAGTATTATAAGATAATTTAAGTATTGTTAGGTTAAATTATAAATAGCTTTCAAATATAATTTTCTTTTTATTTATAAAATTTGAACTCTCAATCTTATTTAAGGAGAATGGAGTATTTTTCACTCAATCTAACTTTCGTTAGTTCATATATTATTTTGAGTTAATATTTATATTCTAATAAGGAGACAATGAAGAAATCCTAATCTTTAATTGCAGTAATATGAACAATTAAGATGGAATTGATTTTTTTCTACTGTATGGAAATTAATCTATCACAAAAAATGTACTTAAATTTAAGCAATGTTAGCTATATATCAAGCATGTTAGAATCCTCAAGTTCTTTAAATGCACCAAATTTAAGTATGCATTGTATTGAATTTTGGAAAAATAATATTTAAGGACCCTCTAAGAATATTAAAGACAATTAAAGACCTAAAAAATTTGAAATTGCCAAAAAAAGTACCATGGTTTTTTTTTTTTGCTGGAATTAAATTTTTCTTAATTTATTTTTTTAGCACTTATCTTTCATATTTTCAGTACTAATTTTTAACATATTTAATAATCAATTTTTTAATAGTCATTTTCAACATTGACTATATTGCTCATGGCAAAATAAACTTTATGCAAGCTTTTCAAGAAACAAAGATACCAAAGGCCAGATAATGTCTCTAGAGTTTCAAAGTCATGATATGATATGATTAAGCTTTACATAAGTATTTCCCAAGATAGAAACTTTTTGTCCAAATAATTGCTGCTCCAACAATTTTAAAGGGGCAAGTGACTCAAGTGAATTTGAGCTTCAGTCGTATTCAAAATCCATATCAGAAGCAACAATTTCTGAGAGAGAGCATCGGCAATCAAATCAAGAATAATGAACAAGATAGTTTCTTGATTTGCAAGAAACAGCGACAAACATTTTCATGGAGTCAAAAACAGGCTTCTACTTGCACAATTTTAGCAGAACAAGGCGAAAACTTCAAGGCTTGCACCTCTTTCCTCAACTTAAAATGGAGAGGCATAGCAGGCTGCCTAGACCTACCACCTTGATTTTATTATACTCTTCCGATTCTTAATATAGGAGTTAGTTGACTTTTTTATATAGATTAAGAAAGTCAAATAAATCAATTAATTATACTTAATATAAGAGTTAATTGATTAATTTAAATAGATTAAGGAGTATATTATATAAATTCTTATTGAAGGATTTAATTTAGTCATAATTAACTAATTTATTCAATTTCCTTAATCTCCCATAAAAAATCAACTATATCTTTTATTAATGACTAAATAAATGATATACTTTTTGGAATTCTGGTAATACTCCTCTAGTCTTATATATAAGTTACAACCAATCAAATTACGGAGATCAAAATGTTCATTAAAATTAGTTAAAAATAATAAACATGTAAGAGATGTAATGTTTTTTAAAAATTTACCCTTTCTTCATGGGGGTAATCAGTGAAGGAGAGTGAGTGGGAAAAATTGAGAATATGTAATAATTTATTAAATGAGAGAGATTGAATGATAATTATTGTACAAGTATGTATTTAATGGGAGTAAAAATAAAAAGGAGTAAATTAAAATTTGAGATGAAAAGAAAATATTGCTTATAAATAGGATCAATCAGATTCTAAAGAATGTAACTTACTCCTCTACTCTTATTTATAAGTCACTTCTAAAATAGTTTACTAGAATTAAGAAAAATCTTAAACCTTATTAACTATGTCTTAAAATTTAATTACTTCATAACTTTACCCCTATTTAATATATACTCTATCAAAAGAGTACAAAGACTACATAATAAAAAAATGAAGAGTAAAATTATACATTCATGTCAAAAATTTGATGACGTGATTTATAAATTAGACAAAAATCTCTAGAGTATATGTAAACTTGGAGGGAGCAAGAATCAAAGTGGAATAGGTAGGCAAAAAAAAGCATGGAATAAAAAGGATTGCATGACAGCTTTTCCATGTACATGCTCAATGAAGCGGATACATAACCATAGTTAAGAATGGGAACTAATGTAACCATAGTTAAGAATGGGAACTAATGCACAAAAAGATACACTCAGATGAGGCTTTGAGGTATTAACTACCACGATTTGGTATACAACAAATCATCTTCATCTGCTACAAAGCACACCAACAGGGGGAAAAACTAATTAAATACATCCAACCAATTTTCAGATCACAGATTTATTGACAGAAAACTTGTCAAGAACTAAAGAAGGAAATTATCTATCATATGAAAAACCACATCAGCGCCATCGGAATTCAACCAGTAGGTTTTCACCTGAAAGCAAGACAAAACAAATAAGAAATAAGAAAAAGGAACTAGTAACACCAAACAAATACTCAGATTCCTGATCTACCAAATGATTGCAACAGTAAGAATTAATCAATTAAGATCCAAGCTATGAATAATCAACAATTTGCTCCCTAACTTGAGGGGGATGGGGATTGTTGAAAATCATTTACTTCTTACTCTTTTCCTAGATATCTTATTTAATCAGAAAGATGGGTCCCTGATTTTGTTAATTTTCTATTTCCCCCTATATCTTGCTACTTTACCAGTCTTCAATTCAAATATTTGTTAACTGATTGAAGGATTGAAAGGAAAACTTGTTCCCATCTCACTTTTCTTTCCAACTATTAAAAACAATCAGAGCACCGGCTTACTCTGATTTTATTCATCAATTACCTTCAGTAAAACTTTATTTAATTCCTTCCTTAGACATCATAGAATCATAGATCCCCAAATCTTATGATTCTCTTAAATGACGAGTACAGTGTCTTCTTCACTTGACACATTTTTGTCCAAAAAAAAGCAAGATAACACGGTGTACTATTTTTATCCCCAAATATGAATGAAGAACCAGAATGAAGAAAGCAGCTGATGTTAATCATCAGAAGGATAAAGGGTTACATCATCCAGACTGCAAGGAAGATGAGAGGTCAAGCTATTACGTTTACCTGGATTGTACTGTGAGCTATATAACGCTGTGTACTCTTTTGGAAGCTAACATCCACACGCTCCCATGGTACTTGAGTGAGACCCCTTATCATCTCCTCTACATACGGGAAGAATACATATTCAGAAAATACAAGACAGAAGTCTAAGGATCAAATGCAATATCCAGTAAATGCAAAAGAGTAGCATATAGCTTATGTGCAGCTGGGATAGCATTCTACTGTACATTAGGAGTTCATAGTTAATGAAACCCATTGAGGAAATAGTTGAATGGTAACACTAGAAAACGATCAATGAATTTGTCGACAATGGTAAGTTACAAGTTTAGAGTATGACCATAGAGTTCCTCATAGAAGATGTTACATATACCCTACTACATGATTATAAAAAATAAAATAAACTGCCGATTGTCATATTATATTTCAACTTAATATGAAAGTGTTAAGAATTTATTGCATGGTTCAAAACACAGAACACTAAAACAGTAATTTGCATGTATAGTGCCCCAGAAAACCACAAACTTTAACAGAAAGGCATGATGGTACTTAATCTGCTAGAAGCTAATGATCTTTCCCAAGGTTACAGACCTCACCTGCAAATCGTGCAACCCCAAACACAAGACGGTATCTCCTAAGATCACAGTTCCAATTAAGTATACGGTATATACCTCCTTGTACCCCTATTACGTGCCAAATTAAATGCAACCCAAGTGGTAACAGTTGTCTTAAAGAAATTTATTTATATGGGCCTTGTTTTCTCAGATTAGTTATACACACATACACACTTGCCTTTTTTTTTCTCATTCTATCTGAATGTTCTTGAACTAGACAGTCCAACTATCAATCAATCAAATCTCAAAAATAAAAATCCGAGACAAAGAACTCCTCATCCCAAGAATATAGTATATAGCATTATGTCCAATCACGTAAGAGAAGTGTGAAATCACTGAATAAAACAACAGTATATCACAAATTTAAAAAGAATAAAATCGAAAAGGTACCTTCCAATTCAAATGATTGGTCACTGATAGCAGAAGATGCTTTATTGCGATCGTGATCATCTTTAACAGTCTCCCCTTCAATATATACAATATGAGGATATTTCTCATCGACTACAAGCAAATTGGCCTGGCAGAAAAGAAGGACAGAAGTTAGTGCAAAAGCCATATAGCAGAAAAGGCAGAAGAGATAAAGAAAGCCTCTACCTTTGGAAGTTCATGTTGACGTCGGATTGATGATGTACGCCATCCAACCATATCTTCAAGCTAAGCTAAGATATATTTTGGAAAATAAAAATTATTGCTAAACTTTAAGTTTGATATGCTTATTCTTTCCAATCATAAAGAGTAAAACTCTAACTCACATCATAAAGCAATTAACATAATTCCAAGTTCCATTTCATGATACACTTGTGCAAGGTTCATTTTAGGGAGAACTTGGCATCTGCTAAGTTTGAAATAGATTGTTGACTTCTATTAATTTAGAGCTTTGTGAAACAATAATTTTGTAAATATCTCAAAATATAAATTAAAAAGAGGATACGATCATAATTTGCATTTGCATATGCCACACGACGCTTAAATGCACGTAAAGCTGATCTACACCATCAGTAACAGTTGGATGAGCAATAATGTAAATGGAATATAAGCATCTGATGAAGTAAACTGACAAATTGATACTAACATGAACTTTAAGTCATCAGAATCACCAACCATACGCAGGAGAAGAGGAGGCTTTCCATCATCATTATCCATAAGGAAGAGATGCTTCCCAGATCTCCCTGCAACTATATGTGCAGTTTGGGATGCTCTTCTCTCAAGGAAAGGAAGGCCACAAAGAAAGGGGAGCTAAAATCACAAAAACAAAATACAGAAATAAAGGATGGTCTTCCAATATAAGAAATTGAGCCTTCAATGCATGAATAAATTGGCACATATAACAAAATATAACACTAATACATTCACCGAAATAAACAGAACATAAAAAGATAAAAATGCATACGCAGAATCAAAGCCCACAAGGCATCAGACTTGTAAGCATGTCTTCAATGATTCATAAATAGAATACCCTTAAAAACTTGTTTTTGTAGATATATAATTACCAAATTTACCATGGAAAAGAACAACGAATTCAAAAGGCAACTACTTTCTATAGTTAATATGTCTCTCCATTCATCATCAGAAATTTAGAATATCATAAAAAAACTAAACATCAGAAATTTAAAATATCATAAAATAAAACAATAATGATTCCAAATATATAGTTGATAGTGCTGGAATCAAATGGGTTAACATCAATCAGTGTTAAACTTTTATAGAAGTGGATTTCAGAAGAAGATGTGCGGTAAAACAAAGAGCAAATAAAACTAAGATTCCACTTATTGAACCATCTTTATATTGACATGCCTTCCAAATGCCACAGATGTTAACTCAAGTGGTTCAAATGAAAGTTTTAGAGTGGAGAATGAAGTGGATAGATGAACCAGCCCCAAAGCACTGGCAGTTTGAGTGCAATTTTGGGAGAAAAGAGGGGGGGGGGGAAAGAGGAGACAAGCCAAAAATACCCTCAGAGAACAGAAAAAAGAAACTTCAGAACAATAATCAGTCTTGAAATGACAGTTCAAAGCAAGCTTAAGCACCTGTCTATGTCCTCTTGAACCAAGATGAGGTGTTGCAAATGTTATAAAGTTCATTGGCTCCAAACCAGCAATTGTGGCTTTGTAACATCGTTCAAGGCATTGCTTTGAATATTCTGTCTGCTCTTCACCAAAGTCATTTTTAGTTGCACTTGTACCTACATGCCCTGATGTTGAAGAATAGTCATAAAGTCTCCCAATAGCATATCTTGCCACCAAACCTCCCAAAGAATGTGCCACAAAGGAGATCTTTCGCACCTCTGGCCAACGTCTAACAACAGACCGTACCTGCATAGAAATTATTGAAAGCCAAAGATTCAGATATGAAAGAAGCCATTTAAAAGTTGATGTTCCTATGAAATTACAACTGAATGGTCAAGAAAATGCGAGAAAGTAAGATGTTTGTATGTCCCGAAAAAGGGTAATATCATTATTACCAAAATACCTCTTCAGCTAGCCTCTCACCCATTGTGTCAACACCATCAAATGTCAATCTTGAAGAGTTGCATTCACTGCCTGTCCACAAAATATCAAGTTAAACACAATACGTAATGTCCTTTGCAGAAAATGCAAGAGATTGTAAAAGTAGTCGATAATGAGGTTGGAAATTTCACAAAAAGAACTAGAAGAATATACAAACAGAATGATATTTGTACTATATTATAGATAGAAGGCAAAACCAATACAAGACAAATTTTGCAATCACTCTCTCCCCTTTTATGAGTAAAATGATTTACATCGTAATTACATGAAAGAGAAAGACAGAAAGAAATCACTGAATGACAATCAAAATGAGAAAGTACATAGTCATGACATCATTGACAAAGAGATCACCAGCCCAAGAAAGAAAGTTAATAATCCATTAATATGAATGATGATATTGCTTATATTCCATTGGATTGTTAACAACGAAATCAGTAGCTAATATGAAAGAATACTCACGGTGAACAATAACTTTATCTGGAAGTTTCTTCACAAACTGCTCTGCAGCATATCGCCAATCTGCAGGACTGATATGAAGCGCATTTCAGTTCATAATATCATACAGAAAAATTATTTTCTCAGGGTAAAAGTGAATTTTAACTCAAAAGGATGTTCCACTAGGGACAAAATTGAATTTAGAATGATGGTACTGCTTCTATCCTTACTCGAAAGCCACGACAAATTCACCTTTCAAAGCAACTAAAAGTAGATGGATATGCTCCCGTAGGCACACACAGAGGAAAGGAAATAGAATAAATCTTCACTTTGAGATATTAGGACAGGCGTGTTAGTTAAGAGGGAAAATGAGTAAAGATTATCTGCAAACCGCTATCATTGCCTTAAAAAAGAATTTGTAGGATTGAGAGGCATCAACTCATTTAAAGGACACGTTCAGGGGGAAATTATTCTACTGAAACCCTATTAAGTTACAATGCTCAGAACTTTCAACGCGTGACACTCAAAGAAGATAAGCTTCTGGGAAAAGAGAGGAGGGAGAAAACACTTATATTTAGTGTATTTGCTAAACATTGACTACTAAGTGAATAGAAATTTAAAGTAGTCAATAGAAATTTAAACAATCTGATATTGAAGATGATCTTTAAGTATATTGAAACCTTTCATTAAGAAACTTAAAATATACTAACTCAATCTAAGTTATTCTCTCGTAGCATGCGTAATTTGAGAAAAGAAAATTCACCCGTTCCTTTTAAATTTCCTCATTCCAGTATTTTACGGCAACCATCTCCAATCAACTCTTGCTATGCAGTAAGTAAAAGACTTGATCTATTTAATTATGGGATTCTTTCGCCATGTAATGTCCCAAAGTAGGCAGCAATGCCATAAGATTTAGAAAAGTACAAATCTTTCAAGAAACCAATGAACCACCAACAACTTACAGAAAAAGGAATGATAAAGAGATCGCGCAGTGGCATATTACCTCCCAATTATCCCATTAACCATAATTACAAGGTGCTCAGAGACTGGCTTAGATACGCCAGTGGAGACATCGAAGAAATCCTCCCCACCACTATCAGCCTCCACCTTTAAACCCTTATCGTTGGGGTTCTTGAAGCAACCTCCGTCTAATCGCCGGACCACTTCCATTCTGATCAAATTGAGGGAAAGCCTATGAGTGGCAGCGACGGTGGGTCTGGATCGACCCCGTGGATCGAAGAAAGCAGTGCCGAAGCGAGAAAGGCAGAGGTTGCGAGGAAGTAAAGGGGGTTTAGTTGGGAGCACAGAACCAGAACTAGAGGCGAGCATGCCAAAAAGTTGGGGAAGAAAAGCAATAAAAAGAGAAAGAAGAGTGGAGATCTGATTAGTGATAGCTAAAGTTAAAGGAAACTAAAAGATAAAGAAGCTTCTGTTGATTTGATGACGATGATGGGGACTGTAGCTTTCGGAGCCGGACAAGACCAGCGAGTAGGAAAGCGCGGACAATTCAGTTAATATTGTTTCTGTATTGTCCTTACTGACTTCTCCGACAGCTCCTTCGCTCCAATGGCGAATCTTTATTAGTACTACATTATAGTCTTACAGTGTTTGTTAATTATATTCTTACCGATTTTTTCAAAACAAAAAAAAAACAAAATCTCGGTTTAGCTTCGTATGTTCTTGACTGATTCTGGAATCTGTAAGGAGGCTAGAGAGTTAAAAATTTTGTTTGAAGTTTCATCGCCAAAAAAAAAATAGTATTATGGTCACTGAGTCAATATGCTTTAAAGTTGTTGTTTTTTCTTTTAAATTTTGTTTGATACAAAATTTGTTAAAAAATAGTTAAACATATAAGGACATGATAATTTTTTGTAAGCGATACCAATATCGAGCAGAACAAACTATCTATTATCCTTAAGTATAAATTTAAATACTTAATAATTAAGATATCTTCTCAAATATTATAATTAGAATTATAATAAAATTATATTAATCCAACACTTTAAATTGAAAGAGAGATAGGGAGAGGGATAGAAAAGAAAAATCAATAGTGTGTGAGTCTATTGCTTTTTTATATATATTTTTAGATTTATAACAAAAATTGTAAAAGGAAAATTATAAAAGACCTTGTTAGTCTCAATTATTAGAGTAAATTGAACTTTTTTAAATTTTATTAAAATTATAAAGTTTTTGTTTTTACATTTATACTGATTTAAAATATAAATAAATAAATTTTACAAAAATGATATAGATTTTCTTTTTTTAAACAATTAAAATAATAATAGGATAAATATGTGAACATGTATATAGAAAGAAAAAGTGAGATGCATGTGACATTTGTGTTTCTTTTTCTTTTTTTTCTAAATAACGTTGGGTTGACGTTAACTAGATATAAAACAATTTTTTTTTTTTTACCTCAATATCAAATTGGTTGAAGATTTGCTTGTGACAGGACAAAAATATCAAAGCCGCCAAGAATGTCACATAAAAGGATTATTCTATGATTAACCTAGTTATTTTCTACACAAATACCTTTGTCATTCTTTATCGTGCATTTGTTAATGGATAAAGGACACTAGGGTATTTTAAATTAATTTTAAAAATATAATTAATATTTAAAGTATTTAAAAATATAATTAATATTATAAAATAAATTTTTAGGTATAATTAGTACTCTCTATATTCTTTTTAAATTAAATTAAATGAAGGTAAAGGAAGTACTGCTTAGCTAGGTGGTGGGCACAATTTTTTTTAGTTGCACACCCGGTTCACCAGAGCTTTATCCCGACTATATCCAGATTCGATCCGCGTTGGCACCTGGTTATGGTAGGTGAGTCTCCCAACGGGGATTTTCTGCGTACGCCAAAACTCAAACTCGAGACCTCGCTTAAGCGATACCGAGCCGGTTATCACTTGGACTAACCCCAGTTGGTGTGGTGGGCACAATTGAATCGTATTAATGTACTAATTATATATTTAAAAATTGGATATAGATATAATATTTATATTATATTAGTTATATATATTAATGCAAGTGAACATTAAATCGAGACATTGTTTTAGTAAAATAAATTTAGACCATTTAAATAGAAGATATTAATTTTAAAATTTTGTAAATATAAAAAATATTTTTTTAAAAAAATATTTTTAATTAATATGATAATACTTGAATCAAATATAATCAAATAATTATATATTAAAAAAAGTAAGGAAACATTAAAATGGCCTTCAATGAGTACATAAAACTAAAATTAATTTAAACATTTGGAGCAGGTATGTTGGGAATCAGCAACGGCAATTACGCTGACCTGACAGTTCAAAGGAAAACTTATCGCTAGTCAACAGAGGAGGCTTTTGACTTGTTTGCCCCCCCCCCCCCCCCCCCCAAAAAAAACCACTACAGAGGAGGCTATTGTATTTCATTCGCCTTTATTGTTTTAAAATTCCAACCAACATGCCAACATGGAGAACTAATGCCTGGGTAGTTGACTCCACCACATGCACACCTCGATCAAATTTAAAAGACACTACATTTTCTACTACTACATTTATATTATATACACACACATGTATGTATATATATGGTTGGGGTGTGAGACAATTTTTTTTATAAAGGATAATTTATTTATTTTTATTCAATAAAAAAAATAAAATGATACATATAAAAGCACTAGTTAATCCTCAATAAGAACCATAAGTTATCCCATCTTTTTTTATTATTTCCTAAATATATATATTCTATTAATTTTTAATATAAGAGTTAATAAATTTTTTAAATAAATTAAATAAATAAATAAATAAATAAATTATAATTAAATCTAACTTATCAAAATAAATTTATACTATATACTTCTCTAATAATATCTATAAAGTAGAGAGACAAAATTTATTTTAATTTTATTTATGGAATAAAGAGAAAAAAAATTCTAAGAATATATAATTTTTTCTTTTATTTATTTATAATAACTTGTTTTCTATTTCATGTAATGTATATTGAATAATGATAAAATTAAAAATTTATTTGGTGTAATTTTATAAATTTTATAAAAAGTTTAAATTTTTTTTAATTTATATAAAACATATTAAAAGTTATTTATAAATAGATTAAAAAAATACTATTTAATATATTTAAATTATTTAATTAATTTTTATATTAATTATAATTAATATAATTAATTTTTTTAATTTATTTAAAAAATTAACTAATTTTTATAGTAATAATCGTATTTAATGTAATCACACAGAATATGGAGAGAAAAGTCAAGAAAGAGTGGCAATCAAATACGTCCTTTGCACTGTACCAGCTAAGGGGGTGCACAAAGCTGCTACCCGTTGAGCCTATTTGAATCCTAGAAGGGGAAAAAAAAAGCCTTACTTAAACCAAAAAATATAGAGTCGAGGCTAACATCGAAATATAAAATATATTTTTTTTTTTTTTAGGTTAGGCACCCAACCCAACCTTATTCGTACCCATCCTTTCTTTTAGTTTTTTAATTTTTTCCTATGATCGTTATTTATAAGTAAATAATTATTTTATAAATATAAATAATTAAGTAGATAAATTATTTTTTAAAAAATTTATAACTAGATTAATTTTTTTATTTTTTTTAATTTTATTAACCAATAATTATATTATAAATTATAATTTTATTTTTTAATTTTTTCATATGTTTTATTCTTATCAACCTTGAAAAGATTTATGTAAAATTATAATTATAAATTATTTAAATTTAAAGATATTTTTTACCGATACAATTAATTTTAAGACTTTAATTACTATATTTTTATTGTATTATTCTTAACAAATTATAAATATTATTTAATTTTTAAAAATATATGAATATGATATTATTTTAAAAATTATAATTATAAATTTTTGTTTCATAATATAAGTTAATATAAGTTAGGTATCACTACTTTAATATAAAAATTTGTCTATATTTAATTTATTTATGCTCAATCTAAAATAATTAAAGTTTTTTTTTAAATATAACTAAGTACATAGTTACAAAATATAGTATATTCTTTCGTCGAACTAGGTAATGGATAGATAGTCATCCTGCCGTGGCCATGCTCATCCCTAATACCAGCCCCCTTCAGTTCTAACAATCCTTGGTTGGTGACGGTCCCAAGCAGCTTTCCAGAGGAACAATTTATAGTATTTTTTATGATATTCTAGATAGGGAAACTTACTCCAATTTTAGAATTTTTAAGGGCCACGTGGGCTGATTTGATTGAAAAGTCACGAGGGCCTTCGAAAGGCAACAAATTATTCTTTCTTCCTATTTATAATAAGTAAAGCAGAGTAAATGGTTTGTTTTAATTCTATTTATTTATAAGATAACAAAAATTATATATAAATATATTATTTTAATTTTTTATTTATTATTATAGTAAATTTATTTTTATGAGAAATAATATATATTAAATAGAAGTAAAATAAAAAATTGTTAAGTTTTATAATATAGTTAATAAAATTTTTAAATTATATAAAATATATTAAAATAATTTATAAATAAAATTAAATGAGTAAATCTTTCTTGACCATATATTTGACTTTATATCAGCAAAACTTACGTGATTGAATCGTCATATTTGACCATATATTTAGAAAAGCCAACAATCATGTTGATTGGCTCACTCATTTTGGTCATCACACAGTGATGTCAAAGTCATGATTTTATACCCCCCCTCCTTATAGGGTGTAAGAATTTCCTTTTTAATTACAAGTTTTATATATATATATATATAACCAGTCGCATGTTGTTCACCAATTTTCTTCCCTGGCACGATTTAATTCTGACGCCCATGTATTTTTTAAAAAAAAACGTTAACCATATGAATCGAGCAATAATTGGATGATCTTGGTGGGTATTGATATAAGAAAATTACGATCCATTAACACGTTTTTTTTATTAATAAGTATTTTTTATTTAATTATTTAATTAAATTATATTTAAATATTATTGAACTCAATTAAAAATACGTTTTAAAGGACATACGTGTGTTGAAGCAATACGGGAAGTGTGGGAATTGTGCGGTGAGAAGCCATGCATGGCTAACGCCTTAACGGAACAAAAATACTTATATGATTTAGTAAAAGAATAATTAATCTCAAGGTCTCAATCTCAGACTTCCCTATGCAAATGTGACTTTATCCATTTCTGAATTTAGAGACATGATGAAAATGAGTTTTTATGACTTTTAACATTAATTTGATCAAAATGTGTCTTAAACAAAAATTAATGGCTTTTCCAAATACACATTAATTAACGCAAATGTCATCCTTATTGGTTTTATTAAGAGATTAATCTAACGACTAAAAACATATACACGCACGCATACATATATATATACGATGGTTTTGGATCTTGTCATCCCTATTCTGGGTTTCCTCCGTTAAAAGCTCAAATATCCACAAAGCCACCAGAAAGCTTTTTACTGTTTGTTTTTCATCAAAAAGAAAACACTAACATCTGAAACCTGACCGCCATGAAAGCTGCCTCGGAAGCTCAGCACGTGGCCGTTTTGGCGTTCCCATTCGGGACGCATTCAATTCCTCTTCTGAACATCACCCAAAGAATCGCATCAGCTTCACCCCAAGTCATTTTCTCATTCTTCTGCACCAAAACTAATATTGCCGATATCGATTCCTCCATTTTCCTTCAGCTTCCCAACATTAAGCCTTATCACGTCAACGATGGCTTACCGGCCGATTATGTCCCTTCCCGCCATCCCCTCGAACCGCTTTATTTCTTCCTCAGAGCCATGCCGGAGAACTACCGGCAAGCTATGGAACAGGCCGTTGCCGAGAGAGGGAAACCGATCTCGTGCTTCGTCACAGATGCGTTTCTTTGGTTCGGCGCAGAAATGGCAGAGCAAATGCGTGCCAAGTGGGTCCCTGTTTGGATGGCTGGCCCTCATGCCCTGTTAACTCACGTCGTCACCGATCTTCTTCGTCAGAAATTTCCTCGAGATGATGATGGTAACCGCAATTTTCAAACTCATCTCCAGATCCTCTTTTCTCTCGCATCCATCATTCATCGTGTTTTCCTTGGCCACAGAAATTTCATTCAATTCATATGAAACCGAAATGTTTAGGGATCTTAATTTAATTCTTACCGATCTTACAATTCCATTAATTCTATCACAGTTTTGATTCTGGGTCAATTTTTCCTTCTTGAAGAAAGAGGATTCTAGATTGTTGGGACCAGGAGTATTTTCTGCTCAAGTTAACTAACACTCATTTTTGTTCTGGATCTTATTATCATTGCTTGAAGTTTTCTTCATAATTAGATTCTGAATTTCTGATTGACTGGTCCTTTGATTTGAATGATGTGAAGGCTGTGCAGAGCAAAGTCTGAGTTGGCTTCCGTGCTTTTCTTCAGTGAAGGTGAGGGATTTACCAGAAGGAATTGTGAGAGAAATAGAAGAACCATTTGCAGTGATGATCCACAAAGCAGGACAAATGCTACCAAAAGCAACAACAGTAGCAATAAATTCATACGACACAATCCTACCTCCCATTGTGAACGCACTCAAATCAAAGTTCAGAATGTTCATCCACATAGGACCCTTGGCTTTAACCACACCAAAACCTTTCATCCCAGACAAACATGGCTGCCTCCAATGGCTTGACAAGCAAAAACCTGCATCAGTTCTATACATTGGCTTTGGAAGTGTCATCTTACCCCCACCCCATGAACTATCTGCATTAGCACAAGCCTTGGAAGAAGGTAAGTTCCCATTTATATGGTCATTTAGAGGCAACATTGAGAAGCAATTGCCAGAAGGATTCTTGAAAAGGATAGAGAAACAAGGGATTGTTGTTCCTTGGGCTCCCCAATTTAACATCCTTAAACATGCGTCCACTGGGGTTTTTATGACCCATTGTGGGTGGAATTCGATCTTGGAGAGCATCATTGGTGGTGTGCCAATGATTTGCAGGCCGTTTTTCGGAGATCAGAGGTTGAATACTTTGATGTTGGAGAGGGAATGGGGGGTGGCCATGGCTGTTGAGAATGGGGTTATTACTAAGAATGAGATTACCAAAGTTTTGGAATCAAGCTTGTCAGGTGAAAAGGGGAAGATAATGCGCAGCAAGATTGTGTCCCTGCAACAGTCCGCCATTAAAGCTGTTGAACCTTGTGGCAGCTCTACACAAAATTTTAAGACTTTGATTGAAATAGTCACAACGTGAAGGTGGAAAGAGGGTGAGATTTGTTTACAACCGGGAAGATGTGAGAGAGGGGGGGTGAAATTTATTTAGTTATTTCATAGATGGAGATGTATGTCTAATTTTCCCCCCTCACGAATATATATAGATTTAGTTTTGGATTCATGTTAGGATCCAGGGCTTTCTTGGCTTACTACTCAAAATAAAATGAAATTAATTACCATTTTAAGATGGGAAATAGTTTAATAGTTAATCGATGTTAATCAGCAATGCATGCAATTAATCAAATTATGTACAATCTGATGTTTGTACAAGTAATTTTATCATCAAGCAGTATAAAATATGAATACGAAAGTACCAAGCTATTACTTAATGGCATATATATATATATATATGCTATCATATTATTTGTAGATGATATGGATTTTTTAGTACCACTGGTGCATAAACTAAACCAATTAATAAGACACCACCTAGTTTAGCTAGGCCGAATTAAAACAGAACCACACAACACAAGAACTAAAAGTCTAAAGAAAAATAGCCTTCATTGGTGATAAAAGCCAGCATCAATCAAGCATTTATCAAAGGGAAATCAACAAATGTTCAACTGGACAAAAAAAAATCAAATTGACACCGACTATTACACTAACTCCTCCTTAGTAACCATGATACCATGGGATACTACGTCATCTTATCTGTAAAGTCATACAGGGGTGACTTTACCGTTGACTTGGAGAGGGAAGCAAAGACGCACAAGAATTTTTCGAAAACACATTTTAAGAAGTAAATTAAATATGAGTAAAAAAAAAAGTCAAACGATCACATCTACCAATAATTAGAGGGCATTTAACTACAATCATATGCAGAAAAATCTGTTAATGCACCCAAATAAAATGGGCACGAATGCCTCTAAAAATAGGAAAGTAGCCCATATTAAGCTGTCTAACAGCACAAACTAAGTTAACATCTTCCTCATCCAGCACCTTTTACTCTTCCTCTACCTCTAACTCTACCGACCGCAGGTGGTCTGCGATCTGCACGGCTCATGGTTTCTTCCTGAACTTTGTGAATAACCGCATCTGGAATTCTTAGGCACTTAATCGTATTTCCTCGTATATTCAGGCATTCGCCAAAATCTATCTCCATCTTTTGAGGCACAGATGACTTCAACGAGATGGACATTCGTCCATGTATGGCAGTTAACCAAATATCCGTTATAGGTTTCCCCATTTTTCAGTTCTACCAACATAGGGTGCCCTTGCACAGTCTCCAGAAGGGAACGAGGAAGCATGATCAATAATGCAGATGCATGAAAATTGGAGTGCTTGGATTGTGTAATATTTCAAAGCGGTGCTATATCTGATAGGGAGAAAAGAATGGCAACATGTTCATAATTAAATACATAGAAAGGAGAAGGAAGTAAAGAACTTAACTATATCTGATAGGGAGAAAAGAATGGCAACATGTTCATAATTAAATACATAGAAAGGAGAAGGAAGTAAAGAACTTAACGTGATGGGCAAGGCAGAATTTGGGTTGGAAATACAAATTTGTAAAACTGAATTTATTAGGTGATAAAATTTATCAATATCAACTAAATTATTTTGTGATATGATGAGATCTACTCATATTTAAAAATTATTATTTTCTATTTGTCATTAGTTGTATGAATACACACACACACACCTTATTATCTTTTAATTATTATTATTACTATCATACTATCACATTTAATCTTTGATACAAACTGATGATATTGATAATTATATTTTATAAGGTCAACCTAATATCAATTATAAGCCAAATATACTTGCAATCTTCATGTGTAATCTCCTAATCTCGATCAATGCAATCAACACTCCATCAACGTAATATGAAATCAACATAAAATGATTTTGTTCCACCACTTTGGAAAAAGATAAACTTCATCTGCCAGAATATAACTCGTGGAAGGAAATATTTTTTATGATTTATAAGAATATTTTTTCATAATATTTGTTAATTATTATTAAGACAAGACAACCTTTAGTATATCCAATATTCATATCTCAGCAGAAGAAGTATTAGAGATGTTTTCACAATTTATTTTATTCTATTGTTATTTCTTAAGAAAATGTATTTTTGCCGTAATTCTCAGTTTTTAATACTTACTGTTATCCGTGTTAAAATGTATAAAACAAATAACTTCAATACTTTTAATTTATTTTCTGTGCCAAATGAATTTTAATTTAATTTAACTTAATTCATAGTCTTCTGTTAGATTTAAACCGTTTCATAAACTACTTTATTGATATTTTGATCAATTTCCTTCAAGATATATGTTGCATTTTAAGTTTTGGCTTGAGGATCGGCCAGATTCTTGTTTTCCTGAACTGAAATATTCGCATGATTTTCTCTTCGGTTCCTTAAGCAGAGTTTTGGCGATAATAGAAGTCGTAAATGGCTGATTGAACTGCGAATGTTATCTATCGTCTGAGAAATGTTGTGATGAAGCGCTTAAAATATTAAGTTATTTGCTTCCACTTGTTTTCAAATCCTCTTATATTTTCATTAGTGTCGTTTACAAATTATGGAACCACTCTTTCTGTAAGTTGATGGGATTTTCTATATTCTCTGTAACAAAGGAACCATCATGTCGAAGAACGACAAGATTGCGTACATTGGATATGCTCAGAGGTTGTTCCCAGAAATGGAAGGGCTTCAAACCAACCTAACCAATCTGTGAGCAGGCACACTAGCATGTCACGAGCAGCTTACGATGACGGCAACTACAAGGTCTCAAATCGCTACACTGAGACTCACAAGTCTGGGGATTACGTACGACTAAATCTGGAAGCGTTGGATACCGGGGCAGGAGGCAAGGGCTACTTCCACCGTCAAAGTTGCTGATAAGGTGCATGGATACACTACTGAGTACCAGACTCAGGTGAATGTCAAGGAGGTTGTTTATCCTACTCCAACAACGATTGCATCTACTACTATTAGGGTTGAAATCTGTTCTATGGCGCTGGCTCTGTTCTTCATCTCCCTTGCAATCTTGTAGTGTTTCTGGTATATCTTGCAGTTCTTTTTTTATTGTGAAGACTTGACCATCGGGGTCTTACGCTCTGTTAAGCCAGTGCCTTTGTCTTTTTGTTTAGACTTGGTTTCGATGCTGGATCGAACGTCTAATGCATAGTTTTTCATTCCCATCTTGTCCTTTCTATTATTGGCGAAAAGTGATTATTTCTGTTATTTTTTTCGAAGAAATTTCTATTATTTCTTAGACATCTTTGCGCCTGCTTTTACGGTGACATTAATTCACCGTCATACTCTTCGAATTGAGTGAGCGTTATATGAAATTGAAGTGATTATTTTAATATTATTAATAATAATATTTAATTATAAAGATTTAGATTCCTAGTGTTGTATAATTAGACCAAATTACCGTTTTAAATGTGTGATACGTAGCTTCTATAACCTGGAAGCATGGTTGGCCGTAACGAATATGGTTCATATTCTCAAGAATGTCTGATTCCACTTTTCTGTTCGGCTGCAAGCTTGTGTTCTCTAATTTCCTCTAAAATGCTTTCCAATATCAAATGGATTTTACATATTTTCCCCAAGTTCTGCTGCAAATTTTTGGGATTAGACATGGAAAGTTTTTTGGATTAGATCCTTTATCTTAGAGGCTCAAAAAGGGGAAACAAATAATTGAATATCTCTTCCTGTCCGTTTCTTCACTGTAAGGTGGCATAAAGTAAAATTATAACTATATATCCTCATTATGGAGGGCATTAGTTTTGGCCGAATTTCTTATTCGAGCAAGGGGAACAGGGGGACTCTATCATGAAAATGTGTTTTCATCAAAAAATCAGGCAACTGATCTTGCAAAAGGTCTAAAAATATTTTTCACTTCAATCCTATGTTTCTGAAATTATCTTTCGGATATAATCCATTTTCATTTCATCAAGTTCAAAGAAAAGAAAAGAAAGAGGATTGAAAGATGAAATGTTGATCTTATCCAAAAAAAAATCTGAACCCGTTTTGGCGTTTGGGAATTTTTTTTTCTGGAGCAGAAGTAGAAAAGACCAGAAATAGGTTAGAGGCTCAGCCACCACAGCGATTCAACTCTCTGCGGTAAGATCTTCCCACGCTCTTTTTTTTTTTTTTAGTTGCCCACCCGGTTTACTGAAACTTTACCCCAACTATATCCGGATCCGACCCGCGTCGCGCACCTGGTTATGGTGGGTGAATCTCCCAACGAGAATTTTCTGCGTACGCCAATACTCGAACTTGAGACCTCGCTTAAACGATATTGAACCGCTTACCACTCGGACTAACCCCCTTAGTTCTTCCCACGCTCTTGTACCGCGCCAAAGATGCCCATGCAAATTTTCATAGGCCAAAAATAAATTTTGGGCCCGAACTGAAAGCGTCGAAAGCCAATGGGAACTTGGGTAAGTGTGTCCAGGCCCATAAAATTAATACATCTGTCAGGTTTACAAGAAGATACAAATAAATGTCTACTGACCTATCATTCGTAGGTTTAACTAATAAAAGAGTAAGACATATGACTATTTAAAATGTGCTCGATCTCTGGGGAGTACCATTTTGTTGTGGTTTAAGTCACGGCGCTTGAAAATGTATCTTAACTCCTAGGTACCTAGGTTTAGCTTGAAGGTAATAGACTGTTCGCCCTACCCGACATTGGTATCGCCTAAGAGGAAGTGAGGCTTTGCCTTGCCTTTGGATCGTGGGTGAACCCAACCCTTTTCTAAAAAATTCTATATAAAAATAAATAAATAAATGTCTAGTACAAGATGCTAGTCACTTTCAAAGAGATGATTCAAAGTTTTAATCCTTGCTAGGATAGGTGGCTATTTTTAGTGCCTAATAATTCCTCGAACAAGGGTGTGTCCGATAAAAGGATACTTCTACCTGTAAAAAAAAAACTAAAGCCCTGAAAGTTCTGGTCCCATGACATCTTTGAATTTATCAAGACTAAGAGATTAATTTAGTTATTTGCCATATTGTGTAATAAATGTGTAATTTTCCCTAAAATACTCCTCTTGTATTAATGATCGAATATTAAGTTGACAATTGTACGTGAAAGTGCTAGCCAGTGGCGATTCGAGCGCTGTTATGAATTATATTTCTTTGATTTCTCTGCAAGATTCACATTCTCACTGTGTAAAACAAACAGAACAAGATCACATTACTAAAGTCCACAATATATGTATATAAATATTCGCCATCTGCAGCTTTTCACTATTTAATTAGCAATATATATATATTCAGCACAGAAAATAGCCAGCTTTTCTTCGCGCGCTACCACTCATACAGTATAAAACAGCAAGAAGCCTCCTGAAATTCTCAGTTGTAACTTGTAATATCAATTACTAAGATGAGATAAATGAACTTAAAGAGCTTCTCAATATACTATATAGCTATACAGATTTTGGTTTCGCCCCAATAATGTATAGTGCATAGCACTTGTATACATACAATATAATTCATAAGTACCTTATACTTTGTAGTAGGTCTTCTGGAATAAGGAAAATTAAATCTACACTTAATTACATATGACATTATTGAAATGAAACCCTAACCTATATATATATATATATATTATACCAAACACTTTCTTGATCACATACCCTCAGTATTTATGCTTCAAGTTAATTAGCTTCAAATTAGGGAAGCTTTTGAGGGATTCATATTTCGAAACACGATGGAGATTCTACAAACATTCAAAACACTGATGCTTTACAGCTCTTACATTATTATTAAAGATTCTCAATATTCACGACTCTGTTTACAAGAAACACCCTCCTGGATTCTTCTTTTTTCCCCATATTATGACCAATGAAACTGACACACAAAATCATACCACATATATTGTTATATATATACCGTACGTAGTAGTGACTATAAACTATAACCGGCCACGAGTTCATTATAATTATCTTGAAACGTCCCTTCTGGATGAAGAACAGTAGCAGTACTTGTGCTTGTACTTGAACCCCAAGAATTGGAAGATGCTGATTTGGCCATTAATTCATTATTGGACCACCAAATGTTCATCAAGTTCATGTCCTTCGAAGAATCATTCGAATTCATCTCTGCAAAACAATCTAAATCAGCCATCTCATCTTGATTATCCTGCTGTGTCGTCATATTATTGCTGAGAATAATCTCATGCAACTCAGCTTGAAGTGCAGAAACTTGCTGATGATTCTGCTGCTGCGGATTATGAACTCCTTCTTCAATCCCCGAGGCCATGAAAGGAACCGACATGTCAACCTGTGAAGAAGAACCGTTGATCTTTTCATCATGTTCTTGTTGTTGAAGAGAGGTACTAGATTTGTAGAATTGCTCATGTTCTTTCTGTGACTGATCAGGGTTTTTATTATCATTACCAGTCATCAGAGGATGATGGAGCTTAGTGGTGGTGGGCCAGAGGAAGGCAGGATTATTGAAGAAATTAGAGAAAGTTGTAGGGTTTTGGTTTTGGAGGCCTTGATGATGATGAAGTTGCATATGAAGTTGAAGGCGTTCAAGAGCCGAGTTGCTTAGGGCATTTGATGAATCATCAAGTTCGTTTCTGTCTCTTGGATTATTGAAACCAGAAGATTGTTTTCTTCTTCCCAGTAACTTCTTCTTCAATCTGGTGTTCCAGTAGTTCTTTATGTCATTGTCTGTTCTTCCTGGTAGCTGTGCTGCGATTATCGACCACCTGGTACGTCGTACACATAAACATCGATTCACTTCCATGAAGAACCTTAATTGATTACAGGATTTGTACGACGGCATAGACAAATTTAACAGATTAATTAATTAATTATATTTACCTGCTTCCGATACTAATGTAAAGGCTACAGATGATGTTGTCTTCTTCTTCAGTAAAGCCACCATGCTTGATATTAGGCCTCAGATAATTTAACCATCTCAGTCTGCAACTCTTTCCACATCTCTGGAGCCCTGTAAATTTTAAATTTGTACCCCATCAAAAGGTCATAACAATTCATGTCAACTAAAAACATTTGAGAATTCCGATGGTTGACGTAACTTGTAAGTAGAAAGAGAGAGACAGAGAGAGAGGTACCAATTTTTTGAGGAAGAGCAATCCAATTGCCGCCAGTTCCATACTTTTCGATGTAGGCTTTGAGTTTAGCGTCTTCTTCGGAGGACCATGGCCCTTTCTTGACATTAGCCTTGTCACAGCATGGAGCTCGACCCATGTTTCTCAAAGTTTGAAAAGAGAGAGAAACTTCAATGATCGTTAGGGTTGGGTTGTGTTGGGAGATTGAAAAGAAGGGTAGAGCACAATTTATAGGTAGAAAGGGAAGGTCTTATTGGTTAATAAGGTTGACAAAAAGTCTGCTGCTGGGGCTATAGCTATGGCTGTTCATTATGATTCAACCTTCTCCACATTTAGTTTCTAGGGTTTTTCTCTCTCTTTCTTTTTGGATTAGTTCGCTCATCGACGTTTTAAATTATTCATGCAAGTGGACAAATCTCCTCTTCTTTTTGGTATAGAAAAATCACCCTACTTGTACTGGTCTTTCTATTTAATACTATATATTATTTGAAACTCCCAAGCCTTAGGTATTTCATCAAAACAAGTCTTCACCCTCTTAGTTTGTCTCCATTATCCTCCCAAAATGTTCCATTGTCAGTCTCCTTCCCTAGCCATTTTTATATACACACCATTTAGTAATTAATATAAGACATATCATAACTATTTTATAAGGGATAAGAAAAGTAGTTAAAAATTGTTTGCATCATTGAAATAGTAAAAAAAATATTATTACTTTGATTTCCAAGATTAGCCTCCAATTAAAATTAATGTATTTTAATTACTTTTAATTTCTTTCTTACATAATCTCTTTCTACATTGCAACTAGCTAATAAGGGCATTCCTAAAAAAGAATTTAATACTATTGACTTTTTGTAAAGTGAGTAATATTTAGGATCATAGAAACACTTTATAAAATGTTTTATATAATTAAGGATCAAAGTAATACATACACACACCTCGCAAGGATTAATTCTTAAAAACTTCACTACCGGTCAATGGCTTATAATCTAGTGGCATGAAATTTTTTTTATAAATAGTAAGTCACGGGTTAGATATCACCTGTAAATCAGTGTTTACTCATTTATTTTTTTTTAAGAAAGTGCGTGTTTCACGATTGGTTTTTTTGTGTCATCACTTCTCATCCATATATATCCTACGTACGCGCATTCCAATCAAGGTTGTCACAAATTTGTCATTGGCTTACTAATATATTCAAAATTTAGAAATTTACATTTGTAATTAACCTAGGAAGGCGCATGGAAGATTCAATACGTTCAAGTAAAAGTTACAAGGAACACTTTTTTAATCATATATATATAAACAAAGTGACAATGTGAATATGAATGATTTCAATCTAACTAGTGCCAAAATGACACCACACGCGTATTCAATATCAATTTGGGTACACTTTGCTCAACATAAGAGGAAAATAAAAACCATTCTCATGTCATGGCCTTTTGAATCATCATCATTTTTATATTCTAAATTATATATTTTTCATTTTTTTAATTAGAAGGCTTAATACAGCCATCATCATCTCATTGAATGATCACGGAATCATGTAAGAGAAAAATTGAGATTAGTCCATATATACTACCGTGGTGATCTTAAAAAGTTTTTTTTATATAGTACAAAGATAAGCAAAAGCTTGAATCTTAAAAAGTATTAACCACACAAAATAAACTCAAAAACTTGAAGTATATAACTTTAAAATAAGAACAACACTACTAGGTAGCAACAAGCAAATAAGTTCAGAAAGGAAAAAATCATGCTTTGCAAAGTGAATATATATACGTGGCACAGGTGATCTACAGAAATGAAACATGTGGTATGAAGACTTTTTGCTTCTCTTTTTTGCTAGCCCTTTCCATAGACTCGAAATCAAAGTTCAACATGGCTTAATTTTCTCTCTGTAGAGACCACTTGCGCGCGCAGTACGAATAATTCATTAGTTTCTCAGAAAGTATCGCTTGTTCTAAGTCATGGGGAAGATACATAATTTGAAAGAAAATGAGAAATAATGAGGTGTGTGTACTAGAAACGAACACAGTTGACGAGATAACTACATGGAGTACAGTCATTGCCTTGAAAATTAAGGTTGCCAATTTCAACGATCACAATATCATAACAAACTGATTCTTATTTGAAATATTGTCAATGAAAACTGACAGATTTTGATACAATGACATGTATATATTTCTCGTACAAAATTTCATGTTTCCTTTGACTCTCTCAACCGGCCTATCAAAACCAATAAGATCATTCATTAGCTCAACAAGTTGAAGACCAAAGTCTATGCCCTCCCCAATAGTTACATACTTGTTTAATTACTGATTAGTTTGACATAATTTGAATTAATCTAGGTCCCAAAACTTCTTCGTTGAGAAGACAGAAATTTCGTATTCCCTCTAGTTCATAATATAAGTCACTTTTAGAGAGAGAAAAAAATTGTCAAGAAAAGAAGTCACTTGGAGAGTAAATGTTTATTTGTCAATCATGTCCTGTAATTAATGTTTAAATATAATTTTTTTTTATATATAAAAGTTTAAGTAAGTTGAGTTTAGGAGGCTTACCAAGACCAAGGCTTGTCTTCAGGTTTAAAGAGCGCTTATAGAGGTATTTATATATCGCCCACTAATAAAGTCCTCATATCAGCAACAAGATTTAAACTCATAACCTTTTGTGTTATAAGCTATATCTTTATCAATTGAACTAACATTTGTTGATAATATTTAAATATAACTCATTGTATTTTTTGCTCCCCTTCAAACCCTCATTTAATATGGGTAAAGTTATAAAAAATTTTTAATTTAAGATAAATTTAATGAGTTAACTACTATTTTTTTTATTTATGTGAATTAGTTAAAGTGATTTATTTTTTGGACTGTGGGAGTATTCAATACAATAATATTGATCTATCAATAATACAGTTTTAATTTACATGTGTGAGATTTTAAAATCAAAAGACGGGAAAGTCAAACAATTGTTTAACTAATTGTTATTTATTGATGGCTGGGAATATTAATTGATTGTGCAATAATGCAAACTTTATATAGTTTAATTCCTATTGACAAGTTGGCCAAGGATATATATTATAAGTATACTAAGTTAATTAACATACTGTACCAAAACAAGAAAAGCACGAAAAAACAAACAGAAGAAGCAAATACGATTCAATAATATTTTAATCAGCATAAGCCCTACTCATTGACCTTTGTTTCTCATTTTAATACATTCTCTTAAATTAGTTCATTTTTTAAAATTAAAAAAGTAATTAAGAGGAAGGAGGGTATAAGGAACCTCACCCACATAGAAATATAACAAGAAGAAACCATCAAAATTCAAAAAGCACTCATTTAATTAACAATTAATAGTATCCTTATCATCAAACGGACTCAGATCTTTGGGACCAAGAAAACATGCTTCTGTTTGTCGACTTTCTCCCTAAACAAGAATCTTCCCATTGACACACTATTTTTTTTTTAATTTATTAGTCTCTTAAAAGGTCCAAAGTAAATGAATAGACAGTGCCATATATATTTTTCATCACAAAGATGACCAAACTATAGCACGATTCTGATTATGAGAAGATAAGCACGCAAGTACATAACCTACCTAAACATCTTTGATAATTATTGGCGCTTTACCAATTCATTTATCATCATTAATTAATATTCTAATTAACTCTCATTTTTGTAAATCACGCTGACCCTGTTAGAGAAAACTGTACCATCTCTAGTTCTAAATATGGGATCTAGTTAATTAATTCATGGATATTAAAAAAGTAGTTAAATTAATTATTTGTTATTACTATGTAAAAATATGTACTATCACTTAAAATATCCCAGAGAGAGAGAGTTAAATATGTCAGACAAAGTGAGAAAAATTGGAAAAATATTAAGCGAGGTAGACAATATTTAAGTTTCCATATTTTGGACCAAAACAAATACTTTAATTTAGTTTTATATTTAAGATCCTTGATCAAAGTAAAGTAAAACATGTATTTGATCTTCTCATTATAGCCCTTATTAGTAAAAAGTACGTATTATATACCTTCTTTTACTTTCTAAAATTTTACCACTATTATATTGTACGATTGTTCTTAACTCAAAGTTTTATTAACTGTAGGCGCTTTAATTTCAATGAATTCAGAAGATAAAAGATTTGTTGAATTGGTCAAATTTGACTATATATATACACACACCGCCGAGCTTAATTTGATCTGAATTAGATTTCACAAGGTTCAAGTACAGCTTTCAGCAGAGAAATTAAGCATGTGAAAAGAAAAAGACCTCAATATATATTCCACCATATGTTCTCAATTTCCCTTAAGCAAAATCGAGAGTTCAAACTTTGTAGATGAAATCGATTAAATCTAATAATAATACTTGAATTTTAGATAATTTGTAAACGAGTGTCATGGATTCTACATTATCAACACTACCACATAACAGATCAAAAACCTATGAATGGTGGATATTTGGTTCTGGACAGAATAACTAGAGCATATATAAACATGAACCTTTTTAGGTAGTGCATTTAAATCAGAAAACTAATATTACCTCTGGTTTTTAATATAAGATAATTAATTTGTACTTCAAATTATATCTTATGTTAAGGAGAGAAGATAGTATTATTCACGGAATGTGCTAATTCTGCCTTTTTGGGTAGGCTCAAACATTAATAAGCAACCTGCATATATATATATATATATATATATATATATATAATACATTCGAATGCATAGCCCTATGTACCTGGCAATGTATCTTGAAGGAATATCACTCTTCGATTTTCTGCATTAATATATATATATATAATTACTGATTTGATCAGTATGCGTTTGAGCTTTTGGTTCAATGAGAAGCTTTTGAATGTGCGATATGAATCAGGTCATGAACTTTCGCTGTCGTGCCGCGTTGGACCATATCTTTGTTTAATTTAATTCACTGCTTTTTTCTTAACAAAGTTGTCTGAATATTTAAAAAGAAGAAGAAGAAGAAAGATAAACACTCTTGTATGTGTCGTCACTGGGTTGACGAAGATGCTTCAATTAGACTTTGAGAGGCTAATAATTCTTAATTCTTATGTGCTAACAGTATTCTCTTTGAATAAGACACTCATGACTTATTGCAGCAGTCCAACAAATACGTGTTAGTGACACCATTAAAATAATAATTATTATATCAATCAATCAAACTGTTACTACTTAATTTATCTGTGCACTTTTTTTTGTAAAATATTAATTTAAACAGACCCAGTTGGTGAGTTCAACTTGGTCTTAAATTACCCTCTCGTTTAGGTTACTCCAACAAATGTCAAACCCTTTCGATATAATTACTTACTTGTTTCATTAATTAACAAACTTGTTATTATGAATATCATGATGATGATCGTCTTTTTACACACACTCATGCTAATTAGGAGTAGGATGATGATACACTAAAAAATTCTGAGCCATGTGCAGATGATCATTTCTCGTTGACTTAACTCTACCAAAACACATAGGTTTTGTGCATATATGATTGATTACACCTAAATCTATATTTTAAGCAGTGCAAACACAGTTAATTACTGACCTCGTTTGTTGTCTTAACTTGGATTCCTCGTATTTGTGTGTGTGTGTCGTCATAATAGAGATTAATGGAGCTTATTCGTATAACTTTTCTAAGGGAATGAGTTAATTAATTAGTTACCTCTCTTTGCTTGACCCAGAGTTTTTTTTTCATTTAATGAAACAAAACCAAATCAGCATATGAAATAAAGTTCTATATTCTAATTAGTGAGGTTTTTCTTAGCACTCGAGGATTACTGTTCTAAAGGATGTTATATTCTTATTGACACTTCAAGTTTTCATTCTTGGAGCTAAAATCAGGTATGATTTAGCTTCGTGAAAAGAAAATATATATATTCCAGTTTGACTATTTGTTCGATAATAAAAAAATGTGACTGCCCTTAATAATATATGTATGTATGTGTGTATATATATATGGTGATATATAATAAGAATTAAGAAGTACTCCTATTTTATATTGTTGGGTTATACAAGTGTGATTAGATTTGAGTTGATGTGAAAAGTCCGCATCAAATAAAATTGTACTTAATAAGTAATACGTAATAAAAAAAAAAGAACTTACATACACTTAAATCTAAAGATTTTAAGTTAAAATGTGGTGTTTTTCTATTGCTCATTACTCATTTGTTCTCTTCTCCATTTTAAAGCTTCGCTTCCCATTCCTAATAAGTGGTAGAGGAAGATTGCTATGCATGAGTTAATGTACAAAATCCCACGTTAGAAAAAAAGTTGAGCTTAATAACTAACACATACACACACATTTGTGTGTGTGTGTGTATCCCACATAAAGTAGAAAAACCTATAAGTTTAAGACCTGTGTTTTAAGTTAAGATGTGGTGTCCTTAGGCTAATCAGCCAAATCTTAATCCATTTGTTCTCTCAGTTATTCATTTACATGTTTTCATGTGATTTGAATAAGAGAGAGTGGCCATTAATGGTGCAACAAGTGTATACAGAGTGAGACAGAAGAAGCCGACTTTGACTATAAAGGAAAAGTCTACCCCGCGTGTTAGGTTTAAAGGAACAGATGCTGCTTCTGTCACCCATTTTGACTTTCTGCATTTTCTACCCTACACTCTTTTTATTATTATTATTTTTTCAGGGGATGGGTCGTACAAAATCAGGATAACTTTTGCAACTCAAACGCAAAAAAACAGACCACCATTTTTGTTCATGATATGTGTTTGTGGGATAATTTTGTGCCTTCATATTAACTTCAAATGATATGAGCAACATTTACTGCATAAAACTGTTAGGTGTGAAACTATAATGGAATGAATATATATGGATAAAAAATAACTTCTACTTCTGTTAAATAATAATATACATTACATCGATTAAATAATCTCATTTTTATGCATTCTTTTTTGTTCCTGTTTTCTTTAAGAATTCCTAATTGCCTTCCCTGGCAGGCAACCCTGTCTTGCTGCAATTAGGATTCAAATTCCAATGTGATGATTATCCGTTTGTTAATCAGTATCATCTTATTCTATTCACTTATAAATGATAACTCTCTGCTCAACTCAATTTCCTGTCCGAATTTTTAAAAGAAAATCCTACAAGATTTCTAAATTGTATGGCTTATTAATATGACTTTTATATTATATATTGATTGATGATATCTTATTGCGAAATAATCAAAAGAAATTAAACCTTGATTACAATCCACGCCCCATCCCTCGGCACCTTGCTAATCTAAATAACCATAGAGAAATATGCATTTAAGAAATTTTTTTCATTGACGAACTAATTAAATATTTTATTTATTATCCTACTTTTGTCTTTAATATAAGATATACTTAACTAATTTAAATATATTAAAAAAAATTAATTTAATTTATTATTTATAATAATTGTTTATTAATTTTTTTAAAATACCCCTTTTAATCTGATAGAAACTCCCATTAACATTTGTAGTCATATAAAAATATTTTAGAGCATAAATTATAATTTTAAAAAATAAAGTAGATTAGGTATATTATATTTAGAACAAGAGGAATCCGGTGTTTGCATTACTATCCTCCGTAACGCATTCTGTGGATCATACACCTTACAGCACAGAACCCAAAACCGAAACTCAAAAACTCTTTCTCCTATACATTCATGGGTGGAAGCCACATGATAAAAGCTTTCCAACTCAAACTGATGATTTTTCACCCTGTATCTTCCATGTAATTCTTAAAATTTTCGAATCTACAACTGAAATCCACGGCCTTGAAAAATTAATTTCAATTATACCAACTAATTTTCACCCTCAAAGCAAGAAATAACGTCAAAGCATCACCGGTTTGAGCTCAAGCAGGTGGAGAATTTACGACATGGCTTGAGCCATCATGGAACGATACGAGAGCTGCTGTTCATAAAGGCTACGGAAAATTTTGTACTTGGTGTCATGGTATTTTTTCACCTTAGGGTCTTCAGATGGACGAATGACCTGCCATAATTCACTCACTTGATTAGAAGACACCAGGGAAAATAAAGAAAATCACCAAGTTTTATTCCATAAAGTGAAACACCCTCTTTCTGGGGACAGCAATGAGCGACAACATTATAGGTTACAAATCTAAATCTGATGAATCATGATTAGATTCAATAGTCACTCATCTTTTCATTGCCATGCGACCTCTCGCCGCTTATTGTCACCTTTAATTTGCAACACAAAGGTGCAGAAACAACTGATTCTTTGCTAATTAGGCAGTAGTTCATTTGCATACTACTACTTCATGAATGTTTTCAACACACATTTGGGAAAAAAACACGATTACATGAGGAGGATTTGAATTCTTGCTACCCCAGGTCGCTCACACATGCAAAATCTATTAACTGGTACGCTAAGGATTAAGGATTCTGACATGAATTTTCTAGTGCAGAATCCGATTAAGAGTTGTCTTTTTTTATTCTAACAATGGTATGCATAAACAAAATTGAATTTAATTCATGTTATTTATAGTGGTTTCACCATGCATTGCAGTTCCTAATACTTTCATGGTCAGTATCCATTTTATGAAAATGCAGGCGATGCAGAAACAAGAACCATTTGGAAGGTATAATCCCTATCTGAATACAGAAATTAAAATACATCAGTTTTTGAGATAGAAAGAAAGGCAAACACACCTGACCAGCTGCGTTCAGGGCTTTCATGGCCTTACTAAGGCTAGAAAATTTCTTTGAAGCCACGGCACCCAAAATAGCAGCTCCCAAGAGCACAGATTCACTTTCCCTTGGAAGAATTATTGGGCAACCTAGGAAAATTTTAACCATGATTCAAGTTCAAAAATGAAATAACGTATACAAAATAGAGTGACAATGACGAAATGACCTTCTAAAGAAAATCACAGAAAATCCAGCAACATTCGCCCACATCAATTGAATTTATTCTACTAAGAATCCATCTCGTGAAAAAATTTGACCTAGTTTTTGTAGTAGACCATAAGATCCATATACTTGTAACAACATTTGAAATACTAGATTCTTTTTTCCCCTTGTAATTATTATGACTGTCAAGCATCCTTCTTGTGATTCTTAACACTTAAAAGAGGTCAATATTAGCGTAGCACAAAGATTCTTAACATGCGCAAGCACAGAGAGAGAGAGAGAGAGACCAGTAATATCAGCATGTTCCTGAATGAACAAAGGATTCTTTGAAAGGCCACCACATGCAAGTAGGGTCTTGATCTGTAAGCAAAGGGCAGAAGAATCATAAAATTGAAAAAATTTCAGCACTGAATCAGTAATCCCAACCAAATTAGTGACATGGCTTTACAACAGTTATTCATAAATTATTTTTAGCCTGACGAAAAAAAAATAGACTACTATACTGACATACAAGTGACTGTCATAATTTAAAAAATCCTAGTCCATTGTTTAATGTGAAGTGCAAAATACGAAGATGTTTAGCCACTGGATTTTCTTTCCGACACTAGGCTTTAAAGTGTTACTTATCGAAACCATTGTTTAAGGTTTTGAGCAACTTCTTAGGATTTCAAGTCAGGCTGTTCTTTGAAACCAAGGCATATAAAGCTCAGTCTCCCTAGCTGATCAAGCATTAAATGTTTTAGCTGCAAACCGGATATGGTAAAATATTATATCTATTCATAAAACCTCAGAGTAGCAAATTCCTTCACAAATCTTACAACAAAACTGCAATTTGATTGCTTTAGTTGTTCCCCACACACAATCAGTACCCAAGGTCTAGATCCTATACTAATTATGGACCAGTGCTGTCAGAGAGGAGTCCACCCAATAAGCAGGGGCGGAACTAGGAGAGGGGAAGAGGGGGCAGCCGCCCCTCCCGTCGGCCTGAATTCCCCTATATACCCCCTTACCTACTCACTATTATATTCATAATATTCTACTCCCTCCGATCTTAAATTTCAAAGCTAAATAGAGTCTAATTTGGTACTAAATATCCACTTTATCGTCCAAAGTTATAATTTTCCCCTCAAAATATCCCTATATAATTACACATATTGAAGTAGTTTATATCAAGGTAATTTGAATGCACATGATTAAAAGGGGTATTTTAAGGAAACCAACACACAATCATTAGAAATAACTAATTTAACTACTTTTTTTAATCTACCAATATTAGTTAAGTAGATCTTATATTAAGAACTAGAGATAGTAGCTTATTTGTTCATCTAATGAAAAAAATAATTTGTTAAAAGTTCGCCCTCTGGTCCTAAATTTCTAGTTCTGCCACTGCCAATAAGCATATATTGACAGTTTTAAGATCAATATTAAGCCATACAGTCAAAACACAAAAGAACAGTTAATACTTAGAAATACAGCTGCAATCATATATCATCACTTATAGTTCGTGAAACTTCACTAACTTTTTCATCTAACAAGCACACACCTCCTTCCCATAAGGTACAGAGGATGAAGCAAATATAGCATTTAACAAAGGCAAATATCAGAAATTGTGCTGAGGGTGTTAGATACAAGCCAACGCAATATATATATATGTATATCTTATTATTATCCTTGAATATTTGTGACATTTTAGTGCATACTTACTTTGTGACCATGGGCATTACAATGCTCAACAATATGGCGTGTACCATACGCAATTCCCTGTACAGTCGCCAAGTATTGAAGGGCCAACTGTTTCTCACTTGTGTCCAGTGTCAAACCACTTACAACTCCTTTTGCTTTTGGATCTGCAATGGGAGACCTGAACCATCATACAGAGAAGCCTGTTATTTAGAAGTCGTCATAGCTAAAACACAGGAACGTTTGTCACCAGACAGACACCTGTTCCCATGGAAGTCAGGAAGAACATGTATATCTTCAGTCAAGGCAGCAACAAAGGGATGGTTCTGCTCAGACACCAATTTCTCCAAGATCTTGTTCAGGAGTTCAAAGACAGAAACCTCTGAAAAGTTAAAGCAAAGAACAGTCAGCCTTGCTTACATATCAGTGTGGATATGCTCCAAATAAAGCAATAATCTTACTTTGAGAAGCAGCTTGATTAGCAAGGTGTGGAGAAGCAGCATGGTTTTCAATTATATGATCCAATAATGCACCAGTAGCACTCTGACCACCTTCCGTGAGCCAATATTCTGGCACCATCGCTGAACATACAGATAAAGAAAAAACGGTTCACCATATAGCAGATGCCAAAAGGAGCAACTACAAATTTGCTAATTGATCCTAACAAAATCAGATGAATGAAGATGACATTGGGCATCATGTGAAATGCAACCTCCCATTAAATTTAGCTTCTAATTTTATGTGACAATACTTATGTTCTACAAAAAGAATTTACCGTAGTTTGATGTGCAAACAGCATTACAAGCAAAAAACAAAAGATACAAACACAATAACAAGTAATGAGTATGCAATCTTGAAGGTCTAAAATTTCAGCGTTGAAATGAATTCAGAACCAATCAGAGTAGATAACAATTCATGAATTTTCAACTACACAACATTGAAGCAATCAACAAATATCCTCATTCCAAGGGGAAAATTCCCCCTTTAATTTTTAATAATTAAGCATTAACGAAGTTTGAATTGAATAAATGACCGTTATGGTCATTAAAAATGGTATCAACAAGAAAAATAAAGCAAGTTATAGAGACCTCCCATTTATTTTTAAGATATAGACGTTAGTCCTTTTATTAACTAAAATACCCTGTATTTAGTAAGTGAATATGTATTACATCTGAAAATACACACATAAAATAAAAGAGTAGATTTTGTTATCAAAATGCACACATGAAAATAAAGAGTATAATTTCATTAAATTTAACCAAAAAATTGTGTATTTAGTTCAACGGTGGGTATTTTAGTTAAAAAAAGAAAGCAGACTAAAGCATAGAGTGATTTTTAGTTTGAAGTGATGCCCATGTATATTTTGAAAATCGAAGGCATTATCTACATGATTTTAGCAAAATTTAAGAGGTCTATATAATTTATTCACACAATAGTTTGTGTCTGTTAAAAGAAGCTACAGTAAACCTAGACGTGGCAATTTGCTCATAAAATGGGGAAACTATAGTTATGTACCTGACCAAAATGGTCCCCAAACCCCAGGAATGAATAGCTTGCTCTGTGATACAGCCATATGGCAAGTAGAAGTTCCACAAACTAACACCATGCGGTTGCAGATTTCTTCCTTATCATGTCCTGAAGATACAGAATCTCCAATAGTTGAGCAACAATGTTTCTTTTTTCTAACTTTAAAGTGTCAAGTCTAGGATCCAAAAGGGCAAAAGAAAAAAACAAGGATGTGTTGTGTCATGGTAACCTTTAGCTTCGGAATCTGACGGGGACACACTTTCCATTACCCCAACGCCACCAGCATGAGCATCAATTAGGGATGTCCCAACAGGAATTCCTGCTACTAGACCCAATTCCTGGGCATTTAAGCTCATTAGAAGAATTACAAGATGCCACATGTTGGAATTAGTAGCAATAAACTAAAATTAACATTAAAGGAGGAAGGTTGTACTCATGCTATTGCCATCAAGTAACATATATGCTACATTAGGGGATACCTAAGGATCACCACTTTAAATTAATGTGAAATCTTGAGAACAAATTTCTTGCCTTTGCTGCAGTAGGAGTAAGGCCACTACCCAAAGCATGGCCAGGGAAAGCAACACTTCGTCCTGTTATCATGATAAATTATCATGTTAAGCAGCAGGAAGAGAGAAATGACGACTGATGGCAAAAACAGAGTACATGGTATTGGTTCATTAAATAAGCATAGAAGCAAAGGTTATGTTAACACAGTTTGAGCCAAAAGATTCCACAAAAATTATCTCCTAAAGTTCAAATTTGATAGACATGTAACAAAAAAATCAGTCCAGATAAAGGTCATTGCTTGCATACATACTTCCATTTTTGCATTTAAAATGCTGTGTCATAGAGCATCCTATTTACAATTGGATTCTGCATATGATCCACATTAGGTAGTCTCAAAACTTGCCACTAATTTAAGTAGCTCAATATCAGCCATGAGTGTACCTATCTTAGCATGATGGCCTTCAATAAGATCACCCAGCCCTATCTCTTCCCAAAATTCATCATCCCATCCACAAGCTTCCATATCTCGAGAGTCTTTATCATTTATTTGCTGCATGTGTGCATGACCAAGATATGTCCACTTACAAACCGTGGTGCACAGGCTACGGGTATCATCTCCAGTTGCCCTAGAAAGTTACCATATATATTCATCAAAGTGAAGTGCATTTGGCTTGGATACACAGATCCTTGGTATCAAGAATATCGACTACCTGTATGACAACCAATCACTCAAGTCCATCCACCTAAAAACCATAGACCAAGATTCTGGCAAATTTTCTTTGACCCATAATAGCTGAAAATTATAACAGTATCAGTAAATGACTAATAAAGCTATAATTGAATTCACAAAAATTGCACCAAATTTGAATTATAAGTATGATAACATTAACAACACATTACAAGAACCAGCCCCGTGCACAACTGATCGGACTTGGGCCTTGAATCTTTAATGGTAAATCTTGAGTATTTACTTATAATTGTCTCATATATAAATATATTTACTCAATGCTACACTCCAAACAAAAATACAAGTAAAGCTGGACACAAGGATCATTAGGACCAAAGTTTAAGCCAAGAGGCATTCACTAAAAAAAATACCTTTGGAGGCTCCATTTCAGGTGAAAGAGCTCCACCACAGTACTGTAATACTGGCGAGTTACTGGAATTGATCCTTTCAGCTTGCTCTACCGCTCTATGATCCATCCATACTATCACATTCCTTCTTGAATCACCACTCCAAGAGACCGAAACAGGAGAGCCATCAGCATCTACTGCAACTGCCATAAAAGACCAGTTACAGTTATGCACATACAAATCAATATTCACTGCTAGGAAGGAAAAAGCAACTATGTCATACATGCTACATACCAAGAGAACAAGTAGCCGCAAATCCCAGACCCTTTACTTCTTCAGGCAGGACTGCTGCTGAAGAGCAGGCTGCTTTTACAGCTGCACAAATTGCGTGCCATATATCTGTAGAAGATTGCTGTTTCAAAAAATAGAACATCCTAACATTTAAGTTTACGAAGGTACCAATCTGGAAATCAAAAAACAGTTCATGTCTCAGCTGGCAGATAGACAAGCAATTTACCCAAATAACATCAAGTAGAAGCATGATTCAGATGGTTTTAAGTTGTTGAGGCACAAGGCTCTCGCATAAAATTCTAGAGTTAGAAATCCAAATAAACTTACGTCTAATATATGATAAAACCTTAAAGGCCACCAGAGCCACTAATGTTAACTGTGTTTGACAAAATCAACTTCATAAATTTTAGACGAACTTCATTTGCCAAGACTTGGTAGTAATGAAATCATCCCAAGGAGTTGCCATATAATTTTCAGTCAGTTGAACAAAATATAGAATACATACCCCAATTATGAGATCAATGAGACATTCATAAATTTTTAGATGACTTCATTTACAAAGATTTGGTAGTAATGAAACCGTCCCAAGGAGTTGCCATATAATTTTCAGTCAGTTGAACAAAATATAGAATTCATACCCCAATTATGAGATCAAGGAGACAACAAACATATTAAATCTGAGGCTGTCCTTGAGCTGCTTGTAGATTTATTGAAAGTCCAATTAGTCAAATATTGTACCTCAACATGGGCACCATCTTTCCATATCTGTATTGGGCTGCTAGACGAACCAAGAAGCTTGCCATTCTCGTCAAAGAGGCCTAAAATTATAGAAAAAGGATAGTGTCGAGAGGTTGTTGAATGAAACTGGGATATGCTATAGAACTAAAGGTTGTAGCTCAATACAACAGCTCTTGGCACTACACCACATGTTTAGTGTTGCAATTTCCATATTGCTCCAATATAACTGATGCTACAGGAGCTATTTTTTGTGTAGATATAGTTAGCACTACAGGTCGTAAATATAAATAGAGCAATAAAAAACATAATTTTAGTGATTTTGCAAAGACCGCCTCGGGATCTTAACTTCACTGATCTCAGATAAACAATATTGAATTATTTAGTATTCATTAACCATATAAAGAGCAAGAGAAGAGAGCAATGGCGTTCTCTTCTTCTTGTGCTCTAATATCATAGATGAAAAAAAAAAAACAGAACCCTCAGAAGATGAAGAGGAAATTGAGGCAATGGTTAGTGATGAGCATTATAATATGTTGCATTTGATGAAGGGGGATTGTATGAATATTTTAGGAAGAAGCTTAAAATCAAAAGTTATGTTAAACAATACTTTTTAGGATTTGGGTACTCAACGTGATTTATGCATGATTATTATGTTTTTATGAATCCTCTTTTGTCTTTGTTTTTTTAACGTGAGTTTGGTTTTGCATGTATATACTTGTCATTATCAACTACATTTCAAATATCTTAAAATTGTAAGGTACATTATCTTGTAGCTGTTCATGAAATGCTATGCGCTTTAGCGTGTCAGAGCCCTTGGTGCCACAAATGCCCTAACACAGTATCAATAACTATGACATTGTCATTTATAATAAATTGACAGATTTAACAAACATTTGTTAACAAGTAAAAACACGGCTTCTAGTGCATTGACGACGCATTAAGATAATATTGAATGATGAATTTTATGAGTTATCACTGTTGTAACCCAAAAAGATAATATTTTAGTTTGGGATAACGTAAAAATATGAAATAGTAATGAATGGAGGATATTTGTTGGAAGGCATTCAGATAAAATGGTGAAAAAGGAAGAAACAACCACAAAGACTGTTAAATGAGAATCAAGATATGTTATAGCTTGCATAAAAATTTCTAAACTTATAACAGAATTCGAAAACGGAGTGCCAGAAATTGGCAATGGACTTAAAGGCACGAAACAAATTAATGTGGTCTTGGAACTCGAAACAACAGTGATCAACGGCATGTTTCAACTTTCAAGTACCAATTTCATCCACAGAGTACCGAGAACCGACATTGAATGTCCAAAACCACTTGACCGACAATCGGTCACTTCAGTATAAATACGTCAATGGCCTTACTAAGCATGAACAAAACCATCATCACCAACAATAAAGCGACACACGAATTTGAAATGCACATCATCATCATCAAAAAAACAATGCCGAATAAAGCAAAATTAAACACCAAATCCCAAAACCGAACTCGATGACCAGACCAGTAATCAACAAAACAAACTCGAAAACGCACACATAACGGACCTGCGCGGGCGCTGCCGGTGCCGACGTCAACACCGAGGAAGACGCAGCGAGTAGGGTTAGCGGGAGGGGAAGAGGACATCTCGAGGAAAACAGAGTGAAGGCGAGGGCTACTGGATGGTGAGCGAGGCTGTTGACCGAGAAGTGGCGTGGTTGTCTCAGGCCGGGCTGGCCTTCTACCAGACATTCTCAATCACTATTTCTGTGTAAATATTTATCTTTGGATTTTGCTTTCCCTTCCTTTTCAGAAAATTTTTCTGTTGATTGGTTGGATAATCATTCCCCAGAAGTAATCCGAATCATCCACAATAGGACTTTTTTCGTTTTAGATTAGATTGGTATTTAGGATTAGGAGCTCTGTTGTGGAATCCGTTCCTTTTATTCTCAAAATGATAGGAATAATAGGATAAGCACACGAGACGAGTTTGGAAGTTGGAATGATCAATCAACCAAATTATTTTGTTGTTAATAACGAAATAATGATTCTTAAATAACCTTCTATAATCTTAAAATAATTTGTAATAATTGAAATTTTATATAGTAAACTCTTTTTAAGAAAAAATACACACGCAGATATGTGGTGTACTATTTATTTTTCTTGGGATAGATCCAATAAATATCCATTTCTCTTACTTTACTTGTAGGAGACAAATAACTATTTTTTTAATATCAAGAAATTTTTAATTTTGTTGGTTGAATGCTTTAAATATGCCAGAATTTTTTTCTTTTAAAAAATGCCCCTAATAAAATAATTAAGCGATGCCACATCTTAATTAATTTATGATAATTAAATGATGAGTTTCAAAGAAAAGTATGCATTATGTATTAAAAAATGAAAAATGTGCATTAAGGACACCATTAATTATGATTTATTTATTTAAAAACGTAAGTAAGTTGGATCTTAGGCATCATGATTTTCTTTGACTTAATTATTTCTATTAAAGATAATCCTATTTAAATATGAGCAACTAGTACATTCTATTATATTTAACTTCGTGGGTTGCCTAGCATAATGATTTAAGGTCATTTTGATTAACACATATGGCCTGCTTTTCGCATGAATTTGAATACAAGCCATATTATCCATATAATTTGTGTGGATACACATACCCCCACAAAAACACATTAGGCTCAAAATATTCTCTTGAATGTTTTTTTTCCACAAGAAAGTCTTAGTATGTTCGGTATCAATCTCTTACTAAATTTAGGACACAATTTTAAAATTTAGAGAAAAAAATTTACAAGAGATTTATAAAATCGTTTACTAAAAACGCTCTTATAATAGTAGTAAAAATTAAATTCAAATCTTTATAAAATACGAACATGACTCTTATTATATTTGTCAACTCAACTCTTATTAGCTATTCTCTTAAATGTTAGAATAAGGTAAATTTTTTTTTTGTTGCCCACCCGGTTTACCGAAATTTTGTTCTAACTACATCCGGATCTGACCTGCGTTGTGCACCTGGCTATGGTAGATGAGTCTCCTAACGGAGATTTTCTACATACGCTAAAGCTCAAAGTCGAGATCTCGTTTAAACGATACCGAGTCGCTTATTACTCGAACTAACTCCTTTTAATAGAATAAGGTAAACTTGATGAGAGCCCAACAGGCTTTTTAACGAAAACGTAAGCCCAATATCCTTAAAGTACTGCTTATGAGTCTGAATACAGATAATTGGTTCCGCATGTTATCCAAAAACATTGTCATTTTAACTATGAGGTTTTACATAGTTAGCATTTGATTGGATTTTTCTTTGTCAATAAGACTTAACACAAATAGTAAAAAATAAACTTATATTTTATAAAGATATAAGTTTGATTTTTTTTTGTCATTATAAAAGCTCTTTTAATAAACGATCTCATAAGTTCCTTATAAGTACTTTTTAAATTTTTTTATATTAAAAAAACTGAATTTTTTAAACATCTAGTCATGTGTTCAATTCTTGGCAATGTGTATAGAAAAAATTTTATAGTTAATACTAAAGTCCGTTCGAGAAGTCTATAAAGAGATTAGTCACTATTTCTAATTATAGATACTTAAAGTTTACCCAAAAAAATATTACCATTTTAGCCCAGCTAGATCTTAGTCAGATTGCTTTTTTATTTATTTATTTTTCTAGTAAACAAAGGCTATGGCAAATACCATACAAGAGAAAGGAGGCTATGTATCCCTTTTTATTATACGAAAATGAGAACTCAGACTACATACAATGTGTCCGAGTGGTAGTCCTCAAATTATTATTCAGCATTTTATCTCACAAACTATATTTTTTTGTCCATCCAATTCACCGAAATTTTATCCCGACTATATTCGGATCCGACCCGCTTCGTACACCTGGCTATAGTGGGTAAGTTTTCTAATAGAAATTTTCTGCATACGTCAAAGTTCAAACTCGAAATTTTATTTAAACGATATCGAACCACTTATCACTCGAACTAACTCTTGTTAGTACGAATCAATCCCTTATATGCACAACAAGGCCCTCTTCGCCAAGAGGTCCGCAGCTTCATTAACATCTCTTCCAACATGGTTTAGGTCCACTTTCCAAATACGATCAGAGAGAGTTATTGTTTCAGCGATAATGCTACAGGGTCTATCTGGTTTAATTTATAGAGAAGAGATAATGAAGAATATCTTTTAAACAAAATTGATTTTAAATAAATAAATATTTAAATAGTTATTACCATAATAATTTTTTTATAGCTAAATTACATAAAAGGTATGAGATAAAATGATAAAAAAATGATAAAATAGTTATTATATAATCAAAAAATTTCTTTTTCATCTAGAATTTAGTCCCACAAATTTATTTAAAATTATAATTTTAAACCCCTAAAATTATAATTTACTCCATATATTTTTTTTAAACATTTGATGGTTATTTATTTAATTTTTAGTTTAAACTATAATTTAATTTAAAAATATTTTTCAAATCATTGTTTTAAATTAAACCAAAGTAGACACATTCATGATGGCCAAAAGGACAACTCATGCTTCACCACATTGTTAACATCGACCGACTCCGACTTAGAACATATGCCTATGTAAGACGCATTCTTTTTTTAGCTGTTTACTCAATTTGTCAGAGTTTTGTCTCGACTATATCTATATCTGATTCGCGTCGTATACCTGATTATAGTAGGTGAGTCTCCTAACAGAAATTTTCTGCATATTTTAATATTCGAACTCGACATCTCGTTTAAACGATACCGAACTGCTTACTACTCCAACTAACCCCTATTAGTTGTAAGACGCTTTCTATTTATACAAATATTTTGTTGGTGTCCTTATGGATCTGTGACTTTGAAGAGGACATTAAGAAAGAACTTAAAAATTTCCTCTTAAACAAAAGGAGAGGTTCATGGTGAAAACGTTCTATTTTCACCTCTAAAATCACAAGTTTTCTTTTTCTTGAAATTAATATATATATATATATATAATGGGAGAAGATAAAAGCTATGAATGTCGAATAGGTTCGTCAAATCCCTTTAAGCTTCTAGAGAACAACCCTTCATGAAAAGTTTTTCCTCTTAAAACACTTTTAAGGATTGACACATTATACTATTATATTTTACTCAATCTAATCCTAATTAAAAGAATTAGTTAATTTAAAAAAAATAAAAATAAATAAATCAATAAATCATAATCAAATTAAATTACTCAAGATAAATTTATATTATATATTATTTAATATATCTAAATTAATCAACTAACTCTTAAATTAATTATAATTAATTTATTTTTTTAATTTTTCAATCTATTCAAAAAAGTTAATTATTTTTTATATTAAGAATAAAAATAATATAGTAATTTAGTAGTATAAGGCCATTTTTTTTTTTTGTTGAATATCATAGTTTGCATGGTCAAGTGATTTCTGGACCACAGAGCTAATTAAACTTGAGGAGTATAGCATGCTATTGGCAGTGAACGAGTCAAACTTGAGGAGTATAGCATGCTATTCGCAGGGAACGAGTCAACGTATAAAGCCATCGACTCGGTTTAAGACGCTGTGATGGCCTCACAAGTCAGACAACATTTAAAAAAAAAAAATCATTGGGTTAGGCGTAGCATTTTAATGGATCTACTACATAATAAATTTGTCTGGCCCACTTATTAAATAAAATAAAATTACTACTAATTCAGATAACTTTGCAAAGTTTTGAGTTCGAACCTTAGCATATGTAAAAAATTCTCGTTAGAAGACTCACTCACCATAGCCAAGTGCGCGACACGGGTCGAATCCGGATATAATCGGGGTAAAATTCCGGTGAACTAGGTGAGCAACAAAAAAAAATAGCCTTTCTTAAAATCTACAGAGAAAATGGTAATTGGGTCCCTACTGATAAAGATATTGATCTTTTGTTTAGTGGGTTTGATAAACAAGAATATCAAATATGTAGAAAAATGTTAATAAATAATAAAATTTCACAAAAACCTAGTAGAATATGTAGCTAAATATGGAAGAATAAAAGCACTTTAAAACCCTTTCCCTCTTCTTGATATATAATACAGAGATTTCAAAACTTAATTTATAATATATATTAAGAGACTAGCTCTTTCTATTAGATATAATTTTATTAATATGTATTTGACATTATGCTTACGTGTTATAAGACATTGTTGAAAGCTATAAAATAGAAATTCGCTATCAATATATCAAATATAAAAGAAATTAGGAAAACATAATATTCCCAAGCTATAACTAATACAAGTCATTTTAAACTCTATACAGATTATTTGGCTGTATAAACTTGAATTTGTGATAGTTAATTTTGTATAACTAAAGTGAGTTAAATTTTCAGATGTACATTTTCTTATGATGTATTGTACAAAGTTTGAAGCAAAATACAGAAGGCGTTAAAAACCAGATTAATCCATCAATCAAACAATAAGTTATTAATTTACAACTAGGTGCGAAGTTGGACCATCCTAAATCTATAATTGCAATTGATTTGATTACAATGGAACCATTAAAGTGGGAATTAATGCTCCAACTAGTAATTTGTACTATTTTAATATATTAATCACACCACGTTAGCTTACTGAGCTATTTCTGTGTAAATGACATAATTCATATTTTAATAATTGTAAAGAAAAGAAGATGAGTAGATATTTGAAGCTAACTCAAATACTCCTTATGGTCTCTATCACTCCTATGAAGCTATTTATATTTATAAATCTCATATTTTATTATAATGAAGAAAAAATTTGAATATTTTTAACTATAACTTAAAATCTAACAATTTTTTAACTTCACATATGTTTAATATACACGATATTCTATAAGAATAAATTTTACACAATAATAAATTAAACGTAAAATTATACGTTCATATAAAAAATTTAATATTATAACTTATAAATATAATAAAAAATTATTTTTCTCTACTTTATAAATAGGACATGCTCGTGTAGAATACCTTAAACTAATTTACACAAATCAAAAAATAACAATTAACTTATTAAATATGCTTAAATTAAAAAAAATAGTATGCCTACTAATAAAGTATTGAGGGAGGGAGAAGAACACAGAGCCACATTTAAGCATCAATCATAGGCAAAATTGGTAAGGAGACTATAACGAACTCTTTAAATCGTTTATATTAAGGATAAAAAAATATTTTTTAAAAGTGCCCTATAATAGGAGAATAAGGAGTAATAAGAATGACGTAAGGTATGAATAAATTAACTAACAAATATAAATATAATTAGTAAGAATTTGATTCATAGTTTACAAAATTTTAAATCAAATTATATTATTGATATGATGATTTTATTTGTAGGAAATTTATAAGTGTTTTAAACCTTGGGATATATCTTAATCCTAATAAACTCCTATCTATAATAATTGAAGGTATGTTAATCTATAATAATATGAGAATACTTAGTAATATCATCATGTTAATATTATAAAAATATAAGGAGAGAGGAGCGAATATTAATAAAACAGTGACAGATCCATGCACCTCTGGGTTTGAGACACATGACACTTCGGTACATCTAACATTTTGGGTCGTGGTCCCTTCATTCTTTATTATTTACACTTACTCGTCAGTATTTTGAAGACCCCTTATCTTGAGGCAATTACACGTGTCATTATTTTAAGACAGTACTAGTATTAACGTTGACTCACATTAAATGTACAAAATTTAAAAGAAATGAGTCTCAACACATTATTTTTTGTGGACGAGGAAAAATTAAAAATGAAATAAAAATTTATTTATAACAAAATTATTGAGTAAGAGGCATTGACAGTATAATTTTAAAATAATATTCAAAATTTATGACACAAAATAACAAAATAAGCAGCAAAATAAAAGCCAAATACAGTGTGAATCATATCCGGCGAGAAATGTGGAGGGGTGATTTGTCTTTTGAAAGTTAATGTTCATTGTTAATTTATTTTTTATTATAATTATTTTGGATTTTAAAATAATTTTATAACGTAAAAATCATTGCATACATTTAACATTTTAAAAAATTTAATAATATACCAGGTGAAATTATGGAAATTATATATATAATATCAATTTTATTATATGCTTTTAAACTTTGATACCTTTAAAATAAAGTCTTCACTTTTTTAGCATTTAAAAATTCTATATAGTAGCATTTCTGTAGGTAATTGTATTAGACATATATGTTATGATATCTCATATATGATATTTTTTTTAGATTTTAAATTAATGATATAAATAAATTAGTATGTATAAGTATATATTTATTATCATATAATAATATTATAGGAGTATATTCGACATGAACATTTTACTTTTCTGAAGTTATAATTTTATGAATCAATATTTATAATTCCATTTTTCGAAATTTTCATTGAGGACCTTCAATTTCTTGAGACTTTACTGTAATTTTCCCAATCTTAAACCTTATTTTTCATCTCTTTTCATGCATGGTTGAATTCCTTTTGAAAGAAATAAGTGTGAATTTAAAATTGAGGTAATGAGAAATGGATAAACGAGTCATTCGCTGTAAAATCTGTTACTTCATCATTGATCATTGATTTAATTTTGCTGTTTCTTCAGAAATTCAATCAATAAAAAGAATAAAAAATATTAAATTTAAATAAAATTAGTTAAAGAAGAAAATCAAAACAATCAAAATTAGACAAATCAAATGATCTGAAGGTCGTTTTCATAACGTTTTGGAAAAAAAATATTCATCAAGCTGTCGCTTGAACGGCCTCGATGATGCTAGCTCCTTTTATATATTACTGGAGAGAGAATCGGACAAGAAATTGAATTTTCACATTTAATAAGCACCATACTTTTGTTACTCTTTAGATTAAATTCACTCGATATCTCAAATAATATTAAATAAAAAAGTTTTTTCATTATACACCTCTTGAACAGAATTCTTCAACAAACCAAAAGAAGATATATGTCCATAAAATATACTTGAAAAAAAAAATCAAAACAACAATAGTCTTAAGAAAGCGCTACAATAGATATATTAATTTTTTTTTTAAAAAAAATAATCTGGCAATCATTATAATTTCATTCACGTCCTTATAACTTTTTTTTTTATTAGACCTTGTTGTTTACTCTGTTGATGATAAAAGTCCTTCCTTTATAAAGCCGTTAATTCAAACTAAGAGGGATGACGTCGCGTTGATTGTGTGCACATTCTCAACTTCTCTCTCGCTCCCTCTCCCTCTCCCTCTCCCCCCACTCAGTCTCTACGAACACCATCATCTTCGTCTCATTGTTCATGTTCTCTCTCCACCATCGCCGTCTTTCAGAAGCCAATGAGGAATCTCACTGGTGCAGCATATGCTTCGTCCCTCAATCACCTGCCCATTATTCCTTCAAACCCAGAAATTTCTCCTCCTCCGGTAAACATCTGTAATTTTCGCTGTTTTTCTAATGCTTTATTTTTGCCTCTCGTACAATTACTTCGCTCCGCTGAAATGAAACTTGACCTCAATCTCTTAGATAATTTTCGTTTCATTTTTATTGATTTTCTGGTATATTGCAGCATTGATTTTAAATTTTAAACAAACTTAATTACACCTATCAAAGTAATTTTAGTACTGTGACCCTTATCCTACGGAGTTCATAAAGTGGCTAAATTTCTTTCTTGCTCTGCTTTTTCTGGTTGTTCTTCAGCTCCCCTGAAAGCTTCAAGAGCTTTCCATTGATTATTATATAAGTTCATCCCCATGGGATGAAGCTTCTGCAATAGAGGAGATAAGAGGGTTATGGTGGAGGGAGAGAACATGAACAGTGAGAGAAAAATGATGGTATTTGACTATTTGCAGAGACCGAGAGGAGGGCGGGGGAGAGAGAGAGAGAAAAGTTGAGGATGTGCCCAGATAATTAGCGCGACATCATCTCTCTTAGTTTGAATTAACGGCTTCATAAACGAAGGACTTTTATCATTAACAGAGTAAACAATAAAAATTTAATAAAAAAACTATAAAAGTTCGATTTAAAATTAGATAAAATTATAAAATATTTTTATCAATTTTCCTATTTTTTTAATTTTCTGAGTACTTATGATAGTGTTTTATTGGAAAATTACCCTATGTAGCACGTTCTTCATAAAGCTCTACAATAGATTTTTTTGTGACACTCTTTTTATAAAGTGCTACGGGGCGCTATAAAAGCCTATTTCTGTAATAGTGTTTCATTATGTTATTGGTATTTGTTTTGGCCAACAATTATATTATTATATATCCAATGGGATGATAAAAACGTAATACTTACTAAAACTAGTAAATGTTTTATTTATGACTGAGTTAGAAGCACATAATTGTACAATTAAGAAAACAATGTCCACATGTCATTGCCTAATTTAATTAATATCAATAAAATCTATAACAAGTCATGCTACTTACTTTCGATTCATGTTTTTCTTAAAATAACATTAATATTTTTATAAATTTTGTTATAGCCTAAACTATTTAATACTCCTCCCTTCCTAAATATAAGACCTAGTTAAAAGATAGATTTTGATTCTAACTATAAAATATTAATTAATCATATTTATCATTGTTTTTAAACTAATTTTTTAAATTAAATAATTTATTTAATTTTTTAATTTCACGAAATTAGATAAATACCTCTTACATTAATTAGCATAGCATATGTGTAATAATAATTTTAATTAATCTATGTTATCAATATATATAGATAATATACAATTAATAAAAATTCAGTTTGCTAGATGAATAATATCGTAATTTGGTAGAGGAAGTTGAGAATTAGTCACCGAAAATATAATTAAAGATGAGAAGGAAAGGAGGAGAGCCAACGAACAAAATAATAAAGAGGTTTGGTGCACTGTTGGCTAAAATTAATACTAGCCTCACCTCCGTGGATGTTTCTCTACCAGAAATCGTATCGCCATCTACTATTTCATTAACCTCTCTCTCTCTTATATATATATATATATATATATATATAATATGCTCCCTCCTATTAACTTCCATTAAGTTGATCTCAGAAGAAGAAGAAGAAGATGGAGGGTTTCAGAGAAGCAAGAGGCGAGGTTTATCTGAGAGTGTCTGCGATTCTCGTCTTGGTTTTAACGTCTTGTTTGGTTGCATTTGATTCTCAGACCAAGGTCATTCTATACGGTCTCACCAAGAAGGCCACTTATCATGACTTAGAAGCTCTCAAGTGAGATATATATATGTGTGTGTGTGGCCTCAAGTTTTTCTTTTTTGATTAATTCCTAATTTTGTGTGTTTTAATATATTTCTGCAGAATATTGGTGTCTGTGACTTCTGCTGCTGCTGTTTGTAACTTTCTTCAGATATGCAAACACTTGGTGCCAGCTTTTTCTGGAGGAAAATCCAATGGCTATCTTCTATCCTTGGCTTGGCTTTGTTTCTTGGTGGATCAGGTACTTTCAAACTCTCTTTTATTATTATTGTTATTATTATTATTATATTTCTAGTTATATATTTATCTCTTAAAAGCACTTCATGGTATTGGTTTGTGTGGTGGCTAGGAGGCAAAAGTTGGGAATAAAAGTAAGAAATTAAAACCCATAGTCCTCTAAATTGGATCCTTTTTTTTTAAAACAAAAAGTGGATGGTAAAAAAATAGAATGAAATAAAATTGTGATTGATTATATTATACTCACTCCGTTACTTTTTATAGTATACAATTTTTTAAAAATGTATAGTTTTTTTTATAAAATATAGTTTAAAGATATCTAAAGATTTAATTTATTTTTTTTAATTAATTATGTGTCTGTCTTATCTTTATTTTATCTCATTTTCACTCATTCTATCTCTCATCTATATTTTTTCATAAATCATGCTATTTTTAAAAAAAATTATAATTTTTATATATTTATTATTTATATTAATGTTAAACTAACTTTTTAAATAACGTGATTTGATTATTTATATTTTATAAAAAGTAACGAAAGACTGGGAGCAATCTTCTAGTTACACGTATAAAGTGATATGATCTATCCATGGGATAAAGTGGAAAAAAAGGAACCTAGGGGAGAGGTTAAAAATGGCAAATGAAAGGTATTTTTGCATTCAACTGGCGGGGCAAAACGAGGGATGTGACTATTTAGAATTATTTAATTTTTAAAAAATATTATTTTATTATAGTTTTAGTTATAGCGTTTAAGGATGTATCATAATTTTTAGGTATTTAAATTTATATCTGAAGATAATAGATGGTTCATCGTACTCGATATTAATATTGTCCAAGAATAAGAGAGATTTTGTATATAGATGAGCATAATTTTTTTTTTTAAATTGTATATAAAAAAAGGTGTTTTTGCAGGCACTCATTAGCTAGAGGCTATTTCTGGTCTATCTGTCTCTTTCACAATTTAGAGTTTGGGCCCTCCCTCACTAAATGGGGCACCCTTTGATAGTTGGAAGAGAGAAAATTTTTCCATCTTTATATTTCAATAGATTATATATGCAATATAGAAAATTACAAAAAAAAAAAAACTGTATAGATAAAAATAATTTGACAAAAAAGAAAATATAGAGTCGCGTGATGTTAGCTTAGGTGGCATGGGTAAAGTCTAAGTTTCACTCTTTGACTTTCGTTTTTCATGTTTGCATGGTTGATTTTGTGTAATTTTCTTAGTTTCAGAGTCTAAGTTCGTGCTGTTATATATATTGTTTTATCGGTTTAAATAAAATTGTATACTGATAAAAAATAAAATAGAACGCCATTCAAATAACTGGCCATGGTCCCTAATTCTTAGCTACTATCAAAATCTTTCTCTTTCTTGGTTTTATTTCGTCTTCTCTTATTGAAGGCCACCAGTCAACCATATAATCAATTTAATTAATAGCTTAGTGTGTGTATTTTTTTTTTTAAAAAAAAAGAAAAGACAAAATGATCATTAATAAAACTAACACTTCTACATCACATGATATCTTAGTGAGTGCACTTGCCTTCATTTGGACCCTTAATATTTATTTTAGTTATAATGTCCATTTGAATTAGTTGTGGAGAATTATTAATTTTAAGTCATATGAAAAAGTAAATATGTGCAAAAAAATTTGTCTCGCAAAGCATACAAATATTTATTTTCAGTGTTCCCAAACTAGCCCTAATGAAGATTCACTCGACTCATAAGTGAGGATTACTTTTGCAAATTTACAATTTTGTCCTCACTAAGCTGACTAATAGAAGAAAAAACGCATGTGTTGTGGGACGAATTAGAAAGGAAGAAAAAGACGAATAGAGTAATACAGATAGAGATATGTATGGGAGTATGCAGGTAGGAGTGTATCTGACATTCGGGGCGAACACGGCGGCGACGGAGGCGGCATCAATCGCGTTGAAGGGAGAGGATGCGGTGGAGTGGATGAAAGTATGTGATAAGTTCACGAGATTCTGCGTTCAAATAGGAGGGGCTCTCTTTTGTGGCTATGTTGCTTCCATTATCATGATCATCATATCATGTGCCTCAGCCTGCAACTTGTTCAGGCTCTATTCTTCTTCCTCTTTCCTCCGCTTGAAGGAGTCGTCATCAAGGCCCCTTAATTAGTTAATTAATTAGCTCTTAATTAGCCCATGATCACTTTGTGATTAATTATCATGAAACTATATGAATGCTACATTAATGGATATTGTAATCTTCTTCATCATCGATCCATTCCCCCAAACAGATTAATGTATCGTGTGACTAGATTTAGCTGAGTTTGTTGCTTTATATATAATTGATCCACTTAGCTGAGATCGGAACACACAATGAGATGAAGGGGAGTGAAAGAGAAAGCTTTCATTCAGGTTTTATGTATACGTTTATAAAATCTCAAGCTGCATACTGCATTATTAAAATATGTTCATCTGATAGGTCATTTTTAAGATGTTTGATACAGATAATTTTTTTTTTTTAATTTTATCAACTCTTCCTTAAAATTTAACAACTTTTAAAATTTATTTTTATTATTTAATATACAACATAATGATAAATAAAAAATAAAATTATATATTTATATAAAAATTTAATTATATGACTTATATTAACTAAAAACTATCTTCCCTCGCTCTTTGTTCTATAAAAAATACTAGAGGAGTAATGAACAAATTTTCTGTTTACAAGCTATATATTCTCTCTCGTCTCGTTGGATGAAGTTAAGGAGTCTAAAACAAGTTAGTTGAAGCAATCAAGTTGTCCTAAAATTGAATCACTTTCCATTTTTACCCTTTTCAAACACTATTACTGATAAATATTTTCATATTATTTTTTCACAAATTCACATGAACTAATTAATAGCAATTAACTCATTGAATTTATCTTAAATTAATAAATCTTTTTAACTTTACACCTATTAATGAAGTTTTGAAAGAAGGAGAAAATTTTCAAAGAGCCACATTTAAGCATTAATCACATGTGCAAAATTGACATATAAGTATTAATAACTTTTTAAATAACTTATATTAAGAACTAAATAATCCTTTTACAATGTTGTTATAATGGGGGTAGGGGATGTATAATAGGAGGTTATTTTGATCAAAATAAATTAGTAAATGCAACACAAAACAATAAAAATATGACTTATATTAAGATATTAATTTAATGACTTTAATTAATGTTAATTTTAAAATATTATAATAAGTTTTTTAAAAAATAAGACCATTAATTAATTTTAAAATTTTACAAAAAATTTAATGGCACTCATAAAATCAATTTACGTTTAATGAAGGGCATAAGGGGAAAACTTTAATAAATGAATTAGCCCTGAGTAGTTAATATCTTTTAAATAATCAATTAATTTAATAATGCATGATATTTTAAACTCTTCAAGACGCCAACTCCACAACTAATTGCATTAAAAGCGTTGAAGTCAACTTAAAATTAGACATGTCCTTCAACAGCATGTTATTAGATTGGGGCTGAAACTATTAAATATTACTAGTATTATTATATTGCATAATTTTCTTTATTAATTCTAGAGGTCTAAGGGATATATATATAGTACTATTAATTATTAAAATAAATTAAGAAATAAAAATTCTGATAAATTAACTGTATTTTCAATTTATGAATTAAAATCTTAAATCACGGATTAAAAATAGGGAGAACAAATAAATTATTAATAATAACGATACATTATATTTATAATTTAAAGCTATATATCCCTCCAATTTAAAAAGCCCTAGTCATACTCATAGAATTACAAGTTACAACTTACTACCATCCTCATTTCAAATATAAGGCATTTTAAACAGTTTCAAGAGTTTCAAATATAAAGACCCCATCTGAATTAAGTTTAAACTATCAAAATGTAATCTTGTTCTTAAAAATATATAAATTGTTTATATGATGATGTTGTATATTTTTTTCACCTATTGGAGATTGAAAGTAATCTTATTTAAGATACTATCTCTTATTAAATGTGGGTATCTCTTCTAATAAAATTTAAATTTATTATATTATAAAGAACTAGTTTTTTTTTCTGCTGTTGATAATATTGTATATTGAAAATGAATATCTGCAATGATAATACATGTCCCAACAACTAAAATTAATGGTACCCATATTGTCCACAAAAATAATAGTACCCATGCTTTCTACGTCCATACAAGTCCTACATCTTAATCTTAAGGCCACTGGCATAAGTATGTTTCGGATGTCAACAAATAACTGAGATATAATTTAATTAAATAATAAAAAAAATTTATAATATTTTTTTAATTTTAAATATAAGACATAATTTATAGTATAAATTATACTATAAATTAAATATTATATTTAAAATTAGAGGAATATATATCCTAATATTGTGTTTGGATGAGAAGTAAAATTGGGAGTAGACAATATGAAAGACTGAGAAAAGTGGGAATTATAAGTGTTAAAAAAAATTTAGTCACGTGACTCTTTTTCTCTTCTGCAACAATTTTTAAAATTGTCTTCTCTCTAAAATATCTCCAGTTTTTTAAAAGAAAACTTTAGGAAAAACAAGTGGGCTTCATCCTTCTTTTCTTTTTTTGCTCTTTTTTTATTTTCTCTTGCTATTCATCAAGTAAAGAAAAATCTATTTTCCCCTTATTTTATCGTCTAATTTTCTCTTTAATTTGCCTACTTTTCTGCCCATCCAAAAATAGGCCAAAAATTATTGGCAGCAGAATTTAATTAACGTATATTATGTTAATTAAAGAGAATAATGATTTCCTTTCGCTATATCCTCCTAAGATAACTAAAGGCAAAAAAGAAGCTTATCCAACTAATAATTCAGATAATGTGCATGTGCATAAGTATGAAGGGTTGATGCAAACTAAATGATGAAAATGACATGGTACTAATCAAACTGGAAACTACCTAGTGGCCATGTAGCTTTGTTTGTTACAAGTTCCGACCCCAAACTAATTGGTGAAAGCAAAAGGACAGTTTCGGGTAGTCGTCTATGATTGTCTCTAATTCCCCGTTCCATTTGAACTAGAATTAGAAGATGTTTAGATTAGTGTTTTAGAAGTAATTTTAGTTAAATATAAAAGAAATTTAACATAAAATACTTTTAAAATAATAATTTAAAATTTTTTAAATAGATCATTAGTCTCCTCTCCTCGTGATGAGATAAACACTTTTTCTTATCAAAGTTAAATTAGGATAATTAATCTCGTATCGATTTATACTCTTATAATATTATTTATAATTAAATCATTTTCAACTTACCTCATCAAAAATAAAAAAAACCCTAAATCTCATAGACGTCTTTAAATTTAACTACTTAACTTAATCCTTATTTAATATATACCTTACCCTAAAAATATAAAGATTATGCAATATTAATTAAGAGTAAAATCGTATATTTATATAAAAATTTAATGATGTGAGTTAAAGTATACATTTTTTTTTATTTTCTCTCTTAATCTTAATTTTTTAAATAAATTCATGCATGTACTTTCTAAAATTTAGAAAATAGCTAGTCACTTGGGAGATTAGAGTGTTCATGGGTCTTGGACATGGTGAGTGATTGGTGGATCACTTTGAATAATGTTCCTAGAAAAGTCATAGTTTGGTAAAAAGCTCTCATGCATTGAATGTGATCTTCATGACCATGTTAAAACCTACTTTAGATGGTAGTGACTTTAATGAATTAGGTTTTAGTCTTATTATTAGGCTACTAAAAGATTATTATTCAGTTTCTTTTGTATTTCTTTGAAATTAAAAAAATTAATTTTACTCCTAAATTTAAAATTTTGATCTATTTTATATATTATATTTATTATTTTTTATAAACTAATATATCTAACTTATAAATTAATATATAATATAAAGTTGAAGATATTTTAAAAAATTTATGTCATAGTTATTATAATTAACTAATTTATTTAATTTTTTAAATTTATCTATATTAATTAAATAACTCTTATAATAAAGACAGAATGAATACTCTACTTAAAATATTGTGAAATAGACACAAAATGACCAAATGGTGAGTCCCATTTTTAGAAGATTTATATTACTCCTTCCATGAATGTAAGAGGGGTTGTCTCGCTAATTTAAATTCTCAATCCATTTTTTATCTCTCAAATTTATTATTTTATTTTAAATTTTACTAATTGTATATATTGGAAAAATTATTAAGAGAGTGCTTTCTCATGTAGATGATTAGAATTAATATTTTTTTTTTAAAATTAAAACTCATATTTTTTATAAATAACGAACTAAATTATTTTTTTAATATATATAAATTAATTATTTAGTTTTTATATTTTTAAACCAGTGGAAACATTAAACACTCTCTATTTACTTGGATGTATGCACTACATTCTAGGTAAATTCAACTCTGTTTCAGAACATAAGCTTGCACTCTGTTTTTTATGTTTCAAAAACAGGGGCTATCATGTTTGTGACCAACTTATTGATGAATCACACTGATTAAAGCTATATTTATTTTCTGTAAGATTTTATGGGCGAGAATTGCATGTTTGCCTTCTTTTCTTTTGTTTCTTGTTCACAGAGGCTGATCATTGCATTTGGATTTTAATAAAACAAAAGCATTATGATCATTAATATATATAATATATTTAACTAATTTACGTAGATTAACGAACCTAACTAAATTAGTTAATATATTTTTTTTAAAATAACCTAAGCATCTTCTTTAACTTTTTTCTTTCTTCTCTTATTTGATTATTGCTTATTAAGTATCAATGGGACAATTTAAAAATAAAATTAATAAATATAATAAATATATTTTATATTTATAATCAATATTAATTTTTTAATTATATCATATATTAAGTATAAGATAAGTAATAAATGACATGATGAATAATAATAGTTTAAGATTGTGTATGTGTGTGTATATATTTGTCTATGATGACTTTTAAGAAAGAGTCTCTAGATCAAAAGTCAAATTAACTTTTGTCTTTTTTATCAAATTTAAACCTTCTACTTCTCAATATATTATATAAATAAGGTTATATCAATTTTTTTTAATAAAATCTATCTAAATATAAATTATATTATACTAATTGATTTTTAACTCAATTTTAATTTATAAAAATCAATTATAATAAAAATTATTTTTACAAACGATTAATTCAAATGAGCTCTAATAATAAAAAGTTATTGGCTTGTGGTTACTAGCTAGCTAGAGTTTGAGATCTTAAGCAAGTTGCGTTATGAATAATGACTTTGCCAAATTAAACAGAAAATTTAATTACCGTATGGACTTTCGCAATTGCAATTTTAAAGGGTGGTCATGTTAAAGCACGATCATCTGTATATATCACAATTTGACATATTGCAGCAACAAGCAAGTCAGGTAGGGATGGGATCAACCTATCATTGACTTCTTGGGAGGAGACATCCCAACTTCGAACTCAGCAATCATTGCTATATATATATACATATATATATATATATATATACTTCTGAGTTGTAACCATGAGATAATTTATATCTACATTTCGTACCTCATATTAAGTCTTAGAAATTGGTTGTATTGTTTGTAATAAATACTATTGGGTTTTGCAGCAGGTCCACTCTCGAAGAATTAGAATACAGCCCAAGTTCATTTTGGTGGTTAGTGGTACTTATTAAGTGAATAAATAACCCATTATTACTGAGATCAGTTGACAAAAAGATGATATATATAATCATTTAAAATATATTTAATTTTTGGGGAGTACCACTTTATTATAATTTTAGTCGCGGCACTTAGGGAGACATCCTAACTTATAAGTGTATAAGTTTACGTTTAAGAGTAATTGACGGCTTGTCTTACCTAACATTATTATCGCCTAAGAGTAAGAGAAATTTCATCCTGCTATTTGATAATAGATGACCCAACATTTTTTCAAAAATTTTCTTATAAAAAAAGGTAAATAAGTAATTTATGGGGATCATAAAATATAATTTACTCTATTATGAAAAGAGAAAACCATTTTACGTGTAACTAATTAAAAATTAAGATATCTATAAAATAGTTTTCTCTTTTGAAAAGAGAGGAAACATTTATTCACCGAGGCGAAATTAAGTTCTTTACATAAATTATAAATCATGTGACTTGTATTGGTTTCATATCTTTCTTTTATATATCATAATCATCATCTCTTTTTCCTTGGGGCTCGCTGAGGCCAAATCATACATCCAAATTAAAAAAACGCCAACAGATATATTTACATATTATTTATTAATAAAATTTTTATATTGATAATAAAATTTAAATCCATGATCTTATGAATGAACCCATGATTTTATGAGTGATGTGTTAGCTATTTACTAAGTGAACCAATATTTGTTAGACTCTTAAGTATTTTTATTTGTTGCATTTTTGTGAGTTTTATATATTTTTCTTTTAGTCTATTTGCGAAATTTATAATAACCTTTTCTTAACAACAAAATGTAAACTATACGGATGTCTTCTAAATTTGTATTTATAAACTTTAAACAAACTTCTGATAAAAATAAAGAGTAAATAATATAGATCTCCCTAAATTTATTAAAATTACAGACACACAATTCTACGAAATATTTGTGCACATTTTGAAAATAGGTTTGGTAATATAATTTCAATAAAATCCAAGAAAAATTCGTATAATTAATCTTTTATTTCAAAGGAAATTTGTCTGCAGGTCATGAAAATTAAAGAAATTTTTTTTGTATGATTTTGACGAAACGAAAAATATTTTGGCCAAAAAAAGAGTCAGTTTTATTAATCACAAAAAAATAAATATTACACACACTAATAGCCAGACACACAAAAAATTCCTATAATATAATTTAAAATACAAGAAAAATATGTAATTTAGTCACACACAAAAAAAGAAAATTATATAACTTCAATATTTCTTCAAAAATATTAATATTACTCCTAGCACAAAACGATGCAAATAAAATAGAGAAAATCAGTGAATAGTCTATGTTTACAAATTTTATTAGTTAAATTGACCTGAATTCGAGTACTGATATTTTTTGTGTATGAAATTCTTAGAGTATCAATATTTTATGTGTATGAAAATTTATTAAATTTTTTTAATTAATAAAATTTTTAAACGTAGACTTTTTACCGATTTTTCTAATATAATATCTTCAAGAACATAATTAATTAACTTTGATGTTTGCATATAAATTTTTTGATAGATGAATATTTCGGGGTTTGAAACTTTGAATTGAAAGTGACTGTTAAAGACTCCAAACAAGGGACTGGAAAGCTTGTTGCCTTGGCTAAAACAAGAATGGGAGAGAAAATCTTGTGTCTTTATAGCTAAACCAATAAAAAAAGAAAAATTCCAAATAAGCTCCACCTCTAGCTTAACTCAATATAAATCATCATCATACATCCACATTATTATGTCCCACATGAAGGCAATTTTTTGAGGACGTAAAGACTTTTTCAGTCCTTTATGGACCATAAAATTCTTAATCTTCATCATCCTTAACAACAACTCAGTTCACAATTCATATGATTGCAACCTTGAAGAGTCCCATAATCTCCATGTGTATATTATTAATACGCCAAATTAATTAGTTAAATCATGATATATTATCGTAATACAATTTGATTTATTCAATTGAAATCAAAATTAGGCCTACACCTATCTCAAATTTTTATTTTAACTATAGATGTGCATTCTGGTCTTTTGATAATATTAAAAAAAATTCTAATCCTGATTAAGAATTTGTTAAAAGTGCAAGCTTAATTTTAAATTTTGCTATTTCTGTTTGATTTAATTGGGATTTTCCCCAATTGCCCCCCTCCCCCATAATTATGATATTGAAATGATGATATATAATTAGCATGCAATATTATAGAAATTCTAAAATTTCTAAGTTTTTATCATGGCTTTATTTTGAAAAAGAGAAAAAACTAACATCACATCTATGTTGAAACTTATAATTATGGCCGACCATATCTAACGCACATCAGGAGTACTGTTCAAAGTACCAACAATCCTTGTCCGATTAAATATTTACCTATCCTATCCATATCTACCCATATCTAACCTTTTTTTAGACATAAGATCATATAAGTAGATTTTATCTATTCTAATAAAGTATTTTCTGCATATAATTAGGGATCAAATCATTGACAATATATTTAAGAGATCTAAGTATTTGGTGACTAAATGTCAGATCTTGTGGTTTTATATTCCGCATATGATTACATTATCCTTGCATCCCTTAAACTCTTTTTAATTCTTGAAGATTAATAATAATCACACTATAAATCCACATCGAATTTAATGTCTTTGTTATAGTAATTGATTGCCTTGAGGTTTCTACATAAGGAATTAGATTTAGAATTTTGAGAAAAAATGTGCTTTCAATAAAAAAATACGCTTCCCTTAATATATGACATAATTGGAGAGTTAATATAAGTCATAAATATAAGACATACTTTCTATATTTATCAATTTTATTTAAACTACTCCTATTGATATTCTCTCAACAATAATCAAGTAAAAAGGGAGAGAGGGAGTTAAGGAAGATAGTTAAGATATTTTAGACAAAGCACGTTATACTAGCTAACTTAAGTAATTTTTTAATATAATTAAATTAGTTAAATATATGTTATATTAAGGATAAGAAGAATATTTTGTATACGTTATTTAAAATTTACAAGACATATAGTTTTGTGGGTAGTTTGTGAGGAACAAGGGGTAACAATTATTTTATAACATGTAATTTCAAATCGACAATGTTATCAATTGTTTAAATAAAATCAGCAAGAGCCCATGTGAACTGTTTGTTTGTAATGAAATACTGAAATAACTTTTAGAGGTACTCAAATCATTAAATTAAACTAAGTTGAAATTAAGAGAAGATAATAAAATCTCATAAATATATGATAGAAGACCACCATTTTTCACGCGTGCGCACATTATATCCTTCATTCAAAGTAATTTCAGAAATATTATTATATTCTAACACACAATTATTATAATGAATTGTGTTATTATTGATCTCTATCAAAGCTCAATTGAATTAAATTAATATTTTAATTAAAATGTTATATAGTTAGACTTATAATTGATGAAAATAATCACTCTTTTTAATGTATAATCATACACAAAATTATGTAAAAATAAATAACAAAAGGGGTTGCCTTTCATTTCAAGATTAATCTAAAATTACTTTTTCTTATCTTTGAATGAAAAACTTTATATGTAATACAACAATAGAAAATGAAAGTTATGATGAAAATTTTTACAGAAACCAAGAAAAATCCATCAATTTTTTTTTAGTGATGAACATCGCGAAATCCATTTTGCAACAAACTGTTTCATCACAAATAAAAGTGTTATTATTTTTTGAATAAATTATATGATAGCATTGCAATGGATTTTGAAATAGATTTAATTTGCAACGAATTTTATGGCGAAAACATTTTTTGTTGCAAATTCTTTTAAAATTTTATGTTTGTTGCAGCAATTTAGAGATCTAATACTAATAATCTATATCACATAATTATATTATATGCAAATTAATTTAATTCCTCACTATGATATGATGGATTGAATAAATCATTCTTAGATAAAGCACCCTATAAAAGGGTAATATTTTCATATAGAACACTAGTTCTAGTTCCATAATAAAGACCTCTTTAAGAAATCCCTAACTATAGTTTAAGAAATACTTTTACGTTAAATTTCTCTTACATATTTAAAATTACTTTAAAAAAGCTACTCCAAATACCCTCCAAGTCTCAAGACAACCCACTTCTGCAAAAGCAAAAGGAAACAGATAGATGGATACAAAATAAGAGACACCCTAACCATACAATATGAGCTATGTTTTAGGTTTTAACCTGGTTATTCTTTTTCCTATTTACGACATAAAACTATTTTGCAACAGCTAATCTAGTGGAGTAGCCTTTTGTTTGCACTCACTACAAAAAACACTAATGGCAACCCCTATAAATGATTGAACGATTTGGCTATAAATCGTTATAATTTTGTAATTTTTTAATTATGAACAATGTCATCAGTGATATTTATAGCGGTTATAACCACTACAGCCTTATGGCGGGAACATGGCGTCACATTTTGTAGCGATTATAATCACTATAAATATAGCGCCAAGTTGGCGCCATATGACGCAAACATGGTGCTGTATTTTGTGGTGACATTTACAGCGACTCAAATAGTTATAAATGTTCGCGCCAGAAGGCGGGAAGAGTGAGAGAATTTTGCAACGGCTATAACTATTACAAAATTCCCCATAGATTGAGGTTACTGACAAGTGTTAGTGACCGTGCCAAGAAATTGAAATTTCTTGCATACATTTAAACTCATTGTCAAAAATTTGTAGCACTTTATAAGCAATACAAAATGCTCACAAAATCGTTACAAATGCTCACAAAATCGCTGCAAAAATCTAAATATGAAATTTAAATTTTCCTCCCACGCATGAATATATTTGTAGTCCACAAAATTGCTTAAAACTCCACCCGAAGTCTATAAATACCTTCAACCAAAGCATATACGTGATCATCCATTTCCCCTATGTTCAATATGTTTTAGTTATCAATACTCGCACATTGCTTCACTCTTACGCTTGAATAAAGGAAAATAAGGGGAGGGAATACTAGAAATAAAAACTTTCTAAAATAGTAAAAAAATTTATTATTTTAGAAAATTTTTCCACCTAGTATTATTTCCTCTATAATTTTCTTCTCTCCAAACATAGTTTAATGTCCATCAGAATCATTACTCGGATCAGAAGAAACAGTTATTTTTTACTCAGTGAGCAAAAATTCCCCCAAGTTTCTCGTTTTTTTCCCCTGCTACATGGATAAAAAAGCTCACTTTAATTTTAAAGACCATGTAGTTCTAAATTCAAATCTGAATCTAAAGCCTTAAAGACAAGTCAAGTTGACCAATATTATCTTCCTGCTGAACATTACTACTTTCAGAAACATAACCAGAAGACCTGGGATTGTTGGAACCACCATGGCCAATAAACTCTCTTCTTTCATAGCTAACCCCACCACCAGCTTGGCCATGGCTTAGCGAGCCCACACGAGGAAGATGGTCCGAGCCATTATTAGACCTGTGATCAGAGACGAGCCCAAAATTCTGCATTGAACTGAGTTCTCTGCTCTTCTTGGCGAGTGTCCTCTCCAGCTTGTGGGCATTCTGGTGACCTCCCAGAGCTTGTGAGCTGTAGAACTTTCTCTGGCAATAGTTGCACGAGAAAACCCGAGGTTCGATAGTACTGTAATTAGACGATGGAGGAGAAGATGAAGAAAGCTCAAGCAGAAGATCTAGGTTAAGGTTATTGATATGATGATCATTTGAAGGATGATGATGATGATGATGAAAAGAAGTGTTAGAAGAAGATGAAGAACGGAAGTTCATGGCTATGCGTTAATGATAGAGAGAAACAGAAACAAGATAGCTGCTTAGTGGCTCTGCAAGAGAACGTACTAGAGAGCAAAAGATATAGGCTGCGAGGCGAGGTGTGTGCGAGAGAGAGAGAGAGAGAATTTTTATTTTTTTTAAATGTAAATTAGAAAGCTCAAAGATAGGTCACTGTTCCTGCAAACACAAACTAGTGTTTTATTATTTAGCGAAAAAGAGGATCGTACAGAGTGAGAGATAGAGGGACATATATCTGCAAAATCCGTAGGGAATCAAAGAGGTTGTCACCTTCATTAATGGCAGAGTTAGGATCTTTTGTCGGCCCATGGCAAAAATTAAAACAAAAAAAATGCTATGGATAATTAGTATACTAAACAAATAATAATCTCCTAATTAAGACCATTGTTAATAAGGTTCACTTATCCTTGTTTTTTCTTCGAAATTAAATGAATGTTTGCGATTGAAACATCTAATCAGAAAGTTCTATCCTATAATTATATATTCCAATCTGTCAGGCTCATGATTTTTGTTTTTTATAAGCAGAAGTCTAAATAAATTGGTCCCAGCTCATTAGGATCAGAATTTTCCTCAAGATTTAAAAAACGCTTACAGATCGCTTACCAATAATCTATCATATTGATAATGGAATTTAAATTTACGACTTTATAAGTTATAAGTCAATTCCTAATTAATTAGACTAATTTCTGTGTGTTTTCACGTCCATGATTAGAGATAGAGGAGTATATAATTGAAATCCATGAGTCCTGTCAGATTTCTAATTTTAGTATTACAGCATGCTCAAGTTAAGTCATCTTGACTAGTCGAAAAATTGAACTTGATTAGAGACCGTCTTTTTACATTTTGTCTTGAGGCTTACCTTTCTGTTAACACCCCATTGGACAATGATCCATGAGTTTCAAGATCAGTGGCTCAGATCACAAAACTTTATTTTGTGCTATACTATATATGATAGATTGCTACTTCACATAAGCCAATATATGTGTCTGCCATAGCTTGTAAACATATATAAGTAGAAACGGCTAATCATTTTTGGTTTTATTCCATCTTTAACTTAAAGATTTCATATGTATCCATTCCATATGCTTAACCCAACATGTATAAAGCAAGGAATATACCTAACATTCATATAAAGAGCATTTGGTATACTGATATTTCAAATAATCTAATTATCAGATGCCATGATAATTATATATCTTGAAAAATGTTGAATTTACGTTTGGTATTAGAATTGGTGACAGATTGAAATGCTATATATGAAAGTTATTCACACATACATTGTTTATTTGCTTCTCAAATTAACTTCCATAAAATGGCTCAATCAAAGCCTATGAGCCTACTAAACAGGCATTATTGAATTAAGCTTTTTATAAAATAAATAATAATTTAATTTTAAAAAAAAATCTGTTAGTAGTAGTATCTTGCTGAAGAACTAGTCAATTATTAGAAACCAGACAAGTATTCTATGGATATGACTATGTTTTGCACATCAACATGATAGTGAGAGCCTGAATGGAGTTCTAGCATTGTAGTATTCTACAATTGTTGACTTTGACCAAGCAAATGGGTGATGGAATATTTTAAAAGATGATCCTGGTAGCGTAGAAGACAAAATTAAAAGGGATCGATCACTGTTATGCTAATTAGGATTAGGGTTTATTAAATTAATTAATAGAAAACCTATGATTGGGGGATCATAATCTTGCCTTCGGCTATGATTGCGGCGAACTTTGTCTGTGAATCACAGACACGTAATGAACCAAGAAACTACGTTCTGTTGCCGTATGGTCACTGAGATTTGAAACATAAGCAAACATTGATTCTTGTGTTAATTAATTAGTTCAATTAATAATTAGTTTTAATTAACACAGTATCCAATCAGTCAATTCAAGTGTTTCCTCCCTTTGAACTTCAACAAACAAACCCACAGATTATTATTTATGACTCATATGCATGTAATCCTTTATAGCTGATATATATATGTACATAGAGAGAGAGAGAGAGAGAGAGAGAGAACAATTTCTAAGAATTTGTCGGGTGAAATTGTTACAGAACTATATCAATCTTGAATTTTGGGATCTTTGAAAAATTAGAGACAAACATTAATCACGATGATATATATATCAACACAAAAAGTTAGATTCAATAGAGTTTTTGGGCATTTTATCTATTTATAGGAATGGCAAAGTAAGCCAACTTTAGTTATTAAAGAATAAACTCATAACTTATAAAGTTATGAGTTCAAATTCTATTTCTTTATAAATAATTTTTGAGTTTGAAAGTATGTCATGAATATAGTTAAATTGGTCTCTTTCTTTTCCTTTTGAATTCCTGAAAAAGATAAACGCCTTGGATGCCCCTTGGTACACCTTTCGTTCCAGGGGAATATTCCCATAATCAATGTAATAATAATAATTATATATTATATTGACCAAAAGCATGATCCCAAGAAGGAAAAGACTAGGTTAATGAAGACCGTCATAGAGAGAGAAACTCACATCACATGGCGAAAATGAGACCATCCTTCGTCAACCTGTAGGAATGGTTGTGGACATGTTTGTGTTTTGTCGCGTCGCGTTTTTATAAACAAAGAAATATATACAAGGACCAGAGATTGACCTCTTCTTCGCAGTTAATTAAGAATTATTTGTTATCACAGAAATCTGTATAAAAAATTAGTCAAGCACTGGATATTATGTATTCAATTAAGTGAGCAATTCAACTACTAGAAAAGCAAGTGTCAAGTGAAATAAAGTATAAAATTCAGACGTTGAGGTTGATTCATAAACCACAATATATTTATGAGTTTAAATCACATTGTCTATGCAAATGTGAGGACTTTAATTTATTATTAGGCGATTTATAAGTATCCTATATAACTCGTAGGCTATATTTGGAAAGAGAAAAATAGGGAAGGGAATATTAGAAAGGAAAATTTTTTAAAATGATAATTTTTTTTACTATTTTGTAGAGTTTTCTTTCTTAGTATTCTTTTCTCCCTAATTTTCTTCCCCCCAAAAGATAGGTATAGAGTCTAGACATATGCACTAGTCCTGATAAGCCTTTAAAATTTAACTCACCTATACTTCTTTTTATAAAAAATGAACTTTTTAGATGTAAAGAGACTTAAAGTTATTTATCATCTTCGTATTTCATGAATACTCAATTAAACCGCAATTATATTTGTTTTTAATGGATGCTACTTTACCTTAATGCTCACGCTATCAAGTCTCCAACTATGTGTTCACTTCGGTTATCTCTTAATGTTGTAATCCATTAATTAAACTCTCACAATTCAAGCCATTCACTAAACATTGCAAGTTTCAAGTTCTTGAATGATTAAATGGCCAAATTCTACATTCAGCATAGCTCCCTCAAGCATTAATAAAAAAAACATAGTAATCAAATTGGTGCCACTCATTTTAATCTATACAAGTGTTCAAAATAATTCTATAATGAAAATGTCTAGCCACTCATTTTCAATCAACCCAAAAAAAATACAGTTACATCAGCACACAATCATTAAACTGGAGCAAATTAATTAAATAAAGGAAGACGAAGAAGAAGAACCAAGAATTGAAGATAGGCCTCCCCTCAAAATTTCAAAGGCAAGAAAAGGTTTGTCGGCTTTGTGGAATATGATACAAATTCTTTTACAGCAATTTTGGGTGTAAAAGGGAAAGAACTAACAATAACTGGAACAATCATGCATGGAATATGTATAACTTGCAAACAGTGAAATGTGTTTTTCTGTGCGTTATACAAAAAGTTTGAAGATCATTAAGTCATTGTGCTTATAATTTGTGAGATGAGGACAACTTAAAGTAAATTTATTATTTTTATATTGTTACTAATATGCGGTATATATCAAGATCCAACAAAGGACAAAGAGAAGGAATAAATATTGAGAGAGCGAGTATATGTATTCATATCAAAAGTTACATAGTTGGATGCATGAAATGGAAAAAGGGCATATCAACTTGAGGACCTCTTTTTGGTCACAGCTGCAATTGTGTTTATCATTCAGAAACGCAGTTCGGTGGATAGTACTCCCATGGTCGAGCTAATTATAGAGTTAGTTTTAATCTAAAATATAATACACAAATCTATTTCATTTTTAATATTGATTATGTTTTTAAAATTAATTTACCTAATTTATAAATTAATATATAATCTAATTTTATACATTAATATTTTAGAAGATTATGTCACTTTTATCATAATTAAGTAATTTATCTAGCTTTTTTAATCTATTTAAATTAATTAATTTAAGTAATTCTTAAATTAGCGATAAGATGAGTATCAATTTTTTTTGGCTCAGATTATTAATTAATATGTCTTGACTTAGTGGCAAAAGTTTTTGAGTTGAGTCGACCCATCACCCAAGTGTGGCAAAATATATACAAGTTTTAAGTTTTAGTGTAGGAAATGATAACAGATTTATGTTATTCACTTATCACTATAATTTTGTTGTGATTACATTATTTCTTTAATTTATGACTTTATACTGATTTTCTTAATAATAAAGCATTTTTTATTGTATTAAATCAAGGGTATTATTGTAATGTTACACTATTGTTTGAGAAAATTAAGATATCAAACTACCTTTAACTACTTTTATTGATTTTATAAAATAGTTAATATTTTATAGTTTACATTAGAGCCAACCCATTGAGGGCCACGCCTTCCTGTTATCTTTTAAACTGAAACTTGCACACTCTCAACATAATCATCAACTCACAAGACTGATCTATACTTGAAGCATCGCCTTAACTTTATGACCACATGGAAACATATGTTCCAAGTCAATTAAAAAGTGTTCATCTTACTCCCCTCCTTATAATATAAGATAAGACTTAGTTGACTTTTTTAAGTAAATTAAAGAAGCCAAATAAATAAGTTAATTATGATTAAATTAAACCCTAAAAAAATTTATATTATATACTCCTTAATCTATCCAAATGAACCAACTAGCTCTTATATATATTAGTTATAATTAATTAATTTATTTAGATTTTTTAATCTATCTTAAAAAGTTAATTACCTAAGGAATTGAGGTAGTATTTGCTTAATGTGTGTGTGTGTATGGTTTACTCCAGGTTTTAAAGTGTCCCAAGAATAGTTGAACAGTTACATGAATGAGTTTGTCGACCAGGGCCTCAATTCCGTCTGAGTTCGAATTCCACTCACATTTAAAGGTGGAGCCATGCTCTAATTGGTGTTTGCAGTAATGTGCACCAATCAATCTCTCTCTCTCTCTCTCTCTCTGCTATTCAGACACGCGTTTCACTGTAGAGGATAACAGGTGACACATTGCATCCAACTTTTATGGTTCTAGAATTTATACAATTTTGATGGATTATTAATTCAACTGTCCAAATTTCAGTTATCTGATTCATGTGCTTCAAGAGAATGAATTCAACACTTGTATAATTTGGCCACTAAAACCCCTCTAATTTACACTTATGATGTGTGGGTGGGTGGGTGTTTGTGTCTATATATATACATCGTAGTGTTGGTTACTTCTGACTGTATTGCATTACATGTGTATATATACACGTGTAAAATTGGGACTCCAAAGAAAACCAATACAATTTTCCAAGAAGTTGGCAAAACATTTTATGAGAAATTTGGGATTATGCATGGATTTGTGATGCAAATATCAGAAAATTACTATGTAATTATTTCCTAGTTGAGATTTAGTTGAAGAGTAATTCTGCACATGTCCAATATCCAAATTAAAAAATAAATGAGGATCAAATTGTGTTTACTATGGAGTTAAGAGAAATTCTTGCATGCGCTGACCTCGTCATCCGTGCACTTCCCAATAAAAACACAACACCTTACCCTCATTAATTAAATCCTATATAATCTCTTTAGCTCCCCTTATTTATTTAAAAATATATCTTCAATCCTCACGCACTCTCTCTCTTACGAGGGATTATGTGAGGGTGAAGGCGATGAGGTGTCATGTTTTTATTTGGAAGTGCACAGATGACATGGAGCACTCATGAGTGCATGCAAGAATTTCTCGTGAGTTAATTGTTGGATTATTGCAATAATGGAAGAAAAATGAACGTTGTTTTAATTGAAGTAAACGATGATGTAGCACTAAAAATAGGACAAATTGGAATATAGATAATCAATTAAAAGTGAAAAATCAATTTTCATATTGTGAGTATGATGTGTAAGTCACAATGCATTCTATAGACGTGGTCATGAGATTTTTCGTCTTGCAAAATCAATCATGCCTTTAATTAATTTCATCCAAAATATTGAACAACGGCAAGTTTTGTCAATTGTCATGCCCCATTTTACATAATTAAGATTAATTAAGGGCTTCCCTCGAAGATTTGTACAATTAAAATTTCAAGATATATATACTATATCAATAATCAATAATATTTAAATTTCTTATTCTAAATAAAACAATTAATAAAAGTTATAAAAAATGAGGATTTTTTAAAAAAAAAACAAAACTCGTATACAAAATATAAATATGTCTAAAATATTCCCTCATCTAAATGATATAGAAATTACGAAAGTGGTTGTCAAAGGTATATGCATGAACATGTGGAAATATGATTAATAACGACAAAAAAGTAGTGCTAGGTTTGTTCTGTCGTGGAGAATTGAAATAAGGAAAAGAAACAAAAAAACTATATGTCGACATGTTAATTAACTTTAAAAACATATATCACAAAATCCTAAAATCTACCAGAAATTGAGGATTGAGGAAAAGTCCTACGTTAAATATTTTATTAGAGAGAAAAACCTCATAAAATTTTATACATAAAAAATATCAATATTTTATAAATTTTATATACACAAAATATATGTGTGTAAACAACACCCCTTCCTTCCCTTCTAGGGGTGAGGGTCAAGCTCTGCCTTAGTCCACTTCTACCACCTAGCTGGCTCTGATTTAAATCCTTCTTAGAGAAAAAAGTTTTTATGAGAGATTTTTCTCCAATTTTTTTTAAAATCTAAAATAATTTGAACAGAGTAATTTTTACTTCAATTGAAATTTTATTATTGAGGAATAGGGAGGAGTGGCAGACAGAGAGTAAACGCAAGTTGACCAAAAGGAATGGAGTGGCCTAAAGGTGTTTATATGTGTATTGGGATATGAGTTGGGCTACCACTTCCCCTAATCGGGTCAATGCTTGCTCAGTGTACGGACCCCTCTCATCCCTTCTAGCTAAAAGCATTCTTTCTTGATTCGAATCTTGCTTTTTCTTCTTTTTTTTTTTAGTTACAATCATCTTAATTATAATTTTATAGAATTAACGTGAACAATTTTTTCAATATGTTTTTTTAATCTATAATGTTGTTTAAGAGAATTGAATCCCTTTCATTTAAACCAATCATGTCTAGTGTATTCTAATTAAAGAAAATCATTTTCCATATGCTTTTTTTAATTTTTAATTCAGTACATATTTTCCCCCCTTTTAAATCAACCCTTTAACTTTATCTAGCTAGTTAACACAATCAATTTTTATATAAAAACTAACAATACTAATAGAATAAAATTACAGGGATTAATGATGTTAAAAGAGTCAATTGAACAGATTTAATAAAAAAAAAAATATATAGATATTAAATTAAAAATTAAATATATATATTTACAAAATAGTTTTTACTTATAATTATTAAGTCAGAAGGATAAAAAAAAAGACGAATGAATTCACAACTTTATCATTTGTCTCATAAGGATAAAAAAATTACCACCTTTTAAAAAATTAAATGATTAAACTTATCATCTGTCTCATATATGCACCAAAAAGATATCTTATCATTTAAGTTATTAGTCTCCTTTTTTTTTTTGTCAGACCCAATTAGAGTTAACTCTTTTAAAAATATTTTTTAAGTTTATAACCTAATGACTTAAGCTATTAATCACTTTTTTTTTAGTTATTCACCTGGATCATCGGAACTTTATCCAGACTATATCCGGATTTGACCTGCGTCGCGTACCTGATTATAATGGGTGAGTCTTTTAACGAAATTTTTTTGCATACGCTAAGGCTCAAACTCGAGAAATCTTTTTTTTTTTTTGTTACAAAGCTATTAGTCACTTTAAGAGAATAATGATCAAAATATGTTTCCACTCAACGGCCCAAATAACTAAGCCCAACCCATAATGGCACGTTGGGCGAACAACTTTGAAACTATAACATAAAATGGCCTTAAATGTGGGCCCACAGTAAGAAAGAAATGTATGCAATATTGTAACAACTGATTTTGGGTTCAATTAATGAAGAGGTGAGACATATAACTATTTAGAATATATTTAATCTTTGAGAGTATTATTTTATTGTGGTTTTAGTTATAGCGCTTGGGGAGGCATCCTAACTCCTGGATGCCTAGTGTTACGCTTGAGAGTAATTGACGCCAAGCCCTACCTAATATTAGTATCGCCTAACAGAAAATGAGACTTTACTCTACTCTTAAATTATGGGTAGGACTAACTCCTTTCTAAAAATTTTATAAAAAAAACTAATTTTTACTGCTTTTAAAAAAAGAAGAAGAAAAATCCTTTTTTTTTAATCAGATGGATTGCTTTTTATGATTCACATCAAAATAAATTAACATCTTTAGTTTTGAGATAAATTTGAACGGTTTATATCATGTTTAAACATTATAATATATATATGAATTAATTTAAATGGTTATTAGTTATATCATGCAACTTGGGGAGACCAAGATTTTTCTTTTTGGAAATTAATATTATGATTAGGGTTTATATCAATATGTTTAAACATTATACTAGAAAATCTATTAGGCCTAATTATACTTTGAGAGTAAATATGCAACTAAGTTAACTTGACATAATCTTTTTGAACCAAAAATCTTAAATTATTATGTTATTCATAAATTAGGACATGTAAAATATCTTCTAATACAATTGATTCAAGTATGCAATTTAATTTATAATATATAAATTTTTTTGTACACAAATTTTTAGAAAGGGGTTAGATTCACCTACGATTCGAGTTAAATCTCCATTCCTCCTAGACGATATCAGTGCGGGTAGGGCGAGCCGTCTATTACCTTTAAGCGTAAATTTAAGCACCTAAGAGATATGATGTCTCCTCAAACGTCGTGACTGGAATTATAATAAAATAATACTCTCTAGAAATTGAATACACTCACACATTTGCTAGTTGAACCACGGATGGGATACAATATATAATTTGAAGTACTTACAAGACACAAGATCCAATTGCATTTATAGCAACATACTCGTATACAAAACCAAATGAAAACAAAAAACATATATATAAACCAACCACTAATAATAATGTATTAAAAATTCATACACGTAATTAATTAGTTGACTTGTTTTAACCCTTAATTAGTTCGCAGATGGATTAGGCTAATTAATTAATTGCCCAAATCTGATGCAAGCCTTGCTTTTAAATCCTTTCGTAAAATTTTGCCAGAGACTGCTTTAGGAATAGTGTCTGTGAAAATAACCTTGTGGATTCTCTTGTAATACACCACCTGCCACAAAACAAACCAAAATCAATTAAATTAGACGGTTAGTTTGTCTAATTATGAAACTAAACCTTACCAACCTTCTTATTAAACGACATTTTCTCTGCCTGGTTTTAAATTCAAATATTCAAATAAAAATATTACATCTTAATTAACTACTAAATAAAATTTGTCCTCTCTGAACTATCCATAAAATATTAAAAAGAGAGAGAGATAAGGATGAGTTGCTAAGTCATTATATGTGGTTGCTTGTCTTAGTATACAACTTCACATGTAAGTCATTATAACTTAAAACAGACACGTTACATAATATAATATTGTGTTTAATTAACTTTGTTAATAACTATTCTACATATAATGGTACATATTTTTTTAACCTCCAATCGCTAATATATCTCTAATTTATTTTGAATTTCTAATTGTCCACACGAAAATTTTCTAATTTCCTGTGCAGTGAAGATTAAAATCTCGAATTCCACACTCTCACATGCAAATTTCTTCCAAATTTTCCCCTAAACAAAGTTCATAAATTTGCTTGTACTGGTTTTTTTTATATCCGATTGCTATAAATTCTACTTATCAATTGATCTCTAATTTTGATTTTTAGAATTTATTTATTAATATAAATGAAAGTTTCTTAAAACCATCATTCTTTCCTAAGGCAACCAGTCTACAATATAACTCACGTCAACTAATTTATAGGAATAGAAAAATAACAGTTAACTCATTTAACATGTTATAAATTAAAATATTTTTTTATTTTTATCTTTCTTGAAGAACTTAGAGAGATAAAATAGACAAGTTTGGTAAAAAAGTGTATTAATTATAGAGATAAAATTGATAAATTAATACTATAATCTTGCAAGTAGCTTATATTTTGAATTTAAGTTATTATGCTAAAAACGATTTATATTATAAACAAGAAGGATTGAATAAGCACTCTAGTCCAAAAATTTAATCATTAATAACTGGATTTCCCATTATTCCATGCTAGTGAAGTTGCTTTAATTGTCAAAGTTTCAAAGCACTGAAATTACAATTTCATTTTGTAGGTAAAGATAGGTATGTAGAGCCAGAAACTAATGCTGACCACATGATTTATGAAAATCTCACTATATTAAAATTTTAATTTTGTTAATTAATAGGTTTCAGAGATTTGAAGGCATATTTGGTAAATAATGTAACATGTTAATTGTCTATAAAAAAACATATCCATCTGTGTTGACACGTTTACCAAGCAGTCCACACAAAATAAAAATATGATTTATTGGTGATTGTTGATTCAAGCAACTAATTATTATTTTATTAGTTTAAATTGATCAAGTCTATTATCCTATGATCACTTCCACTTTCCCACTTTTATTTATTTATTATTATTTAATATTTTCTTTTATGCTACTTTTCTTGATAAAAAAAGTTATTGTATGCTTATATATGATATTTCTATTCTAGTCAATAAATGAAAGGCAATTTATGCCTCTCATATTATATTCTCTTCCTCCAACATTTACTCCTTCGTGTGCTAAATAAAAGTTGTCTTGTAGAATTGTTTTTTTTTGTATAATAAAAATTACTTGAAGAGTAATTAATATTTATCTATTGATTTTATTCTTTATAGATAGAGGTGAGAAAAAATACACATGCTTTAGCAAGGAAAAAATCAGATTTTTTTTTAATTTAATTAAAACAGATTTAATAAATTGACTGTTATTTAATTATAATGAGATGATTAAAAGTAACTTATTTTTTAATCACATGGAGTCTAATTTATTGGCCTTATTAATATATTTTTTTGTAGAGTTTAAGCTAATAGCTAGAAACTAACATATCATGCATAACCTAGTTGAGAGAGAGAGAGAGAGAGAGAGAGAACCTGTTGTGAAATGAAGAGCTTGATGTCATCCTCAGAGATCTTAGAACCATTTGACCTAACCACAAATGCCACCGGAAGCTCCCCCGCAGCCTCATCTTTCATCCTGAAACCAATTCAAGTTTAATTAGTTTATGATATATTCATATATATTTTTTCTCAACCATCTGTCTCGTAATGCATGGAACGACTAGTAATGTGATGGAAACTTCTTGATTGAAGAATGCATTGATTTAAACAAATTTATAGGTAAATTTTTAAAATTCAAAATCAAAAGTAAAAAATAAAATAAGGAGAACAGAGGGGGAAAATAAAAATAATGATAGAATAAAAAGAAGCAGATCCCTAGTACAAACCAGTCAAGCCACGCTAAGTATTCACCAATTTATGTGGCTGATGAATATAGGAAATTATAAAACAATATGATTTATAAGTTAAGAATAATAAAATCTCTATCAATCATCAATATGATGCATAAAACATATAAAAAACATTATTTTATTATTAATCTATAAATATTTTGGCTTCCACGTTGGACTCCACCCCACTCGTTCCAAAATTTTCTTTGTTCCTTTATACAAATTAAGTAAGGTTCGAAATTGAATGATAGAGTTGGAAAATAGATTCTTGGTAGGGAGATGCATTACATCTAGTAAAGTTGAATTAGGTGAAACTCGATGATATTGAAGTGACGCATATTCTTTAAATTTTAAAAACAAATAATAATAATAAATTTGAGGGAAACTCATTGAAGGTGGGGAAATTGGAAGAGTGACTTACGGAACAACGGCAGCATCAGAGATGAGAGGGTGAGAGATGAGAAGAGCCTCCAGCTCAGCAGGAGCCACTTGGAAACCTTTGTATTTGATGATCTCCTTCAAACGATCCACAACGAACACCTCGTCGTCGTCGTCTACGTGTCCGATGTCCCCCGTGTGAAGCCATCCTTCTTCGTCTATCGTCGTTTTCGTCGCCTCCGGGTCGTTTAGGTACCCTTACCAAGCCCCACCACATACATCCAAGTCAATATAGAAAATTCTTTTTATCCAATTATTTTGTATTTGATCGAACTATTTAATTTAAATTCAAGAATTGCAAGCTTAATTATATTGTATATATTTTTTATGTTTTCAAGCAAATATCATAGGGGACTTTTTTTTTCAACAAAAAATCACTATACATATACCTTTACTTTTTTTAATTTTTAATTTAATATCATTTTAAATTGATTTAGCGATAGAATTTTAGTATCATTGGTAATTTTATAGAAGTACGGAAAATTTCCGTTAGTAATCTGTTAAATATTAGCAATGGAATAAATTTCTGTCGCTAGTTCCATCGGTAATTTATTGGTTTTTTAGTGATCTCTCACGTTTTACACACCACCAGTTTGGTTTAAAAAAATACACTTTTAAGATCCAAACTATAGTTTAGATCTAAAAATATCTAAATATCCATACAAGTGTTATAATTAATTATAACATAAAATTAAACTATAATTTTCCTCATTCAAACTGTAGTTTTTCAAAAACTAATTCCATCAATTTTTTTAAAAATCTCAATATGGAATGATGATTTTTTCCTCTTTGAGTTTTTGTTTCATCTTTCTTTTTATTTTATGTCTTTTCTAATAAATTATTTATTAAAAAAATTATTTTGATAATAATTATCTAAATATTTATTTAAAATTATTTAAAATTATTTTTTTCCATAATTTATTCTACAGAGAAGCTAAACTATATACACCCATATGGGGCCTTATGTTTGATTTGGTAAACCTCACCAACCCCAACGCCAACCCACAACAACAATAATACAAGTCAATAATACATCTGACAAAATTTTGTATTCTTCACCAAGAACAATTCCTGTTCACAATTTTGGAATCCTAAATGTACCTTGAAGGGCATTATTACTAATCCCAGTTCTCATGCATGGTACGACCAAAAAGGTCAACAGCGGTATTAGGTGACGATGTCGACTTGATGGTCATCCATGTCACTCATTTCGCTCTAGTAGAACACAACACAATTTCGACGTTTTGAGTTAATTAATTTTTTTAAATATATTAAAAATTATTTAATTATAATTTAATTTAATTTAATTTTTTAAAGTAAATTTATATTAGATATTTTTAATTTATTTAAATTAATTAACTAATTTTTATATTAATTATAATTAATTTATTTAATCTATCTAAAAAAATTAACTAATTTTTATAATTAAAATTACGGATAGTATAATAAAGCTTGTCCCATGAACATTATTTAAAAGTGTTGTTGGTGAGCTGTTTTTTATAAATAAATGAAATATACAATGTCAATCAACAAAATATATCAAATAATCTAATAAGACTTGGTGTGTCTACATCGTCTAAAACTCACCAACCCCCACGATGGCGACTGGTAATCTGTTTTATTTCGTCCCATTTCTTTTCTCTTTCTATATATCTAGCTAGTTTATTTTCAACAAGCAAATTATTCCCGTTATTTAAAACTTTTTTGGCCTCATTTATAAATCTTCCTTTAATTTTATGACGCGTGAGTCCTATAATAGCAAGAACCTTGTTAGAGTTTTTCATTCAAGGCAAACGGTCGGTTTAGTATTTCAAGAAAGATAAATACTTCCTCCGGTATTTTATAGATCACTCATTCAACTAATTTTTAAGGACTAAAACAGTTTATTAAGTTAATTATTTTTTATTATTAAGTAAAAAAAGGTTCATCACTTCTTTTTTTCTGAAATATCCATCTTGAGGGGGGTAAATGTGAGATATGAAATTAATGAACATAATTTGAGAGTAAATTTTAAATGAGGAGGATAAAAAAAATCTAAGTCCTATATTTAAAACAAAAATAAATTTTATAGTCAAATGTTATATTGAGGACAAGAGAGAGTTAATCAAGTAATCTAACTGGGGAACATTTCTTCCTCCAAAATTTTATTAGTGAGAAATATCTTATTTAAGCTAAAAAAAGAAAAATCAATAGGGGATCCCCCCCCCCAATTTTTCCAACATTTAATTTTTTTTAAAGACCCACCGATGTGAGGTCATCATGACGCAAAATACCAATATAAGGACTTGTCCTAGTGCTGCACTAGTCTCATGATATATTTTTAAGGCATTTGCCCTTCCATTCCTAAAACGTGTGACCAAGTTTCACGGATACACTTCTTCATTCCCCACAAACCCTCACCTTATTCCTACCAACTCGTAAATCACCACCACTTCAAATATTATTCATTATTTTTTAATATTATGACTTAGACACTTAGTATAATTTTTTTTTACTTGAGTTGTATCTCCAATAGCAAAAGATAATTATAAATTTAATATTCTATCTTGATATTAATCTCAAATATAAATTTAGAAGAAATTCCTAAAAAAATAAATATAATGACAAAAAAATTCTAGAATAAGTAAACACTCATGAACCTGTAATTATTTATTACACTAGAATTTATTATTATATGATAATTATTTTTTATATTATCAACTAGTATTTGGCACTTTTTTTAGATAATATTATCAAATATTTGAGTGATCAACTGCTTTAATTTTAAAGTTCGTAACTGTCCCTCTTAATATAAGTATCTCTTTTGAGACTTAAACTCGAGATCCACATATTTTTTAAGTAATTAAATTTTTTCTTCTTGATTTTACAATAATTTTCCCATTAATTTATAAAAAGTACACCATCAATTAATCATAAAAATTACCATGCAGGCAAAACATACGTGTGTGATCCCCACCAAAAAAAATATCAAAGCGCCAATCACATGCGACATTAATCAATTAACAATTTCAACCATTTAAAAATAATACGTACCTTTCTATTAACAAGAAAATAATAAATAATAGTAATAATAATGTGTACCTTTCATAACTTGATTTCCTCTAATGCAGATTTCACCAGCCCTGTTTCTTGGAAGCGAAGCTCCCGTCTCAATGTCAACAATCTTCATCTCTGCGTTTCTTATCACGCTCCCGCACGCGCCTGATTTCATCTCCACCGGCTCCTTCGCGAACGACAAGCTTATCGACAGAGGACCACCCTCCGTCATCCCATATCCCTGTTCGTTTATCCCATTAATCTCATTTAATTAACTATAATCATGCTTATAATTAATTAATCCGTCCAATCAATCGCAATTATGTGTGTTAATCATTAATTACTCAACCTGTCCAAGTATGGCGTGTGGAAGCTTAGCCCTCAGGGCTTGTTCCAGCTCCACGCTCACCGGCGCTGCTCCGGTGACGATCGTCCTTATGGACGACAGGTCGTGCCGGTCAACTTCCTCACTCTTCACGATGTTTAATAGGATCGGAGGCACAAACGACGCCATTGTCACCTTGTAAGTCTTGATCATCTTCAACAACGTGGCGATGTCGTACTTACCCATCGTCAGAATGGCGGCTCCGGCTCGGATGCAGCAGAGCAAAATGGAGTTCAGCGCATAGATATGGAACATTGGAAGAACGCAGATATGTACGTCGTCGCTAGTGGTGTACTGGTTCGGGTTTTCGCCGTCGACGAGCTGAGCCACGGAGGTCACCAGATTCTTGTGCGTTAGCATCACGCCCTTGGGAAAGCCGGAGGTGCCGGAGGAATACGGCAGTGCCACAACGTCGTCGGGGCTGATCTTGACGGCCGGCATACAAGCTTCGTCGGCTTGGGTGAGTAAAGAAAAATGTGAAATACCTTCCGTTTCTGGGAAAGTAGAATCAATGCACATCAAAGAAACGCCACGTTTGTCAGCGAAATCCTTGATTTTCTCAACGAAAGCCGCTTGCGTTATGATCAGTTTCGACTTGGACGCGGTGGCTTGTTTCGCCAGCTCGGCTGGAGTGAACAAGGGGTTGGCAGTGGTGACTGCGGCGCCGGCGAAGGAGGCTCCCAGGAAGGCCAGAGCGAACTGGGGACAGTTACGGAGCACGAGCATGATGACGTCACCTTGTTGGATGCCGAGTTTGGTGAGGCCGGCGGCAACACGGCGGGCGGTGAGCTCGACGTCGGCATAGGTAAGGGTCTCGCCGGTGTCGCCGTCGATGAGGCAGGGTCGATCTTTGACCTGAGATAGGTTCTCGAAGACGTAGGAGTGAAGTGGGAGGTGGTCTGGGATGTAAATATCGGGGAGTTTCGACCGGAAGATGAATTCCATCGGAGGAGTTTCCATTGAGAATTGCTTTATTCAGTTTGTTGAACAGACAAAGAGAAAGAAAGGGAGAGAGAAATGAAGTAGGAGATTATAACAATGCGATGTTGCTTTTATATAGATGGAGGTTGAAGGGGTGTGTGTGAAAAGATTCCCCCTTCTGCTGGCATCAAATAACTTTGAATAAATGTTATGAAGTTGGTACGTTGATGACATCACATAGGATATCGTTGGCTAGATAACTCTTTTAATAATAATTTAAATATTAATTTGTTACAAAAGATATTAATCTCTTTTATTCACTCAATTCACATTATTTATACGGAAATCATTTCTTTTAAAAAAAATACAAAAATATTAGTTAAATCTTAAAATTTAAGTAAAAAAATTCTATAAAAAATATAATATTATTTACTTATCGAGTTGAGCACATACTTAATAAAATATAAGAAATAAAATTAATTTATAATTTTAAAATTTAATTAAGCAGTACTTGCGTGAAATTTTCCCTTCTTTTTATTACTTTACAAAGACTAAAAATTTTAATCAATTTAATTAATAACATCTAAAATTCAAACTTATCAACAATTGGTATTTTCCCCTTGAAATTATCTCTAAAGTTATTAGAAACCCACTCTCTCCATCCCTTTCAACCTAGCTACCTAATTAGATACGAAACTTATATCCATAAACTATATGTTCATGTTTGGATTGGACTTTTGACACCTCAATTTACCTTTTCAATTATAATTTCACAATTTAAAAAATAAATATGTGAGATAAGTTTTATCTCGAATTACATCATCAATAGTAAATTTAAACAAGTCAGCACAATTAGCATATAGTTAAATTCCTTAAATTAGGGGTTGAATCTCTATGTGTATAAAAAAAATTTATTGTTGGGAGAAACAACACTTATATAATATGTATGACTAAAAAAAAAATTACTTCTTCCTTGTCTTACGTATAATTCACAAGATGCCTTATATTGATGAAGTACAGTTTTGTGAAAGGAATAATTAATACGATAGACAATTAGGGCAAATTTCCCAAAATGTTCCTATAAAATGGAGCACAGGGATATGATACATAAGTAACTTCAGTAAAAAGGAAAGAAAGGTAAAACGTGATTTAGTTTTTCTAAATTAACTCTAATGAAAATATATCTCACACTAAATAAGATGGCCAGTTTAGCAATAAGAAAAAACTAGCATAAAATAAAGGTAGACCATGTAACAGTTAATAGAAATGTTTAGACTTGGATGCCATTTAATGAATTAATTAATGAAAATATTTCTTTGGTGAAATAATTACTGGAAATATTTAAAAGGTTTTTCAATTTCATTAAAGACAGATACAAGCTAGTCATCAAGCCATTCACTGTATGGTAATTAAAATTCAAAATGCATGCACACATGATACTATGAAGTGTGAACATAGAAACGTCATATTAACTAGTAACTTTTGGCAATATATAATTATTACAATATTTTAAATGAAACGATATTTACCATATAAATCTCTTAAATTATGACTTATTTAGGAAATGATAATGATTAGATTAACTAGTTTAATCAAATTAAAAATTACATAGTTCGTCAATGAAAAATAGGTAGGTGAATATATAAAAAGTCAGACAATACACATATATCGAGAGAGAGAGAGATCCGCGTGACCATATATGTTTACCAGGACAGAAGCTTGGACTCGTGAATTACATAGTACGTGTTTGGATAAATTTTTTAAAAATAATTTTAAAAATAAATTAGACAATTTATAGAAAAAACTTTTAAATAAAAGTTTATAAAAAAAGTGATTATAAATAAATAAGTGTTTGGATAGTTACTTTTAAAATGAATTTTTTGTATTGATAAATTACTAAAAGGGGTATAATTTTATTAAAAAGAAGAGAGAGTAAAGAGGGTGGAGAAAAGAGAGGAGGGAGGATGGAGAAGAAAGAAGAGAGAGGGTAGAGAAGAGAGAAGAGAGATGGTAGAGAATAGAGATGAGAGAGTAGCTAGAGAAATATAAAAAAATATAAGAGTAAAATAGTAATTTAATAGTTTATAAACTATTTTACTGTTCTAACAGTTAGTTTCAGTAGCTTATTCAAAATCGTGGTTTAGCCCAAAAATATTTATAGACAAATATGACTGTTTATTTTAATATTTTTTCAAACTAAAATTTTGCCTAAAAATACTTCTAAAACTATAGTTTGGATGCAATCCAAACATGCCCATAGTTTAATATACATTACTTATATATATATATATATATATATATATATATTTAAGAATTCATTTTCTAATTTGGTCAGCCTGTGTGTATGTGTGTGTGTGTACATATGTATGTATGGCAGGCTATGAGGTCTGCGTTTGGCTAAACATCAGTTTTCATGGAATCCTTATGAAAATTTAATTTCTAAAGCAAAAAGTTTAGGGCTATTCATAAATTGTAAATAATGAGATTTATTATATATAATACTCCGATCATTATTATATAATATATTTAATTAATTTGATTAGATTAAAAAAATTAATTAATATAAAATATTTCTTTTAAAATATCATAATCATTTTCCTTAACTCTATTTCTTTTTTACTTAGTTGATTAGCGTCGAGGGAGTATAATATAAGCAATTTGAAAAAAAATTAATAAATATATAAAATATATATTATATTTATGATTAATATATACTTTTTAATTATGTCATATATTCAATATTAGGAAAGTATTATATATTATATATTAATTAACATAAATGATGATATGTTAATTTTAGTGGGAATGAGATTCTAATTTTAACATTCAAAATGCTAAAAGTAGATTCTTCACTTTTAGACAGGGTTGAGATCAAATTTTATTCTAAAATATTTTATATAGGAGTTCTAGGTATTAGATTTTTTTTTAAATTGATATCGCATAAAAATATTAATGAAGGAGTAATGATATCTTTAGCTATTAAAAATATTAATTGTCAATATTAGTTTAAACAGTTAGAGTAACTTTGCTTATCTTTTAATATTTTTAGAATAATACTAACTTTGCTTATCTTTTAATATTTTTAGAATAATACTAATTTAAGATTTTTTTTTAAATACTGATAATTCATACAAAAATTTTAAAGACAAAATTGAAACTTAAGGTTTGAAAAATATACTATTCCTTAAGCCATGGCTCAAAAATTTGCTTTTATTTGTTAAATATGATGATAATTGTTAGACCAAAAAAATATAAATGATGATACATTGATGATATCGATAAATTAACTTATACTATCCAATAACCTAAAAAAGTTTTGGTGTCACCTACTCTTGGAAAGTCTTGGGGACAGATTCCACACTTTTAGAATTCTCACCAAAGAACTACTCAATCACATTTCTTTGCCAATCCAAAAAAAAAAACTACAAAGCTAAACTATATATATCTGCACTCGATATATTACAACATAAAAAATATAATACAATAGTGCAACCACAATAATATGAACCTTTTCCATTCATCTTAAACTTAACTGCTTTAAATAATTCAAAGTCATGATCACTCAAATACAAATAGTTAAATATAACACCATCCAGAAAAGTGGTACTTTACCGATCCTTGATATAAAAATTAATTAATTTTTTAAGATAAATTAAAAAAATTAACTAATTATAATTAATATAAGAGTTTATTATGGGCGGAATCAAGAGAGAGGTAGGGGTAGCCGTCCATCTCATCAATCGAAATTCCTTTGTGCCCCTTCCAAATACTTTAAAAAATGGGTCAACTGAAATTGATAAAATGAGGCATTTGAATTTAAAAACCTAATTAATCTTTTTGTTTAGCCCAACTTCTTATATGTAAACATAAAACCTAATTTTATACATCACCAACTCTCTCTCTTATTCTTCCTCTATTGGCGACAATTATAAAAAATGAGGAGACTCACATTTTCTAACTTTACAACCGATCAACATAGAGCAAAATAATTATTTTTTTTAAGTTTTATCTTATTATTTTGTATGGCTATAATTGTTAAATTACTTTTGTTTTACCTTGTTTACTAAAATAATAAATTATTTTAAGCATGGAGAAATTTTTTAAACGCATACAAAAAATAACTGAATTAATAATAAATTTGTCATATAATATCATTATATTTACAATATTATAGTCTATAATAGCATGGAGACTTTTCAATTTGACTTAAGTGTAGTTCAGATTTGGTTGTGGTAATATAGTAGTAGGTAGGTAGGGCCGGAGAGCTGGTTGGACCGGACTTATTTGGTATTTTTGCAATTTGCGAAGGGTAATTAAGTCTTCTCGATTGGTGCAGATCATCATATAGAATTGACCCACTTGCCATGTCTAACTTCTGACAAAGTCTATTCACGGAACTGTATGTCCATATAGGTGCAATGGATTCTGGCACCACGTTTCATAGGGTTCACTTGGGGTGTGTTTCGATTAGTTTTTAAAGAATAATTTTTGAGAAGAATAAATTTTGGAGAATAGATTTTGGGTATAATAGATTTTGGGAATAAAAATGTTTGGATGATTAATAGTATAATATTTTTTATATTGATAAATTACTAAAAAGGGTATGATATGATTAAAAGTAAGAGAGATGAAAGATGATAGAGAAGAAAGAGGAGAGAGAAGAGAGTGTAGAGATGAGAGAGAAAAAGAGAGATAAGAGAGGAGAGAGGAAATAGAAAAAGAGAGATAAGAGAAGAGAGATGAGAGATAATAGAGAAAAGAGAGGAGAGAGAGTGTAAGAAAAAGTAAGGGTATAATAGTAATTGGATAATCCAAAATCTAGGTTTCAAAGAAAAAGTTATTTTCAGTAGCTTATTCAAAACATATGTTTCAAACCAAAGTTTTGTCCAAAATCAATTCTCAACAAAAATTATTATTTGTGTAAAAAAATTTCAAACCGAGGCTTTGTCCTAAAATCCATTTTAAAACGTGGTGCCAAACAGGCACTAAATAAACAAAGAAGGGCGTGAGTGTATTTTTCAGACTTGTTTTTCACGTTTCCACTTTTTAATCCTAATATTTAATTATTTTTAATAAAGAAAGATAAATAGTTCATTCAAGAGGATTGCTAAAATTTGGAAAAGTTTTACTTAGTATTAAAAATAATTAAAGATTAGGGTTGAAATATGAAAGATAAATTTAAAAAATATTTAAGATGACTATTGAAAGAAAAATTAAAAACTAGTTATTGAAAATATTAAAAATGAGTACTAAAAATATCAAAGATGAGTCATAAAAAAATCAACTCATAAAATATTTTAAGAGAAAAATATTTTAGGCTTAGATATATTTAAAAAATTCTTTAGATACTAGATATACATGTTGGATGTACTTATACCACTCAAGGATGTTCGAACTAGAGAACCTAGTATTGGGGGCGTTGATATCTTATTCCAAGTAAGTCATCATTAAAACTCAAACTTGTAGGCACGTTAGGACGTCTATCTCTAACCATTAGGGTTTCTAAAAGTTACTATCCCTAATGGATCAGTGATTAGATTATTTTTTATACACAAATTCCTTTTCTTAAACAAGCGCAAAGCATACTTAAACCTCAACCTCAGCAGAAATAATGTTACAAATTCAAACTTTTAGTAGATTAGAGATTTAAAAGAAACTCATGGAAAACACTTCATACTACTCACATCTAATACTACTAACTTTCAAGCAAATACTCCTTCCATTATAAGACATTTTTAATTGAATTATATAGTTTAAAAAAATTGTTAAAATTAATTAAAAATAATAAATATATAGAAAATATACTATTTTTTTAAATATATATTTATTTATAAGTGGGTAAGTGAAAGTAAGAAAAAAATATAAAAAAATGTATAGAAAAAGATAATGACAAATAGTATAATAATTAAAAATAAAATTAATAAAAATATATTTAATATGAAGATAAATTCAAAAGAAATCTTCTAAAAAGAGCAAACTATTTTAACAAAATAATTTTATAATAAGGGAGGGAGGGAGTACAACCAAACATCTTATTGTTCATGAAGTTAACATGATTCAAAGTACACATAAAGTTGACACAAAATTCTGACGTAAAACAGGTAAATATAAAGTTGACACAATTTTCACGTGACAACATAAATTCTAACGACATAAAGCAAGATTATCTTAAGAATCTAGAAAGTAAGCTAATGAGTATGGGGCAGATAAGATTCCAAATGAGATCCAACATGGATTGCTCTTTTGCTACACATTTCAAAAGCTGTTTGTTGTTTATAATATTTAGTTTGGTGGATTTTGGTGTTTCTTATCCAAGTTAACTATAATCTAGAGAGAGAGTGTCCCGCGTGCGTGTTTTTAAAGAAATTGTGAACTTATAAAGAGTTTTTGCATGACTAATTAAAAATGTCGGCACATTAATTAGAAAATCAATATATTCAATACTAATTAATATTAATATATTATATAAATTCTGTAAGAAACCAAATTTTTTATAACTCATGGACATTATATTATAATTCATCCTGAATGATGTACAAGACTTACAATCTAATGAGAGCAAAATATAATTATCTCCATTTAGATTTGTTAAAATTACAATGGCTCCTCTCTATTTCTAAAATAGGTTTAAACTAGCTCCATATTCTTATAAATGAGTTGTGCTTTTTCTCCTTGTATTTTTTTTTGTTTTTGTATATATCATGTCATTTAAAATATTAGTCTCTATAATTTTATATTATTTAAATTTGAGTTTAATAATGTTAATATTATTACATAGGTTTATGTAGACTGTTGACTATAACTAATGCGGTTTATGTACGTCGACAAAAATTAGAATTGATTAAAAGTATAGGGATTTGAAATGTATTTAATTCTAATTTAAACACGTGACAAAAGAGAAAGAAATCGACTTTAACAATCATGCTTAGATGCTTCTGCAAATTCACATAGGATAAAACCGATTTTTGAGCTTTTGCTGCATGAATTTAAATGTTGAAAATCGGTTTCTCCTCTGAAAATTCATTCTATCAGTCAAAATTAATTTTTTTATTCTCCATAACACGTTTATGTTGCAAGAAGTATGAAACCCACCACAAGTCTCTTTATTTTTAACAAGTTTAGGGTCCTATATGATGTATTATTTTTACATGTCTCCAAGGCATTCATCTTTTTTCATCTTGCACCTATCGTCAATGGGTTCAAGTGGTAAAATGGTGAGATATGCGACTATTTAGAGCGTGTTCTATCTTTAGGGAGTATCACTTTATTGTTATTCCAATCACGGTGTTCGGGGAGACATCCTAACTCCTGGGTATTTAAGTTTATGTTTAAGGGTAATAGATGGCTCGCCTTGCCTGATATTGGTATCGCTTAGGAGGAAGAGAGACTTTGCCCTACCCTTGGATCGTGGATGAGCCCAACCCTTTTCTAAAAATTTGTATACAAAAAAAAAATAATCTTTTCTCATGTTGCCAGAGAATAGAATAAAGCTGAGAAATCTACAAAGGACCTCTATGCAATTTTTTTTTTCACAAAAAAATTTATATGAGTTTGGTACCAGTCCCCTACCAAAACTAGGGCATAGCTTTAAAACTGAAAATTGTTTACAGGAGACTTACAAGATCGCCTATTAAAGGAGTCATCATAACGGTAATAAGAATCGAATTTGTAATCTTATAGGATACGAATATATTTTTTATCATTTATATCAACTCTCGTTGACTCTCTATACAATGTTTGTACGAGGAAAAATGTCTATAAAAGAAATAAGAATATACCTATCCCATTTTTGTTCAAAGTGCTTTTTCTTTCTTTATGAGATGTATGGGTGAACATTAGAGCTGGTAAAATGGGCCAGAAACAGGTTGACAGTTTACCAGCCCATTTTGCAGCCCGTCCCTTCCTGGCCCGCCAGCCCCCTTTTTTTAAAAAAAATTATTAATATTATTATTTATTTTACTCAAATATTACTTTGAATACTTCTATTATCGAATACTAGTAAAAATTGTTACTTATTTATTGATATGTGTTGACATATAATAATTGATTAATATTTTGTTAATATTTATTTAGATTTATAGTTATAAAATTTGAGATTTTTTATAAAAAGTATGAATTTTTAAGAGTATAATATTAACAATTTTTTGATTATGCTAATATGATATTAGAAATTTTTTATTAGTATTTTAAAAGTATAAAAATAATTTTTTAAAATATTTAAAAAAAAAGTGGCGGCCCGTGGGTTAGTCGGTCCCCAAAACGATGCGGGCTTGGGCAGGCAGTTTTGGGGCGGGTTGACCCGTTTTTGGCGGGCCAGCCCGCATTACCAGCTCTAGTGAACATCATGGGCTTGATTTTAAGCCATTGATGGGTGAGACCAAAATGCTCTCAGGAACATTAGTATCGCCTAAAAAAAGAGAGATTTTATTCTGTTCCAGAATCGTGGGTGAGCCCAATCTCTTTTTAAAAAATTTTGTACCAAAAAAAAGCTCTATAGAACAAAAAAAAAACTGAAGTTCAATGGCCAATAGGAAATCTAAAAAAACTCTATAAATTGATAAATCCTAAATTAAAATTTTAAATATTATAAATACTAGAGAAGTGTTAGAACACAAATTGAGATTTTAAAATTTAGAGTCAAATGACCAAAATGTCTCTTATTTTATTTTAATAAAAAAAGTCAACCGTATTGGATGTTCATGAGCATTTTGGTCATTTAGCTCTAAACTTAAAAATCCTAATGTTGGTCTTGACATTTTTATGAAATTTTTAATATTTAAAGTCTTAATTTAGGATTTATTAATTTTTAAAATCTTTTTCCATGAGAAAAGTTCTTTTTTTGGGGCCAACAAGAAGACTTCATTATTATTAAATTGACAACAAAATATAGTTTGCATTAACATAGTTGAATTTAGTGAAAGTGATTAGTTTCTTACTATATAATAACTAAAATTTGAATTTTTGTGGAGAGAGATGCTAACATTTAGTGCATAATAATGCCTTTAATGGAATTGGCTCTAATAGAAGTATAACTATACTTAGCAAAAAAAAATATAATTTGTACAAAAAACAGCAACAAAATATAATACTCTCTCAGTATTTACTAATTAATTAATTTAAGTATATTAAAGAAATTAAATAAATAAATAAATTATAATAAATATGATATGATCTTCATAAAATATATTTCTTATGACATTAAATTATATCTCAATTTATAAATTAATTATATTAATTAAAAAAAAAGATAAATATAAGAGATGCTACCCAAATTTTTTTACTGAGCAACAAAGAGAATAGTTTACCACTTCCTATAGTTTTTACAGATGTTCAAATTATTCTGAGTACTGAGCAAACTGAAATAGTTTGAAACTCATGAAATGGTTATCTCTATTCAAAAAACAAGAAGCCGAAAGAGAATTCCCATATTAGTTTGCGCGTCTGAATTTTCCATCAGTCAATACAATGATCTCATAGAAATGTTTTAAAACAAAAGTGGTGTATTTACTGTCTATTTGATATGAAGGAAATTAGAAGTTTTAAAGAGTTTAATTTAAAAAAATTATGATTAAATGAGATTATAAAATTTTAATAAAAAATAAAAATTAAGTACAATAAATTAAAAACTTTTAACTTTATTTGTTTATTTTTTAAATCGAATTCCCTCTCCAATATTTCTCTAAAGCTATAATGATCTTCACTATAATGTTACAGGGTATTAATTTTAATTAATTTTGATATAAATGTGTGGTGATACTAAAAAAATAATACTCATAATAAACATAAATGAAGAAAAGTTGAAGTGAGGTATATTGGAAAAAAAATTGTAAAAAATCATGAGGTAATTTGAACACGTCAAAATAAGACTATTTAATGTAAGGAAAGTAAATCAAATATGATATAATGGATAGAGGAATCCATATATTTTATTGTTAATATAGTACAATGACGTTATACGATCTATATAATTGATCTTATTTAGTGAGATAAGATTTATTATTATTGTTATACTCTCAGATCCTTAATATATGACCTAATTGAGAATCGTTGATCTTTAGCCATAAACATAAATATATTTTATATTTTTATCATTTTTTTTAAATTATGTTTATTGATATTTTATCAATAATAATTAAGAAAGGAAGAGAGGGAATGAGTTAAAAAAAATTATTATAATATTTTAGAGAAAATATATTTAACTAATTTTTTAATTTAATTAAATAAATTAAATATATTTTATATTAAGTATCGAAGTATTAAATAATGAATTAATTTCACAAGCTCAATATCTTACTTTTTTTATGATTATATGGTTATTTAAAAATAGTTCAGCATATCAAACCCACATATTATTATTTCATAAAACAAACGTGGGTTCCTTAAACGGAAAAAAGCTACATTTCTTCTATAAAATATTCCATCGTGTAATCTTATTAATGACCTAGGAAACTAGTACAGTATGACGAATGATTCTAAAATCTAAAGGCAGATCAATTCAGCACCTATTAATAAATATAGAAATGTTGGCATATTACGCCACGGACTTGTAACAATTAAAAATCAATAAATTAAACTATAATTATGTTTGTGGATAAAAAAATAATCCCAATTGAATTGCTTAAACTCGTTTGTGATTATATATATATATATATTCCATCAATAATTAATCTAACTTTTTAGTACCTTTATGTATAAATCAGTTCTAGAATTTTAAATTATGCCCCGAAAATTTCTTATATTTAAAGCTTAACAATAAATCATTTAAGAAATTATAAAAAAAAGAAGCTCTGTCATAAAATAAATAATTATTTTGCTTAAGAAATTATAATTTCAATAAAAAAATTATTTGCTTTAAAATTAAGAAAACATTATATTAAGTTTAACGTTTTAACTTTTAAGTTGTCAAGCATCTTCTTCATAAAATGATTTATAAACTTTGGGGAAAATTATTCATCGATGTCAGATAGGAAAATTCAATATGACAGATCTTCTAAATTTCATTTAACACGAGTAGATTCTAAAAAAATTAACATTTACAGGTTTGACTTGACACAACTCCATTTATAAATATGAAAGTTTAATTTGTAAATATTAATTTATAATTTTATTTTATAAATGATGCAACTTGACTTATAAGAATGAAAGAATTTTAAATATAAAAAGTATTAGTATTTTAAAGAATTTTATACGCATAAATATCAATACTTAAATTCGAGTGTACTTGAATGATATAATCATTCAAATAGATATTTTATGTATTTATGGGTAATTTTTCTAATAAAATTCCATGACCTAATTCATATTTAATTTTCTTGCCAAGTAGCTTATGCTTATGGATAATTTTCCCTTAACTTGAACATGGTGAACCAATCAAAGTTTTGACCATATAGTTCCAATACTAAGTTCTAAAACAGAAGCTTAGCCAGCTCAGCCGCCGCGTTCCTCCATTTCTACACGCATTGTTCTCTTTACTTGCCTACCAAGTTCCTATCCTCACTCCCTTTATATATATAGACACACACACCACTTTGCGTTTCTCAGTTTGCTATACATCAATCTAACAGTAACCCAAGCAATCATCAAGACACATGAACATGATGAACACGAAGAACCAGTCTCTCTTAAGCCGCCTGAAGAGGGTGGTGAACAAGGTGAGATTCCTGCTCAGCTCCGCCGTCCTCAGCCGCACCTGGCAGATCGCCTCCGTCATCCGCCGTGCTTCTTCTCTTCCCCCTCGACGCCACCTCAGCTACTCCGATCGCTTACCATCTGGCTTGATCTGTAACTCCGACGAAGTAACAATTACCAGCCCTGAATGTTCAGGTTCTTCTTCTCCGAAGACGTTATTAAGAACCCCGAGTTATCCTTCAGATGACGATATCGATAAGAGAGCGGAGATGTTCATTAATAACTTCAGGCGTCAGCTTCAAATGGAGAGGCAGATCTCACTGCAGCTTCGATATTGCCGAACAAATAGCTTTGAGCTTTCTCCATGATCGGCTCATAATTAATTCTTGCGGTTTGAATTGGACCGGGTTCAAGATTAGTGGGGGATTTGTGTATATTTTGGTTTTGGTTTTCCTTCTGGGTTTTTCAGGGAAGGACCTAATTCGATCGTTTTGATCCAATCGGCATGAGGAGATTACTGTTCGCTTGTTTTTCTTTTCCTTCTCGGTTGGTTTTGGATTGATCACAGAAAATTGTAGAATTTCTATCTCCATCGCTCTCTTTTTCTGGAAGAATGATCGGAGAATTTTTATTTTTTTTGGGTATTCATTTGTTTATTATTTTTTAGTTGTGAGATACTGTCAACTTATTTCTCATGCAAATTCGCAAAAAGTTCTTTTATGATATGAAGGACTAGTTTGTAACTAAAATTAAAAAATAAATAAGAATTGATATTCAAATGAGAAACAATTATTTCTTCTCACAAAATATATTTTATGGTAATTTTATATGTCATTTAATCAACATCCATATTCATTCTAATTAAAAAATTATGAATATAGGAAATAATAATTATAATTAAAATATTATAAGTTATGTGGACAAATAAAAAAAATATAAAAGTACGATTAAAAATCACGTGAAAGGACAAACTAATTAATTTTTGAGAAAATATTAAAAAAAGACCATTTGAAATTTAAAAGGATAAAAATGGCCTATGAATTTAAAAAAAGATAAATTGAGCAGGAGGCTCAATCTGTCATTTTTAAATTACTGTGCACAGTTATAAATACTATTATGGGAATTATAAATACCATTAGCAGAGTTACAAATACCATTATAGGAATTCAAATACAACTAGCAGAGTTGTAAATACCATTGAAAAAGTTACAAATACCATTACAATAGTTGCAAATACCATTTACAGAGTTGTAAAAAGTACAATTTCGTTTTTTATTTGCAACTCTACCAATAGTATTTACAACTCTCATAATGGTATTTGTAATTGTGTACAGTAATTTTTAAATGACAGATTGGGCCTCCTGCCCAATCTATCTTTTTCCAAATTCATAGGCTCTTTTTATCTTTTTAAATTTCAAATGGTTCTTTTTATCATTTTTCCTTCATTTTTCCTTATATTACTCATAACTCAAGAATATATTACAGATAGATTTGGGTCTTTCATTTCGTGCTTTTTTCTTTCTATTTTTTTCTGTCTTTCTTCATGATTTTTATAGGGACTTTGTGGGACTTTTTTATTTCTTTTATATGGTTTCTAAGTTATATTCCAGCATACATTAACACAAAATTAAATTGGAAACCTCGTGTTTAAACAGCTAATTAAAACCAACTGCAGTTGATGTGAGATTCTTTTATTGTTATAATATTTTTTAACATATGATATTTAAATGTTAAAATATCTTTTAAAAATTTGGAATTATTATCTCCCCCATGGCTGGTTAGTTATAACTGGGTGGGGCAAACGAGTAAATTACAAAACCCAACTGAAGTCCAAAATTGCACTTTCATTACCGCTTTCCTTCCCTGCAACTATTTTCATGTCATCTCCATGCTTCTCAGCTACGTTTTCTCGCTCCTTCTTCAGAATTTCATTCTCTGTATTCTGAACCTTCACGTTCTTTTTCTGATCTCTCATTCCCCCTTCACCTCCTCTGAATTTTCTTTCCCCTGAATCCCTCTTCCCAAGGAGTCGAGAAAATGTCACACAGCGATACCATACCTCTGCACCAATCGTCCCAGTCCGACATTGATGAGATCGAGAACCTCATTCGTGCTAGCGTCCAATCGGGCCCCACCACGGTTCTTCCTGCCACACCTCCCAGTCCTCCTCGAGCTTCAATTCCGGTATCTTCATCGCCTCATATGCCCTCCGATATTCCTCCTCCGCCAAAATCTTCCAGTCAGAAGCCACAGGCTCTTCCCGCTCCGATTCCATCTTCGTCCAACAGTGGCCTTCCGAATATCACGCCCAGTGGATTCGGCTCGCCTCCAAACACGTTGACAGAACCGGTCTGGGACACCGTGAAAAGGGATCTAACGAGGATTGTGAATAATCTGAAGCAGGTTGTGTTTCCAAACCCCTTCCGCGAGGACCCCGGGAAGGCTCTGAGGGATTGGGATCTATGGGGACCCTTCTTCTTTATTGTTTTCTTGGGTCTTGTTCTTTCATGGTCTGCTTCTGTCAAGAAGGTATGTGTGCATGCAGTTGCAGATAGTCTCTTTGTTATTTTAGGTGGCTCAAGAATGAGTAATTTATCTTTTAAAAGTTCATTTTCAGAGCTTTCGAATTAATTAATCTTGTAAATTCGAGTATCTTCTATTCATTTTTCAATTGTGATCGTGAAACTAACATCGTCTGCATTCCCGCGTCAATGCTGAGAACTGAGGGCTTCATTTGGCTGTAAATATGAAGTGTGAATGTAGTAACCGTTATAATACCTCGCTGTGTTGAAAACTTGTTATTTTTTATTCAGATATTTCATGGTTATTTCCCCCCTTCAAATACGTGGTTCTGACCTTCTGATCAAAGTTCAGTTGATGATTCTGATAAATTTCTGTGGATGATCTTTACTGGTAAATGCTATATGAAGTGGTTTAAAAGGCTTCTAATTCTACTCATTTTTTATCCATTTAGAGGGGTTCTGATCTTGTGGGTGTTACCGTCTGAAGACTCTGAACAATGTGTCAGAATGATGCGTAGAGTAGGAGAGATTTCTGCATGCTTATAGTAGAACAATCAAACAGCACCGAACCAATAGGAGGACAGAAATGTTCCATAAGGGTATGCTAGAAATCTCTGTAGGTGTGAATCGCTGAGGTCTCTGTTTAGGCTCTTGAGATTCATCACATGTTTGTCTAGTTGGTGCAAGACAATGATAGTTATTTTAGGAAGCATACAGTCACCAGCTGCATGAGATTGCAAGCTGTCCCTTTACATAATAGCCAGGCTAGTTCTGTGAACTTCCACAAGTATAGAAAACTCTTCGCCTATATGATGAGCTAGCTTCTTAAGAAGCATTTATAATCTGGGCTAAATTGCCATTGCATTTCGACTAGAGAAGCAGAGGCTATGATGATAGAATTTTGAACAAGCTATGAACCCATAGTACTGATAATGATAATGATCCATACATTAGCTGAAAAGTTGTAGTTATTATTAGGAAGTATCTCTAATCTCTGCCAAATTGTTGTTGCACTCACACAACAGAAGTAGATGTTATGATGGAATTTTAAACTAGCCATGAAGCTTTAATAGTGATGATGATGATTATTAAAAATTTTCTTTAACATGTGATGGTACTAGGGCTTATATCCTTCTGGTTTTCTGGGATACTTCCAGTTCATGGTATGGCACTTGGTTCTTCGAGTGTTCACAAGTTGTTGTGTGTGCCCACACACTATATAGAATGGAGCATATTAATTTTTTATCATAAAGTAAAAGCTTTACAAGCCTGGTTTCATTTGTTATATTTCATTAATTGGATAGAAGCGCAAGATTGGACATAATTTTCGTCCAACTTTATAAGGTTTCTAAAGTTTCTTTCTTGGTTCTGCATCTGTACTTCTGGAAGGTATATTTGCATCTTTAGTAATGATGTATATCTATCTCGCTTCAAATGCACATGGCTTTTTGGTTAGCATATCTGGGTTTATTCCATGTTGACATAAATAGACAACTGCAACTTTGATTAATGACTGCATGTGCAAGTGAGTTGGATATGGATTTTCATTACTGATTAGCTGAGGTGGTTGTAGTTCTACAGTTTTTGGATTTTGATGTTTCATACCCATTTTATTTGTTTTACATGTTTTGGTCCTCACACCCTGTTTGGTTATATATTACTGTTTGAATCCCCACTAACTGTTAATTTTGGTTGTTTGTCAGTCCGACGTCTTCGCTGTTGCATTTGCGTTACTTGCTGCTGGCGCTGTAATATTGACATTGAATGTCCTGCTTCTGGTATTAGTCTCTCTCATATCGTATCAACTTTTCTCAGTGATTTTTCAGGACAACAAAAATTCTATTATCCTTTTTTTATATATGCGCACGAATATCTATAACTTTTTTATTTAATTCTATATACAAACATTCTATTTTGATCGCATTGCATTCAAACAAGGTGCCAACATGGCGAGCCCGACCCTTAAGTTCTTTTTTTTTCCTTAATACAAAAAAATTTAGGTAAGTTCGGTACCGATTCTCCACTAAAGTTAAGGCACAACCTTATGATTCAGAGAGCGTTTACAGAGGATTTATGAGATCGCTTATCAAATGAGCTTTTACGACGACAGTGAGAATCAAACTGATATCATTGTGAGATATAAACTTATTATTTATCATCTATCTCAGCTTTAGTTAGTTTTTATAATTAGCAACTGAGCCTTCAAATGACTCGCCTGATTGAAGCCTTGTTAAGACTTTTGGGCTGGACTAGGCTACCTCGCCCAGAAAAGTAATATAAAAAGTAAGAACTCGGTTTAAAAAGACAATAAAAAACCTTTAAATTTTACAAAACCCAAATCAGCCCAACCAAATTAAGAAATTTCAAGTCAGGCCTGATGTACTAATTTGAGATTGCTGATTACAAAGATACATGTCATATATTCATTGCCAAAAATGGATCAAAACAAATAGACTAAGATATAGGCCTCCACATTTGATTTTGCTTAGGATGGGCTAAGCCATTTTAATAGTTGTGGGCCTTTTAATACAGCCAGGGTTGTATTCAATCTGAGCCCAGTTTTTGACAAACAAAACAATTGTAATCAAGATAGGTTTATGTTGTAACCAAAAAAAAAAAAGATAGGTTTATGTTGCTAATGAGAGTTAGTACAGATGATAAAGAACGGGCTTGTATCCTATAAGGACGTGAGTTCGATTCCCGCTACCGTTATGAGGGCTCCTTTGATAGGCGATCTCTTAAGTCCTCTGTAAGTACTCTCTGAACTCTGGGGCTATGCCTTTACTTTAGTGGGGGACCGATGTCGAACTCACCTAAACTTTTATGTAGCAAAAAAAAAAAGATAGGTTTATGTTAAAACAACAAGAAGAAGAAGAAGAAGAAGAAGAAGATAGGTTTATGTTACCAAGGTTAGGTTTAGTGGAATAAATTAATCTTTTACAAAGTGACGAACTAAGATTCCAAACTCCTCTAGGAGAGGTGCCCAATAGTGTACCTCAAACAGATCGTCTTCAATAAGAGAATACTTATACTTAACAATAAAAAAAAAATCAGTTTATTTAAGCTTGTCGTGGTCGCGGCCATGTGGTTCTATATATGTGTGTTGATTTGTATTCCAAGGATGATAGTGTTATGGCAGCAAAATAGCTGACAAAGTGTTTGCTCTTTTATTTGAAAATTTCAGGGAGGACAGATTATTTTCTTTCAGAGCCTGAGTCTTCTGGGATACTGCTTGTTCCCTCTGGACGTGGGGGCATTAATTTGCATGTTGAATGGCAGCGTGATGATCAAAATAATTGTGGTATGCATAGCATTGGGATGGAGCTCATGGGCTGCATATCCTTTCATGAGTAGTGCAGTCAATCCAAGGAGAAAAGCCCTTGCCCTCTACCCACTCTTCCTCATGTATGCATCTGTTGGTTTTCTCATCATTGCCATTGATTGAACTCCTCCCTTCTTCTCCTTTCTGGATTCATATCTACTTCTATACACAAACTTTTTGTCTATGATCTTTTAATTTTACACCCTAATTTTGTCCTTTTTGGTATAGCGGTACCCTTCTTGGAAAAAAGAGTAGGCACTAAGCATGAGGTATAATGGTATACTTTTTCTAGCAACGTTACTGCAGTGGTGTTTTCCAATATTTCAAGGGGAGCACCATCAACATCAATAGACATAACCACATGATCAACCCCTTCTTCACCAACTTATCTTTCATATTATTAATTAGATTTGTTATTAGTCCATGAGATATTACAGTTCTCTCTTTCTAATAAAATAATCCTTATATTTAAGAAATAATTAAAAAGTTATATCGAATTTTGAATAGTTTGAACTCAAATGAGATTGTGATTCATGAATCAATACATTATACACTATTCCTAACAAACATGACAAATTAGGTTTACGTCTATGTTGGGTTTTAGTCACAAGGAAATGTATCATAGTTTTTGGGTGCCTAGGTTTATGTTTGAGAGTAATAGATGGCTCACCCTACCTAATATTGATATCGCCTAGAAAAAAAAGAGACTTTACTCTACCCTTAAATCGTGGGTGAGCCCAGCATTTCTTTAAAAAATTTTGTAATAAAAAAATGATAAATTAGGCTTATTTTTTGTTATGATTTGAAAAGCGAATCACTTTATTTATGGCTTGTTTATTACGACCACAGGTTTTGAACACGCACATATTAAAAGTTACAATTAATCACCTCAGAAATATTTTAAAAAAAATCGTTAAAAGTGGGTTATTAATCACCTGTCACCAAAGAGATCACATACGCTTTCACACTTGGAAGAGACGTTAGAGACTTGAAGAGCCGCGCCTTCCTCTGAAATTTCATAAAGAATGCTCATCACCCCACCGACTCCCTATTGCCATGTGAATAATGTTAGGGGTTGATGGCTTTTGTAAGTCAATGTCTCTTATGACTTGCGGGCGGAGTAATTTTTTTTCCTCCCAAGAGTAAATTTAGTTTGATTTTTTAAATATTTAGTTAGATATTCGATCCTTAATAGTATATATAAAGAGAGTCTCACTATAGTTAATTTTAAAATCTATTTAAAAAATATATAATATAAGAGAATTAGTCACTACTTATAATAGTAAATATCTTATGCTTATCTTAAAAAACAAAATATAAGTCATATGTTCAAACATTTGATTGTTTATGTGGTTTATGTGTTAAAAATTTGATTCTATAAAAAAGATGATCTAACAAAAGTTTCCTACATTCATGGGGGGGATTATTATAAGTTCGCATAATAAAAATCTCTAATTTCCCTAATATGGAATATAGCGTCACTCTAGTGCAAAAATCAATACATTTAAGAATTCTTGAAATTTCAGCATATAGCTGGTGTTTTGTTGAACTATGCCATAGGAGTTATGCAACTTCTTGTGGGGAAAGCACGCGGTAAACTAAAGATTGAGGTTCAAGAGGACCCCTAACCTACTATCATTGAATAATGTTTACTAGGTCCTCTCATTATAGGTTTAAGGAAAACTCAAGGCTCATACACTTTAATCACTCGCTAAACTTAATTAAGATCATATATCTAACCCTATAATTGCATGCATTATCGCGTCATATACTTTTGGGATTTCACATCTCAATGGACCACCGTTAGTAAGCATGAAAACAACGACGTGAGCCCACCAAGTTACAATTTTCCAGTTTATTATTTTAAAAAATTTAAGGATGAAAGGTTCATATGCATTAGGGAGAAAAACTTTTAAAACTAATTAAAAAAATTACTATTCAAAAAAAAGGTTCTAATATTCCCTCCCTCTATTTTCCATTCAATTTTCTCATCATCCAAGCATACCCTTAGAAGCAAGTTGGGACAAAATCATCAACATATACATTGCTCCTTTTAACTATTAATCAATCTCATAAATTAATTCCTTGATTTCTTTAAAAAGACTAAATAAATATTGTCACTTATTATAATCTCTTTTAGGGTCATATAATAACTAGATCAAGTTGGTGCTCAAGCTAGTTTGAAAAAACAAGCTCAGAATAAAGAAGGGTGCCTGTGGTTTAACCCAACCCGACCCTAGACCAGACTTAGAGCTCAATCTTCTGAATTTGAGACTTGTTGGCCAAAACCAAAGTAATTTGTCTTTTTGGAAAAGGGACTTGAAACATGTGGCAATAGATTAGGTTGAGGATTTGTGCGGCGCTGGTCTCTCTTGATGAGGCTAAGGGCTTAAAAAATCATAAGGATATAACTCAAATCTTGTATCACGTGACTAGCTAGGCTTCACGTGACCTTTGTTTTAAACCGAAAGCCTAACTTAGGCACAATCCTTGAGGTGACATTTTATAGTCTGTTCAGTTTTATTTGTAACGAATAACATTAATTAGGTGCTTGCGAGTAATTAGAATATATTTATGGGACATGAAAACAAATATTCTCTTCTACCGGGGGGTGGTTTAATTGTCCCAAAAAGAACCTAGGGACAGAGGCCACACTTCTGTTTTCTATATACATATTGTTCGGGAGGGATTGATTTGGTGTGTGGTTTGAGGGTTGATTTCGTGTAAAATCTTGATTTTGGAAAAATTTTATATAAATAGTTAGAGAAAAAAAGTAGTATTTCCGTACGCAGCACCAAAATGTACGGACAACAGCAAAAGAGGGGGGGTGGGGGGAGAGGAGAGAGTGTCTGTGCCACTGAGTGAGCAGAATTCTGAGGTCTCTGAAGCAATCTTTTGGGGTTAGCGTGATGCCATCCCTCTCTTATTTTTTTTTTTTGGTTTTGTGATTTGTTGGCTTCACGTCACCTCACTCTGCGCCACTCGCTCTCCTCTGCTTATTTATGAGATACCGCCCTTCTTCCATCATACCTGAATGGACCACTCCACACCCTACCAACCCCCCACCACCACTAAACCCTATTTCTATTACTAGTACGGTAGTACCATTCTCTCCACTATTACGTTACCAAGGAGAGGTGGTTGGTTCCTTAAACGTAAAAATTATAGGAGAGATAAAGTTTACTCCTGTTATCTCCTCGTTTTGATAAGATTAATTCCTATTCATCGGTTAAAAAGATATTGCTTGCTTAGATTTTACCAAAAAAAAACATTCATCATCAAGTAGCTTTGGGACTTGGCACTCTCTACATATATACACACATATCAATTTCTTATTGATTGATCATCATTAGGAATTATGGAAAGGCTAGTATGTTTATAAAGCATTAAATTTAAATTGTTATTAAAAGAAATATTTATATTTAATTATAATTGTCTATAATAAAATAATATTTTTATCTAAGAAATACAAGAATTATTTTGAGTTCTTAAATAAATGATTTAATTCTAAACAATTTTTAATAATAAATAAGTAGTAGTATAAATGTATTATTATTTATTATATTAAAATTTATCATCACATATTATTAAATTTTTTAAACGCTTAAATTCTTCTGTTAGATGTTATATTAATTTATCTAAAAAAAAAGATTATGATGGATGATTATAAGCAGATAGGCACGATTCAACCCCCAGCAGTACCAGTTATAGTAAATAGGTGAGGGCAATGTCACTTCATTAAGTTAACTTTACCTGGCGGCTGGCTCTCATCATTCTAATCTAAATTGCTAAGGCCTTGTTTGTTTGGGCCTCCTCATTTGTGAGGGATTCTTCTTCTTCAACGGCGCTGTGTCCTGCTTCGACTTAGTTTTCCGTCGTCTTCTCTTGATCTCTTCTGCTTCTTATCCTCCTCCTCCTGCTCTGCCGCTTTATCTTTTCCGTTGTCTCGCGCTTCTCGTTGGATCTTGCAGTGGGGTCGGGTATAGCCAGTCATACAAATTAATTTTTTTTGTTATTATCGTTTAATAAACATGTAAAATTTTCCAAAAGGCTTCTTTATAATGAGAAAATCAAATATAAAAAATAAAAAATGTGAACAAGTATTAATTATTAAATAAAAATATCGAAATCTTTAAATTAAATCTATACTCTTCCCTCGTATTTATAAGTAATTTTTTTTTACTAACGAAGTTAATCCAAATAATAAATATCTTGGCGATGTCTCATATTCGAGTCTTAGTGTATACAGAAAATTTCTGTTAGAAGACTCACCCACCATAGCCAGGTACGCGATGCGGGTTGAATCAGGATGTAGTCGGGGCAAAACTCTGGTAAACCAGGTAGGCAACAAAAAAAGTAATTTTTAATATGTTTTATTATAATTAAAATAATTTTTAAATTTTATTAGTTATATCTTAAATTTTAATAATTTTAAAATTTTTAATAAAAAAATAACTTCCCAATTTAACATCTATCAAATTAAATACTACTGCATTTAACTATTAAGAATATAAAGTTTACACACGAATGATGTAAATAGGTAAAAACCTTCTCACTATTTATAAATTGGAGCCATATTTAAATTTATAAGACTTAATAATTTAATATAATACTTAACCTTTACAATTTATTTTAATTTTAATTTTAATCTAGACTATTTTATTTTTAGAAAGATTAAAATCAATGATTTGAAAGTGGAATAAAATCAAAACGAGCGCAAGTTTGTTTATTGGGTAGGGCTGTAGGCTTTTGAGGGTGATTAAGGCACCCCACCTTTGAGCTGCTGACAAAATACACATGTCATGTGAGCTGCCTTGAGAATCTTGCCTCCCGCCCTCCAAATCTGGGGTAGTATCCCACAAAAACTAGGCTCCCCTCCCTACCCTCTTCCTATACTCCTTTTCTGATTCTACCTATTTATCTCCCACACCAATTACCATGAGTATCATCTCAATAATCAAAATACAATAATTTAATTAATAATTGATATAAAAAAATTTACAAATAATTTTATTTTTAATTTTAAAAAAATAAAATTTTATATGAACTAAATTAAAAATATTATTGTTTCTTAAAAATAAAATATAATTAATTTTAGATAAATTATCAATTAATTAGAATTAAAATATAATGAATAGTATTTTAATTAGTTAACGAGTCACTATTTGAGTATGAAGTATTTCTTCGAGGGGGTGGGAGTGACCAATGAAATAATGAAATTTAAATGCATGGCAACCACCTAAATGAGAATATTTAAATCAATTTTCGATAATATTTTCGGGGTAATACTATCATTAAATTGATCTAATATCTAAGTATCATATCTACGAGGTTTTAGGTTCGAGACATGGTAGCATACTTCCTCAGGTCCTTCAAATATCTCAACGTGTGGTTGGATATCAATTCTGAGAATTAATCTGGGTCAAAATCACGATTTAAAATATTTTTATATAAACAGTTATCTTTATTGAGAATTGATTTTGGATAAAATTTCAGTTTAAAACTTATGTTTTGAATAAGCCACTGAAAATAGCTTTTGGTTTGAAACCTAAGTTATGGATTATCCAATTACTATTCTACCCCTAATTTTTCTTACATCATATCTCCTCTCTCCTCTCTTATCTCTCTTTTTCTCTTTTATCTCTCTTTTTCTCTCTCATCTCTCCTCTCTACACTCTCTTTTCTCTTTCTTTTCTTTTCTATTATCTTTCATCTCTCTTACTTTTAATTAAATCATATCCTTTTTGGTAATTTACTAATATAAAAAATGATTCTGCTACTAATCATCCAAGCATCTCTATTCCTAAAATCTATTCTTCCCAAAATCTATTCTAAAAAAAAGTAATCCAAACACACAACAAGTATCATATCATCAAGAGACTCTTGCCACGTTTAAATGAGGTCATGATGAGTCAGAACCTTATGTTAGCAAGTTTATGTATAAGTGTATTTAAAAAAAAAAGTACCTAAGTACTACTATTCTTTCTTAGAAATGCCAGAAAAACGTGATCTTAATGCATAAATCTTACCTTATTATTTCATTCAAAATAATCAATAAAATTATTAATAATAAGATTTAAAGTTAAAATAAACAACTGTCTTCAAATGAAAATATTAAATTAAATTAAAAATATCAAAGTTAGCTGTAAACACTGTTAAATTTTTTAGATATTAAATTTGATTCTATTGATCTAATAAATATAAATAATATAAAAAAATATCTATTCATTTTTTTGTTTTTTTTTTGCTTTTGAACTGAAAATCTCTCTTGATTCTATTGTCACGTTCATAGTACATTGACACCTCCTAGAGATTTTCTTTTGAAAAAGGAGATTTTATCACCAGTAGGTGGATTTCTTAGAGCTGGGAATGCGGGCTGGCCCGCAAAAAACGGGCCAGCCCGCTCCCAGCCCGCCAACAAACGGGGCGGGCTGTGCAGCCCGCCCCAAAACGGGCTGGCAAAACGCCAGCCCGAGCCCGCCCCCACTTAGTGGCGGGCTGGCCCGCCAGCCCGCCACTTTTTTTTTTTTTAATTTTAAAAAAAAATTATTTTTAACATTTTTAAAATACTAATAAAAATTTTCTAATGTTATATTAGTATAATAAAAAAATTACTCATGTTATACTCTTAAAAATTTTTATTTTTTATAAAAAAATCTCAAATTTTATAATTATAAATCTGAATAAATATTAACATAATATTAATCAATTATAATATGTAAACATATATTAACAAATAAGTAATTATCTTTACTAGTATTCGATAATAGAAGTATTCAAAATAACATTTAAGTAAAATAAATATTAAATAATAATATTAAATTTTTAAAAAAAAAAAAAAGTGGCGGGCTGGCGGGCTGAGGGGGGGGCGGGCTGTGCAGCCCGCCCAAAAACGGGCTGGCATTTTGCCAGCCCGAACCCGCCCCCCTTAGGGTAAAACGGGCCCAACCCGCGGGCTGGGCCCGTTTTACCAGCTCTAAGATTTCTTTCCATATTTTGAAAAAGAAGACAAGACGGAACATTTTAGAATGCAAGTTAAAAAATGTCAAAAAAATAACGAAGCAATTATAAATTAAAAATAAAATATAAATTAACAAGATAAATACAAAAAAAAAAAACCTGTCCCACGATTATACAATCAACACTTGACTTATAAAGCCAAGAAAATTACTCCGAACATTGAACTCGAAATAATCCATACTTCACAATTTTTCCTAATAAAAATGATAATGTCCTATGCATTTAGCAGAAGTAGGTTGCATTTTAAAGAATAAATAATAATAATAATAATAATAATACCTGCAACTGCAAAACTCACATGCATACATGACATATCTCTATCGGCCTCAGATACGTAGGTATTTATTTATTTATTTATTAAAAATAAAATGAAATCTTTTTCCCCAAAGCGCACAACTTTTTTTAACTTGTAAGGTTGCTTATTTGCAGAGGTCTGTCACTGCCACCAGCTGTAAATATACATAAATCCTCCCTTCCTTCTTCCTTCTTCCTTCTTCCTTCTTCCTTCTTCCAGTTCCAATGAAATGGGTTTGTTTTCCGATAGATGGCCATTTCCCCAATCCGTCTCTTCTTTCCATTATTATGCAATTTCAATCTCTCTCTCTCTCTGTGTAAAATCATCTCATTCGTAGGCCCCACTTCACTAGCATTATGCCCCATTCAGTACCTCTTCCTTATATTCTCTCATATCAATCAAATAGGATCAATATTCTTAATTAATTAATTAATTCTTCATTTTTCATAAATAAAGCCCTTTTTGTTTTCTTTCGCCTCTCTCTCTAGTCGATGTTTCGTCTTTTTGTACTTGGCCAACCCCTCCCTCTCTCCCTCTATCCTCTCCTATATCAACCCCGTTTCACCTTGGAACCTTTATTCTCTCTTTCTCTCCACAAGCTTCTTCACATACTTTCTGGTGTCTCTGTCTATAAATAGAGGAAGAACGTCTTTGATTTGTATTGTGGCATTTCCCGATCTTCTCTTTTTCTTCTCTGGGTCTCTTTGTATTCGTTCGGAGAGAAGAAAAGACTGAAAATTTGAGCGAAAATGAGAGAGTTTTGGACCTCTTTGGCATCGCTTCTGGGTGTTTTTGCTTTCTGTCAGACTCTTCTTCAGGCGGTTTTCCCGCCGGAGCTCCGGTTCGCCACCATCAAGTTCTTCAACCGGATCTTCCACTGCTTCTCCTCCTACTGCTACTTCGATATTACGGAAATCGACGGCGTCAATACCAACGAGCTCTACAACGCCGTTCAACTCTACCTCAGCTCCTCCGTCTCCATAACCGGAAGCCGCCTCAGCCTCACCCGCGCTCTCAACTCCAGCGGCTTCACCTTCGGCCTCGCCAACAATGACAGCATCGTCGACACCTTCAACGGCGTCCATGTGCTGTGGGAGCACGTCGTCACACAGCGGCAAGCCCAGACCTTCTCGTGGCGGCCGCTGCCGGACGAGAAGCGAGGGTTCACGCTCCGAATCAAGAAGAAGGATAAATCTCTGATTCTGAATTCGTACTTGGATTACATTATGGAGAAAGCGAATGAGATTAGGAGGAAGAATCAAGAACGGTTATTGTACACGAATTCAAGAGGTGGGTCCTTGGATTCTAGGGGTCATCCTTGGGAATCGGTGCCGTTCAAACATCCAAGCACGTTCGATACTTTAGCGATGGACCCAGAGAGAAAGAAGGAGATCATGGAAGATCTGCAAGATTTCGCAAATGGTCAATCGTTTTACCAGAAAACGGGTCGGGCTTGGAAGAGAGGATACCTTCTGTACGGACCTCCGGGAACCGGAAAATCCAGTACGATCGCCGCAATGGCGAATTTTCTCGGGTATGATATATACGACTTGGAATTAACGGAGGTTCATAACAATTCAGAGCTGAGGAAGCTTCTGATGAAGACGAGCTCTAAATCCATTATCGTGATCGAAGACATTGATTGCTCAATCAACTTGACCAACAGGAAGAAGAACAGTAGCAATAGTTGTAGTTCGAGGAATTACTACGATCCTGGTGCTGAGATACGAGGCGCGTGTGGCGCCGGCGGCTCTGCTCGTGGTGGTGAAGATGGTGGGAATTCAATAACGCTTTCTGGGCTGTTGAATTTCACTGATGGTTTATGGTCTTGTTGCGGGAGCGAGAGGATTTTCGTGTTCACAACTAACCACATTGAGAAGCTTGACCCTGCTCTGTTACGAAGTGGGAGAATGGATATGCACATTTTCATGAGCTATTGTTCATTCTCAGCTCTCAAGATTCTTCTCAAGAACTATCTGGGATTCGAAGAAGGTGATTTGGACAGCTTCTTGATGAAGGAACTGGAGCAGGTCATCGACAAGGCGCGGATGACTCCGGCCGATATCAGCGAGGTGCTGATCAAGAACCGGCGGTTCAAGGAGAAGGCAATGAATGGATTGTTAGAGACACTGAAACAGACAGCAGAAAGGAACAAAAAAAGTGGAGTTCTGAGAAGAACAACAAATGGTGGTGGGGTGGAAGAAGAAGAAGAAGAGCAAGAGAAAAGAGCTCTGGAGAGTCCTAAAGAAGAGTCAGAGATAGAGGACAGTTGCAGCAAGGAAGGAGAAGAGGTAGAAGAAGAAGAGAAGATTAAGTGAAATGAATCAAACTGGTTAGACAAAGAACAGCAACACAGAATCTGCATTTGATGTTGAAAAAGTTTTTTTAAGGGTAAGCTGATGATGGGGAGGGAAAACATAAGATAGAATGTGAAGACACCTGAGAAAGTTGAAACATTTGTGACATAAATTATGATTATTATGATGTGTTTTTTGTTAGCTGTGAATGAATGATGAATTAGTTGAAGAAGAGAAAGTTGGTAAGATTATGATGTGTTTGAAATGGGAAGGTGTTTTGTGTTGTGTGCGAGGGGACTTTACAACCTGACATGCTTGGGAAGCCAGCTGGGATGTTGGTGAACATCCGGGGGGGCACATGGGCTTTAGCGTAGGGTAGGAACTTTGATGGGACTTGTTAGGGAATAGAGCAAATTATATTTATATATAAGTTTATAGCAGTTGCGTATCACCCTCACTAGGTTCAAACTTGAACTTATTTTTATTTGGCCTTGAAAATGAGTTCTTGATGACTAACTATCTCATTTGAGGCTACATTTAACTGCCTTCTTCATCATCCTCCTCGTCCCAGATGGCTCACCTTAATTTGTAGTAAAGCTGCCTTGTTCTCGCTTTTTAAGGTTGTTTCATATGACTCATTTTCACATTATATTTCCTTCGTATTAAGTCACTAGAATGGTTTTTTTAGTTTTAAATCTTACACTTATAACGTTTTATTTTTTAAATTTATAGGTTTTTTTAAAATTCTCCCTCATAATTTGACATGGGAAAATTAGTAAAATATTTCTGTTTGAAAATTTTGTGGGCATTAAGGGATTAAGGGTTGAATTTAGTAGAAAAGGCTATTTTATAAACTAATATTTTTAAAATAATTAATTTAATTAATTTTTTAATCTTTAAAAATTTAGATGCTAATAATTTAGTATGTCTGGGGTAGAGGTTGGTGATTGCAGAAGAATGGTTCAAGCTAGTTGAAAATAATAGTGTTATCACATATGGAAAGAGTTGGTATAGGATGATAAGGTCAGACACATATCTCATAAGGATATAAATTTAATTTTATTATTATTTTGAGAATTTTTTTAGTAAACGATCTCATAAATTTTTTATAAATATTTTTTGAGTCATAGGGTTATGCTTTAATTTTAGTAGAGGATCTGTATTATATCTACTTAAACTTTTTTTACACAAAAAAAATAATAATCATAGTAATAATAGTGTTATCCAATGAGCTTCAAAGAATTTAGAGTGATTATCCGCTTGCAAGTTGCAAGTAGTAGTTTGAAATTAGCTTATTGTTTATAAACAATACATTTGATATTTTACAAGTTTTACGTACAAAAACAAAAGTAGCGATGAAATGTGCTATTTATGTATACTATACATGCACACTAATTAATTTCTCAATACATGGGGACTAAGAGAACCAACTGCAGATATATCAAAGCCTCTTGATAATTTGAATATATTGTTATTTGAAATATTTATATTAAATTTGAGTATATATTCTTTTGTTGAGAAGGGATCCTCAACTGGCAAAGAAGCATAAAATATTAGGTCTTACTAATACAAACCATGTACTAGATACAAAAACTGCAAGTCTTTAGGTACCAGTGGAATTATAAATATTGTCATATATATATATATATATATATATATATATATATATATATAACGGGAGATGTGGATAAGTATGAGTGCTATTTTAGGTAAGGGAAGGAGTTTTCCCATTTTTTATGTTTTTTGGATGATGAAGTGAAGAGAGAGGACTTTATTACATGAGGACGCGAGGGCATGTAAGAAATATTTAAAGCTAGGAGGGTACATATGGGAGAGAATGTGATGGGATGGATAGCCACTAACACACTAAACTCTGATGATTAAGTAATGGGGTTGTGAATAATAAAAAATACTGTGCCGGTGGATAAGATTGGGGGGGCAGTTTGGGGAATTGAGGGAAAGATTTGGGGGGCAAAACCAAAAGGGAGGAAAGAAGAGGGAGCCCACAAAAAATGGTGTAGGGTAAAAGTAGGGGGTGAGGTAACAAGAGGGGGCAAGAAAGTCATAAAAGAAATTATGAGGAAAATGGATGTTGATTTTGATACCGGGTTGTAAAGGCTATCAGGTTGTCAAGCTTATGACCTCTCACTTCGGCTTTCACCTCCCACATCTGACAAACGACAAATTTATGCTGATTCTTCCCTTTATTAATAAATTTTATAGGAAAAATAATAAAAAAAAACTATTTAAAATTTAAAAGGATAATAAGGGCCCATGAATTTAGAAAAAAATAGATTGGGCAGGAGGCCTAATCTGTCATTTTAGAAATTACTGTTTACAGTTGTAAATACCATTATGGGAGTTGCGAATACCATTAGCAGAGTTGCAAATAAAAAATGAAATTGTATTTTTTATAACTCTGTCAATGGTATTTGCAACTCTTGTAATGGTATTTATAACTTTTTTAATGGTATTTATAACTCTATTAGTTATATTTGAATTCCTATAATGGTATTTACAACTATGCTAATGGTATTTGCAACTCGAATAATGGTATTTATAACTGTGCACAGTAATTTAAAAATGACAGATTGGGCCTCCTGCCCAATCTGTCTTTTTGAAAATTCATGGGCCCTTTTTATCCCTTTGAATTTCAAATGGTCTTCATTTTCCCAACTTTATATATATATAATATAATAATTCTTTTGTAATTACTTAAAAATAGTATTATCTGGGTATGAATTTATTGGTCAGATAAAAATTTAAAAAACTTATAAAAAAATTTTTAAATAAAAATTTATAGAAAAAAAATAAGTTCTAAATAAATAAGTGTTTAGATAATTTTTACCAGAAAATTTTTTATAATTAAAAAATTATTAGAAAGTGTATGATTTTATTTAAAATATAAGAGGTGAGAGAGGATAGAGAAGAGAAAAGAGAGATGAGAGATTATGTAAAAAAATAAGAGTAAAATAGTAATTAGATAATTCATAAGTTCTTTTACTGTCTAAAATCTAGTCTAAGTAACTTATCTAAAATTTTAATTTTAAATTATAGTTTAATCTAAAAATATTTTTAAATAAATATATATTTATTTTAAAAAAATTATAAATTAAAATTTAAATTAAAAACCTTTTTAAAATTTTAATTTTATGAATTTTCAACAGGCCCTTTAGCCTTAAAACATGCTGCTGCATGCTATTAATATCTAGTAATTGTTTGGATTACTACCGAGATTAGGTTTCACCAGAGGAATTAGTCTTGTAGAAATCAATATTTGAATTTATTTTAGACATATCCTTAATTATTTATAATAGAATAATGTTTATCTACGGGAAAAAATTATAGGTTCAATCACGTAAGTTAGATGTGGCAAGTCAGGTAGGTTGTGCTTGTTTAAACTAACGTGAAATTGGGCCTATATATTATTTTAGTCTATCATAAATTATACGTATTTTGGGATATTTAAATTTTAAATTCAATTCTTATAAAAGATATTTATGCTGTTTTGTTGAATTGAGTCGTATTGATGTGTAACTCAAAATGTTTTTTTTTAAATTTAATTGTTAAATATTTAATTCTATTATGTCCAATTTAATACTACTTGCAGTCTTTTTTTTAAGATTTATTTTGAATTTGTTTAGATATCTATTATATTTCTTTTAATTTTATTCTTAATTAATTATATGTCTCTCTTATTTTTTTTTACCATTATTTTTTATCTTTTTTTTTCCTACCTATTCTCTCTTACATTTATCCTCTTTATAAATAAGAATATAGTTAAAAACAAACTATATCTTTTATATATTTATTGTTTTTAACTAAATTATTTATTAACACAAAACGGCTATTTAAAATTTATAAAATAGAAGTATTTGTTTAATTACGGGCGTGTGTTTCTATGTGATTCTTTTATTTACAGCGTTTTAACTTTGAATTTTATTAAACAGAAATTGAGTCAGTTTTTCTTAATTCAACTACTATTGATTAAAAAAATATTTACAAAACACTTTTTGAAAATTTTGTTTTCTTAAATGCAAGCACTAAATACCTTGAATCAAATTTTTGTTAGTAAGTTTATGTGTGTGTGTGTTTAATCTGTTCATATGGCTATAATTTTGTGATTAATTTTCTTAATTTGTTTGGTAAAAATGAATTATTTTAATAATTTTCCCTAAACAGTATTAAAATATGAAATGAAATGAAACCCTTGGAAAGTTTAAGGAAAGATGACATGTAAAAACATGTCGCTGCGAGCATAAAATGAATCAAAAAAGGTTTTCTTTAGTTGATGAAATCCAACTTTCATAGCTTTTTTCTTTCTTGGTCCTTTTATTTTTTCACTAACTTTGTTCATAAAACTGCTTTTAGGGCAACAAAAGTGAGATTTGCTAGGGTTCTGCTTTCTACAACATGTCTGGTACACAAAGAAGCAAACCCGAAGAAGAAATAGAGAGAGAAATATTTCTTGTCAAAAATATATTATAAATAATAAAATAAAAAAAATCCATATCCTCCGAAGTTCCTCTGATCATCTTTACTTTTAAAAAATAAATAAATAAATTTTGGGTTTGATTTTGAAGGTGCAAATGTAAGATTTTGGAAGGACTGTGGTGACGAACATGACAAGATAATCTATGGGATGGAAATAAAGAGGCCATAATAACTTGGATTAAAAAATTTAAAGAGCTAGATCCAATGAGTAGGAAAAAAAAAGATAAAATTATAATTTATAGTGTCTGTAGAGTAAGGAGCTATAATATAGTTGCTTTTGTTTGTCTTGATTCATTTGTTTTTAATATGGTTCATTTGAAGGTACAGATTTGAAGGGCACTTAGATGATAAGTTAGAGTTAAATTATTCGGTACAGTCATAGGAGGAGTTAAACATAGATGGTTTTGTTTGTCTTTTGCTAGAATTATTTTTTAGTAAGTTGTATTGTTTATTTATTTTTCATATAAGTATTTGATTTAGTTAAATTTGACTATTGTTAAACTTAATTAGGATAATTTTTTTAAAAATATTTTCTGTATTCATATAAACTCATACTCAAAACACTGCTTAAGCGGCCAAAATACTTTTCATTGGAATCTATTATTGTTGGTTCTTACATACTCTATGAGTGTTATGTCATATGAATTCTATCAAATAAAAATATAATAACTCATCAATTTTAATTTTAGTTAGTTGATGACTCATATAAAATAATTTATATTATTTATTTATTTTTTAAAAAAATAAACATCTTAATTCGGTTCATATGAATTTTTATTTTTCAGAATTAATAGGTTTATTTTTGTTAAAAATAAAAAATAACATAATTTTTTTTAATTGAGTCATCAGATAATTGTTATATTTTTATTGGATAAAATTTAAATAACATGACACTCTAAAAATATATAAGTATTTTTGTACGGAGAGATTGTATTGGAGAAGAATGACACACATGTCAAATAAAAGAAGAAGAAAAAGACAAAAGAATGAGAGATGGACGGGAAGAAATGATAAGATATGAAACTTAATTTTATTTATTTATACCCATTTCATTTTTTCTTACATTAATATTTATAATAAATTATTTGCTGCAAAATTTTATCAATTTAATTATTTCATTCGAAGCAACTTAAATAATTTGCGTTGTCCATCCTTTGAATCAAAATGAGAGAATGACACTTGAATTCTAAAAGATCAATTTAATGATAAATAAATCCATAAAAACTTTGTTAAAAAATAAGTTGTAAATATTAATTCAAATAATTATAAATGTGGAAGTCTGCTTGCAAGTAAGACGCATGTAGTATGTACTATCTAAATTGATACTTATAACACTTTTAACAACTTTTTTTTTTTTGTGGAAAAATAATTAATAGGATAAAAATACATACAACACTCTAAACTAATTTTAGAAAGTAATTAACACCTAAAATTAATATCTCAAATTAATTTTAGAGGTGTGATCAGCACCCTAAAGTATTTAAATTACTACAATTTTATATTTTTACTGATAAAAATATAAATTTTTATCCGATCTATATCACATAAATTTTTTATTTCAATACATTATTATTTAAAATGTCATATGTGTCATATTGTTTAAAAAAGAGTAATGAATAAACACTAAAATTAATATTGTGTAGAATTTATATATGAATATTGAAAAATTTTATAATTTATTTAGTGTAATTTATTAAAATAATATTACCGATTTAATATTTTAAACAATAATATATTAAAATAAAAAATTTACGTAAATGTATCAAATAAAAGTTTATGTTTATATCAGTGAAGAGGTAAAATTATAATAATTTAAATATTTTATAGTGTTAATTATATATCTAAAATTAGTTTAGGATACTGATTATACTTTTAAATATTTTAGAGTGTTAATTAATTTTTTAAAATTAATTTAGAGTACTAAATATACTTTTATACTAACTAATATATTATATGAAACTTTTGGAACCTAACTATATTTTTTAATAAATATATTTGTTCTAAAATATTTTAAAAATTTGTAAAGTTGATTTCAAAAGTCTTAGGACTCAAATTGTAATTTTACACTTATTTTGTAATTTAAATTCTTTACAAAACATTAAATTTTTAATTTCAGAAATGAACTGTAATATTTCTTTTAAATTTTATTCAACTGTGGAGAGTAAAACTTCATAGTACCTCCTCGGTTTCCAAGGTGGATTGGTTAGGATATATTAAACGGGGTCCATGGATATTATCGAAAACGGCAAAAACAGTTCTTGCCCAATTGTAAGACAACTAATCAGTATTAACAAAATTAATAAATACAATTTATTTTTAATTTGCAGGCACACTTTCTCGGATAATTTTGAGCCGTGATGTATTATCTATTTATAAATACTCTATTGCAATGTTTTATATTACATATAAAATTATTTTAAACCAGGGGCCTTTATATTTTATTCCTCAATATTTCAAAATTAAGGAAATTTAGATTTCAAGTTTTTTATTGTATTATTTCATTTAGTAAGTGTATATATATATATATATATATGAACTTTACAATAAACACACTAATCATGACGTCACCAAAATATACTATTCATTTTAGAAAATGCATGAATCTTATGTTTAGTTACTGATAAAAAATTTATACAAAAATATAATATTATCAACATAAAGCACTATAAAAGAATTAAAAAAAATTATACTATTAACACATATTATGAATAAAAATAGGATAAATATACAATTCAAATAAAGAATGATACGTTTATTTTTAAAATACCCGTTTATGATACTAATATTAAAAATTAGTTACTAGTTATATGTTGATTGAAACATGTAAAATTTCAATTATACCTAGGATTAAAAAATTAAAAAAACTACTCATGTCATAAACATATTTATTATGAGATACATACCCTACTTTACTATACCAATAATGTATTTTAACATTTATATAGTTTGTATTTTTTTTATCTAAAATGTTTTAAAACAACTTAATATAACTTGTAGAAATTAAAGTTTAATGTTTTGGATGCTTGTTATGAATATCTTCGTAATACTTTTGCAATATTTTTTCAAAATTCATTAGTTTATGTTTTTTTTTTAAAAAATAAATAAATAAAGCATAATCCAAATCGAACTATAATTCTTCCAGCTGTGTGGGTGTACTTTACGAAATGTAGGCTTACGAGAGTAGGCAATTTTTTGTCGTCAATGCAAATAACGTGTTCATTTACTTTTATATATTTTTATATGAAATATTATGTACTATATAAAAAATTGTCACCTTTATGTAATACAAGCTTACAAATTTTGACACTAATGTCCTCCAGAAACCCCACAAAACAAAGATTACGAGTTTGAAGAAACTTTGGGGTAATAATTTGACTCCCTGAAATTATTAACTCCATGTGCTGAGAATATCTTTTTTATTCTTTTCGTTTTTTGGTTTAAGTTCAAAGCACAACAGAAAAGAACACGTGCGGTAATACTTTCTTAATGAAGAAGAAGCAAACACGTCATCGATCTCCCTTTACAACCACACACACACACAAATATATATATATATATATATATATATATATATATATGTATGTATGTATATATCCTCATTCCGAGTTTTATAGTAAGTATATATGCATAGAATCCTGTTTGATTTTGCGGAGTTTTATACATATTGGCTGTTGACTGTTTAATATAATCTTTCTCTTTTATCCATACTTGTGATCGGCCACGAAACAAAGGCAAACTCTATACTGTTTATTAAAAAAATAATAAAAAATGTTTGATATAATTTGAATATATACAAAGAAAATTATTAGTAAATGAGTCACTGAGAAAGATGAATAATACATTATGAAATTTAAAAAAAAAATTAAAAATGATACTCACTAAAATTATTGAACGTAATATTTTAGAGAATGATATGCTCTTAGTGTCCTTATAATATAAAAATTATTTATATAATTTAAAAAGATTAATAAAATTAAATAAATTATTTAATTATAATATATGTGATATAATTTTTTTAAAATATTTTTTGTCTAACATTATATTATATACTAATTTATAAGTTAGCTAAATTAATTTAGTAAAAAGTGATGAATAAGAGATATAAATTATATTACGGTATTATATTTATAAATAAAATTTACTTTTAAAAAAATATTGAGAACGGACTAATTAGTAAGGAGCTATGACAATGAGAAAGGGTATCGATCAAATAATTGAATGTGTATAAAAATAGGGAAAAAGAGGGGGGCAATGAAATGAGATCCATCCAGAGAGAGAGAGAGAGAGAGAGACAAAAGTGAAAATGAGAAGAAAAGTGAGAAGTGGGGGAAGCAACAAAACGAGGACGCAGAGTGCGATGGGGGAGTGTTGCTTGCAGATCAATGCAAAGATTTTTATTCTAATGGTTCCCCTTTCACCTATAACACATGCCCCCCCCCCTCTCTCTCTCTCTTCATTTGCATTTAGATGTTGATGTGAATTCTTGGCCTTTTCTTTCTACTTTCAGCCCTTCCCTTTTCTTCCGTACTTTCCCTCCTTCCACAATATTCATTCCTATTCCCTCTCCCAATTATACACCCCCTTGTTAGTTCCCTAGCTAGCTCCTCCATCCACTTGATAAGAATCTGACTTCTTTTTAGTTAAAGAAGTATGAGTTTCAATTTTACTGCTAACGTAGGATATCATTCGTAGATAATTTATAAGTCTAAGTCTCTTTATAAATGTTTTATTGAATCATGAAACCTACTTAGGTTTTACTTCTGCTAAATCCTTAGGACGTAATTCATTTTATTGAAAAAAAAAATTATTAATTAGTTAATGGCTTATTTGGATAAACGTAGGTAAAAGTAACTTTTTATCCTAGTTGAATTTAACAAATTGAAGTTGAAAAAAATTTAATTAGTATAATATAATTTACGTTTGGATAAATTTTTATAAAAATATTAGTTTGACATAAATTTATTTTAATAATTTATTAAAAATTTAGTTTTAAAAGGTTTAAACTTAAAAAAAACAAAAAAAAAAAAAAGTCAAAGCAAAAAAAGAAAGTGCCTTTAACTTAATTTTTGACAACACCTTCTTCTTCTCGAAAGCCATATATTTTGGCACAAACTTACTCTTTAACCTTAAACGTCAGTTTTCAAGATACAAATCGTGATTCTAAACATGCTCTAATTTGTTGATTAATGTCGTACGCCCCCTTCAATACCTCTCTCCCATTAATCCCTAATAACTCACCCAATTATACACACCCTTATTAGTTTGCTGATCAATCCACTTGAGAAGAACATCTCACGGCCAACTTGAGAAACTTGTCAATAATTTATACTCACTTGATTAGGAAGAAAGAAAGAAAGCATGTATGTTAGTTGAAGGGTTGATTATTTGGCTATTGGATTTCAATTCAAGTGGTAATGCCCCATAGACTTCGATCACTCTCTTGTACTTGTTCTCTACTTTACATTTCCCCCCCTAGAGTCCAATACATGATTATGTTTTGTTATTATTCTGATTTGATTTTTCCTTAAAGTGCTGAAATATATTATAGTTTGTAATAATGCCTAATCTTATAAAAAAATAATTGTACAAAAATTCATATCTAAGGGGTTGGTCCACAATATCAGCTTTTTACTTACCATTCTTCATATGATGAAACCTAATAATTCTAACCTCCCTATCAATTCAAACTCACTATAACTTCCTCCCATTATTTGCATTAAGAAAAGTGTGTTTGTCTGTGTGTGTCTGATTTGCTTGGAATATTTAAGCGCCATAAAGTTTTGGTTCTTCATAATTGTGTAATTAGAACCTTTTTCTCTATGCTCATGAATTCTAATCATGAAGTTAATTAATTTCCATTAACGTAATCCTTATAATCTGAATTGATTGGGGCCATTAATTGGATCTCTTGTTTCAAAATATCATTTTTGTCCAATAATGATACGAGATTACAAATAAAATTAAACCTAGTCCCTTTCACCTACATAGGAAGTCACATGTCATTAGACAAAGAGGCCATTAACACTTATTATTTTTATAGAATGTTGTATTTCAATTTGCAACAATATCAATAGACAATCTTATTTGCTTTTCAAGATTATCAATAGACAATCTCACACTCACGCCACAACACATAAAATAATAAGTCCTAACAAATGCAAACAATGCAAGCTAGGAAAGTACAATTTTGTCTGGGGCATGAGTTTTTTTTTTTTTGCCAAATGAGAAAATTCAATGTCCAACAAAACGAGAATATGCTGAGAAATAAAAGGGAAATTAAAAATAAAAAAAAGTAGAGAAAAAACAAAATGTGGCGTATATTTAGACACGGAGACCCTTTGGTTTGATGTGTGTCTAGTGTGTCATGATAGCAAAGAAACAAAGGCAACTTTGTTTTTCGCCAAGACAGTGCTGTTAGTGTTTAGTACCCAAGACCATTATTATCACTACTTAACTAATTCTTGAATTGAAAATTAAAAAATGGATAGGAATAACATGACTCCATGGGCTCATGTGATCTGTCGTGTCTTCTTTGTTACGATTCATGGGCAATTAATCCGTTCTTGCCATCTCATTCAAAACAGAATCACAAAAATCATCTTCAATCTTATAAATTATTATTATTTAGTAATTATTTTTTGGATATGCCGAGTATAAAGAGATTATTGCAGTTACAGTTATATATAATTTTATTCTAATCCAATTTCACTTCACAAAGATGGCCGGCTACAAATTAAAACAAAGAAACCAACTGTTATTTTAACCGTTTATTTATTGGATATTGAGTTTAAATTTGTGTGAATGTAATAAATATTTTTGTAAAAATTACTCTCAATTAAATCGGATCTGACATAATCAGATACCTATATAAAAAAGAATAAAGGTAATAACTTTACTTCAAAGTCATAACAGAATTTTAACTTTCTTCAAAATTTGGAGAATGAGTCAAAATGAGAATCGAAGGATAATATATTGTTTGCTTCAAAATCCTCATAACCTTAATGGAGGGTCCTAAGTATGGACACGAGTGTTTTACTAACCACTCGATTTATTGATTGGTTCGAAAGTAGAAGAAACAAAGAATCTGATCCGAATCAAAATAAAAGAACGGTGAATATTGTGTCAAATGTCCCAAAAGGTTGAAATCTCTCCACAAATAAAAAGTTGCAGAAAAAAAAAATGAACGATCCACAAGCTCACTTAGAAATCGATTCCTTTCATCTTAAAAAGGACCAATTTTAACTATGGTTACAAGTTAGAACGAGGAAAAAAAATTATATTGGTTATTAAAGGTCGAGGATTTTAAACTTGTGGATAAAAAAAATTAGGTTGAGAGAGTTGTCTAATGAAACCTAATAATACTATTTCATTTTTTATTTGAATTAGATAACTAATTTATAAAAATTTAAAAAATTAGTTACATTTAAAAATATTTATTAATTTTTCTAAATTACTATATTTGATTATTTATATTAAAATTACCTATATTGATAAAAATTCTCTTTAATATGTATAATTAATAAAAATAATTTATGAAAAAAATTATAAATTTGAAGAATAAAGTAAAGTAAGTTTTGTATTTTGAACAAATAAAAACGGTCCAATTAGGTTTTATATTTAGAATTAGAGGGAGTACTTGAGTAATACCCCATATACTCTCTTTAGCTCTAGTTAAAGGGTTTATTTTGATTCTAAATATGAGACCTCAATCATTTTTATCTGTTATATTTATAATTTTTTTAAAATTATGCCCTATAATTATATATATTAAAAGGGTTTTTAATTCAAATGATTAAAAAAAATATATTATGAAAATTAATAAATATTTTTCAATTAATTTTTTTTTATTTTCTGTAAATTAGTTATTAAAAGTTGGATGGAGTAAAGTAATTAAGATCATGGAACAAATAAATTAAAGTAGTGGGCGTGTGCGGTTCTGTTTTCTGCATCTTTTGATGTTATTTGGTTCAATGGTTCGGGGTGAGGTTCCCCCCAGTTTGTGGGAAAAGGAGGCCATTTTAAAGAAAAGGGGTGTTCTCAGATAATAAGAACCTCTCAATGATGATGAAGTACAGCTTCTTTTATTCTTATTTTGATTTTTGACCCAAAACAAATTGGTCCCATTTATACAAGGAAACCCATGCATATATGAATATTCTCAACACTTTGTTCCATAGTGAAAAGCACCATCCTCATTATAAATTAATCTAATTTGATTGATTGAAGTATATTTGAGCTTTATTATAATTTTGTTTGGGGGGGGGTCATTATTGGAGTGCATATGTGATCCAATTTAGATCCTTAGTTGTCAAATATTGACTAATACAGTTAAACAGAAATAAATCTGGCCACAAATAAAAAACCAACATTTAGAAAGTAATGTCTAATATCCACAATTCAATTTCTTATGATTCTCACTTTGCCCCCTGATTTCATATTTTTTCTTATTTTTTTGGGTACACAAACATCATGCTAATTTACAATTGTAGAAGATTCCATTTAACCTGTAAGGAGCAAGAAATATTACAAAACAAATATGTTACAGTAATTTTTTTTCTAATATTCTAAAAATATTATATTATATTTTAATTTCAAAATATAAAAATATGATATTAAATGATTAAAATTTATTAACATCTAATTAAATCACCATTAAAAAATTGTTGTTGAATTAGCATTTTCTATTAATGCGATTAACGATGTTAAAATTAATAGATTAAGAATATACTTTATAAATTTAAAGGATTAAACTAAAATTTGATATAAATTTAGATGATCAACGTATACTTTAGCTCTCCCAACAAGACAAAACAAATGTTTTGAGTTCAACCAATAAAATTTGATATATTTAGTAGATGACTGAGTCATTTAAACGTGATATATTGTGTTCGAATCAGGCCGTGTGTATAAAAAAAACTTTATTGGGAGAGTCTAAACACACTTTAGTGATCTCTATACTTTAGGAGGATTAATTTTTACTATTTAATCTATCGGCTAAGGAATACTGTAAAATTTATAGGAAAAAAAAAATGTTGTGTTCAAAGTTCATCCCAGTGCCATTATAAATTCAGCCTCAACAATGGACGCCATATGCAACTATTTGGGCCCAAAAGAAAGAACTAGAAGGGCAAGGAAGCCCGCAGACAAATAAATCAATTTACAAAACAAATTAGTTATATATATTGTATAAAAAAATTAGTTATATATATATTAGTATAAAAAAATTAGTTATATATATCTTACCAATGATAGTTGGTACAGATAGTAAAGAACGGGCTTGTATCTCATAAGAATACGAGTTTGATTCCTACTGCTGTCGTGAGGGCTCATTTAGTAGACAATTTTATAAATCTCCTATAAGTACTCTCTAAGCTCTAGGGCCGTGTCCTAGTCTTGATGAGGGACTGGTGTTCAACGTATCTAATTTTTTTGTACAAAAAAATATTAGTTATATCCTGGGCCCAGAGTGGCCCAATCTAATTGTTTTGGACTTTTGGTCTTGATAGTAAAACAAATTGGGTTGTGACGATCTCTTGGCCAAAAAGCCCAAAATGGGTCCCCACCAGGCCGTTGAACTCAACAACCCGGGTCGAAGCTTCTGATTAGAGTGTTTTTTCACGGTTTACTGACTTTACTCTCAAACTCTCTCTTCGTTCTTGCAAAACACTTGCTTTCCTCTGTTGCTTCATGCCTCTTCGGTAGAAACTAGGACTATACTGCTACCTAGTAAAGCTTGTACTCCTTTCTTCTCTTCTCTGAGTTCTGAATTAAATTTCTTTTGGAGTTTACTTTGTTCTGGTGATTTCTTCGTTGGTTTGTGACTCATATTTTGTTGGATTACCAAAAGCTGTAAGTAAATTCAGGAGTAGTTTGTTTTGAAGTTCATTGCTTAAACAGATTTCTTTCTTTCGTTCCTGAACATTCATTATTGGACTGTATAAGCTCTTCTATGTGGTTATTGTTACCTTGTGGCTATTGATTCTTGAATTATTTCATTTACTTGCTTCTCTGTTCGACTTATGTGATTGTGCAAAATACTGTAGCTTAGGTTTTCCCGATGTTATGTGTTAAACGAATTGCCAGAAAGACACAATCGATACTTCTTCTTCTTCTTAGGATGTTTGTACACTTGTACGTCATAAACGAAATGTATTTTCTTTGATCAGTGTACGAAAGGAAATGATGCTCATTTTGAGACCAAGAATATGGCCATTTTCAGTTCTGTAGATTTTCCTTCAGTTCGGATGAATGTGGCCATTTTGTTATTGACTTGTACTGACCGATGTCAATATTTACTTGCATATATTCTGAATTGTAATTAATGTCTGACTGCCAGCTATCGATTGCAGCCAAGGTCATCTGGTAAAGTCATGGATACAGATGAGGAGTTGTCAATTGTTCTCGAACTATCTAAAGATGACTTTTTCTTTGATAAAAAGGAGGTAAAAAGTGAGATGACGGATTTTTTTTATATGTTGCCTTACTATTTATTTTTGGCATTAGTCTCTCTTTTTAATCACATATGATTTTCAGGGAAGCAATTGATTTAATATTAGATGTAGGAATAACGTACAATACAAGGAAATCTATGTTCTTGCTAAGAAACACATAAACTCTGAGTTTGTAGGTGGCATACTGTCCTGTGTTGCTCATTAAATAGTTTTAAGCATGAGAAATTTGACCTTTATATGGAAGCACACCACATGTTATGTTGTTGTGTGTAAATTGTAAACACAATAGGTTACCTCTGTCAGGAAGCTATGCTGATTCTGATTTCAAGAGTAATAATCCTTTGGCCTTTCCTTAATTGCTCTTATTGAATTGTGTCCTAAGTTTTTCTTATATCCAACTGATTAACATTTTTTTATCAGAAATTACTTCGAAGTAAAGGTTTTAGTTCCAAGGAACGAGTGTGTCTCCAGAGCTCTTCAAAGCCAGGTTGGATGAGTGATTCTGTGAAAGTACTGGTTCAGATTGCAAGAATCATACATTTGAATGAGGTTGATTCCGTTACTCCTCCCAGAACTACTTAAATTTAATATTGTTCTAAAAACATGTCTAGAGTTATATACAAGCGATGGTTTGTTGGATTAGGAGACTCTTCACCTTATTAGGGTTACTCTCACAACCTTGCACTTTTAAGCTCCCGTATTATGTAATCAAAGTAACTTCTTGATCTATTTAACAGGGAAAAGTGGAAATAAATTGCACCCAATTTTCCCCCACCCTCCTGTCATTCTAGGGATTCCAACTCATTAAATAACTGATTTTACTGAATTTCAGGTGGAGCTTTATTTTGCTGATGATGCAAGTATATCAGGGGAATTTTGCAGCCCTAGGAATGAGTTAGAGGCTCTCAATTACATCATTTCACTCCTTGACACGTTACTTTCTAGTTGTAAGCATCCTTACACAAATATACTGCAAGAGTTGCGGACAACAATTCTTGCCTTAATTTCTGATTTTGGGGACAAGAACAGTTTGGGAGCAATAGTCGAAAAGCTTAGATGTGAACAAGAAGAACACCTGTTAGAATGGGGTAAAAGCAATGGTGTAAGGACACAATTACAGATAGCATGTAAGTTCCATTATTGCATATTTAATTTTCATTTTCTAATGTTCTTTAGTTGCACGGGGATGGTTTTGTTTGCTTAGACAACGATAATTTTAATCCATATTGATGACTTTTTTTCTTTTCTTTCTTTCTTTCTCTTTTTTGCCTACACTTTATACCAGATGTCAAAGGAGCTGGTCGAGGTGCCATAGCTGAAAAAGATCTTAAAGTTGGAGATGTTGCTCTAGAAATTCCAGTATCCATTATCATCAATGAGGAGCTTGTGCGTGAAACTGATATGGTACTAGTCCTTGTTGAAAAAAGCTTGAACATTTCTCATTTAAAATTTCTTTATGAATCCTACATTGACCAACTGCCATAATTGGAAACAACTAATGGACTACGATCAATTATATGTAATCATGTCTACATATATTCTACCTTTAACATTCTATGTCCTGCTATAGTGTTTTAGACTCATAATAGATATTCATACCCTATATATCTGAACTTCATTTATCTCAACTCTGTTTTTCAAAAAAACAATTTAGCATGAAGCTAGAAAAATGTGCATAAGTAAAAATCTTGTGTCTGTTACTCCATATTCTCAAATACTGATTGTTGCCAGTCTTACTCTTCACAGTACTGTGTCCTCAAGGAAGTTGAAGGTATATCATCTGAGACAATATTGCTATTATGGAGCATGAAAGAGAAGCACAATCAGGATTCAAGATTCAGAATTTACTTTGACTCACTCCCAGTAACATTTAATACCGGTAATCTAACAGCTGACTTATGTCATGTACTGCACTCGTATACACATTAATTCTGTATTGTTGAGCTTCACAAATACATAAAATATCCATTCATTCTAAAATAGTTAATTGTATCAACCCAAATTGCAAGTCAGGATGATTGAAGCTCTTTATACTTCAGCATCTACAAGTGACTAAGTGCGCTGTTATAACTCTGGTTCACCTTATAGGCATCCCAGGAGTATTTTTCTTTCTGTTTCATAAATTTCCCAATTGCTCTTGTAAGCACTCCCCCTAGGATTGCCTTCCTTATCAACAGTGGATGATTGTGTGCATGCACTGACAAATAGACTGAAGAGTATTTGCCGTTAGATACCTCAAAAACAATATGGTTTTGGCTAAACTATAGATGCACCTGTGTATTATTGACACATATAACATCTATCTGCATAAATATTACTCAGGGTTGAGCTTTGGTATTGATGCAATCACAACATCAGAAGGAACCTTGCTCTTGGAAGAGATAATGGAAGCAAGGGAGGTAATTGTGTGTTCCCTCGTTTTCATCTCTTGATTGATCACATGTTTACATTGAAAATCCTACTTCTTTTGGGTTTCAGAGTAAATCCATAAACCTAAACTTATCAATTTATTTGGTTATTGGTCTTAAATGTCATTTAGCATGCTTCATACCCCGGCTCTCACTTTTAGAATTCACTTAAAGATAAGAAAGAATTTGGGCATTGTCTAGAATACGACCCTGTTTAAATAAAGTTTGGTTGAGGTAGTTTCAAATTTTACACAAGCTGCAAGGTTTATCCTTTCATTGTGCTAATTGTTTCCCACCTCCAAAAGAATGATGTTTATATTTTTACTTTATTTTGTGGCAGCACCTTCATGCTCAGTATGATCAATTATTCCCTACCTTGTGCAATGCTTTTCCTGATATATTTCCACCAAAGCTGTTCACGTGGGAGGAATTTCTATGGGCCTGTGAACTCTGGTACTCAAATAGTATGAAGATAATGTTTTCTGATGGAACTTTAAGGACTTGTTTAATTCCGATTGCTGGATTTCTTAATCATTCGGTATGTATATTCTCTCTCTTTCTTGTGTCCCCTCCTTTCGTCCCTCTTTCTATAGTTCATCCCCTGTTCCAAGAAATGTAAGATTTAATGTTTTCCAAATATTGTGATTCAGTGAGTAAACCAAACGTAGTTAAAATTCAAATTACAAAGACTTCAATCACCTTGTAAGATATGCATATATTTTTCTGGAACAGAATTAGCATTGCATTTCTCCATGCTTCCCTCTTTACCAATTTAGATTATTTGTCGTGCTTAAGGTGCTCACACAGTCTGGTTCCTGACTACAGCTGTGCCCACACATTCTGCTTTATGGCAAAGTAGATCCTGCAACAAATTCATTGAAATTTCCTCTTTCAAGACCCTGCAGATCTGGAGAAGAATGCTGTTTAAGCTATGGGAACTTCTCTAATTCTCATTTCATTACCTTTTATGGTTTCTTGCCACAAGGAGACAACCCATACAACGTCGTCCCACTTGGTAATGTCATGCATCTCTCTTCTCTCCATATGTTGCTCATTTTCAGTAATGTCTAATGATTGTTTGATGCTGCCATCTGTCTTCTGGAATTTAGTGCTGCTATTGTAAGATTTTCAGAGCTCATGTTTTCTGGTAGAGATGCTTACCGTCGTCCTTGTGCAGACATTGATGCTTCTGGCATTGATTCTATGGAGGATGAACCGTCGTCCAGCTGGACCAATCACATGGTGCGGGGTACTTGGCTCTCCAACAACCACAATTTGTACTACTATGGCCTCCCCTCCCCATTGTTGGACTATTTTCGAAGATCTCGAGATCCCATGTTGCATACTAAGACCTTTGTAATGCCCATTCTCTTGATAATTTTGACATTTCATGCGATTATCCACCTCTGTTTAGCAGTTACTGCAACAATTATAAAAATGATTGCTTTTTTTCATAACATGAATGTGATTTCCCTTGCAGTTGCAAGGGGACTTGGAAAATGAGCTGGAAATGCTAGAAGATCTCAGATTTATCTTCGAAAGCATGATGGACAATTTGGATGACACAAGTCTTGATGACAGGTTATGATGGCATATTGGCATTTGATAGTGTTTGCGCCTCATTATGAGCTAATATATAAGTTTCTCATGTTGATACAAAATTATTTTTGTTTATTTTCAGAGAAAACTGCAGTTGGGGTGAAAAATTGGCAGTGGAGTATAAAATTCAACAAAGACGAATTGTCTCCTCTATCTCAACTTCATGTAATACTGGTATCGATATGGTAAAGAATGAACTGTGCAAGTGCATGGCTGAGGACATCCGAGGGTAATTGATTGGTTTGGATCAACGCTTCTTCCGTTCCCCAAAAAAAGGTGCTTTTTTTCGTTTTCCTTTTTTTAACTCTGTAAATGAATGATGAAAACAATGACACGATTTTCTCAATTGGAAAATTTATCAATTTGGGCCATCTAATCTAAATTGAACTATATGGCTTTATCAAGTGTCATTTTCTGCCTAAGTGGCTGACTTTAATTAAGGAATATTCTAACAATTACCAGACGCATTAATCAAAGGAAGAAATCGGCTTGAGATGTATCCTTAAGCCACATGATCTATTATTATTAAGCTTAGTTTCCTAATCCAGAATTCGTGTACCTACAATTATTATTAGGATAAGTTCACGAGACTGTTGACTTCAGAGGTGTCCCCCTTAATTCTGTCGAACAAAACCAAGTGATTCATGGCGTTCCAGATCCGATTTTAAGTGCGGCTCTAGTTTTACAGTATCATCCAATGACAGTTTATGTTCAATTTGTGACGTTTGGCTCCTTTTTGTTATGAGCCTTGAAAAGTTATATAAGCAGATTTTTGTTGTTATTAAAGCATAGGTATTCTCAACAATTCTATTGGAGAAACGATATGGACAGTTACTAAATATAGGCATTTTTTGTTCTCAAAAATTCAAAATAGGCGGAACCATTTTAATCACACTTTCTAAAAATCTTAATGCATCTGTGATTAATTTATTACTTTATCAATATACGGTTTATGGGGACAAAACTACTTTAGAATCCGCGCCGTCATCATAATTGATTATTGAGTTGATAATTACACCATGATATCCAGACAATAAATATTGTCGTACTCTATTATAAACAATTGGCCATAGCTTGAGGAAGAAGAAGATAAGAATGACAGATAGAGATAATAAAAGTTTAATAGTATCAGGGGATTTTAAAAATTGAATTTTTTCGTAAAAATAATTATTATCAATACTTTTCAAAAGTTTTGTCCTTATGTTATTGAATTTATGGGACATCTATCTGTCATTTTCCACTTTTATTCAACGAGGCGTTGGATGTTGCAGTTTTCGAAGGGTCAACAGAAGCAAAGCCAACCAAAATTAATAATGAATAGTGTCTATCATTGAAGTAGTCATGTATACTATTATAATTGTTATGACGTGGATTTGTCTATTTTGCCCTTTTCATGCAATGAACAAAGAGCTACATCTATAGGTAAATTAAGAATGCCCCCGCATAACTTGGCAGTTATTAGTTACTATGTGTTTGTTTGGGGGAAAAACATTTAAAAAGGTATTTTTTTATGCAGTACGAGAAAAATTTATATCACATTTATTTTATATAACATAAAATCACTTAAAATAAATTAATCTATAAGTAAATCCTTTTCATTTGTTCTCCTGCATGTGATTTATTCTACACTCTTATCAACAACTCATAATTCAGTAATTAATATTAATCATTAACACTGTTTAGAACAAATCACATTATTTTAAAATAACGATGGTGATGAGCAACATATTTTTTTTGTCAACAAATTAGAAAAATTCATTCTTTAAAATTTATAAAATACTTTCTCTGTTTTATGGTATGAGATTTGGTTTTTGGTTTTCTAATTCTTAAGAGTTTTTTTTTTTAAGTCCAAAAAAAGTCTGAGAGTTTTGAACCCCGAATATGCAAAGAGTTCTGAGGCATCGTGAGAGTTTCAACAGGTGATTGAAACTCTTCACCGGAAACGATAAACAGTCACATGCTGTCCCAAAAACAATTTGGAGATAAAGAGGTTCCAATCGCATTAGCCTCTCTCGCTCCCCACTCTCAGGTTTCTCTCTCTCTCTTCCTTTCTTCTGTCATAGAAGAGAGAGAACAAGAACCCACCAGCAATCCATCTCCCCCAACATCAATTATTCTTCACATTATAATCTTTACCGTTAAATAATTGGAGTTGGGTTGGATTTGCTTGTTATTCGGATCAACTAATTGATTTGTTTTGGGTGCTGTTCTTCAACATGATGTTGCCTAACAGTTTTGATCTCTGGCAAAAGGATGCTTTCTTCTCCGCGGCCGAGGAGGTCCAGGAATCAGCTGATAGGTATCTTTCCGGTTGGATTGTTTTGTAATTTTAACCTCGATTAATTACATGATTTAGGATGCATTTCATGCATATGTGGAATTTCCGTTTTACAAAATTTTTTATACCCTTCTCTCTTGATTTCTTGTTTTTCAGAATGGAATCCACATACAGGGCATGGCTAAGAGAGAAGAGAGAACTGACCCAGTACTTAGATGAACTATGTAGGGAGCTACAAACTGCTTTGGGTACTGCGAAATGGCAGGTATATTACTTTTCTTTTTCAGTTCTTTAATGCAGTTTCCTATTGCATATTCTCAAATTAGTTTACTCTCTCCCTTTGTTCCTACTTTGTCTTCAAAATTGAATCTTTTTTTTTAACTTTCTCTTATTTGTAATTTTCTGTTTTGAACATGCTGTAATAGTTGGAAGAGTTTGAGAAGGCTGTCAAGCTAAGCTGCAGGCATCTTGATGATGAGAATGCAACCACTAGGCATAGACAGTTTATTTCGGCCATTGAAAACCAAATTTCCCATGTTGAAGCAGCATTAAGAGAATCTTTTATTGAGGAAGGAAGACAATCCTTCCGCTGGGTTAATCTGGATGAAGAAGATCAGGATGATTTCGCTGCATTTTTGTCTGGAACCTCTCAAATCATGCAGGGTGCTAAGGATGAATGCATAGAACTCACTCCTTCCATGAAAAATACACTTACGGAGAAACAGATCAACAAGAAAGACAAAGTCTTTGATGTAAATGCTTCGTGCAATGGAAATATCTTTAGCGGCAAAAAAGCAACAAAGGATTCCATTTCCATCAACAAGGATGTAAAGTACATTATAGAAATAAAAACAGATGAAGTTTCTGGAACTAGTGATGATATAGTTTCTCAAGCAGGCACAACAACTAATATAAGGAAGACATATAGTTCTCCAAAATTTGGGGAGTTAAAAATCATGATTGCTGATGAAGATGAACAGAGAAATAAACTCATCCATGCTACTGATGGAAACTCTAAAGGAAAAGGGTTCAAATCTGGCTTCTGGAAACATAAATTTGAAGAATATCCTCAGGCAATGCGGGCAGTACATATGTTCAATCAGGTTAGACTAACTAGTTTTGAAAAAAGAGATACATGCAAAAGAAAGCTAGAAATTTTGTTCTATACATGTTATACTTTGCTTAGAGTCACCAAATGAGAAAGTTTGTGCCAGTAGCTGAGATTTCAGTGGGTTGCATTCAAGGAAGTCTTAATCAGATTTTTATGCTTTGCAGTTTTTTGGTCGTATTGGTTGTTTCCAAGGACAATTCAATAGTTCCCTACAGTTGCGATCCCACTGTTCTGTTTCAATTATGCTTGCTCTAATGCTTATCATGTTTCTCATCGGTAAGGTTTCATTTTCTTGTTCTTTATGAATGCTTAACCGCTTAAAATTGGCTACATCAAGTTTGCAATTGTTTTATGTTGATGTTTTGTTATTCTTTGGTGTACTCTACTAACCAAAATGGGATAGAAGACACGGGCCCAATTTTATCTGTGAATCATGTTCTCCTACATATAATGCATATAAGATATTGATATTCCTTGTTCTCTGATTTTCTGATTCAAGACAAGTTGCACAACATAGCTATGGCTATAGGATTTGTACTTGAGTAGATCACTGAACAGAACTATGAACTTTTGATGGAAGTCATGCCAGTGTCCTGGGAAAATCTTAATTAGATATTAGATCTGAGATCATAGTTTCTATAACTAAAAATTTTAAAGTGTCAATCTTTCATTGTTAATTTCCTATTCTGCCCCATTAGAAATTTGATGGATTGACCTCTTGTTCAGTTATTGCTTACACTGTATACAAATCTAAGTTGTCAAGTTTACCATCAGTGGTTATCTGTTCTGCACTTTACTCTCAAATTACAACCTGCATTTCTTCCCCAATAATTTATATCATGGCGAATATTGTATCACACCGCACAGCATTATATCTTTTTGGCATGACTTGATTCAACATGTTTGTAGGTTTTTACTTCTGCTTTGCTTTTGTTTTGTTTGACATTCTATTCAACCTTTTGATTTCCTTATTCTCTGAATTAAGCCTTGCTAATCATGGACTTAATAATATGCAGTTCCCTTTGTGCTTTATTCAACTTGAGTTAAAATGCTGCTCCACTTAACCATATGAAGAGGTATTCCTACAACCTTGGTTTATTTATTTATTTGGAATGAAAAATATATGTCTCTGGAACTGGGGGCAAATGGACAATGGTTGATTATAGATGGATTTTGATGGATGCTTAACAACATGACACATTGGCCTGTTTAGAATCTCATTGAATTTTTTTTTTTTTGGGAAAGATCAAATCTATCAAAACTCATTTTATAGTTGCCCCATTAATCTAAACGTGCACAATTCATTCATTATTTGAAAGATGGTTTCTCTCATTTTCTTGTCTAATTTCACCATACAACAACAACAACAACAAGGCCTTATCCCATTAAATGGGGCTATTTCACCATATTGCACCAAAATCCTATGAACCAAAAATTCTGAACTTGGAACATAATCAAACCAGAAAATAATTGTCAGTACAAATGTTGTTTTATACAAGAAGATTAATCTCTTTTGTCAATTCAAAATAGATAATTACATTGAAACAACTAAAATATTTTGTTTAGTGTATGCTCTTAGTAGATTGAATTGTATTAGATATTGTGCCTGATCGACTATGGATCCTGAAAAAAATATGTCAACTTCACTTGTGCTTATTTAAGCAGAAATAGTAAGGCTTGAACCCCTTAAGATGAAACACTTTGACTTTTAACTAGCCACATTAACTAATATATATAGCTCATAGGCTACTAGAGAACGATTGACCAATAAGTTGTGAGTTATATGAATTTGCTGTGGATAAATTGCATTGCCCTTTTCAATCAGATTGGCGATTATGGTTAATTTGCTTATTAAGGTCTTTTAAATCAGCTCGAAGCCATATTTGGACTTTTGCACACAACAAAACATAGATTCCTTATTTCGCTCATTAGCCCAAACATATAAAGGCAATTTCTTCGGCTGAAAGATAGGCAGCCTACTGTATCTGAGATTATGTAAAAAAATTCCAATAACCCAGCTACTATGGGAAGACATTTCATTGGTCTTTTTGGGGTTTTGCAGGGTTTCTCCTGACCTAATTATGGATGACATTTTTTGAGGTTACTGGTCGTGTGTTCATTTACATGTAACGGAGCTTCCCTTGGTTGGCATCGGGAAAAGGTTGGCGAAAAGGACAGTAACAGTAATTCTCACTATATATTATCAGGAACCTGAGCTAGGTTGAATTTAGCTAACGGGAATATAGAGTGGTGATACACTGAGCCACGCAATAAAGATAGGCCCCCTTTTTTGAAAAGAAAAAATTTACGAGGCCATTAATTGTAAATGCTTTCATTTGATATTAATTGTAACCATAATTGGTAGCAAGATAGTTTTGTAATGAAGGTCACATTCAGGACGATGAGAGGCTTGTATTAGCATCTATCATAAAGAAGGAATTGAGATCACCTTGCACGGTTGCTTCTCTTGGATTAGTTTGTGTTGTCTGTTTTCATGTTTTTTTTTTTTTATAATTTTAATATTTTATTTTGAAGGGAACATCTAGAGAATGAAAAAAATAGAGTAATGATATGTTTTGAAAAATTAAATTATTCATATTTTAATAAAATGAATAATGGAGATAAAAAAAGAAAAGTTCAAGAAATAGCAAGATTTAGGAAGCACGTTGGATTATCCCAAAACAAAGAAGTAATTGATAGCAAGTTAATTTGTTTAATCGTACTCGGGAATCAGGCTATGCCATATTTTAACTAGTGTAATGAATTAGACCAATCAAATTCGACCCTTTAATTTGTGAATTTTTAATCTTGTAATATTTTTTAAAGTAGAAAATGAATATATCAAAATTAGAAAACTAATGTTATTTTAGTTTTTATTTAATTTAATATAAATACTTTAGGGCCCAATATTTTGGGCCACGTTGACGAACATTATCTCTCCAGTGGCCCAATCTCAAAGAAAAAACAAGAGAAAAGGAAAGACTCCTTGCTCTGGGTAGGAGGTTTCGTCGTCGTTCTCCCTCAGTCCCCAATCGAACTCCCTTCTCATCTCTTAGGCAAATTTTCAATCCGATAACTTTTTATTGGAGTTTCAGTTTGAATCCTGGTTTGGGATCTAAGTCCGGATTATTTCCTAATTCTAGACGCACAAAGGCACCGAATTTTCACTCTGACCCATCGCAAGCTGGATCCTTCGCCCTGTTAGATCGGAATCTGGTCGCCGGTCATGTCTTGCTTAGCCCTTTCTTTACAAATTGCCAACGGATCCGACATCCTGCTCCAGACCCGCGAGTGGTTCCCACCCGCTCGTGCCCTAGGAGCCCTCTCTGCCTTCCGCCAAACCCGTCGCGCCTTGGCTTCCCACAAGAATTCCCAACCCTTCGGCGATGACGCCTACGCCGCTGAGTCCATTGGCGACGATCCGCTCGCTGCCTCCAGTGGCCAAGTCATTGTCGGTGTCGAAAGTCGTTACCGTGTCGTATATCGGTTAGTGAATGGAATTTATGTTCTCGGCATTACCCTTGCCGATCACGACAATACGGTAAACGTATTTGAGTGTATAAATATTGTGAACCAAGCTGTAAGTGTCATCGTCACTGCTTGCCGTGGTGTGGAGGTTACTCCCGACAAACTTAGCAAGAAGTATGCAGAGGTCTACATGGCTCTGGATATTGTTCTTAGGGGTGTCAGCAACATCCGTCTTGCTGCAATGCTGGCGTCGTTGCACGGTGAGAGCATTGCGAAGATGGTTCACTCGGCGATTGACTCTGAGAACAAGATCCGCGGTGCTGATACTTGGACTGGTTCTGAGGTGCATTCGGTCGAACACCAAGCAGGCATGGATGCGTTCTCCAAAGCTCGGTTTGAGTTACCGCCTGAGACACTTGCAGCTGGAGACGAAGTCGCAGCTACCCTTGCTCCAGTGGCCAGTGAGCAGCAGGAAGAGCAGCAGACGAAGCCAGAAGAAGCGCCCGTGGAAAATGATCCATTTGCAGCAAGCGATGCGATCAATAAACCCCAAGAGCTGGTGGGTGGCTTTAAGAAGACCAAGGATCCTTCGGCTACCGATTTGACAACAGCATTGGCAGGGCTTGAGGTCACGACATTACCACCTCCAGAGGCGACCCAGTCTACCCATATCAATGTGGAGGGATTTGAAGGAAACTATGGCGGAGTAGAATTTAGTAATGAACAGGCAACTCTAGGAGAAGCTTTTGAGTCCTTCAGCGACGCTTGGGGTGGTGGACTTGATGCATCAGAGTTCGTTGGTACAAAGAAGGCTCCAAAACCCCAATTAGGGCTTGGTGGACTTGAATTGTTACAGACTGGGCCAGATGTTTCTGCTAAAGCACCAGCGGAAGGTGGAGCAGGCAATCTTGAAAACTTATTGGTGAAGAAAACGGAAATGAAGGGTCCTGAGATGTATATCTCAGAACAGATTAGTGCAGAGTTTAGAGAGTCATTGCTTGCAAGGTTAGGATTAATGGGTGTTGTATACCTTAGAACTTTGCCTCCTAAAACTGCTGGTGATAAGGAAACTGAATTCTCATTTCGAGTTGAGGGGACAAGTGCAGTTAAAAGATTTGTTATACAGAATTCTCGGGTCAGCTCCCTTGGCAATGGGTTGTTTCATGTGAGGACTGCAGCCTCAGATGAGCCTATACCAATAATCAAGTACAGTTTGCTGCCCAGGTTGACGCCGTTGCCTTTGAGGGTTCGACTTATAAAACGCCATACTGGTAGTTTGCTTTCTGTGATGATACAATATGCTTCAAACCCTAATTTGCTCGCACCCTTGAGAGATGTCACATTCATTCTGAAATTACCGGTTGACCCAACATTGTTGAAAGTTTCACCAAAGGCTGTGTTGAATAGGTCTGAAAAAGAAGTTAAATGGCATGTGCAAGAGATTCCACTCAAAGGCACTCCTGGTCGGTTGAGAGCAAGGATGCCAGTAGACTCAACTGAAGAGGATGAAGAAATTGAGATGGTTGGCTATGTGAAATTTTCCGTTGAAGGAATGCAATCATTATCTGGAGTTTGTCTAAGACCTGCTTCTGAGGGTAAGACAGATTTTTACGAGGTTAATCACATATTTGAGAATGGAGTTTATATGTGCAATTGATTTGTCATCATGTAGACAATAGCTAATTGGCTTTTCATTGTTGGTGAACGAGGGTGTACTTTTTTTTGTGTGTAACATTCTTTGATATCAATCTTGTAACTTGAACTCTGAATTATGTGAAACTTTTTTTTGTGTTATGGTCTTGAATTCATATCAATGGATAGCGATTGTTTTTTCTGGAATTTAGTCTTGATATTTACTGGAATGTACATGCACAATTTTCTACTAGTGAAAAGCATATCTCTAGAGATAACGAGGATCTAGTAAACGCTTGAAATTCATGAACTCTGAATTATGTGGTTCCAATGTGGTATGATACGTCCATGTATTTAGGACACAGATTCTCTCCACCTTTTTCGAGTGTCTGTGATCCATAATTTTCGACTGGTTTCAAGAGAGCACCAGTCAAGGATTTGGCTTTTTCTAAATCAAGAAATTATGAATGTATGAAGACTAGTGTACCAGTATCATCCAAAGCTGCTAATGCAGCCTCACCAGGTTTAAGCCAGGTGGAGTTTTGAGGCTTGCGGATGGGGCAGCCTGATATGAGAAGCAGGTTAGATGATGCTGAGTTGATCTTCATGGTGATGCCTTCCACAACCCCGGGCCACTTGCACAATACGATGGCAAGTGCAGAATTCAGATAGTGCACTGTGGCACATGCTAGGTGTGCCACTGGCGGTGGTACAGTGTGCCCCATATTGCAGCATGTGAGTCGTTTGATGAAATTGCTTCCTTCAATAGCCCATCTCCATTCCAGAGCTGTTGAACTCTACCAGGTTTGCAGCCCCTCAGTTCACAGCCTTCCTCCTACAAATCTCCCAGGTTTATGCTTAGCTTCTCTATCTGTTCTTTGTTTTTTCCTCCATCTCTTTTTCTTCTTCTCAATTCTGTTGTGTATTTGCTGCCGTCAATTGTTTTGGTTGATTTTTCTGCTTCTATGTCTTATGCCCTTTTCGTCTCTGATTCATCTGATAACAACTAAATAATGCCTTTCTCTATTTCCTGTTTTCTCAATTTTGCCTCAAATGTGTTTTTATGTGTTCATGGACTAATTTTTCTTTTAAAAAACAAACAAACTAGGGAGTATTATAACCAAAACAAAAATTCATAGGATAGAACCATCACATTGTAATCTAGGCTTGATACATTTGGATTTTCAACAAGGATACGAGTTTATATAAGTTTTGAGTTATGTTCTCCCCCTTTTTATCTTTTTTACTTTTTCCATCCATTAAAAGCATAAGTTTCTTATGCATATGAATAGTTGCAACTGCCACTTATTTCTGTTTTAGATTTCTATAATCATATGCACCATAAATCAATGTTGCAATGCATTGTGCTCATCAATAAGTATGAGTGAAGCAGGTGATGCATGAAACATGATTCATCCACTTAGGTAGCATATTACATGTTAAGAAAGAATGAACTTATAACTCTTAGTCCTGACTTAAACACGCCACATGTTAACATAGGTATGCTATCATAATGATATGGGCTGCATAAGTATTTAACTATTTCTGAAGCCAAGTGAAACAAGAGCACAACTTCCTTTTGATTCTGTCTGTTCTACTTTATGTGGATTTGGTTAGCATGGGCTGTTAGGTGGGAAAGTGCTAATTGAGTGTCTTTTGATATTTAAGTCGCGACCAACATTAGTCCCATTTTCAGAAGAGGATCTGGAGTTGGGGACTCTGAACCGTTACCCTTCCCCTCACCATTTGTTTCTGCCATTTAGAGAACAGAAGAGTCTGTTAAGTTGTATGACTATCAGCAGGTATGGAACCACATTGGAACCTTGGGAAAACCATGTTGTGAGAGAAGTAACACTCTTGTTGCCTCTGTCAAAACCATATTTTGCCATCCCAAAACGTGGTTTCAAACATGGCTTATAACTCTAAATACTTCAATTTAGTGACCTGACGTTGTATTGGAAACAATATATTAACATCCGGACATCAGGGGAGGACTGCTAGATGTGTAGTGACCGTTAGTTGGAATCCAGATTATCTAAGATATCATTTCGAATAAAATGGGGTGAGAGAGAGAGAGATTTTCACCTTTATCTTGTCCTGTTTCACCCGTTTTCATTTTACTTAAAACGGTTTTTTATTTTTTTATTTTTTTTGGGGGGGGTTTGTTTCTCATTTAAATTGTCGATACTGCAGTGCAGAGACTTCAGTTGATGACATTAAAAGAGCAACATTAGTGCTTCCAGCAAAAATTGATGTGAAGGAAAATCCAAATCTTGCTTGTTAGAGTGTTAGTAATCTCATATGAAATGTGATCTAGAAGCTGATGGCTTCTTCCCTTGGAAATGAATTTGAGATTGGTAAAATAGTTTGGGCATCACCTAATGAATGTAGATGACTTGATGTGGTCTAACTCGTTGGAGATGGTTGAAATGAAGGGATTTGCATTTAACCTGGGAACTTGCTTGATAATTCCGTCCGGGTGCTGGGCGTGTTTTCATGAGTTTATGATTGGCTTGGGAAATGGGAAGGAAGAAGTTAATCTACCACTCTTTCTTTGGCTTGGTGGAGGGGATAATAAGGAAGATGTTGGTTGGATTAGAATGGTTAGTTGACTCACGTCACACATATCGAGAGGCTGACTTACTCTTGCGTGGAGGTATCATGAGTCTAGTTATTCATCAGATGTTTCTCCAGGAAGCAAAATATTTCATCAAATGGTGAAATTGGGCTCTCCCAAAGAGACAAAAAGTTTGTGTGCCCTCTCATTCAAAGCTGATTTCCATGCTCTACCATTGTTCTATGGCCCTCACAACTTCACTGTCCTAATACTCGTACACCCATACTAAGGGCTTGTTATTGTTTAGATTAATGTTTATAAAAGTGATTTTTATTCAACTGACTTTTATAATTTGAAGTTGAGATAAAAGTTATAAAGTTTGTTGTTGTTGCTTGGATATGCTTATATAAATAAGTTGGTTTGACAGAAATTTATTTAAATGATATATTAAAAACTGTTTAAAGTTTAACATGGCTTTTGGACAAAAAGTCATTTGGTCTAAAGCCATAGTTTTAGTGGTGACCTTCAAACCCTGTGACATCCTCATTGGAACGTTCAATTAATCAGATGGTTTCACATTCTAGAAAAAGACTAGGCGTACAATTATCTGTTTCTTTTCTTTTATTTTTATTTTTCGTCCCCGTTTTGTTTTTTGGAAGAAGCTTGTCTACTAAATCATGGAACTAGTGGAATATGTATTATTTCATCAAATTAATCATCTTGTTCAACTCTTATTTGATGTAAGCAATCATTAACAAGTCTAGGAATAGTGAGTATCTTTTCCTAGAGCACACTATAATTATATAGAAGTTAAAGGAATTTAAAAAAAAGAATTGTGTGGAAATCCCATACAAGGAATTTAATTTGAAAGAAGTCTTGAGAAATTATCAAACGGTTGTAAAGTCTTACGAGATTTAAGATCAATTTTTTTGAATTATAAAATAATAGAATCATCCTTAGAAAAAATATCTTAGTTATTTTTTTTGGCCCTCCAGTTGTTATTCCTTCTTCCGGGAGTTATTTCTATTGTTTGACTTGTTATTTTTTTCTTATGAAATTGTTTTTCTGTAATTATATGGGACTTAAATATTTTTTTTTCCAATTTCTTTTCTTATTATGTCCACTAACAATGTAATTATTGTCAATTTCGTTTATTATTGAAGACACTATACAACGTAGGGTCAAACGTTATGCTCTAAATAATTTATCTTCTTTGTGATAATTATTAAGAGAATTCTAATTATTGTTGAGAGTTTCTTAAGCTATTGTTGGGATTTTAATTACACAGGAAAAGTCACAATTATTGAATCTAATTTGATTCATTCTGAAAGTAATTGTCATCCAGATCATCTGGCCGAAATTTATTTAAAACTTGTAATTTTGTTTATATATATATATATATATATATCCTATACAGTTTCGAACAAAAGATGATCCAATTATATCCCTAAATTATACCGATATATAATTTTACGTCCTCCATATGGGATGTGATGTAACTTTATAAGGGAAAATAGATCATGGCTCCTTAATATCGCGAGAGTAATATATATCATGACTAAATTATTGTGATACATTAAAAAAAAAAAGAGCAAGAAGAAGCGATTAAGTTAAAAACATTTATATCCCTCTTCTTAGACTGTTAACAAGTCATAGTAAAATTAGAAAAAAAAAATATATTATGGTTAATTTTCTTATCTCCGCTTCATTTTCTCCATTGTAGTTTTGGATCATTCTGATTAAATTTTAATAGTTCCCATTAATTTATTATTTTTAAATAATTTAATTTGTCGATCCACAATTGCCTTGATTTTTCCCGTCATACTATATATATATATATATATATATATATATATATATATATAAACTTGATCTTTTTGGGTGATGTAAGACTTGAAAATACATAATTAATAGTGTCAACAAGCATAATTTTAGCCTTTTTAATCCTCTACAAGCCATTGCCATTCCCTCATTTTTAATCCCAACAATCATTGATAATTAAAAATCTTATCCATTTACATGAAGATAAACGACAATATGTTACCAAGTGTTCGCTCTACCATCAATTTAATCAGAGTTTAATCAAAAGTAACCAAGGATTACTTTGCATATAACACCTGATTTCCTAAATTTTTTTTAGGTACAATGTCACCTCTTAATATCTCCTTTTCTGATAAATGCATGAACGTTGATTGTTACGTCTCATGAGAGAGAATATAATCAAGTCTAGGGTACCGGATGCTTATAGTTCAAAAGTTGAAATTCAAAAATGTTATTTTACCCTGAATATTATGTGCTAAGAACATGATTGTGGTGTATTTGAGAGTCACTTATAACTATGTTAGTCTGCTTGCTTCATCAACAAGGGTCTTTTTTGTATGATCATATATATACAGACAAAACAACAGTGGAAGTCCCTTTAATTATGAATGAATTTGATGAAGTTGGTGCAAACCCTAGGAGAAACCTGCAGGAGGTCACTCTTCTTCTTCTTCATCAATTCTTCCAAAACGATGAGAGCTTCAATTATAATTGTCGGCTCACTTATAGACCGATCCTGCATATTCACAAACTAAAGACTGTTCAAATTATAGTTCTTTTTTTTTTTGCTATAAAAAAAGTTTAAGTGGGTTTGGCACTAGTTCCCTATCAAGATCAGAGACCTTAAAACTCAGAGAACGTTTACAGGGACTTCAAATTATAGTTCTTGTTTACAACTATTTTCCCTTGTGATTTTTTTTTCCTTTTTTTTTAATATAGCTATATGACTTAATTAAATTTGATTATTGTCGAACCTAATTTAGGTAATTTTTTTAAATATATTTTTTGTATTCACACAAATTCAAATTCGACCTTTGTATTTAAGTAGTCAAAATTTCTACTACTAAGAAAGAAACAAAAAATTAATAAACTATTAGTTAAAGTGGTAAATATTATTATCCCATTTTGGGAAGCCCGCTTGTTATAACTTGTGAGGGGTGAAAACCTTTTTCACTCTAACCCTTAAAAAAATTAATACCTTTTATTAAATAAAAATAAAAGAAAACAAAATTAACAAGTTATTTCTTTTCATAAGATAAAAGTAACAGCATTAAAAACTATTAATTTATCATTATTATGTCTTACTCTTTTTCCTTTCCCTCAAAAGTACAGGTCTCTTAGAAAAAAGTTGACATTTAAAGTGATTTTCTTAAAAAAATTTCGAAATCGATATAAATACTGTTAATTAAATAAGAAACTTCTAAAATAACCTTGTCAAACACAAAATTGATAAGCATAAATGACTACTATTTTTTTTTTTAAAAAAATGATTAACAGCAACTTATGTTATTATGTATTAATTTTAAAACAATAGAACCTTACTGTTTGTATTTAAAATAAACTTAGTTGCTGGAGATGTTTTACTAATAATACTTGAAAAGTCATTGGTCTTTATCTTTATAAAAAAAACACAGAGATTAGCCTTTCTGACAAAAGATCCTTTGTCCATTATTTATTAAAAAAACAAAACTTGGATTTTTCTAAAATTGGGATGCAAGTTAGCTTACATGATTGCTTCACCTGTCCACTTTGTTTTTAAAAACAAAAATTTCACAATATTACATTCATATTAGATATTATATATATATATTTAAACTTGAAAGTATAAAAGTATATTTTATATTTTAAGATTACTACAATAATTTTTTAAATTATGCAAATATATACCTTTTTCTAAAATTTATACAAATTTCCTCCAAAACAAATACCACTCTGGTCTTATATATAAGTTCATATTAACTAATTTTCATGTACCAATAAATATTAGTCAAGCCATTTAATATATTTTAGATTTACAATTTTTTTTCCAAATTTGTTCTTATTTAAGAATGAGTATTACCTTACATTTTTTTCTCATCTCCTTTTTTTCTCTCCCCATTTATAGTAGGGGTAAAATTGAAAGACATTCATTAATACCCTATAAGTAGACTTATATTAAGGACTAAATTTTTTAATTAAAAGATACTTATATATAGAATTAGAGTGATAACATATAAATGAATGAAGTGAAATGGGTGAATAAAGGTGCAGGATTCAACTAATTGCCATTGACCTAGTAATAGAAGTTTTAACCGCTTAAATATGAAGTCTAAAGTTTAAGTTTATATAAATATAAAAAATATTTTTTTATAAGAATGATTCTAATTTAATCTAATAATACTCGAATTTAATTTAAGTGTAACGATAATTTCTTGACATTTGTTACTCTGGACGAGGTCCCCTTTTGAGGGAATTTAAATGTAACACAAGCATAAAACCTAGGAGACGTGGGCGTGTGTGTATCAGTGACGAAAATACAGAAGTAATGGAAGAGAAGGTGGCTACTTGGAACACGCAACTCATTCTTTCATTTTCATTCATTGCTTCTTTTAGCCTCCAACGTCTCTTTCCTTCTCTTGACGAAATAAAATCAAATCCAATAATCAAAGTTTTCAATATTATTATGCGAAACTAACTCCTTTAAATGGGAAGATTTTCTCTGCTTCCATTGAATTCATGTCATCCTTCCAACAGCTCCCTTTGTTAAATGAGTTTTGGCAATGTCAATATATTCATTTTTCTAATTTATAGCATGCCTATGAAAATTTTATAACATAAATATTGGAGAGAAGAAATGGAAAAAGAAAACAATCTAATATTTTTGTTTGAGTAAAAAGTCGCCCTGCTTCGAGATTTGTGAATTGTGTGTTTGTAATGAAAAAATTAATATTTGATGTTTTTGGATTTCTATTAACTCAAGTATTAAATTATAACTAATTAGAACAATATATCGGTGCATGCTGCTGAACTATTCAAGCCTTTGTAAAACTTGAAAGGTGTGGAATAATAATGATTGGATAGTAAAATTATAATGTCAATTTTTTAATTTTTTTTATATAAAATGAATGAATAAAATTAAAATACAACTTCGTACGTAGAATGGTATGAGTAATATTAAAAACAATTTCAATTCAAAGATGAAGTAACATTATTTTTATTTAAAAATGTGATCATGGTGTGACGAATCGTCTCTTTTTATTTTTTATAATATATATATATATATATATATATATATATATAGGGGCGTGACGTTCATGAAATACGACAGCATTGGATAAGTCTAATAAGAAAAGTCATCAAAAGTAATATGTATTGATCAAAACATATGTTGCCCGTTTCTTCAAAATATTAAAAACTTCAACTTGAGGAAATTGGTAGCATATATATATATATATATATATATATATATATATATATGTTCATCTTGTGCAATATAATAGCCTTGTAATAACAAGCAACAGTAATTTGATATACAAATATGTCAATTAGGATTTTCTTAATTCTATCAACCAACCGTTATGTAGTCTAATGATATGATAATTTTTTTATAAATAAGAAGTCACATGTTTGATTTCTTCTGATAATATTATAGTAATTATCTATTTAATTAAAAAAAACAATCTCAATTTTTGAATGACCGAGTCAAAAAGCTCTTGCGTGTGTGTCTATATATATAAGTTTAGATTTTGTCACCTTAGCCATGGTTCTTAGGGATCAAGAAATAGCCCTTTACTCCATGTATATATATATTTATTTTCTTGCATATATATAATTATTTCTTGCTTGCCTTTCAAATGGAAAATATATAATGCATAAGATTAATAATTCAAGTCATAAAGTTATAGTTTAGACAATTAAAAAGGTACACTAACACCCACTCATAATTTTAAATCATTATCTAAATAAAATCTGAACTTTTGAGAGTTGAGTGAAAATAAGAAAAATAGGGGGGTATGGGGTGAGACATAGGAGAAAATTGAAGGGTGAAAATCAAAGCTTTCTGTGACTCTACGTCTCTAATTCTCTTATATATCTTTTTACTAATTATGAGTTCAAAAAAAATTAAAAAAATATAAAAAGACTAACCCTTGGCCTTGGAGGGCTAACCCTCTATACCTGACCCTAATTGACAATTATATTTGCTAAAATTACAGTTTTTGTTGGTGTTGTCATTATTATTATTATTATTAAGGAATTAGGTTATCTGCAACACGAAGCAATGAAAGCAGTTTCTCTACTGGATGAGGAACAGGGATTCAAATTAAAAAGTGATGGTGAGAATCCATATACTATGAGTTTTAAAAGCATGATATAAGCTTGTTATGTAAAAAAAAAAATCATAATTATGTAAAATAAAAAATTAAAAAGTGGTTGGAAAGATGTATAAAAGCAGCAGCAACAACAACAACAACAAAGCATTTTCCCATTAAATGGGGTCGGCTACATGGATCATACGACGTCATTGTGCTCTGTCAAAAACTAAATCCTTGGATAGGTTATTGACCAGGAGATCCCGCTCAATGACCTCGTTGAGCGTTTTCTTTGGCCTTCCTCTACTCCTTTTAACCGGACTCCAAACCGTTTGATCCACCCTCCTCACCGGCGCATCCCTTGGCCTTCTTTGTACGTGTCCAAACCACCTAAGACGGTTCTCCACTATTTTCTCCTCAATAGGTGCCACTCCAACTCTTCCCTGTATTTGTTCATTGCGAATCTTATCTTTTCTTGTATGCCCACACATCCATCTCAACATCCTCATTTCGGCTACCCCAATTTTATGCTCTTGTTGTCCTTTTAAAGCCCAACATTCACTTCCACAAAACATTGCTGGTTTTATAGCAGTACGATAAAACTTTCCTTTTACTTTATCTGGCACTTTCCGATCACATATAACCCCAGTAGCCTTTCTCCATTTAAACCACCCAGCCTGGATTCTATGATTAACATCCTCCAAAATTTCACCATCTTTCTGTATAATTGATCCCAAATATTTGAACTTATCTATTTGTGGAATAACTTGATCTCCTAATCTGACCTCCAAGTTACTTCTAACTTGCCTCTTAGAAAAATTACAATGCATGTATTCAGTCTTACTTCTACTCAGACGAAAACCCTTCGACTCTAAAGTACTTCTCCATAACTCAAGTTTAAAATTAATTTCTTCTCTTGACTCCGCCATAAGAACTATATCGTCCGCAAAAAGCATGCACTTAGGGATTTCATCTTGAATAGGTTTAGTTAGAACATCCACTACCAGATTAAATAAATAAGGACTCAATGATGATCCCTGATGTAGGCCAATCTTTATGGGAAAATCCTTTGTTTCGCCCCCAGACGTTCTTACAGTAGTAGTTACCCCTTCATACATATCTTTTATTGCTTTGATATATGCCATGCGCACACCTTTTTTTTCTAAAGCTTTCCAAAGCACCTCCCTTGGCACTCGATTATACGCTTTTTCTAAGTCAATGAAGACCAAATGCAAATCTCTTCTTTTGGTCCGGTACCTTTCCATTAACCCCCTTAATAAATAAATCTCCTCCATTGTAGACCTACCTGGCATGAAACCACACTGATTCTCCGTAATATCAGTTTCTAATCTCAACCTGTGTTCAATTACCTTTTCCCATAACTTCATAGTGTGACTTATAAGCTTTATCCCTCTATAATTTGCACAATTTTGAATATCTCCTTTATTTTTATAAATAGGAACCAAAGTACTTTTTCTCCAATCATCGGGCATTTTCTTAGAACTTAAGATCACATTAAATAGTTTAGCAAGCCACACCACCTCCGTTTCGCCTAAACACTTCCAAACTTCAATAGAAATACCGTCAGGTCCAACCGCTTTACTATTTTCCATTTTCTTAAGCGCCTCTTTAACCTCGCCAACACGGATCCTACGGTAAAATGCCAAATTTGGTTCAACTTCTCGTGATAAATCTCCTATCTCATAACTCGATCCTCCTCCCTCGTCATTAAACAATTTGTAAAAATAGGTCTCCCACCGTTCTTTAATATCACCATCTGCAACTAAGACCTTGCCTTCTTCATCCTTAATACATCGTACTTGATCCAAATCCCTCGATTTCCTTTCCCTGTCTCTTGCAATCTTATAAATCTTTCGTTCTCCCGACTTTGTCCCTAACTCCTTATAAAATTCCTCAAAAGCTTTAGAACGAGCTGTACTCACCGCCTTCTTCGTTTCCTTCTTAGCTAAACGATATTTTCCCCAATTTTCAGTATTATCACATAAGTGTATAGCCTTGAAACATTCTCTCTTGTTCTTAACTTTCTCTTGCACGTCCTCGTTCCACCACCAAGTCTCCTTATCTCGTCGACCAAAACCTTTAGATTCTCCCAAAATTACTTTAGCAACTGTTTGGACTTTTTCAGCCATTTTCTTCCACATGATATTAGCATTTTCCTGCACCTCCCAAACCCCTTCATTTAACATAATTCTTTTAAAAGTTTCCCTCTTCTCTCCCTTTAACTGCTACCAATTGACTCTTGTGTTTAAAATACGTTGGCGCTTTTCCTTACTGCACTTAATACGCAGGTCAAGGGCCATTAACCTGTGCTGGGTTGTCACTCCGTCCCCTGGAATCACTTTACAATTTGTACAAAGTCTTCTGTCATGACTCCTTACCAAAAAGAAATCAATCTGTGACCTGTGAACCCCACTCTTGTAAGTGATCAAGTGCTCCTCCCGCTTTTGAAAGCATGTGTTGACAATCTTAAAATTGTAGGCTAAGGAAAACTCTAGGATAGATCGTCCTTCATTATTAATCTCTCCAAAACCAAAACCACCATGAGCCCCCGCATATTCCCCTGTCTCCTTACCAACATGACCATTAAGGTCCCCACCAATAAAAATCTTCTCAGTATGTGGTATACTTTGAATCAACCCCTCCAAATCTTCCCAAAATTTTTCCTTAAGATGTGCTTCTGTTCCCACTTGAGGTGCATAGGCACTAATAACGTTGATTGTATCCCTTCCAACAATTATTCTCAAAGATATAATTCTGTCATCAATCCTTCTAACATCCACCACATTCTTCTTCCACTCTTTATCCACAATGATACCAACCACATTCCTCGTACCTGTTTTACCTGTGTACCAAAATTTGAACTCATTGATTTCCCGAGATTTTTCTCCGACCCATTTAGTTTCCTGAAGGCAAAAGATGTTAATCTTTCGCTTTACCATTACTCCCACCACCTCCCACGCTTTTCCGTTCATAGTTCCAACATTCCAAGTGCCAAATCTGATCTTTCTCTCCTGAACTAGCTTCTTTAGCCGCCTCCGTTCGTAAGAGAGCGGTAGCCCTTGCTCATTTAACACTACACCCTTACGTATGTCCATGTTCATAAGATTCGACAAGTTTTACGTTGGCTGTCGGGGCCTAACACAACCTTCCTCCTTTACCCGGGCTTGGGACCGGCTATATGCGTAGGCGGAGTTAAAGATGTATAAAAGCAATCACCTTAAAAAAATCTTGTAAACATGAAAAACAAAATAAAAGAACATATGGCATAGTTAACAATAAGTTGTAATGATTTAAGAGATATAGCGGGTATAATTTGTTCCAACAAGTTAAGCAAGTTAGTTAAAACTAATTATTTTTATAAAATATCAAGATTACCTTTAATAAAAGCCATTGGTTAGAAGAGTTATGTTAATTAGTTAGAAATATTGGGTAAAAAAAAGCGATTTAGACAAAATATGTCATACTATAAAATAAGTTAGAAAGTCCTTATAAGAAGAATTAAAGGAAGTAAACTAACAAAATTTGACATAGCTAATAGATGACTGATAAGTTCTTTAAATATAATGTTCTAAATTTAAATTAGGTTATGTATATAGAAAAATATTTTGTTAAGAAAGATAGAATATATTTCAGTTATCTCTACGTCTTGAGAGTATTAATCTTTAAACTATTAGTTAAATGGTATTGTCTAATTTCTTTAAAGTAAAAAGAATTAAAGGAAGTAAACATTAAGATGATAAGAATTTTCTTAACACTAAAATAAGTATCCCTAATTCCAACATTAAATTGATTATTTGTTATATCATTAGATTTACTAATTATGACGTGAAAGTTTCATGGGGCGTAATTTTCAAAGTAGGGGAGAAGCAAAATTGATTCCCACGTCAAAACATGGCATTCCAACATGCCAACAAGACAAAGTAAAACCATAAGTCCACTACATGTTATGCATTTATTTAAGAAAATAGGAAAATTTTATAACATATATAAAACCTCTTTCTTATATTACAGCCACATTCTTTATTTGTCCTTTCTCTAAATTTATTTTCTTAAAATCCTCCTCAGTACAAACAAAGGGTGTGTTTGGATTAGCTTTTGGAGAATAGATTATGGGAAGAATAGATTCTGGAGAATAGATTTTGGGTAGAATAGATTTTGGGAAGAATAGATTTTGGGAATAAAGATGTTTGGATGATTAGTAGTAGAATCACTTTTTATATTGGTAAATTACTAAAAAGGATATGATATGATTAAAAGTAAGAGAGATGAAAGATGATAGATAAGAAAGAGGAGAGAGAAGAGAGTGTAGAGAGGAGAGAGGAGAGAGAAAAAGAGAGATAAGAGAGGAGAGAAGAGAGAGAAAAAGAGAGATAAGAGAGGAGAGAGGAGAGATAATAGAGATGAGAGAGGAGAGAGGGTGTAAAAAAAGTAAGGGTATAATAGTAATTGGATAATCCAAAACCTAGGTTTCAAAGAAAAAGCTATTTTCAGTAGCTTATTCAAAACCTAGGTTTCAAACCGAGGTTTTGTCCAAAATCAATTATCAACAAAAATTGCTGTTTGTGTGAAAATTTTCCAAACCGAAGTTTTGCCCCATAATTAATTATCAAACCAAGGTGCCAAACAGGCACAAAGCCCCTCCACTCTTTGGCCAAAAAAAAAGCCTCCTTCAATAGAAAAAAGAAACAAAGAATAAAACAACTCTGTAAAATCTTTATGTCACTGTCGGATCTCTCGTGATTGTCATTCATTCCCTCGGCCACCCACCCAACCAACAAACAAAAGCCACAGATTCAAAAAGGCGAAAAATAATATAATCAATCAAATAAAAAAAATTAAATAAATATATTATCCTCTCATTTACTCAACAGAGAGAGGACTATAATCCCCCCTGGTCCGCCACTGTACACAATCTTCCCTTCTACGTAAAGTCATTATTATATTATCCTCTCCTTCAAGCTTCATACTCCCAATTACCAAAATACCCCTCCCATGCACCTCATGCTCTCTGTTAACTGTCTCATCCAACGAACCCACTAGTCCCGCTTTGTTTTTTTAATGTTCTTCCACATAACGAGAACTTCCTATACCATGCGCATGCGCGTCACGTGACCTTCAATCCCATGTGGCTATGTGACTATGTCGTCTGCGGTGCCACAAACGGCGTCGTCACGGACACACTCGTAGGGTCCTTGCAACTCAATGCTTTCAGTATTTTCCACGACACCTTGCCGGAGTTCCGATTCACCGACAGCTTCCCACTGCTGTCCTTCGTCGGAAACATTGTCGTTGAATGGTTCCGACGAAATTGTCGATTCTTGATGTCGCTGAGCTCCATCTCTGAAGGTACCCTCACGACCCCAAAAAATAGGAAGAACCACCGCGGCTTTATTGACTTCTTCACAACGATCTCCGACTGCGCAAAGCTCCTCGCCGAAGGATTTCTCTCAATTTCTGCTGGAGGCATAGCGATGGAGCTCGAAGACCGGTGGAGTCTCCGGTAATCCAAGGACCTGCTGTTCCTCATCATGACCCGGCGAGAATTATTCCCACACGTAGTGGTACTGTTGGATCGGGTGACGCCAGATTGCAACGTGGACAGCGACTCGGATCTCCGGCGATATACCGGCGGTCTGCTCAGATCTTTCATGTTGTTCTTGGGAGGCGATCGGTCAGTGTCCTTAAAAAGCTTCCCGCAAAAAACGATGTCGTCGGCGGAGCACATATCGGAGCTGCTGGTATCGTTGAAGAATTCAAAGAAATCCACAGCCTCCGATAACGATGATCGACGACTCTGCCTGGACGACGTCGTGTCGTCCAACTCTAAACCGTTACATTTTTTGGTTACATCGTGGTTCAGTGGAAGATCACAGAGAGACAGTGCTTCTTCTTCTTCGTCTTGTTCAAGTTCTTGTTTGTAAGGGAAGAAATCTAGATAAGAAGCCATAGAGAAGAGAGATTTTTTTAGGTTAGAGAGGAATTGTTTAGAAAGAAAGGTGGATTTATATAGGAAGAGAATTTAAGGTGAGAGTAGGGTTAATCGTAAGAGAGTAATGTTGTGTTTTGGAGTATATACAAAGGGACATATGGATTTTTACTTTTGGTGTTACTGGGCAGCTGCTTTTGGCTTATTCTCCTATGGCTTCTAGAAATTTGAAGATTGGGAAAGGTATCTAGAAGAGACAAGATAAGAGAATAGTCCATTATATTGCACATTAAATTTCAAGACTTTATTTAGACTTTTTTCTGGGAAAAAATCGGAGAAATATCTAAATCAGAATACCATTATTATTATGTGCATACAAAATTTATAGAGTATTATTCTTCCAGTGTATACAATTTTTTCAAATCTTTCTCATTAATAAAATTTTAAACATGGGTACTTTTTCTCAATTTCCCCATTTTTTAGCAAACCCCAATAGGTATACGTATATATCAAGGCAAGAATTTTATACAGAACAACGTATTATTTTATACTCCTATCTTAACATTCTTTTCATAAATATGACCATAAAAAAGTTTATTTTATAATTTCTTTTCAGATTTTTTGCAGATGATACAGGCTAGATTACTGGTTTTGTTGGTGTTTTACGTATGTAGGTTTCGAAATGCAAGTGGAAGGAAATAGGAAATTACCAAACCTAAAATCTATGACGCGTATGAGCAGTCCTATTATAGAGACGGCGGACTTTAAAATTAAGAAAATATGTTTTTGAGGCTTTGAAAGATAACAAAGGTATCATTTCATGAATGCTTAACAAGTGATTCTAATATTTTGATAGAGCTTGTTACTCTGTGTTTGGCCAAAAGGTCTGTCCAACTGAGTAGGTAGCGGGCAACTCTTGATAATTTATTTGACTTTTCTTTCAGCAATTCGTATGTGTTGTGTCATTTTCATCAAAATAGATATTTTTGTAGAGGGTCTTGTTTATATTATTAATGTTATTCAAACTCAACCCAAGTTTCTCAGTCATACCAATTAGTTATTAATGAATCAATGTCTTAATTAGTTTAACTAAAAGTTTTGAACGAGTTAATCAGGATAAATTTTTTATTTTTGCCAAGCTTAAAATAATTTTATTTTAAATTTTAAAGAAAAATAGAAGTCCATTAGATTTATATTTCAATAACTTTATTTTATTAAATGATGTGTGATTTATACATTATATTTTTTTGGTCAATAAATATAATACCTTTTTATTTAAATACTACTATTTTCAACATATATAAATATTTTTATATATTTCAATCATGATTAAGTTGATCCTAATTTAATTACCGTTCGATCATTATACTTTGAACCAAATATGCAACTGGTTTAAATTTAATCCCTTAAAAAATTAGTGGTTTAAATCATCTAAATTTTTAAATAATAAATTAAATATAAATCATGAATTCATTATACTCAAATTAAATATAACAATATAAATTGTATTTATGAAATAAGTAAGTACAATACAACAATATAAATTCTCATTTCTTTACTATGAACAAATGATTTAAGTTATAGCATTTTGGCAACCAATAATATTATTAACAATTTAGCCCGTAAAGATAACCATCATTGTATTAATTAAGGGTTAATTAATTAGAATTACGAATAGAGGATATATTATATATATACTATATATTTGCCCAGTTAAGATCCCAGCTCTTTTGAATCAATCAATGTATTTTAATTTTTAAGTGTGCAGATATTGGACCGCTTTATTAAAATATAGTTAATTAAGAAATGATGCAATATTTTTTATCATTATTTTTTACAAATGCTAGAACTAATAGGGTGATTTGTTTAGTTTTAAGGACATGATTAGTGGCAATAAAAATTATTTTCCATAATCAAACATATAATAAGTCATTCTTAATTTCTTTTCCCAATTCGGACGGCAAAAACAGGGATTAAAACATGAGCATCGACATAAACGAGGATTTGTTTTATATAGTGTGTGTTTGGATAAGATTTTAAAAATAAGTTTATGGAAAAAATAGGTTTTTGGACATCTTAAGGAAAAAGGCTTTTAGAGAAGAGCTTATGGAAAAAAAGTGGTTTTGAATAAATAAGTGTCTGGATAGTTATTTTTAGAATAACTTTTTATATTGGTAAATTACTAAAAAGGGTATGAGATAAAAAATAAAATCAAACCATAAGCACTGTTTATCTTGTCTGCAACCCATCGCGAGGGGAGACTGACGACGGCGATCGCCACCCACTACTTGAGCGACCCACGACAAGTAGCAATGGCGAGCAGCGGTGACCGATGATCCACGAGCGGCGAGTGGTGACCCACCGCGTCTTCTCTTTGAGCAGCGACGGCGACAGCGACCACGGCGTCTTCTCTCTGAGCGGCAACGACGGCGACGGCGACACGGTGGGTCGCAAGTCACGAGCTGATGCCGAAGGAGAATAAGAGAGAGAGAGGGGGGAAATAGGAGTAAAATAATAAATGGGTAGTCCATAAGCTCTTTTACTGTTCCAAAAGCTAGTCCTACCAACTTATCTGAAACCATGGTTTTAAACCATGGTTTTACACAGAAGCATTTATAGACAAATATGGTTGTTTGTTTTAAAATTTTTCCAAACTAAGGTTTTGCCCAAAAAAGCTTCTAAAACCATGGTTTGGATTACATCCAAACAGGCTCATAATATTATATATAGAGAGAGATTGATGTTTGGGAAAATCCTAAAAAATACCCATTTTAATTTCAAAATTCCGTTTATTATATTTTATAAGCTATTTATAATTTTTTTTTTGTAAAAAGTCTTGATTTAAAATTTAAATAGGTATTTTTTAAGATTTTGCTTGATGTTTCCCACACATCGGGAAAAAAAGATAGATTGATTGCCTATGAAAACTAATTATTCAATTGCCAGATCAATAATTTGTTTCGTGGTAACTGGTAATTAACTTTCTAATAATAAAATATTTTTTTATATAAATTCAATATTCTATTAACAGGCCTTAATGAAGCTGCTTCAAATTCGGTTTACTTTTTTTTTTGGGAAATTGCATGCTAGCTTAAATTAAACCTCAAATTCCACACAACCCATATGTTAGAGAATAGAAGTCTTATGACAACATGCATTTAGTTGAAGATGTTTTAACAGTTTAAGTACAAAATTTTAAATTTAAATTTATGTAAATATAAAAAATATCTTTAAGAGATTTATTTTTTATTTAGTTCGATAATATTTAAATTTGACATAATCAGATAGTCATATAAAAAATAAAAAATAAAAAGTCATATAAGATTTTAATGAATAAGAAGGGAATATAAGTTTGTATTAATTTCAATTAACCAAGCAATTTAAGTTATTTTGGTGATAAGCGCATGTATTAACATTTGATATTTTAATTTATAACTATGGATGACGATTTAATTATAAAGAATTAAAATCAGAAAACTTTCAATGAATGATTAAGCTTCCTTTTCTTTTTTTGGTTTTTTCTCCAATATTTTGCTTGCCCCTTATTTGCCACATATACTAGTTTGCTTTCCCTTACTTTTTCTATAAAAAATTAAAGAGCTTTGTTATATTTTCGGGTGAGGCTTATTATTATTCACAGATAAGATAGAATAATAATGAATATCTTATCTTCAACAAAACGAAAAATGACGATGCTTCTAAGCAAAGGAGGATTTCAATGAATTCAATGATGATATATATAGCATGATTATTCAGTTGATATTTTACGAAATGCCATTGATACTTTTGAGGGAAAAAATCATGAAATAAATTTCCTTTCAATTTTCTCTCATTGCATCTATCTTCAATTTATTCATAATTTAAAAAATAGTTTTTTTCCCAAGTGTTAATTATTCTCCCTTTTTTTGTTTCTCATTGTAAGGCATAACAAATGATATGATTGATTCCTTAGACCTTAGTATAATTCTTCTTTTAATCTTTAATATAAGAGTTATTAATTTTTTTAAATAAATTAATACAGCTAAATAAATTATTTAATTATAATTAATATAAGAGATAGTTGACTAATTTTAGTACATTAAAAAGTATATAATATAAATTTATATTGAGAGATTAAATTTAGTTATAATTAACTGATTTATTCATCTTATTTAATCTAAAAAAAATTAAATAGCTTTTATATTAAAAAATTAAAAGAATATTTCTGTAAATCTATCATATCAAAATCAGAAATCAATCAATAGTTGCTAAAAAATAAATCATATTCTCAGTTTTCCTGGCCAATTAGAATATGAGAATATTTATATCACTTGTCTACAATTTATAATCAATATTTTTTTATACTCAGATATGAATTGACACACAAGAATGTCTTTATAAGAGTATAAATCATAAATAATTAAAACAGATAGAAATTCTAAAATATCAATCTTTTAATTCTAAATATAAAATTTAATTTATAGTATAAATTATAATATAAATTAAGTTTGGAGTAGTAGGATTTGATACATATAAAGTAGAGGACAATTAAAACAAAAATTAGGATGAAGATGTTGCTAGCCTAGCTAACAAGGGACCCAACAGTAAATACAATAACTTATTAGCTACAGTGATGGCTCCCACCATATATTGTGTGTGTGGGTAGATAAGTTCTATCATAATTGTCAATAAGAGTTGACACAGATAATAATAAATAGAATTGTATATTATAAAGATATGAGTTCAATTCTTACTATCGTTGTGAGAATTCTTTTGATAGGCGATCTTATAAGTTCTCTGTAAATGCTCTATGATATATAGGATAGGGGTGTTCATGGGTAGGGCGACCCCCTTGCCCGGTGCCCTGCCTAGAAAAAGTATGAGCTGCATTTTGCAGCCCGATGCCAGGCCCTGCCCGGTAAAAGCCCTAACCATTTTGGGCTGGGCATGGGCGGGCTGGGCATGCCCAAGTTGTGATACCATGCTCATGTTGTGGAAAAAATCAGCAATTATAAACTTCTAAAATAATATCATATTTATATGTCTTCAAGAGTTAAATAATATCTATAATCCACTAAAAATAAGGTAACAAAAAGATAATAACTAAGTCTTGAAATTCATTGTATATAAAAATTTTTTGAAGTCTAAGTAGTTTATAATTACAACTTTACATCAATTTCCCAAATATTGAAAATGATGAAGTATCTAAAAAAATAAAATAAATAATTATAATTTGTAATGTAATCATATTATGATTAATAAAGTTAAAAAAATTAATGTAATTATAAATATTAAAAGATACAACTTACGTACTTAACTACTTATATTTCTAAAATGACCCTTTAGTCACCAGTAACTATCATATTCTTCCTTCTAAGTGTAGCATCTGTGGAGAAAATAAATAAAAAAATAAAAAAAGGGATGCTCATGGGCAAGGCAAAACAGGGCAACCCCATGCCCGGTGCCTAGCCCGAAAAAAGTATGGGCTGCATTTTGCAGCCCGATGCCCAGCCCTGCCCTATATTTATCGGGCTGGGCAGGGCTATTTTTTCGCGGGCTCGGGTAGGCATACCGGGCCGCGGACTTTATGAACACCCCTAATATAGGGTTATACCTTAATCTTAATAGGAGACTGGTGTCAAACCTACTTAAATTTTTTCTATCGAAAAAAAAAAGTTCCATCATAATTCATATCCATAATAGCTAAACTCATGAAGGTTTCTCTTGATCTCTACAAATATTGGCTAAAAAAAATTAGAATATGTAGATTATGGAAAAGGCTATGTTCAATCCAAAAGAGAAGAAAAGGAAAAGGCTATGTATGACATCCGGGATTGGACTTTTTGTTTATGCTCCCTTCACTTTTCCTCACTCCACTTCTTTGTCATTTCCCAAAGAACGATAGTTATTAGTTTTACGATATCAAATAAAAATAGAAAAAAATACTGTGCAGCTTTACATAATTTTAATTTAATCATTAAAATATATCACAAGTAAGCAACCCTAGTGTCATTTTCTCACATAGTTTGTTCCAAGACCTTAGCAATTAAATTGTTTATGTAAGAGTAAGTCTCCCGTAAAAATAAGAACTTAGCAAATGATATTTTTTTGAATACAAGACATTTCATAAACATCTCTCCCTATAGTGATTCTAACTTTAATTCATCACAAACTATGAAGTATGAATTTTTTTAGTAAACCCAACCCCTATTAGCAAGATTGGAACAATTTTTTTATTTAATTCAATGTATCATTACCTTGTCAAAACTTAGAACTCAAAAGATTTTTACTTCTCCTAATAAATATGTTTTAAAATTTAAACTTATATTTTATAAAGTGAAATTACTTATCATCTCTACCAATAACTTATTAGTATATTAGAACAATTTATATTCTATTGTTTAGTGCAGAGCCCTAATGCTTTTTTTGTTTAAAATTTAAATAAGTTTAGTACTGGTCCCTTGTCCAAATCAATATACAACTCTAGGGTTCAGAGAACATTTACAAAAAATTTATAATATCATCTACTAAAAAAATTCTCATGATAATAGCGAGAATTAAATCTGTATCTTTATAAAATATAAGTCCTGATACTAATTAATATAAAGATCTTTATTAATAAGAAAGCCCGGCCCATAATAAAGTTTAAAATAAACAAGATTATTCAAAAAATAGCCCATTTTCATATTGCATTAGAACCCAATGGGCCCCGATACACATTGACCGCAACTGAGAGTTTCCATATATTTTTATAATAAAAAAAATATAAGACTATTTAAAATATATTTAATCTCTAAAAAATATTATTTTATTATAATTTTAATAAAAACAAAATATCATAATTTTTAAATATTTAAATTTATATTTAAAATAATAAATAATTTTTTATATTTAATATTAATATTGTTTAAAAAAATTTAAACTTTATCTCTAGATTATAAAATTCAGATGAATCAACTCTTTTTTAAAAAAAAATTAACTAAAAAAATCTCAAAAAAAAAAAAAATCCAAACTGAGCATACATGCTCCCAAACCGAGTAAACAAAAAATCCTAACTAAGATTTGTATAAAAAAAAACTCCAAACTGAGATTTTATTTCGTTTCCCTCCAAGCCAACGAGATAATCACCCATCACTAATTCCAAAGTAATTCAGCGGTAAATCTCAGATAAGATACAAATTAGTACTGATGAATAAATTACTGCCTAAAAATATACCAAGGATGAAAGATCCACTCCTTAGCAATAAACAATCGAACATGCGATGTCTTATCAACAAGCAAACTGAACCCAAACCAGTAAATTGTTAACCGATTTCATATATATTAAAGTAAATCCCAACAACTATGTTAACCGAGAAATCGCATGAAAATATATCAAAGAGCCAAATCAGGATCTACCGTATCTAAAATAGAAACTGTGATAAAATCCAGCATTCAACAGCAATTGCATATATCAACACATCAAGACCATAAAATACCACAATCTATAAACCCCTAAAAAAACCCTAATTTCTCTAGCCTCCGAAACCGTAGAGGGTCCTGCCCTGCCTCTTCAGAGCATACACGACGTCCATGGCAGTGACAGTCTTCCGGCGAGCATGCTCAGTATAAGTAACAGCGTCACGAATCACGTTCTCGAGGAAAATCTTGAGCACCCCACGAGTCTCCTCGTAGATTAGACCACTGATTCGCTTAACTCCGCCACGTCTGGCGAGACGACGAATCGCCGGCTTGGTGATTCCCTGGATGTTATCCCTCAGAACCTTACGGTGACGCTTAGCTCCTCCCTTTCCGAGACCCTTACCTCCCTTTCCTCTTCCAGACATGGTTGATATTCACTGGTTTCTGAATCACAGTCAAATAAAACCGAAGGGTGAGTAGGAAGAAGGCGAGGAATCTCTATTTATATTTACAGCGATAGAAAGAAGAACGATTTATGGCCGTTAGATGAGATTGGTATCCGTGTGAAGTAATACGGGGAAGATTGTAGTCGTTGGATACTAGTGTGGCGGATAGAGAGATTTAAAACTGTTGGGGGGAATTGCGTCACATCACATGCCAGAGCGCCAACGAGTTAGTGCGGGAAAATTTTGGGAAACCTGTATTTGGTTTTTCAGGAATTTTATACAAACGACATCGGTTTATTTTTTGGACCAATTTCGACCACACTAAGGGCGTGTTTCGCTTAACTCAACAAGGGAGGGAAAAGATTTTAATAAAGGGTGAAAAATAAAAAAAATAAAAAAAAAGTTAGTATTATCTGATTTAGATTAATAAAAAAAGATGAGATGGATAAAATTTTAATATTATGTTATTTAATTTAATTTAGAAAAAAAGTAGAGAAAAAAATTATATAGTCAACTGTAAGGGATAAGGAATATTAAAAAATGTTATGAATATGATATATAAAATAAAGTAAAAATTTAATTTTTTATTAAATCTCTTTAATTTTTGAAGAGAGGAAAAATTTTAACCCTTTTTAAAAAAAATTTAGTGCTAAACAAGAAAATGAATAATTTTTTTTTCCTTTTAAATCCCTTGTACTAAACATATCTTAAGCTATCTATATTATGTTTAGATGGAGATAAAAATAAAAAGAAAATAGAAAGAGGAGATATTAGAATTTTTTTAAAAAAAAAAAATCTTATTTTTTAAAATTTTTTCTCCGAATATTCTTTTCCCTACTGCTATAACTTGGCTTCGTAATATTATGTCCATGGTGCGAATATTTCTATATTTTTTTATATGCAAGTTCGCTATTAAAAGTTCATGTCTCTTTTAGCCATGCAAAATTTTTAAATATATAGAACAAAAATCATGTTATCTTATCCAAATTAATGTTGTATGTTGGCGTTTTCTTGTAAAAATCTGAAAGCAAGGTGTATATAAAATCATGTTTTCTATGTCTATGCCAACTAAAACATACTAAATTTAGACGTTTCCGACAATTTCCTTTAAATTATAAATTTTAAAGTAAATAAAAGCAAAAGATGAGGAGGGGAATCTGCAGAAAGCATTTTTATGCTACGATACACTGCGTCACTGGTTTGTAACAAGGCTTCTCTTAATCCCCCACTGTTATACCGCAGATCTGCGTTTCTCTGCGTAGACGCCGTGAAATTCTTCGAAACCACGCCACAATGGTCGGTCCCTCCGGCTCCGTCTCAGCCAGAGCAACTATCACCCACGTCATCTTCGACATGGATGGCCTCTTGCTTGGTAATTCATCTCTAATCAGTTTGTATTGAATTCCTTTCTACTCCCGATCTATTTCATATTACATTCTGCAATGCGAAATTGGACTTCCTATGCCATTCAACTATTACTTTGTTCCAGTTTAAGATTCTCCACTTCAAGGATTAACATACGACGATGCATACATCGCTAAAATTATCGAGCAGCGTTCATCATGCTATCCAAAATATTTTGGATTGCCTCTGCCCAACGATTTAGCTTCAACTTTCAGGGATCGTTGTATTCCTTCGTTTAGCCAAGTTGTTTCGTGATGCATATCCTGCCTTACTCAAGATGAGCTTAGAAGCCTAATCACATTTCCGTTTCATCAGGAGCCTGTTGGCCTCTCTGAACTTCCAGTTTGTGAGGCTAGCAGAGTTTGTGGAAACTTAATCTCTTGGCAATATTTGCAATGTCATCACCTTTAAGTTCCCATGCCATGAATCGTGAATGTGAATATTCTTATTCTTTGATCATACTCTTCTTGCTCATAACTGTTTAGGTGATACTAGTATCTCTTGAGCTACAACTTCCGAAGATACCCGTGATGTGGTCTAATCATTCATGCTGTTGATTGGTTCTTTTTTTTCTTTTTTCTTTTTCTTTTTTTTTTTTGCTTAAATAGACTTCCTGAGATTGGCGGGGCATATATTTGGATTAAGAATATGGTGGCAAATATAGTTTTCCCAATATTTTTGCGTCTGTTTGATACCAGTCAAGCTTGCTATATAAGTCTACAATAGTTAAGTAATAACTTGTGCTTTAATTCCTAGATGATAGTTGAATTTCATGTACTTTATGTTTTCCTTTTACAGATACAGAGAAATTCTATACTGAAGTTCAGGAAATTATACTTGCCAGATACAATAAAACCTTTGATTGGTCTCTGAAGGCAAAGATGATGGGAAAGAAGGCAATAGAAGCTGCTAAGGTCTTTGTTGAAGAGACTGGAATCAGTGATTCTCTTAGTGCTGAACAATTTCTTGTAGAAAGAGAAGAAATGCTGCAGAAATTGTTTCCATCAAGTGAACTCATGCCAGGTATTAATAAATGAAGATTGGTAATCCATGTTAAGTCATTCTCTTTTCTCTTTAGACCTTTAGATGTGGTCCCCTTCCAGTGAAGTAGTTATAGAAAGTTTTATTAGTGACTTTCACCATGTATAGTTAACCATTTAAATTTGTTTAGGATTCCTTGTTTAATATCTACACCCTGCAACTTTTTGTGTGGGAAAAAAATTTATTGTTAAGACATTAATAGGTTCCCAAGTATGAAACAAAACCTTAAGCATCTACAATCTCATGATCTCACTTCTGGAAAATTCGAATCTCAATATGAACTTTGAATTAACCATACCTATTTGAAAAGGTTTCTACCCTGATTCTGTTGCTACCTGCTACAGAGTTAAGGCCTCAGGTTGTCACTGCTGACTTTTAACATGGATTCTTGACTTAAGGGTTGTTTAGCCCATTTACAAGTTGCTTTTTGAAATGCCTTTGCTTGATTGGCTGGTATTGGGAACCTGCTTTCTTAAATTGGTAAGGAATATTATATCAGTGTCTTTGCATCCCTCAATGACCTTGTTCAATTTTTTCCTGTTTTGGCCAACCCTGAGAATTATTTTAGACCTTCAGGAGGAGTGGCCTGTTTAACATAAATGTATCAATTTCTGTGTCATACACACTATCCCATTTCCTAATGTGATCTCCTGTTGTTTAGGTGCTAGCCGGTTGATTAGGCATCTACATGCCAAAGGAGTTCCTATTTGCGTGGCAACTGGGTACCGTTCACCCTCTTAAATTAAAAAATGAACTACTAAAGTTTGAAGAAAATTTTTATTGACACTATTATTTGTTGCAGATCTCACAGGAGACATTTTGAATTGAAAACACAAAGACATGGTGAAGTTTTTTCTTTGATGCATCATGTTGTTCTTGGTGATGACCCTGAAGTTAAACAAGGCAAACCATTTCCAGATGGATTCCTAGCTGCAGCCAAGAGATTTGAGGTATACCCATCCCATGAATGTCATATGCTTCTTTGTTGATAAACTATCTGCTGATTTAAGGCTTAACCAAGTATTTCCTTTACATCCTTTGAGTTTTGATCTGGGTTCATTCTACTAATTATGTTGTGTTGAAATTTGGTTTATTGAATTTGAAATCTTGTCTAGTGATTTTTTTGAGTATTGGTTATGGTCAACAGGGAGGACCAATAGATTCCCGTCAAATTCTTGTTTTTGAAGATGCACCTTCTGGAGTCCTTGCAGCTAAAAATGCTGGGATGTAAGTGGATTTTATGATATTTCAATGTAGCATTGGTAGATAATATTTTCCTAAATGAGCTAAGGGCAAAGTTCGTAAAATGACTTGATATGTCGGTTGCTATATCTTTCAATTTCATATTAACCTCCGTTATTGTTTTTTGGCCAATACATATCCTCCATTTTAGTTGCATGAATGCATCAACAAGGTATCAGTGCCCAGGCTAGATGAATCTTCACTTTCTATACTCTCATAAGTCGTTCGGCCTATTTGTTGAAGGAAAAGTTGTTCCTCCAGAGTCCGGTCAGATATGAAAGTGCATACGTAACATTTATATAAAGCGGCGCTCTCTTTCTTGTTTGCATTACATAACTATTAATAGTATGCATTACATTCTAATTCTATCAAGTGTCAACCTAAGGCGGGAAAAGAAAACATGAGAGGATAGGTGGGATAGAGAATTAAGGCATGTGAGGTGAGGCCCTCCCCTTATCTCTTTCTCTCTACAACAGATCTCTCCTAGACAGAAGAGGATCTTTTGTCAGAGAAAAAAAATATGAATATTGGAAGTTGGGGGCCAAGATCCTTGCTCGGTATGTTTATGGAGTTTGTCTCATATCTTGTTGCTGTTATCATAGTACAAAAATCAAGATTCCTTTCGTATCTGTCTTAACTCGTATGTTACTTTCAAACGCAATCTAAGTATTTTTTTTTTTTTAGTGCACGTTTGTTGAATTATAGACTCTGGTTAGCTCATATGGGCTCTAGCTTTGAATGCAAATTAGTCACTATGATTAAGAGGCCTAAACATAGTTTGACGACAAGTCAAAAATGGATCTAGAATGTTAAGTTGTGTCTTCACAGATTGCAGTTTGTCACAAATCACAATGTACAATCTATGGAGGGTAATAAGATCAAACCGTTGCTTAGGTTCTGCCTAGTGTTTGAGCAAACAATATTGTCTGGAAAGAAAATAAATCTGGGATAATGAGAAATAGACAAGATGAAACAAGGGATGAGTTATCGGTGTTGGTGTAGAGCTGGAAGGAATTTGATGTGGTCCCTGGGTATTCAGACAATGACCTTGAGATTTTAGCTAGACAATATTTCAGTATGATGTTGGTGCAACTTAAGGACCCATGTTTCTTAGGACCCTAAGCACAAAGGACTGATTGCCAACCAAGCTTATACGAATGTGTTATGTAGACACAATAACAAATAAGGATGTTTTATCTCTAAATTTAATACTTTAATTAGGCGTAGGTAAGTTGTATAATAGAAGTAACTCCCTTTTTCATAGTCCTGATCTTAATCCTTTTGCTTATGCATGTCATGATGCAGGTACGTTGTTATGGTTCCAGATCCAAGGCTTGACAAATCCTTTCATGATACAGCAGACCAAGTTTTAAACACATTGTTGGATTTTAACCCTGCTGAGTGGGGCTTGCCTCCATTTGAAGACAGTGGAAACTGAACTTAGATTTCTGCTTTACCCAGAAGGAAAGCTTAATCTTCAAACTAAATCGGCAACACATTTGATCATCTCACATACGTGGAATGTTGTATACATTGTGATACACCCTGAATATTCCTGGAAATAATCTTACTGCTGCCAGACTCAAACTTAGAGCCCCTTATTTAATATTATGTTCCTCTCATGGCACCAAACATGATTTAATTTTGAGATTGACCAATTTTAATTTAGCTACTGCACTTGCTGCAGCGACAATTGCTGGTGGATAGGCTTCATGTAGCGATAAACAGATGGTATGCGATACACTTTATGAATCAAAATATGCTCATTGGGCCAATTTACAAAACCTCCAAACTTAAATTACATTAGTTACATGGCTTTATCACCAAGATCTAGTTCAACCTAACGTAGGTGTGTTCAATTGGTGAAGGAGTAAGATATACGATCATTTGGAGCGTGTTCGAATTTTGGGGAGTATTACTTTGTTGTGATTCCAATCACGGCGCTTGGGAAGATATCCTAACTTCTGGTGCCTAGGTTTACGCTTGAGGGTAATAGACGGTTTACCCTGCCCAACATTGGTATCGCCTAAAAGGAAGGGAGATTTCGCCTTGCCTTTGGATTGTGGATGAGCCCAACTTTTTTCTAAAAAGTTTTGTGCCCAAAAAACAACAACCAACATTTAGTTCAAAACTTATCTAATCTGATAAATGGGTATTATTTATTTTAGAGTTAATACATCCTTTAAGGTTATCATCATCTTAATTTTAGTCAATTAAATTTTAAATCATAAGTTTTGGTTCTTTAAATTTTTTTCGTCTAAAATATTTATTCCTATAATTTAATAAAAATTTAAATCATTTTGACTCTTGAGGGATTAAAATTGTTGTTTAAAATTTAAGGGACTAAAATTAAAATTTATGCAAATGTACGGAATTAAATATTATATTAACCATTTATTTTATATGTATCTGGCTGGATCCATGCATTGTAAGCGCTTGTAATACTTTGTTTTCATAAGATTAAGATCCATAATTTGTTGAATAAATAGTAATGAAAAGCTTTTATAATTATTTTTGACAAATTCTTCTAATAATTTTATCTTTATAAATAACTAGCGCAACTAGGGCAACACGTACTCATGCATCATGGATCGAATAAGATGGGGTGAAATGATTTAGATGTTAGTTCTAACAAGCTAGTTGAAAGCAAAGAAGAATTTTTTTTAAAAAAAATGTAAATAAATAGTAGTATGTCTATGCAAACATTATGAATATAAATCAAATATGTCTCACACAAGAAAGAAGTTTGAATAGAGATTTCAATTCTAATTTTCTTACTCTATTATGTATAGTAAACTGTGTCTCCCACTATCATGCTGCTCTTGTATTCTTCCTGGAGTTTCCCTTGTTGGCTGGCAATATCCTGATTCTCTTCGCCACACGTACAAAATCCCTAGTTCAGACAAGCAATGCAAAAATAAAAAGCATAATCAACCTGAAGAAAAATTATCAAATATATAATTGCATATATATATATATAGAAGCTAGATATTCTTGGATATTAAAAATAAAGATAAATATTGTAATAAATTGATAAAGATTCATTAAACAAATTATTTAACTATGAGAAGAGGATCCCTCTAGTGACCAAAAGTAAAGAAAGTGAAAGAGTATTCTATTTTCTCTCTTCAGTATTTTCACCAATTACACCAAAAGAAATTTAAGTCTAACTTAATACTCCCCGTGTCATTAATGTAAGATATATTTAATTAATTTAATTAAATTAAAAAATTATTTTTTTAAAATAAGGCAAAATGCTCATTAACATATGGTAGTCTCACATGTATCCATAAGAGACATAAATGCAATAAGTCTAAACAAGATAAGTGGGAGAGGGGAATTTAATTTATATAGATAAGGAAGTTAGTTAATATGATATATTTTTTTCTAAAATATCATAATCATTTTCCTTAATTTTTCCACTCCAACTCTTACTTGATTATTAGATCTTATATTGAGAACCCGAGTACTATATATATATATAGTGTGAGATTTATATGCGTAACTAATATATTAAATTAATGTGTGTCACAAGTGTGAGATCCATTAGTGAATCTAATCAGTAATATATTTGTTTTACTACATCTGTGTTGAGTGATTTATTATGCGACCAAATGATTTAGGCGGTTGAAATCTTTGACAGGGACAAAATTTCTAGAGAGGGGGAGGAAGTGACTCACTTCCAGCTGAGATCACCGGCAAGAAGAAGATCATTCTCCAAATCCTCATAAGCAACAAGGTAGCCAGGAATTGCATTGGAGAGATCAACACTATCATCATCATCATCATCGCCTTCATGATCAGAACCACCAACTTGTTCTTCTTCTTTTGCATTATCCTGCACGAACATCTTTCTCAGAGCCTTGGCCAGACTTCGGTAGCTCTCATGCTTGTGAAGGCTGATGCGGTGGCAGATCGAACGGCCCTCCAGCACCACCGTCACAGCAGGGACCACTCCCGACACAAGATCGTCGTCGACCTGCTCTTCACCGAGCCTTCTCATCATCAGTTTGTCACTGCCGCAGAAAGCTAGAGGAAAAGAACTCGAAGTTGCGCCGCGCCTGCAGCTTCGTTGGTCGGCGTTAAAACTATTCATTCACAGCAGAAGTCTTTCTCCTTGTGGTAATGAAGGATATGTAGTCAGAGATTGTGGAGTGTTGGGGATTATTTGGGATATATGAATGTGTTAGAAAGTGATAGATTAAATAATTGTGAGAAGATGAAGTAGCTAGGGGAGGCAAGTGGGGAGTGATAGTAGAGAGAGGATTAATAGCTGGAAGAGAAAGGTGGGTCTGTTTTGCTGCTGACTGCAAAAGATTAGCTGTTCCTAAATATTTCTCCTTTTACATTTTCACAATAACATAATTAGATTAATCTCATTCAAGTTTTTCTTTGTGTCGTTATCGTCATGAGCAGATAATGAGTCGAAAGTATTTACTAATAATAATCTGTTAAAATTACAAGTATAAAAGGAGAGTATCCCAAAACACTAACTAATCGATAAGAAAAGTATTGAACTTATAAAGTTCACCTTTCTTATGATCTTGTGGGGAAGTTATAACAATACAACATTTTCAAAAGCCAACCTACCCAATTCCTTTATTTAATTTAAATAAAGTTGCCTTGGGATGGCCGAAAAAAATGAATGCTTAAAAAAGAAGGAAAGGGGTATAGTAGTATAGAAATGAGAGGCCCAATCTTGAAAATTGGAGAGTTCATGAGCAGTGTCCTGTGTGTTTGTGTGGAGACGAGGGCGCCGCGATGGCCGAACAGCTTCCTGATTTCATCATTTCTGTCAACTCTGCGTTTGCTGTCTCCTAAATTCATAGTAAATCATAATCACATTAAAAATATTGCTAGCTAACAAAAATACATAACAATTAATATGTTTGGAGTATGCTTATTTTCATATTGATCATTTCTTTTCTTCTTGCCATTTCTTTAGACAGTTTCTGTTTTTCTGTATATGATAACTCTTGCAAATAAAATAATTTAACTTTTCAAATTTATTCACCCAAAGGTTTGGAAAAAGTTATTCTTTTATATAATTATGTGATATCCAAAATTATATGGTCAAACTTAAGCATATAATTTCAATATAACGAGAAATCACATTTAAAATATCAGGGGAAAATGCACCTAATGTTTGTAAGACAGCTCATTAGCTTAACTAACATAGCACATGATTAGTTGATATAATTGCGTGGGTATCGTTTTCTTAAATTTTGGGTTAGGATAACTATGTTTTTAAAATTTTAAATCATATATAAACAATTTTTTTTTTCTATAACCATATCACCCAAATGACATTAAACACATTTCTTAACCCCAGTATAATTATAAGCAAATATTTAAATTTATGTTAAAAGAAGTGTACATACTTAATATTGTATCAAATGAAATTATTTGAAAATAATTGTGCATAGTAAAAACTTATAAGCTCCTAATAAAAAAGAAAAAAAATTATAAACACTTAATTAAAAATTAGGTAAAGTTATGACATTTGTAAATTAATTTTTAAGAAAATTGTATTCAAGTCCTATACAATTTAAGGACATGTTTAGTATAATAGGAATAGAAGTAGGAGTAGAATGATATAATAGAAATTATTTCTATTTATAACATTTTAATCAATTTCATAAAAAAATTAAGAAATAAGATAATAGAAATAAAAATAAAATATTTTAAACGATTTTATTTTAAATTATAAAATTTTTAGATAATTTTAATTTTTTTAAATTATAAAAAATATTTTAGATAATTTTATCCTAAATTATAAAAAATATATATATTAATTTTATATTTATTTTTATTTTACTAAATAAAATTTTAAAACTAATTTTTTTTTATCAAAAAAATTTATATCCTACTAAATATCTCGTAATTATAAAAAAATCTCATAAATTCATAAAATTATTATAAAATTTCATAAATAATGAATCAATTTTTTTAAAATTATAAAATAATAAAATAGTGCCCGAGTTTAATTTCAGTTCCCGACTTCACAGTTTATGATTTACTGAGATTTCTCTACCGTTAGATTTTTTCCATGGAATTAAATACAATTTCCCCTTAATTTTTCTTGTTCCTTTTGACGCTGCGGCCTGTTCTCCACTCTCCGAATCCTTCATCAAATAAACCCTAACAATCTCCCAAAACCAAAACCCTTGGCAGCTCCTGGCAGGCCTCCTCAAGTCAACCAAGCGTTGCCGCGCCGTTCTCCTCTCTAATGGCTGTGAGTATCTTCTTACTTTCTGTATGTTCCTAAGCAGTAATCGTTATCTTATATTGATGCAACCTGGAAAGACATAATGCACCCTTTCCAACCATGTCTCCTGGCCGAGAACTCCGTATAGACTTATCGTTTTCTCTATGTCTAGTGCCTTTCTGTTTGTCTGCATCTTGGATTCTATGGGGCTTTGGTCTTGGCCTTGACATATTTATGTGGAAAAAGTTTTCATTGTTCAGGCATTCCTCAAGTATTCTCACTGCTCGATTAGAGTAATGAAAATGTAGATCGTGCAAAGGGTTGACAATGAACTTGTAGCTTATATGGCACCAGCCTTTTGTTTTTAGGATTGAGGTGAACATAATGTTAAAAATTGGATCCTTCCCGTCCCTTTGCGAACTCCTGCCTTTTTTGTGAGGCGTTTTATTATATTAATGTTAGGCATATCATGAATTGATTTTGTATTCTGCAGGGTCAATCTTATACTCTAATTAGCTCCAATTCAACTAACACCGGAACTAATCCCCTTGCTAAGTTGGCTATTAACTCATCTAACCAATTCAACTTCACATTCTATTCACATATCATATTGCATTTATAAATTTATTTTATTTCTTCTTGAATTCATTTAGTTAGAGTGATATTGGTAACTTTCCTTGCATTCTAAGCACATTTTTCCTTGCAAATTGCAGACTATACCAGTTAATCCCAAGCCTTTCTTGAACAATTTGACTGGAAAGCCTGTTATTGTAAAATTGAAGTGGGGGATGGAGTATAAGGGTATGGTCCTTATCCGATGGTGTAATGATTCACCCGTTTCATTGCAAATAAAATTATAGTTCAGAATTTATTCTTTAGATCTAATACCTAATGGATTTTAATCTTCATTTTGGTTTTCAGGTTTTCTTGTTTCGGTTGATTCCTATATGAACTTGCAGGTGCATTTTCTACATTAACTCTTGGGTGCTTTCATGTTTATAGAACTACTTTATGTGGCTTATGGCTGATTCTGTTGTTGTAACTTTAAAGAGTCTTAATGTATAGAGCATTTTTTACCCAACATAAAATTTTCAGAAGAGGTTTAATAAATGTTGCATAATCTGTAATAGATGTGAAAATTAAGAAAATCTAGTTATTTTAAGCTTTGATTTATCTCAACTATTCTGATGGTGACTTTGATATGAGCCATGCATACATTTTGCATATAGACACCCAATAGCAGATAGTATTTGGCATATTAATGCTTTTTAGTCTATTGACACTGGAGTTGCTAATTATTTGTCCATTTCAACTAACCAAATTGTTAGACTCGTGAAATAAACTCTACAAATGTCCTTATTAATTTCAACCAGATGGAAACTAGATTTTTGCTCGTAACATTTTTTTAATGTGTAAATATATTTGCAGCTCGCCAACACAGAAGAGTACATAGAGGGTCAATTCACTGGAAATTTAGGTGAAGTTTTAATCAGGTACCTATCCTGATCGCACTATTTTCAAGTGGCTTTCATGTTTTGCTATTGATTCTGAATAAAATCTCTTGGCGTTGTGAATAATGTCAAGGTCTTAGATTGAGTGCCGTTTCTCTCCTCTTTAATACCAATTTTGTGGGACAGAAGCCATGCATTATGTCTTTTAAATCTTGTTATATGTCAATCAAAACCAAGTTATCTCTGCCTAGAAGGCTGTTAATCTGTTTTTATGTTGTTCAAAATTACCATTATCATATATTCTCTTTACCATGATTTCCCTCTTTATTTCAATTATGAGTAAATATTCAACTCTTCAGCGGTCAGGAAATGCGATAGTAAGTTGACCAAATATAAAGTGTAGGCAGGGTAAGGTTCTCCAAAGAAAATGTGAGACATAATGTTTTGTTGTGTACCAAAACTCTCTAATTGCAGAGCATGGGCGTTTTGGTATTAACTGTAGTTTGGACCTTAATAAAAAAACACCAGACACTTGTATCTGTAAACCAAATATATGTCTATACTGGAACCTTTTAAAAGGGTCAGACTAATTGATTGACAGAAGTATTAAGTTTTGTTTCATTATTTTTATTTCCAGATGCAACAATGTTCTCTACCTTCGTGGGGTACCAGAGGATGAAGAAATCGAAGATGCTGAACAAGATTAGAATGACCAAAGTGCATGGTTGTCATGGCCTCAACAGAACTCCGGTTTAAATGTTGCATTGTTTGTACTTATTAATGTAGAGATTTAGATCAATGATATCCGTCTGCGAATTAGGTGACCATGAACAACATGTTGATTTAAGGTGGGTGTTAATCTCATGTTGGCTGATGGCCTTTTCTGTTTCAGTTTTAAATTAATACACATAAAATTCAGATGAGATTGCACTGTTAGAAAGTCATGAACAATGCAACTTATTTTTCAAATTTCGTATCATGCAAGGACGAGTTAGTTCCCCTTTTTGTGGGATGGGTTTCTGTAGGATCTCAAAATTCTATACATGGTCTTTTGTTATGTTGGGTCCTAAGCCATTCTGCTGAAGGGACTTCTTTTGCCTGTGATTATCTTGTCGTGGCTTGGTTTTCTGATGATGATGCATGAGTTATTGATGAGGATTTATATAATCAACTTCAAAATAACTCTTTTGAAAAATATATTCCTCAGAAGAGTAAGTTTTTCCTGGTATATATCTCTGTCCCGTTGTTTCTTTTAAGACGATAAGCATTCCATTGCGACAATGTCTTGCCATGTTGCTTGATCTTTCAAGAATGTTGGTACGGATTTTTATTTAAATATCAGTTTTTTTAATGGTTTCAGGCCTCTAACTAGATGTTAAGGTGCAAAGCTTTTGGCATGCTAAGTGAATGTGAAATTCTTACTTCCTCTTTTATTTTTATTTTTCATTTTAATAACAAAAAGCGTCTTATTTGAAAGTATATTAAATATTCATAAGTTAAAACTCTGTATTATTGATTTAATTCGTTCGTTCGTTCATAAATTAGTTAAACTTATTTTTTCTTTAAAAAAAAAAACCTTGTACCCTTCAAACAAGCAATGATTTGGAACCAACTGTGGGACACGATAAACCGGAACCACGCAAATACGCAATAAGATCAAGAAGATGGTAGCCTCAAGTTTTATGGCGTGGCTTAGATTTGATGACGTGGCGACCAAGTGATAGGTAAATCTATCAGAGATTGAGGCAAGGAAGGTTTGTTGGAGCTCCCCTTGTTTGGTAAAAAGAGAGTTAGTTAGGTGTTTGGTGGAAGGGAATCGAAAGGAAAGAGAAGTAAAAAGGATGGGAAAAAAGAACAAAAAAAAAAAAAAGTTGAATGAAGAATTAGGAATTGATGAACAGTGAAAACGTTGAATAATTGGGGTTGATGAGCACATGCTTCGTCACCTCAGCGACCTCACCAAGGAGTAGTTGCCATCATTACTGCTTTAAAATAACACATTTAACTTTAACAAAAAAAAAGAATAACTCAATTAATCAAAATTGGCATAACTTGGGGAATAAAATCACTAATGTACTACTAACAAAAGCCAGACAAGTTAATAAATAATTGTCCCATAAATATAATATCTTAGATTTAAAAAAAATTAGTCTCTAATTTTTAACTAAGATATACTGTCTGGATTCTACTGAGAAAAAAAATTACCTATATACTCATATTTTAAATATTTCTTCACCAATATTATAAATTAATTGGACGGTAAAATATTTTAAAAACTAGAATAAATTACCTATATACTCATATTTTAAATATTTCTTCACCAATATTATAAATTAATTGGACGGTAAAATATTTTAAAAACTAGAATCTTGTGAAAGACTAAAATTTGTACTATTATTTCTTATGGAAATTATGATTTGGTACTCTAGATATTAAAAAACACATTTTGGATTTTTTTTTAATTTAAAAGGTAAGGATTGTAATTTTAAGGAGCCCAAATAATAATGTTGTGGGTACGAGTGTTCATCTGGACTATTAAAAGATTTGAATTGGAAACAGAGAGTAAAAGGGGAAAAGGGGAAAAATCTGGAATTTGTGTTTAGGAAACCGACGAAGCATTCCAGCACGGAGGTGGGTGCATGACTGCATGTGAGCTTGATCACATCGCACGCATCATAAATGATAACATGAAAGGTGAAGAAGGAAGAGACTCGCCCCTCAAAAAAATACAATTTGCAGCATCTTGTAATTATCAAATCTCCATGTTTGGAAGTTATATATATATATATATTAGTTGGCCCACAAAAATCGTCATTTGTGCTGGCACCATGCCCTCCAGTTCAGAGACAACCAAATACCCCGCAGCGTCTACGCCACATCTTTTTCGTAAAATAAGTTTCATTTTTTTTTTTTACTTTTTGCTACAAATATCATACTATCAAACAATAAAACGATTTGAGAAAACTGTGTCCACGCCCTTAACAGGTGATGGCCGGTACTTTATTCTTCAGTATGTTTTTGGAAAAAATTTTAGAAGGGCTTTGAAAAAAAAGTTAAACAGTTTATAAAAAAAACTTTTACAGAAAAATTTATAAAAAAAATAATCCTGAATATATAAATATTTAAATAGTTATTTTTAGAATAAATTTTTATATTGATAAATTATTAAAAAATGTATGATTTAATTAAAAGGAGGAGAGAGGAAAGAAGGTAGGAAAAAAAGATGAGAGATGAGATAAAGTAAAGAGAGAAGAGAGGAGAGAGGAGAGAGGGTAGAGGAGAGAGGGTAGAGGGTAGAGAAGAAATATGAGAGAGGAGAGAGGGTAGAGATGAGAGAGAAAAGAGGGTATAAGAAAAAGTAGGGGTAATATAGTAATTGGATAGTCCATAAGCTCTTTTACTGTTCCAAAAATTAGTTTCAGTAGTTTATTCAAAACCATGGTTTAACCCAAAAATACTTATGAATAAATATGACTATTTATTTTAAAATTTTTCCAAATCGAATTTTGGACCAAAAGTACTTTTAAAATCTAGGTTTGGGGGTTTCTCAAACAGGATAGATAAATATATGTGTATTTAGATAAAATTTTAAAAAATGTCTTATAAAAAAAAGAGTTTTTAGACAACTTAAGGAAAATGGTTTTTACAGAAGAGTTTATGGAAAAAAAGTGGTTCTAAATAAATAAGTATTTGAATAATTATTTTTAGAATGACTTTTTATATTGGTAAATTACTAAAAAATGTATGATTTGATTAAAAGTGGGAGAGATGAGAGAGTGTAGAGAAAAGAGAAGAGATATGAGAGAGGGTAAAGAGGAGAGAGAAGATAGGAGAGAGGATGGAGGGTGGATAAGATAGATGAGAGAGGAGAGAGGGTAGAGAAGAGAGACGAGGGAGGAGATATGGTATAAGAAAAAATAAGAGTAATATAGTAATTAGATAATCCATAAGTTATTTTACTGTTTCAAAAGCTAGTTTCAATAGCTTATTTAAAACCATAATTTAGTCCAAAAATAAAATTTTTGGATAGATAAATATATGTGTATTTAGATAAAATTTTAAAAAATGTCTTATAAAAAAAAGAGTTTTTAGACAACTTAAGGAAAATGGTTTTTACAGAAGAGCTTATGGAAAAAAAGTGGTTCTAAATAAATAAGTATTTGAATAATTATTTTTAGAATGACTTTTTATATTGGTAAATTACTAAAAAATGTATGATTTGATTAAAAGTAGGAGAGATGAGAGAGTGTAGAGAAAAGAGAAGAGATATGAGAGAGGGTAAAGAGGAGAGAGAATATAGGAGAGAGGATGGAGGGTGGATAAGATAGATGAGAGAGGAGAGAGGAGAGAGGGTAGAGAAGAGAGACGATGGAGGAGATATGGTATAAGAAAAAATAAGAGTAATATAATAATTAGATAATCCATAAGTTATTTTACTGTTCCAAAAGCTAGTTTCAATAGTTTATTTAAAACCATAGTTTAATCCAAAAATATTTATAAACATATATGACTGTTTGTTTTAAAAAAAATTAAACCGAAGTTTAGGCTAGAAATTCTTTTAAAATCTAAGTTTAAAAGTTTTTCAAACAAACCTTAAGCAATTTGAACGGGCTCGTTCTCATTGTTCATTAAGCATAGTTTTCTTATAATTGTCCCCTAATTAAAAGGTTAATTTTAATCAAAAATATAAAAAATATTTTTTATATTTATCAATTTTTTTAAAATTATCTTATTTAATACTCTATCAACAATAATCAAATAAAAAAATTAAAAAATAAGTTAAAAAAAATATTAAAATATATTATATTAATTAAATTATTTTTTTTTAATTTAATTAAACATATCATATTATTAAAGAGGCGTGCGTGAATATATTTTATCTAAAACTTGCCCCCACAGTCTGGTAGTTCTAATGTGTGTTTTACCTTTAAAATAAATAGGAGTTGTAGTTAGAGTTGGTAAAATGAGTCCAGCCCGCGGGCTGGGCCCGTTTTACCTTAAGGGGGCGGGTTTTGCCAGCCCGTTTTTGGGCGGGCTGCACAGCCCATCACTTTTTTTTTTAATTTTAATATTTATTTTAGTTAAATGTTATTTTGAATACTCCTATTATCGAATACTAGTAAAGATAATTACTTATTTGTTAATATATATTTACATATTATAATTGATTAATATTATGTTAATATTTATTTAGATTTATAATTATAAAATTTGAGATTTTTTTATAAAAAATAAATTTTTTTAAGAGATAATATGAGTAATTTTTTTATTATACTAATATAATATTAGAAATTTTTTATTGGTATTTTAAAAATGTTAAAAATAATTTTTTAAAAATTAAAAAAAAAAAGTGGCGGGCTAGCGGGCTGCACAGCCCGCCCCGTATTTTGACGGGCCAACCCGTATTCCCAACTTTAGTTGTAGTCGTTTTATCCCCACAAAACTTGATAGGGTCATCCATTATAGTTCTAGATTCTAGCTAAAAGAACAAAAGAAAAAACGGGGCATACAATCTACAAATAATACTACCAATTTGTAATACGAGAAAACTAAGAGTTCATACTAGCATAATCTATAGGCATAAAAAAGGGCCAACCCAGTTCGAGTCCCCACTTGGTGGGGGTGCTGGGGAAAGGAATAATCTAAGCAACCTTACCCCTGCTTTGCAGGGAGGCTGATTCGAACCCGCGACCTCAGACCCCACGGCAAGCGAGCTTACCGCTGAGCCAAGCGAGCATAATCTATAGGCATAAACAACAAAATTAATTACCTTACATTACGTAAGAGTTTTCTTCATCTTTGCCAAAGCTTGAATTATATTAAGTTACATGAACAAAAAGAATCCACTCGAGAAATAGTATAAGGAAAGAAAACAAAGAATCCAGGGGACCAGTGCCCCAAACTGGTAGAAGCCCCCTTTTGAGGGCTTCAAGAAGAGGGCGTTGCAAAAGCCCCCCTTTCCCCTACTCGTATTTACGCAAAGCTTTTTTATTATCTTGGTCGTCTTTCTTGCCTTTGTATTCAGCCTTCAGGTATAAGGTCGTCACCATACATCACGCAAATACCTGCCACTCATTTGTAGGTTCTTCACCATGCTCTCTGCTTTAGAGCTATCCATAGAACCCTGAGATCACAACCAATTCAAGTCTCTTCATTAGCCAGCCACCCTCAATCATTCATTTTCACTCTCAAATCCCTCAGAAATATCCTATGGAGAATCATCGTGAATTTAAGATGGGTGTGTGTGTTAAAGAGAAAATGACCCTAGACATTGTTATTTTTAACTTAACCCTCTTGATGACGTGTGTGACTACATGCCCCTCACAATGACCCCTCATTTGTTGTTACACGTCAACGTCACCAAATTCATTGAATGAGTATTGTGGGCAACCAATAAATCTCAACCTCCCCACAAGCAATTCCTTTTTAAGAAGTACAAGTAGCAAATTGACAGCCATCAAAAAGCTGTTCACTAAAACGACATTATAAATTCCATGTAGCATACCTGCTCTTGTGCAATTGTATGTAGAGTGCGGTGGACATCCCTAGCCATGCCTTTGGCATCACCACACACGTATATGTAAGCTCCCTGAGATATCATATTCCAAATATCCGAAGCCTAAACACAGTAGAGTAGATTAGGTGCGGTTAACCCCATCAATGATTAATTGATAATTTGAGCAAACCAGAACAATTTTTCTGAGAGAAAGGTGGTAGGTAGGTTAGAGAGAGGATAGACACCTTCTCTGCAATCTTATGTTGCACATACTCCTTGGTGGGTCCCTCACGAGAGAAGGCTACAATGAGCTGTGAAAGCGCACCCATGTCGACAAAGTGGTTCAACTCATCTTCATAGATGTAGTCCTTTAAAAAAGTATTCTTAATTAATATTAATAATCAAATCAAAAATGATAAAAGCCTCCTTACCAACCCCTGCCTACCCCTCTGCAAATGTTAGGAAACTGCATCAAGGATAGATAACTCACCATCTTACGGTTCCTGCATCCAAAGAATAATACGGAGGGGCCAAGTTCAGCTCCTTCTTCTTTCAGGGCTAGTCTTTCCTGGAGTGCAAATAAAACAAAACAATATGTATAAATGGCTTAGGCAGTTGTATGATTTGAACAACTAAATAGCAAGTCAGCCGGTTCAAACCTGCAAGAAACCCCTAAAAGGAGCCAATCCAGTTCCAGGTCCAATCATGATTATGGGAACTTTAGTATCCGCAGGGAGTTTGAAATTTGACTGCCTGACAAAGATAGGGGCCCAACTGCAGTCCGGACTTTCCTCCAAGGGAACAGAATTCTGGACAACAAACAATTAAATGAGTTAAAATAATCGTCCGAAGTGATTTTAGAAACAAAATAAGCAGTAGATTCAAGACATTTGGCTTCCATATCCTTTTATAATTCTATTTCATTTTTGAAATCTCAAGAGATAGACAGTTCGGTTTAACTAACTGTAATGGCCAAAAAATAGCCATCTGCAAGCCAATAATTCCTTAGTGATTATATCCTGCCTTACAACTCAACAAGCTCAAGCATACATAACCCAGGAAGTGTATAAATTACCTTCATCCATGTTGAACACACTCCTTTGTGAATTCTACCAGTGGGCATTTTGTCATATACTAATGCACAAGTAACATGGATTCTGGATGGAGCCATCCTGTGGACAATTTTTGCAGAAGTGCAGCATATTAGATATCTAGATGCATAGATTCAATAAGATATAATAAATATATCTATATCTTTTTCATTAGCCTGTTACAGAATGCAGAAAATATAGCTCTAGAATAAGGTAACTTGTTTTGTCACCCTTCACATCTTGGACTCATCTGATCATCTTAAAATACTACAAATTCATTATTTGGAAACATCTTGAAATGTATATTCTTTTCATTATGTATGGTAAAAGGCAAGAAAATAAAATGAACTACTAGGCTTCTCCAACTCGCGCTTCATTCACTGCAGTAATTTTCCCACAAATCACCTCATAGCAATGCAGGAGTAAAAGACAGGAAGTAACCTTGGAGATGACGAGATTGAATAAAATCTAGGCTGCAATCTAGGGGCAACTGCTGCAAAAAAGACACCGAGTGGAGGTTTGGCTGATGGAAATTCAGCCATGACCTCAAGGAGACTTCTCTGATTACCAACAACCCACTCTGCATATTCATCCTGAATAAGCAAAGATCAAAATAGAAGTAAAATTAGAAAGGTGAGCACAGAAACCTATGATAGAAATTCCAAGATATAAAGCTGTTAAAACCTTTCCACCAGGTGAGGCAAGATATCTTAATCGTTCAGCTTCAGAAGGATCAGAAGCATGGGCAGCTAAGCCAAGTAAGGCAGACTGGAACATATATGAAGAGAATAATAAATAATTAACATAAATGAAATATCTAAAAAATCACAAAAATTGAAATTAGAAGTCATCATGCTCAAAAGAAGCACCTTCTTAGGTGAGCTCAAAAGATCTGCATATCGAGCCAGAGCTGTTCTTAAAGTGCAAGGGGGAAATGACGGCGGCAAAGAGCTTCCACTAAGTGGTGTCCCATCTTCATTATCAGTATGGATGGAGAAAAAGGTATCTGGTGACAGACCTAGTAATCTAACTGCCTCTTCTACTGTTTCAGCCAAATTCTCACAATAAACACCAACATGGTCTCCTGTTTCATATCTGTGAAACAAATCATGCACAAAAACAAGAGAAGAGTTAGCACATTAATAGATAAAGAGTTTGTATATCAATTATTTGTCTGCATGCAAATACTTACCCAAGTCCAGAGCCAGAAATGTCAAATTCTAAATGGGTGCAAGACCGATCTGATGCAGGTGTGTGAAGCTCCTTTTGTACAACCACGTTTGCTCTTCATGAGGAGTAAGAAATACATGTTAGATTACAGTATGACGTAATACCAAATCACAACTCAAGATTTCACTCTGACATACCTACATGGATGTTGAGCATCAACAACAGCATGGCCATTTGCATTATGCCAGCTCTTTTCCTCAACTTGTTCATCTCCTGGTCCATGAATAACAACACGATACTCCAAAACAGCAGCAGTGTAAGGGGTAGATACAGTTCTATCATCCTCGTCTCTAAGCAATTGATCCAATTCTGGCCACACGGATTCTTTCCTGCAATAACAATTGTTAGCCAGATGACAGAAGGGCCTTACATATCAGCATGGAAAAGAATTACACCCCAATGTTAACAAATCAACTAAATATTTCGTTACCATGCAGAGAAGTCATCCTCTATGCATTGATCATCATCTCCAAGACCCAAGGGGACAAGACGCTTCCCACCTGCAAATGGAGATACAGGTGAGATCAGTGGAGTTTTTTTTTTTTTCAAGGCATTTGTGAGTAGCGAGGGAGTAAGTAGTGCCCTATGCATTCTTAATAGCATGACCATTTGCCCAAAAGATTTTGCATTTTGCAAAACTTATCCAGAGAAGTGTTACATGCCCATATGCCTAGTGTCAAACTAGTTATCATAAGACAAATCTAATTGATGTTTGCTGGATTTCAGAGAAATCAACGGAAAGAAATCAAAAGAATACCTCGCACTGCAAGAATCTCATCAACCACCTTAGCCACCTGATTCAATAAAGGGACGAGGCAGAACACAGAAAACTAAGTACAGAGTAACCGGAAATTCAAAAATTGAAATGATAGGTTAAAGTATGAGTTCAATGCAGACCTTATTGAAATGTTCATACTGCCTGTTGCCGAGGCCAAACACACCGTACTGAAGATTTTGAAGCCACTCTCCTCTCTCGTTCCCCTAAAATATCACAGTCACGTAAACAATATATCTTTGAGTTTCCCTTACAATAATAATTCAACTCCAACTACTGTAAATCAAATTAAGGCTACCTACCTCAGTAAACCATTTGTAAAATCTTGCGGCATTGTCGGTTGGTTCACCATCACCATATCTATACCATGGCCAAAATATCAAATCACCATGAGAAACTTCCTAAAAACAAGAAAGATAGAGCTAGAAATAGTTTCGAAAACATACGTAGCCAGAAAGAAAAAAGCCAGCGTCTCCTTTTTCAATTTTTCCTCGTATTCATCGTCATCAGCCACGTAATCATCCTGTTCATCGATAACATAAACTTAAGCATCAAGTCAAAATACCAAACAAAACCAACACCAATGAAAAGAAATAACATAAAGGAGGACACTATAATCACAGGAGAAAGACTAATACCAAATCCACGACTTTAAAAGCCGCCTTATCGTACCGCACTTTGGCCTCTTCAACAAGCGCCTGCTCAAAACGCCAAACCAGCCAATTATAATCACAATCAGCCGAAGCTCACGAGTTCATAGCCTAGACACATTCAGGTAGCCTAATCATGCACAAAATTGACCGAGCCTACCTTTGCGAAACCTTCTGCTGTACCAGTCTGCGTACCGAAGAAGATGGTAACCTTTTTCTTACCATCATCCTCCTCAACCTCAGGCTCCTTCACGATTACCGGCTTTACAGCCTCAACGGCCTTGACCTTCTGACCGCTAGATCTCCGCCATAACAAGACCACCACACAGCCAATCATAACAGCCACGGAAGTCGTCAAGAACATGACGAGCTCCCGATTCTCCAATAACATGGTAGCAACCTCACCGGCAGCCTCGGAGGAGACATTGGAGGGGTCGACCTTGCCCTTGATTATGGCAGTCATTAGATCGAAAGGCGAGATTGCCTTTAAGGAGGTAGAAGGCTGCATGATGGTCCCGCTTGAAGATAAGAAACTGCAGAAAGATGTTACAAACGTATATAATAATAACGACGACGATGATGAGGCTGTGGTGAGAGAAGCACAGGTGAGGAAGAACGAAGGAGGTTGGTGATGGAGGGGGGAGAGGAGATGAGGAAGGAGAAGAAGCAGAAAGAGTCTCTCGGGGGGTTGGTGGGTGGGAAGTAGTTGGGCGTTGTGAGAGAGGGAGAGACTCTGAAAATGGGTGGGAGAGAGGGAGAGGGGTTATATTGGGAAATGGGAGAGCGGGGGAAGGAGGAAAGGGAGTAGCCAGAGGACGCAACCATCGGGTACCAACCCACTCTCCTCATACCCACCTAACACCCTGCTTAACCCTGGTTAACTCCTCAAATTTGAATTACAGCCTGATTTAATATTAATTTTTTCATTTTCTTTTTTTGGTATTAAATTAACCAAGAAGTAGAAGTGGGCAACTAGTGCCCAGTGAATCCCGATACGGCAAATCACACAGGTAAGCCTTCATGGGGCTCTTGCAACAACTAGACGATTCCAATGGATTGAAGGTAGCTTCAACCGGCAAACCAATCTATGCATTGATTGTCTTCTCTAAATACGTGTGAGATCCTCAAATTTCACCTTGCATCCAACACCCCTCAACTTAAAAAATAGAATTCACCAAAAACTTGATGCGGGTAGCCATTGCCGATGAGTGCCTGTTTGGGATGGCTTTAAGACTTCTATAAAGCACCCTCAAAATAGCTTAATTTCATAAGAAACTCACATCTTATTTTTATGCTCATTGTTTACTCTCTCTATTTTTTCCTAGTCTTCTTATGCACAATAAATACTCACTCTTCATAAATGCAAGAGATTGAATATTCACCACTACTAGATTTGTGCAAGATTTATTTGCTTAATATTTATAATTTTAAAAAATATTTATATTTGCTCAATATTTATAATTTAAGTTGGCAAAAAAATATTTATAATTTAAAATCTATAAAAAAATATTTTTAAATCATAAATACTACTCGTACTACTTATTTCTTAATACATGGGAGGTGCCATATATATGGTTCAGTAGAAACGATTTTTGCCAAAAAAAAAATTAGTAATTAAGGTGATTTCAACAGCAATTTTGAGAGGCAACCCATTTTTGCATGTGATTGAATTATGCAATTAATGCTTCGGTTTACTGTCTTTCTCCAAAAAAAAATTAATATTTTTTTAATTGAAGCATTAAATTTTCAGGCCAAACAAATTGAAGCATTAAATGATCAATATTGCCTTCTAGAGGGGGAGAGAGAAGTAATTTAACATTATGAATTGTGAATATGAACTTAAATTTTTTAGTATATTTTTTTCATGACAATGCAGTTTCTTGCTGCAAAAAAAAAAAGTTAAGGCAGTTTCACAGAAGTTATAAGATATTTGGTGCTTGTTAAGTCTGTTTATGGACGATCTTAAAATTAATTTTCAACGATCTAAAAATAATAATTTTAATTAAATAAAATACATTAATTAATTAATTTTCATGTTAGAAAAAATTTCAACGCTCCATGAATAGTAAAAGAATTTTATATATACTTTATTATTTGAAATTGAAATCAAATATATTTATATTATTTTTTAACATTTAAGAGTATCTTGATTCAACGAAGAAAATCTTAAATTTAAAATCCTAAGAGTTATAAAATTTTTATTGGTATTATAGTTTGAGATTATTAATATAAATATTTGAAGATTTAGATCCATAAAATTTTTAAAAATTTAAATTAAAGACCTCACGGGGTCAGTTACACAAAATATTATAATTTTTTTATACAAACTCAAACTATAATATTTTTAATTTAAATTTTTAAAAATTAAAGAGATCGTATCAAAGTAATTTAAAATTTAATAAAATTTTATGTATTTTAGACACATTTTAAAATTAAAACTTCTAACTGAAGTATTTTTTGTTTTTGGGAATAAAATCTTGTTCCCTATAAATAATAATAAGATATATTTTTTATCAAGAATAAAAATAAGAATAGTATAATGGCGGTATTATGGGCGTCTCGTTTAGCATTAAACAAATTAAATATCAAATTATTTGTTTTTGGCCAATAAGAGATTAAATGATTGATAGATGCCCTCGTGTATCACGTGGATCTTGTCTCATTCACTAAGCATTTTAATTTTACTATTTTTGGAAATCGCCCACAACGGTGACTAAAATAAATAACATATTATTATTCAAAAAAAAATGACTGCTTATATAAATCAAAATAAAATACCAACAACAATATGTGACCAGGAGTTGGATCATTAATATCTTTAGTCTCTCAATCTAATATAAAAATTAAAATAATATTTCCATAAAAAAAATATATAAACTATATTTATTTTTCTTAGTTTAAAGGTTTAAAATATTATTAATTAAATATTATTTAAAAAAATTCGTGCACTTACAATACAAACAAAGACATTAATGTATAAAAAGTGTGTTTATCAGATGTTTATGCTTGGAGCCTTAACCCAAAGTCTTGATAAAATGTCTGGAACTCTTGAAATGTTTGAATATGTTGTATAAAATAGTTTGTTAGAACAAGTCTTCCGAAAAAAAATTGAAAAAAATCTATTTAAATTATTATTTTGGGAAACATATCTAAAACAATGGAATGAAAGGTGAAAACATTGTTTGTTTTATTAGCATGATTTTTAGTAATGAAAATATAATGTTATCCGTCTTTTCTCTAGTTTTGTAAAACAAAAAAGTAATAAAACATAACAAAAATTTAGAACAATTTTTTTTTTTTTTGCTTTTCATGATAAATAGGGAAATTCTAATTAAGTATCTTTAAGAATTTGAAAATATCAAATCAAGTGTATATTTAGTAAATAAGTAATAAAATGTAGTAAATAAAACTAATTTAAAATTTTAAAACTCTAGAATTCTCCCTAACAAATAACTGAAAAAACTCATTTTTTTTAAAAGAGTACATTTTTATTAAACACATTAACATAATGTGATTAACTTCAGTTAGTGACAGAAAAATTATTGTTGTTGTTTGTGTCGTAAAAGATGCTTTTGTTTGTATCATGGTGTTAATAAAATGTCTTGATCTCTTGAAACATTGAGCTTTATGTTTCATTGACCAAAAGCACTTTCAAACTTCAAATAATTGGAATATTTTAAGAGGAAAATGAGGGGAAAATATCAAAGACTTTTACAAAATATTGTTGATAATTATTTGGCTGGACTTTAGACTCAAGGGTCAAAAGTGAACTTTCTTAAGAACGTTGGTTTTTTTTTTTCCCACCCGCTTCACCGGAGCTTTGTCCCGACTACATCCAGATCCAACCCGCGTCGCGCACCTGGCTATGGTGGGTGAGTCTTCCAACGGAAATTTTCTGCGTACGTCAAGGCTCGAACTCAAAAGATTAGAATTCAAAAGATTAGAGTTTGTGGTGTTCTTGGTACAATAAGAAGATCACTAATTGTTAATTAAAAGCAAATAATAACATTATTGTTGACGTCAAAGGTTGTTGTGGAAAATTCAACTATGTGTGCCATAATGCTCATTTACCTTAAAGAAATGTTTCTTTTTTTTTTTTTCCTTTCTGAGGGCAAAAGGAATGTTTCTTTATGAAATATCTAAAAATGATATCTAACTCAATACATATAGTTGAAAATGACAATTACAAACCTTGAAATAAATTAATAAATTTTAAAATTTTGATTTATTTTTAGATTAATATTCGTCGTTCTCAAATATAACTTGATATTTTGAATGTTGTGAGGATGTCGTCTCAAATTTGTGGTTCTAGTTTTACATGAATGACAATTTTTGTCATCTCCAAAATTTTAAATTGTTGAAATATTTAATATTATTAATAATTTTTTATGAGTTCTTTTGTATAATAAGACATAAACAGATTATGGAGAAAACTTACACTAGTGATGCCAAAAAAAAAGTGCTAATTAATGAGATAGAGTTGTTATGGAAAAACTGAAGTTGTTTAGGTTAAGTAAAATGGGATTGGTCTATTTTTAGAAGAAACAAAATCAAGAGTTCACACCTTGTGAATAAACTATGGCAATAATGTTTATTCCTTCTAAGAGTTTATTAATTTTTATTAAAAAAATAAATAAATTAGTTAATTATAACTACTATAAAATTTAATTAGTTAATTTAAGTATATTAATGAGTATATAATATAAATTCTTTTCTATAGATTAGAACTTATCATAATTAAATAGTTTATTTAATTTTTTTTAATTTACTAAAAAAAGTTAATTAATTCTTATTTTAAGTAATAAAAATAGTAATATTTTAAACGAAAATATAAAATGTTACTTAGTACAACGCAACAATATAAAATCCTGAGAGCCAACACAAAGAATATTTCACTTAATTGTAATTTGACTTTTAGTTTTTCTTTAGATTTAAATATTTTAAAATTGACATTTCAAATTTCAACGTCTCATATAAATAGAGATCATATCATACTAATTGATTTTTATACCAATTTTAATTTGTAAAACTCAATTGACATAAAAATCACTTTTATAAATATTAATATAAACAAATCATAAGTTATCCCTCCATTGTACAAAATGAACACAAGAATTAATGTAAAAATAGAACTAGCAAGTACATAATTATTTCATAGAATAATTTACCTGGTAATAAAAATATAATTAATAAGGATTAAACGCATATAAGATTTGATTGGCAGTTTATTAATTTGAACGGCTACTGGAAATAAGTAAGTTTTCAAAATAAAAATAAAAATAAAGATGTATAGTTTGAATTAATTAAATAAGTAACTAAGTCAAATTATTGAATATCTCATGGTAAATAATGTTGTTCATTGTGGCAATTGTAGGATTGTTGTTTATAAGTTATGAAAAATGAAACTTTTTATAAATCTTATATTATACATAAACATAATCTATCATACAATTTTTAATAGAAAAACTATATTAAAAGTATCTATATTTTTTTAAAAAAATTTAATTTAACACTTATGTATTTTTTTATAATTAAATTTTTAATTTTATTCTATTAATATAATTAATTCTTATACAGAGACTAATAATACTATACAAATAAAATTATATAAATTAATTATGTTAATAGAATAAAATTAAAAATTTATACATACTTATAGGCATACTTGCGCACGTTTCAACAACCTCTTGTATATTGACTTTGAATATATGGAAAGATGCAACCCCACAGTGCACCACACACAAAAGATGAAAGGGAGGGGGAAAAGGCAGAATCAGTCCAATAATCAACAAGAAAACAAAAGAGACTACATTACAAATATATACGATTTTTCATTTTTCATTCGTCTTTTTTCTTTTATTTCCTTTTCAAATCAGATTATACAGATATTTTTCTATTTGTATAAGTTAAAATAAAAATTTATACTTTACATAAAGGCATTTAAAATAAAGAATAAATTTCACAGAATTATTTTTCAATTTTACTAAAATTTATACAAAATTTCTAAATATAAAGGAAAATTATATAACTTTTATATAATTTAGTTGATGCATTTGTACTTTGCCCTCTATTTTCAAAAAAGGAAAATGGTTCAAGAGCTCAAAACGACAAGTAGCAAGCCAAAAGTCAAGAGATATGTGGAGGATATTCCACCTTACACATAAAAACATTCAACGCCACAAAATCCCATTGTGAGGATTGTCATGTGACAATCATATCTGTTCATCTGATAAGTGCCTTTGTAGCATGGTCCCGAGTAAAAAAAAAAAAAATCAGAGATATAAAAAAATGTGGCCTCTTCATAATTGGATAGAACTAGATTTTAGTTTGTCATTAATTTGTATAGAAATTAACATGATTTACATAATTCATAATTTATAAATAAGATTATTTTGTATAATTTTATACTATTAATCTGTTTTTAAAAGTCATATTAAATCCCAATGAATTTAGACGAATTAAAGTCAAACCATGTAAGCATGAAACTCCTGAATGGCATTATTTTATATACAAATTCCGAACTCAAAAGCTTACCTGAAAGGAATAAATGGCTAATCATTTCAACAAATTAACCATCGGTGGTTCATTTATATAAATCTAAATTTTATAGATATATATAGATATGGGTATTTATTAAAAAATAATTATGCTCTTTAATATAAAAATTATTTAATAAATTAGTTAATTATAATAAATATGTTTTATTATTTTTTAAAAAATAAATATTGTTAAGAAACCTATACTTTGTAGTCAGATTGACTACTCTAATATTTCGTGTTCATTGATAAAATACTATTGTCTCAAAATTTTCTTAACTTAATTTAGATTTATTATTTATTGATCAAATAATTTGTTCTCCAAAAAAATTTTCATCTCAAGTAAGTTATCAAAACTGCTTTTTTTTTTTGTCAACCAAACATGAGCGTAAACTGGATTAGAATAACATATATTTTTTTAGATATATTTTTAATAAACTTTTAGTATATTATATTTGAATAAGGTGGGATATATATATATTGTAAAATTTAGACTCATGAAAATCTTAATCGATCAATTAATAAATTGTATTATGCAAGATCATGGGGATTTGGAGCCCAAAGAAAGAGGAATTGCTAGTGTGTGCAGCTGGGTTTTCTAGTCTACCCAATATAATATAATATAATAATAATTTCTTCTGAAGACGGCGTAATATAATATTTTGTTATGAATCATTTAATTTTAAAATGTTCCCAAAAGTCAAAACAATGGCCATGTGTTAACATCTTGCTTTGAATATAATATAATTAGAAATATGTTTTTGACCATCCCAATAAAGATAAATATAGTCAAAAGCCATCATTGAATCTTATGGAAATTCATAAGAAGCAATAGAAATATATAAAATCAATAAGGGACTCCGTCATAATAGCGTGAGGGTGAAAATGCGAATACTAAATAATATAGCGAGTGAGCTTAGACTTCAATATTTGTTTTATTTGATGAATGATTTTTGGGGTTTAAAAATTGTTATGCCAGTTTAATTAATGGAACCATTATTATTATTATTATTTTTAAATAACAAGACAAGAACAAAGCTTCAAAGTAAATACAAAAACAACAACATACCACTCTAGATCAGAATCAGAAGCCAAGTCCAGATAATTAAAATCCGTCAAAAACTGTCTCAAATTCTAGGCCCAAATGTCATTGAATTAATATTTTGGGATTTATTACCAACAAATTTCTGTATAGTTGAAAGATAACTGAATCTTATAAATATGATGTATTATATTCGAATCAGGTTGTATGTACGAAAAAATTTTATTATAAGAAATAAAATTTATTTCGATAATTTTTACACATCAAAATAATTAGTTGTTATTGATCAGAAATACCGCCCTAACACTAGAAGAAATATATTTTTGGATCTCTTCGTTGGTCTCCCTATTTGTAATTTGGACAGTTTATTTTTTTAACTTCGATATATAGATAACATAAAATTAAAAAGTATTTGTATTTTTCATTATAAAAAATTAAATCATCTTTCAGAAGAGAGCTGAAAAATTAATACTGTGTGATTTTTTTTTTCCTCTTAGCCAACATGTGTGAATGTGTATAAAGGGAGATTATATTCCATTCCTGAGTTAAGTGATTATGAACTTTGACCATTTTGGGTCAAAAAGTGTGGGAAAAAGTGTGTATAAGTAAATATTTACGCTATTTGAGATTTGGGGTTAGGTGATTTTAAGTAGAATTAAAATAGGAGGATAAACAAAATAGGTCGATTAAAGAATTTAATTACAATAAATCTAATTTATATAATATATTTTGTTAAAGTAATGATTTATAAGTAATAAATTTTCTTATTACAATAAAAAAAATTATATATAGAATATATTTAATACTTAATCGTGTCTTAATAAGAAGTTATATGTGCAAAAATAAAAATAATTAATTTTTTACTTTAATATCATGTCCCTTAAAAAGTAATATACCCTAAGTATATATGATATGTACAAATTAAATTTTATACAAGACTAGAACTTGATGATTCTAACACGATGGGAATGATTTTTGGATTCAAATTCTCTCATTTATTTTAAGCGAAAAAATGACTGAATTGTTTAATCAGTCAAAACCGTTTTCAACCAATTTGAACAAGATAAATTAATTCCTTTACTAGCAGAATAAAAAAAAATTACTTTGAATATATTTGAACCATTCAAATAAACTGAGCATATTCAACTTTTTTTTTTAAATAACAATTATATTTCGCTAACAAAACAAGAGAATCCAATCTCAGTTCAATAGTTTAAGCACACAGAATCAGACTTTGTGAGAGGTTTTGCGGTGGACACATAAGAATCACCTAATTAATTTGATTTTTGTGAGGAGGTTTATGACTTGTAAATAATCCATAATAATAATAACAATAACAATAATAATAATAATAATAATAATAATAATAATAATAATAATAATAATAATAATAATAATAATAATAATAATAATAATGTCTACTTCAACGTCACCAACAAACGCACAACAAAGCCAAAATAATAAATCATCGGTGCCGACTGGCGACCGCCCAACATCGTAAGTTCTCAATTAGCCCGTTCTTTTGTTCTCAACTCCTACCAAACTAGCTCTTCACATCCGGTTAAAGTATTTATATCATACTAGTCATTGAATCCATCATAGTAATTTAAAAATTAATGATCAATTCACTAATAATATTTAAATAAAAAAATGTCAATTTACTAATAAATGAAATATTAATATAAAAACTATTTATAATCCAATAAAACATAATTAATAAAATATAAATATGATATTATCGTCTCAATAAAAAAATAAAATTTAATATAGTTGATTCCATCTAAAACTCTTAACCAGATTAGTTAAAAATTTAGTTTATCAATTCACTAATATGATATATTAAGTGTGTTTTTATTTTATTTTAGATAATAGATTATGGGTAAAATTAATTCTTAAAAAGTTAGTATACCTAACATATACACAAACTATAATTTTATTAAAGAAAATTGATTGTAGGAAAAAGAGGACATTTGGATAATTTTTTCTTAAATTATAATTTAGGATTTAAACTAGGGTAAAGGTATATCCAGCACCCCAAACTAATTTTAGATGAGCAATTAACACCCTAAAATATTTAAAAGTACAATTAGTACCCTGAACTAATTTTGGAGGTGCAACCAGCACTCTAAAGTATTTAAAAGTGCAATTAACACCCTAAACTAATTTTAGAGGTGCAATCAGCACACTCAAATATTTAAATTGGTGCAATTTTACCCTTTCACTAACAAAAAATACTTACTTTCATTTGATATATATCACATAAATTTTTTTTTGGATACATTATTGTTTAAAATCCATATGTATAATATTATTTTAATAAATTACACTAAATTTTTTAGGGTGCTGATTGCACCTCCAAAATTAGTTTAGGGTGTTAATTGCACTTTTAAATATTTTAGGGTGCTGGTTGCACCTCCAAAATTAATTCAGGGTACTGGTTGCACCTCCAAAATTAGTTCAGGGTGCTAATTACACCTTTAAATATTTTAAAGTATTAATTGCTCCTCTAAAATTAATTTAAGGTGCTAGATACAACTTTACCCTTTAAACTAAACACACACATAGATGCAAGTTGGATTTTAATCCGATGCTTCGTCGAACCTTCTCTTTGTGTGTTGAAACAAAGTTTGGAATAAACCGTATACCAAGTACGATTAGACCCTTTCTTTCTTTTTTCCCTTCCCCGGAAGCTATTAGACTATTTCAAACAAACATGCTTTCACATCAGGCGGATTTGTTAGATCATCACGCTTCTGATAGTAATGTAAAATTCAAGATAGGAATATATTGCTCTCTGATATTATTGGAAAAATATTGTAATCTGCGTGGAAGATTTAGATCCATTCATTTTGGTGTGAGGTTTAGTTGTACTCATCAATGATCATTCATACACTACTGAAGTCTCCATACCCTGACATTTGTCTGACGTGTATCAAATTCAAACCGCATCCTCAAATTTTAATATCTATAAGAAAAATTTACTGAAAAATCCTTCCATTATAAAAAAAAACACCTATAAGTCCTAATTCTTAAGTGAGCACAAATATTTTTTACTTTCTACGTAACCGAAGATAAATTACATATAATTAAAAGAGTTACATTTACACAAATAGGTAGGTTGCCTTTAAACAATAAATCTTACAATAGGAAATTTTTCTGTAATTTTCCCTATTTGCACCCAATTAATCGGTTGTTTTTGAAAAAAAAATACTGGAGCTCCTTAAAGTGTACATAGTAAAAAGTTCGCCAGAATTGTAACAAAAAAAAAAAAAAGTTCGCCGGAATATTGTCAATGTAGGGATGAATTGGGCTTAATTTAAAGCAAGCTAATTTGAAACCCATCACTGATTCGAATTAATAGCAGAATGAGATGCTTATGGGCTACGTCAGTCTAGTGTTGTTGGACTCTATTAGTGGGCCAATGGTTGGGCCTACATTGTTGAGAAAAATACTAATCATAACGAGGCCCAAAGAGTCATCATGGCCCATTTCCCGGACCCAGATCCGTTTGACCGAGGGTATCCATCTCATCTCCTCTGAAAATGGGGTAAGTTCTCTGTAGTTACAAAAGAACAAAAGAATTTTGTATAAAAAAAAAAAAGAACAAAAGAATTCAAATTTAAAAAAAAAGTTATAAGATTTGAATCATTTACTGATGCTTCGAGTTTGAGCATTGTCAACTCTTTACAAGATTTTACATGAAATCTTATTTAAGAAAAGTGGAGCCTTTTCCCCTTAATTCCTCGACTACGCTTGATTAGATTATTTAAATATTATTAAAATAGTTCAAATAGTATACTTATTCTATATTAAAAATGTCCATGTGAATCCCTCATCCCTATATCTCTTTCTTTTTGTAAGGGGCAATAGTGGCTTAAATAGTGACCTTAAGATTTTAAAACGTTGTCTCTTCAAATTTATGCAAACTTTAACGTCCCTTTTAATTAAATCCTAACTTATTGGTCTTGAGGAGAAATTTATACACCGCATATATATATATATATATATATATATATGACTATCAATAGGAATCCATTATTTCATATGTGCATATGGATGAAAAAATGTCATCTTTGGGAAGCGAAGCTAATAATTACTTAGTGGTGGAAATAATGATAGTAACATGTTTGAGATCCAAGATTCCTTAAGCATCCGATGTGCTCTATCATGTTTGACTTGGTAAGCCATGTTTCTGGTAATGAGAAACCCTATGGCCTATATAGGTTTTGATGACTTGTACTTGATAGTTTATTACTAGTAATAACATGGGTTTTACTATTATAACTCGTTTTGTTTTTCTGAGACAGAGGTCTTTAAGCTTCTTGCCAATATTATGATAGGTGTAAACTATATCCCTATTCTTATTATTTTTCAATCTTACTTAACTCCATCTCAATATAATTTTACTTAACTTATATATTTGCATTTGTTTTTCAATTTATTGTTATATAATTTCTTTTTTGAATTTTTATGCGTTAGACTTCTTTTCTGGTCCGCCCTGATAAGCTATGTTATTTTAATTAAGATACCACGCCCAATTAAAATATATAAAGTAAATTAAGATTTAGTTTATTACTAGATGTCATATTAATTATGAGGATTGTTAATTGAGCAGTAATTAGGAAATATTTCCTAATAAGTAATAAATTATTCCACCTTCCTAATATATTGTCCATCAGATGCTGTAACTATGGGGTGCCACTGTGGGTTATTCCTCGCCCTTGCTCTGACCATTGAATTTTCTGACTATCTCCCTTCCTCTCTTTATTTTTTTCTTCCTTGTGTGGCGTATCTGATGTGCCACGCTCTCCCCCTCTTCATTTTCTTATGCGAATATGTTCCATCATTTAATTTGCAAGAGGGAAAAATAATTTTTAGATATAAATCTTTGAACAGATATTGAGGGCATGTGTACTTTATGATTGTAGTGGTCCTAGGAATTGTAAGGTAGGGGCCAGCTATATCAATGAGCACGTGCGAATAATAATAGATGGTCACATGAACCAACAGTTGTTGGTTTTGGATTAATTGCCCTCAAACGTGAGTTCATTGCATGGGAACCTTTGTTTCAGGAACTCTCCCCTTAAGCTCACTTAATTCAAACCCAAATGCAAAATCACTTCCACTTTAACATAGCCAGTATAGGCGCTTACAAGTCTTAAATACTCGGACAAGTTGTATATATGCTGTCAAAATTAACCAAAAGTCTAATATGAGTGGAATTGTCTAAGTGCTTATTTGGGATAACATTAGAAAATTTGAGAAGTGGGTTAGAATCAAAATAAGTTTGTTGGATGAAAAGAAGCAAAGAGAATAAATATGAAATCTTAAAGAAGATAATCAATAATACTAAAGTCTAATGATAACTGAACAATATGTAATAATAAATTATTAAAAAATAATAATATATTTATGTTGCTAACTTGTTATTAAATATAATTTGATATAATTTGTTGAGACAATTAATTTTTTGTCAAAAAATGATTTTAAAGTTGAGGCGAGGCGATTTTCTTTTATTTTTAAATTTTGAATTTTAGCTTCTTATTCTTTTTATTTTTTTAATATTTAAACTTTTCGAAACTCAATCATCTAAATAATTTTTAGTTAACTTAATTTTTTTTAAAAAAATCATCAAAACAAAAATCACATTACTTTTATCCAAATTGGGTGTGGGCATATATATATATATATATGAAGAGAAAAAAGTTTTGATGAGCCCTCCTAATATATATATATATATATTGTTTTTTTTCTAGTGAACCCTAGGTCCACCTAAAGAAAAATCAAAGTCTTATAAATTAAATTTTTTCATTAGAGAAATGTCCACAAATATGCCAACAAGCTAGTTTGATTAATGAGATTGGGTATGATATTTTTCATATGGGTTAGAGTCCTTCCCCAAGGTGGCTAACCCCCCCAAAAAAAGCACAAAAACAAAGAAAAGTTTCCTCAACAAAACTTATTATAACAAGGGGAAAAAATTAGTGAATAAGGATTCTCGTGTATGAAGTCTCACGCCATAAATATAATATTTTTTCTTGATTTATTTTTTTCCATTTCTAATATATTTATTGATCATTATTTCTAAATACAATTAGTTATTCTTTTCTTATAACAAGAATATATTTTAAAATATAACAAGCAATATTGATATTAGTATTATTTCCAAAAGTTGAAATGTTATATTTTTTTATACCGCTATCTTATACTCAAATATTATTAAATTTAATCAGGACAACTCTCCTAAAAAATTTTGATATGTTTATATATATTTTAATTTAAAATATTATATTTAAGGGATTATAATATTTTTTAAATATTATATTTTAAAGCTATTAATAGGACCAATTGTTTCATTAACTCATTAATCATTATTAAAAAAATGGGAGGTTTTTACTTCGATCCTAAAACAAAAAAATCATTCTTCATTTTGGATCGCTTCCACGCCAGAGCCGAATTGCTCCAAGCCTATGTCTAGCCGCGAGCACCGCCAGGGACCTGGCGCCATTATTTCAGGAAACCTATGAACCACCAAATATCTCTCTAATACTTCCAAGCAATAAAAGAACGCCACGTTCGCATAACGACAAACTGGTCAACTATTTAAACCTTTCTACACGATAGTTCCAAAAAAAACCCGTAGACGCCACTGCAGCAGATAATAAACTCGCCATACTTCGCCGCTTCAAAGTTTATATATTTTTCCTCTACAATAATTCAAATTACTCCACGCTTTGTAGATCTACATATCGAATAGACTCCGATCGATTGCATACATTGCTTCTTTATCTAAACCTTGAAGAAGCTCTCATCAATGCCATGGCCATCGCCTGACGGAGACTTCAATCTTACGGTAAAATCCCCCGTAAACCCTACTCCCCTGCTTCCTTCTCTCCCTCCTCATTTTTATCTCCTAACTCTTCCTTCTTCTCTTTCTCCTTCGCAGCAATCATCTCATTCTCAGCTTCCTTCCACAATGGGGTGAGTCGCACTTTCCCCTTTCATCCTTCTCTGGGTTTCTGCGCTAAATATTGTGGCATTGTTTTGTGAATTTGCGTTTGTGCCCTTCTGATCCATTCCGGGTTTTGCTCCAACACTCTCGGCATTTTGCTTTTGTTTTTGTTTGAAGATTGTATGTTTATATGTTGAGGTTCTGATTTTTATTTTGTTTTATTCGGTAATCATTCCAACTTTCTCTCTAGAGAGTACACATTTGCGGATGCGGGGAATTTGGAGCATTGTTCTAAGTACTTGAACCAATCGCTCGTTACGTTTGGATTTCCAGCTTCTCTGGATCTTTTTGCAAATGATCCTGTGAGAATTGATCTTCGATTTTACTTCTTGTTCTTTGGTTAAAGAGAGAAAACAAGAGATATTGTTTTTAATATCTGTCTGTCTGTCTCTGTTTATTTTGGTAGATTTCCATAGCTCGGACTTGCAATTGCATATACTTCTTGCTTCAGCAGAGACAGCGTGATGTTGAATTTAGAGATTCTGCTAATGAACAAAGACACCGGTAAATATACTGTTCACACTATCATCTGAATTAATTAAGTTATCTCTAGCGTATCCGATCCTTGTAGGCTTAGGTTAGATACATGATTTCTGTATTAGTATATGGATTGAAGAGCCTTTTTAGTTGCTTTTGCAGCTTTTCTTGGCTCTTTTTAATTTAAAAAGGTATTAAGATCTTTTTATCTTTGTGTATTTTATTTGTAGGTATTTGCTTTCCTTAGATTATACAACACATACTGTTTTTCAATTATCTGTTAATGTATATGGGTCAAGAAAGTGTTGGATGGCCACAATGAGGCAATGATTGTTTGAACTAGTCGAAATCTATCATCGGAAGTTCAGAACATCACTTTAAGTGTCATGATTCATGAATATCTGATCAGGCTTTTATCCCCTTATCTTTTTTTGATGTCATAGACTATTATCCGATGTATCAAGATTGGAGGCCAAAGTTGAGAGACTTGAAGGACAGCTGCAAGCTAAAGACAGGGAAATAGCAACAATTACTAGAACGGTTAGATAGATGATAATCATGTTATCTTTAATGTAAAACATACTAAGATAGTTAAAGCGTATCAGTTACGCAAATATTCAATAATATGCTATTTTGCTAAGTAATTATACTACATTGTCTTTTTAATGTTAAGACTAGTGAAAATTCTTCCTTTTCAGGAAGCTAAGAATAGAGCAGCTCTCAAGGCCCAAATTGAGAAGCTACAACAAGAACGAGATGAATTTCAAAAAATGGTTCTTGGTAATCAGGTTAGAAACTGGATCTATATTATTTCTTGCTCCATGTTGTTGAGAAACTACCGTTTGAAAATGGACAAATTTTGACACTTGAAATAATTATGTCAATTCTGCCAAAGCAAGTAAGAAGTCAGCAAATGCATGAGATGAAGAAGAAGGAAAAAGAATACATAAAGTTACAAGAGAGGTTAAACCTAGTATTGATGGAGAAGAAGAAGGAATCTAGGTCAGGCATGGAAATAATGAATTTGCTTCAGGTATCAACTGTTCAAGCAATCTCATTTTGCTTGTTAAACTTTCATTTTCATGTTGATTTGTTATTTATGATGTGTTCATTATGCAAATAGAAAGAAGGGAGGCAACGTGGAACGTGGAATGGGAAGAAGGCAGACAGTGATTTTTATAAAAAGATTGTAATATGCTTTGACCCTGTCATATAGCTTCTGATAGTTTTGGCCACTGATTATCTCTAACATATTGCTCAAAATATTCAAAGGTGGATGCTTATGAAGCGAAAAATCAAGGACTAGTGGCTGAGAATGCTGATTTAAGAGCCTTGCTAAGATCAATGCAGGTTGGCCGATGTTCATTGATTGATATTTTTAATTATTCCAATATCCTTTAAGACATAAATCATGAATCTACTGCTCCTGGCTCCAGCGGCCATGTTCTGTTGAATATCCTTATGATGTGGTTTTGGATTCTTCATCAATTTTCTATTTTCTATTATCCAGTGATTGCCATTTCCTGTATCAAAATTTTCCTTGCCTTCAATTTGATAATTGGGACTTCTCTGTCTCTCCTCTTTCCTGTGAATAACTCTGCATGCGCCTCTTGGCTGATGACAAGGTTGACCTGAATTTTTCTTTTACATCTTGCCCATCAGAAGTAGCATGAAGTTGCCCCTTTCAGATATGAACGCATTTTTGCTTGTGTGACTGCTGACTTCTAATGAATAACCTAGTGCCAAAATTTATCCATGTATTTTGAAGTTGAGATTTTAGTAGCAGCCTTTCAGCATGTAGGTTTGTGCCTATGATTCTGAGATTTACAAGTGACCTGTTTACAGGAGGATATGCGTGAGTTCTTGAATGCTCCTGATGGGCCATCAAAGCAATTGCTTACTGCCAATGAAAGAGGTGAAAGTGATCCTGCACGATCTCCATTGGTTGGGAGCACGGTATGGAGGTTTTTACTTTTCAAATACTTCCTTCCCAATTGAGAACTCTTATATGAAATAAATGAGTTTGCTATCTGTAGGATGTATTCGACCTACCTTTTCACATGGCCAGAGATAAAATAGAAGAAAGTCTTCGTAACAAGATGTCTTCCATAAAGGTATCTGTTGAATATCTCTATCCATCTCAGTATTTTCACATTTGAATGGTTTTGGGTCGCTAATGGCGTTTGAATATGAAGGAGCGAATGGTTCAATAGCAAGATGCTCAGAAAGGAGCGGAAGTTTCCTCAGAAGCAACCGAGAGGGAACTGGAGCTTGAAGCTCAACTTGTTGAAGCAAGGAGCATCATACAGGAGCAGGTAATGCTTTTCCCTTTAGCTATTGCAGGAAGGTACAAATCAATCACTTTTCCAGAATTTTCCTGTATCAGATTAAACAAGGTTTCCTTTTGAGCTGTCTACTCTTAGAGCTAGCTGTTTGGCAATTTATTTCTTTCGGATCTCTATGTTTATTTGATGATGCATACTTATTTAAAAGCTAATTTGATAATGTGTTATACTTCAGGCTTCCATAATGTCTAAACATCTTGCAAAGTCTGAGAGGCCAAGGTACTTACAGTATGATTCAGATTTGTTAATTACTACTTATAATTATTTATATCTGCATTAAATTGAATTGATTATGTAATTTTTCAGGCAATCTGTCATCTCATCAGCTGCCGAGGTATGTATTTGAGATTTCTTTAATCTGGCATCGGTGGATCAGCATTTGGTGTGGGTCTCCATTGCCGATTCTTGAATAATTAAATAGTTTAGGTAAAAGTTGGGTAAAGTCTTTTAGGCAATTGTTACCAAATTCGATAATGTATCCTTATATTTGAGACGGGATGCACTACAAGTGAAATTTTATATTTAGGACTTGAGGAATTAATTTTTTTTCAAAAAAAATTAATAATATTGTACTTACTCATAAAGTATCACCTGTCAGTAAAAACCTGACAACAAATACTTACAAGTTACTTGTCTTCATCCAAATTATTTGAATAAAGGATGCTTCATAGTTCATAAGACTGAAAGATTCTTCACATTCATGAGGTTAAAAATTGGTACTGGTTATTGCGAGGTGATATTGGTGCTTCGTTGATTTGCAGGCAGGGGTAACTAGGAAAGCTGTGGCCACTAGCTTAGTTCTTGACACGATTAATCAAAGTCAACACGGTGTCACATCAGAATGCGTAACTTACCAATCTTGCCCTTTGATTGTGTTTAAAACCCGCTCGAGGCTGATTTGTAAGGTGTGATATAGTTGTAATTAGTACTTCTTGTATCCTCAATATACTTCTTGTATGCTCAATATAAAAGCTAGTAGAGAAATATTTTTCTATATCTAGGACCAAATGAGTATGTAGTAATTAATTAATTAATGTTATTGTATTATCTTTGGAACTGTTTAGAGAAGGAAAAAGATATTTATATGTGCCACAAGTGTTACAATCAAATTTAATAGCACTTCATATTGGATTCTTGAGTCTTTTACATTGCTACTGCTCGACGCATTTGTAGAGTGGGATACATGAATTGTGAGAGTGAAACTATTTTATATCGATACCATTCGCCTGAGTACAGTTTCGTAAAATTGAGACAGTTACAAGTTCAATTTAGAAACCCAACTAAATGAAGTATCCCAGATCACACGATTATTTAAATTAAAAATGTATACTTTAATTATAAATATAAGATTTATTTTTATATAATTAATACTACTTTTAGTCTTTTAAATTTATCTTTATTTTAGGTTTTATCTTTCGAGTTTCAAATAATATGTTTGCTTCTTCAAGGTTTTAGTCCTTTAAAGTTGATAATATTAAATATGATAATGTGATTCTAATACTGTTAATTGTACTTATCTGGCATGTCCATGTGCATCCAGCTCATTTTTTTTCCCATATTGGATTTATAAGTAATAAAAATTAAAAATACTGCTCTCCTGTTACCCACCTCCTTTCATGGGAGAAAAATCCAGATCTGGCTTTTCTCATCCAAGTGAAATGGCCTCTACCAAAAAAAAAAAAATAGAGTTAAAGAAAGATAATTACGATACTTAAAAAATATATAATTTATTAATTAAATTAATTAATTTTTTTTTAATTTAATTAAATTAGTTAAATAGATTAGGGGTGGAGAAGTAATTTTTTATAAGGACAAGCTGGAGCATCTATAAGGTAAAGTATAATCTCTCCCCCGATTACTGTAGGCAAAGGGGTAAGCAGCAATGTTATGTATTTGTACTACGTAAGACTAAAGGGACATGATCACTAACTTTTCTCCATCGTGAAGAAAGCAGGGTCTATCTATCAACGATTCAATGAATTTCAATAAATATCACTATTAAGTTGACTTTTGACTTTTATTTTTCTTGTTCTATATTGGCATGCGAGTTTGCTAACGTTTTGTTGGTTTTTTTTACCAGAATTATGATTGCAAGTAGTTACAGGATTTGTGGAACTAGTTATTCTCTTATTCATATATATTGTGCATCTTCCTTCAAAGTTTCCCCAACCACCATGTCCCCAATTTATTCACACAAAGAAGTCATTGGACTTTCGAAAAAGGAACAAAACATCAAATTAAATTATCATATTTTTTTATTTTATAGGATGTTTATATATATTTTTAAAATAGAAAAGATGTCTATGTAATTTAAAATAAATAAAGGGATGTTAGGTTGATATATTTTACTCTAAAAAAATATTATCTGAAACTACGATTGTTCAATCTAGACCTATTCCATCTTAATCCCAAACACAAAATGACCTTCGTCACATCTTTTATATATATTATTTTTAATTTAATATAAAATCTATTTAATTAATTTAAATAAATTAAAAAATTAGTTAAATTAATTATTTATAATAATTGTGTATCGGTTTTTCTAAAATACTCCTTTTTTTTAATTATGTGCATTCTATAATATATATAATTATATAAAAATATTTAAAAAATAAAATTAATTAGAATATTATATTTAAGATTGAATATAATGGAGTATATTATTTAGGATTTCTTCTCTAAACTTCTTTTCACCATATGATAGCATTTTTTCTCCCCTTTTGCACGTTCTTTTAGGAAGCTACTATAACTCAATTTCGTTGTGCCCAACATTTTGTTAGCCCCCTATGAATCATTAAACTAGTTTTTTAATCATCATTTACCTTATTAATTACTTTTCAAGAACCATTATAGTAAGTGACTTTAGCAACTACAATTAAACATTTAATAAAAAGACACAATTAAAGTCCCTTCGGGGACATCCTATAAAAAGACAAAAATTAAAATTACACCATCATCTTCAATTAACGTTAGTATATCATATTTTCAGGTTTTAAATGAGTTGTTAGTGTTTAATTTTAAAGGAAAAAACTTAGATTAAATTGTTTAGCTCCATTTCGTCAAATTTTTCAATATTACTTTATCATGTATCCTATTTTCTAAACATCTTCATTTAATTTAAATACACATAAAAATATAATGCATATGACAAAGTATTATTGATATGATAGATATAAAAAAATTGATATAAGTATAGTCCAATTTTCAACTCTGATTTGTCCCTTCCTAACTCCCCATAAAAGATTAGCTTCTATTGTTAACTAGGAAAACTTTTAGTCCCATTAAAAAAACATCTCAGATACTTACGAAGAAGAATGGAAAAATGTAAAGTGTACTCAATTACAAAAGGGATAATTAATTTACCAGTAGGCGTTATATTTGAAAGAGGTTTTAGTCATTTAAATATGAGGTCCTCTGTTTAAATTTGTATAAATGTAGATAATATTTTTAGGAGAGTTGTCTCCAATTAAATATGATAATAGTCTAATATAACCCAATTAAATAGTCATATAAAAAAATAATAAAAATATATAATTTGATTTTTATGGATAATATATATAAGAAATAAAATTTTGAAATTGAAATTTAATCAGATTTAACTATTACTAACTAGAATAAAAAGTAAAGTGTGTGTAGTTACAATTAAAATCTTTAGGAAAATTAAGAATCAAGATTTGACTAAATCAAAATCATACCTAAGTAGTTAACCATATCATTATCTTTCATTTTTGTCGATTTCACACGTACTAAAACCTTGAGTTAGATTCATATTATGAAAGCCATGGGAAACAAAACAGAGAATAATAATGAGCATTCAAAGCCGAAATCAGTTCTTGAAGGCAACAAGAATTTCGTGAACAAGATCATGCTGAGAAGCAAACCCAAATGCTCAACTTCGTTCAGATACTTTCGATCAAAGTGTTCTCAAATTCCATTTGCATGGGAATCTCAACCTGGCAAGCCAAAATCTCTTCAAGCTCCTCCATCTTCTCCTCCTCCTCCTCCTTCCATGAAATGGCAAGATCGTCAGAGAAATAATAATAAACCTCAAGACCACTACGAATCGTCGTCGTCATTTCCACCACATACATCGAAATCATCGGTTCATACTGCCAAATCTAAGTCCAGGTCTTGGCTTTGGAATAAACTCAAGAAAGCCCGTAAGCTTGAGTTTACTAACATTTTTCACAATTAGTGTTATATTATGAACAATTACATGCGTGTTTCTTTTGTAATTTTATTTTTCTTTTTTTTTTGAGGGAATGTTTGTTTCTTTTGCATTGCCAAGGTCGTCTTTAGAAAATTGGCAGGATACTGGAAATTCATGAAGTGGCATTCATCTTGTTTTTTTTTTAAATTTTTAGAGAATAATGAATAATAGCTCAGAGTCCATTTTCTATTTTCTTATTGTAGAGAGAAATTAGATCTTTCAACTTTTACATGTAAACAAACGCAGAATTATTTGTCCGTTCAGTTGGAAAGAATATCATAACTAACGAGATGTGAGTGTGTGCGTATGATGGCATGAAAGTTTCATATATAAGAGACAAATTCGTATATCTTGGTTGTTTTAGATTCATTATTGGTTAGCCGCTATGAATGAAATGTTTTTTTTTTATATACAAATTTTTAGAAAGGGGTTGGATTCACCCACGATCTAAGGGCAGGGCGAAATTTCTCTTTCTCCTAGGGAATATCAATGTTGGGCAGAGCGAACCGTCTACTACCCTCAAGTGTAAACCTAAGTACCTAGGAGTTAGGATGTCTCTCTAAGTGTCACGACTGGAACTATAATAAAGTGGTACTCTCTAAGGATCGAATACACTCTAAATGATCGTATGTCTCATCCTTTTGTCAGTCAAGCTCACAGATGGTAGGTGATCTGAATGAAATGTTAACAAAAAAACAAATGACACTAAGAATAAATACACACACCCATATAACATTCACTTGTTCTTCTATTTATTTTCCCTTTAAAAATGCATGATAAAATTTTATTTTCCAAACAACCCAATTCCAATTTTGAGCATTTGGGTTGTTCTTTCATTTCCACACATACACACATATATATTATTTGTTTCATTTTGTATATTTCCATTATCATATTCGTGAATAGTTTTATATATAACTCCAGTGGGATATGAATTCTTTCTAAGTGGAAGATTGTTAGTTGAATCCCGTTTATAGAAAAACGTTATCAATATTTTATATAACTAGTCACATTCCAAATGGCACGAGTAGAGAGCACTATAAACCCCTGTTATGAGAAGCAAACATGGCCTTATAAGCCATAGATGGAGCATGCACTATTTCTTAGACGTACTTGGTTGCAGATTCCTATTCTCTTTAGTTTTGATGTTGTTGGTTTTTTGTTTATCTTTTTGTAGGCTTGTTGTACTGTGTTTTTTGTTCTTAACTTTATGTCCCAATTTAATCCTGCCTAAGGATTAATTTGTGGTTTTATTTGTATCTTTTTATCTTTATATTAAATAAATTATCCTTTATATTTAAAAAAAAAACATACGCTGGCACACCTCTTTGATTCGCCCATACCATATATTTACAGGACTAAAGAGTTATCACTATAATTTTTTTTGGCATGGAATTATTTTATATTTGAAAGGTATACTGGACTCCAACAAATCTGGTTTTGGCAGTGCAACCATCCTTCTAATATGATTGAGACACATGAACAATGGCATCTCTTTTCTATAGAAATAAGTATTCTAACGTGAGAGGATCATGTCAGGTAAATATGAAAAAACACTTCTAAGGCGTGTATGGAAAATCTCATAAATTATAGTTTTAGAGGTATTCTATTTTAAATTATTTTTATATATTTATTTAAAATAATTCTAAAAAGTTAATCTAATCATCCCTTACCAAACAACAGATTCTTTTGGCAAAAGTATTTTTATATTGAAAATCACAATTTGGGAGTGAAAAATTATGGTTTTTTAGAAACCCAAAATTTCTACTTTTTTTTTTAAGTTATTCCTTACTAAGATCACTTTCATCATTTCTCTCTAAAAATTTATTTTGTAAAAGCTGATCAAATTAAAGCACACCATACATTATGATTTATTGCTTTTTTTTTTTTACTAGACTAAGTATTTAAATTCTATATATCAAATAAATATACCAAATCAGGTTTGCATAAATACAAATATAAATATTTATGAAGGCACATTACTTATTATTTATTTTTCCCAACATGAATACACGTTATTTATAAACTGTGGAGAATAAAGCCAGTAATTCAGCCTTTTTGATTCATTACGTAAGGTACCGTTTATTTTTATTTTTATTGTGTTTTTAAAAATGTAGGGTCCCATATAAAATCCCCAAACGACACAGTTTGACACTATTTCCTTTATTTATTTATTTTTTAATTTCGAGTTGAGATTAAATGATTTCATATTCGGCCTCCCGAACATAAAATCCCTAAGCCCCATCCCATTACCTTCGGTTTCCAACCCTGCAATCATCGCCGACTGCAAGTCTCTCCGTCGTCGGCGTCGGTGCTGGCTTCTCCTCTTTCCCTCGTACTGCTCTTTCATCCACGACGGCTTCTGCCCACTGCTCCGGCGTCTTCAGTTGCCTATCCAGGTTTGTTTTTTACTTTAGATTTTTATGGTGTAAAGCTTCTTCTCTCCTTGGATTCTACGAGGTGTCGAAACAGCAGTCGAATTTTATGATGAAATCTGAAATCTGGTCCGTCTGCTAGTTGTTTGCAGAATTTACAATGACATTCCACCTTATATAAATAAGGTTCCAGCTTATCCTTTTTTATTAACATCAAAAGTCTAGATATAAGTGTTTTACCATGATTACGAGAATAAGAAAACATTTAGCTAAGAGGCCACATGTCACGAGGAGATGGTTTTTGCACTGATTTATACGTCGGTTAACTGTGAACTGTATGGTTATGACAAATCTGTTTCGCAATTGCTTCTAATATTTGATTGTAAAATTAATATTCTGTAAACTGTAGGAGTTTGATAGCAAAATTAATTTGGGCTTGCCCTCTATCAAACTATCATGACTGAACGTATGTATAGAATTACTTCTCCACCAGATTCTAAATTCATTGTGTTATGATAAGATATCTCAGATGCAATTTCTCGTCGTGAAACTTCTGATCATGTGATTACTACTGTGATTCTATGGCAACGGATGAATATTGTTTTTTTAATGATTATTGTTTTTCTTTGAAATTTAAATCTTAATTATAGTTTTATGATTATGGTTCCATGGAAAGACTTACCTGAGCATGACTACTCTCTGGAATCTTATGATATTATTTTAACTTAGTTTCCTGCCTTCTGCCTTGAGGACAAGGTGCAACTCATTTGGATCCGGGGCTTGGGCCAAACTGGTCCCAGTCTGATAGAAGGGCCAAATGAGGGAAATTTAAGGCCCTAGAATGTAGTTTTGGTAGCATGAAAACTAATCATTGAGTTGCTTTAAGGCTGTAGGATTAATTCTGGAGACTACTCATTGTAGGTTGAGCAAAAAGCCCTTGATAAAGCTTATTTGACCGCGAAGGATCTCTCTGCAGTTGCTGTTACTGTTGCTCCTGGTTTAAGTCTCTGCCTTTGTGGTAATACATGGTGTTATTTAATTTCAGCATATTTTGTTACATTCTATTTCTTCCTTTAGAAGGATGAGAATTAAGCAAAATAGCACTTGATAAAGCTTATTTTGCTGAGAATGATAGAATTTGTGGTTGCTGTTACCTATGGACCAGGCTGAACTGAAGCTATGTCTTTGTGTTAATATATGATAGAATTTAGTTTCGATGTATGTGATTTTAATTTTTAGGTCCAATTGATTCTGATGTGCAGTCAAGATACCATCCAACAACATCATTAGAGTTCAATTAATTGCATTGAATAAAATAATAATATCATCTAACAATATAAAAGGGCTCATTAGTAATTCTGGAACCTTATCCTCCTTTTTGTTATAGCTGCATGACATGACTTTGCCCTAACCTCTGCGTGGCGGGCTTACTTGTTTGAGGGATTTGGTCATTTGGATCTAGTTCTTGAAGAGTTATTTGTTGGATCTTCATTGATTTATTTGAAAAACCAATTTCTTTACTAGTTTTGGCTTTCTGCTACTGCATTGCAGGATTAGGGTTTTGATGGGTACGGAGAGAAAGAGGAAGGTCAGTCTGTTTGATGTGGTAGATGACACTACAGTAAAAACGGCCAAAGCAAATGGTGGGGCCATCAGTGGCAACAACATCATTGGTAACAGTCTAATTAATACGTGGAATGGGAAACCTTACTCGCCGAGGTACTATGAAATTTTGGAGAAGAGAAAGACCTTACCTGTATGGCAACAGAAGGAGGAGTTTTTTCAGGTTTTGAAAGCTAATCAAACTCTGGTATTGGTCGGGGAGACTGGTAGTGGAAAAACTACCCAGGTTAGTTTGTTGATTCAAGAATATTTATGGTAGATTGTTTATATGTCCTCGGCAATCAATATAGGTTATGGCAACAATGATTAAGGGAGATCGATTTAGTTGCCCCTGTTTTGTGGAATCAAGGTTGAGTGGATCAGTTCCAATGTCATTTTTTTTTTCTGTTTTTGTTTTTGGAGTTGTTAGTCTTACTCAACCACATTGAATGAAAGAGGGGTAGGAACTAGTAAATATTGGGCTGAGATGTCAGTGAAAGCTGGAACTGCTTTATGGTTTGTACAATGGTAATTCTTAATTCTTTGTTCATGTCTCCAATTATTGATTTGTTTGTTTTCTTTGTTTCTTTTTTGGATTACAGATCCCTCAGTTTGTTCTGGAAGCTGTAGATTTAGAAACCCCTGATAAACGCAGGAAGATGATGATTGGATGCACTCAGCCTCGTAGAGTGGCTGCAATGTCTGTTTCCAGACGTGTGGCAGAAGAGATGGATGTAAATATTGGAGAAGAGGTTGGTTATAGCATCAGATTTGAGGATTGCAGTAGTGCCAGAACAGTTTTGAAGTATGTGTTCTATTAAAATATTTCCTGTAATTGGTTCAGTCCTTAATATAGTTTCCCCCATTGGTTCACATTTTTAAGCATTATCTAAAGTGATCTTTTCTTTTTCCATAATAGGTATCTCACAGATGGTATGCTTCTAAGAGAAGCAATGACAGATCCACTTTTGGAGCGATACAAAGTAATTATTCTTGATGAGGCGCATGAGAGGACTTTGGCTACAGATGTGCTATTTGGTCTTCTTAAGGAAGTGCTTAAAAATAGACCTGACCTGAAGTTGGTTGTTATGAGTGCAACTCTTGAGGCTGAAAAGTTTCAGGGCTATTTTAATGGCGCGCCTCTTATGAAAGTTCCTGGAAGGCTTCATCCAGTGGAAATTTTTTATACTCAGGAACCTGAAAGGGATTACTTGGAAGCTGCCATCAGGACTGTGGTCCAGATTCACATGTGTGAACCTCCTGGAGATATACTAGTATTTTTGACTGGTGAGGAAGAGATAGAAGATGCAGGCCGCAAAATATCAAAAGAAATTGGAAATTTGGGAGATCAGGTGGGCCCTGTCAAAGTTGTTCCCTTGTACTCTACTCTTCCCCCAGCTATGCAGCAGAAGATTTTTGAGCCAGCTCCACCTCCACTTACAGAGGGTGGGCCTGCTGGAAGGAAGATCGTGGTATCAACAAATATAGCAGAAACTTCCTTGACAATTGATGGTATAGTCTACGTTATTGACCCTGGGTTTTCTAAGCAGAAGGTTTATAACCCAAGAATTCGAGTTGAGTCTTTATTAGTATCTCCAATATCAAAAGCTAGTGCACACCAGAGATCAGGGCGTGCTGGAAGAACTCAACCAGGGAAATGTTTTAGACTTTACACTGAGAAGAGTTTCCAGAATGATCTTCAGCCCCAGACCTATCCTGAAATTTTAAGATCAAATCTTGCCAACACAGTTCTTACCTTGAAGAAACTGGGTATAGATGACTTGGTACATTTTGATTTCATGGACCCCCCTGCTCCTGAGACCTTGATGCGTGCACTGGAAGTGTTGAATTACTTGGGTGCATTAGATGATGATGGTAACTTAACAAAGTTGGGAGAAATCATGAGTGAATTTCCCTTGGACCCGCAGATGTCAAAGATGCTCGTTGTGAGTCCCGAATTCAATTGTTCGAATGAGATTCTGTCAGTCTCTGCCATGCTTTCAGGTATTATTTTCAATTCATTTTTAGTGTCTGTCTTGAGTTGTCAAGGGTATGGGGTTCTGCTGGGCTTCCTTTTGAAATGGAGGCCTAGCATTGTGCATGTGTGCATAGATAGCCTAGTGCATACGTTGGGTTTGTTTGATTGCTTACATGTGTGTGTTAAATCACGCATGAATGTGGTCAGTGAAGTGTGTCCATTTAGGTTGTCATCAGTAACTGTCTTCTTTGGGTTCCATGCCACCAGTTGGCATGCACCATAGGATTCTAAGTAAGTGCTGATGCAGATAGTTGCAGTTTCTCAGTATTCTCTCATGAAGCAATTGGTGTGGTCTCGCCTCTATGCATCTGCTGACCTACGATATTCCTCCTCTGTGATAATCAATTTCTTTCTTTAGTACCCAATTGCTTTGTCCGGCCTAGGGAGGCACAAAAAGCAGCTGATGAAGCGAAAGCTAGGTTTGGGCATATTGATGGAGATCATCTCACCCTCTTGAATGTGTATCATGCTTACAAGCAAAACAGTAAGTGCTTATTTTCGTCACACTTCTATTGTATTTTTAATTATTTGCTGTTAATATGTTCCCGGAAGTGAAGTATATATACTGTGTGAATGCCTTCAGATGAGGATCCCTCTTGGTGCTATGATAACTTCGTTAACAGTAGGGCACTGAAAGCAGCTGATAATGTTAGACAACAACTAGTGCGCATCATGGCCCGGTTCAACCTGAAGTTATGCAGCACTGATTTCAACAGTCGCGATTACTATGTCAACATAAGAAAGGCTATGCTAGCAGGATATTTTATGCAGGTAGCTCACCTGGAGCGCACAGGACACTACTTGACAGTAAAGGACAACCAGGTTTGCTAAAGACAAGTTGCTTTTCATTTCTTCTTGTGCGTATGTGAACAAGCGGGGACATTCATGTTCATCTTTTATTTACCACCAGAACAGTAGAAATGATTGGTCTTTTTTATTCTGTTTGTATGATTTTGTAAATTTTAATATTCTTGTGTGTTTAGGTGGTGCACTTGCATCCATCAAATTGCCTGGACCACAAGCCTGAGTGGGTCATCTACAATGAGTATGTTCTAACCAGCAGGAATTTTATTCGTACGGTGACAGACATACGCGGGGAGTGGTAAGATTTTTCTCTGCACGTTATTTTTATCATGTTTGTTGCATTCTGATCAGACATAATTTGACTAGCTTGTACTGGAAAAACTGGAAACCGTGTTCAAAATGGAGCCTGTTGAATTCTGAACTTGTGTTCAGTTAAATTGCTAGTCAATAAAGCATTCTTCTATATTAGTTTTCCCAGTAGTTTTCTAGATGTGCTTAGCTATTGATGCATACAATTATTATTTGACGCAGGCTAGTTGATGTAGCACCACATTACTATGATTTATCAAATTTTCCACAATGTGAGGCCAAGCGTGTTCTCGAGAGGCTTTACAAGAAGTGGGAGAGGGAAAACGAGGAAGGCAGGAGTCGGAAATGAAGTCAGCCATACACAGATATCAAGTGATTGATACCTTTGCATGTTGGATTATATATGCCTCATCTCCTGCAATGCATTGCTAAATTCCTACGGTTTTATTACCTCCGAAGGGAATGCTGAAGCATTGGCTAGAGTTCTTTGTACTATTTACTAATATATTAGTAACGTGTTCGCTTTGTTTTATTACTCCTAGTTAAGATGTAACCTATCAAGTAATTGACATTTATGGGATTGATTTTTAGTGTTCTTCCCAGTTTTGGTTCCATTTCGACTGATAAAGTGTGAATGAAGCTGACAAAATTGTGACCCCGTACGATCTGCTATGTGTAGTAAGCGGGTTAACATAAGAGTTTGAAAAGGCTCAACAGAAACGTATTTTTCTTCATCTTTTTGGGCTGGGGTTGTTAAGCAAAACCTGAAACCTGGGGGACTTGGTTTGAACCAGAGGAACTCGGTTCCATCTTCTATAACCTTGGAAAAAACCATCCCATGGCAAAACAGACCAGTCACCTGGGTTAGAAACGCTGAATGGGTTTCGGCTAACTTTGTGATATAGAAGTGAAGTAGAAGTAGAATTATGTTAAAAATAAGTTTTAAAAGTTTATTTGGTAGGATAGAAATAAATATAAAATTAATATATATATTTTTTATAATTTAAAATAAAATAGTGTAAAATATTTTTTTTATAATTTGCGAAAAATTAAAGTTGTTTAAGAATTTTAGAATTTGGGGTAAAATAGTTTAAAATATTTTATTTTTATTTTTATCATTTTATTTTTTAATTTTATTTATAGAAATAAAATAGTCTAGATATATTAAAGGTGAGAGTAGTTTTAATTGTACTAATTTTTTTTACTGTATCAAATATGCCTTTGAAGCCGAAAGATGTAGCGTGGATTGGTATACCTTCCCAGCGTTTTGATTTTTTTGTCAAACAATTAACAGTCAACGCAAGGCTTAAGCCACAAAAAGTCAAGAGTTCAAAGCTTCTGGCGGGTTCATGCTTCCTCCAACAAAAACGGAGTTGTATTTTATATTAAAAAATATGTTTATATCTTATAAAAATATAAGTTTAATTTTTATTATTATGAAGATTTATTTAATAAATAATTTTATAAGTCTTTTATAAATTTTTTCTCAGTCCTAGAGTTATATAAAAAAATTATTACTTATCATAAATACTTCAATATATATATAGAGTATCGGTGTCTAACCGAATACAAATATTTATTATTTCTCTGATTTAATCGATGAGTTAATATTAATCATAAATATAATATTTATTTTTTATATTTATTAATTTTTTTAAATTATTTTTATTAGTATTTTTTTAATAATAATAAAATAAAAGATAAAAGAGGGAGTTAAATAAAATGATTGCCTATAACAGCGATCAATCCAAGTGTCACCAGATCTTAACATTCAATATTTATATATTATTAAAAAAAATTAATAGGAACTTATATAAATGTTTTAATTTTTTAAATTATTAATTAAATATTAGTTACGTATTGTATATTTCACGTAATCTAATTATAAATGAAGTTCCATTTCGATCTATCCGGATCCTAAATCAGCCATAATTGTGAATACATCAGAATGTCCATACTTTCTGCATACGCGCCGCACTCTCTTCCTATGAAATGCTTCCACTTTGCCACTCCCCAAAATACTCTCCCCCTTTCCTTCTCTCCTGATCAATTCCTTTCAAGTACTCCCTCGTGATTATGATAAATTATTTTGACTAATGCTCACGAAATAATTAAATAATTTAATTTGTTTTAAATTAATAATTTTTTTAATTTTATCCCATGTGGTAATTCTTTTAACTTTAAATCTCAATTAATAACAAAAGTAAAATAAAAAAATAATTAATAAAATTCTTAGTGACTTATACATAGACTGAAAAATTGTTTCTAAAAGATTCTTTATAATAAAGACAAGAGAAAGTGTATCTCAATTATTCACCTATCTAATTTTTTCATCCACACACATGTTTGAACTCTTGGCCTCCTAAAATATAAATTAATTATTTTTTCACTCACTGCATTGAAAATTACTACATAAGGCATTTTCTATTTTTTCCATGTTTAAAAATACAAGATATTTTAGTGTCTTCTATGAGGAATTAATAAGATTTTTATGTTTATTTGTGATTACCTCACTCTATTAAATAAGGGTATATGAAAAGAGTATTTAACTTTTAATAGTGTTATCTGTTTCCTTCTTAGAGAATAGAAGTTAGATAAAAATACCTTACAATTTTGATTAGGGTTAGTAATATTTATATATTGATATCAATTTTCTCTCAACTTATAGTAGTATATTTATTAGTCATAAGCACTCTAACTTATTATTCGAATTTCATAAATTACATAAAAAAATACTCTTAACATTTAAAAACCATATTACAGATATCTATTCAAATTTGATATATTAAATATTAATTATATCATATTATTATTATTCATTATATTCCAGTTTCGGCATTAAAAAACCATATTAATTTAGTATCTACATATTTTTTTCACAATTAAATTTTTAATTTTACTCTCTTAAATATTATTAACTCTTTTATTTGAGCTAATGATGTTAACAGAAAAAAATTATAGAGATTAATAATAATAGAATAAAATTAAATAAATTAATTAAAAAATATATACTATACTAAATTAAAAATTAAGAAAAAAAAGAATATTTGCAAGCAAAATAGTTTCTCCTAACAAAATTAAGGGATGATAATTAAGTAAAAATAATGTATGAAGAAGAAGAGAACAATTTTGCGATAGAATAATTAATTAATTAATTAATAAAGACTAGTCTACTTGAGAGTAGTGCATAAACATCACACGTATAGGACTGAAGTCTGTAAGGAGGAAAGAAGACCTCGATGATCGCGCTATTCACTGTAGCCGTAGCAGCAATCCCCTGTTCCTACCTTCACTCTCATCTCTCTCTCTCTCTCTCTCTCTCTCATTCTCCTTCTTCATTCAACCTCCTTCCTTCTTCAAAATGATTCAAACCTGTCTCTCTCTCTCTCTCTCTGAACGAGATATCATAGAATAGAATCTAGCCTCTACCATAACTTCACCGTTTCCAAAGAAACCCTCTCTTTCTTTCTTTCTTTCACGCTCATCGACGACGACGACGACGACGACGATTACCAACCCTATGGACTCATCTTCTCACAACTGGCTCGCTTTCTCTCTCTCCAATCAGGCCTCTCTTTTCCATTCATTCTCCTCTCCTCCCTCAGGTGCTACTCTCTCTACCCTCTTTCTTTCTTCCCCTTTCTTTCTCTTTCTATGTTCTATAACTTCTTTTCTTTGTTTAGGGAGCATCGTCGATGCCTCGCCGGAGGCCGCTGTCGGAGGAGGTGCAACCAGCAACGACCTCTCCGTCTTCGCCGGAGGCGGCCCCAAGTTCGAGGACTTCCTTGGAGGCGGGTCCTCCGCTACGTCGGTCACAGCTGCAGTGCCCACGCCACCTGCTCCTCATCTGTTCTCCACCGACAACGTGTTCGGTTCTGAGCTCAAAACCATAGCCGCCGGCTTCGTCCCCGGCTTGGCCGTCGCTGAACAGGCCCAGCAGCGAAAACAGGCACTGGCTCTCGCCGTGCCGTCCTCTAAGAAGACTGCGGACACCTTCGGCCAACGCAGCTCCATCTACCGCGGCGTAACTCGGTACTCTGATACTCTTTACTTGTAAATAATCTCACAAACGAAACACTATTTCCAACTGATTTTATCACATTGTTTGTTATTTTTGAGTAAATGATGATATCAGGCATAGATGGACGGGGAGATATGAAGCTCATCTATGGGATAATAGTTGCAGGAGAGAAGGTCAAGGCAGGAAAGGAAGGCAAGGTAATCAGTTCGCTACTGATTCACATATTTTCTTCTTTCATAGTATAAGGTTTAACTTCTCGTGGATCGTGTATATCACGCGCCAAACGGGTCAAAGAGATCCGATATACATATTTGACCGGAATAAATGGGAACATTAGAATGTGCTCGGGGTTCAAATCCCAATACCTCCGAGTCATGTTTAGAAACTAGACGGAGCAAGCTGAGCTCTTTTTTCCCCTACAGTGTTATTACTTGTTGTTTTTGTGTGTGTGTGTGTGAATGGTGAAGAAGAAGAAGATTCTGATGGAAGCTTATTTATTTTGTTGCTTTGTGCGGCTACCTGATGATGGTGTGAATGATGATGATTGCTGGCGCTTTTGGTCATTATGATTCTCAGTTTATTTGGGTGAGTTTGGCTTTGACCCCATGATTATCATTTCGTTTCTCTCATTTTCAAGAATTCAGATTCTCTTCAACTGAAAGAAACATGTTTCTGTTTATATTGTTAAGGTGGTTACGATAAGGAAGAGAAAGCAGCGAGAGCTTATGATCTTGCTGCTCTCAAATATTGGGGTCCAACGACAACCACCAACTTTCCAGTAACTAACCTTCGTTTTCCTTCTTATTATTTCTCTATGGATTCCTTTAAATATTTACTGATTTGTTTTTCTCTTTAATTCTCTGGTGCAACTCTTGTTATAGATTTCGAACTATGAGAGGGAACTGGAAGAGATGAAGAACATGACAAGACAAGAATTTGTTGCTTCACTACGAAGGTAATAATAATATCAAGTGGCCATTTTTTACTTTTTGGGTTTCACTTTATTTACTTATGCATGCAACAACCTCCACTCTTTTTATAGTTTTATTATGCACTCTGTAATTTTTTCCCCTCTCTCTCTCTCCCCACTTTGTAGGAAGAGTAGTGGTTTCTCTCGAGGAGCCTCCATATACAGAGGAGTGACCAGGTATACACAAACACACTCTTATTTATTGTGAGTGAAGAATGCTTTATTAAGCTTTATCTATCGCTCTGCCTTTTGAATTCGTTGCTTTTGGCCCGTAGCATCTGTTGTACCATACAACTTTTTTATTCTGAGTGAATAAATAAAATATATAATAATAAAAAATAATGGGAGGTTTAATTTAAACTTTTAAACCCTTTTGTTCGGTTTCAGGCACCACCAGCATGGGCGATGGCAAGCAAGAATTGGCAGAGTTGCCGGAAATAAAGACCTTTATCTCGGCACTTTTAGTAAGTCCATTATTATTATTATTATTATTATTATTATTATTTCTCTTCAATTACTTTTTTTGAATTAGATTAGATTATGCAATCATAGAGAAAAAGAAAGAAAGTGCAATTGTGAAGACAGAAAATGACCCCAGATATTGTGTCACTTTCTTTTTGAATTCATGCATGATTATTACTACACTATTGAGTTCTACTGTTGAACATTGATTCAAATGACAATTTTTAATGTATTAGGTACACAAGAAGAAGCTGCTGAAGCATACGATATAGCAGCCATAAAATTTAGAGGACTAAGTGCAGTTACCAACTTCGACATGAGCCGATACGACGTGAAGAGCATTGCCAACAGCAGTCTTCCCGTAGGAGGATTCTCATCCAAAGCCAAGAACTCATCAGATACTTCTGCGTCAGACACCAAAAGCAACGAAGGAAGCCAATCAGCCGACCGAGAGTCCTCTGCGGCGACCTTCGCCTCCCAACCACCCTCGACCTCGAACCTCAGCTTCGCCATACCCATCATGAAACAAGACCCAACCATTGATTACTGGTCCTATATCTTGGGATACCATCAGAACCCTGCATCTTATCTCAGAAACACTTCCAACAACAATGTTACCATCGCCTCTCATTTGCAAAGCTACAACAACAACAACAACAACAATAATAACAACACAACGGTACCGTTCAGCTTGGAGTTGCAGAGAAATAACAACAACAACAACAACGCATTTATGGATGGGAGTGTGATTGTTCAGAACATTCAGCAGCAACAACAAAGTGGAAGCAATAATAACAACAATAACAAAAGTAGTGGAACAGTGGAATCAAGTTCAAGTTCAGTGATCCCAATGGCGACAGCGATGGGTATAAATAATAGTAACGGTAGTTATGAGAGCGATTCTGGATATGGAAACTGGAGCATAGGGAGTGGTCTTCACACATTCCAAACACATGCAAAAGGAAGTCTCTTTCAAACGCCAATATTTGGGGTGGAATGACCGAGTGAGATCGAAGAGTAAGGGATGAGAATCTGTGCATAATGAAAGGGGCAAGGTGTTTTTAATAATTTTCATTCATGAGAACCCAAAGCTTTGCTGACACTGTACTAGTACTACTAACTCGAAAGAAAATTAGGCTTAGATTTTTCTTTTCTTCTTTCGTTTTCGCTATTTTGCTTATTGTCCTCCTCCTTGTTCACAGACATAATTTAGGTGGGGTTAATGGCAAAGGGATGTTTTCCAATCCTTTGTGTATCTCTCTCTGTATTTTGCTTGAATGATAAACGTCACTTTCGTGTAATCTCGTCGCCTAATTATTTGTTTTTAAAGTTCAGATAGAGTAGTGGTTACTAGCTTAATGATAATTAAGTCTTTAAATAAATTGGATTTGAATATAGTTCAATCACTTTGTGATAAAGTTGGTTTATGGTTTATTGCTCGATCAAGTACTTATTAAAGTGTTTTTTTATAAAAAAAATCCTTTTTAGATATAGTGTATGAGCCTGATGCTCCAGAGGTTATCTTCATTATTAGAACACGTCCTACCAGCAGAAAACAGAATTTTTTTTGAACAAAACACAGTATATAAATAAAAAAAAATTATCTTGTATATATGAATAAAAGTAAATTTGGAGAACTTGGAACTGTTGTTTGGAGGTTTCAGATGCTAATACCTTTTTTTTTGTCTTTTAGAATTATAAATGACCATGTTTTTGTTGGCTTTCTTGATGGCTTCTGATGCTTTGATATTATTATGACATGTCTCGGTGTCTCAGCTTCTTCATGAGATAATGGTTAATTAATTTTACTTTGTATTTGGTTTCTTTTGCTCTAACTTTATTGAAGGCATCATGACGTGAAGATAGAAAGGAGTTAATAAAAAAAAAATTGGAGTCCTACTCGTATACCAGAACTCGAATTAGAATTGGAAAAGTAAACTGACCCGCTCGAAATAGGTCAACCTGTTTCTAACCCGCGAGCTAGCACAGTCCGCCCCAAAACGGGTTGACATTTTGCCAGCCATTTTTTTTTAATTTTAATATTTATCAAATTTTTTTAAATTGTTCTATTGATATTTTTTTAACAATAATTTAGTAAAAAAATGAGGAAGAGAGTTAAGAAAGATGATTAGAGTATTTTAGAGAGAACATATCATATTAAATAATTTAACTAATTTTTTTAATTTAATTAAGTTAGTTAAATATTTTGTATATTAAATATGTGAGGGGGTAATACTATACTAGCCATGGGGCCATTAGCTTGGTGCAATATGCTTAGTGGCGTTTACATTAAAAAGGTCATTTAGAGACTACTAATTGTGAAGGGGCACACGTTTGACTAAAAGTTAGATAATCAAAATTCAAAAGCATAGTGAAAGAAAGAGATCATTTCATTATAGCCAACCAAGATGGCAGAAAACCTTGGTTTAGAGTTGCCGTTTACTTTTTGGCGATGGGGTCTTTAATTTGCCCCTTTTAGACTCGTAAAAATTGAAACTTTGTTAGTTTTAAAACTCAGTTCATAATAATTAAAAAATAAAAATAGAAAACACAAAGTGAGAATAAGAATTGAAATGTCATTTCTTGTCTCTTTGTTAAAACCTCTTTTTGATGATGACTGTCCTATGAACCTTTCGGCGCTCATTAGATTCTTCCCCCACCACACTCACTCATCTTTGACCACTATTTTGACCATTTTTATCACTTGAGAATTGAAGCATATATATATATACAAGCCAAAATAAAAAAAAATGTGTATTGTTATTTATAGCTGTTTACTTACCATCAATTCAATTTGCATCAATGATGGTGAGTTTGTACTGTGTGATCGTGTGGCCAGCTTCTGTGTAATCATTTGTTCAAATCTTTCTCAAACTACCATATCATCATATTAATGTTCAAATTCATTCATCATTATTTCTGACCAGTTTTCCTTCAGTAATTAAATTGCCAAGTTGGTTGCAAGTAGGTGCAGGTGGAAGATTGATGGTTATTAAAACTGTTCATTTGATTCGGAATGCTATATATATATATAATTTCATGCAATTATGTATTGAAATTTAAATCTTGTCGATGGCATATGATCAGGAAGCAACACTGCATTCCTTATTAAGTTTAACCATTACCTAAATTTATCAATATCTTTAATAAATATAGAAAATAAAAGTACCAAAAGAAAATATCCACAGAGAACAATGCATAATTAAATATGTATATGCTTTGCTCATGAACATGTGGTTATATTTTGCAAAAGAAACTTTCGTATATGATGCTCTCTTGTGGGTTTTTATATGTACTTGAAGACGAAAATTTTTGTTCACCTTTTATAGGGCATTATATGAAATATTTATTACATCTTTTTCATATTGTCCTAATTTAGTATTGCTTTTTTTTTTCAAAGTCAAGCCTTATGGGTCTAGATGAAGGAAAAATTAAAAAAAATTATTTGATTTTCAAGCAAACTCAATGAGCTTTAAACCTCTCCTTCTTTCTGATTATATTACTGGAAGTACCTTATAAAAAATACTGAAGAAATTAAAGTATTTTGTTTAATAATAAAAGCATTGCGTTCTCTCTCTCTCTCTCTCTATATCTGGCCGGGGATAATTAATTATCTCTACTTTATATATGTAATCATCTTTTTGTTTTTTATGAAAAAATTAAGTTTATAAATGAATTAAGCCTGTATTAATGGAATGAACGTGACAAAAGTGTTAATTGAAAGCAACCTTCATCGACCCTTCAACTTCACCAATATAGGTTTTCTATGGATAGTTTGGTTTGTACCTCTAAGCTTTTTATCCTTTTTAATAATGAATCAATATCTCCATAGGATTTGGATTTGAGGCTAACATCCTCTAGGGATCACTAGGGCCATAGCCATCCATATTTAATAGCAATTACTATTTCTTCATTATAAATATTTTTTAACAGATTCAATTTGTACTCTTAAGTAACACGACAAATTTTCTTACTCCTTATAGATTTAGGTTCTTCATATATATATATATATGTATGTATATAATATCGTTTATTTAAGATTGAAGGCACCATTATTGTAGCTCATTAGGTCTTCTTTATCCTCTAGCAGGGTACGGTTTAGGCATATAGAGGTACTACGTGTTGCCTGATCTTTATATGACTTACATTAATTCTCATAATAATTATGTTTGATATGGAAGAAATGTTTTTAACAATTCAAAAATTAAAAGGTGGTGGAATCGTGGATAGAGAATTTCTTTCTTAAATATATTAATAATATTTTATATTATATTCTATTTTATCTTTAATATAAAAATTAATGAATTTTTTAGATATATTAAAAATATTAAATAAATCAGTTAATTATAATTAGTTAACTAATTTAGATAAATAATATATTAAAAAATATATAATATAAATTTATTTTAAAAAATTAAATTTATTTATAATTAACTGATTATTTTAATTTTTTTTAATATAACCCATACTTTGGAAAACTCAGCTTGGATAGTTTAACGAGGTATTCGTGTCATTTGACCATTTTGACTTATTTCACTTCATTCTTATTTTTTTGGTACACGCATTTTTAACTTGAAAAACACTCTTTAATAGAAGTCTCTCTGTCTCCCTCTCCTTTTCCATTTATGTAAAAAATGGTTACATTCTACCAAATATATAGGACCTAGGATTATTTCTTGAAAGAACTTCAAGTAAAATGATGAAGAAAAATAGACATGGAAAAGAAGAAGAAGTAATCCTAGCATTATCAGTTATATTATGGCACCATTATTGGAGCTTATAGACTAGGCATATAGAGATGGAACCACATGTTGCGTGATTTTGAATCCCTGAAATGGCTTCAGATAAAGTATGAAGAGAGATAAACACGAAAAATAATAGGTCTATCAAATTCAGTAGGGCATACTTTTATATATGTCTATCTTTCTTCTTGCTTCATATATTCGCAGTATTCTTTCAAAGAATCCAACCTGACCAGACTTTATAACCTTGAATATTCTCATTTATATCCCTAGAAAAAAGCCATCACACAGAGTAGAGGAAACCCTAACATACAGAAACACAGAGAAGATGAACTTAACATACAATAATCCTAATATAAGTACTTAATTACTTGCAACATTAATAGAATTGGACACCGATCAAGTAGCAAAAAGTGCAATGATCGAGTGTTGGATATATTAATGCAGCCCTACTTTAATTCCTTAAAACAAAGGGCTTGTTTTCAAATTCCTGTTACCCTATCTTTTTATCTATATCTAGACTTGTATAATTATTCTGATGAGCACTCATTATTAACTGCTATATGTTTAATGTTCTTATAGATTTGGAACGATTTGATTTCCATTATTGAGTTAATCTCACATAGATATCTCTCAAGAGCTAACAATAATTCATACAAAGCATAAACATATATTCTCTATTATGATCTATCATAATATTGGTGGCTTCATGCATGGATTATATATAGTTACACGTCATCTCCCTAAGTCCCTATCGTATTTTTATGAGTCATTATATATAAAATTAAATAATAAATAAATGACACCATTAATATTCGGATGAAATGAGCTTTTGTCCACCCTAATTACTCACAATTCGTTTCCTTTAACATATCTAATATCTTTCATGGCAAAATTAATTATTTCTTGCATGCGATTATCTTATCTGATATGTCGTGCTATGTACCAAGTTAGATTCGGATGTTATCATATCCAATTAAGAAGAGCTTTTTCAATGTGATTTTTTTTTCGTCAATAACGTTTATTTAAGGGATTGAATTCTTTTCACCAGATATAACTACTGTTGATTTACTATTTTAATCATATACCTTCATATTTTTAAAACTGGACATTCGTTAATTTTAAAATCTTAAATAATAACTCGTAAACTTTCAAGCTTATGTAAAATAACCCTGCATCGAAGATTCCATTATTTCAACAATAAATGCATTATATATATATTATTAACTAAATACTAGTTGTATATACCAGTTGCACCATAAATAATATTATTTGGATAAATGAGCTTCAGCGTATATATGCTAATTAATTAAAGAATTAAGATGAAAAAAAAGTTGACATAATCTAGATTTACATATTTAATATATTTGGTCAACTAAAATTAAATTAAATTTAGATAATAATTAAGGAGATATTATTATGTTTTAAAATTTGTAAGGTGACATTAAATTTAAAAAATTTATATAATAATATTATTTTTAAATAAATTTACGCCTTCAACTTTTAATTAAAATATTGCAATGAAGCTCTAAACCAAAGTTGCCTTGAAATGAAGGAAGTAGAGAGGGGACAAGCACGTGCAATTAGTCATAAAAGTGTCATATTTAATCTTGAAATAGAGAGAGAGAGACACACACACACACAGAGTAAGGTCAGTCAAATGCAACATCACTCTGCACAAAGCTCTTTCCAAAGAATGGACCACTCTAATTTTTGTGTCTTTGTTTTTTTTTTTTATATAATAATAATGAGGGAGTTAAGTCACAGTCTACTTTTAAGTTTGCTCCTTTAGTTTTGCCAGCAAGCAAGGTCGTGTCGGCCTCAGCATCATACACCCCACCACCTTCACTTCATTTACTTCATTATTCCCTTAATTGATAATTACTACTTTGACCTTTTCCTAATTATACTAATTAATTTCAATCAAGCAAATAAAATCCCATTGCTTGTTTGGGCGTACAGTGACCAAAAGGCTATGCTACCATCTTGGCTTTTGGGATGTCATCAACACTCAACCCTGCCTTGTTGATCTTATCCCCTTAATTTATTGATATATTTTTCTGATATTCTAATATTTATTATTAGAGAAAATTACTGAAGATTCTCCCAATAAAATTTTTACTATTTAAAAATACTTAAAATTTGTTTAAAGGTCAACTAGCGGTGCACCTCTTTTTTAATTATATTTAATATATATATTTTTTATTATATGTAAATATATTTTCTATTTTATTTTTGAAATAGAATGTGTACAACTAGGGCTGAAAATTTGGGCTGGACCCGCGGGCCTAACCCGCCAACCCGCCAAAATCTGGCGGGTTGGGTTGGCTAATGTCCAGCCCATTTGGGTGCGGGTCTTTTTGACCCGCACCCACCTAACCCGTAACCGTGGCGGGTTAACCCGCCGGTTTGGCAGGTTAGCCTTTTTTTTTTTTTTTTACAATTTCCCCCCAGTTTTCTACTTTTCTTTCTTCCCCACCGCGCGACTGCACGAGTTGACGAGAGGCGCACGAGTCGGTTTCACGCTTTCACTTTTCATTTTTCAATTTCATTTCGTTATCTCTCTCTGCCGCTGCGTGTCCCTCAACCCTCAGCGCTTCTAGCCTTCCACAGCCGACAGCCCTCAGCCAGTCAGCCCTCAATCGTTGTCGTCGCCTCCTTCCCTCAGCAGCTCAGTCATCACCGTCGCCTCCTCTCCTTCAACAGTTCAGCCGCGCCTCCCTCTCCCTCAGCGCTTAGTAGTCAGCAGACAAAGCCCTAGGCGGCGCCACTAGCCCTTGCACAGTTCAACAAGCGCGTCGTCTCCTCTCCTCAGCCCGTCGTCGTCGCCGCCGGCTCTTCTCCTCAACAGCTCAGGGTTTGTTACTCAGCCCTAACCGGGGCCACTAATCCTCTCCCTCAGCACTCAGGGTTTGTTACTCAGCATCGGCTCCTCTTTCTTTTGTTTGCTATATATGATTCTCTTCCTCCTCCTCCTCTTGCATCGATTATAAAGGATTAGTTCTATATTTATAAAGATTTGCACTGAAAGGAGAATGTCATTTGCACTCTGTACCGTACTTTTGGTAGACAATGCCTTTCATTCTCTTTTTATTACTGTTGCCCCCTTGCCCTTCCCTCTTGTATGCGTCCATAATTGGCAACATTGTGGCTGCTGTTTGTTTTTGAATTGGGATTGACAGACAGTTTGTGAGTAGAAAGCTTAAGTGAAGTGGGCCGTGCATAAGTGGCAAAGTTTAAATTTATCTAAGGTTAAAGCAATTAGATGTGGCAACAAGAGAAGAAAGCGTCAAGAATGGAACTTTCTGTCATTACTTTCTTCAGTTTCTTGTGTTGTTGCGTGCTGGGGTCTATTATGGGTCTGGGATTAATGACGTTGATTGTGCATATAACGTAATAGTTAATTTGGCAGCATATATTGTGTACTTAATTGATGCTTTTACTTTTTATTACCTGTTAATTTACTTTCTGCTCTTGGCTTGCAACTTTCTATTTTTCTTCAAGTGAAGAAGCTAATTTACATAATTGAATTGAACCCCCTTAAGCAAATTCTGCTTCAGTGTCTGGTCACATTATCTCAAACCGCTTGAATGATCTATTTTTCTTTCAATTGTCTGCTTTTTGGAACAATTTTTATGATGTATTTGTATACATATTTATTTAGACTATTATTATAAATATAATAAAATTAAAAAAAAATAATCTGGCGGGCTCGGGTTGGTCTTACACCAACCCGCCTGGAGGCGGGCCTAAAAAGACCGACCCACCTCCAGCCCAACCCGCCGCGGGCTAACCCATATTCGGCGAGTTAGCCCGCATTATCAGCCCTATGTACAACTCATTCTCATAGATATAACTCTTAACTATGCACTAACGGGGTTAATTTGAGTAGTAAGTAGTTCGATATCGTTTAAACGAGATTTTGAGTTTGAGCCTTAGCGTATACAGAAAATCCTTAGTAGAAGATTTATCCACCATAGCCAGGTGCACGACGCGAGTCGGATCTAGATATAGTTAAGACAAAATTCTGGTGAATCGGGTGGGCAACTAAAACAAACTCTTAACTATGTGTACAAATTTTTAAAACATAAAATATTTATATATAGTTAAAGATACCGCTAAAAATAAATAACACAACTGAAAAACCTATATCTTTAAACAAATTTTAAGAATACTTGAGCAATACAAATTCAATGAAAAAAAATCAGCAATTTTTTCTTGTAAAAATTGGGGGGAAATCCCCTATTAATTTGTTTTAGTTTAGGGTTTAAAGTACTATATTCGCTATATAAAAAATTTATAGAGTATATATATTTTCCGTATGTAAAAATTTATCTTATCTTTTTCATCAATAACAACATTTACAATGGGGAATTTTCCACATTTTCCTTTTTTTTTCTATTTATTGATACATTATTTTAATATTTTAATTGGAGTTGAAGTAATAATTAAGAATTATTTGGGTGATGAGGCCGCACGTGCTACTGCTCTCTGAGAAGAGTGGTCTCCCGCGAAGCGTGCGGTTGAATGTCAGAAATCAGAATTCATTAGATTGCGTTCCAATCACCGATATTATGTTCATCTGGTCTCTCACCCTTTAAAAAAAATAAAACTGAAAACTCTATCTTATTGTTTTTATTTCCTTAATATATTCAAAAGAACTGCAAACTCTTCCTTTCTATACGCACACTTCTCGACCGGGCTTTTGGGTCAAGATTCCGGTTTCGATAGACTTTTAAGTTATTTTCTATTTTTTAAATTTTTAATAAAACCTCAGTTATGTTGTAAAATTTAAAATTTAGAGTGACATACACTGATTTTATATTCTTATACGTTTAATATATGATATAATTGGTAAGTTGACTTTATCACAAATATAAAATTTATTTATTATATTTATTATTTTTTTAAATTATCATTATTGATATTTTTTTAACAATAATCAAATAAGAGAAGGAAGAAATAAGTTAAGGAAGATGGATTTAATGTTTTAAAAAATATATGTTATATTAACTAATTTAATTAACTTCTTTAATCTAATCAAATTAGTAATTAAATAGATCATATGTTAAAGATATGAAGAGTATTATATATGAAGTACTTTTTTTTCTATGTACATATATTCTTCTACTAGATGCAATGCAATTTAAGATATTGTCGAATATTAAATATGTGTATATATTATAACAAGCGTTTGAATATTAATTCAACACGTTGTAAGATATTAACTTGTTTTACCAGAGTCAACCCTCCTTTATATATTAATCACACTTAATATATAAATTTACTCATCTGTGTAATGGAAATCAAACTCGCATCATTATAAAATATAAACATATTTCTTACTATATGTGTTAATTCTTATTAGCTCACATATATACATATATATAGGATCTAAATCCAAATTGTGTGCGTATGCTACGATAACTTTACATCCAACTCAAGCACTGTCTTTTGTCAATGTTTTTTTTTGTTACCCACCCGGTTTACAGGAGCTTTGACTCGACTATATCCGGATCCGACCCGCGTCGAGCACCTGGCTATGATGGGTGAGTCTCCCAACGGGGATTTCTACATTTATCAAGGCTCAAACTCGAGACATCGCTTAAGTGATACCGAGTTACTTATCACTCGGACCAACTCCTGTTGGTTTGTCAACATTTTATTGCTGAATTAATAATAAAAAAGGAATCTGGGCTAGCCTAAAGAGAACCGGCCCAGTCACTAATGAGGTCAAATTAGGATGGGCTAAACTTTTTAGTCTAAAGAAGGTCCATTATCAGGTCTCAGTTGTAGCTTTTTTTTTTAAAAGAAAGTTGGTTTTAATAACGTCTTCTCGATTATTGTTATCATTTTTTTTTTTCAAAAAAAGAAGAAGAAGAAGCTTGACTGGTGTACACATTTACGTAGAAAGCTACCTTGAATGATTTTTCTAGCCCATCCTATCTCCTTTGTATGACGTTCCCATTGCCTATTACTCCCCCAAAAAAACCACATAAAATGATTTTTTTTACATTTTAAAATTATATAAAAAAAAGGTGTTAGTGGTTATGTAGCTTAGTAATATGAAAATTCCTTTTACATGAGAAGTTAAAAATTAGAGTAAAAAAACCATATTAAAAACAAAACCTCCACTTGTCCCTCTAATCACTACATGCAGCAGCCTACTCATAGAAGAGGGTCATGACAAATGTTTTGGTACTAATTAACATAATAATTAAAAAAGACAATGATTCATAAATATAATCTACCAAAACCATCTTCTCCCCCAACTCATCATAATCTAATACGTCGACATCGTATATAATTTACTTTATTTTTAAAATATAAATTAATTATCTTATGTTATCTGAACTACGAACCATTAACTTTAAAACACACAATCCCCCTCATCACCACACTTTATCATATTTGATTATTCATTCATGATACCAACTATATAAATTATTCATTATCAACTATTTTAGACCCTTGAGTTCTAAATTTTAAATATTTTTTTTTAAATGAAATCCTTTCATTTTTTTTTTGGTCTTCTTCCTGTACTCTTTATTATCTAACCACTTCGTAAAGAAGTTAGGTTTATGCTCTTGAAATGTCCATGTGCTCTTCAACTGATAGTTCCTGTTTTAATTTATGTATCTTTGTACTTGTCGTTATTATTTATATAATTTCCCTCAATCACTTTACGTGAGTATCATTTAAAAAGTCCCAAAAAAAAAAGATATTGTTTCTTCACTCAGCATTCACTCATTGAAAAATAAGTTGCATTATTATTTATAACTCATTTATAATTTTTATATTATATATAAAATTTTGCAGGCATGAGTTGGTCAAATATGAGGGTGATTCATACCTAATTCTGGAATCTGGCATGTGGAGGTGTTAGCTTCATGAGATACTAAGGAATTAATTTCAAGTCAAATCCAACAGTTATATCCAATGAGCTGTCTTAGGCCGACAATATTTTAAACTTTTTTTTTTTAAATATGAATAAAATAGAACTATAAGAATTAGAATGTTTTTTTTTTAAATTTCATTCTATTCCAAATTTAGGTTATGCTTTTATTAAACCAGGTATTTCATAATCATATTGACGTTTCTTAAATCTTAACTTCATATTAGTACCATGCTTGACGGGAACTCCCATAACCATAACAATGCAGCTAACAACAAATAGGGTTAAGATATATGCAATAATTTAAAATATTTTTTTTTAATAATATTAAATTAATTTGTGGTTCATCTAGTATTTTAAAATATTTTTTTTAATAGTATCTAATACTTAAAATATTTTTGGTATAATTTTACTTTTAAAATATTTTTTAAATAGCAATGAGTATTATAAATTTAAAATACTGTATGTTACTAAAAGATATTTTAAACTGCTGAATGAGCAAAAAATTATTAAAAAATTATTTTAGGATATCGAGTATTACTAAAAAAATATTTTAAAATATTAAATAAATTATAAATTAATTTAAAATATTGAATATTGCTTAAAAAATATTTCAAGCATGTGGGATGTAGCTTAACCAAAAAAGATATGGTAATGAATAAATATACTGTCTCCTTCATTATCAATTAACATTTTAGTGTTATTCAACTCCCGAACCATCCTACTATTCCATTAATCTGTCATAGTTGAATAAGATTTACCTACTTAGATGCATTTGAAGATGACTATTTCATCATTTTCAATCAATGGTTCTCAACAAATATAGAGCTTAAGAGATATGACTGACACCCCCCACCCCACCCCTCCCCTTTTTTTTTGTTGAAAAAATAGCATTATGTTCATTTTAAGAATGTGACTCTGTCAATTTTTGTTTCTTTTTCCACCTACTAAAAACCATTAGTAGCAAGAAGAAGAGGGGTAGGTTGTGCCATTTCAAGGTTATAATTTAAGCTTCATTAACTGTTTCCTTCTGCAACAACAACTATTACTCATAGCTCTTCTTCTTCACACTATTCCTTATACTCACAACACTACAAACATCCTTTGAATCTCTTCTCTCTGTCTCTTTCTTTCTTTGTGTTTGTCTCTGTGAGAGCCAGAAGAACATCTTCTGTGTGTGTTTGTGTCTGTCTGTTCCACTGTCATTAACTGGAAAGCTCTGTTTTCTCAAAGTGGCTTTGCATGAAACAGCGTGCTCTGTTTCATATATATTCCAATGAAGTATATTCGGAGCAACAGCTTGAAGCGTCTCTTCTCCTTCAAACGACGCAGTTTTGGGGAACGAGTTTTGACCCCTGAAGACACAGAAACTCATCAAAGACGAAGCACTTGGAAATGCTTCTCTTATCAAGAACTGTTTGATGCTACCAAAGGCTTCTGCTCTGGTACATATATATATAATTTTGTCTTGTAAAAAAAAAAAAGAGTGTGTTTTCTTATGGATTTTGATGGCTGAAAAATTACATTTTTGTGCAGAGAATCTGGTTGGAAAAGGAGGTTATGCAGAGGTTTATAAGGGAAAATTAGAAGATGAAGAGGAAATCGCAGTGAAGAGGCTGACAAAATGCTGTAATGACGAGAGGAAAGAGAAGGAATTTCTTACAGAAATTGGAACAATTGGTCATGTTTGTCATTCAAATGTTTTACCTCTTCTTGGTTGCTGTATTGAGAACGGGCTTTACCTCGTCTTTGAGTTTTCCTCCAGAGGCTCTGTTTCTTCTCTTCTTCATGGTACATTAAATCAAACATCATCATTCAAACCGCTAATAATAATCTCTTTTGTTTTATTTTCTGAGCTGAGAAATTTTTAAGATATATCAGATGAGAATGAGGCTGTGATGGAATGGAAAACAAGGTATAAGATTGCTCTTGGGACTGCACGTGGCCTTCATTACTTGCACAAAGGTTGCCAGAGAAGGATAATTCACAGAGACATCAAGGCCTCCAACGTTCTTTTGACTTCAGATTTTGAACCACAGGTTCTTCAAGAACAGTGCTTTCGATCTGTGTAGTTACTTCATCATCATCATGAAAGTTTCTGTTTCTGGGTTGTGGCAGATATCTGATTTTGGACTGGCAAAATGGCTTCCTTCTCAGTGGACTCATCATTCCATTGCCCCAATTGAAGGCACATTTGGGTACTCCTGCAACTCTTCCCCAACAACAATCTCTTCACAAATCTTTCAAAAAAACAAAAACCCACAAGAGATGTACACATAAATGCCTCAAAGTTTATAGCTTTGCAGCATTTGAGTGTGGCTAAGGTTGTGTTTGGATATTTCTTAAAACTATGGTTTTAGAAAGAAAAAAATATGATTTTACTAAAAACCATCCAAATACCTCATAAAATCTAATAATTGATTATTTAAGTCAAAACCATAGTTTTCCATAAAGCTAATTTTTTTTACTTTTTCAAAAGTTATTCTCTACTAAAATTATTTTTATCACTTTTTTATTTTGAGAAATTATTTTCTAAATGATAATCCAAACATATTTTAAGAGACAATGATGATATAATTTGAATATGAAAGAATAATATTACATGTGTTTGCAGGCACTTGGCTCCAGAGTACTATCTGCATGGAATAGTGGGTGAGAAAACTGATGTATTTGCATTTGGGGTGTTTCTGTTAGAACTCATATCTGGGAAGAAACCTGTGCATGGATCAAACCAGAGTTTACACAGCTGGGTATTCATTCATTCGTTCATTAATCATATTCTTTTAGGAACTTTTAATCCATGATGAAGTTATTAATAGTTAAATGAATGGTTCTGGAAAAACACACAGGCTAGGCCAATATTGAAGAAAGGGGAGCTAGAAAAAGTGGTAGATCCAAGGCTTGAAGGAGCTTATGTTGTTTCAGAGTTAACAAAGCTTGCTTTTGCAGCTTCTCTCTGTATCCGACCATCTTCCCCTTGGAGACCCACCATGACTCAGGTACCTGTAACCTCGTACTTTTGCTACCTGAGTCTGAGTTAAAGTTTTCTTGCTTTTTTAGCCAAAATAGAATGCTAATAAACTAATCATCTCCTGAAATTTAAAACTAATCAATTCGTTTAATACTTGCTTCATAAGCTTGTCAAATTTTCATGCAATATTTGCATGTGTTGCATATCATCGCTTCAGATGGACCAAGAGAAATGTCAATGTCTAAAGTTAGAAATATACTCATCTAGTTATTAATATAAGAGTTGGTTGACTAATTTAAGTAGACTAAAAAAATTAAATAAATCGATTAATTATGACCAAATTCAACCATTTAAGACGAATTCATATTATATATTCCTTAATCAACTAGCTCTTATATTAGTTAGAATTAATTAATTTATTTGATTTTATCAATCTATCTAAATTAATCAATTAGTTATCATATTAAGTATCGGAGATAGGATATTTTCTTTTTGTCTTTTCATTATTTTATCTAAAATCAATTTAGCATACCTTTTCTCTCATATTACCCCAAGTAAATCGTATAACTGCATGCCTGTATTTTAAAGATGAGTCTTAAATTGAACTTAATTATAGTGTTTTAATGATTGATGTTCTATGCCACCTAATCCTAATATAAATTTAACGATATTGGTAAGGATAATCTATTAGTGAGTAGGTCAATTTATAAAAATATTCCATTAGAGAACTAAACCTATTTAGGAGGTCATTAATGTATCATTTTAACAAATGCCATTATTTATGAACTAAACCTATTAAGTACTGAATGTAAGAGTTAGTTAAAAGATTATTTTAATTCTAAACATAAGATTTTAATTTATTTAATATCCTATATTTATTACTATATTTTTTTTCAAAACTACACATATTGTTATATTTTACTTAAAATTCTAGATTTATGTACTGCTTATAAAAAGAGGGGTAACCTATGAAAATTAACATATTTTTTATAAATAATTAATTTAACTAATTTTTTAATATATATAAATTAATTAAATAACTTTTATATATATTTAATATCAGATATGCTTGCTAGGGCAATAAGGAAAAATTTTATAGGAGAGTTCAAATGAAGAATTTAATTACTCAAAAATTTTAATAGTAATTGAGAAGTAAACAATGAGTCAATTATAAATTTTAATTTAAGAATAGATAATAAATTTATATTACTTAAAATTTTTTAGTGATTAATTTTTTTTTAATAACTCAGAAATATCCTAAATTTGATTAAGGTAGAGATGATATGACGTGGTAGAGTTGGTTGATGCTGATGTCTACTTTTATCCAACAAAGAGGCGCCTTACATATAATTAATTACTTTGAGCTTTTGGGGAATCATGTTCTTGTCGTGAACCATATAAAGCAATGATTGACACTATGCCCCTAATGATTGGATACCTTTATTAACTAATTTCCAACCTTCTTAATTATAATACATTTTATAAAATTTAAGACAATAATTTAACAATTTTTTTTTAAAAAAAAATCTTTAAAACACGATGCTTTTGAATGATTAAGTGAGAGTGTTTGTGGAAGATAGAAAAAATATTCAATGAAGGGTATTTTACGAAAAGATGAGGTAATTTTAAACATATCAATTAGTTTGTTGCAATCAACTTATATAAAAAAATAATTGTTCAACTTAAAAATATAAAATAAAAAAAAATAGATAGTTCAAATTTTAGTCTTACCTTTTAATCATGCATCTTGGAGGAGGACACAGCTTTTTCTAGCTTATCATGGTGTATATTTTGATTTTTTTTTCTGAAATGGCAGGTTTTAGAGGTAATGGAGGAGGGGGAAATAGATAAAGATAAATGGAAAATGCCAGAGGAAGAGGAAGAAGAAGATGAGGTATGGGGTTTTGAGGATTTGGAATATGAATATGATAGCTTCTCCTCAATTTCTCTCCCTGATTCCATTACAAGTAATTAGATGAAATCTTGTTTTGGTATATGACATATACATATATAGGTGATATTTTAATTTGATCCTTCGTTGGTATTTTTTATTTAATTGTTCATTATTATAAGATCTGCAATGTATATTATGGAGAGTATATTATCTTCTTTACCTAAAATTTAATGTCAAATCTAATAATTCATAGACTTGGATTTTAATAAAATTCAGCATATGTTCTATTAATCAATGTATATTATGAGTTTTATTTCGCCCTTAATATGTTCTTATGATTAATCACAAGCTCATATTAAGGAGGAAAGTTATTTAGGCTTTTAACAACCAACATACAACAGTTTTGAAAGAAAGCGCAATATAACATCCTAGTCAATATAGTTATTAGATTTAACATCAATTAAATTTTAGATGTAAATGAAATAAGAATACTATAGCTAGCGAATAAGGTGATTATTTATGAAGACGTATAATTTTTTTTTATCAACAAATTTTTTAAAAGAAGCTAGACTCACTCACGATCTAAGGGCACGACAAAATCTCTCTTCTTTTTAGGCGATACAAGACGAACTATCTATTACCCTTATGTATAAACCTAAACACCCAGGAACTACGATACCTTTCTAAGCGCCGTGACTGGAATCATAACAAAACAATACTCCTTAGAATTTGAACACGCTCTACAATAAAGAAGTATAACTTTAAAATCAAAATATTGAGGCTATCCTCTAAATTAACAATACTGTGTGGTCCTGTGGATGTGAAATATATGATTAAATGTTATGGACCTCCATTGATGTCGGCATCTATTCGAGTAGACCAAAAATTGAAGGTTAAAATCATATGACAAGAGAAGTAATTAAATCCAATAGAATTGGTAGATGACTGAATCATTTAAATAATCAAGTGAGACTTTTCATAAATAATTTATCCACTATGAATAAACTTAAAGGCCCGGGTTCTAAAATAATTTATCAACTAACCCATAAATACTATCTTATTCATAACTAAACTAAACCTTAATATTAATACCACTATTTGGTCATCCGGAGGATTGTGCTTTCCTCTTATGGCGGATTACATAATCTATTATATAACTTATATTAACAAGTTTATATATAAGCCTCACATGGGTTAATAAAAAATATAATTAACTTAATCAAAATATAAATTTCTATAGCTACTTTAGCTCCAACCTTCTCAAATTTCAACTATCACTACCCTTTGCACTTGAGCCAATTGCCTTTGCTGTATATCATAGAAGAAGAATGGTGAAATTCAAAGAATCTCAATAGTAAAATAATTCTTTCATACATATATGCAAAAATTCAATAAAACATGTAAAACAAGCCATGTATAATCTCATTCCAACGTAAATACTGTCAATTATCATGTATGTACAGATACATGAACAATGCTATCTCAACAACTGGCAGTCATGCTGGTAATCTTTCTTGAGTACAACTCAACTCTAAAAGCAACCAGTCATCCTAGACTGTAACCATCCTTGCGATGCCATACCATGCTTTACGCATGTCATACCACAACACAAACAAATATGCATAATTAATTACATATAGATATGAAGAGAAAGAATTACTATTTGGTTGTCTTCTTTCTAAATTTACTTATCCAATATTTCTTTCTCAGTTCCTTGGGGCAAATATCAAATCTTATAGTATATATATACAGATAAAGCAGATTAATGCACACTCTTTAGTGCTTTAATTGCATACTCAATCTTTCTTAAAAAAAACCTCACCAAAACTCTCACTTGAGCTTCACTCCTAACTTCATTGTTTCCTTAGTTTTCAAACTTGCTTATTATCTTTAAGCATAGAGCTTAACCCTACTCTATTCCTCCTTTTAAACTCATTGCAATATCCGATTCTATAAAACTCCAATCCTCCTTGCTGCCATTGAACTTGGCCGAGCAGGACAATGAAAAGGAATTGTTAAAATTCCTTTTTATTGTCTTAAAACAACTCCTATGAGCTTCTAAACATAGCTTAGAGGTATTAAAACAATTTATGGCACTTGTTCCTTACTTGTATGTCCCAAAACAATAACATTAGTTACACTTCAGCATCTAAATTCCAATTTCCAACAATCATTCAATTCTATCATCAAAACAACACTACTATCACCAAAACACTTGTGTTATAACAAAACTCCTTCAAACATTAAACACATCCTATTCAATACTTAAACAAGATTGTTATCCTTCGACAATAGCTTAATTCCAAAAATTATAATCTTTACAACTTAAAACTTCAAAACTTCATAAAACCAACATTATGTAATAAAATCCAAAGCCTCTTAACACAAAACAACAAGCATTGTTTCGGACTTCATCATCACAAACACCTACACATTCACATTTTATTAGTTCCCTTATTCAATTAATCAATTTTTGCCACTGTTTACAGAAAATCAAGAATACAAACACACACATACAAGCTCCCCTGTTTGGTAACATTGTTCAGAAATAGAGAAGAACATGCAGCAACCACATTTCAATATTAAAGCTTAATTCCACGTTTTTTTAACTTTATTTATTACTTAATCACTGATTTTATCTTAAAGCCCCAAGCTTTAACCGGTTAAATCTCCTTAAAATCGCCCCAGCAGAGGAACTCACACTCAAACACAATATCTTATGCTTTTGGTCCGATTTCAAGTCGAAAATCCCAAATCCTTATTCATTCTCAGTAGATCGACCAAAAAGCCACTCAAAATCTCAACTTAATCCGTGATCCAACCCCCAAAATCGGACCACAGAGGAACCCGAAAATGAGAACGGAGTTAGAGAGCTCACTTAGTCCATCGACGGCGCCGCGAGCTAGTCCGTTCTCCTCCGGCGTCGCTCCCGTGCTTTCTCGCTCTCCTCTGGTCGCTCGCGTTATGCTCTTTGCTGAGGAAAGATGACGATGATTGAGAAATAGAAAGAGAAGGGGCCAAGCGTTTCAGAAAGAGGACCCGTGAGGGGTGAGGTGTTTCAATTCAGAAAAGCCACATGGAAGAGTTGCATGGGTATAAAGAGTCCATTTTGCCCTTCAGCATTATTCTATACCTATTTTCAACCTTTTCCTTATTTTCAACCTTTAGGACTGAACGTGGATTTATTTGGAGAAAAGAAGGCGCCCAGAGAGGAATTGCATGCACGCACTTTTGTATTCATGTCATTTATTTTTCTGGTAGACATTAATTATTAATCATAATATGATCTGCATAATTTTATTTTTTTAAATATTCAATAATGTAATATGCAAATATAAAAAGGAAACTTTATCTAGAAGTATCATTTACATTAAAAATTAAAAACAAATTCATAATAAATATGAGTGCACACGTGATTAAAAAGAAGTGGCAGTTGGAAGTGGAAACTGGGAACTCATAAATAAGGTGTAGCCATATAAAAATCAACATCGTATTTATTAAATGAATAAGTGGTCCAATTGAGCTTCTATTTATTAATTTTAGGGTCCTCAGAGACAGGGACTTTATTCTAAATATTTTATATTTCTACACAAAGTAATCAAGAATGAGTACGGCAAAGCTGACTTTCAGGCTCATATTTTATTATTAAAAAGGTGGCGTATATGATTTTTTTTATATTAAAAAAGTGGAGTTATTTTTTTCCCCTTTAGATTGTATTTGTATGTATAAATAAATCATATACAACGTAATTATATATAACTTAGTTTTCAATGTTAAAGAATCACTACGTTTCTAGTCAAATAAGAACATTTTGGTTTATAATATTTTCTTTTGAAAAAATTAAGTATATTAGTAACAGCTGATGTCTTTAATTGTTATTTTTGAAATAAAAAGTCTTTCTTCTCCATCACCATCTTCTTATAATGGTCTCAAAGTATGATTTTCCAACAATTTTACTAGATACAGGCTATGGAACTTGAGTTTGAGAAACTATGAGCCTTATATTATTAAATTAAATAAAGAAATTTTCACCCAAAAATTACCAATATAAAGAAAAATAGTTACTATGGCTAGAGCTATGGCAGGAAGGAATTTCCATATATTTGAGACAAAAACCATAATGGTGCCAGGCCATCTATGTAGACTAAATTTGACGCTAAATTATAAGATAATCTTCATTAACTGCAAAACATATTGTTAAAGTGAGATTAACATTCATTACTGTAAAACAGTCCTATTAATAAACTATCTAGCCGTTCAATACTGGTTAAGCATGAAGCTACTCTTCTGCTATTTTTTTATCTACATCAGCCAACTTCAAGAACTTCTATAGTACATGTAAGTCTACAAAATTGCTAATGCCAGATTAACAACAAGCATATGCAATCCAGCATCCTCAACACAAACCTCGGATATCGCAAAAGGCTCTTCTTCTGTCACCCCAACCCCAGAATGAAAAGTTGCAGCCGCCAACTGATTGTGAACCAAGAGTGCCCACATATGAACCAGATGGCTCCATGTACCTTCAAGTCCTGTCCTTTGAAGCACACTACTAGCAAGAGGCTGAGGTGGCATCATCACACAAAAATGATAGATATCTTACCGCTGAGACCTAGTTCCTCGGGCTAAATTTATTCCACTGTTGTTGTCCTTTTTTCCACGAGGGACTCCAAAAACTCCGAACACAATTTGTCGAGCTGTGGCAGAGTGTGTGTTGAATAGGGAAATATGGCCTCCCAAGGCTTCTCAGGTGGAGCAGAAGAAAACAACGAAAGGCTGTTCTTTTTCAAGTTAAACTCTGGTAACTTACCATACAGAGATGCATATCCATATTGTCCTGAAATGGAGGGAAGAAAGCAAAAACAAAAGGCATAAGGACTATACATTTAAAACCTATTATAACTAAATCTATGGCAAAGATTTTAAACATAACGTATGAACTGATTTAAACCAAGTATTGATTGATGAGGCAATCCCACCTGTTTCTTCAAGGGAAGGGTCATCTCGCCTAATTATGCTCAACTCGCGGATTTCTTTGCCATATGGATCAAAGAGGACATATTCATGATCTCCGTTTATATAAGCAAGCGGTTTCTGCAATGGATTTCCATCATGTACCTCTAGTTCCAAGGAAGACAGATCTCCTTTGATAAAAGCAATCCTCCCTCCCTTGGCCTGTGTGAAAAGCATCGGAAAGTCAAACGCTGCAAATCTTTTTTCAGAAAAGACAATAATCCAAACCAAGTGCTATGCTGTACTTTTTATTTTTAGGTTATGAATTCCTAGTATTTAGGGCGAGTAAGGAAAGAGGAAGAACTATCATATGGGTCAATTTGATGGGAATGGGTCTCATCAAAATTACATTATGCTCATTTTTGTCCCCTTAGCAAGATCAAAATGAGATGCTGGTCAAGTGACTTCAACAGATGGAAGGACAAAAATGATCAGTAAAAAATTATTGACAGACTATATATAGAGGGTTACGCTTTGGAGGACTAAGCAATATGTATGATATCTTCGGAAGAGTACTAGCAGTGTATATTTACAAACCAGTTTATAGATGCTGAATAAAAGGTTCTATTGGTTTGCCAACACTTAAATTCTTAAAATAGAAATTATCAGTTTTTTTCCTGGAGAGGGGGCTGGGGTACAAGAACATATTGGGGTTTGAAAACAAGCGATACCTTTGTTACAGACAAGGAAGTCACAGGAATAGGATCTGTTGCCTTGAATAGCAATATTATTCCATCTCCTCCAAATGTTTGTTCATTTGATTCAGGAATGAGAGCTAGAATGGCAAAAAGTGATAAATCATTTGCATACGATACAGCTGCAGAGGTAACATTTTTGTCAGATAATTTTCCTTCAAAGAGGCATAGGTTTTGAAACAAAGAAGGAAAACTGTTGACATACCAAGAACATTAGCGTTTAAATAATACAAGTAAAATGCAAGAAGAAAGAATGAGTGGAGACTTGTATGACCCAAATGTTTTGTCATATTTCTATAGCAGAAGTAGAAAACAAATGCCTGTTGGGAAAAATATGCATATACCTTCAACTTGAAGCCTTAATGACCAACATTCAGCTAACTTTGACAAATTCAAAACAGCTAGCCGTGGTTTTGAACCATGAGATGCATACAAAAGACAATCTGAATTTCCAGCAAAGGTAAGGCTCACAATTGGCTGTAAATCAGGAATGCAAGAATAAGTGAGACTTTAGAGGGATAAGTGTTGACAGCAATCAATGAAAATCATAAATATACAGCATAAAAGTAACACCATGTAGAAACATATCAAATAGATGGGGAGAGGGAGGCACTACAGAATAGATAACTACACAAGAGCACAGCTAATGGCGATTCTTTTATCAAGAAGATTCAATTCCTCTACACCGATTATCTTCTATATGCAATACCAGTAATGCTAGGGCATGATAATTGACCAACAATAATGAAGAGTCGATTAGCTTGTAATTATTGAATACTAGGTTAAAATACTTATCCAAAATCCATAAAAATTAACCAGAAGAGTTTTGCAAACTATCTTGAGAGCTATGCTACAACAATCTGCTGGGGGGGTTACCCCAGCTTATTTGTTGATATGAATTAAATGGTCAAAATATATGCCATTTTTTGGCTAATAAAACATATGACACTTGGACATGAAACAAATTATGAATAGAGATAGTTCGGATTTGACATAATACCGTTGGAGATTGTCCTACAACTGCCACAAGTACATTTTTATCAGGGTCCCACAATGTAATAACAGTTTCTGCAGCAACTGCCAGAACAGAGCCATCAGCTGAAAACGCAGCTGCTGTCATTGGTTTATACCTACAAGTGCAAGTGGAATGCTATGGTATCAGCATGACAATGAAGTTTTGTTATCATCAATTTACAGTTAAACATCAATCTAAGAAACAGAAAAGTAAAAGCATACTTATATGACCCAACGGCATGGCACATCCAACCAGAGTTTGGAATCATTTGGTCTTTCTGCTTGATTTCATCCTTGCTAACCCATATCTAAAACATGTAAATCAGATATATAATTTTTGTCAAAGCAAATCTTCAGCAACAATAGCAACTTCACCCAATACCTTGAAATCCCCTCCATAAGATGAGCTGACAGCCATGTGACGGGCAGGATGGAAAGCAATTGCAGATACTTGAGCATCCCTGCCAACAAACGAACTTTCAACTTCACTTTATATCAAGTGACATTACACACCAAAGTTCAGCTTAAAAAAGCAGTACAACTCTTTAAGAATCATAGGATAATATATCAACCCCAGTAACACATGAACAGTCCTGTCCCTAGTATCATGTCTTCATTATATACTCAGACACAGGCAAAACATGTAACTATCAAAGAACTTGAGCTTTTCACTAAAGTTTTTACAATAATCAAGGGGCAAACCTGTGAGGTTCATAAATAAGGGTGGACACAGAAATTTTTTTGTCATCTGCATCCAATTCCCAAAACTTCAAACAAATTAGACCTCCTATATCTTCTTCAGGGAGCTTAACTTCAACAGTTCCCATCATAGAACCATCAAGAGAGAGCTCCACCAAGGTCACTACCACCTGTAACCATAATACTATAATAGTAAGACAACCATTCAATTATTGATAAAGTGTATATTAATTTATAACAACATCTTGAGTATATTTATAATTTATAACAATTCATTCTATTATGCTAGAACAAATTGCAACTTTGTAAGCAACTTCACATACCGTGACCTCATCACTTGGCTGATGGTTTCTTTCACAGACTTGAACCTGCAAGAGAAGAAAATATTAACACCCTACAGAGTATATTCCTAAAAGGGTTTTTTCTATGTTAATGGTGAGATGTTATCACACCTTAAAAGTAATTATAAATTAATTCAGAAAATAAAACCCAGACTCGAATCAACATAAAATTTGCTCACAGCATAATAAAATATATCTGAAAGTTTTAAAGGAATGACTTCAATAAAAAGTAGAGACTGTAAATGCAAAATTGTCTGATTTAAAAAAATGTAGGGTAAAAATGACCAAGAAGAAAGAAGCTAAAACCAAACATTCTTGACAGGGACACGGCCAGGGGGTAAAAATTCTTTACTAACATTCTTCTCTTGTTCAAGACAAGGTTTAAAAAGAATCAAGAAGAAGAAGCTAAAAGCAGAGATTCTCAGCATAACCAAAGCGACTGATACCCCTCCCTAGTACATAGAGGCAAGAAGCCATCTGCTACAAAATCCTCGATAGATGAGTATCAAAATAATTCAAACAATTTAACAAGTTTTAACAAACCCGTTAACCAGCCTAGGTTTGTCAACGTTAAGTAATTAAATCCAAATCAAGTCATAACAGCACTAACCAAGAAAAGTATAAAAGCCCCATTTCAAGAAGTTCAATCTTGCAAACTAGAAACACTACTACCTCATAAAGTCCACGATCAGCAAACAAGCTGTAGAATTGGATGGTGTAGTTATCTGTTTGTACAGCAACTAACCCAGAATTGCAGTCAAAGGCAGGCCTGCCAGCAAGACCTCCACATATGTCTTTAGAAGATAAAGGGGGCTGAAAAGTAAGCATAGAGGTTGAATCAAGTTCAAGTATGTCAATTTCAACAAATGTGAGCAGAAATATATAATTTTTATTGGAAACAAATTGAGGACATGTGCACAGACACAATGTTTTCTTTTTCTTTTCATATTCTATAGGGTTATTCTGAAGTTGAAATTACCCTGTTTCAGTCAAAGTGACTATTTACCTATTAGACTATAAGTAATATGGGTTTCTGTGTGCATGTGATAAGAGCTTAGGCCCAAGTCTAATTTTAGTTAGTCATTATAGGCATATATGTACCAGAAGCAAGTTTAAGTTAAGATAATCAAAATTATAGCTTCAGTTCTCACTCTGATTACTAGCATTATCAACTGCATTTTGATGCAATAGTTATCAGATGTGGATTTTGAAAGGTAGAGGAAACTTTTTACACGGGTCAGAAGCTGAATCGGAAGAGGAAAATCTAGTATCTCCGAGATATCAAGAAGATTTAAGCAACCAATGTATAAAAATAATAAATTTCTCAAAATAAATTCAATTCAGTTAAGCATAACATATTCCTATGCTTAAATCCACAATGATTTTATTAATAAAATAACTAAGATCAACTTTTGCATCATGCATTAGCGATTCAAAATAAACTGTTTGCCCACTAATGCAACTGTGGTCTATAGTTATTCATAGTCAAAGGTCCATAATAATTTTTCAAAATTCTTGACTTCTTAAAAAAAAGCATATAACATTGTCTGACAATCAGCATTGGCAGCATTTCAATCCATAAGAACATGGTCAAGAAACAAATAGTCAAATACTAGAGAATTATCATAAGAGGTAACCTTAATCCCTGAAATTGACCTCAATATTTCCATGGAAGGCATCTTCAGGACATGAATCTGATTATCTGCACAGGATATCTGAAGACCCTCAATTAGTAAGCCAGTATGATCAGCTACTTAACATCCAATCATATGTTCTACTGAAAAAAAAAAAGTTTTCTTACAGAGGAAAGTGTAGGATCTGGAGAATCGATGAAATACAGAAGTGGAGATCCAATTCTTGGTAAGAATTTCTTCTTTCCTGTGTTCAGCTGCCACACCACAAGGACTCCTTCCTTCCCACCTAGTAAAAATCAAATAGATAAAAACAGAAAGTTATACTTTTGAAGAACATCTAGCTAAACAACAGAATTTCTGTATAAAAAATATATCCATTACTCAAATAGCTCTGAAAAAACTTTGAACCTCAAAGACATTTACTAAGTCATATATAGTGCCTAATGGCTGCAGATGTTCTGATGTGAATCATCAAACAACATAGGAGATGCCAAGTGAGAAGTAGCTTACATTAGATTCAATAGGTTTTGAGAACAACCTAAATCTGGCAAATAAGACACCAACCTACTTCATTCAATATTAAAAACAAAACAAAAAATTCCATAAAACTTTTCCCTATGCAGGAAGTACCCTTAACAATCATGACACACAAAAATCTAGATACATACCTGAATACAAATAAGCTCCATCTGAAGAAAAAGAGAGAAACATCACTCCAGCAGGGTGCCAATGCCAAGTGGAACATGACTCAGCATCATCATTGTCCCTGACCCCAGGTTTTTCTTCCTCATCATCAGCTGATCTGCTATTCACTAATCCACTTCCAACAAAAAATTTCTGCGTACCAAATCCTCTCCAAATTAAAATTCTTCCAGATTCATCACCTGCAGCCACGATTCTCTCTATTGGGTGGAATGCAAGACATGTCAAGGTCTTTGTATGATGCAAAGTGATATTCTTTGACGCAACAGAATTGGAGTCCACTGCAAGAACTTTCCATATATGAAGCCTGCGCTTGTTTTTAATACCAACAAATTTTCCTGAAGGACTAGTGATCAACGATTCTGGCCTTTTAGTCTGCCAAAAAGTGACCAAACAGTCATGCACCAAAATAAGAATATCTAGAAAAAAGGAAGCAGATTTACTTTCAGATTTTACCTCTTTCAAAATTAGATTGCTCATCTGGGACTTTGTTAAATTACACTTCCTGATCTGTCCACACAGAGCTTTGGACCGGTTGCCCGCTGCCTTTTTATCTTCAACAGATACATAAGCAAAAGTATAAACTGTATTTGCATTGTTCTCTTCTGGCTCGCTTGATAAATATGAAGGTATGACCTAAAAGATTTAAAATTCATTCAAAAACAGAGTCAGCATCATTCTACTTTGATAACTATGAATGAGAAAGTAAGCATAATAAGGTAATATAATCATTTGGTTTCCATAATATACAGACAAAAAAGGGCTGTATTCCTGATCAATTTACAAGGCACAATAAAATATTTTCCCAGCTGTTCACCATCCAAAAATACGTTTCTAGCTCCTATTTATTCTTTTTGTATCAAACAAAGCAATTAGCTTATCACTATTGTCCTCTGATTTACATTGCATAGCCTAGGCCAAAACTAATAACAGCGGAAGTTTTAGCTCACTAACTTAAAAAGAGCAGAATAAGCTACCATGGAGAAAACGGGTAGCCGAATATCAACTGTCTGCAGTAATTCTGGTGTTGAAAAGTCCCATTTCCGAATGGTTCCATCAAGTGAAGCAGTCCAACAGTTGCATAAAATCTTTTTATCAGGGCTTGAAGCTGGCTCCACTATCACCGACGTGACAAGAGCTGTATGTCCATCCAATGCCGATACCTAAGCATAAAAAAAAACAGGAAAAAAAATCAGAAATTGAACAGCTTTCTTGGAACTTATAGTAAGCAATAGTGATGATGAAGGTGCATGAAACCTGTAAACCGGTGGAGGTGCTGAAGACAGAGACGGTGTTGCCAGTGCAGACCAAAAGCCGCTTGGCATCATTGGAGAACGCAGGTGGTGCAGACACATAGCTTTTACCTCCTCTAATCATATTCGATTAGTAAGGAGGAGAAACAATACAAATAAGCAACCAGAATATGCGCCGGTGAAGTTTGAAGAATGATAGAAGAAGAAAGAAACGAAAAGCGAGGAGAGCGAGTTAGTAGTAGGGAGGCGGCACGGCAGAACTTCGAATGCGTAGGACTTGGCAAAAGAGAACGAAGATGGTATACCATGTGACTTCCCCGGGCTAAATGACGACCCAATGTTTTTGGGCTTGGGTAGTGATCGACCTTCTTTACATTAAAAAAATAAATTTCAGATACGCTGGCAATAAAAAATGTAAATTGTAAATATTAGAAATTGTTTGCCCATGATTAGAAATTCAAATCTTTTTTACAATTTATCCAAGATAAAATTATGATTTTATTTGTACTAAAACGATAAAATTACTAATTATCTAATTTTATTTTAAAAACTTATTATATAAAACCTTAAATTTATCTATTGTAAATAAATTAAAAATAAAATATAAAAATGAATAAAATAAAATAAAATTATTATCTTACTCATTATAATTTCACTGAAATTTAATTTTTAATTATTTTTTAACATTTTATAATAGTTTGTAAGCGTAATATTTTTTATAATATTAATCGAATTAAACTTGAGATCTAGAGAGATTTAATATAGATTTACACCGTTAAATTAACCGTATATTAGTATTCATAATATATTATAATATAGAGTATTTATTCTTTGAGTTTAATTTAAAACATAAAAAATTAACCAAATTGAAAAATTATTTATTCTTAAGTGCAAAGTTCAAATATTTAAGCAGGCCAAAAAAAGTTAAATATTTAACACTCCCCCAAAGAGTTTGGTCCATGTGTATAATTTTTCTTTAAAACATCAATCAATTAATAATCATCAATCATCAACTTTATTATCAAAATCTTATACTATTATGATACTTGAACTAATTAAAAAAATTATTTTATTTATAAATATAAGACATATTTTATATATTTATCTATTATTTTATTTTTAAAGTATCCCTATTAATATTCTATCAATAATAAGTAAGTAAGAGAAAGAATGTGAGAATATTAAGAAAGATGACTAGAGTATTTTAAAAAAATATCATATTAACTAATTTTTTAATATAATTAAATTAATTAAATATATTATATATTAAAGATCGAATGAGTAATACTTATGTGTGTTTAATTTAATTTCTGGAGAATAGATTCTAAAAAAAATTGATTATAAAATAATTTTAGAAAATATATATTGTATAAAAAATTATTTTAAAAAAATAATAAATATTTAGAGAGTTGTTATTAAAATATTTTTTTTTATAAATAAATTATAAAAGGTACGATAAAATGATAATTATATATGTATATATTACAACCATTTTCTTACACACTTTTCTCATGTCATGAGAATCCTTTGCAATATAGAAAATAATGTGCAATCAGGCCTGGATATTGTATGAAACCAAAACAATTTCTTGTTCAAGCAATGAGACAAAGAATTAGATTAAATAGGTTAGGCATAAATATAAAATAGAAGTTATTCAGCCGCAACTAAGATCATATCTAAATGGACAAACTTTAACTACCGACAAGATTTGAAGGGAAGAAGAAGATGAGCGCATATGCGATGGAAGCGTACAAAGAAAAAGGGAAGATGTCGAAGAAGAATAAGAAGCCGAGATCATTGATGGGAGTGAACGGAGAAGAAGGGAAGATGCCAGAAAAGAATAAAGCTCCAATCTAGGTTAGTCACAAGTCGAGAAGATTGAACAGAGAATGAGGGAAGACACTAGAGAAAAAGAAAGCTCTGATCTGCACCAATCACACGCCTAGAAAAATGGAGGGCGAGAGAGAAAAGACAAAAGGCAACAGAGAAGATGCTGCAGGGAGTTGTTTATATGAAATCATAGTTTCACCCATAATCAATTTGCCCAAAAACACTTTATTTTTTAAACCAAACAGGTTAAGTTATAAAATATTTATATTCTTCTACAATATAAATTATTATTAGGTATCAATATCCTATTTAATAATATCTCAGTCAATCCTCAATCAATCCATCAATCTCTCCCGCGCAGTGGCAGCGCTGCCCATTTCTTGGGTCTATGTACCAGCTTCTTCAAGTTTTCGTTCCACTTTACTTCAGATGAGTCAGCGACGGCGAGTGACATTCTTAGTTGTTCCTCCTCCTCCTAGTTTGTAGCAGGTATGTGAGTCACTTTATCTCGAGGGCGAAGTGGCGAACCCGCCATCGTCCTGCGTTCCGCCGAAATTCATCTCAATGGCAATCTCAGGTTCAGCTCTGGCAGTAGAGACAGGGCATGCAATTCTCATGTCAAACGGCATCAGGAAGATACCTGAAGAAATTCATCGTGCAAGAACTTTCAGAAAACTCGTTCAGAATTTCGTTTTCTCTGTTGTGACAAAGGGTTTGATCCTAGCTTTGGCACTAGCAGGACATCCACTGTTTTGGCTCGCCGTTTTGACAGATGTTGGAACCTGCTTGCTTGTGATTCTCAACAGCATGTTACTTCTGAACGAGAGAAAACACAAGAACAAGAAAATGGCCAGTAAACCTAAATATGGGTAAGGATAAGAAGGAGCCATTGCTTGAAAAGCAAAGTGATTGTGGTGAAGGATGCTGCAGCAATGTCTCTCATGAAGTGACCATTCCTAGACCTAGTACTGCAACTGAATGGGAAAAAGCTTCTTGTTCAGATTCTGGGCCTTTGGATCAGAGTTGCAATGATGGGTGTTGTGGCGAAGTAATTAGGCGTGAGGAAGAAGAGTCTTCATGCAGAAACAAGAGTAGTTGTAGTTCTGATTGTTGCCAGAAGCAGACCACAGAAGTGAAGATGAATAGAGAGAAGTGTGTTAAACAACATCAACGATGTTGATGTTGTTTAACATGGTATCAGAGCCAGGTGGCACCGATGTGCCGGCACATTGCCGGATTCGGAAAGTGGATGGAATATAAAAGTATAGTCCCACATCGGGAGAGGTTGAGACGAAGCAACCCTATATAAGGGTGTGGAGACTCCTCCCACACAACGAGGCCTTTTCGGGAGCAAGTGCCCCGAAGAACAAAACCCTGCACCTGTTATGGTGTTCAAGCAGGGACAATATCGTTGATGTTGTTTAACAAAGTGTTGGAGTCAAGAATGCTGCAAGCAATCCAGGAAGATATGCTGCGTTGATGGTGTTAACATGCCAGAAATTGTTATTGAGTGATGAGAATGACAGTTATGTGAATATTTCTCACTCTCTGCATCAGGAACTGAAGGATTCGAACACTGCGCCCCGTTTCTTTCTTTAAATAATGGTTGACACAAGAATGGGTTGTTCCGTGATAAGGTACAACGATATTATTTAGTAAAAATTAAAAGCTTAAATGTCCCTATGTAATATAAGGCGGATAGTGATTGTTCTTATCATGTAATCCGTATTTTGTGCGATATACCAAGAAATGTTTTCTATAACGATGCAGCCGAACGAGACAAAAATGAAAATGATGACGGAGCTCTTGGCAATAGAATAGGCCCAACTCTAAAGTTCGTTTAACTTGTACAACAGCTCAAGCACTAAACTATGGATGATAACCATCAATATAATTAGGAAGGTATTCACCCATTGTTTTTGTGATCTACTAGTGAAAAAATTAGACGTATAATTACTTAGAATATGTTTAATCTCTCAAAAGTATCATTTTATTGTGATTCTAGTCGTAGCGCTTAGAAATACATCCTACTTCCCAGGTGCTTAGGTTTACGCTTGAAGATAATCGATAGCTCACTTTATCTAATATTAGTATTACATAAGAAGAAAAAAGACTTCGTAAATGAACTTAACCCCCTTTTAAAATATTTTATAACAAAAAAAAGATAGAAACGCATTCACCACCAAGCACTTGGTTTAACATGTCTATTTACCTGAAGCTTGTTTTGCTCATGCAGCTGCATGAAAATTATCCATCAAATTGTTAGAGGCTTTAATTTAGCAGTTGATTTGCGTGGCCATAAACTGATGATAGTTGCATTTGAAGTTTTTATGTTATGCTTTGTAAACTATCATGTGAATTGTTGTCTAGTATGTTGTTATCTTATGTTCGACTATCTCTATGTACTTCTCCTTTTTCTTATAATATAATTGGTTATTTTATATATATATATAAAAAAACTTGTCTGCTTACAATAATTCAATTCATGAGAAACTTGATCCTAAAGTTGTCAAATACATCTAATCTATATGGGGTAGTCCCTCAACCAAATAATTATTTGTTCTTTGGGCGTATCTTACCTTAAAAAACAACCTTCCTTTCCTCCTACCACTCTTCATGGGAACAGCATGGATGAAGGAATGTTAGGATCACCAAACCCTGACTTTGCCATACCTACATTATCTATGTCTTCAATCTTTAGTAACTATGATGAACGAGCACATTATTCTATAATCATAAATCATACATTAAAACCCATTGTCCGCAGATTCAACTGATAAAAAAATTAGACATACAATTATTTGGAGAGTGTTCGATCCCTAGGAAGTACCACTTTGTTGTGATTTCAGTCGCGGCTCTTAGAGAGGTATCCTAACTCCTAAGTGTCTAAGTTTACACCTGAGAATAATAGACAGCTCGCTCTAACTGACATTAGCATCACCTAAGAGGAAAGGAGATTTCGTTCTGCCCTTAAATCGTAGGTGAGCCCAACCCCTTTCTAAAAATTTTTGTACCAAAAAAAAAATATATCATACATTAAAAAAAATGCATTAGATAACATTGCCAGCTTTAGAAGGCAAACATTGGTTTCTTTTTTTCCTCATGATCACAAATACATCAACATTTCTAGGTACACAACTCCACCTTAGATTAGAGGTTGCTAAGTAACATAAAAGACTTCAATATTACTTGATAATACGATTACATGGATCATCAGACTCAGCTTTCGGGGTTGGAAAACAACCGAGAAACCATATCGATAGCAGTCGGTCAAAAAAACTCAGACATGCCAGACACCCAGACCCTCTTGCTCCATAGCACATGTAAGTAACAAGGTACAATAAATATACTCAAAATGAGAATTTTCACACCACAAATCCTGCACACCAACACCCAGTACCAACTACAGGTTATCCAAGGCACGTATTTTAAGGAAAACAAATACTCAGAAGTAAAGACATTACCAACCCGCCAATGCATGTTAAGCACCCTGTACTTTGCTTGATATTCCTTTTGCTTTGATATCCCCCTTTTCCTGCAGCGAATAAGTATCAAAACAATTCAAAAATCAAAATATGATGTGCAGTAATGACCTAGTAAACTCATGCCATCAAGACAAATCATATGAATGTTCAGGTTCAACCGTACACAGTAGTCATAAACCACAATGATCGGTTGAATCGATGCAAAATGCAGGGACCATTTACAAGCCATGGTTATTTGACAATGGTTTGTACCCTTCCTCTATTTCCCTTTCGTTTGTGAACTTTTGGATGACAAACCCATTGTAAACTGAAAAGCCTTAGCTATGCCCTCTTTTCCAATATTGGAACTTAAAACTCATCATGAACTCTATGACCACCTTTTCACCTAAAGCAAGCAGAGGGACAACTTTGAGAATCTACGCGTTCCTCTAAATCAGCTCAGATTATTAAAAGGACTAAAGTATATTGCAAGAGGGACAAAAGCATATACTATATCAACCATCATTCAATCCCCTGTAGCAACATAGCATTACATTTTCAGTACCCAAATTCCAAGAGTAGTTTCGCTGCTGGGCACTTTGAAACAAGGTAATAAAAGAAGAATATCGAAATTTCAAAGCCTTGCATGCTATTGGAAAGAGCTTAGCAAACAATGAATTGCTCACCATTCCCTTGCTCTCAAAATAATCATCAAGCGCCCATTGGTACTTGGATTGGTTCAAACCAAACCAGCGTGCTAAATGATCATCCAAATTTGAGTGCACTGTCAAAATTGAACAAAGAGAATCAATCAAAATGACGTATCTATTGTCATGAAATAGGGTCCGAAATCATCACTAAAACTCAAAAATCGGCAATATATTCATTTGCACAAATTTTCATTGGTGAAAACCCAAAAGCAACGCATTTACTGTTCTTGTCCCAGACTAATAGGCAATTACACAATCTCATGTGGTGTTCATTTCACGACTTCTACAAACAAAAGAACCTGATAAGACAAAATCCATGGTTTCCTTTACTAATACATCTTGAAGAATGAATGGGTAACAAAAAAGCTACTTAATTTATCTATTTTCGTACCCAAAAAGAAAAGTGGGAAAAGAACTCAGGACTGAATTATCAGCTAATAAGGGCCAAATTAATGTCCTGGGAAACCCAAAAACAAAATGTTTACAAAAATAGTAAAAAGTGAAAACCATGGAGGAAAGACAAACTAAAGCAAAAATTGTTCAACATGCCAAGACAATTCCAACTCATCCACAACGACAACATACCAGTCTGCACCTTAGTAAACGCATTCTTGAAAAGCCCCGAGACGGAACCAGCATCAACAGAAGAAGGCTTGTGAAAGACCTGGGGCGGAGGCTGAACGGGAGGCGGCGAGATCTTCTTGGGGGAGTCGAAAACGGCGTCGGAGGGCTTGGGGGTAGAAGGCGGCGTCATGAAAACAGTGTAAGGGCCAATTTTGCCGATGACGGGAGGGGGAATAGATTCCTTGTTGATAGGCATTGTTTGATTGAACGATTGAGATTGAAGGAGATTGGAGAGAATCAGAAGAAGAGATTTCGGAATTGAGATAGGGAAGACGAAGCCCAAGTGAGAAGGTAGTGAACAACCACACACTGAACTGTACCTTGCACGCGTCTTCCTAATCCCACAATTTGATTATCTATAAATCTAAAATTTTATAATTATATTTATCATTTTTTATGCTTCCGAATTACATTGTATTCTTTATGGAATGGGAAGGTAATATGTTATTAAAAGGAATGTTATAGGATTAATTCCATAAATATATACTCACTTAATTATTTTTCTTCTTAGCTTTTATTAGCCGTTTCTTCTTATTTCTTATGTTTTGATGTTATTATCTTACGTTTTTCTTTTTTGTGTTTTTTTTAAAAGAAATTGGATTCTTTTTTTTTTTGCTACAATTTAATTAAATGTTGACTGAATTCATTGTATGTATGGAATTTAAGTTAGTTATATTTATTACTAATATTATATTAATTGTAAAAAAATCTTAAAAAAATATTACTTGAATTTTAAAATTTTAAATAAAAAATTATTATAAAAGTGTGTTGTTATTTATTTTATAAAAATAATCAATAACTTATAAAATATAATAAATAAATTGATTTAAAATTTTAAAATTTAAATAGTATTTTTTTAAAAATATTTCTTATTTATATATATTTATTATTTAAAAAAATTAACTATTTAATCCTCGTATTTTTATCTCATTTATAACTGAGCCTTTACAATTTGACTTTATAACTCAGTCTCTTAAAACTCATCCTATGTGACGCTGATGGTGGTAAACAATATTAAAATTTGCTTAGTTGGCAACCTTGTCAGCGCCCCATCCTGGGCAAAATCAGAGCTGAGAATCCGAAGAACACGAAGAAGAAAACTTCCATGGGCGTCGGAGAACAATTTTGAAATGGAGAAACCGACTAGAATAATTGATGGAGAATTACAAGAAATCGACTGACAACATAACCGACAGCCTTTCTTCCATTATTTTACTTATTTTCAATAGATTATACCGATTGGTATATTCTTTTGAAAAGACAAAACATGAATAGCCACTTAGATGCAATACCATCGAATTCCTTCAGCCCAAAAAACAAAAACTTAATGCCTAGGAAACTCTCTATTGCATGTTCCTGAATCAATTAAAAAAAACGTGATAAGATGGAGTGGAAATTACAATGAGGAGCACAGGATCGGGGTCTTGGCCATAACAGTAGCATTGCAGCATCTTCAATTTTCTGGGAAAGCAAGTGCTTATACATATATTTTTACTTTGAAAACGTCGGAAGAGCTGCTTCTTCTGGTTTCTTCTTCGCATGCCTGTGACACTCCCACTCGCGGACTTCAAATGTTGGAACTTTTTGAATAGGCTTGCACTCACTAATGGCTAATAAATTGTTCGCCCACAGCTGGTGTTTTTTGGGGGGCACTCATAGAAGTTCTCTTCTTCGTGTTCTTCGTATTCTCAAATCTGGTGCTGCATTTCACAGAGATAAGCCGCTGATAAGGATGCCAGATAAGCAAAATTTAACAGTGTCTGCCACCATCATCACCACATGGGGTGAGTTTTTAGGACTCAGTTATTTTCTAAAATTTGGGGAGTAAATTATAAACTCGAGGTAAATTAAACTATAAAAGTTAAGTTATAAATTAATTAAAAATATAAAAATTAAATAATTAATTTTCCCTCATCATTATGTTGGTTCCAATAAATTCAATGTTTCTGCCAGCTCAAAATTGAATGGCGGGGGATTTACAGATTTTTTTCAATAATAATTAAAGTTGTTTTCCTTTTCCAGTTGTCAGCCAGTTGCAAAATTGGGAACATGAAGTCATGTGAGACGAATTTGGAGGTTATTAGTGTATTTTTTGAAAGACTAAAACTTATATATGCTTTTCGATCATTATCATAATTTTGAAAAATGAAAATTGAAATTATTGCTTGGACCTTGGATTGGAGAATCTATGGCTTTATTATTTGCTTCCTCGAGAATAAAGGCATCTTAGAGCAGAAAACAAAGTTAATGGCCCCCATTTAACGGTATTTATAAAACTCGTGACCCGGTATATTTATTCGAACCCGCGAAAAAAAAATCCTGCCCAACCCGATAAATATAGGGCAGGGCTGAGCATCGGGCTACAAAATGCAGCCCATACTTTTTTTGGGCTGGGCACCGTTCAGGGGGTTGCCCAGCCCTGCCCATGAGTACCCCTTCTTTTATTTTTTTACTTTTTTCCCTAGATGCTACATTTGGAAGGAAGAATATGATAGTTACTGGTGATTAAAAAGTCATTTTAAAAATATAAGTAGTTAAGTACGTAAGTTACGTCTTTTAATATTTATAACTATATTAATTTTTTCTTTTTTTTAACTTTACTAATCATAATATGATTACATTACAAATTATAATTATTATTTTTATTTTTTTTAGATACTTCATCCTTGTCAACATTTAGAAAATTAATGTAAAGTTGTAATTAAAACTACTTAGACTTCAAGGCTTTTTTTTATATACAATAAATTTCAAGATTTTAATTATTATCTTTTTGTTACCTTATTTTTAGTGGATTATAGATATTATTTAACTCTTGAAGACATATGAATATGGTATTATTTTAGAAGTTTATAATTACAGATTTTTTTCACAACATGAGTATGACATCACAACTTGGGCATGCCCACGCCTAGCCCGCCCATGCCCAACCTAAACTGGTTAAGGCTTTTCCTGGGCAGGGCAGGGCATCGGGCTGCAAAATGCAGCCCATGCTTTTTTCGAGCAAGGCACCGGGTAGGGGATTACCCTGCCTAGCCCTGCCCATGAACACCCCTAGCCCCATTAACATCTCAAAAGGGTTTTCCTCCCTTAAATACAAATATTTTTTATTAAAGATAATTATATTTAATATACTGTCAGTTACTAAATATAAATATTTCTCACAACGGAAATTTGAATATTAATTTATCGCATAAAAAATTAATTATTTTTATTAGACTTCAACTCTATTAAAATCTTAAAATATTTTTAAGAAAAATGGAATTAAAAATAGAGCTGTAAGAGTTAAAAAAAATGTTTGACATGATAATGAGACGTTTAATTATTTTTTATTTGAAATATGTAAATATAATGGGAAAAGACTAAAAATAGTTTAATTGTGAAATAGAAAGGTAGGGCCTAGAGGAGGGGGAAATGAAGGAAGAAAAGTACAAGACAATTAAAGCATCGTTTCAAAAGCAACTCTGGAAAAGTTAGTGAGATATTTGATTATATTTACATTGGCAAAGAAAGCCTTTACATTTTGCAGGCACCATCATAAGAAATAGTAGGAATCCATACACAATTTTTTTATTAAAAAAACATAATCTTAAGCCATCCAGTTTCCTTATTTTGCCCTAATCCAATTCCATCCGGTTAATGCACATACTTTTTTTTATATACCCAAAACTTAGACTTGTTATTCTCACCAAATCTAGCTTATATTTCACCCCAAAAAAATAATCTAATGAACATGAGTCTCATACTTTACACAACATAAATCTATATGGTGTTTTCCCTGCACGAATGAGATTCGAGATTATTCAGAAAAGCTGTATGAAAAATATAAATTATACGCCTCTAAACATATTGAGTAAGGAAAAAAAGTCAAATTAGTCCACCCCAATGGAAGTCCAAATGGTTTAACAATTTTGGGGTGGGGGGAGAATAAAAGAAGAAAAAACACAACAAATTAGAGTTCCAAATTATTTATACACAATATTGAAACCATAACTGGAGAGGTTAACCTGCGGCAACAAATTCTCCTGAGCTGCATTAACAAGTCCAGATCTGTCTGAGCCATCCACCACCACCCAATTCGCAGCTGACACAATGTAGAAACTTCGTTTCATACGATAATATACCCAATTACGTTATACTATGAACATGCAACTTCTTTTTCTCCTTTTGTTTTCACGGTTCAAATTACAGGATTTAAACAGGAACAAGACACGTTAAATCAAGTCAGATGCTATACCCTAATACGCTACCTAGTTGTTATCAGAAACTTGTAATCTATTCAGGAACAGGAAGAATACTTCATTGTGCGTACTGAAGGGCAAAGTCTCACACAACCTCAAAAAATAAACGGGGTCTTATGTCACTCGTTCAAAAGTGTTCTCTTGCCAGAACCGGTTCAACCTTTACATGAAAAATGCATTCGGCACACCACTCAATACAACAGTTCTGACCAGAGAATTGCCTGTCAACTCATCAGTGACCAAACCAACCAACCTTTAGCCGCCAACCGACGCTCATATTGTGATTTCACATTTTCTGAATAGAGCCTTGGGGCGTTCCCTTCATTATAGCTACCAAATTTGTCCATTCACCGAATATCTAATTTACAGAACTTGCCAGAGAAAGCTCATGGAGCTCGCTTAGCATCCATTCCTCTCCAGTTTGACCACCCAGTACAATAGCTCTTGTCCCTCCAACAACACATGTGCTGTGTCCCCAAGCAAATCTAGGAGGGCGCCCTGGTACGTTCAGGATTCTCCACGTAGGTTTCTCTTCAGTTGGGTCCAGGATGTAAAGCTGGGAGGCAGAGTGAAGACCCGCGACAGACCCACCAAATATCAGGATTCTCCCACCTGGGAGACTAACCGCAACATGATCGAGTCTAGGAGGGGGGGCTATGCCCCCAGGATTCCCAGCGCCAGGCATTCCACTCCCGGTTACACATCTCCAACATGGTTCCTCCTCACTTAAGTCCATGGTGAATACATCACTGGAACGAAACCGCAGGGGCCCACTCTTAGCAAGACCTCCAAACATTAGTATTTTCCTACCACCATAAACAGATAGCGTGTGCCCCAGACGAGAAGGTGGAGTCCATGTCACAGGTATTTCTCTCCAGACTGGTTTCTCCATGGACAGATCAAGGAGGAATGTGTCACTCAAAAGTACTCCAGAATCTGCACAGCCACCAGAAACTATCAACTTGGTACCATCAAGAGTACAGGAGCTATGCCATGATCTTGGAAGCGGAGGTGCCAATCCAGATATTTCGCGCCAAGTAGGAGGCTTTGCATCCAGGTCCAGCACAAACACGTCATTGAGCAGGCCCTGCCTTCCACAGCCTCCAAATACAACCAAATTAGAACCATTCACACAGGAAATTGTGTGGCCCCAACGACCAGGAGGAGGCGAACTCACCTGGACGTGTTGCCACTCTGGATTTTTTGAGTTTAGATCCAATACAAAGGTGTCATTCATAGGTTGCATGTTAACCCCTTCACCACCAAATAAGACAACCCTATTACCAACTGCACAGGCACTAAAATTACAGCGTGAGGGTTCAACAGCACCTCCAACAGTCAGCTTACTCCATGCTGCTGCTTCAAGAGTAGTCAACTCCCTTGCCAATCGAACCCATCCAAGCCTCCTTGCACCAGGCACAGTCTCTAAAACACGTGTAGTTTCACTACCCCATGCATTTTGACACACCATTCTCCAAAGATTTTCATTTTTTGTCAGTTCATATAATTGCCTGCAGACAGAACTAACAGAAGCAATATCTCTTGGAGTTAGGCGGGAAAGAATCTTGAGAGATAGTACCTCATCACTCAATTGCAGAATCCCACAAACTCCACGAGATACATTACGGTCCCCAACTGGAAGAGGACTCAATGTTGAAAGAACAGTACGAAATTGATCAGAGAACTTGGCAGATTCCTTCGTTGCAGGACCCAAAACAGGACCAAGATCAATATTTGCCTCTGTGAAGAACTGGATTCCAATGACATGTGTTATAGTCTCATCATCTCCATATATAGGTGTCAGCCGCAATCTGTTCATCAGTGGAGATCCATCTTTCCTAAAGTTCAATAACTCACCTTGGAACTCAATCCCCTCATCAAGACATCTCCTAATTTCTGAAACTACAGCAGAGTCCACCAATGGATGCCTTCTTTTAGCAAATGGACCACGACACTGCAGGAATCGGCTGCAAAACATTTGGAAATAATTAAAATAAAGCCACATTCAATTAGCAGCACCTAGTAAGAGACTCGAATGAGCAAATGATTACAAGGAGGCATTACATATTGTTTAATTTAATCCTTACCCATTCCCCGTAGGTCAACGGAAACAAGCAGAAGAAATTCTCACAATTACTATAAAGAGATTATATCCACATCCTTTAACTTCCAAACGTAAGGTTTGCTCCTTAATCATGAAGCACAATACAAGCTAACTATAAACAGATATCAAACCCTACATCCCCCATCCTTATAGATAAACAACAACTACTACAGCAAGCAATATACCACCAAGTGAGATCAGCTACATGAATCATTTAATGTTAGTGTTTTCCATCAGCAACCAATTCTTTCAATATATCATTTATCAATAGATCTCAGTTGATAGCTTCCTTAAATGTCTTTCTTGGTCTCCCCATCCTTAAAGAGATAAGATCATACACACACCAAAACAAAATAAAAACTTAAATGCCATTGTTCTGAATACTTCATGCATTAGCTATAGAGACAACTAGACATGCAGGCCATAACTTATACTAAGCGTACACAGAGAATAACATTACTGATTGGTATTTACAAGGCCCCTTGTACTCAACTGAAGACTCACAAAATTACAAGACCTTTATACATAACACTTGGCACAATGCAGCTCAGATGCACCTCATTTATCTTTTCAATAATTATAATGTCTAGGTCCCCCACACGGCTTTGCTAATATCAGGAAAATCACACTCCATAATAGGATTATAACTTGCATCCAAGTCTTTTGGATAAGGCAGTAAGCATAGAATAGGCTCTTGCTTGTGAGATGAATTAAAGCGTACATGTAATGATTATGCCAATCTCTTCTTTCTCAGAATTCTAAAATGAATCCTGTTCGGAGGCTTGCACTAACTTGCTTTCAAATAGACCCAAATTATTTATGTAAAGTCTATTTCTGCATAAACATTCATGCCAGTATAGCCCTCAAACTTACCCAAATTTGTCATCTTTTGGTGTGTAAACTATCCCAATATTAATATCAAATCACCAATTTCACTCTGATTTCAATTATTTAACCGTTATTCCTAGCTAAAATGTCAAATCTCTTAGCCCCCACAATGATATCACATTTTCACATTGGACCTCCAATTTACTACTATGGGCTTCCATAAACCCAACACCAAAGTTGAGCTTCTAAATATCTATCATTCATGGTATGTATAACTTGAAATTGATACATACAGTTCTAATCACTATGGTACTGCCCAAATCTAAAGTTTCAAAGTGCTAAAGACCTATAGGAAGAGCTTCATAACATATAATTACCAAGCATTATTTTCATAAAAAATTGATAAACAAGATGCTAAACAAATATAGCACTAGATATGAAATTTAAGGCTGAAATTCCTTTCAGAAGGGCAGTGTAAGAATATAGCATCAACTGTGACACAGCCCAACTTTGAATCCTATGCATGCTAGATCAGAAGGGACAATACTGGTAATCATTTTATGTGCAAAGTAAGCAAGATGTGCTGAAGAGATGGGAGGCAAATCCACTAATCATAAGAAATTCCCAAAAAAATTTCTCAACTGCCTGGAAACATCACAGTGCAAAATGATGACTGGCAGTTTGGAGACTTTCTAATACATGAAATAAAAGCCTGGAGCTTATGTGGTTAACAACACGCAGCAGTTCACTAATGCTAATTCTATTAATTGAAGCTACTCAAATAAAAACCTTAACCTTAGATGGAGCTTAACCTGACATAAAAAATCTCTAAGGGAATTATGAATACAAGGATAATAAATTTAAAGTGCAAATCCAGAAATTAGGAAAACTAGAGAAGCTATTTGAGTCAAGAATACCAAGAAAAGAAATCAAACCACAAATTTCTATATCATTATGGTTCCTTAGGTAAAATTCCAATAACTGAGAGCCATAATGGGCTCACACTTTGCAGCAGAGTACTAAGAAACAGGAAAGCATTAAGCGAGGTAGAAAATCAATGAAAGCAGGAGAAAAGAACCAAAAGAGAGGACTCCCTGATCCACAAATCCCCTGACAGCCGGGTGTGGGAATCATCACCCACACTTGGAGAGAACAAAGATTGAACAGAACCATATACATGAATTTCCTTAGACTTGCTTTAGTGGCACTAATTTCCATCCTAACTATTATGACGACCTATCTCCTAATCACTATATCCCACAGGGAATTTTGTTCCAAGTAAAAATCACACAACCATTTAGCCAAAAGGGTATTTCCTTACACTGAAAATTACTAACCCAAGGCCCTGCATGCTTTATCTTACAAACCACTTCCAAACTTATCAATTATCCCCTTTGTAAGCATCATAAAGTTGACATTAGCAGCCTCTCATTAGAGCAAAAAATAAATGGGAATAATTTACAGACAAAACTAACAAGGGCAACATGCTCCACCCCTGAAAGGAAAATAAAAGTCCTTCCTGTTATTAAGACTCGTTAAAATGTTTGGCTCAACATGTAAACAGGAAAGCAGTGGTTCAAGGAACACCACCCAAAGGCACCTCAAAATACACCAGAGGCCACAGTAATACCTAACAACCAGCCAGGTTAGCTAAAGCACCAGCACTCAACATTTATACCTGACAAGCAACTCTTAACCAAGTTAATCAGCAGTCTGAACACCCCAGTAGTACTTCGTGATGAATATAGAACCTTGCACATGATCTAACAGGCCATTCATCACTAAAAGGGATATGGCAATGCATGGTCAAATTTTCCTAACACTAAATTCCCCTACCACACATCCAGACTAAGGGGGATATGGCAATGCACGGTCAAATTTTCCTGACACTAAATGCCTCTACCACATTCGGCAAATGCAGTCGCCCTCAGATTGTTGGCCCTGCTTCACTCAAATGGGCATAAAGTGATGGGACTTGCTCAATACATAGACTCAACTTGAGTACTAAAAGCTGACCGGATTATAGAAATGACCAAATGCATAATCTCTCTGCCATATCTTCTTAATTAGCAGTCCAAAGCTAAAGGTCCAAACCTTAAATGGTCCTTTTCTTTAATTCTATAATTCTAAATGTCTGGATGAATCATAGAAAAGATAACAATAGTCATGAACAGTCCGCAATGAAATGTCGTGTTAACTTCCTACTCAGACCTTGAGCGCCCACTTAGCAATTCAGCTTGAACAGGTTATTAATTCCTTTTTATTGTGGCAGACAGAATATCATAACAGCATTAAATTGAACTCACGCATTGCTAAAATAGTTAACAAAGCATTTCCTACCAATCATTAATATGTTCTCATTTTTCTATATGCCGGAAATAAATTGATAAGTTATCATTTCTTCATATATTTGTAGTATCAGTAAGGATGCTATCATGTGCACCATGTTAATAAATGATCCTGCCCATATTGCTTTGAAACCAACCGAGGTTAAATCAAACCATTATGGCCTTAAAGGGGCAGAACGCTAGAAGCATCATCACACTGACAATGAGAGAACCAGAATATAAACTCAAGCCCTTCAACCATTAACCCTATAAAGGGGGAATAATCTTAATAAAAGGGCCTAGGGTTTTGAGCCAGAAACCTGTAGTTGGCCAGGCCTAAACCAAATACCTGATCTAACCAATACCAACTCGTAAATATAGTTTGAAATTTCATGTTCAGACATCAAACATAAAACAAGTAACAATTCAAACCCAAGAATAGACACCAAACGGCAATCAACCCCAGCGAAATGTGTATCCAGAACCCATTTCCTATGAACAACAACCAAAGCCAACGGAAAAGCAATTGAGTAAAATTAGTAGAGCTCAAAAACTGACCAGTTGCGACCAAGCACTTCCTCTGCCCGATACCCAGTGACCATCTCGAACACAGTATTGACATAAATAATCGGGTGGTCAGGCTCGAGCGAATCAGTGACGACGAACCCACAGGGAGTCGTTTGGAGCAAGTTTCCGACCGGGAAGGGAAGTGGACCACCATCGTTGAGCGCGAAGGTCTCCTCCTCGTCGCCGCTTAGATCCGAATTGCTGTCCCACTCCATGTGGCTCGAAGAAGCAGGGGAAAATAAGTTCAACCCATGAATGGAAAAAAGATGAAGCAAAGACACAGACAGAGAGAGGGGGCGTGGTGGGGGGTTGGCTGGGTGGGTATAGAAAGGGGTTCAAAGGTATAAAACGAGTGGTGAACAAAGTTTGGAAATTTGGCTGAGAATGAGATTTTTGGGAGAGAAAGAAGGGGCTAATTTGTTATTTAATGCGAACCGCCTTTGGTCTCTTGTAAAAATCTGGAGATCGAACGATCTGACTTCCTCTTACCACTCTTCGCAATGAACTACAATAGACGATTGATTTTGGGGAATATGTTGGTCCCGACAAAAAAATAATTATGGGATATTTAAATTTAAAAAATATATAAATCATAGAATGTAAAAAGTTGAAAACTTTTCATAGGTCAGCAAAAAAAAAAACTTGAGATATTTTGGAGTGCTACATATTCGAATCTTGATGAAATGTAAGAGAAAGACTAGAGAGAGAACAAAATTGGATAGAACCCAATAAAATGTATAAAAAGTTGAAAATAATAAATAAATAAATAAAAAGAGTTAAAAAGGAGTGTGTTCATAATAATAAGAGTGTTCAAAACCAAATTAAATATGTCCAAAGTTGCTTATAAAAAAAATATGTTCAAAGTTTAGTTTGGTTTATAATATGTTTAAATCGATTGTAACTAACAAAACTAATCAAACAATAATCATAACACTAATTGATTTTATAACATGTTAAAAAAGTTTAACATATATATTAGTATTATTTTTTATAACTTAAGTGTTAAAATGATTTTTAAATAATATATATTAAATAGGGATATTTTGTCTGGAAAAAAAATAGGGATATTTTGATTCATGAAATTTGTTTTTACAGTAATTAATAAGTAGATTAATATAAATAAAATCTTTAAAATAAAAAGAATTACTATGTGTTTTTTCGTAATAGAAGAGATATGTTCATAATTAAGGTAAAATAAAGGAGATGTCATTATATTTTGCTCTATAAATTTTTAAGAAATTGTTGTTGTTGTTTTCATTTATAACGTGTGTGTGTTTATTTGTGAATATCAGCAAATAAAATGTACGATAGAAATCCAATGTCAAGCCTGCAGGATTAGTGCCATTAATTGAAGTCAAAGTTGATTATTTTTTTTTTATAAAAATATATCCAGTACCTCAAACTAATTTTAAAAAAATAATTAATATTTTAAAATATTTAAAGATATAATTAACACCCCAAACTAATTTTAAAGTTACGACTAACACCTTAAAATATTTAAATTGGTATAATTCTACTTTTTCACTAATAAAAATATAAATTTATGTCCGATCAATGTTACGTAAGCTTTTTATTTTAACACATTATTATTTAAAATGTCACATGTGTCATATTATTTAAAAAAAAATACTGAATAAACTCTAAAATTCATTATATATATGAAAATTGAGAAATTTTATATTTTATTTAGCATAATTTATTAAAATAATATTACACACGAGTCTTTTAAATAACAATTTATTAAAATAAAAAATTTATATAACATTTATCAAATAAAAATTTATATTTTTATTAACAAAGTAAAAAAAATATAACAATTTAAATACTTTAGTATATTTATTATATTTTTAAAATTAGTTTAAAGTACTAATTACTCCTATAAAATTAGTTTAGAATATTAGATGTATTTTTATTTTTTTTATTTTTTATTTTGGGTAAAAAATAAATTAATTATATAAGTTCATCATGTATCACTAAAAGCTGAGTTCATCGTATGATACGTTTCCATTCATGCAAACGCATTTAATTACTTCTATGAGCCGAAATTGATCTGCATTCTGCAATGGGTGAAGGAATTTTTTTTTATTAAGCATAATAGATTTCCTCCTATTAAAAGTAATAATATTTAAAATATTATTGAATATTAAATATAAGTATTTTTTAACAATAATTTAAATATAAAATTATTACATTATGAATGATTAATTTTTTTGGTTGGACTCTATTTTATTGATAAATATTGATAAATAAAGGGAGAAAATGTATTATTGTTAAAGTCATACGTGTCGCCGGTGGCCGCTTCATGGGTTTGCCCTTTTATTTCTATACTTGTAATATCTTTCTTCTTCTTTATTTTAAAAAAATTAGATAATTTAAGATTCAAAACAGAGCTGTAACTTATTCCCATCTTAATGTATTCTTATATCACATTGTTAAAAAAATTGGTTTTACATGTTCCATCTATTTTCCTTGACTTTAAGTAAAAAGGTAAAAACTATTTTCCGTCACTTCTCCTTAGTGTGTGTTTGGATACAGGGTTTGATAATTGATTTTGGGTAAAATCTTAGTTTAAATTTTTTTTACACAAATAGCCATATTTGTTAAAAATTAATTTTGGATAAAACCTTAGTTTAAAACCATAGTTTTGAATAAGCTATTGACAATAGCTTTTAGAAAAGTAAAACAACTTATGGACTATCCAATTACTATCTTACCCTTACTTTTTCTTACATCCCCTCTCTTCTCTCTTCTCTACACTCTCTCCTCTCTCCTCTTTTTTCTCTGCACTCTCTCCTCTCTCTTTTCTATTATCTCTCATACTTTTAATCAAATCATACCCTTTTTGGTAATTTATCAATATGAAAAAGTGATTCTGCTACTAATTATCCAAACATGTCTATTTTAAAATATATTATTCTCAAAATCTATTCTTCCCAAAATCTATTCTTTTCAAAATATATTTTCTAAAAATTAATCCAAACACACCTTTAATATACTTTTATGTTTTTTATAACCTTTTGTGCACTCATTGTTGCCTTGCGTTTTTTTTAAATTTTATTATTAGATATTTAAATAATCGATTTATTTAGATTGAAGTTTGATGATGATGGTTGTTCTCCAAAGTCTTTTTTTAACATAAGGATTCAAACATAATTTACACATTTTATAGTCTAACTAGTCCACCATTAGAGTAAGTACTCTTGGGTCATTAGTCAAACAACATTACTAACTCTATTTTTAATTATAAAAATTAATTAATTTTTTTAGGATAGATTAATATAGCCAAATAAATTAATTTTTATACTAATTAATATAAGATCCAGTCAACTAATTTAAGTAGATTGAGAAATATATAATATGAACAAAATATTTCTCTCCGTGCGTTGCACATGAAGCAAGAAAAAGATAAGTTACAATTAATTAATTATTTATGATTATTATAAATGACCATTATAGTTAAAAATTTAAAATATTATAAAATTAGTTAATAAAATTACTACTATTAGGTTCAAAATCTTTTAAAGATCAAGTGAGATTACTGATTGAGATTATTGATTATAACTTGTAGATAAAAGAATTGAAAATATTAAGTTATATAGACACGTACCCATTTCTAGTTAAACTGTGTATTATAAAATTTTAAAAGTATAGTTAACGATTGATTGATTGATTGATTCATTTTAAGGTGTTGGATATGATAATAATTGAATGATTAATCTACTAAAAAAATCAACTGACTCTTATAATTAAAATCAGAAGGAGTATAATTTTATGTCAATTTCTAATATTCCTATATTATTTAATTAGAAGTATGTTTTGCATTGATTATATTAGAATTAGAATTTCAGACAAAAAAAATAGATCAGTTAGATCATACCTTCATTTTATTTTTTTCTCAATCACATATATATTTTTTATTTAAAAACATACAATTTTGTTCAATTCGCTAAGACTGTTAAAAATATTTTTTAAAAGTTGAAAATTTTACATCATATTCATAAACCATAGGTTACTTTATATTTCATGTAAAACATAATAGTGACTTTTGGGTGGCTTCATGTACCCGTTGATTAAATAAATTTTAGGTGGCTTTAGGCTTAGGCAATCAATTTTGCCACAAAAAATTTTCTTCGGCAATTTTTCCATTATTATTTCATTTTCCAACATTAACAAAAAAGTCGAAATTAGGGGGGAAAATTTGCTAGCGTGGTACTTGGGCATCTAAAGTTTGAGGCCAGAACGGGGAATATATATATGATCAGCTGCTGACGGTTGAAGACCCAATCTTCTTCGTCCAGATATCATCTTCAACAATCACCATTCACACCAGATTATCCCTTTTTTGCATCTTCCCTTTTCAAAAATACTCTCTTTTCAATGGCTTCCTTTCTCCTTCATATTACCAGCTAACCCACTCGTCTTCTTCTTCTTCTTCTTCCGTTGCTATCGCTTTCTCTTGTAATAATGGAGGGTACTCTCTTCCCCAATAGACCTGTACTCCCTGTGCAGCCAAACAGACCGACACACCCAAATTCCACTTTGAAATTCAATTCAACGCTTCTTCCACCTCCACCGCCTCCTCCTCAATCTCCTTCTCCTTCGTCTTTTCATTTGGATTCTCTTCTCCAACACCTTCAGCACCTCTCTGCAAATCCCATAACCACAAACAAGCTCAAGCTTTCGAGTTCTGCACGGGATGGGAATGCCCCCTTTGCTTCTCTTAAGGTTCCCCTCGATTCATCTGAAATATCTCAACAGACCCAGAAGAAGAAATCGAATTCGGCTTCCTCCGTGAGGCGCGTTGATGGCAATGAAACCGAGTTTCCGACTGAAGGTGATAGTACTCTTGAATTTTTGTCTCCTAAGGGTAAGTTGATGCTCAATTCGATTGTTGAGAAACCCTTGAATAGTTTAAATGATTTCTTTAACTCTGCGAAGCTTGAGCTGCTTGAAGTTGATTTGTCTAGCCTATTGAAAGCGTTAGACCTTTTTGGTAATTGGGAACGAGCGCTTTTGTTGTTTGAATGGTTTTCATTGCAATTGAACTCTGAAAATATGAGGGTGGACAATCAGGCTGTTGAAATCATGGTTAGAGTTCTGGGGAGGGAATCACAGCATTCAGTTGCATCTAAGCTGTTTGATATTATTCCTCTTGAAGAATACTCACTTGATGTCCGTGCCTATACAACAATTCTTCATGCATATGCTCGAACTGGCAAGTATAAACGAGCTATTGGTGTCTTTGAACAAATGAAGGAGGCTGGTATTTCTCCAACTTTGGTTACTTACAATGTCATGCTTGATGTTTATGGCAAGATGGGTCGTTCCTGGAATGCAATATTGGACCTCTTGGATGAGATGAAAAGTAAAGGACTCGAGTTTGACGAGTTTACGTGCAGCACGGTTATTTCGGCTTGTGGCAGAGAGGGTATGCTTGATGAAGCAAGAAAATTTTTTGCTGACTTAAAATCGAATGGATATAAACCAGGAACTGTTACATATAATTCTTTGCTGCAAGTATTTGGAAAGGCTGGGATTTACTCAGAAGCCCTGAGCATCTTAAAAGAAATGGAAGATAATAATTGCACACCTGATTCTATTACTTACAATGAACTTGTGGCTGCATATGTGAGAGCTGGATTTTATACTGAAGGGGCCGCTGTTATCGATACGATGACCCGTAAAGGAGTTATGCCGAATGCTGTTACTTATACAACTGTAATAAATGCCCATGGTAAGGCAGGGAAGGAGGATAAGGCCCTAAAGTTGTTCAACCAGATGAAGGAGTTAGGCTGTGTTCCTAATGTATGTACTTACAATACAGTTCTTGCCATTCTAGGCAAGAAGTCAAGATCAGAAGATATGATAAATATTCTGTGTGATATGAAATTGAATGGATGCCCTCCGAATCGAATTACATGGAACACCCTGCTTGCTGTATGTGGTGAGAAAGGTAAGCAAAAGTATGTTAACCAGGTTTTGAGGGAAATGAAGAACTGTGGATTTGACCCTGACAGAGATACATTCAATACATTAATTAGCGCATATGGTCGGTGTGGGTCTGAAATTGATGCCGCCAAAATGTACGGGGAAATGGTTAAAGCAGGATTTACTCCATGTGTGACAACTTATAATGCTCTTCTGAACGCTCTTGCTCGTCGAGGTGATTGGAAAGCGGCAGAATCTGTCATTCTGCATATGGGGCACAAGGGTTTCAAGCCTAATGAAACCTCATTCTCATTAATGCTCCACTGTTACTCCAAGGGTGGGAATGTCAAAGGTATAGAGAAGATTGAGCATCAAATTTACGAGGGTCATGTTTTTCCTAGTTGGATGCTTTTGAGAACCCTTGTAATTGCGAACTTCAAGTGCAGAGAGCTTAAAGGAATGGAGAGGGCATTTGAGCAATTGCAGAATAATGGATACAAACCTGATTTGGTTCTAATTAACTCAATGCTCTCTATGTTTGTCCGTAAAAAGATGTACACAAGAGCCCATGAGATGTTCCATCTTATTCGTCAAACCGGCTTACAGCCGAATCTCGTTACCTATAATAGCGTATTGGACCTGTACGCCCGCGAGGGCGACTGTTGGAAAGCGGAAGAAGTGCTCAGGGGAATTCAAAGATCTGGTCAGCAGCCAGATCTTGTGTCTTATAACACTGTCATCAAGGGATTTTGCCGGCAAGGACTGATGCAGGAGGCTATCAGACTTCTCTCAGAGATGACCTCGAGTGGAATTCGACCGTGCATCTTCACATACAACACATTCTTGGCAGGCTATGCAGGTCAGGGATCGTTTGCAGATGCAGATGAAGTTATTAGATATATGATTGAGCATAATTGCATGCCCAATGAGCTAACTTACAAGATTGTTGTTGATGGTTATTGTAAAGCTAGGAAATATAAAGAAGCCATGGATTTTGTGTCTAAGATCAAGGAGACTGATGGCTCCTCTGATGATAGATCTGTGAAACGGCTGGCTTCCCGCATTAGGGAGAGTTTAGAGTCATGACTTGTCTGATACAAATACATCAGTCGTTGTAATTCTTGGTAGTCTTTTGGCAACTCCATTGTCCTATATACATAATATCAAATTTATGTTGATTTTTTTTGTTTGAAATCCTGGGGAGTAGTATCAGCTTAGCCATAAACATGACTCCCCCAACATGGGACTCATAACAGTGTACCTTCTTCGAGAACCGTCGGCAGCTTCACACCATGATACTTCATTCAACTTCTTGTTGATCAAAATTCTTTGCAGGTAGTCCTCTCCGTTAACATTAATCTCTCAATGAAAACACATTTGTTATGAACACGAATCCAAAAAGAGATCTCGATCTTTACAAATACTATTATACTTGTGAGACTTTTTAATGTGAGAATGATGACACAGTCCTTTTTTTTTTTAAGAAAAAATTTAGGTGAGTTGGGTCTTGTGGACTTATCAAGGCTAGGGCATGCCCTAAGATTCAAAGAACACTTATAAAGATACTTATAGATCATCTATCAACAAGATCTTTATATTAGTAGTGTGATTTAAACTTACAATCTTTTGGGTGAAGAGTCTAAATCTTCATTATTCATAACACTATATCCTATTGATTTTTTGTTGGGTACAAAAATTTTTGGAAAAATGTTGGGTTTACCTAAGATCTAAGGGTAGGATGAGCCGTCTATTATCCTCAAGTATAAATTTAGGCACCAAAAGTTAAGATGTCTTTCTAAGTTTCGCGATTAGAATCACAACAAAATAGTACTCCTCATAAAACTCTTATTAGAGCTAGGAATTAGGGGCTTCCCTTTATAGGCTCGAGGCCTTATAGGGTTAGACTCGCAGAATCCATTTTTAGAAAACCATCTCCTTTATCAAAGCCCAACCCTAGAGCACGCGGGCTTAGAGCTGGACCTATAGGGCCAAATTTTTAAAAAACATATTTTCATTATTTTCATTTCTTTTTTCAAACAGATAAAGGTTAAACATAAAAATTCATGATTTAGAACATAAATATAAGCAAATTAAATAACTAAACTATCATATACAATCTTAAAACTAAACCAAGTGCAATAGTTATCCTGATCCTTAACAAATATTGTCTAAAAGTAGGAAAACAACTAAATCTTAACAACTTTAACATGATTATTATTTTCAGCATGATCAATATCAACAACATTTTCCTATGCTTCATTATGAACAAGCTCTTTTCCAATGGCAAAAATATCAACTACAAGGGTTTTTTTCTTAAAAAAATAATGAAAGGGCCGGAACAGGCTAGCCTTCAGCCCTACATGATTAATTTGTAATTTTAATGTCAAAATTTAGAACTCACACCTAACTATTTTTGAGTTTAAATGGTTCGGTCTGACAGATTCGACCATTTTTTTAGCTCTAGCTCCTATAAGCAAAAACAACCTCTCATTTAAAGGAAGAGGTGAAGCTCCAACTTAAAGTCTTTGACATCTTTACTCTTGTTGTTGTCAACTAGACCTAGAGATATGAAGTTGAGGTACCTGCTTTTAGGACTTCTAGACATTGGGGGTATCATTGTGTAAGGGTATTTTTGGCACTTTGTACTGAACAAATTACGGCCTCACTTTATTATTACAAAATGAAAAGAGAGTTTTTTTATGACAAAGGAACAGAAGAAGAAAGATATAAAAATCTATCAACAAGCTTAATCTAAATAGAATGAAGTTTTAGTCCTTTAAACATAAAGTCTTAAATTTAAATTTATGTGAATATACAATTAATAATATTTGAATCTAATTTAATCAAATAGTTCTATAAAACAAACAAAAAAATAAAGAAAGAAATATCCCTTACTAATAGGGACAAAAATGCACTTATCTAGGATTTAAATTTCATGAAAGAAACATGTTCAAAATTTTGAAGGAATCTGTGGGCTTTGTTCATGCCGACAAAACTAGGGAGCGCAAGGACGATCATGGCGGGACGGGCTTATTGACATTTAAGAAGCTTCTGGGCCTCAAATGAAAATCAAACTCGTGATATTTTACCAATAGGGTTGGTCCGAGTGATAAGTGGCTCGGTATCACTTAAACGAGGTCTCGAGTTCGACCCTTGGCATACACAGAGAATCCCCGTTAGGAGACTCACCCACCATAGCCAGGTGCGTGACGCGGGTCTGATCCGGATGTAGTTGGGGCAAAGCTCCGGTGAACCGGGTGGGCAACTAAAAAAAAAAACTAACGGGAGTTAATTCGAGTGGTAAACAGCTCGATATCATTTAAGCGAAGTCTCAAATTTAAGCCTTAGCGTATGCATAAAATTCCCGTTAGGAGACTCACCCACCATAGCCAGGTGCGCGACGCGGGTCAGATCCGGATGTAGTCGAGGTAAAGCTCTAGTGAACTGGGTGGGCAACAAAAAAAACTAAAAAATAAGTGAGATATATGACTATTTATAATATATTTGATTATTAAAAAGTATTATTTTATTGTGATTCTAGTCCTAACACTTAACGAAATATTCTAACTCTTGGGTATCTAGATTTATACCTAAAGGTAATTGATGACTTGCCCTACCCAATATTAATATTGTTTAGGAGGAAAAGAGATTTTGCCTTACCTTTAAATCGTAGGTGAGCCTAACCTCCTTCTAAAAATTTTATACCAAAAAAAATTGAGAATACACTTAAATTATTCTTTTATTTTATCTATTTTCGTAGACTTTTATTTTATTTTTAAAACATACACTTAAATACAATCTGTTACTTTCGTTGAGAATATTTTAAACACATTATAAAAATACATTTTTAAAATAAATTTTATTTACTAATGTATTATTCATCATACTAAATTTCTAATTTACTTTTGATAGTTTGCAAACTTGAAAAACATAAAAAACCAAGAACAACAATGAAAAGGATAAATGTAGCAATGGAAAATTTAGTTAATTATTTTAATAAATATATATTTTATTGAATATGTTTATAAATGTTGATAGCCAAAAAATTTCTCGTATGTAACAAAAAAGAGTAGAATATTAGGTCCAAATTTCTCAATTCTCTATATTAATTATTTATTTTCTTTAATACTCTTATGTATTAAAATATTTTTGTTTTTGCACATTGAATTCTAATTATTAAACGGTATGGATATTTTTAAGAAAAGTGTCACAAATTTTCTACATATTAATTTCAAATAATCATCTTATCTTTCTTTTGTTTTAAATTTCACAAAATAATTAAAAAGCCGAAAAAATAAGAGTACGTGTGTGGTGGGGATGCATCCGACGAAGGCTTACGAATCTGATGCATAGTATCCAGAGTTCCCGACTCGTTATAATATTTCTCATATTTGATATATTTCATGTTTTATGTTTATGATAACGTGAGATACGGGCTATTTGGATAAAAATTTAAAAAATAATTTATGAAAAAAAAGATTTTAGATAAATTTTAGAAAAAAAAGATTTTAGATAAATTTTAGAAAAAAAAGTTATAAAAAAAATAATTCTAAATAAATAAGTGTTTAAATAATTATTATTAAAAAAAAATTTATAATTAAAAAATGTAAAATTTTATTAAAAATAGAAGAGAGAAGAGAAAGTGAAGAAAAGAGAAGAGAGAGAAGTAAGGGTAGAGAAGAGAGAGATAAAAGAGGAGAGATAGTGTAATAAAAATAAGAATAAAATAATAATTAGTTAATTTATAAACTCTTTTATTATTCTATAAACTAGTATCAATAACTTATTTAAAATTTTAGTTTTAAACTATAGTTTGATCTAATTTTTTTTTTAAATAAATATGATTATTTATTTTAATTTTTTTAAACTAAAATTTAAATTAAAAATCCTTCCTATTGGGGTTTCCAAACAAGCCCATGTACAAAAAAGGTTACCTGGTCATAAAATTGGCAAGAGATTCTAAATAATATGTGTGTTTAGATAAGATTTTAAAAAAAGGGTTTATAGGAAAAATAGATTTTTGAACAATTTATGAAAAAAAACTTTTAGAGAAAAGTTTATGAAAAAAAATAGTTCTGAATAAATAAGTGTTTAGATAGTTATTTTTAGAATGACTTTTTATATTGATAAATTACTAAAAAAGGTATGATTTGATTAAAAGTGGGAGAGATGAAAGATAGTAGAGAAAAGAGAAGAGGTATGAAAGAGGAGAGAGAAGAGAGAAGAGAGAGGAAATATGATAGAGAAGAGAGAAGAAAGATGATAGAGATTAGGGCTGGTAATGCGGGGGAACCCGCCGAATACAGGTTAACCCGCGGCGGGTTGGGCTGGAGGCGGGCCGGTCTTTTTAGGCCCGCCTCCAGGCGGGTTGGTATAAGACCAACCCGAGCCCGCCATCTTTTTTTTTTAATTTTTTATGTGTAATTTTTTTTATTTTTTTCAACTTTTTTTTAAAAAAAATTACATATATCAATATTAATTAGATTCAAATCATATCTTAAGTTGTCAAAATATTTATTTAGTCAATTTTACCACTATCCATAGATAAATATATTACAAAGAAAATAATAATAAAATAAAATAAATATATATAAAGAAAAAAATAACTCAATGAGATAAAGTTAATATAAATTAAGTGTAATATCTCTTGTTTAGTTAAGACCCTCAAATTATTAAAGTATAAATATATAATATGTATAAAAAAAAAAAAAAGCGGGCCAACCCGCCAACCCGGCGGGTTGGCCCGCCGCGGGTGCGGGCTTGGCGGGTGCGGGTCAAAAAGACCCGCACCTAAGTGGGTTGCAATTTTTGCAACCCAACCCGCCATTTTTTGGCGGGTTGGCGGGTTAGGCCCGCGGGCCCAACACAAATTACCACCTCTAATAGATATGAGAGATGAGATATGAGAGATGAGATATGAGAGATGAGAGAGGGTATAAGAGAAAGTAAAGGTAATATAATAATTAGATAGTCCATAAATTTTTTTATTATTTTAAAAATTAGTTTCAGTAACTTATTTAAAATTATAATTTTAAATTGTAGTTTAACTCAAAAATATTAATCGATAAATATTATTATTCATTTTATTTTTTTAAATTAAAATTTTACCTAAAATAACCTATAAAACCATGGAGACCAATTTCATTTCTTTGCATTTTCCGGGGCCACATTTTTCTGCGGAGGAAAAAATGTGATCACAGTTTTTGGCACGTGGCCCTGTCTCGTGAAGGCGGGTCACTTGAAGGGAGCACATACACACAATCGAGTAATCGACAAACGGCCCTCCTCCGAAGAATTTTGTCACTCAGCAGTCAGCACTATAACGAACCTTGCCGTGACGATTTCAATTAGAGAACGGCCTCGTTCTGTCTACATTCAAATGCCGAAAGTGATGTGCAGTTCATATTCAACGCGTTGCATGCTATAATAGCTTTGCAGCCGCTGTAACAATAACTAACTGAAGCTCCCGGTCCCTTTGCAGAGACTGAAGAAAAATCAACTTCATGGATTCATTGCTCCTTGGTTCTTTTCCTAGAGCTTCTGTGATTTCCTCAGGTGCGTCTACTTTCATTTTCAGTAAGGCTAGTTTCTGCTTCCGAGTTCCGAAAAACATCTGGATATTTTGAATTTGAACGATGGCCGCTGGAACTTCTAGGACATCCGAATCCGTTAATGAAAGAGTACTGGTTTATCATTTGCTGGTTTTTGTTCCGCATGTTTCTTGAATCGAAGAGGAAGGTTATTATTAGTTTAAATTTTCGATTATTCTGCATACTCTTTTTTTTTTTGGGCATTTACTTTACTAATTTAGGCAATCCTTGATAGGTGGAAGTAGCTGGAGGAGTAAAGGTTTCACGAAGAGCTGCTATGCAAGTAGGCTTACGCAACCTTCACTTTTTGCTGCATTATGTTTGATATGTAGTAGAGTATTTCGCTCTCCATATTATCTGCAAATCCGCTGCGTAAATAGGATTTAGTTATACCTGACTTCATCATTCTTAGCTTACCTGAACTTTGGCAGGAGAGTTTATAATTAAATCGTGGCTTATCATTTTTTTTATGCGTGTGACTTTGTATAGAACGTGGCAAAGGATTTTAGGAACTTACTACCAATTGCGATAATTGATTCTCTTATAGTCTTATTGAGCACTACATGCATTTGTGGAATCGCAAAATTGCGGCCTTACCAAAAGTTTGGACATCATTTTAAATTGAGAAATAATTTCTATATTTAGTCCTTCAAAGGACACTGCTTTTGTGTTCTAACTAATAATAATTGGTACTCTAGGTTCTTACGTTAGAATAGCTTCATGGCAAAAGGCTTGGAAGATCCAAAATGACAATCAGATCACAAGGTTCCAACAGAATAATAAAAATAGCTTGGGAGGAGGATATACATATCCAGGAAGTGACAGAAAATATGTTGTGAATGCAGCCTCTGAACAATCTTTTGAATCTGAACCTGGAGCATATGATCCAAAAAACATTTGGCACTCTGTCACTAGAGCCTTAGATGCTTTTTACAGGTTTTCCAGGCCACACACAGTTATTGGCACAGTTAAGTTGAAACTTCTTTAATATAATCTTTGAAACATAGAAACTTAAATATGTGATTAATCCAATTCAATTATATGAACCTATTCTGTAATTTAGTGGCAAAGTTGCTGCTGAATGTTTAGAGGTGCTCACTTTCTGTGCTTTAACAGGCATTAAGCATACTCTCTGTATCCCTCCTTGCAGTCGAGAAGTTATCAGATTTATCTCCATTATTTTTCACTGGAGTATTGCAGGCAAGTCAACCAATGAGTTTATTGATTTAAAATGATGAATTGCTATTTTACATAAGTCAATTAAGGCATTAGTTTTTACGTGACAGGCTGTGGTGGCTGCCTTCTTTATGAATATTTACATTGTTGGTTTAAATCAGTTATCTGATATTGAAATAGACAAGGTATGAAAGTTACCAATAGAAATAATTTGGATAATGGGAATTTTCGTTTTGGGAGTTCAAGTTTATTGACTTTGATATGTTTGTTGTAGATTAACAAGCCATATCTTCCATTGGCATCTGGAGAGTATTCCTTTACAACTGGTGTTGCGATTGTTGCATCCTTTTCAGTTCTGGTCCCAGATATAGGATTGTTCTATATTGTTACTTGGGTGCACTTTGCTTTATCTTCCTCCTTATTCGTAGCGACTAATTTTAGGGTTAATGAACCATTATTTTTGTTCCTGGTCAATTATTAGTTTTTAAAACATATTTTGTTTGCATATTTGTCTGGCATCTATCCTTAAATTTGTTCTAGTTTGAAAAATTAAAACAAATTTCCATCATGATAAATATGACCTATTGCTTATTTTTTATCATGTTTGATATCTGGCATAGAAGGAGGTTTTTTATATGTTTATGTCTGGTCAGCTGTGTGATTTTTATGTCTATATCTCATAGGGCTAATGAACACTTACCTTTGTTCCTTGTCAACTATATTTTTAAACTCGGACATAAATATATATATATATATTGCATATTTGTTTGGTATTTATAATTAATTTTTGTTCTAGTTTGGAAAATGGAAACAATTTTCCTACATGATAAATATGACCGGTTGCTTACTATGTCCCATGCCTGATGTCCTGCATATTAGATTGCTCCTTGGCCAATTTTTTCCACTTCTTTGTTCTCTTATGTAGAAATTCTTTTTTGATTATTTGATATGATTTCTTTGAAATCTTGCATTTGTTAATATTTCATTATTATCTTGTATTTAAATTCCCTATTGTTAACATTATTTGAAGACATTTGGGTCCTATATAAGGCGCTAGCTAGCTAGGATAAGATAATTCAGTCTTTGATTAAATAGATGTTCAGTATTTTATTCTGCATCTTCCTTTTTTCTTGCTTGCTTGCGCTTGTTGCCCTTTTTTGAATATATTGTTCTGGATATGCTTTATTGACTGACTGGTAAGTGGCTTGTAATTCATTACTTGCAGAGTTTCTGGCTTGGGTGGGTTGTAGGCTCGTGGCCTTTGTTCTGGGCTCTTTTTATCAGTTTCGTTCTAGGGACTGCTTATTCGATTAATGTGAGTCCACTAAGATTGTTTATATTTTATTTTCTGTTGTAACTTAGGGACCAATCATGTCAGAATGTTCTTAATTTTCATGTATTTGATCAGAGTTGAATCCATCGCTTATTCCTCCAAAATTCATGGCTTTTTAAACTATAATCATTTTCCCTTTTTTTTCTCGAGAGAAAATCTACGAGAGTTTCAGGCGGAATATAAGAGTTAGAATTATGTGATGACTCTATTTTATAATAGAGGACTGGGACTTAATAGATGGCAAGTAATTCCATTATTTTAAGTCAACTCATTTAAAAATCTGTCGGCAAACAAATACAAATGCATTTGAAAACACTCAATTTCTGTTATGCTTATTTATGAAAGTTTTTTCGGATGGTGTTGATTGATTGCATTGGTTTTATAACTTTATAGCTCTTGGAAAATTTCAGTTGCCCATGTTGAGATGGAAGAGATCTGCAGTGATTGCGGCAATGTGCATCCTGGCTGTTCGGGCAGTAATTGTTCAACTTGCATTTTTTCTCCACATACAGGTTTTGTCCTACCTAATCCTGCACTTTAAAGACTAATAGTTGTGAATGCGAATGCCTTGGTTTTTTTAACAGCAACAACAAACCATACTCCCGAAGTCATTTAAAAGAAAAAATCCCAAGTTCTTGCGAGTGTGCTTAATTATATACATAATCCCATGTGAACTGAACCTCTTTCACCATCTGGTCCTCCTAGATAGGTTGAGAAGAAGAAACCAGAAAGGAATAAGCAGAGTTAACCAAAGTTAACTATTGGTTGACATACCAATGACAGCAAGAGAGATAACTCAAGAGAGATAACCAGAAAACTATGAGAGGTTTTGTATAATATTCTTACTTGTATTGCTTCATTGTTGTGTTACATATATATACACATATGAGATGATTCTAGAGACTGATTTATGGGGATCTTATAATCTGTACAATAAATGCAAATCACCCATTATCCTCCTAATTAATAGATATAATAGCAAATCACTCATAATCCTCCTAATTAATAGATATAACAGCAAATCACCCATAATCCTCCTAATTAATAGATTCTCCTATAATCCCTCCTATTATCTCTCCATTTAATGCTAATATTTACAACACTCCCCCTCAAGTTGGAACATAGATATTTATCATGTCCAACTTGCCAACCAGATATTCGAATTTATCTCGGGTCAACCCTTTTGTAAGCACATCTGCTGTTTGTTCTTTTGAAGAAATGTATTTGAGATCAATTGTCTTTGCATCAATCTTCTCTCGTATGAAGTGCCTGTCAATCTCTACATGTTTTGTCCTATCATGCTGGATTGGGTTATGTGACATGTTGATAGCTGCCATGTTGTCTGAGTGTAATCTAATAGGTAGTTTCATTGGCATTCTCAATTCTTCTAATACCCGCTTTACCCACAGACCTTCACAGATTCCAAGAGCTATAGCTCTAAACTCAGCTTCAGCGCTGCTTCTAGCAACCACACTTTGCTTTTTACTACGCCAAGTGACTAGATTTCCCCATACATAGATAACATAACTTGAGGTGGACCTCCTATCATCTTGATCACCTGCCCAGTCAGCATCTGTTAACATCTCTACACTTCTTTTATCAGATTTTTTAAACAAGAGGCCTAACCCAGGAGAGCCCTTCAAGTATCTAAGAATTCTGTAAACTTCATTTAAGTGCTTTTGTTTAGGGTCATGTGAATGTTGACTCACCACACTAACAGCATAAGCAATGTCTGGTTGAGTATGAGATAAGTAGATTAATTTTCCTACCATGCGCTGATATTTCCCCATATCTACAGCTTTTCCTAGGTCTTCATCATCGCTGATTTTATCGGCCCGTATCGGAGTATCACTTGGTCTGCAGCCAAGCATACCTGTTTCTTCTAAGAGATATAGTATGTACTTCTTCTGCGAGATACTGATCCCTTTTTTAGATCTGGCGACCTCCATACCTAGGAAATACTTCATTTGTCCTAGGTCTTTAACCTGGAATTCTTTATTCAGTGCTTTCTTGACCCTGTCAATCTCTGTTGGATCATCACCTGTGAGAACAATGTCATCGACATATACTGCCAATACCACAATTTTTCCATTTAGATGCTTGAAGAATAGGGTATGATCACTCTGTCCCTGTGTATAGGTTTGAGCTTTGAGTACCCTGGTGAATCTCTCAAACCAAGCTCGAGGAGATTGTTTTAAGCCGTACAATGATTTCTTTAGTCTGCACACTTGATTTTCCTTTCTTCCAGGGAATCCAGGAGGCATTTTCATGTATACTTCTTCCTTCAATTCCCCATTTAAGAATGCATTTTTGACATCCATCTGGTGCAGAGGCCAGTCTAGATTAGCAGCCAGGGAGAATAAGATCCTGATGGTATTTAGCTTGGCCACTGGTGCAAACGTCTCAGTGTAGTCCATGCCATAAACTTGAGTGAAACCCTTCGCCACTAATCTTGCTTTATACTTATCAAGGCTCCCATCAGCGCAATATTTTGGGGTGAACACCCATTTGCAGCCTACAGCTTTCTTGCCTTTAGGCAGCTCCACTACTTCCCATGTTTTGTTGCTTTCCAGGGCCTCCATTTCTGCCAGCACTGCCTTTCTCCATTCAGGATTATCAAGAGCCTCATGTATACTTTCTGGTATCCTGACCTGATCAAGATGAGACACGAAGGCATAATGTTTTGATGATAAAGCCTGATAAGAGACAAACCTTTCTATAGGGTGTATAGTGCAGGACCGTCGTTGCTTTCTTATTGCAATTGGAAGATCAAGGTCCTCATTTTGCATCTCGTGGTCAAGATCTGCTCCTAGTTCAGACTCTTGGGTTGTGTCAGTTATTTGTGGTGTATTATATGTCATGTTCATATTCATGTTACGGCGGATATAGACTTGGCCCCACCTGTTGGTGTCTCCCCCTGAACTAGTGTCTTCTTCACTTTCCTTAGGCACTCCCCCTGAACTAGTTTCCTTTTCACTTTCTTTAGGCATCTCATGTACAGTTTCTTCAAGGACATAGATTCAATCAGGTTCATGTTGGGGGTATGTGGATATAGTATTTGTCTGAGGTTCACTCCAAATCTCCTCCTGAACCGAAGGTGAGGGATAAAAGGGAACAGTTTCATGGAAGGTGACATCACAAGTGACATAGAGGCGTTTAGAAGTGGGATCAAAACATTTGTACCCCTTTTGGGTCCCAGCAGGCCCTAGGTAAATACACTTGACGGCTTTTGGTTCCAGTTTATGGGTATGGTGTAGGTGAACAAAGGTAGTACACCCAAAAACTCTTATTGGTAAGGTATTTTCAAGATAGGGTAGATTGAAATAGTGGTGAAGTACCTGGAGAGGGGTTTGGAAAGATAAAGGTTTAGAGGGCATGCGGTTAATTAAGAAGGTAGCAGTGAGGATAGCGTCGTCCCAATGGTGGGTAGGAACATTACTACTAAAGAGGATGGCCCTAGCAGTTTCTAGGATGTGTCTATTTTTACGTTCTGCAATACCATTCTGCTGAGGACTGTGAGGACAAGAACTTTTATGAATGATACCTTGTTGTTTAAGAAATGTGGATAACTGGTGGTTAAAGTACTCGGTACCATTATCGGTGTGGAGAGTTTGAGTTTTTGTATTGAACTGTGTATGGATCATATGGAAGAAATCAATGAATGTTTGACATACCTCAGTTTTATCCTTTAAGAGGAAAACCCAACTGACACGGGTATGGTCATCAATGAGGGTCATGAACCATTTAGAATGGGTACGATTGGAAATACGGGATGGACCCCACAAGTCACTGTGAATAACTGAGAAAGGTTTAGACGGATGATATGAAGTACTAGGGAAGGAAGCTCGATGATGTTTTGCAAGTTCACATGAATCACAATAAAAGTCTGAATTTTTAGTTGAGCAGATTGAGGGAAACATCTTACCCATATATTGAAAATTTGGATGCCCTAATCTTTTGTGCCATAATTCCAACTCATTAGCTCTAGGGAGAGACACTTTATTACAAGAATAAGGGACTGCATTATGACAGTCATTCAGATAATACAGCCCATCAAACTCCTTAGCAACACCAATCGTCGTCCCTGTGAACAGATCCTGAAAAACACAATGAGTAGCCAGGAAATTAGCACAACATTTTTCCCGTTTTGTCAGTTGGCTCACAGATAACAAATTGCATTTCAACTTTGGAACATGTAATACATCATGAAGTGTTAGTGTAGCAGAAACATTAATGGTACCACTACCAGCCACCAGAGAATCTGAAGCATCAGCAATTTTAACTGTGAGGCGTGACTTGGCAGGGGTATAATTTGCAAATAATGAGATATCATCAGTCATATGATTAGAGGCACCGGAATCTATTATCCAACAGGGACCGGTATTTTTACCTTTAATGGTTGTAAGGGCTCTAAAGAAATTACCGCGCTGTACCACAGTCGCAACAGATTGTTTACGAGATTGATTTTTGCCGGTGAGACTTTCCGGCACAATGAGGATGGCCGACCCTTCAAGGCCAGCGACTTTGGCTGAGCTTGGACGTGACCCACCATCAGACACGACGGTGCCGTCAAACTCCGCGCCAGAAGAATTTGCAGATCGGATTGCCTGCTCTGATACCATATTGGTTGACATACCAATGACAGCAAGAGAGATAACTCAAGAGAGATAACCAGAAAACTATGAGAGGTTTTGTATAATATTCTTGCTTGTATTGCTTCATTGTTGTGTTACATATATATACACATATGAGATGATTCTAGAGACTGATTTATGGGGATCTTATAATCTGTACAATAAATGCAAATCACCCATTATCCTCCTAATTAATAGATATAATAGCAAATCACTCATAATCCTCCTAATTAATAGATATAACAGCAAATCACCTATAATCTTCCTAATTAATAGATTCTCCTATAATCCCTCATATTATCTCTCCATTTAATGCTAATATTTACAACATTAACAATAGTAGCATTATTAACATGGTCTCATTCCTATGTGTGGAGTCTGAACTTCCAATGCAGAGCCCACCTTTTCTGAGAAGTATGAGGTCCTTTGGTCACTGTCAAAATATTATACTACAACTAGGGTGAATTGCAGTTTCCTCTGGTTGGGCTAAAAATATCTGATTTTGTTTCCTTTTTTTTTTTCTCTTGGTTACCACTTAATTATCCTGTGTTATCTTTTGTCATATTCTAATCAAAATAATCTTGTGAAAATTAAGATGATGAATGATTTCATTGTTTAAAGTTGTGTCACTGATATCTTAATCAGTTTTGTAGTCTCTTAAGGTCGTTATTGACAATAAGATGGCATTTTGAATTAAAATTTTTCACTTAAATTTCAATAATAGCCTCAAAACGCCTTGAAAATATTCAATATACGAATGGAAAATACATCTGTTAATGAAAGTGTCATATTAACATTCACATTATTTTTACTAAATTTAAGATGTATAAATTATCGTAGGGTTTTTAAACAGTAATTGACCAAATCATAGTGATGTTCATGGAGAGTTTGACACAGTTTAAATCACATGAGAACAAACTGATTTTAGGCCAGACCATATGACGATAAACTATAATATATTCATAAAACTATTTGCGGATTTTTATGTAACAGCGTAAGCTTTTGAACTGAAATAATATTGCACATGTTATCAAGGCCTCTTTAACGAAATGATTTAAAGTTTGATCCTTGCTACTTTTTATTCTCTCGATCAAATTCAAGTTTCTGCATAAAGATATAACAACATATGCTTTGACTACACATCAAGTCCAAAGGACGTGTTAAAAATTGTAACCAAACTATTCTAGTTTTCCCCTCGCAAGTTAAGCTTTTGAATCAAAATAATCTTTAAAAAGTCACTAATACGTTTAAAAATGTCTAGACTCATGTCTTCAAGAGGGCAGCTCTATTTTCAAGACCACTGATTTTTGCAACTGGATTCATGAGCTTCTTCTCTGTAGTTATAGCGTTATTTAAGGTAAAAGCTCTCCACCTCCTAAACTATTTATTCCTTCTCATCATTGAATTTATGACTGGAGATGTGCATCTGATGCTTAACCTTGCTCTGAGTTTTATAGGATATACCAGACATTGAAGGAGATAGAGTATTTGGCATCCAATCTTTTTCAGTACGTTTGGGTCAAGAGCGGGTATGTGCCTAAACTTCAACATCTCATCGGACTTGCTTGTTCCAGCTTGTATTCCCTGATGTGCTCCATTTAATATTTTCCAGGTATTCTGGATTTGTGTTTCACTTCTTGAAATGGCTTATGGAGTTGCCCTCTTGGTGGGAGCTGCATCTCCTTCTCTCTGGAGCAAAATTATTACGGTAAAGCAGTTGTGAGCTAGTGATATTTCTGTCTCGGGAATCAGAAGTAGGATTTTGATAAACGCATTGGGAAATTGATTTGGAAGGAATTCAATCTTATAATGTTTATCTCTTGCCTTTTAGAATTTATCATGCTTGCACTGGCTTTTTCTTTTCGAGCTTTTTTTTTTTTTTTAATTTTTTTCTCTCATTTTGTTTATGTTGGCTCTCCCTTATTTGTAAATTCTCTTATCTTTCCCCCTTGATAAAACCTTCTTTTGCTAACTTTAATTAAAAAAATTCCAACATCTATATATACTAAGCAAAAGTTTCACTGATGAAACAGACACCAAATTTATGTCATCTTATGAAACTTCTATTGTGGAAGATTTATATTATAAGTCTGGAAACATCTCCATGAGAAAAGCAATTCTGTTCCATAACATCTCAATTTCACACTTTACCGTTTTACAATATTAATTTTATTGTCAAATGCAAATTCTGGAGATTGGAGAAAGCTTAGGATGCTCAATAATAAATTTACAAATTGTCGTTTACCTGTTTATACCAATTAATAACTTTGAAGTGAATGTGGACTTGATTGAACATTTCACTGAAGCTTGAAATTCACTTTCAATGGGTTAGGGTATCGGGCATGCCATTCTAGCTTCAATCCTCTGGTATCGGGCCAAATCCTTAGATCTCAAGAGCAAAGCTGCCATAGCATCCTTCTATATGTTTATCTGGAAGGTAAAATTGCCTTTTGTTTGAGAATCCCTTAATACATGTTGCTTTTGAATATTTGTTTGGTGTCACAAGTAATAGCAATTGTCCACTTTATACTATAAAATGAGTTTTTTAGAATGACTACTTTCACATTATTTTACAACAATTTGTTTTATAAGACAAATCACTGCACGTGAAAGACTTCATAGAACTTTGGAGGTAAACAATTTCTGAAAAATCAGTTCTTGGGATCACACCCCATGATTAGATGGGGTAATGTTACAAGAATCTGCTCCAATTATTAGATTTTCTGCTTAATATAGGATGCTCTACATTGAAAGAGAAAATAATTCATTAGCTGGAAAGCTATTGAGCGGCAAGCGGATGATATTTTTTTGTAGCAAAAATATCGGTTGTGTCCAAGAAGGGCAAAACGAACTTCAACATGGTTTATTTAGCTGAAAAGATCTCAAATAGTTTTTGGTCTGTAAAAGACAAGTCTGACCAAATCAACCATGAATAAATAGCACACTTTTAATGAGCTATACTCATCACACACTTATACCTTTGTTGAATTGAATCGTCTGTCTAAGAATTGTACTTGCCCGTTTATCTGCTTTCTAGCCTCTCCATATATTTCTATTCTTTTTGTTTTTCTTCTTCTTTGTATTGTTGATCCATCCCTTTTCATTAATATTTTTTGGTGTGTTAAAGTACAATTTCTAATGCTGTTTTTATTATTGCAGTTATTTTATGCAGAATACTTCCTCATTCCTCTTGTTAGATGAGAACCCAGCAACATTATTGATTTAAGAATTAGTTGTTGTTTAAGTAGTGTCTACCATTTGTGATTATCACAGACCAATATGGAATCTGTTGGTTATAAGATGCATAATTGTAGATGCTGTAGAATGGTAGAATGTTGGAAATTCGCAGAGTTATGCCTTTTTTGAACTAACTCTGCAATGACAGGGAGGGAAGAGGCCCGGCATCACTATTTGAAATTAGAAGGCTATAAATACAACTGACTTTCAGCCTAATCACCAAAAAAAGTGCTTTTAGCCACCAAGTTATGGGTACTTGGTCATCAAGGAAATTATGTTGACCATTGATTTTCTTTAGGCTTCAAAAAACCATTTCTAAATAAATATTGATTCTTTATTTGGCCCAGCTGCGATTCGCATTATGACAAAAAACAAGTGCTTTTACCCCCCAAGCTATGTTTACTTGGTCATCAAGTAAATTATGTTGACCATTGAACCTTTCTAGCAATATAAAACTTTTGAGTGTAATTTATAAACCACACTTTAGTCCTTTGAGAGTTGCGTCTTTTTTTTTTTTTTATTGCCCACCCGGTTCACCGGGGTTTTGTCCCGACTACATCCGGATCTGACCCGCGTCGCGTACCTGGCTTTGGTGGGTGAGTCTCTCAACGGGGATTTTCTGCGTACGCCAAGGCTCGAATTCAAGACCTCGCTTAAGCGATACCGAGCCGTTTAAGCGTCTTATTATGTCTACTATCTAATAAATAAACAGTTCTGAGCTCTCCCCATTTTCTTGGGCTACATTACGTGCGTCTTCAGCTAGACTTGAAACATCTTTGTGTATGTAAAAAAGTTTAACGACAAATATAATAAAATATAATATAATTTTGATTGATAAGTCAATGTAATATATATTTAAATTTATTTTAATTTCTAACAAAAAAGCTTCCAAGTATTAGCTCAAAGTGTTTTTAGCTATATTAAAAGAAAACTGCTTTTATCCATCAAAGTTATATTACTTGATCATCAAGTGATTATGCTGACCATTAATTTTCTTTTAGTTTCAAAGATAATTTCTCAAATACTCAACATAGCAACAAATTTCTAAAAAAAATTAAAAAAATATAGCAATAGAGAAAGGAGTTAATCCGATAATTTTGTAAGGAGGTTTATTATTTTTATTTGATTAAATGTATTTAAGTTATTTTAGATTTGAAATTAATCTTTTTTAAAACCGAAAATGCAAATAATTTTTATTTTTCGTATATTTTTTAAAATTTAAATTTATATTCTTTTTTTTACGGACCGCTAACTACCTCAATTATTTTATTAAAAAAATTATTTTAATTCTAAATATAAGATTTTATTTTTTTTTATTTTTTAAATTTATAATTTTTTGAACTTTCTTAATTTAATTACACAGTTTTTCATTATTAAAGCAGTCATCATGCAAATGATTGAAGGGTCTTTTGGAAAACTAAAACATATTTTTACACATACCAAATTTAAATAATTTTTTAATTTTTATAAAATTAGTTATCTAGTATATTAAAATTGAACAAAATTTCATCGAATAAATTAATTGCCCTTGCAACTTTTTTAGCTTCGTGCCACGTCTATATCTATGGATCCGGATCTTCTCAGTATCACCCTCTCTCCTCATCCCTCAGAAGCATTCTTTCTTCACATTTGCCTTGTTTTTTTCTCTCTTCTCCAAGTTTTCCAAACTTAAAAAAAATGTAGAAAGACTTTTTTTTTTTAAAAAAAATCTTCTTCACTTGTTTTTACAGTATGGGCAGCGGAGAGAAGACTTTTTTTTTAAAAAAAAACTGTTATTTAAAAATTTTTTTTAAAAGAAAGTCTTAAAAAGTGTTTTTAAGAAAAATTTTAAAAAATTATTTTTAAAAAAATGAAAAACAGTTTTTTTAAAAAAATATTTATTTATTTATTTTTAAAAAAAGTTTTTTTTTTTTTACTTTTGGGCAGTGGAGAGACGAGAGAAGGAAATAAAGTAAAGACAATTGAGATTCTGAGGGATGAGGAGGGGGATGCCGCTGAGAGGATCTGCTTCCCTATATCTATATATCAGAAATAAGAATGACGTTTTCTGAACAGGGGAAGGCATCTTCCACTTAAACCCTAGTTGTCAGTTGTAACAGGTAAGCTGATATTGCTGCGGAGCGCGCTCTCGTTCCTCGTCGTCACAGAATCGTTTTGGCATCTCGGCCTCGACTATGGCAACTCCATCGGAACAGCCGGTTCCATCCTCCGGTGAAACCATTAGCAAAAAGTGAGTGCTACTGAACCCCGTCTTCTCATAATTTGGATTTATGGTCTTACTCGATGTGGTTTCGTGGCTTTTCTTACAGTGCATTGAAGCGGGAACTCAAGAACAAGCAGAGGGAAGAGGAAAGAAAGCGCAAGGAGGAGGAGAAGGCCAAGAAGGTACTCATTTTTCTGAAACGCCAGGAAGCTGTAGTTATTACTCTGCTTCTGGATGATATTGATTATTGCTTCTGCGAGATGCGCTTATAGCACGAGTATTAGGAAATGCATTGTTAAAAAGTTGCTCCGACAGTATTATTAGACTTATCTTACAATAGATATGAATTATCCGTTTTCTTTGTGATTTTACGCCATTTAACCCTTTTCCCATCATGCCTCTGCATTTCAATAGTGGATCAGCTAATTAGGACATCTTAACGCAAGTAAAATTTATTGTATTTTCAGGCAGCTGAAATGCAAAGTGCCCAATATAATAAAGCTGCATCTGCTGATGATGAAGATATGGACCCAACGGTAAAGTTCTGGTCTTGTCACTACGGTATTTCCAAATGTACTGTCATATGAAACCTTCATTTGTTTTCCCGGCAGCAATACCTTGAGAATCGGCTGAAGTATCTTGCAACAGAGAAGGCTGAAGGAAAAAACCCTTATCCACACAAATTTTTTGTCTCTCTGTCTATTAATGACTACATTGATAAATTTGGGGGCATGGGCAACGGGGAACATCTTGAGGACATCTCTGTGTCTTTGGCTGGTAATGATATTTTTATTGTCATTGTCATTTTCTTATGCGTCTTTTATGCTTTATGTATTGATGAATTGATTCTATATATTTTGCATTTCCAGGACGAATCATGCAGAAACGGTCTTCAGGTGCAAAGCTAGTCTTTTATGATCTGCATGGTGGTGGTTCCAAGGTCCAGGTTATGGCTGATGCAAGGCATGTAATTTTTTGCTCTTAAGATCAAATATTTTGAGAAGTGACAAAGGCATAAGATAGTAAATTCTTGATAGCCATCCTTGATTTCTGAACGCATATGTTCATGACTCATCTTGGGATGAAGGTAGAGTAATGTGCTGAACAGAGCGTACCTGGCACCAATTAAAAATTGAAGCGTCCTTCATGTTAAGGGTTCAGTTCCCTTGCCTATTTCTGAAAGAAAAAGTAACATTTGTGTGTAATTTTCAGTTGCTTGATATGTTGTTGCACCATGCAAGCTGGCTTCTTTACTACCACTGCACATGTTAAATGATATCTTGTGGGAAAAATATAAAATTATATCTCATAGAAGTTCGGTCATGCATTTCACTCTCTTTAGGACATGTAAACTGTATTAAGCCTCTTAGCATTTGTTTTTCTGGTCAATTAGACATTAGACAAAAGATCAATAAAGTAAGTTGGTGGTGGTATGGTGCTGTCTCAATGATAGTTACTATTTTTCTTAATTTAGATAAAAAATTGGCTGTTTAATTACATAAGAATTTTAGTCCCTGCAATTTTCTTCTCTCTGCTGCAGCTGAATGATCTTTTAGCTGATGGAGTTTTATTTTTTAATTTATTTGGTGAGCAATTTTTTTATTTGTAGGTTATGTTTTTTCTCTATGATTCTCTCTCTCTGCATTTTTTTTGTAAGTTTTTATATCTTAACAGGAGTAAAACAATCCATATTAATGTGGTGCAGGAACTCTGACATGAATGAGGCTGAATTTTCCAAGTTCCATTCTAATGTGAAGCGTGGTGATATTGTTGGGATCACTGGCTTTCCAGGTTCGGTTTACGTCTTTCAGTTTGCTCTAGTATTTCTCGTTTTGTTCTGTGATCAGGGTGGGGGTGCGGGAGTAATTTGTTTTCCCCTTTGGGTTATTGATTTCCTTAATTTTGAGGTTTAAATCAGTGAATTGCCTTTTTCTTAATGTACTTTTTGGTTTTCTAATAAAATTCTCTCTTGCTCTTTATCCACCCCTAGCAAATATACTTGCTCTGAGGAGGGAAGCTTTTGCTGATAGTGAAAAGGTCTTCCTACGTCACATATGGACAGAACTTAGAGCAAAGGAATATTCTGAGGATTGTTGCCTATTAATTTTCTTTCTTCATTAACATGAGATGATTTCGTTTCATTTCGTGCCTTGTAATTCTCTGACATTCCTTCTTAGTAATATGCATAATTACATATTAAATAGCGTTTTTTAAATGAAGTAAATGGCGTCAACCAAGAGGTTAGGAAATTTATGCTTGAGCCTTACATCCTCATAATCATGTCATGTGCAACAATTGCTCTAGAAGTATTTCATATTTAGCAAACATGGAATGGCACATTATCTGTACTTTTGTTTAACAAAGAGGAATAGATGCTTGTAGCGAGGCTTATTTTTTCTGTGTGTGTGTATTTTTTTTTTTAAATTACCATTCACTTAACATGATTGCACTCTGAATAAATTCTCTCTTTTCTTTTCTGTATTTCAGGGAAAAGTAAGAAGGGAGAACTAAGTATTTTCCCGAAGACTTTTATTTTGCTGTCCCATTGTTTCCATATGATGCCAAGGCAAAAATCAGCAGCTGCTGCTGATAATGCAAATGTGAAGGTGAATAGAATTTCCTTAGGTCTTTGATGTTGCTGTGGTTCATATATATTAACATCATTATTTCTTTAATGATATGCAGAAACAAGTGTGGACACCTGGAAGTCCCAGGAATCCTGAAGCCTACATTTTAAAGGATCAGGTGTTTTTTTTTGAAGCTCTTGCTTTGTTCTCTTAACTCATTTATGTGCCATACACGTGGTTAGGAAATCATCCCTCTGTTTGTGTGTTACCCCCCTTTACAAGTGTATATAGTTGGCTGCATAGCAATTGGAATATATTTTATATATCTATATTGTAGGAAACAAGATATCGATTACGTCATTTGGATTTGATGCTGAATAATGAGGTTCGAGAAATATTTAAGACCAGGAGTAAAGTTATTACTTACATTAGGAGCTTCCTCAATGACCTTGATTTCTTGGAGGTTTGTTTTCACTCTCAGTGTGCTTAGGCCAACTTCTATTTTCTGCTTTTCCCTTTTCATTGAACTGCTTTGCCTTCCTCTTCAAGGTTGAAACACCAATGATGAACATGATTGCTGGTGGAGCAGCAGCCCGTCCATTTGTAACTCATCACAATGACCTTAACATGAGATTGTTTATGCGAATTGCACCTGAACTCTATCTTAAGGAGCTGGTTGTTGGTGGTTTGGACCGTGTTTATGAAATTGGAAAGCAGTTCAGAAACGAAGGAATAGATTTGACGCATAACCCTGAGTTCACTACGTGTGAGTTCTATATGGCTTATGCAGACTATAATGACTTAATGGAGATTACAGAGAAAATGTTGAGTGGTAAGATTTTGTTGGTTTCTATCCTGGAACATTCTCTTCAAGTTACCTGGTTGATCTCCTAACGTGGTAACCTTCAAATAGGTATGGTTAAGGAACTTACAAGGGGAAGCTATAAAATCAAATACCATGCAAATGGGATAGATAAGGATCCAATTGAGATTGACTTTACTCCACCTTTTAGGCAAGTCTTGTATATTGATGGTTAACAATTGTGGCAATAAGTTGTATTTTTTATTAATTCATTCATTCGGTTGTTGTGATATTTACAGAAGGATTGACATGATAGAGGAGTTGGAGAAGATGGCAGGCCTAAGTATTCCCAAGGACTTGTCCAGTGAGGAAGCTAATAAATATCTGAAGGATGCATGTTTAAAGTTTGACATCAAATGTCCTCCACCTGAAACAACAGCTCGTTTGTTGGATAAAGTAATCTCCTTGTCATTGTTGCATGAATGTCGATTTAATGATTCCCTTTCTGTCAGATTTTTATACTGACATTAAGCATCAGTTGTATTTTACATTTGTCTAAGGGCTAGTTTTATGCCTTGATGCTGATGAGTCCACAAAAAGGAAAGAAAAATGGGAGGATAAAAAGTGTATGCGTGCACTTTACTTCTTAGTCTGTGAAACAAGTGGTTGTTGCCATGATAAAATATAATAATTTTAGTGCAGTTTCAGTTATTAAGCTCTAGCATCTCAATAGGTTAGAATAGTGACATCAAGGAGTCCATGTGCCGTTTGGAAACTGCATGTCTACTCAATTATTGATTATTTGTGTTTTTTTACCTGCACGTATCGTTCTGGATATCTTAATCCATATTGAACTGTATCTTAAGTCTTATGTGATGTTATATTTATCATATTGCAGCTTGTGGGGCACTTCTTGGAGGAAACATGTGTGAATCCTGCATTCATTATCAACCATCCTGAGATAATGAGTCCTTTGGCAAAGTGGCACAGATCAAAACCTGGCCTGACTGAGCGTTTTGAATTGTTTATTAATAAACATGAAGTTAGTCCATGAACTTTCGGTGAATAATTTTGAATTAAACATGTTAGCGGCAATACAATTAACGCTTTATATGTCTCTCACTTTTCAGCTATGTAATGCATACACTGAATTGAATGACCCAGTAGTACAACGCCAGCGATTTGCTGAACAGCTCAAGGTATTGAGATATGATATGCTAATGTTTTGCGCAGAATTGTCTGTTTAGAATGTTTGGCAATTTTTTTCCAAATTATACTGAAGAAATGATTCAAAATATGTGCTCACTTTCAGGATCGGCAATCGGGCGATGATGAAGCAATGGCCTTGGATGAAACATTTTGTACAGCTTTGGAGTACGGTTTGCCTCCAACTGGTGGTTGGGGTTTGGGCATTGATCGGCTGACTATGCTGCTGACTGATTCACAGAATATTAAGGTTCTTGTCTCTCTCTCTCTACGCCCTTTCGTCTTTGCAACCATGCAATGCTTACAGCTTTTAGTGTTTTTGGGTAAACAGGAGGTTCTTCTCTTCCCTGCCATGAAACCTCAAGATTGAACATACTAAAGGTTTGTGCTCTCACCTCATCTGAGTGAAAGATTCTTTTATAAAAGTATCGTGCGTCAAAAATCTGGCCTTCAAGTAATGTGTTTTTTACCGCATTAGTAGCTTTTTCGTCCAGTGAAGTAAGGATTTCACTCTATAAAATGTATATCCACTGAGTACGTTTTTGTTTTTGGTTTCAGTTTTGACTTGTGTTTGGGAATTGAAGTTGAAGAGAATGATATGGACGAAAATAGGAGAAATGAACATGAGGAATTAAAAGTGATGTTGGCTATTATTTATTTAAATTCATATGCGCAGAGGCGATCCTAATTTTTTGAGACTTTGAACGAATGTAAGATCTGTAAAAATTACTTGACGTTGCCATTTTGAAGTTTTAATTTGTTGATACAAGGCGTGTTCTAGTTATTCTCATGCTTGTTAACATGTTATAATTTAGTCTTCCTGCGGAGGAACCCGTTTATATATTTGAATAGAACATATTGCTTGGCTTTCCTTTCTGCCAGAAATATATCATGGTTTTTACTCCATCTTCACGAAGCTCATGTTACGTTTTTTTCTTGGTGCCACGAAATAACATTGTTCCGGAAGTGAAGTCAATGGCAGGGAAATTATAATTATAAGTAATTATAACAAGTGTTTTACATTGTAATTACTTAAAAGTTACTTGAAATTGGATTACACATTTACTTATATTTAGGGAAATTGTGGCATAGACTCTCCTCACTTTTGATTTAAACCTCTTCTACTTAAGTAGCTTTAAGCATGTTGGTCTTCCAAAAAAAAGCAAGAATTTAAATATGAGTATCCAAACTTTCTGGCTCAGCTTGTCTATACAATAACTAATCAAATTTTAACTCTCGAGTATAAGTTTCTTTTAGGTTCATCAGGTTGACTTCATTTTCTCTGACCACGATGTTTTGGTCTCGTTAGGATTAAGAGTCTTAGATGCCAAAATGGTTTCACTAGGTATTCATTTTTTAATTAAATTTATAAAATGTCTAGACAAACACGAAGTCATTTATTCATCCAACACATTTAAACAAAAATAATAAATTGCAACTTCAAACTTAACAAGCATTTTCTCTATTCCAATTTTATCGTATACGAGACCTTTTCTTTTCAACTTTTCACAAATATTTAACTCATATATGAAAGAGCGTATAAGCAAAAATATAGTTTAATAATCTTAATATAAAATTCAGGAATTCAATTAAAACTTAATATATAAATTTAAATGACCAACAAAAAGACGAGACAACATCATCATGTATTACAAAATTGCTTGGTGATTTGTGCCAGAAACAAACCACTCCTCAAACTGTAACGAATATTATATATTTATGATAATTTATAAAAATAATTATGATAATATAATAATAACAAGAGGGCTTAATCAACTAATAAAAATAAAGCCAGCCGCCTATTTTGACATCATAGGAATCATATTGGATAGTCAAATCATCAAGGTTATAATATGATATGATAGTGCCAAGTGAAATTTAAAAATTGTTACTTTGTATGCATTTGAGTTGCAACTTCAAGAGTTTTCCCACCATTTGCATTTAATTAGTAGCTTTGATTTACTACTCGTATTATTTTTAAATAAATATTCTTCTTCTGCAGTTAAATTCCCAACAATATTGATATTCATACTTCATATATTAAAATTTAACAGATTTTTTTTAAAAAAAATTCATCCAATTAATAAATCGCGCTTACAATTTTTTTTTTTTTTATTGTAAGATCGACGTGAAGACGTTTTCTTACAGGTGAAGGCAGTTTCAACTTCAATCCATTGTCAGTGGTAAGGTAACGGGTGAGCTGATTTTGCTGCGGAGCGCGCTCTCGTTCCCTGTCGTCACAGAATCGTTTCGGTGTCTCGGCCTCGACTATGGCAACTTCATCGGAACAGCCGGTTCCCTCCTCCGGCGAAACCGTTAGCAAAAGTTGAGTGCTACTGAACCCTATCTTCTCGTAATTTGGATTTATCTTCTTGCTTGATGTGGTTTCATGGCTTTCCTTACAGTGCATTGAAGCGTGAACTCAAGAACAAGCAGAGGGAAGAGGGAAGAAAGCGCCAAGAGGAGAAGGCCAAGAAGGTACTCCTTTTTTCTGGAAGCCAGAAATTTGGAATTATTTCTCTTCTTCTGGATGATTTTGATTACTGCTTCTGTGATATGCTCTTAACTTAAAGTACGATTCTTAGGAGACGCTTTGTTGGATAGTTGCTCCAATAGTATTCTTAGACATGCCAGAATATTATGTGATCATGCCTTTGCATTTTAATAGTGGATCTGCTAATTAGGACATCTTAACACATGAATAAAGTTTATGTTGTATTTTTAGGCAGCTGAAATGCAAAGTGCCCAATCTAATAAAGCTGCATCTGCTGATGATGAAGATATGGACCCAACGGTAAAGTTTTAATTTGCTCGTCACTACGCATTTCCAAATGCACTATCTATGAAACCTTCATTTGTTTTCCCGGCAGAAATACCTTGAGAATCGGCTGAAGTATCTTGCAGCTGAGAAGGCTGAAGGAAAAAACCCTTATCCACACAAATTTGTTGTCTCTATGTGTATCAGTGCGTACATTGATAAATATGGGGGAATGGGCAATGGGGAGCATCTTGAGGACATCTCTGTGTCTTTAGCTGGTAATGACATTTTTATTTTCATTGTCATCTTCTTATGTGTTTTTGATGCTTTATGTATTGATGTATGGATTCTACATATTCTGTGTTTCCAGGACGAATCATGCAGAAACGGTCTTCAGGTGCAAAGCTAGTCTTTTACGATCTGCATGGTGGCGGTTGCAAGTTCCAGGTTATGGCTGATGCAAGGCATGTAACGTTTTATCCTTCACTTCAGATCAAATATTTTGAGAAGTGAGAAAGGCACAAGACAGTAAATTCTTGATAGCCATCCTTGATTTATGAACGCATTTGTTAATGACTCGTCTTGGGATGAAGGTAGTGTAATGTACTGAACGGAGCCGTCTCAATAATAGTAACTATTTTTCTGAATTTAGATAAAAAAATTGGCTATTTAATTCCATTAGAATTTTAGCCCTCGCAATTTTCTTCTTCTCTCTCCTGCTGTCGAATGATCTTTTAGTTGATGGAGTTTCTATTTTTAATTCATTTGGTGGGAAATTTTCTTATTTGTAGGTTCTTTTTTTCTCTATGGCTCTCTCTCAATTTTTTTATATCTTAACAGGGCTAAAACAGTCCATATTACTGTGGTGCAGGAACTCTGACATGGATGAAGCTGAATTTTCCAAGTTCCATTCTAATGTGAAGCGTGGTGATATTGTTGGTGTCACTGGCTTTCCAGGTCGGGATACAATGTCTTTCAGTTTGCTCCAGTATTTCTCGTCTTGTTTTGCGTTGGGGGTAGGAGAGTAATTTGTTCTTATTTTTGGGTTATTGAGTTCCTTAGTTTTGAGGTATAAATTCAGTGGATTGCCTTTTTATTTCTATTTGGTTTTTTATTCCCTCTTATTCTTTATGCTCCCCGAGGAAATATACTTGCTCTGAGGAGAGAAGCCTTTGCTGTTATTGGAAATGTCTTGGGACGTCACATAGGAACAGAATTCAGAGCAAAGGAATATTCTGATGATGGTGTCCTATACTCCTATTAATTTTCTTTCTTCATTAACATGAGATGGTTTCGTTTCATTTAATGCCCTGTAATACCCTGACATTCCTTCTTAGTAATGTGCATAATTACATATTAAATAGTGTCTTCTAAATAAGTAAATGGTGTCAGTTAAAGGATAGGAAAGTTATGATTAAGCCTTACTGTTAAGACATCTTTATAATCATGTCAAGTGCAACAATTGCTCTGAAAGTATTTCCTATTTAGAAATCATGGAAGGGCACGATATCTGTCCTTGTGCTTATTGAAGAGGATTAAATGCTTGTAACCAGGCTTATTTTTCTGTGTTGTTTTTTGTTTAAAAAATTACAATTCACTTAACCTGATTGCACTCTGAATAAATTCTTATTCTTTCTTTTTTTATTTCAGGGAAAAGTAAGAAGGGAGAACTAAGTATTTTCCCCAAGACCTTTATATTGTTGTCCCATTGTCTCCATATGATGCCAAGGGACAAATCTGCGGCTGCTGCTGATAATGCAAATTTGAAGGTGAATATAATTTCCTTAGATCTTTAATGCAGCTGAGGTTCATATATATTAACATAATTTTCTCTTTTATGATATGCAGAAACATGTGTGGACACCTGGAAGTCCCAGGAATCCTGAAGCCTACATTTTAAAGGATCAGGTAATGTTTTAAGCTCTAGCTTTGTTCTTTTATCTCCTTTTTGTGCCATACTCAGGGTCAGGAAATCTTCCTTCTCTGTGTTTGTACTTTGTATAGGTGGCTGCATAGTATTTGAATATATTTTGTATATCTCTTTTGTAGGAAACAAGATATCGACTGCGTCATTTGGATTTGATGCTGAATAATGAGGTTCAAGAAATATTTAAGACCAAGAGTAAAATTATTTCTTACATTAGGAGGTTTCTCAATGACCTTGATTTCTTGGAGGTTTGTTTTCACTCTTAGTGTGCTTAGGCCAACTTCCTTTTGTTGGGTTTTCCCCTTTCATTTACCTGCTTTGCCTTCTTCAAGGTTGAAACACCAATGATGAACATGATTGCTGGTGGAGCAGCAGCCCGTCCATTTGTAACTCATCACAATGACCTTAACATGACATTGTTTATGCGAATTGCGCCTGAACTCTATCTTAAGGAGCTAGTTGTTGGTGTTTTGGACCGTGTTTATGAAATTGGAAAGCAGTTCAGAAACGAGGGAATAGATTTGACGCATAACCCTGAGTTCACTACATGTGAGTTCTATATGGCTTACGCAGACTATAATGACTTGATGGAGATTACAGAGAAAATGTTGAGTGGTAAGATTTTGTTGATTTCTATCTTGGAACATTCTTTTCAAGTTACCTTGTTGATCTCCTGACGTGGAAACCTTGAAATAGGTATGGTTAAGGAACTTACAAGGGGAAGCTATAAAATCAAATACCATGCAAATGGGATGCATACGGATCCTATTGAGATTGACTTTACTCCACCTTTCAGGTAAGTCTTGTATATTGATGGTCAAGAGTTTTCTCAATAAACTGTATTTTTTATGTTTTGATTCATTTGGATGTTCTGATATTTACAGAAGGATTGACATGATAGAGGAGTTGGAGAAGATGGCAGGCCTAAGTATTCCCAAGGACTTGTCCAGTGAGGAAGCTAATAAATATCTGAAGGATGCATGTTTAAAGTTTGAGATCACATGCCCTCCCCCTGAAACAACAGCTCGTTTATTGGATAAAGTAATCTCCTTGTCATTAAGCATCAGTTGTATTTTACATGCGTGTAAGGGATAGGTTTATGTCTTGATGCTGATGAATCCACAATTAAAGAACATTATAAGAATTCAAATATTGGAAGGAATATTTCTTCTGCTGTATTTTGGATCTGAAGATGATATAGGTTAGATATTTGCCCAAAAGTAGTCAATACATTCTTTCCTGCCACCATGAAAAAGAAAAGGAAACAAAAATAGGGGGATAAAAAGTGTGTGCATTTTACTTTTTAGTCTGAAACAAGTGGTTGTTGCCATGATAAAATATGATAATTTTATTACAAAAATTTTCAATTATTAACCTCTAGCATCTCCACACTAAAATTGTGACATCAGGGAGTCCACGTGTGTTTGGAAACTGCATGTCTATTATTGCTTATTTGTCTTAATCCATATTGAATTGTATCCTAATTCATATCTGATGCTATGTTGATCATATTGTAGCTTGCGGGGCACTTCTTGGAGGAAACGTGTGTGAATCCTACATTTATCATCAACCATCCAGAGATAATGAGTCCTTTGGCAAAGTGGCACAGATCTAAACCTGGCTTGACTGAGCGTTTTGAATTGCTTGTTAATAAACGTGAAGTTAGTCTGTGAACTTTTGGTGAATAATTTTGAATTGAACATGTTAGCGGCAATACAATTAATGCTTCATATGACTCTTACTTTTCAGGTATGCGATGCATACACTGAATTGAATGACCCAGTAGTACAACGCCAGCGATTTGCTGAGCAGCTCAAGGTATTGAGATATGATATACTAATGTGTTGCGCAGAATTGTCTGTTTAGATTGTTTGGCATTTTTTGTTTCAAATTATGCTGAAAAAATGATTCAAATTATGTTCTTTGAATTTCAGGATCGGCAATCAGGTGATGATGAAGCAATGTCCTTGGATGAAACATTTTGTACAGCTTTGGAGTACGGTTTGCCTCCAACCGGTGGTTGGGGTTTGGGCATTGATCGGCTGACCATGCTGCTGACTGATTCACAGAATATTAAGGTTCTTGTCTCTCGCTCCCTCCCCCTCTTTTGTCTTTGCAATCACTCGCTGCTTACGGCATTTTATTTATTTGGGTACACAGGAGGTTCTCCTCTTCCCTGCCATGAAACCTGAAGATTGAACATACTAAAGGTTTGTGCTCTCACCTCATATGAGTGAAAAAAAATCTTTTATGAAAGTATTGTGCTTCTAATTCTAAAGATTACCCCTCCTTAATTGCAACAAGTTAGCATGTTTTCAATTTCGGGATATTCTGATTGTTACTTTCGAAAATTACACAGTTACACATTTTTGTACAAGTTTAAGGATATCAAATACCACTTCTTAAGAACCTTGACAATGGTTAACTTTACCCTATAATCGAGATAAGAGGGAGTATAGATATGTGGGTGGCTTAAAATTGAGGAATGAATCATGAATATGAATCATTCTGTGTGACTTATAAATGAAATAGCTTTAATAAGTGATTTATACTGTTTTTTGTGTTAAAAATTATAAAAAAACTATTTAAATGTCATATTATGCATTTTTATTTTGCTCCACTATGTGATTTATACATAAATATTTTATTTACTTGTGGATTAGTGTTTTTTATGTAGATATATAGAGCCTAACAAAAATTCTTCTGTTTTTTTTTTTTAAATTATTTAGAAGTCAGGTCATTTTCAGATTCAAAGCTTAGACCTCCGGCTCTGTGGCGCTCGTATTGCCCCAGGCAAATCAAAGACCTCTTTTTCTTTTTCTTTTTATAACAATAAATGGCCTTGTTTATATATATGGCTTTTTAGGTCCAAGGGTAGCTCTGCCAAAAATATCTTTTGCATTTACACAAACTCTCCTCAAGGCCTAAGCCCTAATCATTTGGATCAACGCATGCCATGTCGGTAATCAATGACCATTTTTTTTGTTGCCCACCCGGTTCACCGGAGCTTTGTCCCGATTATATCCGGATCCGACCCGCGTCGTATACGTAGCTATGGTGAGTGAGTCTCCTAACGGGGATTTTTTGTATACTGACAAAGCTCAAACTTGAGACTTCATTTAAGTGATACTGAGCCGCTTAGCATTCGGACTAATCCTGTTGGTCAACGACCATTTTTCATTTATGATGGACAAACATTAATGATCAAAGTGCAGTTTAATTCCTCAGACCCAAAACAAAATTGCAGCTAAAACCCAATTTTATTTTATTTTTGGTTACAAGCTAAAACCCAATTAATACCACGATTAGTCGATTAATTTGACGTTGACTACGATTTGGACTTTTTTTTGCCGGAGACTATAATGTAGACTTAATCTCCAGGAAATCTAATGTATATTAATCTAAGTTACTAAATTTATAAAAATCCAACGGCCATTAGGTAAATTAGTAATGTAATAAATAAAGTGTCAGAATTCTTTTTTGGGCGCTTAGCGATCTTAAAAGTCAATTATAGACACTAAGGAAGAAGTAAAAAATCACTTTATTTATTATATATAACAAGACAAATAAAAATACTGAAGTTATTAAATTGTCTTTGTTATTTCTACGAATAGCAATCTTAGTAATTCCGTGGCTTTGCCAAATGCTTATGTTGTAAGGGTTAATTCCTTCATTATGATTAATGAATATAAAATTCCCTTGTGTGAAAAAGATTTACAAATTGGAACAAGAGAAAAAAAATTCATAATCATCATAATAAGAATATTTTCCACTATGAAGATAATGAAAGATCAACTACCTCATTGAATGAAAGATATATGAATCAATGATTGTTTAATGACAAATAGAGATAACTTTATTTTTTGGTCGCCCATGATAGTATGAAAAGAAAGATATTTTACATAGAACACTGAAAAACAAAATACAACTCAAACAACCCAAACAAAGAACAAAACCAACAACTCAGTATCGAAAACCAACCCAAACCCAAACTGAAGGAAGTCGTGCTAGATCTGTTATTTATGACATGTATCTTGATAAACTGTGTGACTTAGTGGATACAGATTATTTAGGATTAAATTCTTAGTAGTTTAATTTATTTTATTTCTAGGCTTTAGCCCTCTTTTGTATAAAAAAAAACATAGAGAAACAAAAAAATTATAAGAAAAGCTAAAAAAATAAAAAAATTAATTCGCAGGTTGTTATGTTTTAGGAAAAATTAAAAAAAAATATATCATTTAAATTTTAAAATTCTAAATTAGAAATTATTATAAAAATATATTGTTATTTATTTTATAAGAATAATTAATAGTTTATAAAGTGTAATAAACAAACTGATTTAGAATTTTAAAATTCAAGTGTTAGTTTTTTTTGTTTTTTTTTTCTATTTTTATCTAAATTATGAATTATGTTTCTATAATTTATTTTATTTGAATCAGGCCTTATCATTTGATCTATTAATTTTTAATTTATAGACTTTATGAATTTTTATTTATAGAAACGAGTCTTAAAATAGTGTTACATGAAACAATGGAGATTTCATAAAATTCGTAAAATTTTATAAATAGTTAAGTGGCATTCAATCTCTTAAATATTTTTCTAATAGCACTTAATATCTTAAAGTAATTTTTAACATATACTATTATAAAATATTTTTAAATAGCACCCAATATTGTAAAATAATTTATATTACATTCAGGATCCTAAAATATTTTTTTATTAGTATTCAGCATTCTAAATTTAAGGTACTCATTGCTATTAAAGAATATTTTAAGGTTAAAATTGTATTAAAAATTATTTTAAGATACTAAATCGTACTAAAAATATATTCTACGGTGCTAGATACACTAAAAATTATGTTAGGATACTAATTGCTACTAAAAAAATTATTTATGTCTAAATGCAACTTAACCCTTCTATAAATTAAAATTAACAATGTTTAAAAGTTTTTTTTTAATAATTCAATGAAGAATGACTATAATGAATCAAGCTACAAGGGTCCAATATAAATAAAATAAACTATAGAACCTAATTTAAAATTGAGGTAAATTATAAGGATTAACAAATTATTTTAAAAAAAAAAACTATAACTAAATAATGTAGCAGCCAATTCCTAATACTCCAAAAAACCTACAAAACAATAAGAAGGGGTAGTAAATAAAAAATATTTATAAAATTTTGATACTCATATATTTAGTTTCATATGATAAACTTATTTTAAAAAAAACTAAACTATCCCACATGCCCTGCAGGATCCTCACTATATACAATTCAATAAAAATAAAACACAATCAACTGAATCAAGCAGCCAATATAAATGGTTTTTTTTTTTTTTTGGCAAAAAGCATTACTTCATTCCATCAAAAAAGTCTTCAACACAAAAAAATTGAAGAGCAGCCAACATAAATGGTTGGTTGAGTTTGAAGATGAAGATATTGGTATGGCTTTTTTTTAGCACAATTGAATTGAATGCTTGAATTGGAATTGAATGAACCATCAGATAGATGAGGACGTAGACAAAGAGTTAGTGGAATATTGATTGATAAAGACAAACAGAACCAGAAAAAAAAAACAGTGGATGCTATGTGCTTTGCACTTTCCTCAAAATTCATATCTCATTCAATTAACTCTTCAATTATTAATGCATCATTTTCATCACCCTCCTCTTTCTACTCCCATTTCTTTACCTATAAAGATCAATTAATTATTAATAAACTGTGCGCATATATATATATCACTATGGTCCCATTATAAGTTATTTATAGAAGAATATTAAATGAGAAATAACTTATTATTAATTTTTACCTATTTAATTTCTGTTGGAAAATGAGAAATATGAGAAAAATATAAATAGAGAGAAAATTTTAATAAGGATAAATTTAATTATTTTTATTAATTTAATACATATTTCTGAGTTGTAAATATGAAGTGGTACGTATGTATATGTATATCCATACATAGATATAATTAAGAATCTTCCAAAGTTAAAAGACGATGAGCAGAAAAAAGGAGATGAGGGAGACAGAAAAGAGTGGGCACAATAGAATCGATCACCTTCAAAAAACATTGTTGACAACCCCTTCAAATCAGTCAATATTTCTGACTTCCCCTTTTGTACAATATTTGCATTGTTTGGAAATATTCTAATATATATGATAATGATTCTTTATAAATATTCTAATTGCAATAATGGTAATAAATTAATAATGCAATCTTAGGTTGAATTTGGATGAGGATCTTTCATAGTGGAAGACATGCTTGAATTCCATTCTTCAACTATTTCAATCCATTTGCGCAGTCTCCTTGTGTGGACAACCTTTTCATCACACTTTATTTCACTTTTTCTTGAGATTTATATAATTCTTTAGTTTTTTCCATTTTCAAAAATATATGAGGAGGACCCACAAATTTGGACCAACTAATCAATTATGCACATTTTCCTGTGCCCAAAAGGAAATGTACGACATTTTATTTAATATATTAGTGTTATCTTATACCTATAATGTTAAATTAAAAAAATAAAAGGAAAAAACCTAACAATTTGCTTTACCAGTATGAACTATCATCACTACTCTTTTATGTTAATAGACTGTTGCATCAAGGAAAATATTCTAGTTGGCTAAACAAAATATTATTTAGGGTTAAGTTGTATCCAACATTATAAGGTATTTTTTTCTAGTAATACTTAGTATCACAATTTTAAGGTCCTTATCACTACTAAGAAAAATATTTTAAAAAAAAATCATATAAAAAATTACTTTAGAATATTAGATACAGTTAAAAAAATACTTTAAAATATTAAATATATTAAAAATTAGTTTAAAATATTGAGTGCTACTAAAATAATATTTTAAGGTATTGAATGTATAAAAAATAATTAATTTATAATATCAAATATTACTGAAGAAATATTTTAAAGTACTGGATATAATTTTAACTCTATTATTTAATATAAACTTACTCGCCTAGATAAATATATTTCTTTCTTTCTTTATTTTATTCATTTCTTTATATGATAATTTCATCATATGAGCTTAATTCTATTTCGTTCGGACATAAATATGGCTAACCACTAAGTCATTTCATCCACTTGGATCCACATCTGTACCTAAATATTGAGTCCCGTATTCAAATAGCTTAAGTATGTTTTTTTTTCTGTTACTCAAATAGCTTATTCAAATTATTGTCTATAAATTTAGCTGGCAAAAAGATATGACATACGATTATTTAGAGCGTGTTCGATTTTTGGGGAGTACTACTTTATTGTGATTCTAGTCGCAACGTTTAGGGATGTATCCTAGCTTATAGGTGCCTAGGTTTATGTCTGAAGGTAATAAACGGCTCGCCCTGCCCGATATTGGTATCGCCTAGGAAGAAAGGAGATTTCATCCTACCTTTAGATCGTAGGTAAGCTCAACCCCTTTCTAAAAATTTTGTTATGACAAAAAAAAAAAAAGCTTTTAAGTATGTTGGTCTTTGAAAGAAGTTTAAATATGAGAATCTATAAGGCCCGACTCAACATGACTATAACTAATTAAATCTCAGCTCTGATACCCTTGTTACATCCAATAATTGAATATAATATTCCTCCCTCTATATATCTTGTTTAATTTATAGATAAATTTTTTTAGTCTACCTTGTTTGGAAAAGTGAATGACGTTTCAAACCCAAACAATCAAGTACACAGAAGAAATGGTTTTGATTGACAGCTTTGTTTGCTAATGCATATCATATGAATGAATGAATTAATTAGAACCCAATTTCCCTTTCACATTATTAAAAATTAGGTCTATAGTGGATCTCCGAATATATTAGGATTAGAATTGGCAAGTGGGAACGAAAAAGATAACGTTGTGTGCAAATGGGGCGTTCAAAGAGAAAGTGGATAAATTAATATCATGCAAAGTTGTCACATAATTGACCATAATTTGCATAAATTAACAATAAAAAATACGTATGAATGTGAATTAATTAACTAAATCATGGAGGCGTACACTACTAACCTTGCTGCCCAAAAAAACTTAACTTCGTAGAAATTTTACTATCGGTTAATACCAATACCAAATAGACACATGCAGGAAGAATCCTCCAATGAATTGCTTATGGGAATAAAAAATGATTTAAATGAAGTGACATGGTAGTTAATTAATTATTACTAAATAAAAAGAAATAAGTGCCCCATGATTTAAGTATGATAAGATGTTCCCTAATAAATATTACAAATATTTGTATTAGTTATTTGTTGGCTTATTGCCGTGTAAACTAGTAGATACTTATTATTAATCGAATCTTTAATATAAGACATATTTTATATTATAAATTATATTAGAGGAATATTATTTTTTTTACAACACAGAGAATTAATTTAAGTCGGATTGAATCCCAATGAGACGGATGTTTTCTTTTTATTCATAGCATTTAACAAAGAAAATACGGAGAATCAACATAAAATTAAGCATAATCATTGATTAAGTGCATATCATCAATGTCAATTAATAAATAAAACCACTGATCGCATGTGTGCCAAGCAACCTGAAATTGTTACATGGCCAATTTTAGTCAAACCTCTTTCTTTTTCAGTTTGGTGTATATAAAACCAAAATTGAATTGTAAGGTTGAAGGCTCTTTTGATTCATTACTATTATCATTTTCTCATTTTCAAGGATTCTCCTATACATAAATAAAAAGGACAAACTAGTAGCTTCGCTAATAGGCACCACAATTCTCAGCTTTGACGACTATTTTGATTACTTTTAATTCTTTTTAAGATTAATCTTATCATGTTGAGATAATCACTCCTCATTTTCTATTTACCAAATTGCATTTATTAATTTATTATAAGTCATGCTTTCAACTATGACGCAATCTCGTAGTATTTTAAACTTGTTCTTAGTAGGGGTGATATTTTCATTCACAGCCTAAAATAATTTTGAACTTGATCGAAATGACCAAGAAAAAGACGAAAAAACAGCATCGTGTATTTTAAAACTATGCTTCTGACATTTGTGTTTTTTGGTATAATTTTTTTTAGAAAGAATTAGACTCACCCACAATTTAAGGTAAAACGAAATCTCTATTCTTCCTAAACAATACCAATATTAGTTATAGAATACGTTTGTGACATTTGTCCAAAAAACAAGCAGATTCTCATATTATAACGAAATATCATTTATCTATAATTTTAGAGACCTGATTAAAAATAAGATGAAGTTATAAAATATAATAAAAAAAATATACAAGTGAAAATATAAGAGCCTGATTAAAATAATTTGAAACAATAGGGGCCTCTAGACTAATTTTTCCTAAAAATAACTATAATATAATAATAACAACTAATAGAAATAAAGCGTGCAATTGACATCATAGGGATCATATTGAATAGTGAAGTCAATGTTATAGTATAATAGTGCCATTATTGTCCGATGAGTTGAACTTCATGGTATAAAACCTTAGTTAATTTCCAATACAGTAATCAAATTAAGTTAGAAATATATATTATTAATTATATACTCGGAAATTGTAAAACGTAACGTACAAACATTTCGAAATATTTTTTGATGTGTGAGTGTGTATTAATCAAATAATTTAGTCTACCAATGCAACAAAAGACTTTGAGATTAATTAATAGGTATATTGGGGACTAAGTTTCATAATTAGTTGCTCCAGAAGCAACTGAACACATTCAAACTGACACATAACTGAATTTTTGGAGTATTATTTTAAAACAAATTAAAGAGAGACTCAGTAAAAAAAACACTAATGTTTAAGTCTATTAACTAATTGGTTGAAAAAATAATTTATTTGTAAAAAAAAAAATTAGTTGGGGTGTGTTGGGGCTGTGAGCACATGCAAGGTCACATATTTGTCTTTGATAGGCCAGCTAATTTAGTTAATTAATTAATAATCTGATATTAAAATTTACAAAATTCTCACACAATTATTATTCAAGACAAAATTAGAAATGGCTCTTACTTGTAAAATGAAGAAGGTCGTTTCACAGTATTTTTATTAGCAATTTGTTTTAGTTGTCCATCCCTTGGTATTTGTATGATTGATTTTTTGTTTTTTTAAAACATGTAGGTCAGACTTATTTTTTATCTAATATTATTTATATTGTCTCATACCAAATTTGATTGAGAAAGTTGGAAAAAAAAAACAGAGATCATGATATAAATTATCCATTTTTAACGTAGCATTGACGCAAAATTGAAAAGAACACAGTTTTGTTCTAAGTGAATTATCCAAGAAATTATTTAGACAAACTCACAAAAATACAATTTTAGTCCTATAATTTTACATAAAATTTTATTTTAGTTCTTTAATTTTAAAAAAATATTTTTCAATCCTCTAATCCTAACATCATTAACAAAAAAAAAACTTGGTATTAAAATTTTAAATATTTACAAAATATTCTCAAATGTTAACATATTAATTTTAATTTTAAAAAATAATAATGATTGACACAAAAAATTATCATTTGAGACTAATAATATTAGGGTTAAAATACTTTCTAAATGGCCAAATATGTGTATGTATCATATAGAAGTTTTTTTTTTTATTTCGGTTTGACTCATGAATACGACTCAGTTTTATTTTATGTTTTAAAGAATCAACATTAATTTATAATACAGCAATTTAACTATTTAATTAATTCAACAGTGAAAGTGAGATAGTGATTAAAAATTCATTATTTTTTTATTCAAGAGAACAATGATTCCTCTATAATAACGTTGAATATATATATATATATATATTAGTTATAATTGTTTTGACGATTATTAGATTAATGTCTTTACTCAATTGTATTCAGTCGATGACGTGGAAATCATTTGTTTGTTTAATGATGAGTTTGATCAATAATGTAGGCATGCTGCTTATTATCAAAGCTAGATGATGAGGATGGCGAGCACGCACGCACCCACCCAGCATTTTAAATGAAAATATCTTAATTAATACCCTCTTTTCAATTTCTCTCTGAAGCTGGAATTTTGCAACTTTTCTTTCCCAATTGCCTACAAAATCTTTCGTTTTCACAACTTTTTAGCCAAACACTTGTTGAAAATACATCATACTCTAGGTGTCAAGTTGCCTTACTCTAGGTTAAACGGTTGTTTATCCTCTTATTAATCAAAAAGTTCATGGTTAAATTTTTACCTATCTTCATCTGCCAAGGTTTAACCTATCATCGACAGGAGTTCTAGTAGCCAATAGTAGTTGGCGGTGGGATTATTTTTATTTTTTTTTCTAGTTAAGAATATTTTGATAAAGGTATATCAAAACTTATTTAATGTCAAAACTTATCAAATTTCTCGATAATTTAATGATTTTTACAGATTTTGGAGTATTTTAAGGCCATATATGGGACCTTATCCAATGATAATGGTGAAGGGTTAAACTAAGTTAGAGACATTCAATTAATGGAAACCCACATTATTCTTATATATATCTAAATGGTATCATTAATTACCAATTAAACTCACTACTTTTTCATAACCATTATTATTTGACTGATGCTAAATTGCACCATTAAAATAAGTACCACGAATTCTGTAATGTTGTATGCCATAGAAGCTATTATAATTCAAACGTCTCTTATTGCATATTGATGAATTGAATGAACTAACTCAAAAATGGCTTTTCACTACCGCTAAACGCTAAAAGACGTACGGTGCGTCTCATATTGACATGATAATATAATAAAATTAAGCATATCGCGTTCAATAATCGTATTAAAAAGGTGTTTTTTTTATAGATATTTAAATAATAAGTAATTAAGATGAGGACATGAAGGAGGATATGTGAGTTGGCGAGTACGCAGCCTCTTTGGCAATTGCCAATTTGAAGTTTTAAATAAAATAATAACTGGGGAAGGGATGAGTACGAAAAAAAAATTGAAATTAATTAAATTGGACTAAGGAATTGGTCAATAATTGTACATTCAGAAAAAGGGGGAGGGGGATTGTGTATGGAATATTAGAATTTATTTTTATTTATTTATTTATTTATTTTATTCTAATTATAGCAGATACAGTCAGCTTATAATTATAAAGAATGATAAATTTAAGCCTTGAATGACTTGTTAACATTGAGGAATCCCCTAACTCGAAAGTCAAATCCTAGCATATCTAATCTATGATTGGATTTTGAAATATTTAAAATATGAATATTTTTCATTAGTCTTATGAGAATAAAAAATTTAAGGAGAGGTAGAGAAGTTAGTATTTTATACTATTATATTTTTTTAATATACAAATATATTTTTATTAAAAATAATTTTATTTAAGATATTGCTAAACATATTTTTTTTAACAATAATTTAAATCTTATGGCTCGTTTGGATAGGCTTTAAAAAAAGACTTTTAGAAAAAAAAAATTTTAGATAGATTTTAGAAAATGACTTCTGGTAAAAAAAATGGTTATGAATAAATGAGTGTTTGAATAGTTATTATTAGAAAGATTTTTATAATTAATAAATTATTAGAAATAATATGATATAAAAAAAAATCTCTCTGTGTTTCCTGTTCTTCTCTCTCTTCTTCCTCTCTCATTCTAACAACCCACAACAACGATGAGACGATGGACTATAAGGACCCACGAGACCGACCACAACGCAGACCAGGCAACCCATGACACCGACCACAACAATGAACTATGACGACCCATAAGACGTACTATAGTGACAAACCATGACAATAGAAAAAAATAATTTTTATTAAAAATAATTTTATTTAAGATACTGTCAAACATATCTCTTTTAAAGATAATTTAAATCTTGATTTATTAATTTACAAGTGATTAACTTCTTCCTCTGTTATTTTGCTCCGGTAGAGTGGGGCCCATGGGAAAGAAGAAGCATGTTTGAGTTTTGATTGGAAAATATGAAAATGCGATGTTTCGTTTGGGTCTAAACATGTTCCGCCAGGTGGCCTCTATTATTATGTCCCTCTTACGTCATCACCCCCGTGACCCCTCAAATGCTGCTCACCTTATTCCTATTTTTCGACCCTATTTTTCTTTAAAAAAAATATTAAGTTCATATTAATTGTTATTACATGTAGCATTAGCATGTAAATACAAATTAATGACAAAAGATAACTATTAAAAACGAGGAAAAATTAATTATTTGATCCTCTTAATTATAATATAATCTTTAAACTTTAATTTAGTATAATTTAACTCTTATAATTTTAACTTAGTTAAACTTTAATTAGGTGTAATTCAGTACATATAATTTAGTCATTTAGAACAATAGTCTCCAATTTAAAAAAAAAACACTTTAATTTGGCAAGGTTCTTGTGCTTAATTTTAAATGAGTCAAAATTATAATAATCGAATTGCTCTAAATTAAAATTTAATATTAGTTATAACCAAATTAATACTATAGTGATCGGATAATTAATTTTTCCTAAAATTAATTACTGGCCACTTCGTTGATGGCTAACAATTATTGATAAATTTTTTTTTCTAGTATAACAAAATTTGAGGTGAATTAGGTCTCAAGTTTACTAATCAGTGTATATCTTTAAACTAAAAAAATATGTACAAATATATTTATAGATCGTCTATCCATAAAATTTATATATCGGCAGTGTAATTTAAACTCACGATCTTATGAGTTATAATCAAACTCTTTATTAACTATATCAACTTTTATTCTCTAATAATAATTTTGCAATGAGATAAAAATATTAGAAGAGAAAGTATGTAAACTTTATAATAGGGTAAGAAACTTAGGGTCAATAGGGTAACAAGTATTTAATCATTCTACCTAGTCAATTAGAGTTTATACTGATAATAAAAAATAGATTCTTATCTTATAAGGATGTGAATTCGATTCTTATTATTATTATAATAATTTATTTAGTAGGCGATCTCGTAAATCTCTTATAAAAATTCTATGAGCTCTAGAGCTATGCTTTGAGTAGAGGATTTTTGTCGAACCTAATTATATTTTTTTTATAAAAAAATAATGCTATTTAAAATATGAATTTTGACCTTTAATAAAGTACTATTCCTGCAATTTAGTTATGATGATAAATACACCGATGTCAAAATGGGTGGCAACTAAGGGAAGTAGCGACAATTGTAATATTTGACTATATTAACACAAACGCCCAGGCAACAGGCAAGCCCTTCTCGCTTGCTTCTTCCTCTTTCTTCCTCAGACCCCACCTCCCCTGTTTCTTCATTCTTGCTATTCCTATATATTTATAAATATATATCCCTCTCTTCTCAGTTCACAAAATATTCATTATTTTCATCATCATCATCTTCTTCTTCTTCTGGTATTTCCTCTGTTTCATCACCCATGGGGGGAGACAAGGCAATCAGCCTTGAGGAGATCAGGAACGAGGCCGTTGATCTGGTACTTCTCTCTCTCTTCTCTGCTTTACACGAATCACCTCTTAACATAACTCTCCTTCATTGCCTTCTATGCTATGCTACTTAGCTCTTTGCTTGCTACTTTATACTCTGTTTAATCATATCTATCACTGTTTCTGCGAAAGCAGAGGCATGCTCTGTTTCTGAAAAATTCTTCCTTTTTCTGCATAAATTCTTCCATCGATCCCTCACATTGTAAGGAACCCAAAACATGAGAATCGGCTAAACATTGTCGTTTCTGTTAATTCCCTGCTAGATCCCAAACATGTGAGAGACGGATTAAGATAAGAAAAGAAAAAGCAGAGTTCAACAACCAAAAAGAGTTCTATTATACGTTTCATTTCTGTTTCCTCAAGTCGTTGTTGAGGATGTGATTTTAACTTTGGATTCTTGTAATTAAGTTAACTTTATTTATTACCTCTTGGAGACGGAATATGAAGTACTTGAGCCGTGGTACTATAAGATAGCTATAATAACTCTGGCCTTTTCATTCCTGGAAAGAGCCACTTGATTAACCGTCCACGTTCAACGGTCCTGCCTCTGCCTGACACTACAGGGTCCGCTCTTTTATTTGTCCCTTTTGCCCTCAGCCTCTCTACGGACCCACTAGCATTTTGGTCCTTCCATCCCGTCACAATTGTAATTTAACCAAACGGGTATTTTTCAAGCCGCGATCGATTGTTGCGCGTGCACCCAATCACATGGGGGAGAGAGTGGTCTTGTCCCATCTCTCATACGATCTGGCTCAAGAGTCAACGGCTCATCATTGGTTGGCTCGCCTTTTTATGGCTTGTGCCCTATATCCGCATGCGGTTACTAAAATACTGGGGCCTGTTTGCCTGCCCCCCAGAGTTTCATTTTTTTGTTTTTAAGAAGAAAAAGGAAAATTATTATATATATAAGATGAACCCACAAGAAAAAATACAAACTTTTTTGGGCTGGAAGTGGAAATTTTGTTGCAAACACAAAATTTGGAAATCAATTTTATAACTAACAAAGTTAGATGATTAAAAAAAACAAAGTTGGATGATTAAGTTCTTTATGATGTATTGGGTTCGAACATAGAAAATATTTTATTAGAGGAGGTAAAATTTATTTCAATAATTTCTACGTTTTAGGAGGATTCTTGCATGATACTGTCTGTTAAACCCGAAGAATGCAATCTGTGGAGCAGAAACAGAATTGTATCATATGTGCTATATCATATCACAAGTTTCCCTGACTCTGATGTTTTGTGTTTGTGTCACTGTCACTTGGGGAGGAAGATTCAAATGGAAGTCTTGAAAGGAAGCAAATGTTAATTCTTATGTTTCTAATGTTAATTGTTTACAGGAACGTATTCCCATAGATGAAGTGTTTGAGCAATTGAAATGTACCAGAGAAGGTTTGTCCTCAGAGGAAGGAGCCAACCGGCTTCAGATATTTGGACCCAACAAACTCGAAGAGAAGAAGGTCGGTCTGATCGATCAATGGCTCTAATTACTTCTCTAAAAACACAATTTTTTACTTGCCACTGATTCATGAAGCTAATAACTCTACTCAAGAAACTGTTACAGGAAAGCAAATTCCTCAAGTTTCTCGGGTTCATGTGGAATCCTCTGTCATGGGTCATGGAAGCTGCTGCAATCATGGCTATTGCTCTGGCAAATGGTGATGGAAGGCCTCCAGATTGGGAGGACTTTGTTGGTATTATATGTTTGTTGTTGATCAACTCCACCATCAGTTTCATTGAAGAAAACAATGCTGGAAATGCTGCTGCTGCTCTCATGGCTAGCCTTGCTCCTAAGACAAAAGTAATACATGTGTTTTTGTATCATATGATAGCTACCTAAGTGGGGTAGAGAACCCTATCCCAAAAGCTAGGTGTTGAGGTAGAAAAACTAACTCATTTAAATAGACCCACTAAATATCACATCCTTCTCAATGTGGGACTTAGTATTGCCAAGTATTCATCAGACTCAAAGTGTCTATGAAAATGATATGAAAATGTTGTGATGAAATAGCAGGAGGGTTTAGAAGACTTTTTAATTCAATTTCCTGAACAAGCATGCGTAGTGTATTGAATTATTTGAGGAATTACAGGAGATAAATTGAAGTTACTTTTGACAGGTTCTTAGAGATGGTAATTGGACTGAGGAAGAAGCTGCAATTCTAGTTCCTGGAGACATCATAAGTGTTAAACTAGGCGACATTATTCCAGCTGATGCTCGCCTTCTCGAGGGTGACCCGTTGAAGGTTGATCAATCTGCTCTGACAGGAGAGTCTCTTCCTGTGACCAAGAACCCTGGAGATGAAGTCTTCTCTGGTTCAACTTGCAAACAAGGTGAAATTGAAGCTGTTGTTATTGCTACCGGCGTCCACACGTTCTTCGGGAAGGCGGCTCACCTCGTGGACAGCACCAACCAAGTTGGGCATTTCCAGAAGGTTCTCACAGCAATTGGGAACTTCTGCATTTGCTCCATTGCTGTTGGAATGTTAGCTGAGATCATAGTCATGTATCCTATCCAACACAGAAAATACAGAGATGGAGTCGAAAACCTCTTGGTCCTCTTGATTGGAGGAATCCCCATTGCTATGCCAACTGTGTTGTCTGTGACAATGGCCATTGGTTCTCATAAGCTCTCTCAGCAAGGCGCCATCACCAAGCGTATGACGGCCATCGAAGAGATGGCCGGTATGGATGTTCTTTGCAGTGACAAGACCGGGACACTCACTCTTAACAAGCTTAGTGTTGACAAGAACTTAATTGAGGTCTTTGTAAAGGGTATGGACAAGGAGCATGTCTTGCTTCTTGCTGCAAGGGCTTCTAGAACCGAAAACCAGGATGCCATCGATGCTGCCATTGTTGGAACGCTCGCTGACCCGAAAGAGGTATTATAACTTCTCTTGATCAAAGTAAGAACCAGAACTTTTTGACGTGAATTAATGATTGTATTTAACATGTTTGACTAATGTGCAGGCAAGGGCTGGGATTAGAGAGGTGCATTTCTTCCCATTCAATCCTGTTGACAAGAGAACTGCTTTGACTTACATTGATGCCGATGGAAGTTGGCACCGGGCGAGTAAAGGTGCTCCCGAGCAGGTAATTAACCTGATGGATTAGTTTGTGGTTTCAGAGAAATTATGGTTAATTAATGGATATCATTAATATTTTGTTTTGTTTTTCTCAAACAGATCATGACCCTGTGCAACCTAAGGGAAGATGCTAAGAAGAAGGTCCATGCTATTATTGACAAGTTTGCAGAGAGAGGCCTTCGTTCACTTGCTGTTGCAAGACAGGTTTTTCTTAGTTTTCATGAAATCATGTTGAGAGTATGTATTGGTATGTTTATTTCACTCATAAAACAAATTCCTTATTGGTTCTCCTGTGTCATTTATGCAGGAAGTTCCTGAGAGAACGAAAGAAAGCGCTGGTGCTCCATGGCAGTTTGTCGGGTTGTTATCACTGTTTGATCCCCCTAGGCATGACAGTGCTGAGACCATTCGAAGAGCTCTTAATCTTGGAGTAAATGTGAAGATGATTACTGGTGAGTGCTGAAAACTTAGTAGTATGTGATACAAAGTCCCACATTAAGTAGAATGGCATGTTCAATAGAGTATTTAACTGGGTTAATTTTCTCATCTCTCTAGCTAACTTTTGGGGTAGGGTTACACATGCTACTTAGGTACCCATCAGGGAGTATCCTCTGTAATGCAGGATATGCATAACACCGTGCTTTCTCAATCTGATACCTTGTATTGCTTTTTGACCTGCAGGTGATCAACTAGCCATAGCAAAGGAGACAGGAAGGAGACTTGGAATGGGAACAAACATGTACCCATCTGCTTCCTTGCTTGGTCAAGATAAAGATGCAAATATTGCATCACTTCCTGTGGAAGAGTTGATTGAGAAGGCAGATGGATTTGCTGGAGTATTTCCAGGTTCATCATTCTCTTTAACAATTCTGTCTCTGCTACTTTCTCTCAACAATTTTACTAGTCCTGAGTCCTGACCTTCATATATTATCTATTACTACTGTTGTTTTGCAGAGCACAAATATGAAATTGTGAGGAAATTGCAAGAGAGGAAGCACATTTGTGGAATGACTGGTGATGGTGTCAATGATGCGCCAGCTTTGAAGAAGGCCGATATCGGTATCGCAGTCGCCGATGCAACCGATGCCGCAAGAAGTGCTTCTGATATTGTCTTGACTGAACCTGGATTGAGTGTCATTATTAGTGCAGTCTTGACTAGCAGAGCTATTTTCCAAAGAATGAAGAACTACACTGTTAGTTTTGCTCTTTTCCATTTCTTCCTCTCTCTCTATCTTGTGAAAACCAACACTATCCTCACACATTTGTGTTACTTGTATTGCAGATCTATGCAGTCTCCATCACTATACGTATAGTGGTAAGTGATAAAAGCTACAATAATGACTAAAGTTAAGCATAGTTCTTGATTTTCAGTTTGAATGATTTTTGTTCTTCAACGCAGTTTGGGTTCATGTTCATTGCACTGATATGGAAATTTGACTTCTCTCCTTTCATGGTTTTGATCATTGCCATTTTAAATGACGGTAAAATCCTCAACATATTGTGTACTCTCTCGGCCCTTAATACAAGAGTTAATTAATTTTTTTAGGTAAATTAAGAAAACCAGATAAATCAGTCAATTATGACCAAATCTAACCGCTTAAGATGAATTTATATTATATAATCCTCAAACTAGATCTTATATTAATTATAATTAACTGATTTATTTGATTTCTGTAATTTATCCAAAAATATTAACTAGCTTTCAAGAACCGGATTAGTACCTTATTATGCCTTTGTTGATTGAAAATGGAAATCTGACAACTATATCATCATTGTATCAGGAACAATCATGACAATTTCAAAAGACAGAGTGAAGCCTTCTCCTTTGCCTGATAGTTGGAAACTGAAAGAAATTTTTGCCACTGGGGTTGTGCTTGGAGGTTACTTGGCTCTGATGACTGTCATATTTTTCTGGGCAATGAAGGAAACTGATTTCTTTCAGGTAAGAAAAAATTAAAGCTGTTCATATTATTACTCTATCAATACCTAAAAATCATAGTTCTCTTCTTGGACTGAAATTCTTAACATAACTTATCATTCCAGGACAAATTCAAAGTTAGACCTCTGAATGACAGTCCACATGAAATGATGTCTGCATTGTACCTACAAGTGAGTATAGTGAGCCAGGCTCTTATATTTGTGACCCGTTCTCGTAGCTGGTCCTACGTGGAACGCCCCGGATTGCTTTTAGTCAGTGCCTTCATTATAGCTCAGCTGGTAAGGATATGAATGAAGTTATCATGAACTTGCATGTTTTGTTTCTTTACTGTGATCAGACAAGGTTAATGGGAATAAATCTTGAACTTCATGGACTTCAATTGCAGATTGCTACCTTCATAGCAGTATATGCTAACTGGGGATTTGCAAAGATCAAAGGAATTGGATGGGGTTGGGCTGGAGTTGTCTGGCTCTACAGTGTTGTCTTTTATGTTCCACTTGACTTTCTAAAATTCGCCATCCGTTACATCCTAAGTGGCAAGGCTTGGAACAATCTCCTAGAAAACAAGGTACTTATTAGATTTTAAAGAGATTAGGTATATATATTAGGTCTGTCTTTCTATTAAAATAGCTTAAGCCAATCTGATAAGACCTACTTTAAGACTATATACCTCCATTTCATTCTCCAATTAGCCGACTTGTATACATGTCTTTCACAGACCGCCTTCACCACCAAGAAAGACTATGGAAAGGAGGAGAGGGAGGCTCAATGGGCACTTGCTCAGAGGACACTCCATGGACTTCAACCTCCAGAAACTTCTAGCATTTTCAACGATAAGAACAGCTACAGAGAGCTCTCTGAGATTGCTGAGCAGGCCAAGAGACGAGCTGAAGTTGCAAGGTAAGCCAATAGAGCTTCTCTTAACATTATATACCTTCAATTATTTCTCTAATTAGTGACTCTGATATTCTAATATACCAGAACAACATGAACTTAAAACACATTGTTGTCGTGGTTGTGTGGTTTTCAGGCTTCGTGAGCTTCACACGCTCAAGGGACATGTTGAGTCAGTGGTGAAGCTGAAAGGTCTGGACATTGACACAATTCAGCAGCACTACACTGTGTAAGAAAATGGGGATAATTAAGCTTTGGATCTAGATATAGGAAAAAGGCCAGAGACTGAAAGGCATATATCTGAAACCAAGTACAAGAAGAGATTAAGGCCTAACTACTACTACTACTACTACTTCATGGTAGGGTAAGGGACAGAACAACGTCTCTGTGTAATAGCTCTCCCAGTGATCTGTTTACATTGTTTTTCTTTCTTGTTTTCATGATGTTCTATCTTGAGTTATTCCCAAGTCCTCTGTGTTATTCTTGGCAATGATAAGAAGAAGATGATGACGACAATGAACTACATGTTAGTATTTTTTGACGTGGGAGAATAAAAGTTTACGAGAATCACTGTGCTTGAAACGTTCTCCATAATTAAATTCTTGTTTATGCTTGCCTATACACAATAAAATTGAAACCAGAATCTAAGTTCAGAGAGTTTCATAAGTTTCATATCTTGATCAGAAGTTACACACTGAAGTATGGAACGTGAGAGAGCGTCTTCTTTGAAGCCTTTCAAGGACTAATGGCTGTTCCTTTTACCTTCCAAATATGCCTCGCACAGTCAAAAATGAAAGTATAAGAATTGCTTGAATATTAATCATATGAAGAATACAGTTGGGTCAAAAAACAAATATATATATATATAGACACACACACCCTAGCTATTTCCTTAGAATTAAGGAAAGTTAGTTAATCCATTAAATTTGTTTAGTTTATAGTTTTTAAATATATATATATATGAATTTTAAATTTTTTTTGGACTGAAGATTTTTTAAAATTTATTTATACACAAATTATGCTTAGTTTATAGTAATAGCATTGTGAATATAAGTTCATAGATAACGTGGCTTGTCAATATTATTTAAGTTTATATGTTTAATCAAACCTAAGATAGAACTTTATTATGTACGTTTATTGTTGGAATAATTATCAAATAATATGTTTGATTATTAATTAGTATGAGCATCTACCGTTATATTGTCCATTGACAATTTTCTCCATACCTTAAATTTTAAAAATATTATCTTGCCGTACATGTTCACTTGTTCGAGTCCACAGGCACAGCTATATATAAATCATAGATAGTGGCAAAAATTATACATAAAAACAAAAAGGTCAAGCCACACCTTTAATTTTCCCCATATATTGCGTTATTATATTCCAACACTGCCATCGCACATGAATCTTTCAAATATACTATATATATATATATAATATGGAGTTTAGAAATGAATTATGAATAGTGTGACTTGTTAAAATTTAGATATTTTATAAATATCTAAATAATATGGAAAGGAAGAGTAGCTGATACTCAAAAATTATACATAAAAACAAAAAGGTCAAGCCACACCTTTAATTTTCCCCATATATTGCGTTATTATATTCCAACACTGCCATCGCACATGAATCTTTCAAATATACTATATATATATATATATAATATGGAGTTTAGAAATGAATTATGAATAGTGTGACTTGTTAAAATTTAGATATTTTATAAATATCTAAATAATATGGAAAGGAAGAGTAGCTGATACTCACTTTATAAATAGACCAATTTTCTTCTTATATATCATCGTTACATGTCTTTTTTTTTTTAATTTTCCTATTTATTTTTCTGTTTTATAAGGTTTTATATATGCTTTATATTATCATTTTGATTATTAATTAGCAAGTTTAGCAAAATGAGAAGCATAGTTTTAATTTACACAAAAATAATGATAATATATGTGAGTTATATGAGATAGATAGGGCACATGCATGCTTGTCCCACTCAAATTAAAAAGTTGGTTTGGCATTTAATTATTTTTGCTTAGAACTTTGAAGACACAACACGTCCCTACTGCTTTCAAAGCAAAACACCTTTTCAGCCAAGCTATGCTACCTACATATATATACTATATATAAATATCATATAACAAAACATTTGTTTAAATAATACAATACAATCTAATATTTTAATTTTTACTTGACACACTATGAGAATGAGAAATGGTTTAAAGTAAATTATGCACATTTTTTTCGTATATTATATACATATAAAATCTAATGAATGAACTATATTATTTATAATTTATAAATATTGCGCCTTATATTTATCGGTTATGTTGATAAAAAAAATTACCTACATACTTAGCTTAAAACACATGTTTATATATAATATAAGTAATGTAGTATTGAAGGCATAACATAAGGAATAGGCATAGTATATCTGATCCTTAATATAGGAGTTAATTAGAGGATTATTTTTTATCTTAAATATAAGACCTTAATCTATTTTATATATAATATTTATCATTTTTTTAAACTAATTTACTTAACTAATATATATAATATAATATTATACATAAATATTTAAAAAATTATGTTATATTTGTTATAATTAACTGATTTATTTATTTTTTTAATTTATTTAAATTAGTTAATTAGATTTTATATTTAAAAGGGTAAGGTAGGGAGTAATAATACATGAATAAAAGTCATTTGATGGCTTTTTGAGAATGGAAGCAAGATTTTGACTTTGGTTCCACGACTTGCAATGTTTATCATCATTGCTCTCTAATCATCCATCAGAGTAGGGCCAATCTGCTTTGTTTTTCTTTCTTTTTTCTGCTGTACGTATATATGTATATGTATATGTGTGTGGGTGTCAACTGTCAAGATCGGTGGAATTTATGGAAGCGTGCAACTGCAAGCCCATGTTATATAGTATATGTGATGTAAATAATAACGAAGAGAGACATTATTGTACGTGTTGTGTGTATGTGTGTGTGGTAGAAATGGATGGTTGCTAGGGTTCCCCTTAAAATGGGATCACCCATGATCGATAAAACCCTAATGAACATAAATATAGGAGTAGCATGATGAGCTGTTTGATTTGTAATGAATTAGGTTAAAAGGAAATGAGCAATACCACCATGCAAAGAACAACAAGAAGAAGGTGACAACAATATATTTTTTCTATATAATTAGCTATCTGATTGTGTTGTATTAGAATGTTATGTCTTATTTAATATTTTATACTTAAAATGCTAAAATTTATTTTATTTGGACCAATACCTATTGGTACCTACTCTTTATTAGAGAGAGAGATATGAACAGAGAACATGTGAGGGGCATTGATGGTGGGGGCAAAGGGATGTGTTTCTTGGAGGGTAGTGGCACATGGGAGGGGCAACACGCATGTGAGGCCATGTGCCCTCTCTTATGGCACCCTTCTCTTCTCATACTTCTTCTTCTTCCTCCTCCTCCTTATTACGTACGTAACCCCCATGGATTCACTTCTATATCTATTTTCTAGCTATTAGCCTTGTCACAATTTTAATTTGTATGTGATGTGTTGTGCTTGTGCGTCTCTGTGTCTGCAAACATGCATGTTCTTATAATTAAATCTACCTAAATAGCTCCTTATCTCTCTCTCCCCAATAATTTATTGCCTCGGTTGGCCTCTAAATGTTGATAGAATATAATTATACTGGATAGTCCATGTAGTCAACTCTATCCAATAGATAAGACATATTATTATTATTATTGTTGGTTTAAAAGATAATTTTATTTGTGAGACTACTACTCTAATATCAACATATTGTCCATGAATATTTAAATTCTACTTGCACGTTGGATTACAATTGAGATTAATAAATTAATCTCTCTTAATTTGGTTTTTAATTAAGAAAATTAATAAACATATTTTGATTTTTGAGGTATTGTTTAATTAGTTTAAGTTCAAACAAATATTAATTAGTATTAGTATTATTATTATTATTATTATTATTATTATTATTTATTGTCTTTCATCCAAACGTTAAGAAACTTCAACTTGAATAAAACAAAGTTTTGAGAGTTTGTTGCATTCAAATATAGACTTAATTAATGAGGCGTTACAAATAAGAAGGCTTCATGAGTATATGTATAATAGTATATATATCCACACCACTGTATCTTGCGTGACTCAAAACATTGTTTTGCACCCACATCTCCATCCTCCTCTCTTACACCTTATATCTTCTTCTTCTTCTTCTTAATGGAGCTGGGTTTGGCAGTGAAACGCAGACGCGTTTGTTGTGCGGAACCCAACGGAATAGCGGAAGCTGCGTTTGCTAGGAAGTACGTGAGCTATCTAGTTCCAGCGTTGACGAAGATGAAGGAAAGCAGTGAAGAGAGTGATTCATTAAAGAAGGTTGTGAGGTACGAAGTGGACATGGCACTGGTTGTGTCAGCTCAGGGTTCTGCATGGAGCAACGCCCTCAAACTCAGCCTGTCTTCTTCATCCTCCTCATCAATGGTGATGAACAAGAGTGATCGGAATCTGACGGCTGTGGCGGCGGCCGAGGAAGAAGATGGTGGTGGTGGTGAGGAAGATGAGAAGGAGGCGATGACGAGGCTAAGAAGATTGGTACCAGGAGGGGAAGAGATATGCTATGAACAAGAAATGCTTGCAGAGTTGAAGAGTTATGTCAGGTGTCTGCAAATGCAGGTTAATATTCTGCAATGTCTGGCCCAGCAGTCTCATTCATTTTAATTTCTTCTTTCTTCTCCTCCAATATTTCACAATTATCATTTTGGTAGAATTACTTTCCCGTAACATATAAAAAATTTAATCACTATAATAAGCTAGCAAATAATATATAATAATAAGATTCAATTATATCAGATTAATTATATCAAGCCGAAGCCAACATTATATTCAGTGTTGTTTCCCCCCCTCTAAATTATGACTTTGTAGTTTCTTTTTTCTTCATTAAATCAAAGGTAAGTGTAAGGAAGGATCTTTCCTTAAAATTTTAGTAAAGATCCATTGATATTAACAGATTTTTGTTCTTCATTTTAATGAGCAATATGTATGCACAAAGAGGATAATAAGATTTTCGGATGATAATATGTGCATTTATGTACTTTTGTTGTTGTTATTATTAACATGTGTTTTTTAGCAGCAATGAACATTTTCTTTTTAAGTAGTAGGAATTTAATGTTAAGGAGTGATTGACCTTACATCTGTCTTACATTTGGGCACATAATTTAGGTTCTTATTTTAAGTTTTTAAATTTTACTCACAAGTTAATACTCGTATAATTTATTAAAACAAAAATCAAAGTCTATATAGGAATGAAGATATTCTCAATCTTTTATAGCGTTATAAAAGAATATATATTTATTTATTTTAATTAAATGATGAAGGGTTAGATATGTCAATTTTTTAACTAACAACTCATATTTATATAATTTTCTGTGATGTAATTTTGGTAGTAAATATTTGCATATTTAAAGAGTGTCCCACTATCTAAATTTTAAATTTTATCTAATTAAAATATAATAATTCAGTTGATAATTTATCTAAAAAAAGCATGTTCTATTTTTTATTTATAAAAAATAAATATTAGTTTACTATGTTATAGAGATTAGTCTCTTCTGATACATCCTATCTATTGGATTTTAAAAACAAATTTTAGTTATCTTAAAATTAATTAAAACGAGTTTTGTGAAAAAATATCATAGAAGAAAAATTGGGCCACAAAATAAATAAAAGAAAAGTGGGTTTGTGCTAAAGAAACAAATTGCCTCCCTAGCCCACAAAGTTTTTGTTTTTGTTACTTTTGTGCATAAACATCTGACTTCATTTCAAAAAGAAAATACCCAGCGAATAACAATTGATAATAAAAAATATTTTTATATTCTATAAAAATATGAGTTTGATTTCTATTACAGTTATGAGAGTTTCTTTGATAGACGATCTCGTAAGTCCTCTATAAACACTCTTTAGGCCTTAAGGCTATGTTTTAATTTTGATGGGGAACATGTGCTAAACTTACCTAAATTTTTTTTGTAACAAAAAAAAAGGAAAATACCTATCATATGTGAGTTCAGCTAGGGAAACATGTGATTATTTAGAGTGTATTTAATTCATAAGAATTACTATTTTGTTATAGTTTTAGTCGCGGTATTTGGGGAAGTATCCTAACTCCTAAGTGTTTAAATTTATGCCTGAGGGTAATTGATGACTTGCCCTGCTCAACATTAGTATCGCCTAAGAGAAAAGGAGATTTTGCCTTATCCTTAAATTATTGGTGAGTCCCCTTTTTAAAAAATTTTATATAAAAATAATAAAGAAATAAACAGACCATACAAGCTCGGAATAAAGATTCAGTACTTCTTATTTTTCATATTTCATGCATTATACTCCCAATTTTTAAAAACAATTGACTATTTGAGTCCTATTTTTCTTTAATTTCTCCCTAAATTTCTTTTAAAAGTTAAATTATTGGTGTAGTTCTTTTTAACTCATCCCCCTTTCTATGCCCTTATATAGTCTATACAAATCACGAATTATGAAATTTACCACTTGAGCTACAGATAATTATTTGAAACTAAGAAACAGAAATTATATCAATATATTATAAATTTATTTTTATTTTTTAATAACATGGATCATGGAGAAAAATACTTATTTCAGATATGGATAAAGCATGATGGTCATCCCCTACTCCTATGTCAAAATAAAGAAATCAATTAACTCACGCACTCATTAACAGCCAATCCCACATAAGCAAGTTTCTATTTTCCTCAATTTTGATTAATCAAATAATAAAATCTTAATGAGGTCAAGGGCTTTAACAGAGTCAATATAAAATTGCTATTTTCCATTAGCCAAGTCTCATCTGCTTCATATTAGCTTCATCGTAGTCATGAATTCCATCAATCACAATTCAGTTGAAAAACCCTAAAAATGGAAGAGGGGAAAACATATCTACCTTGGTTTAGTCTGTGTTTGGACTTTGGATTCATGCAGTTCTATGGCACCACGTGGCAACTTGAGGATCACAAAATGGATTGGCAATTCAAGCATTAATCCACAGAGAAGACACAAACTAAATTTGAATTCGTTCGTCGGAGCAACAGAGCAAATCGTAGTCTCTGCAACTCGTCGATATGTGGTCAAGCCAAAGCTTCCTCACCAACGCTCTCATTCCCCTTCCCCACAAACCCTACACCCCACCTCCTTCCCATAAATTCATCTCTTGCAGTTATTCTCAACAAGATGAACAAGATTCCTCCAGGTATCTATCGAATTCTTCAACTCAATTGCTTCACTGTTTTCTTGATTATTCAAGAACCTTTTTTCAGAGTATGACACTGCTAAATTGGGTATATAGAGATAAAAGTTGTTGTGGTGTGCTTTGACATGTTGAGTAATTAATTATTATGGGGGTTGGTGTGGTTAGGAAGAAAGAGAACAAGTTAGCCAAGTTAGCACTAGTAGCAGTGGCTACAGGAATGTTGACACTGGGGTCAGTTCATGATGCATCAGCGGCCAAGAGTGGTGGTAGAATTGGTGGCCAGGCCTTCAGATCTTCAGCTCCTCGCTCTTCACCCAGAATCAACAACAACTCTAGGTAAAAGATCCATTACAAGTTCCAATTAATACCTTTGCTAATGTAAATCTGTTTGTTAAATGGTCTTCTCTGATACTTGGACTATTTGCCTTCACTTGATCATTTTGTTGGTGTCAAGACTGAAGTTGTTAATTGTCCCGGTCCATTGATTCATAGCGGTGTATAGATTGAGCATAATAGTATCATCTAGCTTGCCTTTAGTCCATCTAATATTAGATGAAACTGCTAGTTCCCGCCCATCTTCTTCCTAATTTGGTTTCTCTGTTTTGAATAATTCGTAATGTTCTTTTACATAATTAATTCTTATAGAAGCACATCTTTAGTACTCCTTCAATCCTCTCCTTGTTTTTTGAAATGTTTGTACAAAAGTAACTGGTCTTTTACATGTTTTGATCTTGACATCACTCCAGCTTTAGAGCAATTGGAGTTTGAGAACTAAGTAGGAATATAGTGAACAGTTTTGGATACTAGAAGGTAATTGAATTCAGAAAAAACGACGTACATAAATCATCATAATGCAGGACAATACAGTTCATTGATCATAATTTCTGAGAAATATGCTATTTTGTTCTTATATGGTCACCTAGATGCTTGTATAGTCATGAAAAATGTTATTTTCCACACCAGATGTTGCATGGATTTCTGTGTTCTTCTTAGTTAGATAGGGTCCAAACTCTTCCGTATATGATTTAATTCCATTTTGGTTCATTTTATTTATTCCATGGAATATGATTTGAAGACCATGTTAGAAGGAGAAGGAAAAACATTAGCCTTATATGTATGATTTCTAGATGACACTTGTTTCTTTCTAGTAGTTCCATATTAAGTTACGTATATGGGCATGAGAGCAAGCATGCTGTTCACAAAACTATTTCTAGATAATCTTGTTTATGAAAAAAGCTTGTATTGGCAGGACCAACATCTATGTGAATCCCCCAGTGGCGCCTCCTTTGGTTGGTGGCTATGGCTATGGTTATGGCGTGCCGTTCTATGGGGGGTGGGGGTGGTCTCCATTTTCATTCTTCGCACCAGGCCCCAGTGTAGCAGTTGGCATTGGAGGTGGGTTTGATACTATAGTGCTGTTTATAGTTCTTGGTGCTGCTGCTGCGGTTGTGAGGAGATTCTTTAGGTCAAGAGATGAAGAGGATGACTACTAGCACCAGAAGGGGAAACAAATAACAGTTTTCTTAAATAATTGTAGATAATGATACATATATGTATAGTGTTTATTTGGATTAGTTTATTTTAAATGATTTTATACTATGGAGTAAATATGTAAAATGAGTTTTATATCAAAGTATAAAAGTACTTATTTTAAGCGCTTATACTGGAATAATAACCATGGTCAAGCTTCCAAAAACTTCATATCAGAGTATAGAAGGATTTTTGTTTACATGCGTAAAATTCATCTGCCATAATTGTGACACTTTATCATTGATGACATGACTATAGCAGATTCATTTTCACAAGAAACAAAGTACGGCATCATAAGAATTTAGCACCGTATGCAAATTTACCAACGACAGAACGCAAGAAAAGTTATGATTGGGACAAAAAAATCTCGGAAATTGTCTAGAACTGGGAATATGGATGAAGGCTCAGGTACATTCCGCAACTCATTAGGGTTGGAGTGGAGACTGTCTGGCCAACATTTTTCATGTGGGCTCTTGCTCTCGGGTCAATTATGTGGATTCATGAGGGCATAATTGTAGTTTTCTCTCGAATGAACATTCCTTTCCCTCCCCAATTCCCCAATTTGGAAGAACAAAAGATAGTTTTACGTGTGAATTTTTCAATGCATTGTGGTGTGGATATCTGCAATCGAGAGAATTGTCCCTATACCGTACAGAAAATCCAACTTCTCAGGTACCTTTTAGCGGATAAATGTGTTCCACAAAGGATAAAAGAAACTCAAGTTTAATTAAATATTAGCTGTCAGATGTACCAAAAAAAAATATTAGCTGTCAGATATTTTAATGTAAGTATAATATCTGACGAAATATTTTTTTTTTCAAGGATATTTTATTGTAAATGTCTAAAGAATTTTATATACATGGAACATGAAAATTCGGTAATTCTAAAAGAATACAAAGATAAAGTGAGAGAGTGAATGATGAATTGTAACCCCAATAGGTTGAAATTGAAAGCTTGAGGGTAAAAGTGAGACAAGCGTTAAATCCTGTATACAACAACAACAACAACAAAGCCTTTTCCCATTAAATGGGGTCGGCTACATGGATCGTACGACGCCATTGTGCTCTGTCAAAAACTAAATCCTTGGATAGGTTATTGACCAGGAGATCCCGCTCAATGACCGTTAAATCCTGTATAACGGAGAAAAATGTACATGTTCATCTGTTTGGTTTAAAATCAGTATGGAATCCATCATCATTCTATTAGCTGCACAGCTGCAATTGAAGGTATCTTGTCCCTCAACTTTTGTGTTAGGGCAACACGAACAGTCATAACTTTTGCAGCCGGTCCGGTAAGCCGCACTTTGACGACATAGTCATTGATCTGAACAAGCTCCAGTGTTCCTCCCCCAGTGCCACCAAGGTATGGTCTAATCTCAGCAAGAACCTAAAGATAGAGAAACATTATAAGCTTCACAATGCATTCACAAAGCAAAAGGAAGCTGTAAATACAGAATCCGTCAGCTCTAAGACATATCTGTGTTCTATGCAGAGACGATTTCTACAAAATTGAGGCAAAGATAAAATAGTTGGCATGGAAGGCACATATAATATTTGTATGCCCTCTTGTTATTTAGCTCACTATCAGAATTGTTCAAGAAATAAGGAGAGACTTCCAACTTTCTAGCCTTGCTAAGAAGTAAAGTAAACACTAATAGCCTAAGAATACAAATAGGATCGAATCCATAACTTTCTACTTAGAAGGGGAGTTTACATGCTACAAGGCCATTGGTGAAGAGTACTCTATATGGATTTGCAGAATGCACTAATCACTCATTGTCATTTTCAAGATGATGCACATTAATTTTCAATTTCAAAACAAAACATGGTATCCCTTTGAGTTTCAATTTATTCTTGAACCTTTCAATTAATAAAATCTACCCTCACAACCCCTGAGAAGAAAAAGAGAGTTTGATTGTAGATATGAAAACCTACAGGAAATTGAACGTGATTTACTCAAGCTTATAAAAACAACAGCCTTTTTGAGCCTTAGACCTTGAGTTCAAGTGTGCTGCGGTGCAAGTTTCTAGCAGATGATTTTACTTTTACTTCTTAAATTAAGAGGCCATGAGGATGCATAATATTGATCAAATGATACAAATGCTGGAAACTAATGTATAAATAAATTTCGTACACTTTCAACATTATCCTCAGTTAATTCGAGTCCAGTCTCAGTGTCAACTATCTGCTCCACCTCCAGGATTTCAGGAATCTTATCTTTAAGTCGTGTTTCTATTCCCATCTTTAAGGTCATGGTTGAACTAGGACATGACCCGCATGCTCCTTGTAGCTTGAGTACAACAACAAGGCCATCTATTTCGTGTAGAGCCACATTTCCTCCATCAGCCATCAAGCTAGGCCTTACCTCATCCAAAACCTTCTCTACATTCTCTTCGGTAAGTGGTAGCACACAGGTTGGTGAAACAACAACTCCTGCAGCATCCAAGTGTTATTGCTATAACCAATTATTTTCTCAAAATCATTTGCAGGCTAATTAATTTGATATATGAAACTAACAAGTATTACTATAAGTTAAAGTTGCTCTGAAACCTTATCCTTTCATTTTAATCATTTGTGTTCATAAGCACCAGAATTGCATATGATAAATTGTTCAAGACAAAGATGTACCAGTGCACATGGCAGCGAACTAACCAGATCCCTGGGATTCTACTTATCTGGAAACTGTTTTTTCCCTTGCGTGAAAAAAGCAATTTATGTTTGAAAAATATTTTAGAAAAAGTGTTTCTTATTGTCCAGTTATTTTATTGACGTGCATTTAGGGGAAAGATTTTAACGCAATATTCCATATAAAATTTCGTTCAAAACTCCAAACTCAAAATGCTCACCAATTTTCGCCCACAAGTAGCACAATATTGGTGCTAATAATCAATTCAATATTGCTCAAATTCATAAGTTCATATAGTTCATTTGATATCAGAATCACCTGTTCTGCTCCGTCGTCGACAACGCCTAAAAGATCGTGCGAAGTTGATTTGGCGACCTCCGCTAAAAGAACTTTGTTTAGAGGATAATCCTCTAGCATTTGAAATGGATTCCTAGGAAGAAAAAAACGAACGGAATTGAATAATTATCCAGAATTAATGGTATGGACAAGGGTAAATAGGAACAAAATCAAAGAGTGCCTTGAAGAGAGATATAGGGGTAGAAGATAATTTATCAGATGCTAAGAGCGATGAGTTGAGTAGAGAAGCGGATGAAGTTGCAGCATTGAAGCATTGAGACTGAGAAGAGAGTATACCACAACCCAACATTTGAAAGCTACAACCATAAGAGAAGGGAAAAGCAAAATCGAAGTTTAAAAATTTATCATTTTTGGTTTTCTGGGTGAAGTTCAATTCTGAATTCTGATATTTGCGTGGAAGATGCTAATAGAAAGCGTTCCCTGATGATTGGCTCAAATTTTGTGATGATTTTATTATTATTATTATTTTAAAAATTGAAACAAAATGCAGTAGCCGAGTTTGTGGACGCAAGTGAAGGATGAAGGAGGGAGAAGGAGGGAGAGACACGTTGGCCCGTTGGACACAAGTTAAATTTTCGCAGTTGAAAACTTAAAATTATATTTGAGATCACAAAATATTCATTTAATTGTGTTCAGCATTCCAATAAATTTAGAAATTGAATTTATATATAATGTGATTCATGATAATTTTATATTTTATAGTAATCGATATATTATTAAGTTATTGTCTTTAAAATTATTATTAAAATTAATTATTTTTGTCATATCAAAATTTTTATATTTTTTATTATATATTATTTTATTTAAAAAATAATAATTAATACTTTATAATTTTATTTTTTTAAATAATTAAAATAAAATACTTATAAAATATAAAATATTTACGTAACACAAAAGTAATTTAAAGTATTTTTAAATACTTAAAAAATATAAAATTTTTAAAAAAATATTTAAAATATTTATTTGACCATGTATTATTAAAATAAAAAAGTATAAACTATGTAAAATTATATATAAATTATTAGGTGTTATTTTTTAAATGACGTATTATAAGATAAAAAATATAAAAATATATAATATGAAAAAAACTAACAATTTTAACAGCAAATTTAATGTCATTGGCTTGTTAATTAAAATATTAAATATTAAAATTTTTAATTTAAATTTTTAAATATTAAAAATATTATATGCAACTGATTTAAATTTTTTGAGATTTTTATGTATTTAAACCTTTTTTAAATAAGAGTTATCAAGATTATTTTTGTTTGTTTGTTATTTTTTTCTTTTTCATACTTAATCATTAATATACACACACATTAATACCAATTAGTGTGAAGATTTTGTGTTTGTTTCTTTCTAGTCATCTACTTTCTACATTCATCATCATATATAACTTTCAGTTATGTTGTTTGGTTCTACGAGTATGAGATTATAAATAAGATTAAATTTGATATGTTTAATTTATATCACAACAGGAACATTGGGTCATTGGCATTTGAAGTTTCACTTTCTTTGCTTTTCTTATCTTATATGTCCACTGACATAAATGCTAGACCCACATGATCTAATTATATTACTTTAATATAATGTTTTATCTTCTTTGTTGTTGGTACAAATTTTCTTAGAAAGGGGTTAGATTCACCCACGATCCAAGGACAGGGCGAAATCTCCCTTCCTCCTAGGCGATACTAATGTTAGGTAGAACGAGTCATCTATTATCATCAGGCGTAAACTTAGGCATCCAGGAGCTAGGATATCTCCCTAAGCGCCACGACTGGAACCACAACAAAGTGATATTCCTCAGAAAGTGAACACGCTATAAATAGTCGTACGTCTCACCCATTCGCCAGATGAACCTATAGATAATGTGTTTTATCTTTTTTTAAAAGAATTACTAGGAAGATTAAAGCCCAAAACAACAGAAGTTTAAATTAAAAAGGCCAGGCCCTATTTGGGCCCCATCTTGTTACAATTGGGCAGATTTAATTCTTTAAGAAAAGAAGTTAAATTGGGCTTCAATTTAGGTGAGGTTTCAGAAATGGGCCTGTGTGATTTTAAATAAATGACCAAAATTTTACGTTTATGTCCCTTCGAATTTCATCTGTATTTTTGGAAAAACAAATTATAATGAGGAAACTTAATGAATCAGCCCTATACGTATACTCATTTTTATGTAACTCCCTATACTTTAAAATTTTCATTGAATATTTTAAACTGAAAAACAATGTTTTAAAATAGAAAAATAATTATATAAAAGTATGCCAGCATGAATATACATGAGATTTTTTAGAGTTTCTCTCTCTCTCTCTATTATAGAATATCATTATTAATTATTAAATTAAATATTTTTTAATAATATTTTTTGGACTTATATACCTACTTACTCTTATATATACTTAACATCCTTTTCTCCAGTCATATACATGTTTACATATGTATTTTTTCCCAACCCAATAATTTAGTCATTAACATTCTCAAATTTTTAAAATCCCTAACATGCATGTTGTTCTTCCCAAATTTTAAAAATTATGCTATTCTTTTATTAAAATTAGAAATTTTCTCGGAGATAGATGTCTTGTCACAACTCACGACTAGTAAGTAGTTACTGTCCTTAGCAAGAAGGATATGCATCCAAAATAATGCATAATTGGAAATCTGGGGCCCACCATCTTGACATTTTGATTTGAAGGACAAAAAATATAATTATTAAGACTGTCTATTAAATGAATCTAAACAATTTTAACGCACAAAATTTAGATTACGTGAAAAAAAAAATATTCTAGTACTCAAATTTTGAGTTGGAAATTTCCATTTCAAATATGACTAGAATAATTTAAAATTAAAAAAATATATATAATATTTTCTTCAATTTATTAAAACCTTAAACCATCATTTTTCTCATTGCGATGACATTCTCTTTTTGACCAATGAAAAGCAAGCTTATCTTTAATCTTATCCTATCCCCCACCCAAAAAGCAAAGGTTTCCCTTTTCATCTCAACTAAGAAAAACTACCATGTAAGAATATCCACTTTTTTGGGCAAAAATGTTCATCTCATTGAGCAAAAGCATAGTATTATATAAAAGCTAATTTTGTTGATAAAAAGAAAATTAAAAGCATCCCAATATGTGCGTGTTAAATGTTTGAAGGGTCGAATTTAATTTTAGAATCAAGAGAGGTATATACCAAATTCAAAAGATTGATCTGAAATTCAGCTAAATTAAATCTTTGAGATAATATAAATTGGAATATTTAAAATTAAAACTCCCATGCCGTGTCGGCATCAAGTTAATTATATAAAATTAAGTGAAATTTGAGTCTCAAATTATTGGATTGTCAACTTCTCAACTACGGTATTTTATTAAAAGTGGAATAATCATCAGACCAAACATAAAATATTAAATTATATTATATTTATAAATTATGCTAACTCATTTTATTGGGCAAACACATGGGAAGCTCGATCGCTCCAATAAATTTCATTCCTAAATTTTTTTAAAAAACACTTTTAATCCAATTTGTGTGTCAACAAAAGAACAATATGCAATCAAAGTTTCAGATTCTTGTCTGCCGTTTTGTCACTAATTAACTCTAAATCACAATTATTCAATCCTAAACTAATTTATACTTCTTCCATTTGATTAATTTTGATGATAAATCGCTCTGTTTTTTGGGATCTATGGGTAAACAAGAGATTATCAATCATATGAATTATCAAGTAAGTAGTCTCAATAATAAAAAAAATAATAAATTAACTAATTGAACTTATTTTTTCTCGTGTAAGAAAAAAATATAAAATTTAGATTAAATTTTTTATATTTATTATATCAAATTCTTTAATATGTATCATATTTTTCATGTGAATTTATAATTAAATGATAATATTTCAAAAATATATAACACATGATCATTGGAAAATTTAGTATAATGAATATAAAGAATTTGATCTAAGTATTCTTTTGGCAAAAAAATATACTAACTGATAGAATTATTTATGACTGTTTGAATCAAATTACCAAGTGATCAATCTTGAGTCTTACCTTATTGATAAAGGAGTGGGAAAGGAATCTACACTCAATTATTCAAGAGGACAAAAAAAATTCAGGGCAAGGCAGTGAAAGAAATTGAAAGACTTTTGCGGAGAAAAATGTAAGTAAGGAAATCCAAAATTTATATATAAATGCACAGTTAAAATTTTTAAAGTTTTAATTTTTTTATTCATCATATAAATAAGTTACCACGTATTTTTTAAAAAACATAAAATTACCAATCACATTCTTACATGATAACTTATTGTATCAAATGGTAACTTAAGAACTCTAGTAAGAAAATCAATATTAAATGATGATCTATTTATAATTGAAATTTTGAAATTTATAGCTCAAACTTTTATATTTACAGTTTGAAGGTCCTCGTTTTATATTAATTAATATTCTTCCAATATCCTTAATTATCACTCTCCTAATTTTGTATTTATACTCTTGTAATGTTTAAGAAAAACACAAATTTTAACAATATCTTTAGCATGTAAATTGTAAATAGTTAGTTAAATTACATAAAACTCCCCTAGAACTTTAAAATTTAGTAATGAACGCTCATAAATTTTCAAGTACTCTTGGCTCATGACCCCAGCCATCAATAACTCCATAAAATTTAAGTTATATACATATAGATAATACACATAACAAAACTAATATTAATAGAAGAGTTATGTGCATAAATGAAAGTTTAAAACGTTAATTGTAAAGTTTTAAAAATTAGAAAGGTTATTTATATATATAATATAAAGTTCAAGGGTCTATGTATAATTATCAAATATCTCTATGGTAAGAATGAGATGAGATATTGGTGACACTCAAAGTTCAAATCTTTCCAATGTTAAAAATAAGTAAATTAAATAAACAGGTAAATACTCATTCTATACAATATTAATATAAGTCACGAATAAGACTTAGAACAGATCGATTTCATATAATGCGTATTTAGTTGGAATTAAGGAGCTTAATAATTAGCAATAATATATTAATGAGTAATAATAGTTTAATGCGAAGCATTATTTAATTTGAAGATGATGGAGCAGAGGGATGGATGATAAGGATATTATTGAAAATGAAGCGAGAGGGCATTGGATCCAGGGAAGATAAGCTTGCGTACCCAAATGCAGAGATTCCTTTTGTCTTCTTTAATCCTAATTAATTCATTCATTAATTAATACAATTAAAACCTAGTTAATATATGTGCGTGCATGTTATTTTATGTATATTAATTGCATATAAAAATGTTAGGTAAGTCATCCTCCGAATCTGATGCATAATTCAATGTGGGAGCTGAATTGGATCCATGCACACTTTTCTTTACCCTCTTCAATGTTTAATCAACAATTTCGCTTTTTTTTTTAATTTTTTTTATTATTAATTAGTCATCTCAACTATGATCATGTGTGTGTGTATATTAATATTCCCTCTATTTTTATTTTCCTTTTATTTTTTAATTTTAATTCATTTTTTTATGAATAGACACACAATGTTCTATAAGGTAGTATATATGTGTGGGTATGTTCGGAAATTTTGAAAAAAAAAAATCGTACAGTTTGAGATATTATTTTAACATCAATATGGACTTGAAACACACCACTATGATATATATATATATTAGGGTTTTTTTTTGTGAATAAAAATTTTAAATATAGATTTTTCACTTATTTGTTTTTCAAATTATATATACAATAAGCACGGATGTAGTTATTTATATCTTGCTGGCACAAAAAAAAATACAATTATTTATGCATTCAACAAATTAACATGAGAAAACTGAATAATATTTTTTGTAAAAATTAAAATTTAAGCAAGTTTTTTAAAAGTCATATAAATATATATCCAGGCCAAACAATTGGCAAATTGAGTATTTTGTTTTATAAATTCTCAAGGTTTTTTATTGGAGTTTTTTTTTATAAAAAAATATCCATATGTTCAAACATGTCACCTCTTTGGTGAAGTATTATATGCTTATCATATATATATTCGACACGTATCCAATAGACAAATACGTATATATGTTTATTTTCTTATTAGATTCGATGTGCTATTGGACCAATCAATAATTGTATTGGAAAATTAACAAGATTCTGATTCACTTCACTAGGCCGAGAAAATAATGAAATTGATGGGCTAAATAATTAATGAAAAATCAGATATATATTGTCAAAGTCAGTCTTAAATATTCTTCATTTATTTATTTCTTGGAAAAAATCAAATGCTTATATTTTTATAACCGTTTGATCTTTTTGTGCATGACATCACTTGTTTTATTATATTTTTTGTGAGATTTACATGATTTCAATAAAACACGTGTCTACACTCTGAATGAGGAAACTCATGGGATTTTTTTTAATAGATTCACAAATTTTGAGTAAAATTTTAATTAGCTGCAACACTTGTAGTTTTAATATATATATATATAAATATTTTTTCAAGACAGAGTTATTGACTTTCTTAGGTTAAAACTTAAAGTTAATTTTACATGAAAGTGTTGTGATAGTTTGTCAGAAAATAATTACAAATTATTTAATTCATTCGCAACAATTTTTCAATTATTTTAGAGAATTTACGGTTTTGAAATATCTTATTAGAAATTTTTATATGATTATTGGGTGTAATTTCCTTCCATTATTTTAAACCTAGTTGGGTGACTTTGTGTGGCCCTTCTTTGCAGGGATTCCGCAAACTTCAAAGTTTAAGAGGACGATGGATAACAAATATTTTCTTTAATACAGGATAAATTTAATTATCTATATTTATGTATATGTGTACCAATATAAAATAAAATCACAACCATTGCTAAATTAATTGCTTCTTAATTTTCATAATTTTTAATAATTTTTTACCAAATCTTAGTACCAAGTATCTAAGTTTAGGGTTCATAACTATCCCTCTTAATATAAGTATTTTTTTCATAAATTAAACTTGATACCTTGAGGGATTTAATAAGATCTTATACTACTAGATTAACTATATATTAATATAAGAAAAACTAATTTACACCTTCTTTTAAAGTGTAGCTCAAGTTTGAATTAGATCTATGTATTTTTTTTTTAAAATCAGACCCTTATAGTTGGATTCGTTATAGCTTATTATAGGCATCCATTATTGAGTGTACAAATTGTTAACGTTAATTTATAGAATTTCAAGACTTTATGATTTTTTTTTTCATTTCACAACGTTTTAATGTTTTAATGTCCGTGAATTTTTATAAATTAAATTTTATAAAATTATAAATTAAAATTAACCAATCAAATCAAACAATAAAAGTTCAATTCAAATAAAATAAACTATAGAAGATATCTAATTTAAAATTGAGGTGAATTATAAAAACTTTTTCTTTTTTATATAGGGTTTATATAAAAATGCAATTCTCTCCTAATATTTAGTTTTAAAAAAAATCAGCTTAATAAAATTAAAATATAAATTGATTGTATTAAATAGAATTCACTTGTTTAAAAAACAAAAAATAAAGTAGCTAGCTAGGCACATGGGATTGATGTGATGGGGTTCTCTATCTAAAGCTAAGAAAAAGAAAAGAAGAGAAAGTTGAGTTCCATATTAACTTAGGAGCCTCAATCACCAAAAGCTTTCTCTAATTCTAATAATACAATTAAGAGTCAATTGCTTGTTTAATCAGCCTCTTAATCACAAGCAACATGTCCCCATCATAAACTGACACTCATTACATGTTCGCAAACAACATATGACCAACCCATTTGCTTGGCTGGGATGGCAACACGTGTCATTTTTATAGACATGACCCCACATCATGGGGCACATTTTATATGGTCATGTTGCGTTTTATAGTGCCTTATCAAGAAGCAAAGTGACAATGACTATCTTATATGAATCCAGAGATAATTGATGCAATCAATGTGGCTACCCATTTGTTGAAATTTAAATTCCCTCAATTGGGTCCGCTTTAGATTCCTTTTATAGATAAGCATGATTGAGATCCCATTGGAGTTTTATCACCTTAAGTTTTTTTATTATATTCTCTACATATGTATATGTTATTTTGTTTTTTAACAATAAGACTAAAATCTACCTGATTTTTCTGAGCTTTAGAACTTTAAGTCAGTTATATATAAATTAATAATATTTTAAAAATTAAATTTAACCTTTTTAATATTTTAAATGTTGACATTAAACCTTTTGTCGTTAAGTTACTGACAGAAACTATTATTTTAGATTGATAATGATGATGTGGCATCTAACATGGATTAAAAAATTTAGGTTATAACATACAAAACCTCTTGAACTTTAGGACAATTGCAGATAACTCCCTTGATATTTCAAAATTTTTAAATACTAGACTATATTTGTAGATAATTTTTTATTTTTTTGCTATACATTTTCAATACAAAAATATATGATTCTTTTTGTATGTATGAAATATTCTCAAAATTTTAATGCTGAATAGCATTTCTCAAACAAATGTTAATGAAATTTGTATATCATATATATATATAAGAACAAAATTGTTTGTCATTATTCATAAATTATTTAGTACGGCAGGCATAATTTAGTAATAGATTTCAATTGTTTTGGGATGGGTTTTTTGTTTAATATTCAATTTGTAAAGGAATATTCAAATTGAATATTCCTGTGCATCATCATCTGAACAAGGGAAATTTCTCTATATGACAAGAAAAGAGATGTTTATTTCAATATATATTCTGAATGTTATGAACTGTTATATATATTATGAATTTTACAAGGTCTTCATTTTTTAAGTGTAAGGCAAGAATCCAACACAAACTCAGTTGGACATAACTCTGTAATAACTGTCTCTAGAAAAACTGTGAGCTATCTTGGCAGGATTCAAGAATGGGAGAATCGCGTTTAAGTTTTAGAAGATTGAATTGATGGTAATTAAATTTAAAATGAATCCTAAAAAAATGACTTGTAAATATAAATTCAAGTAGTTGGAAACATGTTACATATTTGAAACTCGTTATTTTCACACTTAACTGTCAGTGATTCACTTTTCTGGGATCGAACTTTTATATTTTCTGTTCGAGAATATATATAATAGTTATATATACCATCCTTGGTTTCGACAGCTAAATATGAATATGAGTACAGCAGAGTCCCACAAATGATTTGATCAAGTCTAGGTGGCTAGATTAGATATCTTGTATATGAATCTGTGTCTCTCAAGAATAATAATTTAATTAATAGGAAAATAAATGGGATTATGAAACAAACAGTATAATCACAGGTAATATTATCATTATCATCCCTCCAACAAACTGGTAATATTATTGTATGATATACATCTTTCACACTTACTTTACAATTTAGTTAAGTGTTTCACTTTCCTTGTGGATTAATCCTCGCATGGTTAACCCATTAATTAATTATCACTTTATTTTAACTCAATCTCTTCATGAATCCCCAGGTCAAGATCATCCACCCTCCAACTTTGACAGATTAGCACTTATTTTATTTAGATAAATTAAACCCCATCTACGATCCACCTCCAGTGAAGATATATATATATAATATACTATCAACCGGATATTATTTTTATATCCTATTATTAGGTATGTAAACATCTGACTAATCTAGTTTAGATGTTCGTAGCTTCTCTTCTTAGCACAAATATTTTTTTTTGGACTTGAACTCTAGACTTAGATAGATTTATTAGTGGGGCCTTCCACTGCTAGATCAATTTTATATTAGTAATATATATATATGTATATATATTATATAGCAAACAAATAGGGTTTCACATCTTTAATTAGAAGACTCTATGTATGCCCATGATCACATAGGTCTTTGAATTTTGACCAATATTCTCTCAAGTGAAAAAACTTGTAACTCAAGACTATTATCTTATTAATTAATCCAAATTAGTGGACACTACTTATTTATTTATTTATTTATACTTTTGCACTATTTCATTGCACCAATTGTTGTAGGAAAATTTGGTACTATGTCCTTTTTATTTTGTATTCATTATGTCCTTTTTTTTCTAAAGATATACTTCCTCGTTACTTTTTATAAGAAATAAATATATACATTATCAATATTAAGGAAAATATGTTAATTTAGTTAGAAGTTTTAATGAAGATGGACAGAATTTTTTTTCCAATAATACATTTAAGAAAATTGACTAAAGTGATCCATTTATTAATGAATGTATTTCCAAAATATTTTTCTCTTTTCTTTGATAAGAATATAAGTAAAAAACCAATAATTAAGAAAAAAAATCACAATCCCATTTATTCCTTATAAAAGAGAATGTGGGAGTAGTTTGGTTTTTAGAAGGGGAAACAGGATTTAGGATTATGCATACTCACATGTACGATGAAGTAAGGAAACGTGCGTGTCCCAAAAACCGGGCACTATTTTTTTTTTATTACTTGTCACAAAAGTTATTTTTATAGAAATTGATAAAATTATTAAATAGTATCAAATTTTAATTTATGATTTTTCTAAAATGTCCTTAGTATTCTTTAAATAAAAACTATTCCTAATTTAATATATTTTTGAAATTTGTAATTAAAAAGGGAAAAACAGAAAATGGAAAATTTAATTCATTCTTAGAATCTAAAATTAATAAGCATTATGAAACATGATGGAAAATAATATTTTTATAATAAAAAATTATGGGTATTATTATTTAAGAATGATGTGAAACACAAATTATTATTTGTGGTGGGGTTCAGATATTTGTGGGTCAACATGTCGGGCTACTGATTCTTCAAAGAAAGCTTTCGACGAGTTATTTCTAGTCTGAGCTATTTATTGCCATTTGGCTTTTATGGCAAAACTGTGATGATGTTTTTTTTTTCTTTTCCTTTTCTAATTTTTACCCATAAGGAAGTTTAATGAAATTAGAAATTTAATTTAATTTGTCGTTATATGGTTTTTTGTTTGGGCATATTAATGAAGGTTTCTTAACAACAAAGTTCATTCTTTAATCCCTTTATGGTTTTGAGGGGGGAAATCATTGAATGAAAGCAAATTAATGTGAGAACATATTATATATATATATATGGCAAATGATTTGATCAAATTTTTATTTAATTATCAACAAATCCAATTTCGAATGGTTCTTTATCTTAATTTCTTTTTCTTGCATTTTTCCCAGTTGTCTCATAGATATACATAACATATCTTTTGATTCCTATTCATGTTATAGTCATCCTATATGATCCCCTGTGCAAATATGCAAAACTCAAGATGATAAATTAGATTCTTCAAGACTCATAAAAAATATATTTAATACTCCATCTAATCCTAAATATATGAATTAGTTAAAGAGTTTATTTTAATTTTAAATATAATATTTTAATATATTTTATCTGCTAAAGTTATAATTTGCTCCCACACTATTTTTATTAATTGCATATATTAAAGTAATTTTTATCCTAGAGTAATTTCAGTGTAAATAATTAAATAGAGTATTTTAAAATAATTAATAAATATTTTTTATTGATAATTAATTTAACTGATTTTAAAAAATTAGTTAGAGAGAGTACAGTTTATAATGAAGTGAATGATATTAATAATAATAATAATAATAATAATTCTTCACAAAGAAGAGAGGAAGGATAGATGGAAAATCTTGGGTGGATAGAAGAGGAAGTAGTCAACATGAGAAATCACAAGATTCAAGAAAAGGTGATGATGGGGAATCCCAATGAGATCTGGATTTAGTTAGTTAATTAAGAAATTGATGAGACATTAATTCATTAAATTTGAGAAGACTAGATATGGAACTTCACATAATCACATGTACGGAAAGAATAATCAAATCCCAGAGCTTGAACTTCTCAACAAAAACCTAGCTTGAAATTCAGGGAAGAAAAAAGAAAAACAAAACAGAGAGAAAGAGATTGGATAACTTCATTTGTTTTGATTGTTGAATTTTAATGAAGTCTAGTAATAGGACAATGACTATGTCTGGAATATCTTGTTCACTTGCCAACCACCAATTGGGATCTTCTCTTATATAAATAATTATTCAATTTCAACATTCATGTTTAATTTAAATTTAAATTATGCAGTATTCAATTTTCATTTCTTAACACAAAATTATAGAAGAATTTTTCATTTTAAATATTTCTAAAAGCAAGTAATAGGGGAAATTAAATCATTAAAAAAAATATAATCACTAAAAAATCTTATAATAAATGACTAATATATAATACATATTCTAATATAAAATAATAATAATATGTTCATATTTATTCACTAATTTTAAAATTTTTTAATAATTATATTTTTTTTAATATTCTCTTAATCTTTAATATAATAACTACTAATTTAATTTTGTAGGTATCATATTAAGGACATGTATCTTATAATTTTTTTAAAGTAATATGCCCTAAATCAATTATAACTTTGTTTGCCAAAAAGGAAAAATAAATAAACATAGAACTCTGTGGTCCCCACCCTTTCCCAGACATTACAGTGAAGCACAAGTATATACAAAACAAAACACAATATCACCTATATATATATATATATATTAACAAATACTAAATAAGATCTCTCTCTCTCTCTCTGTCCCTCTCTTCTCTCTCTAAATATCAGACGGGTAAGAGGCACTTGTTCATTCACATACAAACACATTGCTCCTCCATCATTTTTTTTTTTTTTTGCCTTTTCTTGCCTGCCTCCTCCTCTCACAGCCTGTCAAGCCAGAATTATTAAACCCTTGATTCTCTGTTTTGCTTGTTTTTAATTTAGAGCTGTGTTTAGCTTTCTTGTTTACAACTAAACAATGGAATGCTATTGACCTGCCAAGAGATTTTCTGCTGTCTCTGAGCTTTTTCCTTCTCAAAATACTCCATCATCATCATCATCATCATCATCATCATCATCAGGTGCCCTTCATGCACTTCTTGGAATAATCCGTCCCTGTCTCTCTTCTGATTCTCCCAGAATATAGCTTATAACTTCTACCTCCCCTGTTTTCTCTCCTCTCTCTCTCTCTCTCTCTCTCTCTCTATATATATATATATATATCAGATTGGTTCTGTTCACAACGTTCTGACTTATGGGTACAACAAGTATTCCCTTCAAGAAGTAACATGTTCAATGAGATTCATCTCAGAAACCTGCTATTCTGCTGCTTCTTATCTCAGGTATGAAACCTATGGGAGCTTCGTGCTCTGATTTTTTTTCTTGCTGTGTGATGTTTATTCAGTCTATGTTTTAGCTTCTTCAGCTTAAAGGTTTAAACTTTATATAAGGAACAAGAAGTGGGAACTTTTATTTTTTATTTTTTTAATATCTGAGGTTAGGTTCTAGGAGTAGGAGCCGAAGGCTACTATTTTGGCTATGCCTAACGTCCAGATTCCATGTTTCTTCTGTGTCCCCCAGCAAGATCTGATTACTCTTTTTGAACGTTTCAACGAAAATTCTCTCTGTTTCCTACTCCTTCACTTTTGGATAATCATTCACAGGACAAACTAGAATCATTCCCTTTTTAGCTGAAACAAGGTTAAGCTAAACACGCAAGATAATTATGACCTACGCAAGCTAATTGTGACCTATTCTAAGGAATCAAGCTTCAACTTTCAGTTATTACAGACACAGTACGATGAAACCCTTCTTTTTGGTATAATTGTCTGTTAGTTTTTCCTAATTAATATTCCTGGGATTTGAGTTTTGAGTTTTGATTAGGCTCTAAACTTTTGGTTAGCTAAAGTTTGTTATCCCATTTCACATTGTAGATTTTCGAGATCATAACCCCATTTGAGTGTAACATGAAAAACAGAGAGAGCAGAAATATTTGGTTTGGTATCTAGCCATAAAAGTAAATTTTTTTTTTGTCAACCTCTGAGACATCAAAAGTGCACAGGTTAAAGTGTGATGATGTTGGGAAAGAGCTTAACAAGTCTGTATTTTTTTGTCCAGGCATGGGGACCAAAGTTGAATATTCCATAAATCTTCTAGCAACAAACTCAGTAGACAGCAACAATTTAACTGTGAAGAAGAAGAGTGTGGATGTGTGGGAAAATTATCAGAACAAAGGGTTGAGCAATAATAATAAGGGTGACCAAATTGGTGGAACCAAGAAACTGCAATTTTCCATGGAAAGAATGGTTGACAGAAACAACCAAGAATTCATCAGAAACACAATGCAGATGCATGAAGACATATTCAAACACCAGGTAATATACACGTATTTATCCTGAAAATCATACATAGTCAGCATAGATTCAAGCAAATGTCTTATCTTATTTAGTTCTTGTTTCTTATTGTTAATTTTGAGGCTTTCTTTTCTGTTGTTACCTTTCATGATATGCTGCTTTCTTCTGCAAGTCCACATTCTTCTGTCAAATATTTGATGCTTTCAGTTGTTAACAATTATGAGTATTATAACTATAATTTGGATTTGTCTGAGATGGTAGTCTCAATTTTCAATTGTCAACCATCTGAACATGGAGAATCTCTAATAGTATGTTTAGTTGGTAAGTGACATTTCAAGGCCAAAAGGCACAGTTCAGTATGAAGAGGCCTATGAATAACTTTCTCTGACAAAAAGATTCCATGAAAATGCAGGTTGAGGAGCTACACAGAGTATACAGGGTGCAAAAGTTGCTAATGGATGAACTGAAGAAGGAAATCAAACAGAAGAAACTATGGAACCCCATAAATGAACCTGAAACAAGAAAGAATCCAAATGGGGCCACAGATTTCCGAGCTCAAAGCTTGAAAGACGATATGTGTTCAAGGGATAAGAGTAGTGGAAGCTGCTCAGCAGAAGACATAGCCACCAAAATACCAAGAGGTTTTGATCTTGAAATGCCTGCTGAAGAAGATGAAGGCCAAGCAGGGCCTAGTTCCTACACTGATGAAGAAATAGAAATGGACCTGACATTAAGTATAGGTGGAAGCAATGAGACAAAGAAGAGGAAGAAGAAGAATGCAAAAGCGTATGAGATTGAGCTAAGCAGGAAGCTGAATTTATTTGGGTCTTTTAGATCAGATAGAGTAGGAGAATGCAGTGACCCCACAACTCCAATGAGCAGTTCAAGTGTCACATTTGAACAGGAAAGAAAGGAATCAAATTGGCTTTCTCAAGGTTTAAAGCTTACATAGCGGTTTTAGTTTTTAATGCTCTCTCTTTCTGTCCTTTCTACACTTCATGGACTAACTGACTTTATATGGTTTTCGTGAATTATGTTCCCTAGATATATCAGTTGTTATTTTTAAATGAATAAATGGACTTTGTAGACCAGAACATCACCCATTAGTGTTGAATAGCATTTGTCATTGTCTTCTTCAATCCAATGATATTTACAGAGTTTGAAGATCATTACTTGGTTTCGAGTTTATTAAGAATGTTGTTAATGATCAGGAGAGTAGTATATTGATGAACAAAGATCCCTGTTATTGATGAATATGAAGATATAACTATTTTTTTTTTTTTTAAAAAAGCATGAATGTTTTTGAATTGAGTGCTCAAAAGGATGATGTAAGAATAGAAAGCTTGAAGGGGAGTGGAGATGGAGAAGAAGAAGATAAGGAAAGGGGGCAAAAGCTGATTGGGAGCAAGCAAATAGTTAAAGTTGTCGGAAACAAGAAGCATGTCGTAATGTCATATTCCTATCTGTACCAAACCCTTGACGTGACTCTGTTCTCTAGTGTTGCTTGCTTTTGTTCCTACAATTTTACCAAGTCAATGCCTTTGCTTTCCCACTTTCTTTTTTCAGAAAAGAAAAAAGAAAAAAAGAAATTTACATTCGTGAATCACTATTGGAAGTTCACCCCATGGTCCCATAATAAAGCACAGAATTGATTATTTACTAATTATTTAAATTTTTGTACAAAAATATTACTATTTATATAATTACTCCATTATTATAAAATGAGTAGGTATTTTCTTATAAAAAATGAGTAGGTACTTTCAGGCGAAGATTTTTTTTTATTTCTTTTTATATATTTTAGAAGTTTATTGCAATATTTATTGATACAATTTTTAAAATAAAAAATTTAAGTTTGTATTTTAAAATTTTTAACCGAATATTTCTAATTGGACTATAAAGTGTATATATGCTTTAAAATTATGTAATTTAAGAAAAATATAAGGGAGGCACCATATTTTATATTGGACCATATATACTTACATTAAGTTCATTATATCTCTTATATCAAATTTTCCAATCACAATTTGCCATGTGTACTATATTTTTTATGTGAGTTTAAATTAAATGAATATATCAAAAAAATATGACACATAAAAAGGTAAAATTGGAGAATTTTCTGAAACGGAGGTAAAGAACTTAACCTAAATTTTCTCATTTTATATTTTAGTCTCTAAAATTGAAGAACCAACATATATTATATCTTATTTCTCAACCAATTTCTTCACACTCGAGATCATGAAGAATTGTGGTTATTAAAAAATACACCATATATAAAAACCGATCAAACCCCCCAAAAAAAAAAACAAGAAAGAAAGAAAGAATCAAAGACGGCACGATGACACGTTGTATTTCTAGTTGACTATGGAGCAATCAACCCTAATTTCACCCTGGTTTCCAGTTTTAATACCAACCCTTCCCAACTTGGTCATAGCAGAAACAAAAGCAGAGTTAAAAGCAGATTCATTAGAAGCAAACAAGTTAACAGTAGCCCTGGACCTCTGATCAGTGAAGAGAACTTGATCAGAAGTGAAGAGACCCATGCCATTCTGAAGATTCTTGAAGTACTGGTTATCAAACTTCTGAGGAGTTACAGGGTCCATGTTGATGGCGATCCTTGGGTCAACCTTCAAGGGACACATGTTTCTGAGTTGAAAAGCGTATTGAAGATTCAATGATGGGTCGATTCTGTTTCTGGGGCTGAAGTTGTAGATCCTCTTTGAGAATCGATTGCAGTGAGAAAACCCTAATGTGTGTGCTCCTGATAATGCTATGAGATCATTCTGAGAGAGACTTCGCCTTGAGAACTGAGAGTTTAACTGATCCAAATTGTCTGAAGGTTGAGGAAGACTGTGTTGAACACTTGCGATCGTTGATATTCTGCCGTCTCGTCTTCCTAGTTCTACTTCATAGAATGGTCCCCCTGCCTGCATTATATATATATATATATATATATATATATATATTATATTCTATCATTATTTTCATTACAATATAATACTCCTCTACTCTTTAATATATGACATAATTGAGGAGTTGATCTTTATTCTAAATATAAGAACTATTTCTTATATTTATTAACTTTTTTTTTAAATTATCCCTATTGATACTCCCTTAAAAATAATTAAATAAGAGAGGGAGGGAGGGAGTCAAGAAAAATGATTAGGATATTTAAAAAAAAATATAATATTAATTAATTTCTTTAATTTAATTTAATTAATTAAATATATTTTATATTAAAAATTAGAGGGGTATGAATGTTAAGCTAAGTGTTGTTTCCGGGGGCCTTCTGTATTTGTCCAGTTCAATACAAAAGAACTAAAGCATGGAGGCCGTGCATGTGCAGCTCATTTGTTTTTTTGTTTTTTTTTTTTTGCCCCTTACATTTTTTTATGTCTGCAGCTTTTATACAACTTAAATGTTCTCACATGCTTTTTATCTCTCTCACCCTACTTTGAAAGACTCATTGTCTTTTCTCAATATGTACAGTTTGAAATTTCAAACCTTTTTGCTCATTTGATAGTAAGCATAAAACAAGTCACTAGCTGTAAAACTGGTGCAAAAAGTTAAATACTTTTTATATGGGCGGTATCTATAAAACCGGTGTTAGAAGGACTTTTAACGAAAACCGTAAAGGTCTTTTTACACATTTAATTATAGCTTTTTATATATAAATCAATAATTTTATAGTTTAATAGTATAAAAAATTTTCTATAAAAGAAAGTTTAATTCTACTTGTAATTTTAAATTATCAGTATCTACCTCTATAATTAAGAAAAAAACTTTTATATATAAATTTAGTTAGAGGATATATGAAATATATAGTTATTGCGTCGTGCTCTCGCGTTTTTTTTCCTCTCACGACCCTATTTTGAAAGACTCGATTGTCTTTTCTATAAGTAAAGTTTGTCCATTTGACAGCAACCATGAGAGTAATGTTGAGGTGCGTGCATTGGCACATTATTAATGAATAAACATTTGTTCATTTTTTTAAGGATGGATCCACATGAAACAGGAGGCAGTCTCATTAACAAATGAAGCTATGGCTAAAGTAGAGATAAATATATAGAAGAGAGAGTGAGAGAGAGTACCAAGTTGACGACATCCCTAGTAGCGAGAGCAAGAATGTCAGCACAAGAGACTTTGTTACGGCACTGTGGATCTCTGTCAACCGCCGCCTTGGCTTTGATGACGGTGTCGAACCCATCTCCGGCCAGCGATATATCATCGGGATGATCCTTCTCTGCGTTCTTATGCCCCAGCAACACCGATGCATCACATCCCTGTTTGTGCGCGCGCGTATATATACATTCGTCAGTATAATTAATTAAAATATGAATGAATCATATATATATATATATATAGATATATGAATATATAACGGACCCGAACGAAGCAGTCGTGGAAGAAGAGTCTGAGAGTGGCAGGAGCAGTGACGAAGGTCTGCTGGAACTTGGTTGATACAGCAGAACGAACATACTTCTCCAGATTAGGGCATGTTCTGCTGTAGAATCCCTTTCTCAGCTGAGCCGAACAGCTTCCACATGTCAGCAGCACAAGAAGAGACAACACCACGACCAACCTCGGAGCTTCCATGGCTGCTCGCTGTTATTTTGTGTTGATGATGACGCTTGAGGAGTATCCGTGTGACCTCTATTTATAGTTCCACAAGGTCATATGTCATGACAAATCAATTCAAGAGTCAAAACTCAACAAGCGGAGATGATTCAGGAATTTTATTATATATATACATATATATCTCCAAAGTCTGCTTTAGTACAGGGCCAGACAGTCTGGCTCTCTCGAGTGTGTAAGATGAGGTTTATATATAGAATAAGCCCCCATAAGGGAATTTATTTATTTATTTTCCTTTGGTTTGAGTATGGAACATCCTTTTGCCTAGGGGTATTCATGGTTTCGATCTATCCCGTGTCCTGATGAATAGTGACGGGATGGTTTTTTTCATGCCGTATCCCGTTCTAATTTTGTTCTGTCCCTAAAGCCCGTCTTATCTTAATATGGGTAAGACTAGGACAGGTCTAACTTAAACACCCCTACTTTTGCCATAACCTTGTCTAACCTTGTCAGAATCATATCCGACTTTGCCAGGACTTACCCAGATCTTGCCAAACTTTAGCTAGACTTTGTCTAAATTTACTCAACCTTATTTGGACCTCGCCCAGACTTATCAAAGACCATGCCCAACTTTGCCATTACTTGTCTAAACTTGCCAATTATTACCTGGACCTTGCCTATCATTGTTAATACTTGCTAGGAACTTACTAACCATGGTCGCCATTTGCTCTGACCTAGCCAAGACATTCCCATACTTTGCCCAAGGTCTATGTACATTACTAAAGCACCTCAATCCTTGGACACACACTACACGCAACATATCTAGAGTTAAGTTTGCTTGAATAAGATATTAATCTGCTTTAGATAAAAGGTAGATCTTTATTAATTTCATACATAAGAACTAAGGGTTGAGCAATTTGTTAAGAGACGTAGTCCTTATTACTCATACCAATTTAAATTGATTAAAGTAGCTTAATTTAATTACCTAAGTAAATTGAGCACATTGACACATTATTCTACCCCTTTTTAGTTAAAGAAGTGGGAAAGATTAGTTGCGTGAAGCATTTGGCTGCGTTGAGAACCACGCATGTGTTGGTGGCTGATTGGGCAGTTTTCCAGGGGGCTAGTGGGACCTACCTATATAGGATCATCACATGGATTAGAGAGTTTTATGTTAATTAATTATTCAACCCTTTTAACTTAATCATTCACCCATTGGTTCTTCTTGAGAATAATTCTATTACGTTTTGTCATATCCTATTAAACTCTTGCTGGTCGTCTTTTGAACCCTTTATTTTTTTTTTATCTTAACTTCTTTTAGGTTTTGAACCCTTAATTTCGATGAAAGTTAACACCACTGATCATTGCAGACGACAATTCCAGACTTAATTAGAGCTCGCTTGCTAGCTAATAAGTTTACTGCTTGAAAATGTCATGTTTTGTATATTTAACATATTATTTTTTTCGATATTATATTTAACATTATTATAATTTTTAGTAATAATTCCAAATTCAAAACTTATATATGTGAAAATATTCCACTCAAATGACGATTTATATATATATATATATTGTTCCAGCAACTGTGCCACGTTAATTTTTATATAAATTATATGGAAAAAGGTAAGAACGGTGGTAATATAAATAATGTTATACAAGGTGGCATGCACAAACACACACATAGTTGAATTGAAAAGGGAAAAAGATTGTATATGTTATTAAAGTCTTTCTAGTGGAAGGACAAGTTGATGTGTTAATTCAGCCAGCTTCAGGACTAAATTAATTTTTATATAAATTATATGAAAAATAAGATGATAGTGTTAATAATATGTCATGGATTAATACAAATTAAAGAAATATTAATACATATACAAATACAAAGTGATCACGTAGTTGAGTTGACATTCTAATTAATCATTCTCATATGATGGGTTTATATATAACATTCCTTATTATCACTTTCTAAAATATTAGAGCTAACGTTGTTAAAATAACATTAACCATTTGCCCCTCCATAATTCATTTCTTTTTTCTTTCGCCAAAAGGCAAATTTATTATTTGAGTCACAATAGAAAAAAATATTAGATACAACTCATTCGTTGATTGATGTTTACAAAAGGTTTGACTGAGTTTTATGTTAGTTATCAAAGGCCTATCGTAACTATTTTTTTCTCTTTTATAGACAGAATTTAAATACTTAGTGTTGAGTTAAAGGTTTCGGGTTCAATTACTGTTAGTAAAAAAAGTAAAATATATAAATAAAAATGGATGAGTATAATTATAGTATTTTTCCTAAGAAACAGATATTATTAAGTAGGAAATTTTGAATCAAGTCTTTATAATTTATTTGTTTTGAATTGGGCCGTTATACTTTAATCTATTAAGTTCACCTATACGGGAGAGACTAAACCGCTATAACACTGTTAGTTTTAATGAGTTAGAGGCTGACTGAGCAGATACATGGACAAACAACGTGACACGGCAGCAATGTGGATTAATTCCCAATGCTCATATTCTTCACACTATTCGACCACCTCGTCTTCCTCACCCTCTGGTTTCTGGGCGCACCGCTAATCGAAGGACTCTCAATCCCCACTAGCATCCAAAATCTCCCGCAATTCATCAACTCCACGAGAAACCTCATTCTCGGCGCCAATTCTTTTCTCTGTTCCCTCCGACTTTTAAATTTAGGTACAAAACTAAACAAAAAGAAGAAAAAAGAAACAATGCGAAACATTTATTTCATCATTTGTTTGAAGACTAATGCAGGTGATAGGAACAGGATATTCGAAAGCACAGTTTCTTGTGTGCTTTGTTTTTTTTGGATTATAATAATAAAATGAGTATGACCATGAGAAAGTAGGGTGTACGTGGTAAGGGAGAGAGAAAATCTGTGGAATGAAGGGAATCTGACCGAGGGAAAGAAATGAGTTGGAGGGAGATAGCGTCTGATATGAGAGGACCATGATTTCCTGCTATTTTTTTCATTGAACTTTGTGATTGTTGTAGGAACGATATTTTGGGCAGTGTTTAATTTTATGGGTTCTGGTTGAATTTAAGGCATCCAGGTGAGGCAGATCGTTGGAGCTCACTCGAGTAGATCTGAGCTTTCTGATATGACGGCTTTTGTTGCCGTTGGATGGTCGTTATTGGGGCAAAGGAATTGTCTCCTTATATGAGCGAATATGCTAATATACTATCGGGTTCTTGTTGAGGTATAAGATCCAGATGAGCCTCTCGGCCATGCTCAGCTACAAGGTAAGGTCGTATGACATGGCCGATGTAGCCCAGAAACTTGAGCAGCCTGAAGAAGCTATGGGTAATGTTCAGGGCAGTATCTCTCAACTCTCCTCCGAACTGTTCATTAGCGGTGTGGCGATTGAGAGCGATTTGTGAGAATGATTTTTCTTCCTTTGATACGCGATATGCTCAAAAACCCAGGGGGTGAGGATAAAGATGTGGTAGTAGCCATGGATTAATGGTGAAGAATCTCGACTATCGGAATTGGTCCACCTGGCAACCAAGTACTGTGATTGTTTGTCCGTGTGTCAGTTCAATCAACCTACATCTCATTAAAATTAACGGTGTTATAACGGTTTAAACCATCCGGGAAGGATGGATTCAACGGATTAAAGAAAAGGATCCAATCAAAACAAATAAACTACATAGACCGAATTTAAAATTGAGGTAAACTATGAGTACCTAAGAATTAGTTTTCCCTATTAAGTATTCATGCCAAAAATACAACAAAATATAAAAAATGATGTAATTTTGTAATTATTTCGGAGCTCATATTGCTTTTTTATAGTTTTGTAGAAACTAGTCATGTTAAAATTGAAGTAAATTGGCTTTAAGGTTGTGAAAAATAGGACCGTTATTTTGGTATGATATTAGACTGAAGTGCTCTTCCTAAGTCCATTATTATTAGTTACTAGCTCTAATATTTAATATAAAAATTATTTAATTAATTTAAAAAAATTAAATAAATAAATTAATTATAATAAATATGATATAATTTTTTAAAAATATTTTTATATAACATTAGATTATATATCAGTTTATAAATTAAAAAAATTAATTTAAAAAATAATAAATATAATAAATAAAATATATTAAAATTTTATATTCATAATATAATTTAATTTAATTTATTAATTAAATTTTATATTAAGAATTAGGATGAGAATACTAATTATCGCTTCCCACACAAAAAAGTATAACATGCTCCTATATATTGTGGCTATTGAACATTCAACATATATTATATTCATCAGTCACCTTCCTCTTAATTTCTTGTAATCTACGTAAAGAGAATTAAGAGCGAACTAGTTTTTTTTAAAATAATTGATGGGACCAATTCTTATCGGCGTGAAAGTCGGGATTTCCAAGTAGACTCCGAATTGTCAGAAATGGAATAGTGTATCAACAAACAGTGATTTTATTATTTTTGTATTTAATTAATTGCCTTTTGAATGCTGGAAGGATGTTGTAGTACCAACTAGATTTTCAATAAATAAAATCAATGGGTGTTGATGGGCACCTAAATTGGTTTCGATATAATATACTCTATAGTATATAATATAAAAATTAATTAGAAGATTAGATTTAGTTTTAAATATAAAATTTTAATTTATTTATATATAATATTTATTATTTTTTAAATTAATTTATTTAATTTATAAAATTATATATAATTTAATGTTATACATAAATATTTTGAGAAGATTAAATTATATTAATTATAAATAACTAATTTTTTTTATTTAATCTATTTAAATTAGTTATTTTATTCTTATATTAAAAATATATTAAGATAGTATTATTGATATGTTAATAACTTTATGACATTGTGGCATCAAGGATGTCGCTATGAATTTTTGTACCACTCTGTCCTAAGTGAACTAACTTTTCGCACTGATCACTGACTGGAGCAGCAGCTATTGCACTGATCTTGGTAGCTTGGGTAGAGCACGAGTTCTATGCAGCGTATTCCGGTCTATCTAGACAGGAATGGAAAACAAACCGCCACTTGGGGCTGTAGTATATTCTAAGGGTTGGGTTGTTGGCCCATTAAAGCAGTACGTGAGCTGGGAGACAATTCGGTCCATATTTGGGGCCACGGGGAACAAAATAAAGAGGGCCATCTCAGCAGAAGGATAAGGACCTGCAACGGCAGAGACTACTTACCCTCTTATCTTCTTGTTTCTAGCCGTCTGTTATGAGTCCAGGAAGCCTGGAATCCTAAATATGAGGTATCCCTTAAAATAGAGATAGAGAAAGGCGGGTAGGGCTTCCACAAGAGTCTCCTCACTCTCACCTGATCACTGCGACCCCTTTTGTGAGGAAGCACCCCTTCTCCTAAAATTACAAGGCTATTTTATAAGAATAAGAGGTGTTAAGCTTTTCATCGTCCTGCCGCCGAGCTATTTTTTCGCATGACCTCCCCTATAGTATTGTCAACGCATTTTCTTTGTCCTTTAATTCAACAAATATATTATTGGTTACATAAGAAGAAATTGTATAGTTTGGGAGTTGGCAATAATTTTTTTATTAAGGTCCAGCACCCCAATATTTTCTTGGATGCATCCACTACCATAAAGTTTTTTATGGGCAATTTCACCCTTAAATTAATTTTTATGTACAATCTATTATAACCCTAATAGAAATTTATTTTGATTGTTAAAATGTTGATTAAGGAAATTGTTAAAATGTTGATTAAGGAAACTTTTGACTAAGAATTATCTAGGTGGCATTTGAGTAGGACTGCTTATGTGGCAAACTTTAAGGACATTTTCATCGTCTTCTTCCTAGTTTCAGCTGCAACCCTTCTTCTGTTCGTCACCGTCGAAGTTAAAGCTAAGTTTGAATCACCCATCCAAATATGATCCAATAGGGGACCATAATGGATCACTGGAAAGAAAGAGTAAATGGGGTCACTTTGTCCTCTTTACCCTTGCCTCCCTAGTTCATCCTCAGATGCGATGGTTCTTGAGCGGCGACCCTCCCTCTCTTGTGAGATGGTGTTTAAGAGGCAACCTTCCCCCCTCTTGTGCGACGGTGCTTGACCGGCGACCCTTCCCTCTCCTACGATAATTATCTGACAAAACCCGCTGTTAGTATTCCTAGGTGAAATTGCTATGCACTTGTGACATGGTGAAATTGCGAATTTCTGATCATTTAGTCATTCATAGGTTTTGTTCAACTATGCCTCTCAGTTAATTTTCATATGAATTTGTGCCGACTTCATATTGGGAGACTGATAGTTAAATTACTCTCAGAGCCCAATTAGCTGTTTATTTCTTTTCTTTTCTTTTTTCTAGTTTTGAGTTAAAAGGCATCTCCTTCTATCTAATCTTCCTTCTCATAACCACCAGCAATGATCACCTCTTCATCCTCCTCTTAGGCATTGTCGACGCGAGATGTGTGGGATCGATTGGTCCGTGGGTTTTGATTTTTCAGTTGTGATGCTTTTGATATAAGAAATTTGTTCCCCTGATTGTGCCATGTAAATAGTCCTACTCAGATGCCACCTAGATAATTTGTGATCAAAGGTTTGCCTAATCAGCATTTTAACAGTTAAAATTAAGCTTCTGTTAGGGTTAGATGTAATTGCACCATAAAAATTAGTTCAAAGTTAAAATTGCATCATAAAAAATTTTAGGACACTGGATGTAGCCGAGAAAATATTTCGAGATGTTGGGTGTACCTTAACTCTAATTTTTTGTTTTTTTACAATTTTTGAAATAATGATAAGAGGTGGATCATTTTTTATGAGCTTCAATAATCCGTGACAACCAAAGTGAATGTGATTGATTTTGGTTCTCTAGCGCCTCGTATAAGTAGTCAGCAGCCATGAATTCAATTCATCATCGTGCATGATTATTCTCCCAGGATAAAATATATTAAATAGAAAATAATATTTATATCTTTAAAAATAATAATAATATCATATCTCAATGCCAATTAAACCACCTCACTGCCAATACCCTTGTCTTTGAGCAACTCATTATCGATAACTTTGCTCTGAAAATTTGTATCCGTTTGTCATTTTCCTTCATAATTTGAAGTCTATGAGATGCTCCTCCCTCTTTTGACCAATTCGAGGATAAGAATAGGGGAACGGAACTGTTGATAAATATAACTTTACATTACAAAATGATCTTTTAAATATTACATAGCTACTTTAATTTTTTTTTAATAATTATTATCTTTTTTCCATAAGGGGCACAGATATAAATTATTTTTTATTTTATCCTTAAATCCTCTTACGTTGAATGTGTGCTATTATTTTTATATTAATAATTAATTTAAATCTATCCTAAGACCTTAAACCTATCCAAAAGAACCCAAGATCCACTCCTAAACTATACCTTTATAATTTAATTATTTTCTTATAATAGTAATTTATTAAAAAAACTAAATCCATTCTATATATATATATATATATATATATATATATCGAAGAGAAAAAGTTGGAGTAGGGCCCGTTTAAATAAATTGAATATAATTAAAAAAATCATATATATACCGGAAGTCAGAAAATAATAATATAACCATATATATAGTAGTTCGATTAGCTCACTAATAATAAATAATTATTATTTTATTTTTAAATTTATTTGTAATTACAAACTTATATTAATAACTAGCAAATTACTCTTTTCACTTGTATAGATTACCCAAGCTTCCTCTTGCAAATTTCTTTTTACGTTGCTTCTTCAAAAACATGTTCATGTAGTTTTCCAATCATAACTCATAACATGACTTATAAATCACTACAGTCACACTGTTTTCATATACGCGAGCCAATATCAACTCCACCAATAGAGCTTCGGCTGTCCTTCACATGTGAATGTGGATCACTGTGAACATGAATAAAATCAGTAAACATTCAACATAGAAAGGGAGATCCATAGGTATCATTGTAATTTACTAGGAAACATTCAATTTATAGTATAAATTCTTACTGAGGCAACCTATCAAATACAAGTAATCCAAATATATATATATATATACTGATTGGCCAAATGTAAATAATAATACTAAATCAAACCTCTTTTTTTAGTTTAAAATAACTTAAGTTCAGTAATTAATATAAGAGTTAGTTGACTTTTTTAATATAGATTAATAAACCCAAATAAATCACTTAATTATAATTAATATAAGAAGTAATTTATTAATTTGAGTAGATTAAAGAGTATATAATATGAATTTATCTTAAGGGTTTGAATTTGATTATAATTAACTCAATTAGTTGGTTTCGTCAATCTACATAAAAAATTTAATTAACTCTTATATTAAGGATGGGGAGAGAATAAATAACAATAATGAGCAAAACGACCTCTAAAGACTAGAGTTTCACACGCAAATCGAAGTATAAGCTTTTATTTAAAAAAAAAAATCATCAAATGTGAAACTCGAGAGAACCAAATCCATGAGACGGGATAAACTAGAAACAAAAATGAGAATGTAGACATGGAGCGGGTTTGGTTATACATTAAAGAAGTGCTTTTGCACCCAGACTATAATTTGGGTCTAAAAGTAGCCAAATAATCTTATATTTGTACAAGTGATTATAGAGAAAAATCATGGTTTACATACTTGAAACCATAATTTTTAATAAACATCTCTTATTAATTTTTTTTAGATCATAAACATATGTAATGGTAATTTTGCCCCTCTTATATTTTGTCATCTTGTCAATTTATATAATTATCATTTTAACACATATCTTTTCTAATAATTTATATATTAAAAAAGTCATTCTGATAATAACTATCTAAATATTTATTTTTTAAAATTATTTTTTAATCCATAATAGCAGCGGATGTTCTATCTGTTATGGTAAAATGGCTTGTGAAGAATGGTAAGTTGAAGGGAATTAAATTGGCAAACAAATGTTAAGTTGTAGGGATGGAACCAAAGGTTGTGTTAACCTTTGCTGGAAGAGAAATCACTGTGAAGGCAGTGACTAATGCTATCCCTATTTCCCTATGTCGTTTCAAATTTTAAAGATAGTTTGTAAGGTACGTATAAAGAGAATAAATGATTATGTTGCAGGATTTGAAGAGTTTGGGCATTAATATATTCATTAGTCATATTTTTTTATAGATATATCAATCTTTATTTTATGTATGATCGTTTTGTTGTGTTTCTATTTTGAATTAGGTTGTACTATAGGTTTTAAATGCTTTCTTTTATTTTGCTAGATTGTATGCGAGGTTGCTTTTTTTTTCTACAGGGGGTTAGTTAGTGTAAAAGATTTTTTGTGATTAATAAAATGAACTCTATTTGCTAAAAAAAGAAAAGAAACATCTCAAATAAAAAAAAAATTTCTCACCTCTCCATTATGAGCCTTGTATGAAACATAAAATATGCAAATTCTCGTGAACATATATCTTTATAGAATCTCAACCCATCTTTTATATTTAGGTTAAATTCATCTAGTTTATCAAATATCTTAGGACTTGATTTAATTATTATACCTTTAATAATGTTAAACAAGCATTTTAGATCTATTAAATACCATTCTTTCCTGTAGAAAAAGAAACAAAGACATTAACTTAAAAACAAATAGAAAAAAAATAAAATTGATGTATTAAATATTATATACCAATATTTTTATATTATATATTTTGTCTTCACTATTCATATGAGTAAATAAAGAAATAAAGAATTATCACAAAAGTAGAAAACAGATATGAGTAATAAATAAGGCTAGTTGTCTTCTTTTATCCCTATGCTATTCATGATATGGTATCAGAGTGTAGTATCCAAGTTGACCTATCCGACTTTCCTTTCTCGACGATTCATTTCCTTTTTCTAACCTTACGCTACTCATGATACAGTATTAGAGGGTAAGGACTTGGTTTCCAAGATCATTAGCGTATCATGTTGGAACTTTATCAAGAAGTCACAAGAAAAAGTTTTTAAAGCTCAACAACAAAATCATGAGGTTCAATAATAGATATATTGAACTAAGCACATTTCATGAGTAACAAATAGCTTAACCAAGTTTTTCAATTTCAACTCAAAATAATTCTTTCAATTGAAATTTGATAATAATCCTTCAAAATTTGTGTGGATAAGTAGGTACAGCTGCTTCAAATCTAATGACGTCTTCCAAAACAACAAATTTTTTATTTGCAAAAAATACTTTCACAATTTCTTTACCTAAAAAGTTTGCCATAAAGTTGACCTCCAAAATGCTACAGTTGAGTTTTTTTTTTATTTATGATTTAACCTTTAAAAATTTTATCTTCCTATTTATATATCATTTATACATTTCACCTTACTCTACTTATGATATGGTATCAGAGGGCGAGGACTTGGCTTTCCAACTGCGTTCGCATGTCACGATGGAAACTTTTTCAAGACGTCATATGACGCCGATATGGGCCTTGGGCCCAATCAATCTAAGTTAGTTTTAGGGTTTTAATTTATTGTCTAATATCCCTTAGGAGACAATATATTTAATTCTACCAACGGGGGTTGGTCCGAGTGGTAAGCGGCTCGGTATCGCTTAAGCAAGGTCTCGAGTTCGAGCCTTGGCGTACGCAAAAAAATTCTGTTGGGAGACTCACTCACCATAGCCAGGTGCGCGACGCGGGTCGAATCCGGATGTAGTCGGGGCAAAGCTCCGGTGAACCGGGTGTAACCAAAAATATATATATATTTAATTCTATTCTATTTTGTATATTTATTCAAATTTTTTATTGATTATATGATAGGGTAAATCAAAGTATTAACTCAACTTGGAATATAAGCCCATATATATATATATGCTGTTGTCATCTAAATAAATGACCGATTACTAAAATCAAATATTTCATATTTATATATTTTTAACTCAAAAAATGAATTAAGGAACAACATCTAAATTTATTTAAGTGGGAATGAACTTATTTCTCACCTCAAAAGCAGATATTTTTCTTCACCTTCAACTTTTTCCTCTAGTCTCTTTTACTAAGAAAAAATGTTACATTTAAAAATTTATCATAATAAATATTGAAAATTAAAAAAAAATAATAGTATCTATTTTTAATCTAAAGGATAAGTACTAAGGGTATAAGGCTACAAATAAGATTGAACCTATAATCTTCCACTTATAAATTTTTTTATGACACTAAATTATATAGTTAGTGTCATAATAATTTCATTTTATTTTTTAAAAGAGTGTTACTTTTATCATTTGACTTATTTTTTTCGTCAGGAATTGCCATATGTTGTAGGGGTGTGCATGAGCAGGGCAAGCCCTGTGCCCGGTGCCCTACCCAAAAAAAGTATGGGCTGCAAACCCGGCCCTGCCCGGTAAAAGCCCTAACTATTTTGGGCTGGGCATGCCCAAGTTTTGATGTCATACTCATGTTGTGAAAAAAATCTGCAATTATGAACTTATAAAATAATACCATATTCATATGTCTTTAAGACTTAAATAATATCTATAATTCACTAAGAATAAAGCAACAAAAAGATAATAATTAAATTTTTGAAATCCGTTGTATGTAAAAAAAAAGTCTTGAAGTCTAAGTAATTTATAATTGTAACTTTGTATCAATCTCCCTAATATTGACAAAGATTAAGTATCTGAAAAAAAATAAATAATTATAATTTATAATGTAATTATATGATGATTAGCAAAGTTAAAAAAATTAATATAGTTATAAATATTAAAAGATATAACTTACATACTCAACTACTCATATTTTTAAAATGAACCTCTAGTCACCAGTAACTATCATATTCTCCTTTTTAAGTGTAGCATTTAGGAAAAAAAGTAAAAAAAATAAAAGAAGTGGTGCTCATGGGTAGGGCAGGGCAGGGCAGGGCAACCCCCTGCCCGGTGCCCAGCCCGAAAAAAGTATGGGCTAAATTTTGTAACCCGATGCCCAGCCCTGCCCTATATTTATCGGGTTGGATAGGGCTATTTTATTACGGGTTGGACTGGGCATACCGGACCATAGGCATTATGCACAACCCTGATATGTTGATGATATAATGATATGTCATTGTCAGCGACCTCCACAATGCTACAGTTGAGTTTTTTTATTTTTTATTTGACCTTAAAAAATTATCTTCCTATTTATGTACCCTTTGTACATTTCACCATTCACATTTGACATTAACTTTTTTCCTAAACATTCTAGTATTAACTCAACCTTGAATATGAATATATATATATTGTTGTCATTTGAATAAATGATTATTAACATCAAATAATTCATATTTATTATATTTTTAACTCAAAATTAAGAATTAAGGAATAAATCTTGAATTTATTTTAATAGAATTTAACTTATTTCTTGCCTCAAAATCTCGGGGAGAGAAGGTCATTTCATCCAAAATCACATTGCAAACCTTTAGAAATCCCAACCAAACCCACCATTAAGCAATATTAAAGTTTTGAACTTTGTAGATAGAGATAAAGAAAGATTAATTAAGATAAATGATCATATGATCGTTAATCAATAAAAAATAAAAGAAAAAATTAACACTACAGTAGATTCATATATTTAACATCAAGCTCACCGCGATCTTACAAGAGACTAACATCAGGCGAGCTGTAAAATTACAAGGGAAAATACTTGTATAAATATTGAATTTTCATTTATTAGATAGTATATTTATACGTATTTATCAAATTTCAATTATAAAATAGGAACCTTTTTCCCTTTTTATACTACATTTTTCCGGCCATTCGCAACAAACCAAATTTACACTGTTAGGGCCTTCATAAACTGGAATTACCCGAAGGCGTACAATCCTAACACAGAAATAATTATGTTACGTGCAGCTAATAAAAATTAATATAGATGATAAAAAATAAACCCGTCTCTTATAAAGATATAAGTTCAATTTTCGCTACCCTCTGTGCCCTAGTCTTGATAAAAAACCAGTGTCGAACCTACTTAAACTTTCTTATACTAAAAAAAAATATAGATGATAAAAAATAGACTCGTCTCTTATAAAGATATAAGTTTAATTTTCGCTACCCTCTATGCCCTAGTCTTGATAAGAAACCGGTGTCGAACCTACTTAAACTTTCTTGTATTAAAAAAAAAATGATACAGTGTACACTTTTATAATATATCAATATATAAAATAACAATATTGTAAAAATAGGAAAAGGCAAAAGAGAGTGATATAATAACAATACAAGCCAGAAATAGTTCATATATAACCAGTCAACAGTTCTCTTGTACTAATACAAACCCTTATGTATTATAAAGATACGCTTCAAGGAAGAATACAGTAGCCTAGGACATGTAGAAATGAACAATTTATGAACTAAGCGGATTCAAAAGAAAAAAGAAAAAGGTAATCCCTCTGCGCCATTGAATCCAACATGAAAATCTGTTGAATTTAGGCTGCATTTCAAACTGCCATGACAATAACTGAGGACAATTCTATGTTGTTTCATTTTCCGTTCGCCATGACCAAACTAGTCATCCATTACAGGAAAAATATTAATTAACAAAATGCTATTCACCATTTGTTTATCCGCCCAACACAGGTTCAAATGGAACATGAAGGGGGTGGGTGAGTACCAGCAGACACTTTCCTGTCACGATCCATCCATGTGTCCCGACAAGATACCTACACAATAAGTCTGACCAAACTAATTAGTGACGCAGTCCAACGAATCAGCAGAAATGAAACTGAAGGCCAATCTATCTCAAGAAAAAAAAGAAGAGACTGAAGACCACTGCATTGTCTAATGAGAGCCAAATTCAAGTGTCAAATGTAGGATTAAAATGCATCATCTTAAACAATGAAGAAACATGCAGTAAAATTTACCTCATTTTAAACAACTGATAAATTTGGAATTCAATGAAAACACACCAGCGTTATGAAATTCTATTTCCAAATATTTGTTTATAGCTTCATTATAAAAGAGAACCTTGTCAAACAACGAAGACAAATAATTGAAATCAGAATTTCTCTATATATTTAGAATTTCCAAGGCAGGGCAATGTCCAGCTAAAGCTTTTGAGATTCATTAATATTGTATGTTAAGAAGCAATATTCAAATTTATCAATCAACCATGATTACCCATACTCTAGTCAAAGAACAAGAACCATTATTACCCATATAGGACAAAGTAATGGATCTTTCAGATTCCCTGAAGAACTCGCTGAGGATCCAGTTGCCCGCTATAATAACTAGAGGGAACAGCTGAAAGCTCTAGTCTCCCTCTCCATTCTTCACCGGGTTTTAAAGTGATAGACTTTTCAACAGCAGCAGCCTCTACACAAAGCATATGCTTATACTCATCATCCGCAAAATCTGCCATACCCTTTGCTTTCTTATCCCAGGGGTTCCATACCACTGCATAGATGAATAATATAAGGGTGTGTGTGTGTGAGAGAGAGAGAGATATCAACAGCCACTATAGTGAAAACAATTTCAAACATCAAACTCTAAAATGTAAACCATATTTTTATAAATACAATTCTTAAATGTGGGAGCATACAATTCAATTGCTACAAAGGTTATGAAACACGCTACTGGATAGACAAAGCTGTTAAGTTGTGTCAGATGAAGCTATCCATTTTGTTCTTCAGATACTAGCACATTTTTCAGGGATGGCATTTCAAAACCTCTTCATAAAATTACAACTCAATCTCAAACATTTCAAGTCATGGGATCAAAATGTACTAAGTTTAAATCGTAAAAATGTCATCATTTAGCTTATGTCAGCAGTGCTATGCTTGAAAGTGATATTGCAGAGATGAAGATGAAAAACAGGAAACTCCTCCAAGCGATGCTTTACTAGGATAATTAAGTCTTTCATTGCATCTTTATCTATTTACATATCTCTGAGATATAGTAAAAATTCAAAATTCCCTATTTTGGTTTACGGGCTAAATACAGTTTACGACATGTGATTCAAGCTATTTTCACTTCCTTGCTCCGTGGCTGGAAGGTTATATTCCACTACCCAGAGGTTGGTTCTGTCAGCACAAAATCATTCGACAGTTTAATTTTATTAAATATCAAATGAAACCCCCCAAATACTACCAAATTTTCCAAAATTTCACACAATTCCATCTAACATTATTCAACCCATTCTTTCCTACCAAACCCCACACTCCCCAATTCTTGTCCCATACTCAAATCCTATCTAATTCCCCATTTTCTCCAATTTTCACTGTCATATCAGAATCTCCGACCCCTTTCTTAGACTGAACCACCACACTCCCCAATGTTAAATGTGAGATCCCCAAAATTATCAGTTCCGTCCTAAAATCCCGAACTCCCCTGCCCAAAAACAATTCCCACTCTCCCTATTCTAGCCTAAAGTGTTCAATTAAACATCCTTGATATATATATTCCCAACCAAGCTCTTCAATTTCTTGTTTCCCCAACCTCAAATACGGTTTTTGTTGATTCTTCAAATATAAATCATTGTACAGTAGAAATCACCGGCCAGTAAATTTTATAAATACAACTAACTTGGGCTACAGAGTCGTTGGCACAGTGTAAACATATGGTAGCTAGGTTTAAATAAGTTTTTTGGTCACGAGTAGACTAGGCTAGCTAATTGAAACAGGGGAGGGGGAGGGGGAGGGGGAGAAGAGAAAAAAGAGGAAGCAGGTAGACAAAATTGATGTTGAGAGGGTTACGGCTGTTAGGGAATCCGAGTAAGGGGTAGTTGAGGAAGAAATTGTCAGGAAACCAATCCACACCTATATTATAAATAGGGGAGTGTATGCAGATGCAATGGCTGAATGAATTCTGTTGCCATTTTATTTCTAAAGATTTTATCATGTACCATAGGTCAAAGATTTCTAAGAGTTATGTCGACTGAGCTACTAGAAGACAGTCAAAAGAGTTGTTCAATGGAAGCAAGTCAGAATCTGGGGAGAGGCTTGCCTGGAAAGAATGTTGCTAGAGAAAGTGCTAGTTGCTAAAGCTTTTGCATTGGAGATTTGGTATCATACGTCATTGTGCTTGGTGTAGGTGTTTAGGTTTACAAGTCTAGATATGTTTGTTTCGCTTTAATTGGTTGCTATAATCTATTTGCAAGAAGCTAAAGTTTTGACAGACTTCAGTCAGCGGGGTGCTATAGTGTGAGTACAGGCTATGCTAAAGTAAGTGTGCTGATACTCATGGTTTGGAATTTTGCTAGTTGCAATGCCAATGTGCTTGACCAAATTAATGATTATAAATAGATACACAAGGAGCCTAGCTTAGTAAGTAAATGATCTCATTCAAACTACTTTTTCGTTCTTTTTCTCTATTAACAAAGATGAACTTGATAATACTCACCAGCATCAGGAAGTCCATCTTTACGTAGCACAAATGTTCTTTTTTTCTCATGATCAAGAATCGCAATCTTTGTGGGAGTGTTGAGATATATCTTGTCCACCTATCATGCGAAGAAATACCATCAAATCAAAACTTACTACATAAATGTACTCAATATGTTCAGATTCATAGGCAAACTGGGTACAGATACATGCGAAAAAGGGATTTCCTTCTAAAAAATTAAGATAAATATGATTATGGGCTGGCTGCAGCCAATGCCCACACATGGAATGGGGGGCATGAGTTGTGCTATCATGGGCAATAAGCAATGGCCGAGAAAAGAATACCACATAGGATAAGAAAGAAAGGAAAATCAAGACAATAATAATCGAGATGGAACTGCTGCAACCAGCTTCCAGGTCACATGTATTTGGCTCTGAGAGTGATCAGCACTAAACAGAACCCATTTTTGCATCTTTTCATCTTTGCAGAAGGGGAGAAAACAACTTACTTCAGATTCAAACGTCAAAGCATCCCCCTGTTCAGTAAAACGCTCCTTGTTCTGCAAGTTGTCAAGATAATCCAGTGTCTCTAATCCCTCAACTCGAACTTCACTGAATACAGGCAAAGGAACTAGTAAGAACCAAGTAAACTGCTAGCCACAAATATATCTATTCCTGAGATTAAAAAGAAAGTAAATATATGAAGAGTAATTAAGCTAAATTAGTATAAAAAACAGAACAAAAACATAAATACATACAGAAATAAATATAATTTATATCAGGTAAATTTTGATAAATTAACAATAGCTGCTTGAATATTTCACAACATATAAGGAACATTTTTGTTGAAGTGTATAACACTGAAAATTTACAGAGACAGAACTATGGGATTTGAATGCAGCAAATTCAATAGCAGATTATTTTGACATCGACATATAAGGAACATTTTTGTTGAAGTGTATAACACTGAAAATTTACACAGACAGAGAGCTATAGGATTTTAATGCAGCAAATTCAATAGCAGATTATTTTGACATCAACAAATTTCCATATATGCATATCCAAACTAGAGACCTTCATTTAACAAAGAATATGACAAGTTGAAACCAAAGACAGCTTTACAAATTCCTTAACAAAATTATGCATTTTAAGCCTGAGACAGATCCAAAACAAAAATTGCTGAACTACACCAAGTTATAAAATGATAAAGTTTTCTTCATCCTTTTACTACACTGATCAAGTTTAGCTCTTGACTGAAAGTTACTTTGAAGAATACCAAGACACAAAAAGTAAGTACAGGGAGTTTAATCAGGCACCCATACAATATAACCAACCTCATCCCCCTGCCAAGACTTATAAGACAGTGGTTGAACTCAATTTTTATCATAAAATTCCTTGTCAAAATACAAGTGGGACGAGACAAGCACTTGGAACTACACCTATAACAACTAAGAATTACAAGTTTACACTCCAATAAGTTTCAATACAATATTCATAATGTTTCTACAGAAGCAGACTGAACAAGGTGACAGAGTGAATTGCAAAATTTGACACGCTAAATAAAAACCAGTAATACTGAAGAGTGAGAAAAACTTGTTTCAAGAACTTTACCTACCTTATGTCAGACACAGAGAAATATGTATGATAAGCAAATGTGAATGAAAATGGCTTCCCGTCAGGATTTGTATTCCTAATCCGAGATGTTAACATCAGGTCTCCTCCTGGTCCAAGGGCTACCCTAAGACGGAATTCAAAACTAAATCCAAACAGAAAAACATACAAATTAGAAATCCAAATAGTGAAAACTTAATAAAAGAAGTAAAACGTATGTTATCATAAAAGCAAACATAGCGTTGAAAATCTCCACTCTCTATATATACCTGTGAGGCCAAATCTTTGCATCTTCTTCAGAGGGTTTAAGGATCAAATCAACAAAAGCTTTGCTGGAGGTATTTGTTGGGAAAGGAGGAGGATCATTGTCAATGGTCCAGAACCGGTTTCTAGCAAATCCATGCAACTCAAGTGTACCATGGCTTCCAAACTGCAATTACAGTGCAAGTTTCCTTCAACATGTGATTAGGAATCTAACCACCATTATAAAGCATTTTTAAGGGAATTAACAAAATAATTATCTCTAGATTCAGATCAGAAGCTAGGATTTTCAATTGCATCAATTGCTATTAAAGATTTCAACATAATTTCGGAGATAGTGAATTAAATTGTAACGTTAGAGTTTCGCAATAATCCAGGAATTTAATCAACTGGGCATCCTACTATGGGTTATCCATGAATTTCCAAAAGAAAAAAAGATTACTTGAGATATGATATTAGGGTTTCTTAATTGGGTAAAATCATGATTATTAGGAGCTTATCTATATAACAGAATCATTTAATGTATGCCAGAGCTTAAGTTTTATGTTTACATATATGTCAAGACTTAAAACTGCATCTCATTTCTTTTATCCCTTAACTTTTCTACCCATCCACTTTTTTCTCCTTTCCCAAATGGCATTGTCACAGTAAAAGCAATTATGGGAACTATATATATCGAAGAAGCACTTACTTGAGGAAAGCATATTGGAATCCCTCCTCGAATTGCCTTTGGAGGCTTAAATATAGCCTGCACAAGGAACATGATAACACTCCATCAGGAGATACAAATTGAATGATTCCTAATAGAGGTTATTTATGTATCTTAGATGCCAGTCAGAGAGATATTTATCTGGATGTTAGCACACAATTTGTAGATCTAGTGGCTCCACATTCCACAAAATTGTTTAACATGCTTAGACAACAACCAGAATATTAAAGTTCAAGTGCATGGTTCTGTAAGATTACACATTAACTAGGAAGGACACAAGTATATACAATTGATATCACTATATATATTTGGACAAAAATAGATAAAATGCATTTGGAGAAAATAGCTAGAATGCAACCATCCAAGCCAAATAAGAACACGTAGAATAACAAGCATTTAAAAGAAGCAGGGAAACACAAAAGAAGAGAGAGAGAGGGACAGTGAAAGAATGAAAAAACAGAAGAAAAAAAAAGCTGAAGAAAAAACACCACTGTGGAAAAATGCTAGCACATCTTATTCATTTTCTTTGAGGCATTCCTGAAGCTGAAAACCACTAATACAATCTTCTAGAATAATTGCAATAAATTTTGATAAATAAAATTGAAGAAAGCTCCGCCAAAACCTCCATAAAAAAAACAGTTAGAGCATAATCGGTTAAAATGCTAACTGCATTTCATGCATGGCATGTAGCATATTATCAACTCCTAACTCGAGATGTAAGTGCCAGAGGATGTTCAGAACTGAAGATCTATGCTAAGATTATTTGAAATGGGAGGATCGTATTTGCATTAAGAGATGACGTAATTTAATAACCATGCAGCCATCGAATATTATCTGAAAAGCCGTTTCATCTTTTACTGACTGAAGATGCTCATAAGAAGGGAAAATTGAATTGTCAAATCCTCACTCAAATGGCGAGATCTAAAGTATAAGATTATGATAAGCTAAAAGTTTATATGCTAAATGAAGAAATATAAAACTATCGAGTACTGACCTTACTACTGAGGAAAAGCAACTCCTCCCCGTTGTCATTCTTCCAAGAAGTCACATGACCACCATATAAATACACCTGAAAACCACGATCAATAAAATAAAAATGTCGCCACAGTCAACATTTTACTAGAAGTTGTCCAAGTATAATGACAGATATCACAGGGAAATCCTGATCCTAATTGATCGGCAGTCTCCTACTGAGAAGGACACAAAATTGAACTGAATACGACATCGAAAAACCAAAAATGACAACATATAATCAGGAATCTGAAGGAATGCACAAATCCAGACCAAGAAAGCGAAATCAAGCATTGGATCAGTTCAAGCACCTTAAAATCAGACAAGAAATTGAGCAGATGCAGATATTACAGAAACAGACAAACAAAGAGAGAGATACAATAGATGAAATTCATGAGAAAATGAAAGAGGAAAAGGACCTCAGCGGAGCTTCCTCGGGACTCACGAAGAAGGACCTTCTCAAGGCCATTGACGCCCTTGCAGAGCTGATAAGAAGGAGATGCAGAAGGTGGAATTGGACTTGGAACTGAAGAAGCAGATGAAGGAGGAGCTTGTTCGGTGCTCATAGCTACTCGCTGGCTTTTTCTTCAAGTTCACCACCACCATACGATTTTCAAATTATGCAAATATGCAATTCTGAAACCAAACACGCGAGCCTGCAACTGCAAGAACCTCTTCTATTGTTCAATTTCCTTTTTAACTTTTCTTATGCTCCGTTTCCGAATTTTTTTCTCTCCTGTTTTTCTTAATGCGGCAAAGCTGTAATCTCCCTGTCGCGTGCGCGCGTGATACTATATTTTTTATTACAACAATTTTCTTAATATTTAAATCTATTATTATTTCACAGTTATATGTATTTTTAGTCTTATAAATCACCTACAACTTGGGCATCCATTCTCTTGTATTGTTAAAATTAATAGTTAATTAGAAATAATTTATATACATTAAAGATTAAAAGCTTAAATGGTTGTGCGTCTGCTAAGTTTTTTTTAACTGATATGATGAAAAATTATCATTGTATTATGTGTGTATTAGTCAAAATATCAATACGTCAAAATCAATATAATATAATTTCGTTAGTAAATTAAATCATGTTACGTGTGTGGCAAACTTGGGGATAATATAAGGATAAATTAATTAAAATAAATTTGTGAAAAATATAATAGTATAAATAGATTATTTCAGTTCACCGGAAAAAAAGAGAGTTACTTCAACAATTACTGGTTAAGATAACCATGGCACATTCAAGATGCTCTTTTATCACCACCTGCGTCGTGCTAGTAAAATTTAATTTTAATGTTATGATTAACATGAAAGTGATATTTAACGAAAGATAAATAGATGGCAACATAAAAATGGAAAATAGCAGTGAATTTTTATGAAAATGATAGAACTTTTGAAATCATGCAATACATGGATCAAATCCCTTAAAAAAATTTAAAAATATAATTATTATACTTGATAAGTTACTTCTAATAAAATAAAATTATCAGTCTTTGTAAAAAGATAAAAAATAAATATTTCATTAACAAAGATAAAAGAACATTGTGTGAAAAAATTTAAAAAATATTAAATATAAACCACTTTGAATATTTAAATTTTGTTTATTGTTTTAGAATATAATAATTTGGCCCGCCTAATAAAATCATGAGACAACTCCAGAAATCATGAAGCTTCATTGCAATAAAGAAGGAAATAAAATAAAATCATGAAGCTTCCTAGTAAGCTCACATGCATTTTTTTTTAATCTTCTCAATTTGGCCATATGTGCCCATCCTTCGTATTGTTGTAGGAAAAAGACAGGAAAGGGCTGGCTCTAGTTATTTCATCGGAAATAAAATGCTTATTATATCTTATAATTATAACAAAGAACAGCTAACACCACAATGATAGAATGAAATTATTTTACACGTTTATAACTAGCAATTATAATTATAAATATATTTTAAATGTGGATTATGATTCTTTAATTTTCAATTAGTGAAAAAATAAAAAAGAAAGTTATTACTGATGATTTGTCATCCTTTATTTAATACCACGTTGTCATAAAAATATCTATAATTAAATCAGAATTGAATTACCAATGATAACTAGATGGAATGAAAAGAATTTGATTTTTTTTCAAGTGAGATTGAAGGTTCAAATTTTATAAATAAAAAAAATATTTAAAAATAACTGTTTCTAATTTAGCGTGATAATACTTAAATCTACTAATTTAATAGTTATTGAATTCTATATAATTATATGAAAATAATGGGGTAGATATGAATAGAGATCAATAATTCGAACGACATAATATGAAAAAATCTATAGTTTTGAAAATAAAAAGGTTAATTATTAAAAAAAACACTTTGATGGAATCAAAAGCAGGGTGAGTCCTGCAAACAAGGGCCGTGAACCATGCCTCGTGCTATTTCGCAAGATCTATATGCAAGGACTAATGTGTTTGGTTGGCAAATTTTTTTCTGAATTGAGAATGAAAATGGATCGTACTTCTAATGATTTTAATGGCGTGTTAAGTGGAATTTTGAGGATGAGTGGGAAGCATAAATAAACATCAAGATAATTTTTGGGATCTCATAATTTTTTATATAATATTTATTATAGTTTGTTATTAATATTGATAAATGTCAATATTAATATCACTATTATTAATATTCAACATAGAATATAAGATGCATAGTATATCATCATGTGTATGATTCATCTAATATTTATATTGTGGTGCAAAAAGTAATTGTATTTTATTTATTTTTGTAAAGATTCTGCCTAATCCGATCAAGTGCATCTCCAAAAAACAAAAGAAAAATTGATAGAATAGAGCACTTGACTTGAAAAACTCTTGTGCCCTTAGAATTATAGTATTGAAACTCAACTTGAGTTTCTCAATATTACTAATGTAATGAATTAATAAATTAGTCCAAAGTTTTAAACGGTTCAACTAGGTTGAATTTTATATTTTTTCCACTTCTTGCTAAACTTAAAATTATATCATTTTAAGTTCAGAAAAATAAAAAAAATAACTGTTTTTCAAATTTTTATTTAAAAAAATAAGGGAAAAATCTTCTATTAAAAATTTTATTGGTAAAAATAATCTGATAAATTTTTATATATAAAAAGTATCAGTACCCTATAAAATTTATACACACATAATACCAGTACTAGGATTTAGGTCATTTCTATAAAAAAAATTAACGAGGTCTTTTCCCCAATTTTCCTTTAGGTTTATAAATTTTCCATTATATATATATATATATTTAGAAATTTTTTTTTGTTTGTTACATAAATTTTTAGAAAAAGGCTGGGTTCACCCACCCACGATCTAAAAGCAGGGCGAAGTCTCCTTTTCTCCTAAACGATACCAATGTTAAGCAGGACAAATCGTCTATTACTTTCAAACGTAAATCTAAGCACCTAAGAACTATGATGTCTCTCCAAGTACCATGACTAGAATTACAATAAAATAGTGCTCTTTAAAAATAGATTATATTTTAAATGATCATATATCTCACTGCTAGAAATTTTCCATTTTCTTTCTCATAAATCTCTTTATTATATTTTTGTATTGGGCTCTAGCCCTTTCTTTGTTTTTAGCTGACCGGCCTCTTTGTTTCAGAGGCAAATAAACGAATGGGAAAATTATACTAACAGAGTTAGTTCGAGTGGTAAGTAATTCGGTATCGTTTAAACAAGGTCTTAAGTTCGAGCCTTGGCGAATACAAAAAATCTCCGTTGGGAGACTCACTCACCATAGTTAGGTGCGCGACGCGGGTCGGATCCAGATATAGTCGAGGCAAAGCTCCGGTGAACAGGGATAGGTAAAAAAAAAAGGAAAATTACGATACCCTGTTTTCGGCTATGTTATTGCTATATATGATAATATGACTACACTTTTTAATTACAAAAAAATTAAGTTTATAAATATAATTAATAAATATGATTACAATAACTCATTTAAAAAAAGTAAATAAGAAATTGTATCGAACTTAAATTACAGAAATTTATAATATTATCCATTTAATCCATTTTTTGAGTTTAACACCGAAATAGAGGTACAAACATTTAAACAACGAGAAAGTAGATATGCTTTGTACTTTAATATATCGCTTATTGTTTAGTTTTGGATTTAGATTTTAAAAAGATTATACTTAAATTTGATGCTAAAAATATTATAGATATGTTATTAAACTTTAAAAATAATATATATAAATTATTATTATCACAGATATAATTGTATTGTATATCTAAAAATCAAAACGAACTTATCGATCCTCTAGCAAAAGACATGTTAAATAATACGATAGTATTATATTTTTGTTCTTTACATTTGATAAAAATATTGTAATCAATAAATATTTAAGATATAATCTCCTCTAATATTCTTTATTTAAGGTATTTAGCTCTCCTTTGAAAAAAAAGAAGAAGAGAGAAAGTAGACATGCTCCGCAAGATTCTTCGTTGAGCAATCGTTGATAACTTTAATGGCCCTAAAAAAACACTTGCTCCTTTTCTTACATTACCAAATTTAAAATTTTGAAGGATTTATTATTATATTTGTAATACAAAAAGTACATATAAACATTTAATAAGATTTAAAATTTAAACTTAAATATCCCTAGTGCACATGCATAAGGGGAATTCTTCTAAGGTTTTTTTTTTTGGGCCAACTGCATAAGAGGAATTCTAGTCAAAGCAAAGGTGCATATTTCATCCTTTAATTTCCAAATACAGTTGTTCATTTTGATCTTTTAATTTTATAAAATATCTTTCTAATCTTCTAATTCTAACATCGTTTGTTTCATTAATAAAGAATGACAATATTAAAATTTTAAACACTCACAAATGCTAACATATTGATTTTAATTTTTAAAATAACAATACTTCATAGAAAATTATCATTTGAGACTAATAACCTTAGGATATAATAACAGAAAAGATATTTTATGAAATTAAGCGGCCAAATTGAAACATTATATAAAATGAGAGAAGAAAAAATTGAAAGGAAATGCAAAGTGTAAAAAGCAAAAAAATAAATAAAAAAAATCACACTTTTTATTTCCAAAACTAATGACGACTTGACTGGTTTTTACACTCTGCTGTACACATTTCATCCTCAATACAACCTAAGACCACGTTTGCAAGACCCATGCTTTACCAAAACGATTTTGAATAAAAAATGAAACTTGAGACCCCAGGGAAGGGGAAAAAAACAAGGCAAGCTCACAAACAACCTGTGCCCTATAAAGATTAAATACCAAGCAGCTAACTCAACCAGAAAAGAACCCTAAACCATTCAAACCACAGCAAGGGGAAGGAGATAAAAGAGGAAAATAATCTCGTGTTTTCTTTTCCAATAATGAATAGCTTCTAGGGGTAGCAGAAGCAGCTCTGCTGAATAAAACTCTGATGCTGTCTCTTTCACTTTCATATGTTCAATTCCTCTCTGCAGCACAGATTAACTGTTGTCAGAAGCTCATGAACCACATAACAGAATCAGGATTCTCTGTGAAGTTCAGTTTCACTTGAAATTACAAGAGAGAGAGAGGGAGGAGATGAATCTATCTCTGCCAAGTGGATCTCACATGAATGAGCCCCACCTCTCTCTGGGAATTTAAAGTGAAGAGACTTCAGAAAATCGGTTTCAGCAAAATGGGATAACAAGAGTCAAAATTCCTTCTACCTGCAACCGAAACTGCAGGGGGATGACACAAGGCAAAGTATGCGTTGAAATCAGAATAACTGGACGGCCATCTTGAATTTGTTCTGTTTCCATTTTGGCAACTTGTAAAAGGCATCCTTTGTCATACCAAATTTCTCTTTAAACTCCGCAGATGATAGATAAGTCTGTATTGTTGAAGTTCAATCAAGTCAGAACCAGACCGAACGGTCGTCAAATTATGGGGCATTTTCTATTGAATGGGAAGAGAAAAACCATTAAATGGAAGGTAAGAAGAAAAGCATGAAATTGCGGTATGTGTGTTCCAATATACCTCTCGCTTAGTCACATCAATGTCTGTTACAGGATTTGTAGATGATATTTTGAGGCGTTCATAAGGGTAAATTGGAAGACCTTCCTCATCTTCAGGTTCATCCTCTTTCACATCTTCAGTTATGGTTTGAGATTCTATTCTGCCGGTCATGGAATTCTCTTTATTGTTTGTCTCAGGCTTAGGTTTGGGAGCCTCTGGACTCTGATTCACTTCACATCATAACAACCCAAAGTACAGAAAGAGGCATTTAGTATCAAAAGAAAATTTAAAAACTTGACTGTTGGAGGAACTTCAACAAACTTGTGTAGTAAATTAAACAAGTTTCTGGTGATAATCATGCCGCATACCTTTAATTGACCGGGGTATCAAACTATCTCGAGCTGAGGGTGGTTGTTCAAAGCTAGAACTAAGTGCTGCTATGGCTGACGATTTGGGTGCTGATTTTGCTGAATCTGTTGGGGTCACAGATTTGGGATACAGTTTCCTAACCACTGGAGGGGGAGTTGAAAGGTTCCTGGCATTAGGGTTCTCAAATGCAGCTGCTAAGGCATTGAAGGCCGGAGACCTTCCCCGCACACGAACACGATCTGGACTAAAAGACATGCTGCGGGAGCGCTGGGATTTATCCGGTACACTGCTAGATCTCCCCCCATAGGATGCAGGCGTTCTTCGTTTGGGTTTCTAATCATGAATTACACATTCAACAACCAAACAAATTGAATGCAAACACAGACAAGAAAAAAATTGAATAGACTATCTTCAAATACATAAATGGGGAGGATTTAATATGTCTCTACTCTATCAAGGATCATGGTGTTTTCACTTCATTGAATTCTTTGCATTTATGTAAATAAAATAGGAAAGGTTTCAAGTCTCTTCATTCACTATATTTCTGTTATCACCCTGAATAAATTATATTTATTCAATACAGCACTTGGGATAAGGAAGCATATTTCAAGGTTCTTAAAGCTTTAGGCAATGAGTAATTAAGGAAAAGAAACAAGAAAACAAAACCAAACATGGTGCCTTACATCCACAGTTGGAGTTCCTCCATTTTTTACTATTGTGAGTTTCCTCTGAAATGAATTTCCCAGCATCTGCCAAAAAAAAAAAATAGGTCAACAATATTTTCAATGGGTCCCAATTAATTTTATTATGCAGTTACATTAAGAAACTTACTGAAGATTTTGCAGACTCCCAAGTGAAGAAGCGAGTGAAGAAGGGAGGCTCACTCCCTTCCATGATAATGTATATCGGAGTTTCATGAGACACCTTTTCTAAAAGAAAATCGTGCTCAAGAAATTTCTGTTAAAAAATAATAAAGAAATTAGCAAATCAACATATGACTTTAGAAATACTAAAATGAAGTCTAATCCTAACATAGAAGACATTGAAGTCACTTAAGTCAAAATCTGATAGTGGTATAATGATGAAGGGTCATAGGTAAACCAATATCAACTATGAAAAAAACAAATCACTTACGGTATACCATTAACTATGAAAAAAGATAAATCACTTCAGTTAATCGTTAGATCATGGTATTTTTATAGTTCCCAGACAAGGAAAAACCAATAGTACCTCACCAATTGTAAGAGCCTGCATTCTACTCTTGGGGTCAACTTGCTGCCCAACCCAGACGAAGATTTCAGAGTGACAATATAAGATGAAGATATCTTCAGTCATCAAATCGTCCTGGGAAAAATTGAATATCTCTATAACCTGCAAATATTAATTCAAATTATTAATTTCAGCAGAAGTGAATTAAAATAAATGAATCTTTATAAGAAGCATAGCACAGAGCAGTAACATCAAAAGTAGAATGCATGATGATTCAAAAATTAAAATATCAACAGGCATTATAGAGAATTACAGAAAATAGATTAGGGTATACTGACCTTCAAATTTCCTGCGCATCGTAGTCATGCAGCAAAAACACCACCATGAAAGAGTCAGCTGTTTTCATTTTTTTATAAGGAGAAAAAAAAACAGAGGCAGATAACACGTTTGGCTAGCCAGAACATAATCCTTACCTTTTGAGAAGTGGCAAGAAAATAGGTGAGGATCACTTTCTTCAGACCTTACAATCTTCTGGCTAGGATATTCAGATTTTCCTCCCAATAAATCCCAAAACTGTTCAGATTCTGACCCTTCCTTTTGAGGCTTTGATTGTAAATTTGGCTGAAGACAATTCACAAGCATATCAGAACCAGAAAAACAAGGAAATGAGACCGCAAAAGATAGCACATATATCTAATAATAAATACAGAAAAATTCAAGTCAGATCTTATTCATTATATTATTTAACTTATGCTAATATGTTTGAACAGTTACCATTGCTATATTTAACTATTATCAGCATTCAGGCAAATGACAATCCAGCCACCAGCCCAACATCAATATGTTGACCCAAAAAAAACACTTTTTTGGTATTGTCTGTAGGCATAAAATTTTCCACATTAAGTATATCATAGCACTTATCATACCTTTATCAAATCCAGCATCCTCTCAACAAGTTCCTGAACATCTGAGGTTGTAAGGTTCCCATTCCATATAAAGACAGCAGACCCATTATGAAGTATGTAGCAATAAGAGGAATTCAAGGAGGAAGCAACCTGACCAAGGAAAACCATGAAAAGAAAAATAGCAGTTACATAAATAAAACCTGTATATTTAAAGGGAGAGTTACGCATATAAAAGGGAATAGATAGAGAAGTGGAATCTATAAACATAAAAGATCACATACTGGTTCAACTTGTATAGCTTGCATATTGTCTGGGCCTGAACCCTGGATGCGAAATAGTGCAACACCGTCCTCATTGTACGTGTCATCAGGAATTTCCTTTTCCGCAACATATTTTTTGTATCCTTCACTAAGTCCACCCTGATAGAAGCATATTCAAGTGGTCAGAATTTGATACGTATATTTGAAGAGTGATATTCAAAGTTCCCATGATTATAGAATCTCACAAACCTTAAAAACAATCAAGCTTTGGAAGATAGTATAAAATTGCATTGGCTCATTCCCTTCATAAAGACGAGTCTAGTAATCCAGGAAAACATTGATAATGTAAGGACATAAGAAATGACAACAGAAAATCTAGATAGAGAATTTGAAAACAACACATCAATAAAAATAACCTGGGAAGGAAGAAACTTCAATGACTCAACCATTTTGCTTGCTAGGGAAATAGCTGAAGCTCTTTCTTCCTATATAATCAAAATAGTAAGTGATGCAGGAGATTCACACAGCAATTTATTGCAAACTTATAGCTACACTGAAATAATTCTGTTATTTATCACCTTCTTATCTCAAAACAGCAGTCACTGCTTATGTATAATGGAATACCATGCAAAGGACAATAATCAGCTAATACATTTTTCATCTCCATGAAAACATTTAGCCACCACACTATTTGTTTATTCATTTAATTAAAACATAAACATGAGCACGAAATTTGTGATGAAGCGTTATTTTTCACCTCAACACTAGTCTTTCCAATCCATGTTCCTATAAGATACTCTTCCTTATCATCTCCGGGATACGTATACTGAAAGATGTAGCAATCTCCGCCGTAAAGCTTTGACTGATCAGAAGCAGGAAGGAGAATCTTTTCCTGACCATTTACCCGCCAAACCTGAGCAACCAGGGTAAAGATATTGTTAGCAACAGAAACAAAAATAAGCGAAGTTGGAATTCTTCAACTGGTCAAGAATAGAATATTTTGCAATTGACCAACTCTTAATTAACTCAAAAATAAAGTATGTTAGTAAGAAAAGAACTGGCTAAGCCCTATAATTACAAAATAATCAGAAAGTAAGCCAAGGTTACAGATTTTTACATTTACATATGGAAATGGCAAGCTGCCCACCCAACATAAAATCTGATCAAACTTTTTTCAAAGAAGACACAGCATGTAGTCAGAGTTTGTTCATCTTTAGTAGAAGGTAATTTAATTTAAACACATCCCTAGTATATTATAGAGTACATATGCTATGCTAACTTTTGTATTCTGATTTTCTCCAAAAAAAAAAAAAAACAGTACTCTGCTTCATATTCTGACAGCAATATTAATGATGGCAGACAGCTTGAGCATTAAGGATACAGTTCTTGTGTTTCTAAAAGATTAATGTCTCAATATGATAAAATCATAAAAAAATATATGGGATATAAAACCAATAATAAGAAGATATCAATTGTGGTAAAATATAATTCTATACAAATTATTAAGTACCTGCAAATTTCCTGTGCAATCAATATAGGGTTGAGGTTCTTCTTTTAATGGATCAGCTTTCAGCAGACCCCTGACATTCACTCCTTGGCGTTTCAGAAGTGCTATAAAGCCATAAAAAGGAAACCAAATTGGAAAGATTTATGGAAAGTCTGGTCAGTGATGCTGATGACACATATTAGAGACAATAACCCATTCAGACCAATAAAGCCAACAAAATTATGTGACACTGACCTGCCACCTTTCCACGACCATCTTCAGACACAGTTACTCCAGTCGTCTGAGGCCAAGAATCAAACTTGGACTTGAACATCACTATTTCAAATCCTTCAATTACACGAATTATCTGGGATTTCTGTCGATCAGAGCCACTGACTAACTCCTGTTTGTTGACCAATATTAATTCAATAGTCATTAAAATTCAGTGCATAATACTAAAATATACTGGGCACAAGAAACAAGAAGTGTTACATCAGCCGCTCCGCTTGCACTTTTTCTTTCATCAAGGGAGGTATTTCTTCCCATCCAGACAAACACTTCCAGCCCACAATCAAGAATATAGCATTTATTTGTGTCCAGTAACTCCCTTGTCAGAGAATCGGTCTTAACAGGTTCAGCTAGCCCCTTCTCAATGCTGTACAATCGATAACATTTCATCAGAACTAGAGTACTAAAGAACCATGTGGTTCAATATTAAACAAACTCCCTCAGTAGTTGTCATCATAATATTATTTTCAAATTTTAAGTACACTTAACTCAGACAACTTTAGGTCAAAAGCATAGTGAATTAGACAGTCTTACATTAATAAAACAAATAGGCGAAAGAGGAAGAACCGAACATACATATGCAAATATTAATTAGCTATTCAAAAAAGATTTGATAAAGGGACATACTTGCTTAACAACTATACATGAAAATAACAGCGGCCAAATTGAGACAACATATTACCAAAGCAGCTTTGGAGTATGAGTATCAACATGCTGATCATCATCACTGGCTGGTTTTCGTGGAAGAGGGGCGAAACCCCCAAAAAAAACCCAGAATTCTCCCGTTTCAGAGTCAGCCATCAACTTCCCATCCTCTACACAAAGGAAAAGTATTTGTATTCAGTTAGTGATATCCATCATTAACCTATTATCTCATGAAATGTTCCTTTTCCACTTACCAATAGCAGCTACCTCGCATTTCCCATCATGGTGTGTATCTTTAATATATTGCACAACTTCCAATGCTTTAGCCCTTTCTTGAATAGATGAATTTGAACCATTAAATTGGAAGATTTTGGATTTCGTATCCAGAATAAATATATCATCATGGTTTAGTGAAGATCGGGCAAAAGGAACCTAAAACCAACAAAAATAGCTACTCAACAAGTAGAAAATAATGTTTCTACAAATGAGAAGTGTCTGTATCAAATGGTATCATGATGATATACAAAACTCAAACCTCAATGGCAGAAGAATAATGTCAAACTTACCTCTTTGACATGCACAACATGTTTTCCTTTGCATACAAACATTCGAGTCTTATATTCTTCATCCTCTACATGCTTAAAACCAGATGCAACTCCGCCTTCCTGAGGTATAATACAGGGTTTGAAGTAAGACAGGAATTTTTCAGTTTCATGACCCTGCACTTCACGATATTGAACAGCACGACCTCCAAGAGCTGCATCTAGCTCAACTGTCTTGACGGCTGCAGCACCAGCTTCATCCTATTTCAAAGTTATGGTCCATATACAATTAAACCCCGAAGGAAATACATACTAGCAATTTGTTAACAGAGATTTTACCTGACTGGTGTCTTTTCCAAGCCAGTAATGAATATCATGACGCAGGGCACCACTCTTCGAAGCAGTTGTCTACACAGAGAGGACAAGAAATAACAAAAATCTGTGACACTAATGAATCACATAGCTTCATACAATAAGAAGTATAAGCATAAGCATAAATATCATAAAATAAGCAACATGTACAGGACTAGCAATTGTCCCAACAATTTGAAATCAACATAAAACAAAGGGTAAACTACAGTTTAGTCGCCTGTGGTTTGCCGAAATGAGTTCAATGTTGGCCCACCTGGGAGTTCACAGCCTGTACCAAAAAACGAAGGAAATAGAATTTCCTCTATCAGGTACAGCCATTACCTCATGAACGAACACAATTCTCCCTATCTTTTATTGCTGCACTTCTTAATAGATAAGGACACCCGAAGATTAGGCTGAGTAAGTCCAAATGTCTCAAGAAAAAGACGACATGCACGAGCTCTCATGTTAATTGAGCAAGTTTATTGCCATATTCTTCTAGGAAGTTTTACCGATATCTTTGTTTATGCTAAAGTAGTGACTGCGATATTTCATGCTTTGAATCAAGTAATAATGGTTGGAAGTTAATTCCCAACTTACTAGGGAGCATTCTCTAAGCAAAAGGTCTTGCCAATGCTTATTATAAGAACAATTTCTCAATTCTATAGTTTACAAGCAATTTTATTTGACTAGTAGTTACAGCTGGCTTCAGATTTATACACAATACAGGCTCCATTATGACCGAAATTGATCTCATGCTCTATTTCATACCAATATTGTTATTTGTGCCATGCTGAGAATAGGCGTAGACAGTGTTATCAAATTACAATGTCCATCAATATATCAGCAAACAAAATAAAAGCCTTGAGCAACAATAGACTCCAACAAAAGGCTAGCATTCAATAGATCACAAATGATTTTGAACACTATAGAGAATACATTTTAATTTAACAGCTCACCTTCAAGATTACATAGGAGTCCCCGGTGAAAAACTTCCCATAAGAGGACTTCGGGATGGGAACTGGATTAAAATTCTCAATACGCCATATTTCAAGTCCACTATAGAGGGTTAAGGAGAATAATGTACTAGGAAAATATTCATGCACAGCCTCAAATGCAACAAAGAACACAAGCAGCAATCTGGAATAAATCTTACAAAAAGGTTTCCGAATAAAAATCCATTAGGCTGGAAACACCAATATAAGTTAATTAGATGCAGGATACGCCTTTTGTCCAGCTCCATGGAAAGCTGGATCCAAATCCCTCATGGAAACAGCCATTTTATTTTTCTACTTTCTTATCTTCAATGACCAAGCTTGAAACAAAGAATAACCTGAATGACAAGCATATAGCAGATAATGAGTGTAGAAAGGCGAGATCAAAGGGCTAAATTGCTTGAGTTTACAGAACACTTTAGTTAGTGAAAAGGAATGCTTCCAACATTTCAATTAGAATATTGAGCGAGACATTTCTTGTCAGTTATATTTTGTCAGAAAGGAGACAAATTGATCCAATGATAGAGATATAGGAAGTCAACATCATCATTTGATCGATCCTTCAGTAAATTTGTCAGGAAATGGAGGAAATAAAGCAGCAAGCCTAACCAAAATTATGGTAGTTTTATGCAAAACTGAATTCACATTCCATAAGATACAGGTAGAAATTAAAATCATTAGTGACTTAAATTTATCCCAACCATGATAAGCTAGGTTGTTGGCTACAGTAAAAAATCTTCAAGATACATTACCAGACAATATAATAATAGTCAAAGAACTCAAGTAATGGTTGAACACGGTTTAATAAAACACTAATCATTACCATTCATAAAATATTCACCTTCCGATATCTACTCCCATCCAACATATCTCCAAAAAGATGGTGAATCAACAATTGGAAAATTGATGAATAATCAATGAAAACACACGGCCTTTTGCCATTAAACGTCCCAGTTAAAGTTTTTTGAAATATAGGAACGGTAGAATCAGCCAAAGCTTTTCCGTACAGGCCAGTATAAAACAACAAAAACATTACTGCTATCTAAGAATCATCAAAATGCCTCGAGACACTTCAGAATCCCAGAACGCAAAATTAAGTATGGCAGATAATATCATAAATTATTCCATGGTGTCAATAATCAAATAAGAAAATTCAAAATTTTTTAGAAGATGCATAAACTCGTATTAAATGACACCGAGTCATTAATATCTCAGTCATAAAGCTGCTTCGGATTCAAAGATGTCTCCACAGTCCACACACATGAAGTATCTAGCGTGGAAAAGTAAACCACAGGGACGACACACGGCAACACGCCCATGAAGCATTGAAATTGCAATGCACAGGAATCCATTGGCACATACCACCGAAGGGAATACATTAGTAATGAGCAATTTTATGTATATACGGATCCATGTATCCATTCAGTTGACATGGATGCACAAAACATGCCACTGTGCAGCTTATCTCGAAAACCCAACCTGCTAAAATGGTCCATCATGTCAAAGATGATACATTTTCCAATATTTCGAACTTCAATATTCTCTGGATTTTAAGAGTACTAAAATTCACAGAAGTTCACGACTCCACATCAAAATCAAAGAAGCGCAGTTGGAAACATGTCACCATCAATCATCTCTCTTTCACAGCCAGTACAACAGAACTCATCGGGTCAATCAAATTTAACACCAACAGACGAAACACATCAAAATTCAAGAAATACCCCCACAAAAAACATCATATTAATAATCAGTTAAAAACAAAATCGAAACATGTTCAATGCCCCATACCCGAAAAGAAGCAGAGCCAACTGATCGATTATGCCTTACCGGAATTAGCAAATTTAAGTAAAGTTCAATAAAGCAGTAAACCGAGAAACACCAACCCGACCCTGAACTCAGAAATCCGGAATTGAAGAAGCCAAATCCAAGGTCAGGCGAATCCAACTGACAGCAGAGATCCAATCTAAGAAGCAAAACTGATGAAAATCATACAATTTTCTGGAAGTAGAGAGAATGGGGAAAAGCTTGGGGGTGGAGGCAAAAGTCAGAAAAAATAGTGGGAAGTGGGGCTAGGGAAGAAGAAGAATAATAAGTATTTTAGAGAGAGAAAGAAGGAATATTACAGGGAAAAAGTGGGCGATATAGAGAGAGAAACAAGAAAGAGAGTGATGGGAGTTGGAGAGAATGATGAATGCCAGGCGTGCTTATCACTAACGGCGACATTAGCATCCTCACAGCAACACAGACATTAACTGTAAAACTCCTAAAAAAAATTCTTAAAAAAAGCTAAAGTAACAATTTTTTTGTACAATCAACTGTATTTGCCTACTTGAACTTCGGAGGGACTTTAATTTAATTTCTTTTTGGAGTAATCACATTTTCTTACCGTGTGGTCAGCAACGGTAAGATTTTCTATATTATAAATTCAACAATTCAGATTAGAAGAAGAGTCCCAACGAAGTCTCAGTCTCTTATCAATCTCTTTAAGGTGACTTGGTATTACAAATTTCTGAGTCTCTCATTAATTTCAGTCTTTAGGTGATATTCATTGCTAAATACTATGCGAAATAATCGGTGAATATTGAATTAAATGTAAGTGGAATTAATTAAGAGATTTAACTCAAATCATCGTTATTAAGAAAAATATTTTTAAAAAAAAAAACCTGGAAATCCATCCCATCCCATAAAGGGAAAAGGTCGAACCACATAACGTTTTAAATTTCACCCATCAACCTAAAAGCAGAAAATCCATTGCCCTTTCTTTGGTTTAAATTTGAAGACAAAGTTTTTACTTTTTTTAAATAATTATGAGAATAATCTTGAGCTTTGGAATTAAACCTTTTAAATAATCTTATTAGTATACTCACATTATCTTAGTTATAGGGTGGTAAAGTTAACTACTTGCAATTTTTAAGAAATAATAATTGGCATTTTAAAACTTATAAAAAAACGTGTAACTTTTCAATTTTTCCCTTAACTAAAACTAATGTTCATAAAGAAGTGCATTATTAGAGTTAAACCATTCCTCGAACAAAAGAAGAAGAAGAGTTAAAGCATGCCAACTTTTTTGCCATAGTTAAAGCATACCAATTACCATGAAAAATAATGAGAATAGCAATAAAAGAGGAGGGGGCATGATAATAAATGTCTTTTAAATAGAAGAGATTTTGACCCATATAAGTAAAGGATATTAAATTTGAGTTTTGTGAACGTAAAATATTTTAAAAAAATATTTTTAATTAAATTTAATAATTTTTAAATATAACTTAAATGGTTTAAAGATTTATTTTTGTTTCCTATAAAAAAGATTTAGGGTATGTTTGGCTCAACAGAGGGGAGGAATTTTAATAGAGGGAAAGGAAAGGAAAGGAAAGGAAGGAAAAAAGAGGGATTTTATTATTACCTTATTTGAATTAATATTAAGAGAGAGGAGGGGAGAGATTTTCATATTACCTTATTTGGTTCAAGAAGGAAAGGGAGGAAAAATACTTTTATATAGACAAATTTACCTTATATTATTTTACATAATATTTTAATAAAATATAATATAAGAGTAATATTATGATATTAAAAAAATTATGGGTATATGAATATTATATAATAATAATATCACACTTCCCCTCCAAACTCCCCCAATTTTGGAGAGGAAGTAAAGTTGGAGGGGGAGGGAAAATTTTAAAAAATTTTACCTCCCCTCCTAAATTTTGTAATGAGCCAAACAAGGGGAGGGAAGTAAAATCCCTCCCTCCCCATCCCTCTCCCCAAATACCCCGTGCCAAACAAGCCCTTAAGATTTAGATGTATGTGGGTTGGATTTTGTGTCTTTTATTTTTTTTTTATTTTAAATGTTAAATATCTTGTACTTCTTTTAGGAAAAAACCAATCTGGATTCTGGCGCTTAACTGCTTGTTGCTGTTCTCACTTTAAACATTTTGTAATAAGCCAGGGGCAAGGACAAATCTAACAGTTCTTAAAATAGAGATACTGCTAAAATACATTTGTCTCATACCTTAAACTCAAAAAGAAATAATAATAATTAATAATAATAATAATAATAATAATAATAATAATAATAATATGACCCATATTCGATCAAATTGAATAATGATTCTGTGAAGACCAATCTGCTACATTTGGTTGCCGATAGTAAAAAAAAAAAAACTATACATATCATTTTTAAATTTAGTAATTCGCATATAATATTTGTTTTTTCATGCATACATTTTATATCTATTACTCCTCCGATTCTTTATATAAGATATAATTATAGAATTAATTTTAGTCATAAATATAAGACATATTTATGATATTTATTAATTTTTTTAAATTATCTCTATAGATACACCTTTCAACAATAATTAAGTAAGAAAAAAATCATGAATTAAAAAATATGGTTAGGGTATTTTAGAAAAATTATGTCAAATTAATTATATTAACTAACTTTCTTAATCTAATCAAATTAATTAAATATATCTTATATTAATAATTAAAATAATAATATTTAATTATACATTAACATTATTGGATTTAATTACTAGTAGTTCTTTTAATATAAGTTTTTTATATGTCGTGTCATTTTTATTTAAAAAAATTTATATAAAAACTATAGGTATCTAAAAAATTTTTTAGATTAATATTGTTTTCAAAATATTAAAAAAATATAACATTATTCTTAGCCGTTAAAATTAACAGTTAATATTAATTTTTTAATAATTATGATAATTTTATTCTTTTTTAAAATATGTAGAGTAATATTAATTAAGAAAAGCTTTTAAATATCTACCACCCCGATAATGAATTATTAGAGAAGGAGAAAATGGGAAAGGTCGGTCACAGGCTATTCGGCTAAGGCTAGTTGTGCATAAATTGGCAAAAAGCCTAATAGGGTGTGGGCCCACTTACATGAACTTTAAGCGCTAAAAGTTGCCAATCCATATCTGTGATCTAGTTAGTCCATCGTAATTATCATTATTTTATCGATAAGAGTTGATCGTAATTAATCCATCGTAATTATCATTATTTTATCGATGAGAGTTTTTTTTTCTTTTGTTGCCCACCCGGTTCACCGGAACTTTACCCCGACTACATCTGAATTCGACCCGCGTCGCGCACCTGGCTATGGTGGGTGAGTCTCCCAACGAGAATTTTCTGCGTACGCCAAGGCTCGAACTCGAGACCTCGCTTAAACGATACCGAGCCGCTTACTACTCGGACCAACTCCCGTTGGTTATCGATGATAGTTGATTGTAGTTAGTCCATCGTAATTATCAATAAAAATTAATACAAATAATAAAAAATAAACTCGTATCTTATAAAGAGGCGAGTTTGATTCCCGCTACCGTTATAAATTCTTTGTAAGCGTTCCCTGAACCTTTACCCTTGTTTTTATGGTTGACCGGGGCTGAATCCACCTAAATTTTTATATAAAAATAATAATTATCATTATTTTTATCAAATTATATAATTAATTATCATAGGGTTATCAATAATCATATGCACATACTATTTGAACATGATTTAATTAACATATAGTGTATATAACTCTAAATAAATTATTTTTATAAAAAAAAAACTCTAAATAAATGATTGTACGAGAATGGAAAATTTGGAGCGTTCTATCATTTATTCATTTTATGATCTGTCAAGTAAGAATAAAGGCACCGGCCCACCGCCGTCCACCAAGCGCCGTCACGGCAATCCCTTGTTGGGTTCTTCCTTCTTCTTCCTCTTGAATAATTAATGACGTGTGACCAATTTTGTTTTTTATTTTACATTAAATATATTAAATTTTAATATATTTTCAACACAATCATCATTACTAATCGCTGAACCCTTGAACCTTCTATGGATGCACGTATCGAGTTTGTATTCTACAGTTATAATATTCTTTTCAGCTTTTAATATAACAGATATTTAGTTAATTATTTTAATATAAAAATTATTTAATTAATTTAAATATATTAAAAAAATAATATATATTAATTAATTATAATAAATATAATTTGATCTTTTTAAAATACACATATATAATATTATATTATATATTAATTTATAAATTAAATATATTAATTTATAAAAAAATAATAAATATAGAAGACAAAATAGATTAATATATTATATTTATTATTAAATTTAACGTCAAACTAGTGCTTATGTTAAGAATTATAAAGATTAAGAGATTTTTTTTATTTTCTTATAAATCTTGACAATTTATAAATAAAATTCAAAATTGATATTTACATGAATATCATCAACATTAGGCATTAATCAAAATACTCTTTCACACTTTAAATATAAATCACTTTTAATAAAATTACACATACTAAGAAAAACAATTAAAATATTAGTTTTTTTCAACCAATAAAATATTAGTTAAAGCATTAAAATTGTTATAAAGTGAATTATTTTGTAATGAAACTTTTATTAACTATATTAATTTTTTTTGGTAAACAGCTATATTAAATTTTACCATAGTTAATTTCTACCCTCTATTACTTCATCATTACAATTTCCAATGTAGGGCATATACGGAAAAACAAGAAAAAGTACTAGGAAATTTCTAGAAAGAAATGCAATTCCTAAAAAACTCACAAACTACTATTAAAAAAAACTTGAACAATTGAGCATTTTAGATCTATTAACATTTTCTATATTAAAACTTATCATACCAAATTTAGTTATTTATTGTGAGATTTTTTGTTGATCATATTTTTTCTTTCAAATCTCACAATAAATTTAAAAAAAATACAAAAAGAATCCTCCAACAAACTAACCAGGTGACTAATAAAAAGGACAAAAAAAACATCTTACAAAATATCTCATATATAAATATAGAACTGATTAATGAAGATATGATGCTGTATGGATTTAGATAAAGACTTCAAACCCTCCTAATACCATGACAATATATAAAAAATGATATATATATATATATATAGTATAAAGTCTAAAGCAAATGAATATATTGTCAAAATTTTCTACAGACTATCATTTATTGATTTAGATACATATTTTGAGTTGAGTTTTAAGACTCATCATTCTTGAAGATTAAAGCATGCTTTTGAGTTCAAATAATATTTATAAATTCCTTATTAATAAAAATTCTATATTGGTTATGATATTTTAACCAACAATTTTGTGGGGTATTAGCTAAATTCTCTTAAAGGAAACTAACTTTTATGGATAGAAAGAAATATATGCTTTATTAGTTATTATCTCTAGCTTTTTAAAATAAGAATTAGTTTAATAGTTAGATTTACTCATAAATATAATATCTTAATCTATTTTATATCTAGTATTTTTTTTAAATTAATTTACCTAATTTATAAACTAATATATAATTTAATGTTATACCTGAGTATTTTTATAAGATTATGTTATATTTGTTATAATTAGTTGATTTAACAAATTTATTTAATTTATTTAAATTAGTAAATTATATATTATATTAATGATTGAAGGTAATATTTACTATAAGTTTTTTAACAGAGTATTTACTATAAATATAACAATATTTTGTATGGTCAATATATTTAAATTAAATATAAAAAAAATAGTAAGTTGGAGAATTCCTTAGATTTGAATGGAAGGCTGGTTGGAGCAAATAAGGGTGAAGTGTAGGGAGACTCCCCTTGGACCCTAAGAAAGAATGACGTTGACTAGCTTCTTCTTCACTCATTGCTCTCTTTTTCTTTTTTACCAATCAACTTAACCTTTTTTTTGTGGTCCGAAATGACAAATTCGACCTTTTCACGTGAATCATATTAATTATTATTATATTTCGTCCCATTATTAGATGTTCATATATCTGACTTTTGCCCAGGCAGTCATGCATGCCTTGGCCTTGCCACATCAAAGCCCCCACCATCACCAACAGGCAACATGATGCACCCTCTAGCAAAACGCTATTTTTTACATTGAATTATTTACATGGATAGATTTTTATACGAATTTATAAAGAAAATTATTATGTATAAAATTCACTTCGGATCATATATATACTTATTTATCCATATTCCTATGTTTTTATAAAAAAAATATTATAAACAAAAAGTAATTTTTTACTAAGCACATATATTTTTTAATTGAAATTAATACTCAATCCTGTTAGAGGCAACTACTTCTTCTAGTAGAAATTTAAATTTTAGTAAGTTATATTATAAAGGATTAATGCCTTCTACTATACCCTACCCTATTGGTAAAAAATCTATTATTCATCACAATAATGAACAAAAAGTAACAAAGGCCCAAGGAGAGCTAAGCCCAAACAATAAAAACTTTTGGGCCAAGGATTGGGTCATATGCCTGTTTCGGACCCAAAGCCGAAATAGTTGTTATTTTTGTTGCTGTTATAAGCCATCAAAAGGCCTTGGCCCATAGAGCTTTCCGAAAAGTTTTTTAAATTTATCATTTTATTTCAACATTTTTTTTAAAGTATTTTTTTTTTTGTGTCAACATTTTTCTGAAGTTTTTACAATCATGGAACATTCTCTCAGGAAGAATTTTTAAATTAAAATATCTTAATAATCTCAACCTGAAATATGATGATGCTTTTGCTTTTACTAGAAATTATTTTGGAGAATCACATAATAAATAAGATTTTAGAAAATTAGGCCTTGTGGGTATGGGCCAGATTCAGTGGGCTGTTTTATCAAACGGGGAACACACTCCGATCAAGAAATGGATCTGTAGTATATAAAAAAAAAAAAAAGAAATGGATCTGTTTGTAGAGAGGCTCGCCTCTTGCAAGTCTTGCCCATTCAGAGGTGAAGTGAAAACCAGCCCATAATTTAATTAACATAAGTAGGGTTAGTTTACCAATTAATAGTGATATTATCCATTTAATGGGCTCAACTGACGAAGAGGTAAAACATACGACTATTTAGAGCTTAGTCGATCCCTGAGGAGTACCACTTTGTAATGGTTCCAATCACGACACTTGGGGAGGCATCATAATTCCTAAGTACCTAGGTTTACGCCTGATAGTAATAGACGGCTCGCCCTGCCCGACATTGGTATCGTCTAGGAGGAAAAGAGATTTCGCCCTGCCTTTAGATCATAGGTGATCCCAATCTCTTTCTAAATTTTTTTTTGTAAAAAAAAATAGTGATATTATCTTTGTGTCATGCAATAACATATTTATAGTTGATTAATCTATTTAATTTCTTTAACTTACTTAAATATAAGACATATTTTTTAAATTATCTCTATTGATACTCTATCAATAAAATTAAGTAACAAATAGAGGGAGAGAGTTATGAAAGATGATTAGGGTATTTAAGAGAAAATATGATATATTAACTAATTTAATTAATTTTTTTAATATAATTAAATTAGTTAAATAGTTTATATATTAAAGATTAAAAAAAATTGTTTATATATATTAATGATATGAAGAGTAAGGAATATGGATGCATTACCTATTCCATCAACAACTACATGAGAACCTGCTAAACCGATGCCAATGCCACCACACTTAAATGTCGTGAGCTGAACCAAACACAGGGGAATCTTATGAATCAGAACGCTGTAATCTACACATGGGAAAAGGCTATCAGGATGATATGACAGAGACTAGTGACCAGCAATGTTGTTACGACCAGAAAATCATGGAGTGACCATTACAAAATATGAAAAATTCATATTCCTTAAACCTCAAATATTTAAACATAATAATATTATCAATTATTTCAATTGTTCTTTCATATTTTCCATCAGTTTATAGATGAAAAGCAATACTTAGATCCAATAGAATACATGATGTTGTGGCCCCAATTTACTTCTCAATTTTACTCCCTCCGCTGTTACTGTAGCAACCTCAGATCTTTGATTTCCTTCTCCATCCCTGTGCAGTTTCGCAGTGGGTGTGTGGTAAGTCTATGGATCTTTCCCTCTCTTGTTGGTGGCTGTTAGCTTTGGCTCTATTGTGAGTTGAAATTTATATCACGAAGCTTGGTTAATTGTTGTTCATTTTTGCTACTTTTTTTGTCGACATTGAAGCTCTGTGTAGTAATGGTGGAAGACTGAATTTGTGTGGTGATGGGAAGCTGCCGTTAAACCTGTAATTGTGTGTGTAATTATTGTTTTTTGTTGTGCTATGCGTGGGGGCAGAAGGAGGATGGGATTTTAGACAAACTGAAGTTAAAATTTGTAAAGTTGGATAGAAAATTCTACTTAAATATTTATTGTTGCTGTGGTGGTTAAATTTATTGAATTTGAGTTTGACAAGAAGAAAGTGAAAAGGTGAAAGATAATTTCTAAAGTGTAAATATTGGATTTGTTAAATATGAGTAATAAGTTTTATTATTATTTAAATTGACATGATATTATTTAGAGAAAGATAGGGATTAAAATTTAAATTTTTCTTATATTTTAAATTGTTAAAATTGAGTGCCGGGATATGATTATGAATTGTCAAAAGTATAATTAGAATTTTAATATATTATTTTTGGACTATCAGGGAGTTGAGATGCAAAAATAATTAAAAGTTATTTAGCTAGAAAGAGTAAAAGTTTAAAAGCGTGGTAGGTGAGTGAATAGCGTCCCATAATTATTCATTTTGAATGATATTTTTGTCATTTGTTATACTTTATCAATTTATCAATTATGTTAAATATTATTTATTAAGGCAATTTTATTTAAATATTATCATTATTTATATTTATTTTATTGGTATTGTCACGTTTTAACATCTTGAAAAAACATAATGATATTTATACAAATCAAGAAAATTTTTGAAATATTTTGTCAACTTTCATGTTAGAATAACTTACGTTATGAAATATTTTATATGAGTTGTTATTATTTTAAAAAAAATTAGTTGGAAGACGAAAATTGAAGAAAATCTTTTGAGGTTTTATTTTGATGTTCATGTTGGGGTTTTTGGTTTATGGAATGCTCTTTATGAGATTTTAATACTGAAAGATCTTATTCTTTATTAATGTTAAATTGACCCCATGCATGTTTGAAAATATTTTTCAGAGGACTGAATACAGAACGCTAGTTATTAATAGCAGTACTGTTAATCATTGGTGCACCATAGTTAAACTCGAGATCGATAGATATTCGTGAGCAAAGTACTCACGTCGGATATTGGTGAAATTTATTATCACGCCTGATATTCATGGGTCTTGTATTTGCGCCTATTATTTGTGGGTTTCACATCTGCGCCTATTTTCGTGGCTTTGAGCCGCTCTGGATTAGTTAGTTACCTTCGTGGACTATGTGTTTATGCTTGTTATTCGTTCTGTTGAAATCCTATAGAAAAGTGAGATTTGAGGATTATCGTTTTAAATGGATTTCCTTAAATAAAATATTTTACTAGATATTTGGATTGATTTGATTAATAATTTTTATACTGTTTTATTATTGTTGTGATTCTATACTCTAAAAATTTAGATTCATCAAGAAATTTTATTATTCACAGTTAAATATATTTTAAATTGTTCTTTTCATATTTTAGTTATTTTTTTAATGGAACATTATTTACTTGTAGATTATTTTAGCTTCAGATAGCGCTGTTGACCATGTTCCTTCAGCTGAGCAGTGGAGAGCCTCATTTATGATATGAAGTGTTGATCCTTTTTAGATATATCTACTTATAATATAATTATAAACTTATGAAATACTTCTATTATTTTGTTTGAAGTTTAAATGCTCCACTTAGTTTATAGATAAAATCATGGACTCTTGTTAATTTGGTGAAAGTACAAGTACAAATTATTTTAAAACATGTCTGTATATGATTTGAAATACTTATAATCTGTTGTAGAATTTTTAGAATGTCTGTTATACAAAGACAATTCTACCAAAATTTCTACAGATAATTTATCTTTTGATTATAATAGAATGTATATTATGATTATTATATTAAATATACTATTTAATATTTAAGGTTTAAAGAATATAAATTTTTTCATATTTTGTAGCGATTACTACTTAAATTTTGGAACGTGATACTAAACTTGATTCGCACTGGAGCTGTCTAAACTTGATTAGCACTGCAGCTGAAGTCGTCCATTTGCCTATACGCTGCAAACGACCAGCCCAGGGATAAAACAGCACTAAGCCAAGTGTTTGATGGTCGGTAGAAGTAGATGACCAGGAACGCATGAGTCAAGCAGTCTATTTGGTGCCTATTTGGCACTTAGGTTTAAAAATCAATTATGGACAAAATTGCGGTTTAAAATTTTTTACACAAACAGCAATTTTTGTTGAGAATTGATTTTGGGCAAAACCTCGGTTTGAAACCTAAGTTTTGAATAAGCCACTGAAAATAGCTTTTGGTTTGAAACCTAGGTTATGGATTATCCAATTACTATTTTAACCTTATTTTTTCTTACACCATCTCTCATCTTTTCTCTATTTTCTCTATCATCTCTCCTCTTATCTCTTTTTTTCTCTTTCCTCTCTCTTCTCTTATCTCTCTTTTGCTCTCTCCTCTCTCCTCTCTACACTCTCTCCTCTTTCTTCTCTATCATCTTTCATCTCTCTTACTTTTAATAATATCATACCCTTTTTGGTAATTTACCAATATAAAAAGTGATTCTACTACTAATCATCCAAACATCTTTATTCCCAAAATCTATTCTTCCCATAATCTATTCTCCAAAAGCTAATCCAAACACACCCTTATTCCCATTCTGATAAAACCACGGTTCCATTCCAAGTAGGTTCAGAAGGCTTTACGACGTCGTAGCTGCCTTTCAACGTTATTGTCCGCATGTTCATTTTCTTTCTTTTTTTTTTGTTGCCCACCTGGTTCACTGGAGTTTTGCCCCGACTACATCCGGATCCGACCTGCGTCGCGCACCTGGCTATGGTGGGTGAGTCTCCTAACGGAAATTTTCTGCGTACGCCAAGGCTCGAACTCGAGACCTCGCTTAAGCGATACCGAGCCGCTTACCACTCGGACCGCATGTTCATTTTCTTCTATATATAATCAACCTCACCTTCACAACTGGGCCGCCAAAACTCATCATGTCAATCAAACCAAACATAAAAATCCTTTTATCTATCTATCTATATATAATCACTCAATATTTATTATAAGATACTTCTAACTATCTTATTAAAACTAAAGAGAGGTAGAATATAAAGTTATTAATTTAGTCTAAAAATAAAATAAAATTCTAAATTTAACTATATTTAATAATACGCTTTACTTTCAAGAAGTTATTGAATATGTAATTAATAAGATTTTAAATAAAAGTAATCTTAAAAAAATATAATTAATATCCTATTTAATGACTTATAATAAGGATAATTTATTTCTTCTAAAGGAACCTTATAATAAGAATTGGTGGGAAGTATATATATATAAACAGAGAGGGAAAGAAGGAAATCAAAACACTTTATATATATGTGTGTGTCCCATACCTGATACCTGGGATGAAGCAGAAGAAAAAAGTTGAATCAACCAGCAAGGCAGAGCGAGACCAGCGATAAATAAGGACGGCAACGGCACAAGGATGGACCGTTGCGACAGAGCATGAGACCCACGACATAAAGGAAGAGAGAGGAGAGAGAGTGAAAAAAATAAGATAAAATAGTAATTGAGTAGTCTATAAGCTTTTTTACTATTCTAAAAACTACTCTTATAAGCTTATTTGAAATCATAATTTTAAGCTATAGTTTAACCTATAAGAACTTATGGACAAATATGATTATTTATTTTAAAAAAAAATTAAACTAACATTTAGGTCAAAAGCCATTTTAAAATTATGATTTAGGTTTTACAAACAGGCCTACTCATTTAGAAATTTTCTATTCCATTCCCTTCAATTAATTGAACAAAATTGGCCCGTATATGTCCAGTTCAATCATAAAAAAAAAATTGAATTATTTTTTTATTTAGAAAAGCAAACATTAACTACATAAAATTATAAATAGGATTGAATATACCATTTCTTATAAAGAAATTTTTAGGTTATAAAGTTAATTTTGAAAAATGAATGACTAGAGAAGGAGAAAATGGGAAAGGTCGGTCCCCGACTAATTAGCTGAGGCTAGTTGTATTTAAATTGGCAAAAAGCCTAAAAGGTGTGGGGGCTACTTAATTATATACGAACTTTATTCGCCAAAAATTGCCAATCCTTTTTCACCTTCATCTATAAACAAAAAAATAATACACTCAATAAAATTAAAATTAGATACTTAATTTATAGATATTAATAAAATTAATTACGATAATTATTTATTAAAAAAGTATGTTGATTTTTTGTAAAACATCATTTTAATAATTTATATTGGATACTATTAATGTGATAAAAAACTCTTTTTAATTAACATGTGTAATTAATAAGGATAGTTTAAAAAAAAATATAAATTTAAACATATAAATATATCAACATGAAATTCAAATCTAATACATCATCCAAACTTAATTCCTTAAATGGAATTCCTTAATTCACTCGTCACACAAAGCATTTAAAAGAATTTTAAAGGTAAAGCTGCCTAACAATAAACAATACACAATACCTCAAACTTTGAGCAAGACACAGAGGTTCTACCTCCAGTTTAAAAAACACACAAAACATACAAAACACAATATATGGCATTCCTTAATTCACCTATCATCAAAAGAGTACCATATACTTCATTAGGAAACTTTATAAGCATGCATGCACATCTAAATACTTACACTTCCTTAATGTCCTCATATAATTGCTTCTTAAATGCATTCATATGAGCCTCTTGAAGGCACATGTCAACCAAAACAGAACCATCCTCTTCAGGGCTGAGATGAAGCGCAGGATTGCCTTCCGTCCCATGAGATCCTAACCCCATGTGTTGCTTCTTTCCCCACCCAAAATCATACCCATAAAGTGGTAATGTCAGCCAACTTACAATCTCCATACTAGGGTTTCCATAAAATATCCCTCCATTCTCATGGATGTCTTGAAACTTTGATAGGTTCTTTTAGTGCTTCAACAACTCTATACTTTACCTAACATACTCGTACGTCACTTTCTCAACAGCTTCTCTTACTTTACTTGCAGCAAACCCTAATGGCTTTGATGTTAGATCACCTACCACACTCTGAGTTATCACATTTAAAGTTGCGTTACCAAAGTACTCTCTTGGTAGTTTAGGCCTCATGCGTTTCCTCGAATCCACACAAATAGCTAATGTTGTTAGTTGCTCTTTTTTGAGTTCCCTGGCCTTACATGCGATTCTCCATACATGTCCAAATATTGTCTCGAACCGAGTAAACCCACGAGCCATGGCCCAACTATCATTTGCCATCTTTCTCAAGTGCTCCACTTGAGATTTGGTTATTCTCAACGTTGCCCCTGTGGATTTCTTCTTTCTTTCCTCTAAATTGTCCAACTCACCAAGTAATAACGGCAGATTCTTATACGCTGGGTAATCATCAAGGCTTGGTGGTGTGGATGTCAACGGCGGTTTCCCGGCTCGAAACACGCTCCGGTCCAAAAATGGGGGTGTTTGTAGAGGCTCGTCTCTGGCAAGCCAAGCCCATTAAGAGATGAAGTGAAAGGCGGCTAATTTAATCAACATAAGTAGGATTAGTTTACAAATTAGAATCTACAATAACACCAATGTTAAATTTACAGTGGCACTATTTGTGCCATGCAAGAACATATAGTCATTTTATTAGTATTCACCTGGTCCATCAACAACTACGTGAGAAACTGCTAAACCGATGCCAATGCCACCGCACTTAAACGTCGTGAGCTGAACCAAACACAAAGGAATCTCATGAATCGGAAGGCTGTAATCTACTCATGGGAAAAGGCTATAAGGATGATATGACAGAGGCGAGTGACCAGCAATGTCGTCTAAACTTGATTCGCACTCAGCTTCAATGAATCGAACCCCCATTGCGTTGCACTGAAGCCGAAGTCGTCCATTGCCTATCCACTGCAAACGACCGGCCAAGGGATAAAAACGGCACCAACACTCTGCCTAAAGAGTTCTTCAAGGTGTCAGCAATGGCGGACGACGGTGGCGAAGAAAGCAAAGTGTTTAGTGGTCGTCGGTAGAAGTAGATGAGGGGAATGTGAGTCAAGCAGTCTATTTGATCCCATTCAGATAAGAACATTGTTCAGATCCACGTTTGTTCAGAAGGCCTTACATCGTAGCTTCCTTTGATTATTGTTACTGTTGGCTTATTCATTTCCTTCTACAAACAAAGCACACATAAAACTCCTTTTATATACAGAAACAGTGATTGAAAGAAGAAAATCAACGAACATTATATATATATGTCCCATACATGATACCTGGGATGAAGAAGGGATAAGTTTAATTAATCAGCAAGCCAAGAACAGCAATGCTAGGTCTTGTAGGAGATCCAATATTATATAATAAGCAAAACTGATGAAAGTCATGCAACATTTTAAGGGTTAAAAATAATGTCAGGAGAATCCAAGTCCCATTAACCACCTCTCTTTTGCCGTTGGAATTTCTTATTGTGATGCGGATTTCTCGTGTTGAGTGAAGTGAAGAAGTGAGAAAAACACAATACAGGTAGGGACTGTTTGAGATTTCAGCATCACAAGAAAAAGATCACATTCAATTAATGAAATTTTTTAATCTCTTACACTCCCTTTGGATGGGGAAAAAAGTTTGGGGGAAAGAAAGTTGGAGGAGAGAAAATGGAGAGAAGAGAAAATCTGGGAGAAAATGTGTTTAGATGAATGAAAGGAAACAGAGAATACACTTTTGCCCTTCTTCTCTTATATGTCAAATTATTTAATCATTTTCTTATTGCAATTGTTTTATTTTAAATAATTAGACATACCAATAACTGCCAAATATGATAGTAATAAGATCGTATCGAGTAAAAGAACAAATATTAGTAATAATTTTGAAATTAAAGGCGCTTATATTATAAACATAAATCCTTTCGTGTGTGTTATATACTGTTTCATTTACAAGTCTTTCTATGCTGAATCTTTTAGACCTAAAGTCCAAGATAAATTAATAATGAAAAGGAATTTCGCGGCTTGTGAAAAGCTTGTAAAAAAACAAGGAGAAATCGTTTTATTTTGACTTTCAAAATATTCTAGACATAAAATCATAAATGGATCAATATTAACATCAAAGTTTCGGTGTGTAAAATTGGAATTAACTGTTTGACCTTTGAACTTCATAATAATTAATCCAATAAGAAATGGAAAATGTATTTTATTCTTTCCTCCCTTCCTTTTTTTCCTCATGTTGTTTTTTTAGGTGGAACCTTCCTTCCTTTTCTAATAAGGGATTTAGACGTGAATTTTACACGTTTCATATATCACAGCTGGAAAAAAGCATTTCAACACCGGTTGAAAATGGCATTCAACATCGCACACACAACCGGTGTAGAAACGGACCGTGTAAAAAGTCAGACATTTTACACCGGTCCTACAATCGGTGTAGAATGTATAATTTTTTACACCGGACTAAATTTTAAATCGGTTCACATTTACATCCGGTGTAATATTTTTAACATCTGCACCGGTTGAATATTGGGACGGTGTAGATTTTTCAAATGTTAACACCGGTTGAATATTGGGACGGTGTAAATTTTTAAATTTTTAACACCGGTTGAATATTGGGACGGTGTAGATGTTATTAAATTTAATTTATATATGTTCTTACTACACCGGTGGGTATGTACCTCCGATGTAGATGTTATTAAATTTATATTTGATAGATTTCGTTGGCCTGAAGCTTCAGAAGTAAACTGCCCAAATGTAATATATGACTCAATCATCGATCATCATCAGTTCAAGATGCCAGAGACATATATAATTCAATTGCTCATTATATTATTCATTGAATAAAACTCAATACAAAAATGCTACAATTTGAACAGAAAAATGTATTCAGTGAAAGACAAATACTATTGAGAAGGAAGGATTTGAACAAAAAACTCTGCCCACCGATTACACAGGTCCTCAATATCTTGGTCAGGAAATGGATCAGGTTGTTCAAACATCTGAAATATGAAATCAAAATCAAAGAAATTAAGGCATTACTAATTTAGATTAGATTGACAATTAAGAAATATGAAATCATTCAAAATATAATTTTACCTCCCCACTTAGGTCAATCCTATTTGCCAAGATAATATTGACCATGTGTCTGACTATGTAGAAGCCGCACAAGTTGCTTTCTCTGGGTTGCCTTCGACTCTGTAATATTAACAAGAGAAAAATTATTTCTCATCATCAAAACGGGGAACCTAGCTAACACCTAATATATACTTTTATTACCATCGGTGTGATCCATTCAGGGTCCCTCACCAAATTAGCGTGCTTAAGGCCCCTTGCAACTGCGAATGTCCTCATAGCCCTATGACCAAAGTTAACAAGTTAGTAACCCATTTATCACACAGATCATTGTGTATAGAAGAGAACTCACGTACGTGTTCATGATCTTCCTAACATCCACCGAGGGCTTGTAATGGAGGGAGCATAAGAAGAAAACTTTATAGCTATGCTTACATAGGATGACAAGTTGCCAATGATTGCTGTAGAGATTAGTTAAAAGAAAATGAGTATTATAATTAAGCAACTACAAAACTAGTATATATAAAATAAAATGAAACATTATTATTCTTACTCATGCATATATGGTGCGAAGAAACAATCAATATCGGTTTCACCGAGCCTCTCTGAAATGTATGCAAGTCTCGAAGATTGAGAGGTCCCTTTAGCATAAATCTGAATTGGGCATAGGAATCCGAACTTTTTTTGTTTGCCCTTGGAGGAAACCAACTCAGCTTGCATGTACCTACAGGCAATGCATGCACGACATTAGTTGTAAGACTTGAACTTTGTTATTACATATATTTACATTTAAATTATACTTACATCAAAAACACTTGGATGCAGCCGGAGGTCAGTTCTTCCTTGGGAGTGATCAGAGATTTGACGTCCGCATGATCCAGGAAGGCCGATGCCCCCATGTTGCCCACAACTGAATCCATAGGCAACGCGTCCACATGGAATGTTTTGTCATATGCCATTAGGATCACACGTTGCATGGCATTCAAAGCGGGAGGGGTGGGAAGTTGGTCGGGGGATGAGGCGACGTGATCCGAAACAAGATGCTTTGGCCACAATATGAAAGTCCCTTTTGCTTGGCTCACTGTCTTCACCTCATCAGTGGGAATTGGGACAAGAGCATCTCCAATTAGCACGGCTTCAACTGTCACCCTTAATTGATCGTCCTGAATTTGGACGTGGTGAACAGTAGTTGCCCCTAGGCTATGGATGGAGCCACGTGCCACTAAGCGTCTAAGAGGATCCTCAACATATAGATCACAATGTTCTGCATCCTCTGACAGCGGCAAGCAACAACTCCCCTTAGTGCTTTGACGGACTGCAGTTGAGGGCGGGAGGGGATCAGTTGGCTCTTGCTGCCTTGATGTCATCATGGACAACATTTCTTCCTTCATCTTTGCGAACCCCTCTTGTAATCGCGCCTCAATTGAAGCTTCTGCTTGTGCCCTAGCCTCTATCCAAGCCTCTTCCTTAGCCTCTGCCCTTATGGTGGAGAGCAAGGATGCCAACTCTGCCCTCGGCACCACATGTGGGGAACGTATTTGAGATGCTCCAAAGTAATCTCTTATACCCACACCTCTTCCAACTCCCCTGACACGGCCCCCATGTTCTTGTTTCCCAGTGGCAACAGTCAAGATGTCATTCCTACCATCTGACTTGAAGGATCCATGGGACTCTTGTTGTTTAAGATCACTCTATAACATAGAAAGAACAACAAACATAAGGAAAATGATATAATTATATATAGTCTACTATCACAAAATAATGCAAGTACGTAGTGCTTACAATTTTTTCAGCAATCATGCGAGCATTGTCGCTTGTAAAAGCTCCGCTCTTTCTTTGGCGAGCGTACAACCATTTTTCTTCGCGACGTATCGGAGAGGGGGGGTCAAGAAGAACACTAGGATCCGACCCAGCACTTTCTTCTAACCTCTTCCTCTTGGCCCCCAACAACTCTCTTTCTGCCTTCGCGTAACCCCCTCGAGACATTGTGTGGGGGCAATCATTCTTGAGGGCGTATTCAATCGCTTTTGCTCTTTTTTCCTACAAGACATGAAGTATTTAAAATCAATACATATGATACTCTGATACATTTTCTGCAACCACATACAAAAGGATACACTCACCATTGCTACTGGCGTGGTCCGATTCCTAACAAATTGTTCCCACGCAGCTTCGTCAATGAATTGATACTTGCTGCATGGAGAAGGTTGAGGATGACCACTTCTGTCCTGTCCATGCAGATACTGACGAGCTAGTTGTGTCTTGAATGCCCTCCAACGCTCACAGCAATAAGACAACGTCTTCTTCTTCAAGAACTCATTGTTGGGCACATCGTAAGTGAGCTGCAATGTTTGCCATTGAAAGCAGAGTAATCAACAAACAGTTGTGTATTTGGTATTGCTCTGCATGCAATATTAGATAGTTCCTATACCCGGATAGTGTCCCAAATTTGATTCTTCACGCTATCATCCACAGCATCCCAAGTCAAATAGGTGATGCTAGGCTTGTTGCGTGCTAGGAGGCTGACAAAACTTACGTACTTTGTCCTGTGTTCACCAGTTGGGTTCCAGTTTCTGTCAAACTCTATCGGAAGCAGTTTCCCCTCTATCCTGTCCTTCGTAATGTCTTTCAAACGAGTCGCACTTCTGCCCTTCCTTTGCTTAGTGGCGCTTGGAGCATCGCCAGCCTCAATCTGAGTAACTCTATCCTCCATATTCCTATGTACGCAATAACAACATCAAAAACATTGAAAACAGACTTAACCCTTTTTCCCTCAACCCGTCAGAACACACAAAACTTGTTCCTTTAGCAGTTATGAATGGAAAGATGTGCCAGCATTCATCAGGAAAAATAGAAAACCTAGATTAAACGAACATAAAAATGGCATCGCACGTACACAGGGAAAAAAATGCAAAGAACACGTACACTTACGGAATAGCAGAACGAGAGAGGTGACAGAGAAGAACGACTGACCGAGCACGGAGAAGCCTCGCGAGAACCACAGAGCACGACGAGCGGCGATAAAAAAGAGTATGTGAGAAAGGAGAAGATTGAAGGTCATCGCGCCAAGAGGCGGGTTAAAAAAATGAATATAAACATTTAACACCGGTTGTAAATAATTCTAACCCGGTCAAAACATAAACGACGTAAAAGTGAAACATTTTACACCGTCTAATTTTAACAACCGGTGTCAAAAATAAACATCGATAATTATAACACCGGATAAAGTATAACCCGGTGTAAAATCGAACAATAAATTATTATTAGACGTGACCTGTTACACCGAATATCACTTAAGACCGGTGTTAAATGTTGTAGTTTTTTTTTTAAAACTTCACCACCTTATAATATCATCCCATCCTTAGCGTCACAACATTCTTATCAGAACAAGAATCTGTCTCTGTTATTATTACATCAAAATCATATACGCAATCATTACAAGAAACTTAAAATTGCATGTTTAGACTAAACAAGAAACACATAGAAATTAATCAGAATCCACTTCTTCTTCATTTAATTGTGGTAAACCTACTGAAAAAGAAGGGATCTCATAAAAAGAATCATCATTGTCAACAACACTTTTCCCTTAGAGCGCGACAGACCATCTTTCATTCTGAGGATCAGTGATAAAGAACACTTGCTTTGCTTGGTCTGCCATAATGAAAGGCTCATCCCCAAAACTTATATTATTCAAATCCACCAGTGTAAATCCTAACTGATCGACCATAACACCGTTGTTTACATTAGCCCACTTGCATTTGAATACGGGAACTTTGAATTTGGAGTAGTCCACCTCCCAAATCTCTTCAACAACGCCATAATAAGGGATGGCTGCTAATTTAGGATTGTTGTCTTTTGAACTAGAGAAATGCATAGCTTCAGCCACTAACATAACACCACTGTTTTGCACGCTACTTCTATCATCTAGGGACTTCGTATAAAAGGAATACCCATTGATATCAAATGAATTCCAACAGATCACATTATGTTCAGGACCACATGCCAACCATCTAACTGTATCAGAAACACAATCCTCATTTTCAACCTCCAATTTGAACCAATGTGCAAAAGATTTGGTGTGTTCTCTAATGAGCCTTTGCTCTGTCATCCTATTATTTGTTTTCCGGACAAGATCTTTATGAACAGCAATATAGTCTTGAACTTCATCAATGTTATTCAAGATGTGTAAGTGTACTTGCTGCAGTTCATTACGATCAACACTCCTCACTGACATTCCGCGTTGACCCCCCTGTGTGGCAATGGGTTTGTGGAGACCAGTAAGTCTTGCTTTAGACAGGTATTGTTGACAAAAGTCCATAGCTTCTTCGGCCACATATTTTTGAACAATGGATGCTTCGGGCCGACTTGGATTCTTCATATACCCTTTAAGGATTTTCATGTATCTTTCAAATGGGTACATCCATCGTAAGTATACAGGGCCACACAGTTTTATCTCTCGCACTAGATGAACGATGATGTGTACCATGATGTCAAAAAAGGAAGGAAGAAACTGTTTTTCAAGCTGGCACAAAATAACATAACCCTCGTGCTCCAATTCCTCCAACCTTTCAGTCTCAAAGACTTTGCCACATATAGCATTAAAGAAGAAGCAAAGTCGGGTTACAATGTGTCTCAACTCATCTTGAAGGATTCCTCGAACAGCCACTGGGAGTAATTGTTGCATCAGTACATGACAATCATGAGACTTTTGGCCTACTAATTTCAAATCTTTCATGGACACAATCCTCTTAAGATTAGATGAGTACCCAGAGGGAACTTTGATTCCTTGCAAACACTCACAAATACTTCTTCTCTCAGCCTTGGACAAAATATTAGTCTCTTCAACATGATAGCTCCCCTCACCATCTGGCCTCGGATGTAACTCCTCCCGTATTCCCATTTCTTCCAAATCCAATCTTGCCTTCAAACCGTCTTTGGAACTACCATGTGTGTTGAGAAGTGTTCCAACAATGCTGTCACACACATTTTTCTCCACATGCATCACATCAAGACAGTGCCTTACATGAAGATGTCGCCAATAAGGAAGCTCAAAGAACACAGATCTTTTTTTCCATACATTTTTCTCACTTTTCTTGGTAAGCTTACCGAAAGTGACATTGATGTCTCTCACCTTTTCATAAACTTGTTCGCCAGTCAATGGCTTTGGAGCATTTTCAATTCTTGGCCGCCATAAAATTTCTTCTTCAGTCGACGGTATGGGTGGGCTTGTCTTAGAAATCTCCTATGACCTAGGTAGACCGTCTTTCTTCCATGACGAAGTTGATAGTAGCAAGTCCCTTCCTCACAAATCGGACATGCTTTATGGCCCTTAACACTATACCCTGACAAATTTCCGTATGCAGGAAAGTCATTAATTGTACAAAAGATCAAGGCCCGCAAATTGAAGACCTCCTTCTTAACAGCATCAAAGACATCCACACCTTCCCATAGCTTCTTCAAATCTTCGATCAAGGGTGTTAGGTAAACGTCTATGTCATTTCCCGGTTGTTTTGGTCCTGAGATCAGCATGGACAACATTACATACTTCCGTTTCATACACAGCAAGGGAGATAGGTTGTAAATCACCAGAAGGACGGGCCATGAACTATGGATACTACTAAGGCTACTATAAGGGTTCATTCCATCCGTACTAAGTCCAAGCCTTAGGTTTCGTGGTTCATTGCCGAACTCGGGAAATAAGTCATCAATCTTCTTCCATTGCAAAGAGTCAGCAGGATGACGAATCTTTCCATCATTAATCCTTTCATTTGCATGCCATAACAATTTCTTTGCATCATCTTCATTAGAAAAAAGTCGCTTAAACCTTGGTAAAATTGGAAGATACCATAACAACTTGGCAGGAGAGTTGTTTGATCTGTACCTTGGTGTCTTACATATTGGACACTTCTCCTCATCTTCAAACTCTTTCCTGTACAATATGCAATCATTTGGGCATGCATGAATCTTTCTATACTGCATGCCTAAAGGACCTATTATTTTCTTCGCATCATAATAGCGTTTGGGTAAAGCATTTTCTTCAGGAAACATGTCCTGTAACAAGTCAAGCAATTCTGAAAAACTACTGTCACTCCACCCATGCCGAGCTTTCACACTTACCAATCTCAACACTGCATTCAACAGGTTGTATTTTCTGCACCCTGGGTATAGAGGCTTTTCTGCATCATTGCACATATTACCATATGCGTGTGACCGCATAAAAGCATCTTCTCCAACATCACGAATCATGTCCTCTACTCTATCATCAGTATCCATGTCATCGTCAAAGGTCTGTTCCACCTGTTCACCATGCCATACCCATACCATGTAACTCTTGCAAAACCCCTCGCAAATTAGATGAGTGTAAATATCAGCAGGACTTTGTTTCCTCTCATTCAAACAACTCACACAAGGACAATAAAACCTTCCATTGTCATCATCACCATTCCGTTTAGCAAAATCCAAAAACTCCTTCACCCCCTCAGCATACTCAACACTTGTTCGTTTAGCATTTATCCAACTACGATCCATATTTGTGGAAGACTATAAGAACTAGAAAAGCAGAAAACAAGAAATTAAACCATTACGTTGCAGCTAATGCATGGAGAGAATAAATTTTCAGTTCGCGAGAGGAGTTCAAAACAAAACTCACCGTCCGTGAAGCGCCGAGAAGTCTTAACGCGCGAACCAGGGAAAAATGAGAGATGGAAGGCGCGAGAAATGTACCAAATAAAAGAGTATTTGGAAAAAAATAAGAAACTATACACCGGACAAACTGTTACACCGGTGTAGATATAAATATAAAAGTTGTATTTATAGTATATTTACATCGGACAATATATATTGACCGGTGTAAAATATATCAGTTTATTTATAGTATATTTTACACCGCTCAATAAATATGGACCGGTGTATAATATATCAGTTTTTTTTTCCTACATCCAGAGTCAGCCATGTCATCAACTTTTACACAAAAAAATATATACATCAGAATATATAAAAGTTGCAATCTTTCACTACTCATCAGACTCAGAGTTTTGGGAGTCATCAGATTGGGTGAGATCAACAGGATTAAAGACGCTATCACGGGGTTGATGGCGGCGAACTTCTGAGCGGAAATCCCTGAAACTTGCTTTCAGTCTGTCAACTTTGCGATTCAGTTCTTCCACAGAGTCCTCCAGCCCATTGAAGCGCAGTATGAGTTCCTCAAGCCTCTCCATTAGAGTCACAACCAGGGGAGGAGGAGAAGGAACAGAAGGGTGAGGATCAGGATGTTTGTCTTCAAAGTCGTCTCTGTTTCTTTTGTTGGGCGGAGAAGGAGGCGTGCGTGAGGAAGAGGCCATTGGAGGAGTCAGATAGATGAAAAGAAAATAAAACAGAAGAATGGTATACATATATATATGGTTAACGTTCATGATCAATAAGAATATAGAAGAATGCGCAATTGGCCTTCTATCATAATGACTACAAAGTATAAACGTTGGGAACTCAAGAAGTGAAATGAAAGGTCTGACAAATAAAGAAGCGAGCGGGAAATCATAGACAGAAAACTGAAGAGGCGATGAAGCTGCACCGGGTGTTTATATTTAAATCGGTTAATTTTAAAACCGGTGTAAACATTTAATTTTTTTATAAAACAGACACCGGACTATATATTTCCACCTCGGTCAATATAAATACGCTGTAGAAAGTAAAAATCTAAACCAGACTAAATATTTCCACATCGGTCTCTATAACATCCGCTGTAGAAAGTAAACATCTAAACCGGACTAAATATTTCCACATCGTTCATGAGTAAATACGGTGTGAATATTTCATTTTATTTACAAAAATGCCACCGCTCATTTTTGTAAAACCGTCTCCGCATTGACCGGTTTAAAAATGGGGATTTCGATTGCCCATTTTCCACCAGTGTATAATAAAATATAATGTCTGCCATGAATATAGGAAATATATTTTATATTTAGGATTAACATCAACTCCTAAATTAGGCCCTATATTAAAGATTAGAGAAGTATTATATTTAAAAATAGCAAGTATATAAGGATTTAAAAACTTGCTATTTTTAAATATAGTAATGAATTTGGATCTATCTCACCTGGTCCATCAACAACTTCATAGCGTTGCATTGAAGCTGAAAACGACGATTAATTACTTGTTCTCTGCAAACGACCAGCCAAGGGATAAAATGGCACCAAGACTCTGCTTAAGGAGTGTTTCAAGGTGTCAGCAATCGCAGATGGTGGAGAAAATGGTGAAAAGTTTATATATATATATATATATAGTGATTAAAGTAATTTACAAAAATTAGAGTAATCAAAGATGCAGGAAAACTTACACGCCACATTTAGGGATGAATCGCTTAATCTAACTTGAATGATAAAATTATTAACATATTCATTATGGTTTCACTTCATTTCTAATATAATTCTTACAATTTGACGTCAAAGGAAGTCTTAATTCATGAATAATGCACCTTATTATTACCTATTTGTGTGACACACACGAGTGTTAACTGCTACCTCTAGTTGAATATAAAAATTGCGGTCAATTTAAACTACTCCCAATGGTCCCTAATACAATGTACTTCTAACAACTTCTCACATACCACAAGAAATATAAATTGAGTCATTAAATTTGTTCTAAATTGATAATTTTTTTCAACTTTAACCCTCTTCAAAACATGAAGTTCAAGGAACCTTATAATAAGAAAAAATAATTAATAAGGTTGTTGGTGCCTTATAATAAGGATAAAAAAAACTCTCTAGTTGTTACCTTATAATAAGGACATGAGGGAGTATATAATAAAATCATCCAAAGTACAACATTATGCCATTCCTTACTTGACACTAATCAAAAGATTAAATTGCTGGATTAAGAAATATTAAAAATTCCACAAAGCTGAACGTGGTAATTTTGGTGGTCATGAAGATCATGTCCTCATAAAAATGCTTCTTAAATGCATCCATATGAGCCTCTTGGAGGCACATAGAAACCACAACAGAACCATCCTCTTCGGGAATTGGAAGAAGTACAGAATTGCCATCCAACAAATAAGATGCTAGCCCCATGCATTGCTCCTTTCCACACCCAAAATCAAACCCATGTATTGGCAAAACTAGGCAACTTAGTACCTCAATATTAGGGTTTCCATGGAACGGTGGCCCTTCTTTGTGGATATCTTTAAACTTTGTTAGGTCCTTTTGGTTCTTTAACAACTCTATACCAGACCTAACATAATCATCCGTTACCTTTTGAATTGCTTCTCTTACTTTACTTGCAGGGAACACTAATGGTTTTGACATGAGATCGCCCACCACGCTTTGAGCTATTGCATTAAAAGTTGCAGTGCCAAAGTACTCTTTTGGTAGTTGAGGCCTCATGCGACTCCTAGAATCAACGACAATAACTAATGATGTTTGTTATTCCTTTTTAAGTCCTCTTGCTTTGCATGCAGTTCTCGACATATGCCCACAAATTGTCTCATATCGAGTGATCTCACGAGCCATGGGCTTTAATTCCCTTGCCCAGATTTTATTTGCCATCTTTCTCAAGTGCTCCATCTGAGATTTTGTTATCCCCAACGTTGCTTTTGTGATTTTCTTCTTTCTTTCCTCTGAACCGTCCAACTGGTCAAGTAATAACGGTAGATTCTTATACTGCGGGTAATCGTCAAGGCTTAGAGGCGATGACGGCAACGGCGCTTGTCCGGCTCGAAACCCACTCCGGTCAAGATATGGGGGTGTTTGTAGAGGCTCGTCTCTTGCAAGCCTGGCCCATTCGAGATGAATTGAAAGGCACCTAAATTAAATAAGTAGGATTAGTGCGTTTACATATTGAAATCTATAATAATGTCAATGTTTAATTAATAGTGGCATTATATATTTGTGCCATGCATGCAACAACGTATATATAATAATTTTCGTAATAACTTAATGACTTTGGTTTATTCACACACATGAGGCAAGCCTGGACTCGGTCAAAATTATTAGAATTCAAAATAGAGTAACTGACTTTTGTACCGAGGTAACTGTTCTTTTTTAAAACGTTTGTAACTGTTCTAGGATAATGATGAATGTTTGGATCCATCACCTGTTCCATCAACAACTGCGTGAGAATTTGCTATGCCGACGCCGATGCCGATACCGCCGCACTTAAAAGTCGTGAGCTGAACCAAATACAGAGGAGGCTCATGAATTGGGAGGCCGTAGTCTACATATGAGAAAAGTTTACTGGGTTGAAACGACAGAGACGAGACACCAATAAGGTCGTCCAAAGTTGATTCACACTCAGCTTCAATGAATTGAGCCCCCATTGCGTTGCACTGAAGCTGAAGTCGTCCATTGCCTATCCACTGCGAACGACCGGCCAGGGGATAAAACAGCACCAGGGCTCTGCTTAAAGACAGCTTCAAGGTGTCAGCAATGGCGGATGGCGGCGAAAGCCAGGTGTTTGAAGGTCGGTAGAAGAAGATGCTGGAAACGTGAGTCAAGCAGCCGGTTTGATCCCAGTCAGATGACGCCCTTGTTCCGGTCCAAGTTGGTTCTGAAGGCCTTACGGTGTAGGAGCCTTTGATTCTTACTATTGGCATGTTCATTTTCTTCGTCACCTCACTCTCACAGCTTATATACAACCAGATTCATTAGCTTAATCAAATAAAGCATAGAAACATTTTATATATATTTATAAAAATAATCGGTGAAGAGAACAAAATGAAAAAGGTTCTAGGTCCCATACCCGAAATGAACCAATAAGCCAGGAACACCCAATCCTGGCTCTAGCAGCAAATATCCAATGTAAGAAGCAGGACTGGAGAAATAAAGAAATAAAAGCAAGGAAGAAGCTGCAAGATGAAGCACAATGGCCACAGAAGGAAGAGAAAATCTGTTGAGAAATAGAGACCACAAAATCCTTTACACCTTCTTCCTCTATTTATATTACTAGAAAACTTGTGCAAATGGCTTCAATAAGAGTGTTTAGTTATAACATTCGATTAATACACCACCTTATTAACGGCATTAATTTGGAGCAATGCTATACTCCTTTAGTCCTACTCATAGGGTAGAGAAAATGCTTGTTTTGATCCTATTTATAGGATAATTTTTTTTTATATAAATATATAGTTTTCTCCTTCATTTATTTATATTGACTTGATTTTCATAAGATATAATGTATATTAAATAGGGATAAAATTAAAAGTTATTGAATTTTATGATATAGTTAATGAGGTTTAAAGTTTTTCTTAATCTATGTGAAATATACTTGAAGTGACTTATAAATAAGATAGATGAGTATATGGTAGGGTAATATAGGCATTAATTACAATATGGGAATTAAAATTAGGAAAACAATAAATTACCTTTAACGGAATTAAACTGATTTCTCCAAGATATATTCAGACATTAATTAGCAAGTTATTATGAAAAATATTTAAAAGGACAGAGGCACGGAGGCATTAATTGGGAAAATAATAAGTTACTATTATTTAATTAAAAAGTTAATTAAAATTGGTTAAAGGTAATAAATGTATAAAAAAATAATTAATTGGCAAGGGTGAGTGAGTGAGAAAAGAAATGAGAGGGGATGAGTAAAAAAACGAGATGAAAGTAACATGTAATTAATTAGGCTACAAATAAAAATTAAATTAAATTTTTAAACAAAGACAAAGTATAACTTATAAAAAAATTATCTTTGACTAACAAGTTATTGGTTGACTGTGATAAGTGGTCTAACTCTCATAAAAAGGAAAACCCAAGTTTAAAGACTAGGATACACAACGGAAGGAGTAATAAGCAAGGTTATATATGGGAGCTAACAAATAAAACTTATAATGTGGGTCAATATGCCGGTTATGGGTTGCCCCGCCACAAGTACAGATTAGGTGGGTGTGGGTTAAAAAACCTCACCTCCTAAAGGTTTGTATTTTCATCACCCCGAGTTCCGTCATGGTGGGTTGCCCACCAACTCTGCCTATTATTTTATCTGTTTTCTTTTTAAAGAAAAAAATTTTAAGATGAAAGAAGAAGGAGATCTGACTTAGACATCTACTTTCTTTCATTAGTTTCTTTTAGAAAATTTACACTTAAAAATCAAACTACAGTTGTAAATCATCATAATTCACAACTCAAAAAGAAGAAAATTCACGACTCAAAATCCTTACAATTCACAAAACAAACAAAGATCATTAGTAAGGAGGAAGATAGAACATTTCCCTTGAACAATTGAATCTAATCCTTACAGATGGCGATAATCAGTGTTCAACACTTCAACTCATAAAGCAGATCTGGAAGAATCTTCGAGTAAAACATAGATCTAGAGGAGGAGGAAGACTAGATCGATACCTAGTCGGATTCAAAGATGCCACGACGGTGAACGACGACTGAGGCTGTGATGATGGTGAACAGCGACTGAGGCTGCGACGATGACATGAATGGCTACCGGAGGGGTGAGGCAAGGAGTGGCAGAGTCGCAGAGAAGATCGCAAGAGAGAGAGGTGATGTAGAAGACGAATGGCAAGGCAAGGCTAGGGTTTAGGTGTTTTTCAATAAATGATTAGAAATAAAAAAAAAAGTTTAATAACATAATATTTAATTTTAAAAAAATTAATTAATTAAAACGGGTTAACCTGCAAATTATGTAGATTAACCCGCCACGTGAGCAGCATGTAACTTGTTGTCGATACATAACATTTATTTAGTATAGAATTTTTTAATAATTAAATTGTTTATTGAAGATTGCATAGTAATTCTCTCTGAATATTAGTTGAATTCTCCTAAACCTAATTATCATATCTTTCGGCCCATTAATCTGTTGATCGTACGGTACTAGTCCATTTTATGATTCATCCCATTCATTACACAAGACTGGCGACTTAGAAGTTAGACCCGACAATTTTCAAAATAGTGAATGATGCAAGAAAATGTTTATTTGAATTTCATAATTTCATTCATGTTTGAATTCAATGTACAATTCTGTTGCTATGATTAATACCTTATTGCCCACCTTGGTGAATACACCCACATTCCTCCTTATTTTCCTCTTATATGAATATTTAAAGACATAAATTCCATAAAGTTGTAGAAATTCAAATTTGGTTACGATGTTCAAGATATATCACAGCAAGTCTTGATAAAAAAGCTTCTTAAACTCATCCATATGAGCTTCTTGAAGGCACATAGCAACAACAACGGAACCATCTCCTTCAGGACTGTGCATAAGCAAAGAACTTCCATCATCTTCGTAAGGTCCTGGTCCCATGTATTGTTCCTTTCCCCACCCAAAATCAAACCCATATAAACCCAATGTCAGCCAACTCACTACTGTAATATTAGGGTTTCCATAAAATGGTCCTTCCTCCTTCTTCATCTTTGTATGAATATCTTGAAACTCTCTCAAACCCTTCTGCTTCTTCAACAACTCTATCAATGACCTTATGTACTCGTCTGTCACCTTCTCTATCGCTTCCCTTACTTTACTCGCACCAAACCATAATGGGTTCGACATGAGATCGCCCGCCATGCTTTGAGCTATCACATCAAAAGTTGCAGTCCCAAAATACTCTCTTGGTACTTGAGGCCTCATGCGACTCCTCGAATCAACACAAATACCTATCGCTGTTGGTTGTTCCTTTCTGTGTCCTCTTGCCTTGCATGTCATTCTCCATACATGTCCACATATCGTCTCGTATCGTGTGAATCCACGAGCGATTGGCTTTTCGCAACTTTCATTTGCTATCTTCCTCAATTTCTCAACTTGTTCTTTCGTTATCCTCAGCATAGCTGTTGTGGTTTTCTTCTTTCTTTCCTCTGAAGTATCTGTATGACCAAGTAGTAACGCAGGCTTCCCATACTCCGGGTAATCGTCAAGGGTTGGCGGCGACGGTGAGGCCAACGGTGGCTCCCCTGCTCGGAATACTCTCCGGTCCAGAAATGGTGGGGTTTGTAGAGTCTCTCCTCTTGTAATCCTGGCCCACTCGGACATGAAGTGAAGGGCAGCTAGTGAAATAACTCAGATTAGCTTACAATTAAAATGGTTTGTATTTTGAGCTTACAAGAACAGATTATAACAATGAATATGAACTATGAATCGTTCATCATCATCACCTGGTCCATCTGCAACTGTGTGAGAAAGAGCAATGGCGATGCTGAAGCCACCGCAACGAAAGGTGGTGAGTTGAACAAGAAACAGAGGAAGCTCATGAATGGGAAGGCTATAATCTGTAGAAGGGAAAAGGTTACGTTGTTGAGAGGAGAGAGACAAGTCACCGATGTCGTTTAAGCTTGATTCACACTCAGCTTCAATGAATCGAGCCCCCATTGCGTTACAGTGAAGCTGAAGACGGCCATTATTGCCTATCCACTGTAAACGACCAGCCAAGGGGTAAAACGGCACCAACACTCTGCTTAACGAGTCCTTCAAGGTGTCAGCAATGGCGGCGGTAGCATTCTGTGGTGGAGATGGATACAAGTAGATGGCGGGAACATGAGTGACGCAACCTATTTGATCCCATTCAGATAAGGCCATGATTCCAATCCAAGTAGGATCACAAGGCTTCACTGTGTAGCTTCCTTTGAGTGTAATAGTAGCTACCATCTTTGCTTAATTTTCTTCTCTAATATTTTGGGTTTGTGTGTTTTGATCAGTAATTAAATGTATTGTGGTAAGAGCTAAAAGTGCAAGTGTCAGGTGTGTATATATATGCAGAGTAATATGGCGAAGTTGAAAAGGATTAATTATCATTAATTCCTTGCTACCGGAATTGGTGTGTTCGGTTAGATGAAATGAAGTTCTTATGAGCTGTGACGTTCCGTAAAATGAATCAGAATTTTGTTTAGGAACGTTAATTAATTTGATTACTTGCAAAATATGTAAAGATCATGAATAGAAGTTCTGCGGGATGTTTTACCTTTTAATATTGTTTTAAAAAAACATAATGATTTATATAGTCCTTAAATTAATTAACTTTTCTATAATTTCCTTTCATTTATGTATTATTCCTTTAACTCTTAATATACAACCTAATTATAGAATTGAATATTAGTCATAAATATAATACATATTTATTATATTTAGAGTTATATAGTATCTAATATATTGATCTTATTTCTTATATGCGTCAAATATTTTAATCTTATTTGTGATACAATTTTACCCATAATCTTTTAATTTAGTGTAATTCTTAATACTTGAGAAATAAAATTATGTGTAAAATTACACCAAATTAAAAAGATTATGAGTGAAATTGCACCAAATTAAAAAGATTATGGGTAAAATTATACCATAAATAAGATTATGATATTGTATGCATTTGAAAAATAAAATTAAGATATTAGATGTTATATAACCCTTGTATTTATAAATTTTTTTCTCATTGATACTCACTAAATAATAATTAAATAAAAGAAAAAGATAACGAGTTAAGAAAAATTATGATATTTTTAAACAAACATCATATTAATTAAATTATCTAATTTTATTAATTTAATTAAATTAATTAAATATGTCTAGGGAGAATACTATTTTCACTTATATTAATATATTATTTCTTTCTATTTGCGCATAATATAACAGCATTAAGTTTATCAGTGTATTGAACAAATTTCATAAATTGCTTTTTTTATCAAATTTCTTTCCGGGGATGATGAGACAGAGAAAGACGAAATGAATGTTCTTGGATGCCGCAATTGACGCGTTCAGTTAGATGAAATGATTTTTTGTTGTTGTTACAGATGAAACGTATTTCTTGTGAAGTGGTCGTTCCATAAATTAATCAGGCCCAAAATATGTAAACCAGATCACAGCCCACATTTTAAATGGCTTCATAAAATATAAATAAACCCTGGGCTTAAATTAAGTAAACAGCTATTGGCCCAACACTTATTAATTAGGCCTCTTCAGTAAAAACCAAACTTGGGCTTTGAATAGGGAAGGGGCCGCGCGAACGCAGGCCCCCACTACAACAAATTATGACGTAGGCTCCACCCATCAGGTAGACCTTAAGCCAGCGCCCTTCCAACGTGCAATGGAAACCACAGGCTTAGGCCATGGGCCTCATTGATCACCCATTCACCCCGTCCAGGTAAGTATGTTGTAACTGTGCCCCTTCCCTTCTTTTTATAGTCTCTCTCCCTCTCTCCCACTTCCCATCTCCTCGATGAGGGACTTTCAAGCTTCCTTTTTTATTAAGTGCATGTCTCAATTGGTGTTTGAAAAAGAGTTTACAAAAAAAATTAAATAACTTTTAAAAAAAGTTTTTTCGAGACAAATTTATAGAAAAAAAGTTATTCTAAATAAATGAGTATTTGGATTATTATTACTAAAATATTTTTGTAGTTGATAAATTATCAAAAAGGGTATTAGAAAAATTAAAACAAAAAAAATCAGACTTCAACTCACGCCTCTGTGTTTTCTTTTCCTTGTTTTCCACTATTTATCTCTACAACGACGATGACAGACGAGATGAAGATGACGAGACACCGCCTAAATGAGAAGACAAAGACCCACGCAAGCAGAGAAAGACAACGACGACGCTTGAACGAGAAGACGAAGACCCATGCGACGACACTGCCTGAATGACAACCCAACGATCTACCTAGACAGCGATGGCGACAAAACTGAGCAAGAAATGGCAAGCTGGGAAGAGAGAAGAGGGAAAAGAGGAGAGAGAGTGATAGAAAAATATGGGTAAAATAGTAATTAGATAGTGTATAAGTTATTTTACTGTTCCATAATATATTCCAAATAGTTTATCTAAAATCATAATTTTAAATTATAATTTAGTCTAAAAATCTTTTTTAGATAAATATAATTATTTATTTAAAAAAATTAAATTAAAATTTTAGTCAGAAATCATTTTAAAATATAGGTTTATAAACTATACAGACATGCCCTAATTCATCCCTATCATCGGGGCATTTATCCAGCTTAAAACTTTTGTTATAAAAAAAATACTATCCTGATATCACATTAAAAATTCTTTTTTAAAACTCAAGATCCCCATGCACTATTGAGAATATATATATATATATGTATATATATAAGTGTCATTTTACATCTTATTTTTATTCTAAATAATTCTTTCTTATTTGAATTCGACATTTCGAAATAGAGCCACATCAGTAGTAAGACTTAGAAATCAGAAGAATCTCCTCTCTCCCATTCTGTTATGTCTCTCTTATATCACTCAACAACAAAGCCATTGAAGAGAATCTAATTAATTTAATTAATGTTTGAAAATCGTGTTCAATGAATCGAACAAAAAAAACAAAATAATATATTACGTCCGAAATGCCTCATTACCCTGAATATTGCAACATTTCTCATCTGAACATTCATTGTTACAAGGACCTACATTCACATTGCATTTGCTGCTCTTTCTATTCCAATATCTCCATCACCTATTAATTACCACTCACCAACAGCAAATTACCAAAAAAACATATGCTTCAATTAATAATTACAAATAAAATAAACGAAGTAAAACAAATAATACTTTTTTTAATTAAAGAGACAAATATTAGTAAGCTAAAATTATAAACAGAATTGAACTCACGAACTTTCACGTAAAGAGAAGCTTACATGCTATTAGGTTATAAAGTCATTGGCAAATACTTTTTTTATTTTTAATATAATAATTAATTAACTATTTTTATAGATTAAAGAAGTCAAATAAATTATTTAATTATAACTAATATAAGAGTTAGTTGACTAATTTAAATAGATTAATGAGTGTAATATAAATTTTTTATAATAAGTTAAATTTACGTATAATTAACTTATTTATTTAATTTTTTAATTTATTAAAAAGAAAGTCAACTACCTAATAGAATGTTCTACCAAAAATAATGAGAATTATAACACACACATACCAGAGGCAAAAGTGAGACTTGAAAGCAGAAAAATGGTGCAAGTAAAGAGAAAGAGACGACCCATTTTTGCAGTGACTCTAATCCTGTGTTGTGAGTTGTGATATTTCGTCTTACGTATAAGTGGGGAAAATGAGTTGACTGTTAATGTGTTGTTTACAGCTTTTACTGTATTAAATCACGTCAGAGGGGAGGGGAGGGGAGGCACCGTCAATCAATTAGTAGTATTATAGTACCAGTTTATTGAATTGAATGACCTAGATTTAATCAGGTCAAAGGCAAAAAACAGACAAAAGATTTAAATGCAACATTATAATATTAGTCAATGCTTGGTTTAATGTACAAACTTTTAAAGGGTTAATAACTCAAAGTTTAGTTTAATTTTTTTTTTAAAAAATAGTTATATTTATTTTTAAAAAAAATTGTATTAAATTATAGTTTAAAACTATAGTTTTAGATAAACTATTAGAAATAATTTCTGAAATAATAAAAGAGTTTAGAGATTATCTAATTATTATTTTATCTCTTTTTTTTCTCTCACTAGCTATCTATCTTCTCTCCTCTCTCCTCTCTTCCAGATCTACCGTCCAACTCGCCGTCGGTGGGTCTTCTTCCTCACTTTTGTCTAGGTTGCCGTGGTAGAGGAAGAAGAGGTCCGTCGCTCAAACTGTCTGCCTTCCTCATGGAAGAGGAGGTTCTAGTTTAACAACCTTCCTTAGCTGCTGTCGTCATTATTTTTCCTCTGCCGCTAGAGTAGAGGGAGTCGATAACCCTTCCTCATCCGTTGCCGGTAGAGGTGGGTCTATATTCGCTAGTCTTTATCGCCGGTAGACATAACTGCGCTAGTGGAGAGCACAAGAGAGACGGAACAAGAAAAAGAAAAAATGGGATTTTGTTTTAATAAAATTATACATTTTTTAGTAATTTGCTAATAATAAAAATCTTTCTGATAATAACTATCTAAATACCCATTTATTCATAACTATTTTTTCTATGAACTATTCTCCAAAACACTTTTTTTTAAAAGATGTTCAAAAGCCTCTTTTTTTTTTATAAGTCATTTTTTAAAAATTTATCCAAACAGTCCCATAATAGCTATTATATGTGATTATTGAATATTGATCACAGCATATTTAGTGAGTTGGGTTTTCTTCTTATTAGTAATTCTTTTGTTATAAATATAAGTGATAATATCAAGAAATATATAAATTGAAGGGTACCGTAATTCGTGTCTTATGTAAAAAAAATTATTTTAATCCTCTTTTTAATATCACAATATTCTAAATTCAAATATCTAAAAAAGTATTAGTTATACTTAAAAGAGGAATTTTAATATAAATATTAATTATACTTAAACATTTGTATGAAGACTTATATTTAGAAACAAAGCAAAGTAAAAATTAACACCCATATTTTTTTTTTGTCCACTCGGTTCACCGGAGTTTTGCCCAGACTACATCTGGATCTAACCCGCGTCGCGTATCTGGCTATAGTAGGTGAGTCTCCCAAAGCTCGAACTCGAGACCTCGTTTAAACGATACCGAGCCGCTTACCACTCGGACTAACCCCTGTTGATAGTAACACCCATATTTAAGGACAGATAAAGCATAATTTCACTCCGACCCAAAAAAAACCCATAGCGATTTCACATTTTGTATAAATTTTAATATGTACGTTCATCATTGACGCTTTAATAGTTTAGAATTTTTTATGATTTAGATTTTCAATTTTCAAATTTAGGGTCAAAGAGTTTAAGATTTTAAATGGGTTTTTTAGAATTTAGGATTTGCTCACCATTGTGCGTTTGTGCTTCGTGTTACTTGCACAATAAATAATTGAAAAAATCACCATAGAGTCCTAATAAAAGAATATAATTAGAAGTAAAAAAAATAAGCCAACTTATTACAAACTGAGGACTGAGTGGTGATTAATACTACGAAACGGGCTAACTTGCCCACCCCGCTTAGATGATGAGCTAACTCGATAACTGCCACTTTTATTTTTTTTAAAAAATATTTTTTAATATTTTTTAAAAAATTATTTTTAAATTTTTAAAATACTAATAAAAAAATTTTATTTTCATATTAGCATAATAAAAAAAATTGATAATATTATACTTTTAAAAAAAATTTAATTTTTATAAAAAAATTTTAACTTTTATAACTATAAATCTAAATAAATATTAACAACATAATATTATTCAATTATAATATGTCAATATATATCAATAAATAAGTAATTATTTTTACTAGTATCTGATAATATAAATATTTAAAATAATATCTAAATAAAATAAATGATAATATTAATAAATTAAAAAAAAAAAGGTTGGTAGACTAGGGGCTTGGCTGTGCAGCTCGTCATTAAACGAGCTAGCTACCATCTTGTTTTGTTGTAAAACAGACTCAACCTAACTCTAAATGTAATTATTAAAAAGTTTTATAATAAATGAGCATAATATAATAACAAATTTTAATATAAGAAATGATATTGTAATAGAGATTTTTTAATAATTATACTCATTTCTTAAAATTTCATAATGATTTTCTTAGATAATTGGTCAAATTTAGGACGCATAGTAATTTTTTTGTTTTGAAGAGAGAAGGAATGACACTAATAACCGACTAATTGCTCTACACCTGTATTGATAAGCTTAAATGTGTATGCATATTAACACTCACTGATAAACTAATCTCACAAAAAACTAATTTAATCAATAATCTCTACATAATATTCCAGGTTCCTTTGGAACGACGCTGCCACTTAACATTCTCCCATTGCTTAACAAGTTCCTCATATCTCTCCGCAGATTCAATAGCAAACTCTGTCAGTGAGCTTATAGCAACTGACAGTCCAGCACAGAGCACCTTAATTGCAACTTCAGCCATTTTTTCTGGGGTCATTACTTCTTCAACCTGACCAATTTCCACCATTTCCATTCCATTCCCACTGAATTCTTTTGATCCAATTTGATTTCGTTGCAAAGAATCTTCTCTTAGCTGTTGTTGCTGTGCATAGAGGGACCCCATACCGGCAGCGAAAAAATCCAGACCATCAAGCACTGCTGTTTCTCGGATAGCATCTAGACGCCTTGACCATTGAACACAGAGTCCACATATTGGATGAGTGCCGCTCGACCGGCAAGGCGAGCCTGGAGGTAGCTTGGATACGTCGGATTCGGATCTCATGCACTGGAGAAGCCATCCGGTTAGTGCATGAATGTAGGATCTTTGAGAAGTGATCCATGACTCAAAACTGGATCTCCAGTTCCTCAACTCAGTTTCAAGATAAGAGGCAGAACGAGCAAGCCTTTGTGGGTCAGTTATTGACATGGAAGTTTGTTTTCTGGGATTTGACTTTGAAGGAGTCCCAGCTAGAAGAATCTTGGCCTCATCTAAAGTTCTCTTCTGTGTTCGATGACATTCTGCCATCACTTTCCACATCCTTGCCAACCTGCATTTGAATTGTTGAACAACTATGAGTTGAAGCTTTATCACACAAAATTCAGGGCAAGAATGAAAATTTATCAATAGCATTTGAATTGGGATCCAAATACATGTTTTTTCTATCCACAAGGTGCAAACTTAGAACTGCTTAATAGGTATCAAATCCCTTTTGTGGCTAGCATTTCTATATGATGGTTTTTCAGTTGGGACAAAAAGAAAATTTAGGTGAAGTTGGTTGGGTAAAGTCAATAATGTAGCCCATCAACATCACATTCTTGACTTCTTCAGAACAGTTTATCTGCAAGTCATAATTGTATTGAAGAATTTTTAGCAAGCATTTAAAAATTAACTGAAACTTTTTCCTGAAAATTAGTTTGCATCGTTGAAGGGGCACACGGGGAAAAACAGAGATTACTTGTATGTTCAAGGTTTTGAATACTTGAATTTAAAAGAAAGTTGTTGGGTGATAACGATTTTCATGCATACCCTTGCACCAATTCAAGAAGTTGTGGGTGCAGCTCTTCGTCCCTTAGAGCTTCGATTCTGTTGGAAATAGCTTCAACCGAGTGCATTGAAACCATCATCTGGGTATGAAGATCTCTAATGGCTGCCCTTGTTTTATCTACTGAAGAGTGGTCCACTCCTTTAACAACCTGGTTCTTGAGTTGCATGCATTTCTTCTCATATGCAATTCGAATACGTTCTCCACACTGTTGAAGAGGAAAAGTCAACACAGCGATAAGTTTCTCATCATTAATATTACCATAATCATAAGCATGATGACCTGTAACGATAATAATCTAATAAAATATAAAACCTACTCCTCAACTACATTAACCTAAAACATCTATGTTTTGTACTTTGGTGTAGGAATCAAACGAAGGGGCACAACCAGTCATGAGGGGAATCACTTAATGAATAAATCATTTTTGTTCAGTGCTTGAGTATGATTAAGTCAAGATAGAGGAGTGAAAATAAGGAAGCTTACTAATAGAAAAGGCTTTATATTTTCATGAGGAAAGATAGTTCAGAAATATACCTTAACTTCCACGTACAGTTTCTTCTCCCATGCATATAACCTGTCCAATGTAGAATGATGACTGCCGGAGAACATACAGGAGTCCTCTGGGAGATCGTTATTGCTCTCATAATCTTCTCTGGTGCTTGAACAATTCATCAAAAATCTTGAAGAGGAAGAGCGTGAAGAAGCTGAGCGGAACAGAGCCATAGGGTTCAACAATTTTGTTGCTGCAAAAGAAACATGATTTGGTTTTATATTTTGATAATTTTGCACACATATGAGTGAAAAAATAATGACTAAATTGAAATTCATTAACAAACAGGAAAGTGGCAAAACGAACATTATAATTCCATCAAACCTGATAGTTCATTAGATGGTAATAAATATTGAGCTTTCTTAGCCTCTAACAATGCTGAGACATCATTTGCTGCATCGCAGACTATCTTGAACTGAGCCTCAAGATCACTGATAACTTCTGCCATGCTTGTTGGCCTTCGGTTAACATAAACAGTAAAACCCGGTGTTTCTTCTTTAGTTTGTTGATTGCCAATTGTCATATCCTGACGTTTAGAATCAATGTGACCTGCAGTTTGTGCTTTTGATACTTCAAAACTTGTACCACCAGGGACTTGTGAGTCTTTGATTTCATGTTCAGTCTCAGTTTCACATTCTGTTCCCTCCTCTTCCTCATCGTCGTCATCGTCATCATCTTCATCTTTATCGATGTCGTTGTCGTTGTCATCGTCATCAACGTCTTCAACTGTGACTTCTTCTTTTCTTGAGGAATTTACATCAACTTTGTTTCTTTCCTCTGGTATATTTCTCTTTCTAATAAAATCCTCTTGTTCAGTTTCATCTTCTTCCAAGTCTGGTATTCCCTCTTCTTCTCGGACCTGCCTCAATCCTCTGGCCACATAATCCATACTTGTGTGGTCTAGGCTACTCTGGTTCGGGTAACCGTAGTAGTCCAATGATGAAAATGGGTTCCAAAAGAAATCCCATTGGGAATTTTGAGGTGAAGGAGGAGGAATACTGGGTCTGTTATTTGGAGAATAAGAAAAGATTGAGGGATTTACAGGTGAGGATTGCATACCAAAAAAGGTATCAACACCATACTGCTGGTTCATAGGTGAGTAAGCTTCAACCCTTACCATTTCTGGTGACTGAGGCCTCTCCTCAACTGCAACTGCTGAAGTATAACTTGCCATAAGGTAATTCAGATTCAGTGTCGAAGAATTTGGTTCAAACTCTATAGTTGTTGTTGTTGGTTTGAAGGGTTTTGATGATATGGGGATGAAGCCAGGATTGGTTTTCTTCTTCACAGGTGTCAAAGTTGGGGTTATGAAGGAATCTAATAAGAACTCACGCGGTTCATCTTCTTCGATGTAATCACGAAGAGCGGCTGAGACCCTTTTCATGGACTGTATGTAGGCCATGTGTCCCGAAGCAAACCGAGTTCGTTGCGCAACAGCTTGTTTGACGAATTGTTTTCTGTCTTTGCAAAGCTGAACTGCTTCTTCATCATCTAGCCTTGATTGAGAACATCCCATATCTCTTAGTCTGGGTTTCCTCTTCTATCTCAGGCTTGCATTGTCAGGGAAATCAAAGGAGAATCTTGCTTCAGATCTCGCGAGATTCATAAATAATAATTAACCAGTGTTTTCTGCGGTTCACGATATTAAAATATCACCAGAAGAGAAATAAAAGTAAGTGATATATTTGAGCTAAATGTAAAAGCATCTACATTAAGAAGATATGATGCTTTTCTTCATGCTGAAGTTACTAGAAGGGAGGGTTATGAAAGTCAGGCTTTCCCAACGGAGGTGTCTAAAGGAGATTCTAGGAGCCATCCCTCTGTTTTCTACAGTACCAAACTAGGCGATGATATCACATGAACAAATTTGGATCTGGGAATATTTCATCTCTCAGAGGAAAATAAACAAACACTTGAAGTACTTAAATCCACAGCAAAGTGAAAACAGTACAGCATCATAAACAGCATTGAAAACCACTGACCAGTGAATTCAAACTAGTAGGAAATGACCATGAATCTCAAACTGGAAATTCATAATTTCAGTGTACAGATGCATGCTATGAGTTATGTTGAAATGAGTAAAAGTTCATAGCAACAAATTAAAGAAAAAGACAGAGGCTTAGCTGTAGAGCCTAGAAAATACCAAAAAGAAAGAAGTAAAGGTTCGAAGTTTAAAAACCCCATTATCAAGTACCATAGAATTGAAACAAAAAATCAGAGCGGCCATTTCGAAGATTCAATGTTGAAATTTCGAGGAAGGAGATAATCTCCGCCACATCCTTTATGATTTTTTTTTCAGAGAGTGCGATAAATAAAAAAGATATTGATGCAGATGCAGATACGAGATGAAGAAGCAGACGACAATGCAGAAAGAAAAACTGATGAAGAATGGAGATGGAGATTGGGGAAGCTTACCAGACACTTGCCGGTGGAATGGGACGGAGCTTTGATCACGGTGGAGGGAATAGTGAGGGAGAGTCAGACAGAGAAAGGGAGAGACGTTAAGAAAAGCAACGGTCAAAACACAAGGAGGAAGATAAATAAGAGAAGAAAAAAAAATGAAAAAGAAAAAAAAGAAAAGTAACAGGTTGGTCCGGTACTAGTAAAGGGTGAACAGAAGATGAGGCGCGAGATTATGACTGCTCTATAGGATGGCCCTTTATCTTTCAGAAAATTTCTTAATTGCCACTAGCATTGTTTTCTTGGACATTTCTCTTTAAAAAATATTTTATTATATAATACATAATTAGTAATTAAGTACAAAATAATAAATAAGATGAATACAATCATGTAACTTATTAACGGGTTTTAGGGGGGAAATTAAAAGTACAAGTTCAAATCTTTTAATTTAAATATCAGAAAAATGCACTGGTAATTGAGCTAGTCAAATAATTAATTAACAATTCAACAATGAACTTTTCATCAAATTAGTTATAAATAAATTAATATATTTCTAACTATGCCAATTATTTTGAATAAAAATAATAAAAACATGAAAATATTTTAAATAAGTATAAATATATATATTTATTTTATAGTCTATAATTTTATATTTTATACTTATTTAATAATCCTCATATCAATAATAGCGAAATTTGATTTGAATTTATAATTTTATAGATTATGAGTTAACTTCTTATAAATTGAATTAACTTTAGTTTTACATCCCATAATACACTTATTTATTAGAGTATTTTATATATATGCATTAAATTTTAATTATTAAAGTTAAGGTTATTTTTAAAAAAATATCACAAATTATTATCTACTAATTATAAATAATCAGCTTATCTACATTTTTTTTAATTTTATGAATTAGTCCATACTACCTTATATTTAGAATTAGACAAGATGAACATAATAACAACTATGTTCATACTCAATAGTATTTTGTTTAGTAATAGATTAATAAGATTATAAGGTAGAAGAATTACAGTTTAAATCTTACCTAGTTAAAAAAAAAACTCTCAAGATAGACATCATGGTTATAAAATTTTAATCTAGATTAATCGATTACTTATATATTTAATAGTAAAATTTTAAAAAAATAATAGATATCGTGGGATTCAAATGGTCATAAAAAAATAACAAGCTATTTTCATGAGTTTTTTTGTTGTTGCAGTTTTTCTTTTATAACGTTTAATCCCATTTTAGGAACATATTAACGACTGATTTACTGATATTTGGACTAAGCCTGCTAGCCAGTTCAGTTTGATCTGTAATACTAATAACATCACTTAAAATGGAAAATAGTACACTTGAGGGTTTTTTGCCTGGGCCAACAACCCTTGACTTATATTGAGAGTGAACAAGACAAGATTTTTATGAATTTTTTTTCTATTTTTTATAAAATTAATTAAAAATTACTATCAAAAATTGAGTTTAACGAAAAAAATTAATTCTTCATAGTATAGTAAATTGATATTCGAATTCTCATTGAAAAATATACATGATAGTATTTTAAATAAAATTATTTTTAATAGTCTCCCTATACTTAACAAAAAAAGATTAATTAAAAATTATAACAATATTATATATAGGGCATTTGATGTCATAGTGTGGGGAGCGAAGCAAGTAGAGTGAATAAGTGTGGTGTGAAAAAAATAAAGGTGCTGGGAGAGGGTTAAGAACCAGAGTTGAAAAGTCAAAGTTACGTGGTATCAATTGTAGATTTGGTGTCCCTTCAATAAAATACCGATATTTTATTAGATTATTCAAGTTGTATAAAAAAAAAATTATTTTATGTTACCATTTACTCTTATATAACTTTTATATTAATTTTAAGGGTTTGAGGCCTATAAATAAAAGTAATATAGAAGAGAAAAAGATACCCATGTGAATAAGAAATGCTCCCTTTGTTCTCTCTCATAAATTCTTGTCTTACTATCCTCTTTTCTTCTCTAATTTTCTTATTTTTATAACACGTTATCAGCAAGATATTACTCTGAAAATTTTAAGGTATAAATTTTTTGTCAATTCATATATTATTATGCTTAATTATATTGAAATATTATTAGTTTTCTCTTTATCTAATTATCATATATATTTTCTTTTCTTTATCTTATATTATGTTAATATGTTTTAGTAGTATATAATATTTTTCTTTACCCTATTACACGATTTCCCTCTTACCTAATTATTATGGGTAAATTTTATATTCTATGCATTTGTTATATATTCTATTGTTATTTATTATGTTTTTCTTTTATATTCATTTTAATTTTTGTTGTTAGATTATATATGTGTGTGTATGGATTATCTTTATTATATTTTATTTTTATGTAAAATATTATATTATTTTTTTTCTTCTTTTGATATATTATTATGACTGATTCTTTATTTATATGGGTGTGTATTATTATTTATATTTCTAATTCCTCTATGTTGTTTATATTTCCAATTCTCCTCCCCATATATTCATTAAATTACTTATACTATATTACTATTTATATATTAGATTTATATTATTTCTAATTCTATATATTATAACATATTATTTATATTATTTATATTTATGCATGTTTCTTTATATTATTTAATTTATTTTGTTATATTTATTTTATTTATTTATGTTTATATTACTTATTTTATTTATGTTGTTTCTATTGGACCATTATTTTCTCTGTATTATTTATGTTGTCCAATTATATATTATTTTATATTGTTTATTTAATTGCTTAGGTGTTACTATATATACATTATATTTATTTATTTATTTATTTTATTTCTTTATTTATGCCATTTATATTTTATTACTTTTATTGAATTTATATTTATTTTGAATATATAATGTTTATTTGATTTATGTTTTTATTATCATATTTTTTTCAATTAATTTTATCATAATTCTAATTGTTATTATTATTATTATTATTATTTTAGTTTGATCCATGGCTAATCTTACCAAACTCGAGTTTACCGCTCTTGATATCTCGGAAAAAAATTATCTATCTTGGGTTTTAGATGCTAAAATTCACCTAGATGCCAAAGGTCTAGGGAATGCTATTTTACCTGAAAATGAAGCAAGCAGTCAAGACAAGGCTAAGGCCATGATTTTCCTTCGCTACCATTTACATGAGGGGCTAAAAACTGAATACCTAACGGTGAAAGATCCGTTAGAATTGTGGAATAATTTAAAAGAACGATATGATCACCAAAAGACGGTAATCTTGCCCAAAGCTCGTTATGAATGATTGCATTTGAGGCTATAAGATTTTAAATCTGTATCTAAATATAATTCAGCTATTTTTAAAATAAGTTCTCAATTAAAATTGTGTGGTGAGAAAATAACAGATGAGGACTTATTAGAAATTTTTTTTTTAACCTTTCATGCTTCAAATGTGCTCCTGCAGCAGCAATACCGTGAGAAAGGTTTTAAAAAGTATTCTGAACTAATCTCATGTCTTCTTATGGCTGAATAAAATAATGAACTATTGATGAAAACTTATGAGATCCATCCCACTGGATCAGCTCCATTCCCTGAAGCGAATGCGACTGAACGTATTAATTTTCATGCCTATGGTCGTGGCCGCGATCGCAGTCGTGGTCGTAACCGTGGCCGTGGTCATGGTAGGGGACGTGGCAATTACCGTCATCATGATGAGTAATTATAATCCGAATATCCACCAAAAGAAGAAACATAATGAAGGGTAGAAAAAAGATAAGGGTGGTCCCTCAAAAACTGTAAAAAATTTATATTATAGGTGTAGAATAAAGAGGCACTGATCGTGTATATGTCGTAAGCCTGAGCATCTGGCAAAGCTTTATCAAGCCTCCATAAAAAAGAATTCAAAGAACATGGAAGCAAATATGATTTTCCAAAATGATGATGTTGAGGCAAATTTTGCATACAAAAATGATAATACCAATGAGTTAGATGATGATCTTGATGCTATGGCACATTTAGACTTGGCTAATTTCTTTGAGAATCATGATTAGACAAATAAATTTGGTAGAAAAATAATAAGATTAATGTAGTTTATGTTTTATTTATATTTTATCCTAATTTAATTTATGCTTTATGCTTTATGCTTTATTTATGTTTACTTTTATTTTCTTATTATTGCTAATAATGTATTTTGATACATTTATTTTCTTTTAATGGAGAATATGGATGTTCCTCTCTCTTTTATTGGGCACAAGAATGAAGATATATGTCTCATAGATAGTGCTACAACATATACCATACTCAAAGATAAAAAATATTTTTCTCATTTGACAATGAATGGTGCAAGCATCAATACCATAGCGGGTAATACAAAACTAATTGAAGGCTCTGGAAGAGCAATGATAATATTACCCAAAGGGACAAATTTTGTTATTAATGATGCTTTATATTCATCTAAGTCTCAAAAAAAATTGTTAAGTTTCAAGGATATCCGCCGAAATGGATATCATATTGAGACTATAGATGAGAAAAGTATTGAATATCTACATATTACAATTGTTAGACATGGAGAAAAATGTGTTCTTGAAAAAGTACCTGCATTATCTTCTGGTTTGTACTATACAAATATTAGTATAATTGAAACAAATGTTACAGTAAACCAGAAGTTTATTGATAAAAATACATTCATTGTTTGGCATGATCGGTTAGGCCATCCTGGATCAACTATGATGTGAAGAATTATTAAAAATTCACATGGACATCCATTGAAGAGCCAGGAGATTCTTCAATTTAAAGATTTCTCATGTGTTGCTTGTTCTCAAGACAAACTAATTACAAGACCCTCATTAACAAAAGTTGGGGTAGAATCCCTTGCATTTCTAGAACGTATTCAAGGGGATATATGTGGACCTATTCATCCACCATGTGGACCATTTAGATATTTTATGGTTTTAATATATGCATCTACAAGATGGTCACATGTGTGTTTGTTATCTACACGTAATTTAGCATTTGCTAGATTACTTGCTCAAATAATTCGATTAAGAGCACAGTTTCCAGAATATGCAATTAAGACAATTCGTCTTGATAATGCGAGTGAGTTTTCATCTCAAATGTTTAATGATTATTGCATGGCAACTGGAATAACAGTGGAAAAATCTGTTGCTCATGTCCACACTCAAAATGGTTTAGCAGAATCATTAATTAAATGCCTCCAATTGATTGCTAGACCAATGCTTATGAGAACAAAACTTCCCATTTCAGTTTGGGGACATGCAATTTTACATGCAGCGGCAATTATACGCATCAGGCCAACAAGTTATCATAAATTCTCCCAATTACAGTTAGCTTTTGGTCAGGAGCCAAATATTTCTCATCTTAGAATTTTTGGATGTGCGGTATTTATCCCAATTGCTCCACCACAACGCACAAAGATGGGACCTCAAAGAAGGTTAGGAATATATATTGGTTATGAATCTTCTTCTATAATCAAGTATTTAGAACCACTAACAGGAGATTTGTTTACGACATATTTTGATGATTGTCATTTTGATGAGACAAATTTTCCAACATTAGGGGGAGATAATAAGCAGTTGGATAAAAAAATCACATGGAAAGCATTATCGTTATCTCATTTAGATCCTCGACCACAACAATGTGAACTTGAAGTTCAAAAAATAATTCATTTGCAAAATATTACAAATCAACTGCCAGATGCATTTAGTGACCCCAAGAGAATTACCAAAATCTCATATTCCAGTTGAAAATGTCCCAATTAGAATTGATGTCCCAGTAGGACAAGTAGCAAGTGCAAATGAAACTAAACCATGCTTGAAGCGTGGTAGACCTATCGGTTTCAAAGATAAAATTTCTAGAAAGAAAAGAGTAAACAATCAAGATGGTCAAGTTGAGGAGGCTGGTCTTATAGGAGAGACTCATGACATCACAAATCAAAAGACCCCAGAAGAGGTCCAGGTACCTGAAAATAATGAAGAGATCTCGATAAGTTATGTTACTACAGGAAAAAGATGGAACAGGGAAAATATAGTCATCGACGATATTTTTTCATATAGTGTTGCAGTTGAAATAACTAATCAAAGTGAGGATCTTGAACCTAGGTCAGTTGAAGAATGTAGACATAGAAATGATTGGCCAAAATGGAAAGACGCAATTCAAGCAGAATTGAATTCACTTTCAAAACGTGAAGTTTTTGGACCTGTAGTCTAAATACTAAATGGTGTTAAACCAGTTGGGTATAGATGGGTTTTTGTGCGAAAACGAAATGAGAAAATTGAGGTTGTTAGATATAAAGCACGACTCGTGGCACAAGGTTTTTTGTAAAGACCTGGCATTGATTATGAAGAAACATATTCTCCTGTGGTGGATACAATTACTTTAAGATATCTAATTAGTTTGGCAGTGCATGAAAGACTTGATATACGTCTGATGGATGTTGTTACAGCATACTTATATGGTTCTTTAGATACTGAAATTTATATGAAAATCCCTGAAGGATTTAAATTGCCTGAAGCATGTAAGAATTCTCGAGAAAATTATGCAATTCGTTTGTATAAATCCTTATACGGATTAAAATAATCTGGAAAAATATGGTATAACCGTCTAAGTGAATATTTGTTAAAGGCGGGTTACAAAAATGACTCAATCAGCCCATGTGTTTTTATAAAAAAGGAATACATCAGAATTTGTTATAATTGCTGTCTATGTGGATGATTTGAATATAATTGGAACTCCTGAAGAGCTTCAAAAAGCAGTTGATTGTTTAAAGAGAGAATTTGAAATGAAAGATTTTGGAAAAATAAAATTTTGTCTCGGTTTACAAATCGAGCACTTAACAAATGGAGTTTTTCTTCATCAATCAGCTTATATTGAAAAAATATTAAAGCAATTTTATATGGATAAAGCGGATCCATTAACTACTCCAATGGTTGTGAGATCGCTAGTTAAAAAAAAGATCATTTTCGCCCTCAATAGGAAAATGAAGAACTTCTTGGTCCAGAAGTACCATATCTTAGTGCTATAGGGGTACTAATATATATTGCTAATTCAACACGACCTGATATTATATTTGCTGTGAGTTTATTGGCAAGATTTAGTTATTCCCTAACAAGAAGATATTGGAATGGAGTTAAACATATATTTCGATACCTTCGAGGGACAACTGATATGGGATTATTTTATTCTAATGAATCTGGATCACAATTGATTGGTTATGCAGATGCAGAATTTTTATCAGATCCACATAAAGGTAGATCTCAGACAGGATATTTATTTACTTGTGGAGGTACAGCTATATCTTGGCGTTCAATAAAACAAACTTTATCAGCTACCTCATCAAATCATGCAGAAATAATTGCGGTTCATGAGGCAAGTCGAGAATATGTTCTGTTAAGGTTAATAATCCAACATATCCAGAGAATGAGTGGCCTACTTCCAAAACAAAAGATTCCAACAGTATTATATGAAGATAATACAGCATGCATAGCTCAACTAAAAGGAGGATATATCAAAGGAGATAGAACAAAACATATTTCTCCAAAAATCTTTTTCATTCATAATTTTATAAACAATGGTGATATAGATGTTCAGCAAATTCGATCATGTGACAACCTTGCAGATTTGTTTACCAAGACACTGCCAACTAAGCCATTTGAGAAGTTAGTGTATGGTATTAGAATGCACAGATTCAAAGATATAAATTGATAATGTTATCAGGGGGAGTAAACAAGTACTTGCTATACTTTTTTTTTTTAATTTTTTTTATTGTGTACTCTTTTTCCTTCACTAGGTTTTTGTCCCAATGAATCTTTCCTAGTAAGGTTTTAACGAGGTACAATATAGATTATGGACATCCAAGGGAGAGTGTTATAAATATTAAAGAAAATGGATGTCCATAACCACCAACCCTTAGGATTCCTTTTCTCTTAATGTCCTTAACTTCATAACCTCCTCAATGAATTGCTTGGAGGAGTTTCTTATTGTAAAATGTCATTATGTTACCATTTATTCATTTGTAACTTTTGTATTAGCTTTAAGGGTTAGAGGCCTATAAATAGAGATAATGTAGAAGAGAAAAAGATACTCATGTGAATGAGAAATACTCACTTTGCTCTCTCTCCTAAATTCTTGTCTTGCTATCATCTTTTCTTCTCTAATTTTTTTATTTTTATAACAGGCTCATTATTTGTTGCCCCTTTAAATAACTTCACTCTTGTCATGTTCAAGATGAATTTATTGAAAAATCTCCTCCTCTCATTAAAAGTTAAGTCTAATAAAAAAAATTTATAACACGATAAATTAAAATTAAAATTTTTATTAAAAAAGATATCTATAATTAACAATATTACAAAAAAATTATCTCTATTAAAAAAATATATATACTTAATAAAAAATAAAAATTCTCCTCTTCCATTCTAAATTCATTGACACCCGAAACAGAAATTTGCTGATTCAGTACTGATCTGTAAAATAATGTATAATTTTCGTTGTATATAATTGATGATTTTATAAAAAAAATTACCCTTTTCTCTTTCAATTGTTATCTTTTTTCCCATTTCTTGAATATTTTATATCAACAACTATTAAGTGTTTTGGATATATTTTCCAAAATTCAACATACTCCAATCATTTACTTACCAAACAAACATTACAAATCAAAAAGAAAACTCAGAAGAGCATCCCATTTTAATTAGCATGAAATGGAATTAGGGAAAACGTACACATCCCACTTTAGTTAGATCATGCCATGATTATTCATTAAAGTTAGAATAGACCTTATAACTTAAGAAAAACATTAGTTAAAGTGGTTATAAATTATATCCACTAATAAAGCCATGCCCTTAATAATTAGACCATATATTTTAAATATATTGAATTTATATTTAAATATTTGAATATTAAAATTTCACATTATATGTTTTTATTCAAATATATTGAATTTATATTTTTTTCAACATAATTTTTTATCTACCAAGATTTAAATTATCGATTGCATTTAAAGAAACTCGAACCACTTTCATTTGATCCATTCACCATTAATTATTGTATAATATTGTACAAAGTATGAAAGATAAATTGTATAATTGATGATTTGTAATATTAATATTAATATATTGCATAGTCATGCATGGATGCTAAGACAAATGATGGCCAAAAAAAAGAAGAAGAATGCTAAGACAAATATGATTATTTACGACATGACATTTCTCAATTTGTGTGCGTGGGGCTGTTTCATTTCAACGTAAATATATTTCTATTGGTTAAGATAAAAGCACAAACACTATCTCATGGATTAATTTAAAAGCTATTTAATTAATTTAAATAAATTATTTAATATAATAAATGTGATGTAATTTTTTAATATTATTCTATGTAATATTAGATTATATATAAGCTTATAAATTAAATAAATTAATTAAAAAATAAATATTAAAAATAAAATAAATTAAAATTTTATATTTAATACAAATACTAACGTCAACATTCTAATTATCATTCGAGGAATATGTTTTTAGACTCAATATCATGTTCAATAACAAGCGCTTACTCTCGTCTCCATTTATAAGATTTTTTTTTAAATTAGTTTTATGTTTCATAATATAAGATGTTATGGAGAAAACATTAATTCAATAATAATTTTATTTAAACATATCCTTCATCAATTAAGTGTGAGTAATTAGAATTTAACACTAAATGAAGAATATATATATATTTTTTGAAAGTTTCTACTTCTTTTTAAAAATATTAAAGTTTCTAGCTACATTTAATTTTCTTTTTTTAGTAAAAGGAAAAAATTCATTAGTCTTTATTGCTCTAAAAAAAGTGTCATAAATTAATACAGCGATCATATTGATGCAGAATTTAGGATATTATAATCTTATTTTTTTATCAACTACTACTAACATCTTAATTTTATTTATGGTATAATTTTGCCTATAATTTTTTTAATTTGATACAATTTTATCCATAATTTTTTTAATTTTAACTATAATCTTATTTCTCAAATATTAAAAACTACATTAAATTAAAAATATTATAAATAAAATTAAAATATCAACGTATAAAAAAAATTAAAATATTAAATAGTACTTTACCCTAAATTTTATCGTGGCTATCATGGTTCATCAAATAGATATTTAAGCCGTAATTATGGATATTTTCATCAAAACCGTCGCATCCTTTTATTAATTCTAAAACCAAACAAATGAAAAAGTTATCAATAAAAAAATATAAACTAAAATACTCTATAAGAATCCAGGGAACTTATTCCATCCCCTTTCTTACCTCACATAGCCATCTTTATTCCCACGTATTAATTTACTTATATGAGGTTTTTAAAAGGTTCGAATTATTATATATAACTGTGCTGGCCGGTGCCATATCCATATTCCAGGAATATATTTCTCCCAATTTTATATAATTATTCTAATATAAAAAAATGCTCAATTTAACTACTTCTAGGCCAAAGTATGAAAGCTTAGTGGAGGATAACATAATCTTCCGTAGTGATGCTGCTTTCAAAAGTATTTATATATCTAATGAAAACATATACAGACATTATTTATCTATATTCCATCTATTCTTACAATGAGAGCTCGTTTTCTATATTGGTTTGTTCTGGGCAATAAATAATTGTTTTAAATTTGAGTTGTTAAAATTAAATTTAGACGACATGAATTCACATTATTTTCTTATTTGTGTGATATTAGTTCGAGATTTAAAAGGTAGAATAATAATAATAATAATACTTTACTAGTTAACTCGAAAAAAAATAATGGAAAAATTGATCACAAGTAATTGTTTAAAATTTTTATCGATAAAAAATATTTAATATAATTTATTTTTAATGAATGTAACTCTTTTTTAGCTGTTTACAATCTATCTTTAACTATATGTAAAAATCTTTATAACAAAAATAATTTATACGTAGTTAAAGATATATTGCATATAACTAAAGAAAGCTGTACCTATTTAAATTTAGTTTTTTCTGAAAAATAACAAATATTTTTAAATTTTTTCAAAGATAATTTATATAAAAACAAAAAAAAAATATTTAAATTTAATTAAAACAAGTTAAATTTAAAAATAAAATGAAGATCTTTGTAACCAAAATAAAATAAAACGACTAGGATCAATTTGTGTCATGTGAAAGAGACTCAATATATCTTAAATAAAAAATAAATTTTGTAAATTGACAAAATAACATGTGAAGAGAATTAATCCCATTTAGACTGGTATGACTTAAATTTAAATTTGTGGATGGTATTGAAGGTAGATCCAATTACACAAGCCCCTTGGTAATATAATTAATTACTCCCTTTCAATGATAAATGTAGGAGATTGTAAATAACTAATTCACAAAAATTAAATTAATAAAATTAATTATTTATAAAAACATTGTTACTTTTCTTGAAATGCCATTTTTAGTTCTAATAATTGGTATAGAAGACTACTCTATTAATAGAAACTCTTGAATAAAAGAATTTTAAAAAATATTATAAATTTAGATAGTAAAATAAATTAAAATCTTATATTTAAAATTAAAATAAATCTCTTTTTTTTTTTAAAAAAAAAACTTCTAAATCAAACATTGGAAGAATACCTTAGAATTAAGAAAGATTGTGGGACGTCATGATAAGGATTCGACAGGTGAGGGTATGCTATAAAGTTGAGATGAAAATTACAAAACCATAATTGTGTGGTCAATGAAATTAATGTATTAATAATGTTTCTATTTTCTTATCACTTTTCATTTCTTCTCTCCCCATTTTCTATCATCCACCTTCGGTTACCCTCACCCACCCAACAACCAATTTTACTTCATGAAAAAACAAAACATATATTCCATTCATCAGCCTATTAAATATGCTCAATTTCATATCTTGGTCATACGTAATTTATTAACTATAGTCTCCATCATTATATACCTAACCATAATATCTCTATTGTTTTTTATTAGCTATATCCAATGTTGATGTGATTTCTGATTAATTTTTATATTATTAACAATCATATTGATATTCACCAATAATTTATTTATTTTTTGATACACAATTATTTCATATAGATTATTTTTGTATTAAGTTTGAGTATTGTTATTGTCAATCCAACCAGAGGTAGTTAACCTAGCATGATTGTTTCTAAGGGACTAGATCCAACCAATAAGAATTTTTTATTTATTTTCAAAACAAGCATTTAAGTTAGTTTTAATTTTTATTCAACAGTTAAAAATTATAACTTATAATTTTTTACTCAACAATTAATGATTTATAATTAACATGATTGGAAATTGAGCATATTAACAAAAGTGGATTTTTTTATAAGCACTTACATTCTCCATTCTCCTAAAGTAGGTTCGAATTTTGTAAGCAATCATAATCGAGGTCACTAACTATCCAGCATTAGATGTATGTATTTTTATTAGAGTAGATTTGAATATTAATTTATTATATTAAGAGGGACTAGATCCAACATTGTAAGTAAAACAAAATAGGTACTTCTTTGTAAATATTTTGAAAGTTTTTGTTAATATTGTTTTTTTTAAAATAAATCATTAATATTTCTTAAAAGCGTCCCTGAAACTCTGGGCTAGTGATTTCGTCGGCTTCAATTGATGAACTTTAATGGGCCTTGTGGGCATTTGGAGAAGGCAAAGTCCATGGGCTTCATTGTGTGTGGATTGGGCTTCTTTTGAGCTCAACTTAAATTCCTTATTTATATCATGTTTTTTTATTTTAACCACACGAGTGTGATCTAGTGGTTACCTCACTTGATCCCTTAATCAAGTGGTGGGGTTCGAATATCACCATTAGGTATTAAAAGTATCTCATGACTATTCATTTACCTTTAAATAGAAGTTTCACGACGAGATGATTAAGTTACTTCTACAGGTAGTGGGTAGCTTGATCTATAATAAGTTGGGTTAGTTTATGAAATGGGGCAGTTACCTGTAACCCCACTTCCCTATTTTATGTTTTATTTAATTACTTTAATGTTAGGATATAAATATTTTAGATTTCAATGATGAGACAGACTTTTGAATATTTCTCTCTCACTCTTAATTTCTCTTTTCTACTATCTTTTCTCTTATCTCTTCCCTTTTCCCTTTTCGTTTTACATCAATAATGTCATTAAATCCTTATTAAGTGAGAAAGAGAAAATAGATCATATATGTATCAAGTATAAGACTTAATGGATAGTTGATGATAGTCCTAAATAAAAAATATATTTTTTATATTTATTATTTTTTTAATCACTTCTATTAATACTCTTTCAACAATAATCAAGCAAAAGAGGGGGATGAGTTAAGAAAGAAATATTATAGTGTTTTAGAAAAAATATAACATATTAACGAACTTAATTAATTTTTTTAATATAATTAAATTAGTTAAATATGTCTCGAATTGAATGTGCATCTTTTCTTGGGGAGGGAAAGAGAACAAGGTGAACTGAACTCGGTTGCATTGCAAGTGATACATGGATTGGGGGCTGGGAAGAAGATATCATAATGAAAATTGATGAGAAAAGGAAAGAGCTTCTGATGGGAGCAGTTTTGCACAAAGAAGAGACCAGAGAATGTGGTTCCAGGAGAAGTCAATGAAAATAATTTGTACTCTTAATAAAAATACATTAAGAAATAATGACAAGTTTCCTACACGGCAATAGTAATTATATAGTTGTTAAGTTTAACAAGATTCGAACCCTATGAAACTCCTAATTACGTCATGTGCAAAGCGTGGCACCTGTGATCCATCAAAAACCACTGAGGAATTAAAAATTATGTATAAGGAATAATTACGGTCCGATTCGAATTAGATTCACCTATATTATAATTTAGGCGGTAACAAAAAAAGATGATTCTCTATTATCTTTAAATTTATCCTATCCTCGAGTCTTTGGCCAAAAGAAAAAGAAAAGATATATATCTTAAATAAGTTTGAAAATTCTTGGAAGTATAAAAAATGTATTGTGCCTAATAAAACAATGAATGTTATGAATGGAGGCGTTATGGAAACATGAATCAGCAACCACATAAATAAAGTGGTGGAAATCAACGTGCATACAAATCCCCTTTTTATTTGATTTTGATTTGTTAAAAAGGTCCAGAAACAAACACTTATCCTTATATAATCCTAATTGATCGTGCTCGTCTTTATTACTATTATTTTTTTATATGACTATTTAATTAGATTAAATTTAAATATTGTCAGATTTAATTAGATTATATATATTTTTTAAAATTTTATAATCATCTTTCTTAATTCTACATCGTCTCTTTTATTTGATCATTGTTAAGAGAATATTAATAACAATTATTTTAAAAAATTAATAAATATATTTTTCATTCGTGTATTACTGTTTTCTATGTTTAAAATTGTTAATCTACTTACCTGGATAATTATTTGACTCAAGATTCCCAAATTCCACTCGAGTTCCCAATTCTACTCTCGAATTCTAAATCCAATTATTTCTTAGTTTCACTTAACTCATTTGAAGCATCGATTGACAAGCACCCATTTCTCAACTTACGGTTCCACCCAGACAAACCCAAATGATCAATAATCTAAACTGATTACTCTAATTTTAAATTCTTCCAAATTAAATCATGTAGTGTATTAAAACTAAACTGATTAAATTCTAAATCTATTCACACCAACTCATTTAAACATAAATTAATTGGTAGAAAACTCTTTAGAATCCGAAACCGTTCATGAAACGCTTACTCTAGTAATTAAAAGCTCGAATCTACGGCTCTACACTCGAAGTCACGGATCACCAAGATCCAAAGTACCCACGCATTCCCTCCTCAATTAAAGTCTTGTATTATTGAAGTTTTGATTTAAAATCCAACTTTTTTCATGAGACCTTCAAGTTTTATTCTCCCTTTACAAAGCCACTGCACGAACTCAAAAGAATTCAGGAAAATGACAAAGAAAGAGCTTGGTGGAGAGAAAATTACACCAATTAAAGTACTGCAAATTAAATTAATGAAATTATAAAAAAGACCAATAATGTACTTACTTAAAATGATAAGGAAAGAATAAAATGAAACAAAATAATCTTATACAATCGGTAGCATAGCTCAATTATAAAATTAAAAGATTCAATCGGAAAAATAAGTAGAAGTGTCTCGTAATAAAGATCGAATTGAGTCAGGTAGACGGATTTCATTTTAGTCACATGATAATGTTAATGCACCCAACTTTAATATGCTCCCCATATATATACAAATACTTTCACTAATTAATTGCGATACATGAGATATGCATACGCAACTTCATGCATTATCTAACTTTAAAAATATAAAAAATAAATTATGTATAAGTCGATGCATTATATAAAACGCACTAACTCCATATTTAGTTAATATTAACATCGATAATATTGATGTATCAATATTAAATATAAAACTTTCATTCACTTTTAAAATTATATTTGTGTATATATTATGAAAGAAACAAAAAAATTTAAAAATGAAATGGGCCATTTTTCTATTAAGTGCATATCTTTCCTCTCCTTTCTGATCGAAGTAGTTAAAGTAGAGAACATTATTGTACCCAAAAAAACAAAAAGTAGAGAACATTAATGCAACTTCTTCAATTAAAAATTCCTACTTTCCCTTCCCCACCATTAAGCTAAACCCTATGCTAGTACTGTGCAATATAAAAAAAACTCACCCAACTAACTATTTATGAAACTATGAAGTTGTTAAAGATGTCAATTTATGATTCTTAGTGTAGTTTTGTTTGGAGTTTATGTTTTCTTTTCTGGGGTATAAAAAAAAAAGGTGTCCAATTATTTCAAACACTGTCATAAAGGAAACAAGGCCCCACAAGCTTTTACTCCACTAGGCATCCAAGATTTAGGACCAGATTCCTCCAAACTCAATTAGAAGAGGCTACCTAGGTTGTTTGGTATATAGATTAAAGATAAAATAAAAGTACAGTGGAGTAAAAGTTTGGTGCTTATATCTATAGTTAAATACTTTTCTCAACCTATAGCATAAAAGTCACATTCAAGAGTTTTTGTAATTCAAAATATCAAAAATATTAATGTGTGTATATATATTCCTTCTTATCCTAGAAATTTTTTTAAGATCTTGATTTTAATTTAAGGCATATTAAATAATTTAATTAATATTTTTTAGTATATGAGAATTAGATAAAATAGACTTATATATAGTGCCTATTTAATTTGAAAAAAATATTTTTAGACCCAAACTATATTGAGTCTAAAAGCACCCAAACATCTATTTTAGTGGTAGAAGTGCTTTTAGTCAAAACTATGTTTTAGATAAATAATAGCCATTAATTTTTTAAATAATTTTCAGATATTAAGAATTGAAAACGATGATTTGAACCCTTTAAATTTGTTTTACATTCCTGTCTCTCCTATCTCTTTATATAATTATGATTTATCTTGTGCCATTTTTAATAATTTATCTATAAAAAAGTCATTCTGATAACAAACATCTAAACACTTATTTATACAAAATCATTTTTTATACAAAATTTATTTTTTAAAATTACCTTAAAATTAATTTTCTCTAAAAGCTAAACCAACATACCAATAGTATCAGAGTGATAATTCATTTTTAATTTACACATTCTAATAAAAATAGTTAAAAATATTAAATTTATTATTAAAATGAAGTGATTTACATTATTGTCTTTATTAATATGCTAAACTCTAATATCATATTCATTTCTACTTTCTTTCATTATCTTTGTTAAATATATACATGTTAAAAAAATTAATATCCTTTAAATTTATCAAATGCCTTATGAAAAGGATAAAAATACTTTCGAGAAAGTATCCTATAGTAAGGACTAGAAAGGATATAATTAGTAGGGAGGGAGTATTTGTGCCATTAAACCCTCATTAAATGAGAAAGAGAAATGAGATTAATGACAGTTAAAATTATGTTGAAGTTAAACCACAAAATAAGGGGCGCATTTAGAAATTAGTAGTAATTGGAATTTGGAATAAATTTAATAAATTAAACTACCTTTAATAACTTTTCTCAATATTTATAAGGTAACTGTGACTTATATTCATTGGCAATAATATATTTTATATTTATATTTTTAGATAAAAACTTATAGAAGGTAGTTATTTCTCCAGTCTTAATATAAGAGTTGATTAGGGCTTATTTTGTTATCTTAAATATAATATTTCAATATATTTTTTATCTCATATTTATTATTTTTTTAAAAAAACTAATTCAATATATATATGTATTTCGTGGATTCCATGGAATTTGATATAGATATGAGTTAAATTATTTTTGAAAATGGTAGTAGGAGTATAACTTTACGTGAGACATAAATATGAGAACCCATGTCACCACATTTACTTTTAAGTTTCCCAATCCTGTGTGATAATAGTGTGTGATATTTATTATAATATATAATTTATTTAGATATTAATTAAGATAATTAATAAATATTTTTGAGTGTGGCCCGTAGTTATTTGAGCCCAGCCTAAGATGGGTTATTGACTCAGTTTATTTAAAGTTGATTTCTTGATGGTGAAAAATAACAATTAACAAATCAGTTTATCGTACGATTGTTTCCTGAATTCAGAGCGAAACCTAATTTCTCAGCTACCTCTCGAAGGTTCCCCACTGATGATGGCAGTTTACAAGTTGCCATCATTATGCCTAATCACCAGTTAGAAGAATCTATCGTTTATCTAACGGTGTTTCCTTATTGACAGGTGTCTCTAATTGATTCTAGTTCTTCTCAGATTTAGATTAATAAAACTAATGACAAGAGATAACTTTAAATTTTTCGTTACATCTTTCAATTATGTATGTCATGATCTAGATTGATCATATTTGTATTTGAGATATTTATTTTTTAACAAATAGGTTATAGCTCACTAAAGAGAACGCACACTTAATAAGTGTTCCCAGTGTTGTGTGGCGCGAACGATTTTTCTTGGTCCAATGTCAAAATTAAAAAAGAAATTCCGTCCTTTTCATTTTGATAAATGTGAATGCGAATATCTTTTTTATATAATAATTTAATTAGGTTTGATTCGAAGATTATCAGAATTAATTTAGAATAATTTTTTTAAATATATTTTTTATATTCACATAAATTTAAATTTAATACTTTATATTTAAACAACTAAATTTTTTTTCACTTGCAGCAACGTCTATGGATACTTTTGATATGTTAATCTAATGATAAATTAATGAACTTGGGGAAAATCAATTTTTGATGCTAAATTGAAAGAGGATAACTTCTTGATACTCTAAAAAAGAATATTAAGATAATATTCGTAGTTAGGAAAAAAAAAACTTTTAAGACGGTGCACATGGCATAGAAACATGATCCTTCTGTTGTCTCTACGATGTTGTATGCAGCTTTGGCGAAATTGGCTCTCTTTTTCTCGTCGTTTTTTTTTTGGAATAAATTAGAACCCGTTTGTTTAAGTTTTATAAATATAAAAGTCACTTTTTTTTTTTTGGAAAATGTCATTTTTGAGACATTTTAGAAGGTATGTTTAAAACTTTTAAAAATAACCCGATTTTTTTTTTAAAAAAAGAGAGTAAATTTCTAGATGAGTTAAGTATGATTTATAGAGAAGTATGTATGGCTAATATGTGAAGGAGGAATCTTTCAAAGTTAAAGATATCGAAATGAAGAAAGTAACGTGCCAGCTTTCATAACCCACTTAATTTGATTCTCACTTTTTTGGATTTTTTAAGACTTCTTTAGTTGATTTGGTTAAGATTTTTCATTAAATCGTACCTTCAACATATTCTTTGATAAGTTTTACAACTGCTTATATTTTGAAAAACAAATTATCCATAAATTAAATATAGATTAACTTTTAAAATTTCATTTAATGCTATTAAATTTTAAGGAATTTGATATTTACTAATTTAAGTTATAAATACATAAATTTGATCTGTACATACTAAAAGGAAAATCACCTAAGATTTTAAGAAATAAATATAATCAATAACAAGTCTTACAAACAAATAAATAACATTGATATATTACTATTTTTTATATTAGAATTTGTTATTGCATGTAGCTACTTTGTTATAGGACTTAAAATTAGCAAAACTTATTTTGTAAAATGAAATATTTGAATTATATATATAATTCTTTAATTTAATATTTATAACATATAAATATTGAACAAATTATTAAAAAAAATAGGGACATCTTTGATGATGTTACTTTAACTAACCACTACTCTTCAATTTACGTCTTGTCAGAAGGGGAATCTTATCTAAATGAATGAAAATTTCCTTTCTTAAAAAAGTGGGGAGGGTCATAATCTTTTGAGGGATTTTTGAAATAATGTGAAAATAATTTGACGAGTTCAAAATTCTCAAAATAATATTAATATTTTAAAAAAATTATCATCAATATTACAATTTTTAAAATGAATATGTGCCTTTCACTTCATCTAACTCACTCGCATTGGTATATTAATTAGTATTTAATTAGTTCAATCGCAATCAAACTTAACCAAACAAATCAAATTACAAACAATACTTTGTTTTAGCAAGAGACGAACCAAAACTGCGTACATGAAATTTGTTTATTGAATCATTTTTAAATATTATTCCGCATGTTCTTGTTAGAATAAATTCATGTGTGTGTGTAATACAAATTAACAATCTAACAAATTGTACTGATAAATAAGAATGGAATATTTACTTATTTGTCAAATTTGTGAAACGAACAAGAACCATACTTGTAGGCAAAACAAGCGCACAAATGACAAGGTTGTTAAGCATATACTTACAAAGTCCACAACATTATTTTTAGGTTAATATAATATTTAGTCTCTTAAATTTATTTTTAGAGTTATATAGCACATAATATTATAATCTTATTTTTCACATGCATCTAGAATCCTACTCCTATTTGTGGTACAATTTTACCCATAATCTTTTTAATTTAATACAATTTTATCCATAATCTTTTTAATTTGGTGTAATTCTTAGTATTTGAAAAATAAAATTATGTATAAAATTACACCAAATTAAAAAAATTATGGGTAAAATTATACCACAAATAATATTAGAAAACTGGACGCATATGAGAAATAAGATTATAATATTAGGTGCTATATAACCCTTATTTTTGTTTTAGTTTTTGTCATTCAAATAGTTTATTTTCATCTAAATTATTTGTTCATATAATTTAATAAAAATTTGGATCAGACCCTTGAGAAACTAAAATCCGTGATTTAAAATTTGAGCAACCAGAGATTGTATTAACCTATTTTTTTTTATAAGGGAATTACACTGGGGTCCTGAAGAAGACAAATCGTCACTACCAAGTACTATCAATTTATCAAATTGATACAAAGTCTCAAGAGACTTGTGGGAAATTTATTAAAATTGTGAAAATACAAGTTTACTTTGATTTATTATTGATAAGTCAATGCGTTACAAATTATGATAAGACAAGTTATAATACCGCCAATAATAAGTCAGGGCACTTTAATTAACAAATCAATGTGCTATTAATACCAAATCATGACATGATAAGTTACTGTGCCACTAATAACAAATCAGAATACTTCAATTAACAAATCAATATATCACTAATGATAAATTAGGGTAAACTCATATTTTCATAATTTCAATAAATTTCGTACAAACCCCTTGAAATTTTATATCAATTTGATGATATTATTATTTTTTATTATTTACTAGATCCTATTATAGTTATCTAGTTTTAAGGTTTGTAGTTTTTTTAATATAAGTGTCTCTTGGAAAAAAAAATGGCAAGAATATATGGATTTTAGAGTTGGATTCCATAGTTGTCGCGTTGATTATCCACTACCAATACCACATCCTCAACTGAAAACTTATTTTTATTCTATCAACAAAAAGAAAGAATAGAGTTTGGCAAAGAATTTTCTTCTTTATTATCTATTACTATTTTTATTTAGAAATTGGACACATTTTATTTTTCATATATTTTATAAAAATTTTGATAAATTGTAATATTTATGGTTTATAAATAACATGTGTTAGAATAAATATTGTATATATTTTTTTTTTGTTACATATGGACAGTTTGAATTTAAGGCAATTAATTACTTCCACCTTTCTTGTCATGACACTCCTTCATCACTTGAACTAAAAAATGACAATCCAATGCCATCTTATGAATTTTATATAAAATGAGGACTTACTAAATTTGGTACTCAAATGTTAATATTAACTTCTTAATAATTTTCATTTTACAATTGTTCCTAGATATGTCTTCGGTTATCATGGTCTCTTTAAGCTAATTCATATGGATGGGTGGCTCTATCTTGTAGGAAATAAATAAAAATGATATATATACAAGGATCTTATTAGATATCATAACATAACGACAATTAAGATCCTCAAATTTGTTAATAACAATTAAGGATGTTGATCTTAAAGATTGTTTACAGATCAGATCACTAAACCGTCTTTACTTGATTGGAAAGATGACGACTTCTAAAATAATGGGAGTAAATGCTTATTCAATGTTGAAACCCCATTTTTAGATTCTTCTATATATTATTTGAATTTTAAAATTAAAAAAATATATAGGGTTAATACACCCAAAAAATATATAGAGAGAGAGAGTTAATATCTTAATCCTTATAACTTGATCGGATTTTGGTTTCCGTCTATGTAAGTTTAATATGTTAACTTTAGTTAATCAAAATTAGATATTGTTAAAGGTATAGAGATTAAATTCAAATTATGAATGGTGTAAAGTAAATCGAATAAGATCAATAATTGATTATCCAAAGCCCTATTTTCAAATTCATGCTGTAATAGTCGAGTTTTGAAATGTGAAAATTTAGTCGGCCGGATATGATGAACAATACAATTGTAAATCACATAAATTTAGTGTTAAATTATTTAAAAGAAATTTACAATCGAGCTATTTATTATTTTAAGTTTTTTTGCAATTAATCTCCCAAATTTTAAAAGTTCACATGCCCTCAACCAAGTATGGTAGTATATTACATTAATTCTTTATAATTTCTTGATATTTAATATAAGATATATTTTACTAATTTAATTATATTAAAAAAATTAATTAAATTAATTAATATATCATATTTTTTTAAAATATTTTAAATATTTTTTTTTAATTTTTTTACTCTCTCTTATTTGATTATTGTTAAAGTACTAATAAAAATAATTTAGAGTAAAATAGATAAATATAAAAAATATCTTATATGACTAATATTAATTTTTTAATTAAATTTTATATTAAAAGATCAAAGGAATATTTTTTAAAGATCAATAAAAGACTGCTGTTCTTAATTGTCGTTTTTAAAATTTGATTTCCTCAATCGTGATAATGTTATGAGTTCCTCTACGTCAGATTCTCCATCTTGTGTATTGATGCTATTGGATTCTGTGGAACTGGGTTTTATGAAATTGGATATCTTCATAAATGCCGTATCTCAATCCTTTATCTTTATATAAAATTTTATTTGGATAATTTACTTTTTTAAAATATCTTCTCGGTTCTTTAACTTAGAGATGTTAAAAGAGAATACTGATATTAAAATTGTAAATGTTAATAAGACATTGCTAAATACTAACCTCTTAATTTTAATTTTTAAAATAATAATGATTGATATAAAAAATCATTTGAGAGCAACAATGTAACTTGTAAGGATTAGATACCTGGAAAAGATATTCCCTCGTATCTTTAATAATATATCCAATATTAATTATAAAAATTAGTTAATTTTTTTATATAGATTAAAATAATTAAAAAAATTAGTTAATTATCATAAATATAAGTATTAATTAATTACTTTAGATATATTGATGAATATATAAATGATGGGTTTATTTTGGTTATAATTAACTAATTTATTTGGCTACATTAATCTATAAAAAAATTAATTAACTCTTATAATTAGGACCGAAGGTAATATAAGAGCTAATTAATTTTTTTATAAGTTAAAAAAATCAAATAAATCAGTTAATTATAATCAAATCTAATATTTTAAGACGAATTCACATTATATATTTATTAATTTATTTAAATTAGTCAACTAATTTTTATATTAATTATAATTAATTAATTTATTTAATTTTTTTAAATTATCTAAAAAATTAATTAGGCTATAAGGCGAAAATTTGAAACCTCAAATATAGAGTGTAAAATATACACGTTTGGTTATATTTTTATATTGATATGAATAATTTTCTCATTTAAAAATTGAAAATTCATATGGGCTCTGTAAATACAAGAACCGCCCTCCAAAAGCCGCCCCTCCTCTTTGCTCTCAAAGCCTCTTCATATTCATACAAATTGCTTCATCAACTTTTCATCTTTCCATTCTAAACATCACCAGGTAATCTTTTCTGTTAATTCCTCTCAGCTTCTTCTTCTTTAAACACTGAATCGATGTTTCCATGTTTTTATACCTCTCAACGCTTCTTCTCTCTCTCACGTGTATTTACTCCTTCTAACTCGGAAACGTTTCTCTCTGTTTCAGCTCTGTTTTTCTCACCGGTTTTCCTGAAATCTCTGTTTCCGAGGAGTTTCTGAATCTGCGGAATTTGTACCGTAGTGGCCGATTCAATTCGATATAATTAAGGTTGGAGAGTGAATCAAATCGATCATGACGACGGAGAAGGAGGGGGGGAGGAAGATGAAGAAGAGTTACTTCGATGTGGTGGGATTGTGCTGTTCATCGGAGGTTCCCATGATTGAGAACATCCTAAAACCTCTGGAAGGAATCAAGGAGGTTTCCGTCATCGTCCCTTCCCGAACCGTCATTGTTATTCACGACACTCTGCTCATTTCACAGTTTCAAATTGGTAAATCCAAGCTTCTTTCATACTTCTCTTGGCTTTTCTTGTTATAGTTCTCATTCGAATCTCATCATATATCTCATGGATCACAATTAATTACAGAGACTTAGAGTTATTCAATGAATTCAGATAAAGACGCTCAACAATTAGGCTCTGTTTGGATTCATGAGAATGGGGATAAACATAGAATGGAAGTATGCAGAAAATCTGTTTCTGCCAACAAAATATATCTGGCATGACATCATAAGGGACAGAAAATATTTCATTTATATTACATTTGGTACAATGATAATAACAGAGAAACAGAAATCTATGAGTGTAAAACTACTAAATTAACCATATTTGAAGGGAAAGGAAAGAAAAAACAAAACTGGCCAATTCGAAGGTAGGGGAAGAAGGAACTGGGAATTAATTTCATTTGGTTCTGAATCATCCAAAATTGGTAAAGCTGGTTAAAGCAGAACTGCCCTATAATTGGTATTAAATAATTTAATCATTAAAGACATCGTATCATTTTTTATATTAAAATTTTTCATTGTATGTTGTTTAGTTTATTTGCTACTAAGATGCGCCTCGCACCCAACACCCCGTTTCCAAGCCCAATTATTGATGTGGGATTGTATAATAATTGTCTCACCCATGAGGGTATGATGTCATAATAATTTTATTTTTTTAATTATTAGTGGGTTTGATTTTGAGTTGACACCTATCTAACCCACTCTCAGCCAAGGCGCTGAACCAAGCGAGAATGGAGGCGAGTGTGAGGGTGTATGGCGATGAAAAGGAGGAGAAGAAGAAGAAGAAGAAATGGCCGAGCCCTTACGCAATGGCATCAGGAATATTGCTGGCAGTGTCACTGTTCAAGTACGTGTATGTCCCACTCGAGTACGTGGCCTTGGGAGCTGTAGCTGCTGGGGCTATTCCCATTCTGCTCAAAGCCCTCTCCTCTCTTCGCCACCTGCGACTTGACATTAACATCCTCATCCTCATCGCAGGTTCCTTCTATCTCCTCTCATTCTCATAACACCACTAACCCTCCCTTACATTTTACCATTTGAGTACTATCTTCAATGTTACACGTAGGAACTATATAACTCTGATTAATTTTTTTAAGTCAATTAAAAAATTCAATTAAATCTATTTATTATATTCATATTATATATTTTTTAATATAACTAAATTAATTAATTAACTAATTAATTTATTTAGTTTTTTTAATATATTTAAAAAAGTCAACTAAATCTTTAATTTATCTAAAAGAAAAATCTTTTAGTCATAATTATAAACTATGTCATTAACTTCTTAGAAATTTCCCCTTGTTAAATGTTGGTATGCTTCTTTGGCCCTATATATAAATTTGAGAGAGGAATTTTTTTTCATATATAAATCATATTATTATTTTTTTAGAAATGACTTTATAAACAGGACTAGTGAGATAGATACTAAAGAAATAAATTAGTTTTTATAAAAAAAAATGTGTGTTGATTTTTTCGATTATTCATTTTAATTATTTTGACTGAAAGTATCCATTGATGGATCTTCTTTAATATATGCAATTGGTAAAAATAATTTAAGAAAAATTATAAACATGCAAGATAAAATAGATTATAGTTAACTAACTTCTATATTTATAATGGAGGAGAGTATATGCATATGTTAAATGATATTTTGTGGGTGTGGATAATTTTTTAGAAAAAGGCTTATAAAAAAAAAAGATTTTTGGACAGCTTATGAAAAATAGTTTTTATAGAAGAGCTTATAAGAAAAAAGTAGTTTTGAATAAATAAGTGTTTGGATAGTTATTTTTAAAATGACTTTTTGTATTGGCTAAAAATAATATGATTTTATTAAAAAGAGGAGAGATAAGAGATGGTGGAAAAAAAAGAAGAGAGGGGAGAGAGGGTGGAGAAGAGATAGGAGATAGGAGAAGGGAGAGAGGGGAGAGGAGAGAGAGTGGAGAAAAGAGACGAGAGACGAGAGATGATGAAAGAAAAAGTAAGGGTAAAATAGTAATTGGATAGTCCATAAGCTATTTTACTGTTCTAAAAGTTAGTCTCAGTAGCTTATTCAAAACCATAGTTTTAAACCATAATTTAGCCCAAAAGCACTAATGGACGAATATATCTATTTGTTTTAAAATTTTCTCAAACTAAAATTTTGTCCAAAAGAACTTCTAAAACCATAGTTTTAAAGTAAAACAAATAGGCCCAATGTTGAGATTAACATTTTTCCTTTATTTGTAGTAGGGATGACACGTAGGTCTAAAAAAATAATCTAATTATGAGAAACTTATATATATATATATATAGCTGATTTGTAAATGAAACATTTAGGACCATCCCTAATATTAATGAGAAGGTACCTAACGGAACAAGGACTTAAAAATTGCCGGTAAAGAGAGGATTCCGTTGCCTTAAACCTAAAGGAGATATCCGTGTTGTACATATCCTCCTGTGGATATTGTTTTCCTTTTCCTTCAAATAGAACTAATTAAGTTGGAGATGATACGCATCATTTAGTTTTGCCGTATGCTTATAAAACTATCATACCCATTCTTCCCCAGGTTTTGATGCATATATATATATATATGAACAATATTTCATGGCCATCTTGGAATAAGCATTTATATACTTAATAATCTTTACGTTTTCCCTTTTCCTTTTGGTTGCTTCTTACTTGTAATTGTCATTATTGTGCATGCTTTTCTTTTCTTTTCTTTTTTTGGATAGAAAAAAGTATAAAACTTTGTTTTTTGGGACCAAACAAGTAGATAATAACTTCCCTGTTGGCTTTGGCTCCATAGAAAGTAACTAGCTTGAAAATGTATATAATAGTTAGGAAATAGCTGTATATGCAATAAAACTATATATAATAATTGAATCATGCAGAGAAGACGACGTAGGAAAGCGTCCTTTTCCTTTCTTATAAAAGTCGGTTCCATATTCAGACAATAGAAGGTGGAGGCCGCCTTTATTTTAAAGCACTTTCGTTTTTCTCATGTCTTTATAAGCCACGTCATTATTACACATATACATACATGTAATATGTAAAAAATAATTAGAGATTAATTTTTCTGAAATTTAAAAATTACTTAAGTGAGTTTTAACTCTTAAGTGACCAAATATTTTATCAAAAAAATTTCAGCAAATTTTTCCTATCATCCATAAAAAAAGTAAAATTTTAATTTCATTTGTTATGATTATTGTGATTTATTTTATTAATTAATAAAAAACTTTGTTGAAACATTTCAATGGAAACCTAATATTTAATTGATCAATTTGAACACTTCTTTTGTACTTCAGAGAGTTATTGTGGCTCAACTCAAATAAATTATTTAAGTTAAGGATAGAAGTATAATAAAATAGACATCACTGTCTGTATTTTACTGATTTGTAATTTTTATATTATTTACCATTGATCATGAAAGTTGAGTTTCTTTGTTAAGATTAACTAACAAATTTGTTTACGAAACTCTAAGCATCTTATTTTGGAAGTTTTTGTTAGGGGAAGGCCTGTGATTTGAAAAACTCATATATATATTTATATATTGGGGTGGCCAAAAAAAATAATACTCTTCTAGTTCTTAATATAAGAGCTAGTTAATTTTTTTAGATAGTTTAAGAAAGTCAAATAAATCAGTTGATTATAATTAATATAAAATTTAGTTAATTAATTTGAGTAGATTAGGGAGTATATAATATGAATTAATTTTGAAGGGTTAAATTTAGTTACAACTAACTAATTTATTTAAATTTTTAAATTTATCTAAAAAAATTAATTAATTCTGAGAAGAAGGAGTAGAAAAGAAGAAATATATTTTAACATGTCTAGTGTTTAGTATTAGCGGCCATATTATAATTAGGGTTTAGAGTTTAAAGCAAAACAGATAAACCTAATATTTAATATTAGGCTAAATTATATACAAATTCTTAAATTTTATGTTAATAGCAGTGTCATCTTTAAAACTTTATAATAAATTTTTATATTTATATAGATAATTTCTTTATTACTAATTTTGTTTATTACTGCGCATTACTTCACTAATTTTGTTTATATGCACATAAAAATAAAATTTGACAGTTGGCGTTATCTGTGCAAATTTAAAAGTGAAGAGGCTTATTTGGTTATTAAGTTCTAAATGTTAAAAAATTATTTGTTCATGGTTCACAATTTAGAAATTTTTGTGTAATTTAACATATAAATTGGTTTTGACAGTTGCGGGAACGATAGCTATTCATGATTATGTGGAAGCTGCCACCATTGTTTTCCTCTTCTCCATTGCTGAATGGCTTGAGTCAAGAGCCAGTCACAAGGTATTAAATATTAATTACCATTGCTGCGTTACACTTATGCACATATAAATCAATTACTATGGTTTTTACGTTTTAATATTTGATGATAAATTCTTTTAAAAATTTTAAATTTATAAAAATTATATTATACGGGGATAAAGTAGCACCTAATATCCTGATATTTTCTCATATGCGGCCAGTATCCTAATCTTATTTGTGGTATAATTTTATCTATAATTTTTTTATTTGGTGTAGTTTCACCCATAATCTTTTTAATGTAGTGTAATTCTTAGTACTTGAGAAATAAAATTATGGATAAAATTATACCTAAAAAAATTATGGGTAAAATAATACCAAATAAAAAATTATAAATAAAATTATACCACAAATAAAATTAAAATACTCGTCACATATAAAAAATAATATTAAAATATTAGGTCCTACTTTTTTCTATTATATATTGATAAAAAATATATTATATATTTAATCAATATACTATTTTTATCAGAATAATAATAATACCATCATCTTATCTCTCAATGACACTAAGTTCTTTCTTTAAATTCTTGGTGAACGTATGAAGTTGTGAATTTAAACCTCTAATTAATTATATAATGGATGTGCTATAGTAAAAATTATATTATAATGTTTTTTTACTTTTTTTTCTTAATATTATCCTTTTGACTTTATTTTTTTTTGCCATCATCCCTTTGACTATATTGCCTATACTATTGATTATAACTTATATTTTATTTTCTATAATGATTAAAAAATGTGTAAAATATAAAATTTTCACCGATCTATATTATAATTATTTACAACATGTGAATAATAAAAAAGAAAATTGTGTCTAGTTAGTTATTTTCTAATTAGATAAAAAATTTCATACCAAAATCTGATTTGCGTGCTCCGAATTCCAATTTATCCCCAAAAACAATCTGAGTTGCAAAATCAATGGATTCAGGCAAGTGCAGCAATGTCATCGTTGATGAACATAGCTCCCCAGAAAGCAACCATAGCCGAAACCAGAGAGATTGTGGACGCCGACGAGGTCAAAGTGAACACCGTCCTAGCCGTTAAAGCAGGGGAAGTGATCCCAATTGACGGAATTGTTGTAGATGGAACCTGTGAAGTCGATGAGAAAACTTTGACCGGCGAGTCATTCCCTGTACCCAAACAAAAGGACTCTACTGTGTGGGCTGGCACTATCAATCTAAATGGTAATCCTTCAGTAATTGAGAGTAAACCTAAGTGTTTTCCCCTGTTCTGTGTAATGTTTGACGTGTTTGATATATTGGGTTGAAGGTTATATTAGTGTAAAAACTAATGCACTAGCTGAGGATTGCGTGGTGGCCAAAATGGCAAAGCTAGTGGAAGAAGCACAAAACAGTAAAACCAGGAGCCAGAGATTGATAGACAAATTTGCCAAGTTTTATACCCCAGGTTAGTCCGCATTTCTAGTATTTTTCTGTAGTTTTTGAATCTTAAAGGTAATTAATTATTGATTCCCATTTACTCTCATAATGTGGCATCCATCATTACTTATTTGATGCCTCTTTTACCACAGGCATGACAATGCATGAAAAAAAATGAGAGGATTTAGGGTAACCAAGGCATTGAAAATTATTTTGTCCATTTTAACTTTCATAAGCTTGACAATAGTAAATACATTAATATGATAATTATAATTGAGAACTCATCTATCTAAAAGCATTCTATTTCAGGTCCTCACAGTTATATGCCATTCCTTTCTTTCCTATGTGTTATTCATAAGTTTCATTATTTGTTCATGTTTGCAGCTGTTGTAATCATATCAACTCTTGTAGCGGTGATTCCAGTTTTGTTGAAAGTGCATAATGCGAAACATTGGTTTCACTTTGCACTTGTCGTTCTAGTAAGCGCGTGTCCGTGTGCCCTTGTCCTTTCTACGCCAGTTGTGACTTTCTGTGCGTACACAAAAGCAGCCACATCAGGTCTTCTCATCAAAGGGGGTGATTACCTGGAAACCCTTGCAAAAGTTAAGGTCATGGCCTTTGACAAAACTGGAACTATTACAAAGGGTGAATTTATGGTGACAAATTTCCTATCTCTTTGTGATGATGTAGATTTGAAAACGTTGATTTACTGGTGAGATCTTCATTTCTTTCCCAGCTCTTACAAAAGAGTTTCTTTTGTAAGCCTATTTCTAAACATCTATATTCATGTAACACATTGTGAACCTATAAACTATTATAAGATAAGAAATTTAAAAATGAAACACTCCATGAAAATCTGATATCTCATGAGAAAAGATAAAATTGAAATCATACCTTGATAATTTCGAATCAGATGATGACTGGAATTTTGGTGGAATATTTTCCCTGCAATTTATACTATTCATTCAACATTCATATGTAGATTATACAAATGATTGAAACCCGAGGTTTAATTTTCTAGGGTCTCAAGCGTTGAAAGTAAGTCAAGTCATCCATTGGCAGCTGCAATTATTGATTATGGAAAGTCACTTTCTATTGATCCTAAGCCAGAAGAGGTAACAGACTATGAAAATTTTCCTGGAGAAGGTATTCGTGGAAAAATTGATGGGAGATATGTTTACATTGGAAATAGAAAAATTGCCACAAGAGCTGAGTCTAAGACAGGTACATATCTTTGCCATATTTTGTTCGAAACCAAAGTTTACAGCTACTTTTGGTGTAAAATATATTATAATATGTTCCTCATTCGTAATAGATATGGGTGGGGAATTTTCATAAGCTCACACCAATATCCTTCTCAGCCAAAGGAAGATTGATACTTATATTTTTCCTTGTGGGGCTGACTCTGTGCACTTTAATTGTTTAAATTTACAGTTCCTACCTTAGAAGGTGGCTCTCAAGGAGGAAAGACTATTGGCTATATATACTCAGAAGCAACTCCAATTGGAGTTTTCTCTCTTTCAGATGTTTGCCGATCTGGTGTAGTGGAGGCTATAGGGCAGCTAAAGTTATTGGGTATCAAAACTTCCATGCTTACTGGAGATAGCCATGCAGCTGCCATGCAGGCCCAAGAGCAGGTTTAAAAAAAGATGTTTTCCAATGAATTTAGTGCTTAATTTAATATTGTTTGTGGAATTTTGTTCTTTTAGATTTTATTTGTTACATGCTTTTCTTATCCCTCCTTTTCACTGTTTTCTTCATTTCAGGCTTAGTTAACTTAGAATTTCATGCATAAATATTAAATTTTGAAACGCAAACTGATGGTGTATACTGAATAAATTTTGGAACTGAAACATTTCAATATGAACTCAATAAGGCCTGATTCTAGCTAGCTATCTTCAGCAGGATGGACATTTACCAGTACTGGATTTTTTATCAAGAAGTAGCATTTAATTATTTGTATTGTGACCGATGAATTGATCTAATTTTGAATCTTGTAGTTATGTGACTGTGCTCTAATCTCACCATTTACTTTCTGTAGATAAAATCAGTGTAATTTGGACAGAATAAATAATATTGGCAAAATAATTTTATCTACAGCTAGGGCATGCTTTGGAGCAAGTCCACGCAGAACTTTTACCAGAAGGAAAAGCCAAAATCATCACAGAATTCAAAAAGGAAGGACCAACAGCAATGGTTGGAGATGGTGTGAATGATGCACCAGCTTTAGCTGCAGCTGATATTGGTATCTCAATGGGCATTTCAGGTTCTGCACTAGCAAGTGAAACAGGAAATATAATTCTCATGTCCAATGACATGAGGAAGGTACCACAAGCGATTAAGCTTGCAAGAAAAGCTTGTAGAAAAGTAATCGAAAATATTATATTGTCAGTTGTGACTAAGGCTGCAATTATTGGCTTGGCCTTTGCTGGTCATCCGCTTGTTTGGGCTGCAGTTCTTGCTGATGTTGGGACATGCTTGTTGGTAATCTTAAACAGCATGCTCCTTCTGCACTGTAGAGAGAAGCATAGAGGAAAATGTTGTAGATCTTCCACTCAGCTACACCTCCATAAAAGTGGATGTCATGCCAATGATGGAAAATCTTCTCATCACCACCACCACCACCATCAACACAAGCATGATACTCATCAACATTCCAAAATCATAGAAAGCCATGGCCAATGTAAGTCCAGTGATGAAATCCATGAACCAAATCTCTGTCATCATGGAAGATGTGAGAAAGGTAACGTCCAGTCACTTGATGCAGAAAGCCAGTATTGTTCAAGCTCACAGGATAGGGTAATGATCGGAGCTGATAAGTGTACAACTTCAACAGACAGTCATGGTAGTTGCTTGGAACATGGTAACTCCCACAGCACATCAAATTGCCTCAAAGGAAATTGTGATCCCATCTCTCATGATGAAGTGTCACTGGGTTCTCCCTGCCATTTCATGCACTCACATGATATAGAAAGCCAGGCTTGTTCAGGGTCTTCTCACTCGATTCTGACTGGAGCAGATAAATGTTCGAGTTCAATAGATAATCATGATTGTTTGGAACAAAACTCCCACAAGACATTACATTGCCACAACAGACATTGTGGCCCAGTCAGTCATGATGAAGCATCACTTGTTTCTCCCTGCCGCTTCAATGATTTGGGAATTGCTGAAGATCATAATCTCCGAAATACAATAAGATGCAATCACGAAATTGAGCATCAAAGTCCATGGCCTCTATCTGACTTTCAGGTCTACGGGGATGATCATATTGCATGCAATCATGAAATTAAGCACGCGGAATCGCATGCTTTTGGGAGTTGTGAAGAGCAAGAAAAAGATTCTTGTTGCAAAGGTTGTCCAGACGAATGTAACGAATGTCCTGTTGTGTGCGCGCATCCGTGTTCAAATGAGATAGAAGCTGGTGCGTGTTGTGAGGGCTCTTCAAAGAAATCCATTGAGTTTCCAATGGATCATGCTTGTATTAGTTTGCACAAGAGAAATATTGGTGGGTGTTGCAAGAGCTACATGAAGGAATGCTGTAGCCACCATGGACATTTCAGGGTGGGTTTTGGAGGTTTATCCGAAATTATTACAGAACAGGTGTAGCTGGCTCTGGCCTAAGAAAACCATTGCCAGTTTGCATCTCCTTGTAATACATGATATAGAACTGACGAAGGTAGAAATCAAAACTCCTCACCAGAAGTGCATACGTGCTGCAACATCTTGGTATTGTTCATCTTATATATAATTTGAAGATATCTCATAAAGACGGCAACCTCAATTGACCAAGCAGTTCTGCCGGGGAGATCGTCAAGTAGGTACATTGACTTACCCCATGGTATGAGCTGAAAAGAATTCTGTAGGTAAACATAACATGATGAAGCATTTTAACGTTTATCTAGGTTATTAGGAACTAGGCTCATCAAAACATTTTGTGTTGGGGGGGGGGGGGTTGTAATGGAAAATCACCCCTCCAAGTTGTTTGGTTTAGCCATTGAGGTTTGCTTTTTGTTTCACCTATACCATGTGCCTTGTTGTTAATACAAGAAGCAGGCATTTAGCATCAATCTATCTCAAGTGTATTATCTTTTGCTTTTCATTGTGCTGATTTAACAGATTTTATGGGGCGTCACTAGTAGAAAATAGGCTTTTTAAATCAGTTGAAAATAGACTTCTACATCGTACTTTGATCCGGTGTAGAAACAGCCCGTGTAAAAAGTTTAATATTCTACACCGGTTGTATATGACCGGTGTAAACAATCAACTTTTTTAAATCGGTTATTCTATACAACCGGTTTAAAAAGTAATGTCAAAATAAAAAAAAAATTCAGAATAAAAAAATTCTAGGTCCGAAATTATTTCCTTCTTCGTCACAAATCTGAAGGAGGAGGAGAGTGATGAAGAAGAATATGTATCTGTAAAATGCAAGCAGAGAACAAAAAGAGGAAGAAAGAAGAAGCCAGAGAACCCAGAAACGAAAGAAACAAAAACTCAGATATATGCACAAAAATGAAAACCCATAAATGTCGTCACTTAATTGAAGATATCACAAAAATATCGTCACAATTCCTTTAGGTTACCTGCTCAAAAGCAAACAAAAATATATTTAAACAGAACCCAGAAATGAATGAGACAAAAACTGAAATATATACACAGAAACGAAAACTTAGAAACGCTGTTATCTAATTGAAGATATCATAGAAACATCATCACAATTCCTCCGACTTACCTAATTAAAAGTGAATAGAAATATATTTAAACAAAATCGAGAAAGAAAGGAACAAAAAAATAGACGCCCACCATTGCAGATCTGGGTCTTTTTATTTGGCGAGCTTTAGAGGCTACAACGACTGACTTCAACAATAGAGAACGACAAGTACAGGTATAGGTCATCGCATATCTAGGTCTTTTTTTTTGGCGAGCTTTAGACGTTGTGTTACGAAGGTGGAGCTTCTTGTCACCATGTGTTCTCCCTTGTCTAGTTTTCTCCATGGACGACGATATGATTTGTGAAGATAGAGAATCGTAAAAAATTAACACTTTTTGTTAGATTTTTAATAGCAAAGACATTCTACACCGGATGTAATTCTATCAGATGTAGATAAGACTGGTTTAAAAATATGCCTTTTAAAGCCCCATTTTTAAATCGGTCACTGCGGAACCGGTTTAAAAAAATGACCTGTGGTATTTTTGTAAATAAGATGAAATATTTACACTGGTCATGACTTTTTACACCGGTCATGTGTACAACCGGTGTAAATATTTCATCTTATTTACAAAAATACCACCGGTCATAACTTTTTACACCGGTCATTATTTTTTACACCGGTCATGTTTACAACCGGTGTAAATATTTCATTTTATTTACAAAAATGCTACCGGTCATTTTTTTTAAACCATCTCCGCAGTGACTGGTTTAAAAATAAGATTTTAAAAAGTCTATTTTTCGCTAGTGCGTGTAGCATTTTCATCAAAGCATCATATTCCTTTTCATTTCTGTTTACATAATTTATTGATGGACGGCTCATAGATCATGAAATTGTCAACAGATAGTGAGCAGTAACCTAACTAGGAAGCAAGGGTAGAGTTCCCTGTATACCTACTTTACTCAACACCATACTATTGATTTCTTTGGACTAATTTTACTTTTCGCACATATCATAAGAAACAATTAAGAGCTGCACCAAGATTTGTTTTCTAAATAATGATAACCTTATTAAAGTAAAAGTAATGAATAATTTTCACCATTTATGTAGGGATGAGATTGATGGACGAAGGCAATGAATTAATGAGACTGGATCGTAAAATGAAGTGAGTGCGGCCTAAAAATAAGATTCTATCTTTATCGACTCGTTATTCTGTGCCTCCCAAAGAATCAAATTCTTGAGTTCAGTCCGTGTAATGCACAAGGCCCGTAAATTTCTTATCAAGCCGCATACTGCACAGTTTAATATATATATATATATATATGTATGTATGTATGTATGTATGTAGAGGTTATGAACGGCAGAAGTAAAAAAGCATGCTGTGAAATGCTATGAATGGTTATTCATTCCCATTTGGAAGGCAAATAATACCATATGGGGCACACCCCACTTTTTTTAAAAAGCACATTCAGCCAAAGAATTGATGCAAAACCCCAATATAAATAATCCCAATCTCTCCCCATTAAGGGCAAGGCCATGTGCATGTATTTATTGGTGTTAAATGGGGATTTATGATTATCGAATGTTCGTGGAGATAGAGATATACAGAAAATAGGTATAGGGTTACAGTGTAGCCAAGAATGACTTGCCGGCTAGTGATAATGGGAAGCTAAACACTTTGCCGTCGGTTTCACCCTGCTGTTGGCTAGTTGTCTTTGGCTACACTTTGATCTATTCCTTTCCATATAAAGTGCCTGAGAGGTATAGATTATTGTCACTATCTTGACTCGGGTTACCTAATTCATTGTTTTGATTGAGAGCAGCGTAGGGTGTTGGGTATTTTTGTTTCTTTTATCAATCTTTACATTACGTGATACATGATATGAGTCTCACATTAAAAATTTTTATAAGTAAAGTAGAATTTATAAATTTAAGAGGCTCTTCTTTTTAATAGATTAATTTTTTTGGATAGAATTCTTCGTTTCTTGGAATTTATACCAGTTTATTACTAGGGGATGCTCTTGTCTCTTGATTTCTTACCTGCTGTAATGGAGCAATTCTACACTAACAACTTCTAGTTGCTAAGTTAAGAGTTTCCCCGGTCCAATGCTCGAGTGGGTTTGGAAATCTCACTGGAATATTGCGGTTTCAAAACATTATTGAGAAAATTGATGAAAAATCCATACTTAAAAAAATTTTATTAGTTGGAAAAAACTAATATATTTTTATATACAAAAAAAATTAATACTATAAAAAATTTATGTATAAAAAATATTAATATTCGAACCCATGTTCTTCTATATAATAAATTTTCCTTTTGTTTTGCCAACATCTAATAAAATTTACAAGTAGTGACTTTTCACCAATATTTCCAACATTTTTAGCCTTTCTTTTTAAATTCTAAAGTGAGGTTCCGACTTCCTTCCACTTTGTGCAGATGTTAAAGAATAGTGATGAGGTGTCACGATGTGGATGCAAGACAAATTAGTAGAATAAATGGCATGCCTTCTTCACAAAGTTATCACATGCACTGTACATTATTTTAAATTTAATTTCTTGAATTAATGCCTTTAATAAATCATAAATACTGCATTAAGAAGAATTCATAATCAAACGAATGGCTGAGATGGATTCTTCCCTCAATCTTCTTTAAATGCAAAAGGAACCTCAAAAAATTACTTGCTATGGTTGTACTTAAAGATTTGACAGGCAATCAATCAATCATGCATTCATTCTCATTCTCATTCTCAAAGGATTGGGAGCCTACTCATTCATACACACACTGGAATTCATTATATAAATGAGGGTTCAAGTGTGAGTTAAAAAATAACATAAAATAATGTAATGAGCAAATTATATAAAATTTTCTCAAAAATTCAATTAAATAGAATATCTAATAAATATTGTTTGAGTCTCTCCTCTTTCTTCCAGTTAATTAATTAACATAGGTATTAATTTTTCTCAAATTAAATTCAACAACTAATTAAACCCATCAGAGTGTAAATTGTAGTCTAAAAACTGAGCCACATTAATCATATATGAATAGGGTACCTTAAGATGAAAATCAGGCTGGTCAAATATACTATATATACATGTTCTTCATCATCATCTTTTTTTTTTTGAAGAAATTAGCCAAAAAAACAAGTTAATTTAAAGGTAAGTAATAATAGAAGCATAGAGAACTTGAATAAACATATAACTTTGTTATATATATTCGTCTTTCCTGAAGTTGGTACCGTCAATTGTTTAATAAATTAAAAAAGAAGCAAAAAAACGTGAATACAGAATAAATATAATTAAACAAGACAGCGAAACAAAAACCCGACACTGGCACGTTACTACGATTATTCAGTAAAAACATGCAGTAGTTCACTTCACAGTCACATATAAATAAATACCTACCAACGACATATATTCATATACTACAGAAATGACAACATTGGAGCTTGTCTATGCAAGAGAGACGACTATATATATATATATAGTCAATGGCCTTATAGCCGAGGGAAATGGAAGAGCTCCCCAATAAATGGGAAGTCATGAGTTCTGTTTGTAACTTTAAATAATTAATATATATATATATATATATATATATATATATATATAAGAGGAAAGGAAGCAAAGGTGAGCCCGGATACTTGCCAACAATACCCAGATTGAGGGTTTTCGTATGCCGGCAAGTCATCCTTGGCTCACACTCACTCTCCTCCTCAAATCTTCATGTTGATGCCCTTCACTTCCATTATCTGAAACCCTATTTATAAGCTCACAAGGTCAAAGGGTTACGCCTTTTGAACACTGTTCCTTTACCCAAACACATTCTTCTAATTTTGACTCAACTCGTCTCTATCCTTAATTATTCTGATGTTCCTAACTGTTCGATTGTTGATTGATTGACAAATTATTAATTGTGGGAATAGAATATAAAGATGGTCGGTCGGAGCCTACTAGTGGTTTACCCCATGCTTTGATTTGGAGATGGCATTGTCATTCAGAATCTGTTCATTTCTTCGATAACTGTGTGCTTGTATGCTGCTTCTGATGATAAGATTGACTCTATTCCATCTGTTCCATTCAGCACCATTATGGGCTGACATTTAGAATGCAAATCTTGATTCTTTGTCACCAAACACCGTTTCTTGTTTTTTTTTTTTATATATGGCTAGCTGACTGAGTTATATTCGACCATTGTTAGACTCAATTGAGAAAGGTCTCCAAAGGCATTTTCTGCATTACATGGACTCAATCTTTAGACTTTATGTTTAAGTAGCTAAATCTCATTTTATTTAGACTAACAATTGTTGGTAACACTATTTCTTATGATGATACATCTTTATGCCAAAATATAGATATAAAAGAATATTTTGCTTTTCCTTCTTTGGACCAATATCGATGTAGGCTTTAAGCATGGAGCTCCTAGCCTATCAAGAATATTGGCATTTTCTCAAGCTGATCTGTACGAACATGACTGTAGCTAGAGCTTTTTCATTTTTAATTATACAAAACTCTCTAACTTTGAGTCATTGCATACTTGCATATAACCTTTCACATTTTAAATTTAAATTTAACCCCCCCAATCTTTTATTTGTTTACCATAGACACGTTGCCGTTAAGTTGGGGGTTATATGCAACTAGTTTCAACTTTAAGGGAGTTTTATATAATTATCAAGTTATAAGGATATTATGTGTTTTCTATTGATCTGATATGTCAATTTTTATAAAAAAGATAACGGTAACTTAATAGCATGAGTTCCACATGTTAAACAAACAAAATAATTTTTTTTGGGGGGTGGGGGTTAACTCTAAACTTTGAAATATCAAGGGTCATATACAATTGATGATCCAAAATTTAAGAAAATTTTATGTAATTTAGCCTTGAAAAAAATAATGGGAAAACTACACTTTAGTGTTTGGACACTTCGCTTTCTTGAATTCTCGCCATTAATTTAAGTCAATTGATTTGTCCCTATCCGTTGAGAATCCATCTTTGCATTTTTAAACCGCTCTCCTTTGAATGATTGCAAGTCAATCACCGAGTTCTTCAAAGTCCAACTCGACTATTTTTAATTTTCCCCTAATAACTAGAGAATTTGACTGATACAATGTCTGTCAATCATGTCACATTCAACCAATATAAATTAAGTGATCTAAGTCAGCATATAACTTTTTCGGCCTAAATATCAAGAAAATTAAAGAATCTATTCTGTGCGAATAGGGGAAAAAAAGGAAAAAGAAAAAAAGGGAGAAGCTTTAATCCTGTCTCCATGATGAGTTTGATATTTTTTTTCTAAATTAATTAATCAATATAATGAAAATTTTACGTATCCATATTTTGTTATAAAATTAAGTCAAAAATTACGGAAATGATTTGACCAAAATGTCGTATTTAAGTTACACATTAAAATAAATTATTATAATCATGGAATAATTCTATCATTTGTGAATCAATAAAGAAATTCTATTTAAAAGTGGTCACTTTTATACTTAGACCTTAGTTAAAGATATATAAACCCATAGCTTTTTACAGCATGCCAATAGATGTTAAATCACTTGATAGGATCGAACTGTGCAATTAATTAAGAATTCTTTTCACTACCTGCCCATAGATGTTTCACTAAGTTTAGATAACTGTATATAACAAATAATTGTTTTCAATACAAACTTTCAAAGGTCTTATTATAAGCTAAATAAACAAGGCTAATATCATACCACGTACAAATTAATTTTAATTATCATATATTCTCGACCAATGGAACCTTAATGGTTATTCTTCCTTTCATCTATAGCCTTTATTCCAATTCCCCTATCATATAAAGATGAAATGAAAGATAAAGAAATTAAAATGTCCCTCCAGCTTTTCCAGTTATTTTTGAATTAATTTAGGAGAATCACTTCTGCTTTGTGGATTTAATTTCTAGTTTTTCTAGTTTTTGTTTTATAGATGGAATTAAGGGTATTCACAGGTTAGGTTCGGTTTGGTTTTAGTAAAAAACCAAACCAATCGATTTGTCAAAGCTTGGGATTTTAAAATCGGTTTGGTTTTGCCTTCTAATTAGTTGGTCTGGTTCAGTTTTTTAGTGGTTAATTTGGTTTAGGTTTGGATCAAGCTTGAACTTTTTTTTGTGATTTTTTTCCTCATAATCATTATATGTGTTTGCGTGCGCATAATTATTGATAATTTTTAACTATTAATTACTATTAACAATTAATTAGCATCTTTAACTATTAAAATTTAATATTTTACTTTAGTTTGATATAATATATAATTAATAAAAATATATTGGAATTATTATTTTCCAATAAAAAATAGCGGTACTTTTCCATCCTTCATTGACAAAACCTTCCATCCATCTTGTAAAGTTCAAGTTCTCACGTGGTTTCATACAAGTTCTACTCATCCAACAATGCGCATTAAGCATAAAGTTAAAATTAACATAATCATATCATTAAACAAAAATATGAAAAGGGAAATGATAGCTCAATTCAATCAAGGGTTCCAAATAGTATGAGAATCCAAGATTTAGTTAGACATATTCATAAGCAAGCAAATCCTTCATACAACGCGAGAGGAGTCATATTTGGAGCCTCAAATGCCTTGAAAGGCTTCAATCTTGACAGTGTTGGAGAACGGAAGAAACCTCAAACATGGTGAAGAACAAATATATAATTCCATCTTTAAAATCGTTCAAGCTTTCAAAAAGTTAGATATAATTCCTTTTGGCTCTCTATATAAATTGTGGGATTTAAATCATTTCTTGCCAAAAATCAATAGCAGTCCAACCAAGGATATACAAAAGTGTGAATATCCATAGATCATCAGTGGAGATCAGACACTTGGCCATATGTCTCCAAACTTCCCAGGAGAAGGAAAAAAATGAAGTGATGTTAACATATTATATTCGAACAAATTTCAGCAAATTAAACAAATATTATTAGGAAGAAGTTCCAAGTTCTCCAAACACGTACTAATTGACACAACACTGCAGAGAATAATTAACATCATCGTCTTGACTTGGTAAAATAAGTTGTGGCCCATGCAGTACTAATTAACATTTCAATTCTCACGATATTCCTTTATCATATATCTTCCCGTCCACTTGTGTACTTCAATTACCAATTCTTAATTATTACGCAGGTATCAGCAAAAAATATTCTTCAAAAGGCAAATAATAAATATATACTCCCTGACATTTGACAACGGCATGTAATATAGTAATATACTCACTGTAATACTGTATATAATATTCTTAACAAAATTTGAGAGACGCAGAATAATATAAATGATCGAGTTGATGAAACCCAGAAAGTTAAGCAGTACTTTTGAAAAGGAAAATTTTCTTTCACTTGTGTATGATTTCTGTCATTCAAACTCACCTATTCAGATCAGAACAATTCATAAAAAGATGACTGCATATATATATATATCATAAATATATTTACCTTCTCTTGCGATACAGGCCATTGCAGTAATCATCATCATATCCCAGACGGTGATTAGCAAAACTAAAGAGTTATATTTGTTCAATTTAAATAACTGAATCATTTAACTCTAAACACGACTTTATTAATATCACTAAACCAAAAACTTCATATATAACAAAACCAGAGTTTAAAGAGTCTAACAGCAGAAGTAGATAGCAAAATGTAGCCAAGAACAACTTGCCGAAGTAAACCCTAAACACGCGGGCGCACGGATCCGTCAAGTATATATGTCGGCAAGTCATTCTTGGCTGCAATACACTATCTGCCTCTTCGTGCGAGCACTCTTTAAACCTAACAACGCCTGAGACTCCATGCCCACCTGCTCTTTGGCTCTCACAAGGAGAACTTCTCATCATTAACCATTCTTTTCTAAACCACTAATCGTGTGCTTCAAAATGAGGCATTCTTGCTTCCTTATATAGAGGAGCATTGCTCTTATCTAGGCCTAGCTAGTATAGCAATACTTCATTTAATATAAGGACTTCATGTATATTTAAAGCACGAATTTTTCTTATCTAACTATAAAACTTTTTAACTAATTAACCGAATTCCTCTAAATAATAAAATTTATTGAGGGTAATTTGGAGATTTTATATGAAATAATTAATTTTAACTAACTTTTTTAACTTGGTAAAATAGTTAATTGAAGCATAGAAAAGAGACTGAAAGAAAAGTAATGAACTAATATACATATATATTCTGTAAATAAGAATACTACGTGCGTGTCATATCACATGTACAATTAAAATATCTTGTCAATAGACTTATAACCTCAGAGTTTGTTAGTGTTTATCCTTTTAAATAATTTTTTAAAATATTTTAATAATATTATATCAAAACTCATCTCCTCTTCTATCGTTATTTTAATAAAATACCTCCACATATTTTTGTCTGTTTCTACCAAATTAATATATGTGCATATGTGATTCCCTCTAGAAACAAAATTTCTCATATCTTGAGGTGAAAACGACAAGAACTTACAATATAAAGATGGCTGGTTGGATTTTTTTATATTATTGTATTGTAATCAATTGGAATGGAATATTAATTTGTGTGAGAGAATTGGTTAGTGGGGAAGAGAAGGCATGCCTCAACGAATACTGACCAAATAATTTGACTGAGGCAACTATGATAAGAAACTATGATAGTGCATTCATGCCAGATTCTCACACATAGAAAGGAGTTGATGATATTGGAAAAATAAATGCTTCAGAAAAATACTTTATACATACATATATATATACTCATCATCATATACTTAATATATGACATATTTAACTAATTTAATTAAATTTAAAAAATTAGTTAATATGACGTTTTTTTCTCTAAAATGCTCTAATTAATTAGTAATTATCTTCATTTGTTCACTCCTCCTCTCTTACTTAATTATTATTGAGGGAGTATCAATAGGGGTAATTTAAAAATAAAGTTGATAAATATATAAAATATGTATTATATTTAGAACCAATATCAATTCTTCAATTAGCTCCTATATTAATGACTGGATACTATTATATTTTTTTTTTAATTTTAGAGGTTTCATAATTTTTTTAAAAATATATTAGATGGATAATACTTTAATAAAATATAATGTCTAACTGTATAAATATGTTCAATCAACAAACATTTTAGTGATATCGGAGTTTTTTTTTTGGTACAAGAAACTTTTAGAAAATGGTTTGGCTCACCCACGATCCAAGGGCAGGGCGAAGCCCCCTTACTTCTATGCAATACCAATGTTAGACAGGGCAAGCCTTCAATTATCCTCAAGTATAAATCTAGGTAGCCAGGAGATATAATGCCTCCCCAAGCGTCTCGATTGAAACTACAACAAAGTGGTACTCCTTAGGGATTGAACACACTCCAAATGATCACAGGTCTCACCCCTTCACCAGCTGAACCCACGAACAATGGATAATGATATTGGAGTTGTGATTAAAGATTTGGAGAACAAAATATTGACAATATATCTAAACTTTTGTTAATGGTCAGTGATCAGTCATGATTGAGATGTAAGATTTGGTATAGATTCCTAAATTTTTTATAATAACC